>JAMKCF010000016.1:10428798-11738830 GCA_023634235.1 Pisaster brevispinus
TTACAATTAAAATTTGAATTACAAGTTAAACTGTGAAACTGACTTGGTAAGTTTAAACAAATTTTAAGTTGAACAAAGACAAATTTACTTGAGCAGCAACCTCTGGATTAACATGTCGGCAATCTGCCAGCTGAGCTATCTAGCAGTCCTCCCCTTTTTGTCAATATCTATATTCGGGGTGCCAGTCAGAAGCCTTACCGCCTGTAACTGTCGTATACCCAGGTTCAACCTTGGAAGCGGCGTCAGAGGGATTACATTAGGGTGGTGCAGCTTTTTATTTCAAATATCAAGTAATAAACAACGCGTGAAGTTTACTGGGTAAATCTAAAATTTGTAGAACGCCGTTATAGTTAACACACAAATGTAATACTGAAGAGAGCAGTAATTGTTACAGAAAGTTTAAACTTTCCATACGCGGTGGTCGACCATGATGGTGCACTTATTATGTGAGTATATGTCGGCTTTTCTGTCTGCCGTGTTATAGTATTTAAATTATAATCTCAGTTCACTTGCCCTCCCCTTCTCTCTCTCCCCTCCCTTCCTCCCCTCCTCTCTCTATCCCCCTTCCCCCTCTCTCTCTCTCTCTCTCTCTCTCTCTCTCAAAAAAAATAGATAAACCTCCCAACTTCAATTGTACTGACCTTCAAGTCTGCACCCAGACAGGACGAAATTTGGCATGTGTTTGTGTGGAAAATGAAGAACATGGTCTGAACAATATGACAGGTTCTATCGAAGGTATAGTAACAATTTAAAGACAAAAACACAATATTGATTAGAAATTGTTCACGGGTATAGCTACACTGCAAAAACTGCAGTGTTACAGATTATCTTGGTATCTGTAAGTGATAAGACCGACATGGTGTTAAGTTCACAAACGATATTGCAATGCGGTGACTAACACCGTGTCGGTATTGTCACATATAGATACAGGACAGAATCCATCTAACAGTGTACATATTATGCAGTGTACATACTGCCAAATATTGGAATTCTCATTTAAGGATACAAATTTTCAATTTTTGTTTACTTATTTTTGTTTTTTATTGAAAATATTTACTTTTAAATTGTCTATCATTATTGTGTCAATTTTGTCCCTTCTAAGGACCCTGTATGAATGACGACCCTTCGAATCCGACGAAGATCCATCTGTGTAGAAATGGCAGCGGAGAATTTCTCTGCGGCTGCGTGGAAGGGTATCAGCTAATAATCGAAAACAGACTTGGTCAAAGTGAGTCATATTAATTTACTCTTAAACTTTGGTAGAACTTTCACAAGATATTGAAAAACATGGAATAGAAATCACCTCTTTTAAAAAGCTTGTTCATAAATATAATTTGATTTACTTTCCCTTGAAGGCATGGTGTACTTTTGATAATTATTCCACAATGTAATGACCATAAAAACTTGGTAAAGAGCACTGGAGAGCTGTTGATGATAAACCATTTTTAGAAACGACCCCCTTTGAAGTAATGTGGTTTTCGAGAAAGGGGTAATTTTCGACCCGAAGATTTGAATTTGAGAAAGGCACGAAGCCTGTCTCAGGCATCTGGAAGCACTTATTTCTAAACAACGAGGGTGTTTTTTCTGTCATTGTTTTCTAGCAACTTCGATGACCAAGTGAGTCTAAATATTTCCAAAGGTTTTTTATTTAATGCATATGGTGGGATCCACCAAAATTTGAATTTGAGAAAAGCTTCAGGCATGAATGCTTTCTCAGGCATCTAAAACACACTATTCTCTGTAACAATGGTGGGTTTTCCTTCTCTCATTTATTAACTTGCAAGGATCGATGACCAATTGAGCTCAACAAATTCACAGGTTTCTTATCTTATGCATATGGTAGGGTACACAAAGTGAGGATGCTGGTCTTTGAAAGTCACCAAAATTATACTCTGCCTGAAAAAAAGTAACACTATTGTTGTCAATTCTTCTTCTTTTTTCTTGTTTGTGTTCACAGGTGGAATCACGCATAACTGTAACGCGATGCAGTACTGTAGGAACACACGGGGTGGATTGACTGCCCCTGCATAGAAGGGTACACGAGAAACGACGAGACTGGAGAATGCGACGGTAAGAGTGAAGGGGCGTGGTTTTGCTGTATAAAGGGTTGTGGTTTAGGCCCTTATATCGAAATGAGAGGGAATTTCATTGGGTATCATGGAATTTCTCAGTCAGTCAATTGGAAATCTCCTCAGAATCAAAACCTGATGACCTCAATAGTGTATTGCAATTTAAAGAACCACTGGCTATACAAGCCTTGATTCAAAAAATGGGTCCTTCTGCAGTGTCACACTTGTTTTGCACCTGGTTCTTCAGACCTATGCTGTGAAACATGTACTTTGCATTTTGTATTGATCTCCTTTGATTGATACTGCCTTTTTTGTATCTTTAAACTGTGAAAATAAATAAATGAACCGTGAAACATCAAGAAGCGCCTGACAAGTTATATCAGCGCTATCAAGCAAAATATATATAACTGAGGCTTTACGAGAGGAAATTGAAAATAGGTGTTGAGAAAGTTTGAGCAAGTGAGTGAAGACTTATATTATAGGTATAGTGTTTAAAAACGTGTATCTTGCGTTTGTTGTTGCAGTCAAGGATTCTCTGACAGGGCGTATAACCAGGTCCACGGTTCAGTCGAGCTCACAATCCTTACTACTTGTACACGGTGGGCACAGAAAGCGTTTCTCTTCGCGGTGGCAACTAGATGAGCTGCCACAATGCCGGACTTTTCAGGGTTAGTGACAAAATCACACGCAGACCTAATACAAAGCCAGGCATATTTTAATATCTCTCTCGATCACTCTCTCTCTCTCCCCCCTCCCCCTCTCTCTCTGTAGATGTAGATGCAAGAAAAGGGTATTGCTCAGTTTAGCAGTGTGGTATTTTTATCAGCCGTACACCACTGTTTATAACAAAACAATACAGTTTACCTTTCCGAACTTAATCTTTGCAGATATGAATGAGCTTCGAGTCGCCCTCCTGGCACAACAATCGCACGGAGGAAAACAAAAGTTTCATTCTCACAACTGACCACAATGTACTTCCCGACCATTGGCTTTTTATTGATTATGGTGCAGAGTTAACCGTATATAAAACATATATATGTGCAGATAGTTTATAAACAGACATACCCAGTCACTTTTCAGTACATTTCAAGTTGTAAAAAAAAGGGGGACAACAAAATATATTGTAATTATTACGCATAGCCTAACGCAACAAACCACCGTCAGGCCATCATTCCATTAATTTGCGCTTAAAGAAATCGATGTAATAGCATAGGCCTATTGTTTATTAATAATCAACGAATTATTGAGCGCTTCACGCCGATGCAACCCCAAGTCACTTAACGGCAGGAAAGAAAGCCTCCACGGAACTAATACTTTCACTTTGATTTAATTACCCAGATCATATTTGCAGCTATAATTAAAGCTAATGCCAGTAAAAAGTAAAGAGGCTTTTTGTCAACAAAATGTAGTTAAAAATATATTGTTTTAAAATTTATAGTTAAGGGAGAGAGTCATCGCTGTCAAACATAGTCTGGAACTAGGACCCACATTTTAGGAGATGCTCAAATTATTGCAGTTCCACCTTTGGGTAACCTCTTTGGACCTGCGATTTAAGCTTCACAGACAATTTAGGAACAGCGCCCTCAACACAACAGAGCAGTAGATCAAAGAGCAGGATTTCTTTGTATGTGGAAAAAAATAACAGCTGAGTATATTCACCAAGCCGACTTAGAAATCTTATTTCTCAAGCTTCTCATCCCTGACTAATTAGTGCAGCATACACTAGATGACGTTCTTTTAGCACGACGCAGCTACAATATTGAAGCATTCCCAAGTGTTTAAAAAGCTTATGAAACAGAAGTGACAAAAACCTGGTTAAAACATTTTAAATAGTACAACAGTTTTTCTTCATTGTCAAAGTAAGCAGTTTGACCCGACAAGACAGTGTTTAATTTCAATTAACTCGCGTTAATCGAAATGTGTTGAACTTCTTTTTCTTTCTCGACTTTGACAGTATTCGTAACAAAAGTATTTCTCTAGAGAAATGTTACTGGTAAGAGCTATAATGGGCTAGGTTTTTGCACTACATATATATAACTATTTTGTTATGTCAATAACTACAGATCATGTTCTTTGCCCATACTACATACATTTAGAGTTGTAAAAACAATAAGAACCAAACAAAGAAACACAAGTGAAGGTAGAAAGCGCAGCCGTTAGCAACAACTGTTATTTACATGTACACTATTTTCAAACACCGGAACAACGACATGCTTTTAATATAATCTGGAATAAATATCAATTTAAGTATACATGAATGTTTGAGATTGAATACATATAGCCTATTTGGTAAAAATAGTATTACTAATGAATGCTTAGAATTTGATATGTTCAGAACAACAACATGAAGGTGGGATATGGAATGCTTAACCTTGGAGAACACAGATTACGTAATGATTGATCGTTTGACAAGAGCACTACTACAGTCTGAAGTAGGTTTGGTGAAATCTTACCACACCCGGGGATAAAGCTATAAACCCATTATTAACAATCCCAAGACCTTTCAGGGGGTTTGTAGATGTTGTCAGTCATAATAATTGTAAAACAAATCACTTACAATGTTATTTTGGTAAAATATTTTGCTAAATACAGGCCTATGCATACTTCCGAATGCATACTGCATTGCGTGACACTAACTATAGTTTAAAGAAGGTTTTTGGGAAATCTACTATATGCTTCTAGTGTACTACCCGTAGGGCTGTATATTTACACAATAAACAAGACTTATATTACTTTGGTTTTTTTTTTTTTTTTACAAAGTGACCGCCCACTTCAGGTTAGACCGATGTAAATCATTTGAAACGAATTTCAATTACGGGTTGCCCAACCGTTCTTTGTAATAATTATTAATCACCTGTGTCACTGCTTTGTTTTCTTATACCGGGGACTGAAACAGTTTTTATCCAACGTTCTCTGCAGTTTTGACCCGATCCTGATTCTTAAATTATTATAATGAACTATACTAGATGCTAAACTTTCTTTGACTTTCAACACTCTCGATCAACGACAGCGCTGCACGTGGCATTGGAACCTTGGCCGATAAGTGCACATTATTTATAAGACTAACAAGAATGGATCAAACAAAACTATATTATTTACAGTTATACATCGTACATTGATTATACAGGATTTCATCACATTTTGTTTCCATAAACCCCTGCTTCTGGTAAAATTAAGTTAGTCAGCAGATCAGTAAAAAGTATAAAAAGTGTAGTTCTAAAGGAACACTCGCTGGATATTTTGCTTATTGACACTTAAGGCCAGTCCGTCGTCACTGCTCGGTCCGTTCGTGATCGCAATCTGACCGATTCAAGCGATTGGCGTCAGCACGTTCAAAAAGTAATGTTTGAAGAAAAAAAATGTTTTCCGACCACGAATCTGATCATTGCAAATGTGCTTTCAATTTTTTTCTGTCAACAATGTGCGTTCATGAGCAAACTGATTACGCACTTCACGTGCTTTGGACTCACATGGATTTTTTTCTTCGTGTCTATACATTTATTCAGCACGGACCATCCATAGCAATATGACTACTTTGTGTGGTGCGTATGAAGGAAAGTTATCGTATAAATCGGTTTCGAAAACAAAACAGTTTACCTAAGATGTTTGTCATTAGAACCAACACTTCCCCCAAAAAGATTAGTAAACATGATTGTACCAGCAAGTTTGCTTCTACAGGTTTTGTTTTTAAGAAATGATTAAACATGGTTGGTAACATTTTGAGGTCCAGTGAAAAAAAAGGAACTTTTCGGGAGAAAATGGGACATTTTTGTCTCAACCCTTCCTCCAAGAAAACTATGTTAAAAGTGTGAAAAGTTTCGCTGACTTGGAGATCGCCTGAAACTGGTTGCCTAATAACTTAACCATGACTTTGCCTTAACATGTTGCCCTGGCTTGCCTGGTTTACAAAGTCTCTCGGGTTTTGTTTGCCTTTAGTTGTAATGCCTGCGTAAAGTACGCTATATAATCATTATTATTGGTCAAGTTACTTCTTACTTCTATAACCAACTTGTATTAAAACAAAAAATCATTGTAGCCATGATTGTTACGTTCAATAAAAACACCAATGTCATTAATAAAAATTATCAATGCAAACATTAGTAAGTGTAAAGCAAATCATTACCTTACTAAACGAGTAAACACATCTACTTTCATTAACATTAGGTTTTGAAATTATACAGTCATTTTCAAAGTTAAAGTTTATGATAGAAAAATTAATCACAAAAAAACACTTCCGGTTTGTAGGGAACACTATGCTCATCAACAGTTCGAGCGGGTTACTGTTTCCGTCCGAACGTAGTACTAAACAAGTCTCAGCAAACATTTAATTTGCATTGGTTTCGGGCACGATGATTGCGCGGCTATGTCACTACTCTGCTTACAAGAAATGGCATTTACTGTGTGGATTGCTGTACACGCTTATGTAATATTTCTGTTGCTAATATTCCCCATAAGCAGAAATCGTTTACGTATATAGGCTTGATGAAATTGGCTACAGGACTAAATGAAAATACAAAATTTTGTTTTTCTTCCTTATCCCCAATCCCCAAAGCAAAAGTAATTTCGATCACAGATGACACCGGAATAGCTGCAACAGAGCTTTTTGTTTTGTTTGACGGTGATGAAATGTTTAGGTTTATTTTGAATCTACTTCCCTGTATAGAAAGAAAACTACAGTAGTTGATGTAGCCTAACTGATGTTGTTCTTGGGAACGGTTGATAAAATGTTGCAATAGACTGTTCAAGTCTTGCGCGTATTAGACCACTTTTGGGACCACTTTGGTCCCACGCACGCACGATGCTTTAACGCGTGAGTGAAACAAACTCACGCGCTTTAACGGTTCCGAATGTTGCGTCGAATGTCGCAATGGGAAATTATTCTCTACACAAGGAATAACGTGAGGAAGCAAATGCCCCCTACATAGCTCAACGTCACCATAATGGATCAAACGTTCGAAGCTCGTTATAATATTAACCACTAGAATTGTGTATCGAACAGTTGAAGCCAATGGCTGTATGACATCTATAATTACCACGAACTGCACGTTTGTTAATAGAACCACGATCAACCTCCCTGTGTAAACACAATAATGTTCTGTACCGTGGGTCACAAAGGACATTCAGGAAATTTGAAAATTCACAGTTTCGAGACGCTATACGCAAGAATAGAGTACACAAGCAAAAGGAATTCAGTCAACTTAGCTTTGACTCTGTCTTCTACCAGTTTAAAAAAGACGAAGGTCGCACTCCACCTTTCGCAACACGAAAGTTATGTAAATTAGGTGCCCGATATTTATCGCGTAGTGTGTATTGATAGGCCAATGGTTTACAATTCTAAACTCCTTATTGAGTCCATATATCCAATCGTTCATGGGGAAACCGATCTTTCTCACACGCTGCGCCACGCCTATGGAACAAAGTACCAGCACAAGTAAAATCACCTGTTTTTAGCCCAATAAAAAATTTTACAAATAAATAAAGATTCATCTTTTTTATCAAGTACTTCGGCATGTGTATGTTTTTTATTTGTATTTCTTCACTACATGTATTGTATTCCGGATTGTATAAGCTTAAGTTTCCATGTACATCTTATTGTTTTATATTAGAGCCATGAACGCTTTTGTGGATTTGTGCACTTTATAAGTTTTCATAATTTGTACTATATAACTTTAACCTTTTGTATTATTGCATACAGCGGCGTAGCCAAGGGGGTACTGGGGGTATGTGCCCCCCATTTTTTTTCCAGTGCCCCCGACTGACCCCCCCACACACACACACATGTTTGTAAATCCCTCTTACCGAGGACTTCTCTTTGTTCTCCCATTATTTGGACATAGTTTTTTTTAGCGACGTCCCCATTGAGTTTGTACACGAAAACGAAGCGAGGACGTCCTCGCTCTGTCAAACACCCGGATCCCTTTTGTTAAAGTCCTCGATTTGAATGGATAGACACGCTCACACGCACACACACACAAAATTGCGATAGCGCTAAAAATATATATATATATATATATATAAAAGAAGAGAGAGAAAAAGGTTTGATCATACGTGTTTGTAAATGAAATGCTTGATGTTCACATGAACTGTTATTTGGTATTACGGTACGTGTCAAGTTTCCTCCTGACTATGGGAGAGCCTTATCTTGCCAAGAGATTGTTTTTTATTTTCTCCGGATCGACGGTCTTGAAAGAAATATAAAAGGGGGAGTGGGTTTCCTGAAGAGGTTGTATCACAGACGGGCAGCTAAGACAAGACCTAGACCTACAACAACACTTTGGGTGTTAATTGCTCCTCGTGTACTACCCGTAGGGCTGTATATTAACACAATACAAAAGACTTTTAGTACATTTTTGTTAAAGAGTGACCGCCCACTTCAGGTTAGTCATTTGAAACGGATTTTAATCACGGGTTGCCAAACCGTTCTTTGTAATAATTATTAATCACCTGTGTCACTGGCTTTGTTTTCTTATACCGGGGACTGAAACAGTTTTTTCCAACGACCTCTGCAGGTTTGACCCGATCCTGATTCTGAAATTGTTATAATGAACTATACTAGATGCTTAACTTTCTTTGACTTTCAACACTCTCGATCAACGACAACGCTGTATGTGGGTTTGGTACCTTGGCCGATAAATTTACATTATTTTGAAAACTAACAAGAAGGGATCAAATAAAACTATAATATTTACAGTTATACATCATACATTGATTATAAGGGATTTTATCAAAATTTGTTTCCATAAAAACCTTGCTTCTGGTATAATTAAGTTAGTCAGCAGATCAGTAACAAGTATATAAAAAGTGTAGTTCTAAGGTAACACTCGCTAGATAGTTTGCTTAATGACACTTAAGGCCAGTCCGTCGACACTGCTCGGTCCGTTCGTGATGGCAAACTGACCGATTCAAGCGATCGGCGTCAGCACATCCAAAAAGGAATGTTTGAGGAAAAAAATGTTTTTCCGACCACGAATCTGATCTTTTGGAGAAAAGGGGAATTTTTTCTCTCAACCCTTAAGTATCTCCAAGAAAATTATGTTAAAAATGAAAAAGTTTTGCTTACTCTGAGATCGCCTGGAACTGGTTGCCTACTAATTGAACCATGACTTTGCCTTTACATTTAGCCCCGGCTTGCCTGGTTTACAAAGTCTCTCTGGTTTTGTTTGCCTTTAGTTGTAAAGCCTGCGTAAAGTACGCTACAATTATTATTATTATTATTTTATTTATTTATTTATTTTTTGTTTAAACTATTTTTTGCATAAATTGAAATTTTTACTGTAATTTTGCCAATGGCCACGAGTGTAAAAACAATGAACGAAACTATCTATTCAAGAGAAATGTTTTCAACGGAAGTTTATATACAGTCCAGCACAGTCTGTGTACGGGGCTATACCGGGATGTACGGAACTGGTTTTACCTTGTTAAATGGGCACTTTCAAAGTCCTCTACACATGAGGTTTTCTCTTTAGTCTGGCAGGAGATCATTGTTTTTCTTGCACAGTACGGCCGAACCAACACCCCGGAACGGAAATAATATCTAGCAACGATGCGCATGCGCATTAAACCGATTGACGTCCCACCCTTGTAGCAATCAAACAACGTTATAGAAGATTGGCACGTATCCTTGTTTCGATTTTGTTTCTTCAAATGCTTAGACAGCCGATCTGTGTGCAGCGCAACCTTGTAACGTTCGACGGCAATCTTCACTTCGGTCAAAAGAAAGGACGGACAGAAATGATTGGAGGAAAACAAGTTATGATCAGAACATCCAATCCAAGGTAAACGAGTCAGATGAAACTAGGGTATGTACGTGGTATACTGCTCAACTGTGCTTATTTGCTTTTGGGGGGGTTTACTTCACTCATCATTAAAAAGACAAAAATAGGCTGCAAGTTGTAAATGTTTGTCCCCATTAATGTGTGCACAAGCATCTTGGCACAGGGGTCATGACCTGTTTCCTGGGCATGTCAATCATGTCTAGGCAGGCATTCGACGACCCTGGATTTTTTTCAATGCTTGAGGAAGCTCTGGCAGTACAATTATAGAGAAAGGTCGGTTAAAATGCAGTATGAGAACATCTATTATTTGTTAAGGGATTGGATTGACGGATTGGGGGCGGAGCTTCAGATCAAGATGCAGCATCTGACTTTTTGGAAATATGTTTGAAGGGGATTGAGCTCATTGATATTTTAGTTAGAAAATTAATTACTCCAAAACAACCTTCTTCTTCTTTTTGCTAAAATCATACCTAAACCCCCTGAAAGGCGTTAGGCTTGGAAAAAAAAAACACTCAATGGAAATAGCTTCATTGACCCAAGTTAATTTAAAGATTTCCCTCTTTACTGTAAACAAAATAATTAAAAAAAATAGTAGGGGTGTGCAGGATATTGCTTAAAAGGTGTTCAACGTAGTTTATGGCTATACAAATTATATCAATTTGTTGGGAAAGTAAAATGTGGCCATGAAGTATTCATTTATTCACTCATAAATGGTTTATAAGGGAATTTACATCAGCCGAAATAAGGTAAATTTAGAATAAAAGTATTTAACCCTGGGAAACGCGGCTCCCCAAAAAAACCTTAAGGTGACTTGCGCCTCATCGGAAGGCGAGAGTTGTGCGGTGTATCAGCGACAACAGTAGTGCTTCTTGAGTGTAAGGGATCAAAACAATTTATAGGAAACAAGGAAACAAAATAAAAATGTGAAAAGTTTCGCTTACTTGGAGATCGCCAGAAACTGGTTGCCTTATAATTAAACCATGACTTTGCCTTAACATTTAGCCCCGGCTTGCCTGGTTTACAAAGTCTCGTGGGATTTGTTTGCCTTTAGCTGTAATGCCTGCGGCAAGTACGCTACAATCATTATTATTGGTCAAGTTATTTCTTACTTGTATATCCAACTTGTATGTATAAAGTAAATCATTGTAGCCATGATTGTTATGTTCATTAAAAAACACCAGTGTCATTAATAAAAAAAAGGATCAATGCAAACATTAGTAAGTGTAAAGCAAAACATTACCTAACTAAACGAGTGAACACATCTACTACCATTAACATTAGGTTTTCAAAATATACAGTCATTTTAATGATAGAAAAATTAATCCAAAACACACTTCCGGTTTGTAGGGAACACTATGCTCATCAAAAGTTCGAGTGGGTTACTGTTTCCGCCCGAACGTAATACCCAAAAGTCTCATAAAGGATTGCATTTGCATTGGTTTAGGGCCCGATAGTTTCATGGCTATGTCACTACTCTGCTTACAAGAAATGGCATTTACTGTGTGAATTCGCCGTATTTTTGACCACGTGAGGGCGTATGTGGATAAATTTCACATGATGAAAAGCAAGTAAACAAACAGGGTTTTTTCACTTTTTTATCGCTATTTTTTATGTATTTCTTCATTGGTGCAAGAAAACTACAAACAGGCAATTATAATAAGCTAAGTCTGCTATTGTGATACAAGACATTCCCTGATGACAGCGCCCTTATGCGGTCAAAAATATGGTCAATTGCTGTACAAGCTTATGTAATATTTCTGCTGATAATATTCCCCATAAGCAGAAACCGTTTACGTAAAGGCTTGAGGGAAGTGGTTCAAGGACTGAACAGAAATCTAAAGTTGTGTGTTTCTTCCTTATCCCCAATCCCCAAAGCAAAAGTAATTTCGATCACAGATTACACCGGAATGGTTGCAACAATACGGGTCGCATTGTCCGTTCAGGTTTAGCAGAGCTTTTTGTTTTGTTTGACGGTGATGAAATGTTTAGGTTTATTTTGAATATACTTCCCTGTATAGAATGAAAACTAAAGTAGTTGATGTAAACTGATGTTGTTCTTGGAAACGGTTGATAAAATGTTGCAATAGACCGTGCAAGTCTCGCACGTATTATACCACTTTTGGGACCACTTTGGTCCGACGCACGCACGATACTTTAACGCGTGAGTGAAACAAACTCATGCGGTTTAACGGTTCTGAATGTTCTAATACGCGCGAGACTTGCGCAGTCTATTTATTTTATTGCGCTTGCGTCGAATGTCGTAATGGGAAATTATTCTCTATACAATGAATTACGTGAGAAAGCAAATGCCTCCCAGATAGCTCAACGTCACCAGAATGGATCAAACGTTCGAAGCTCGTTATAGTATTAAACACTAGAATTGTATAGCAAACAGTTGAAGCCAATGGCTGTATGACATCTATAATAACCACGAACTGCACGTTGGTTAATAGAACCATGTGCAACCTCCTCGTGTAAACACAATAATGTGCAGGACCGTGGGTTAGAAAGGACATTCAGGAAAACTGAAAATTCACAGTTTCGAGACGCTATACGCAAGAATAGAGTACACAAACAGAATGAATTCAGTCAATTAACTTTGACTCTGTCTTCTGCCAGTTTGAAAAAAGACGATGGTCGCACTCCACCTTATTTCTATTAGTGAAGGCAAACTCTCGTGTATGGGTGTGTGGTAGTTTTGTAAATTGGGTGTCTGATGTTTGTTGCGTTGTGTGTATTGATAGGCCAAGTGTTTAAAATTCTAAACTCCTTATTGAGTCCATATCCAATCTTTCATGGGGAAACCAATCTTTCTCACACGCCGCGCCACGCCTATGAAACAAATTACCAGCACAAGTAAAATCACATCATTTTTAACCTAATACAAAAATTAACAAATAAATAAAGGTTTATCTTTTCCATCCAGCACTTCAGCATTTGTTTCAATGTACATGTTTTGTTTTATATTAGAGCCATGAACACTTTTGTTGATTTGTGCGCTTTATAAGTTTTCATAATTTGTATCATAAACCTTTGACCGTTTGTATTATTGCACACAGCGGCGTAGCGGGGGGGAGGCTCGGGGTACGTGACCCCCCCCCCCCACAAAATTCCCAGTGCTGCCAGCTGACACCCCCCCTCCCCCACGAAAAGAAATTGCGATAGCGCTCAAAAAGGGAAAACAAAATCGCGAAATGCGTGTTTGTATAATCTTATGTAGTGAACGTTCGCCATCGGGATCGCTGCTGCATTCCCCCTCCCCACTGACTTACCCATTCCACCTAACCCCCTCCCCCTCCACCCACTGAAAAAGTCCCGGGTACGTCGCTTGTTGCACGTGGTCTAGAGAATCCGGGTGCCCAAGGAACCAAACACGTTTTAGTCAATAACGAAAACATCAATCAAAACATTATAATGAAACTATCTTTTAGTGTTGAAAGCAAATCCTAGCCAAAGTAAATGAAATACCTGATGTTAACATGAACGCTTGTCTGGTATTACGGTACGTGTCAAGTTTCCTCGTGACTATTGAAGAGCCTTATCTTGCCAAGAAAGTGTTTTTTTTCCCCCGGATACAACGGTCTTGAAAGAAATATAAAAGGGGGAGTTGGTTTCCTCAAGAGGTTCAGAGACGGGGAGCTAAGACAAGACCTAGACCTATACCGGCAGCGCCCTCATTTACAGCTACTGAGAATCGTTGAAGGAAAGTTGAGACAGCTCTCAAAAGGTAGGAAGTTTCAAAATTAAACAGACCCAGGAATTTTCATCACAAAAAGAGTTAAATCATGTAATTCTGTAATACACCGCAAAAACTGGTGTGTTAAAATTTACACCATCGGTGTGGTCACATATATAGCCAAGAGAGAGTCAAAATCAGCCTCGCTACCATGGGCAGCGCGTCGTATCGGTACCTCTCGTCATAGTCTTGAAATCAAGTCGGTAATTGTTGTGCGGTCTAGCTGCGGGGACGGTACACACATCCTCGATCCCAACAAGTGTGTGAGTCAGTCGCAATTACCGTCTTGAATAACTTGTACCCAGCTTTGTACACATGCAATTCGGCTGGGAACAAGCTACTCAAGTCGTTAGAGCTGACGGACCTTGCCTAGCGCTACCTACGACCGTTGCATAAATGTACAATAGCACTGTGACTGTTGCATGAACGGCAAGATGTGTGTTTGTAATAGGCAGCGCTGGCAGACAAATAGACACTGACTAACGACTTGTCATCAAGTCTACTCTCGTCACAAACCCCTGGTAGGGATGCACTGAAAAACAACGCTGATTGGCTCCCACGGGTGATTACTTTGTGTACACGCTTGTTAAAAACTTTCGAGCGCACGTATGGCGCTTTAAGGACGCTTAGTACGCGCGTGTGAAAATGCAAGTATTTTGACGCGATTCCTTTCGAAATGAATCATGTTTTTACACGGTCACCCTAAACTGCATACAGTTAGACATGTCAAAAATCAAAGAAAATGACAGAGCACCAGTTGCTTTTTTGACTTGATGCTTCTTTTACGGGTTGCCGTACTTGAGCACGCGCGTTATTGTTAGAATGGATCGGCCTCAGGCCTAATTAGAATGTGCTAGATTCTAGCCCATTTTAATGAAGCAATTCCAGGGGTTATGATAGCGCAGCGAGATCGATCACCCCTGGGAACGAGGATGAGTCAAAAGTTAAACCGCATGGTGTTAAATAACAACACTTAATATTTCCAAAACAATTCAATTGATGTTATTTTAAGACCCCGTGGTGTTAATTTTGATTCTCACTTCGGTTTTTTAAGTGGCAGCACCCATGGCGTCAATTTTAACACCGTAGTTTTTGTAGAGTGTATTTTTTTATCAAAGCGCTTTTTATGAGGTGTACCTTATTCTTCAACTGGCTAATTGTCTTCCTTCGTGAAAACAGTCAACAGGTCGCTCTGAATGCCTTTGTGAAAACTGAAACGCTAGATAACTCGTTTTGGGGGGCACAGTCCAAGCAACATGTAAAAAACATTCTTTTTAAATAATAATTTTTTTTTACGTTGTCTCTTTTAGAAGAATCAAAAGAAAATCATTTTCTACAAATTTAATGTTACTACGTTAAGCTAAGGGAAAAATTGTATGTCAATGAAAGAATAAAGACATATGAAAAGAAAAACTACAAGTTTTCCCCGTCCTTTCGGCCGATAAGCGGCCAAATTAAACGTATTGACGTTGATTGGAGGTCATAGTTGATGATAGATTGCTTTGCTATTGATTCAATTGTAATTGTAACTAAGTGCAACTATAGCTTATTGAAGAATCACCACAACTCGTGTAATCCAGCGATGAATTAAATTGACATCAGGACTGATCATATTCCAAGAGGTGAAGCTACCCTCGTGGGATTCATGGCCTGCGGCTTCCACAACACTAAAACTATGAAGCCCTCTGGCACATGTGTATGAAACGCACTTGTATGCCGTACGAGGTCAATATTTAATGCTTTAACGAAAAATATAGATATAGTATTAATAGAAATATCTCTTTAATGTGATTTTTGTCTAGACTTGCGAAATAAAGTTTATATTTAACGGAGATATATCTTTTGTACAAAAGAGATATACAAAAATAATTCACACAGAAGAGATTAACTAATTATAAAAGAGATATGTCTAACAGGTATAAATAGAGAAGTCTCTATCGCACAACAGATATACATCTATTCCTTATATAGAAATATAGCTGAATAATAGATCACTTAAGTATCTATTTAGAACAAAGACATCTCTATCACACAATGTATATCTCTTTTAATAATAAAATATCAAGAAAGTAATCTTAATTAATGTTATAGCGATATCTCTATTGCCTTATAAAATATTTGTCTATTACATTTCCCCTTCCAATATCACTAGGTCGCGTAAGCGTGTGGTTTGAAACAGAATAACTTGGGGGTTCAATTTTGGATTGTACTCACACTCCTGCGTTGCATCAATTATCAAATTGATACTTGAGCTTGGTGCACCAGACTTTTCCAGTTTGCACATTATGGAGTTGGTCTCACGTGTGGGGGCAGCAATGGAGTTTACAATGGAAAAATGTCGATAGCAGTTGTCCATCGATTTAAGATGTCTATGTTAACGGTTATACTTTTTTCAGGCGTATCACAATACAGGCATATAATCATAAAATAGAAACACCCCGACCCGATGTACAGCTAAAAATAAGATCCTTCTCATGCAGTTCAGCGGTAATTCCCCCGGTTTGCTGTAAAGCCCAGGTTACTGTGAATACCACGATGGCTGTAAATCCCAGGTTAGCTGTAAATCCCAGGTTAGCTGTAAATCCCAGGTTAGCGATAAATTCCATAAAGGTTAGCTATACATCCCAGGTTAGCTATAAATCCAAGGATAGCTGTAAATCCCTGGGTAGCTGTAAACCAAACACTCTCACCAACACCCAGCATGCATCGGACCCGGCCCCTGGCTTCCTTATACTATGTGCCTGACTTAAGCATGTGCACTTCCGTTTACCGGCAACATAATAGCCATAGCTTTATTGGTAATAGATCTCTATTAACAATTTATATTGTTAAACCCTATCCATTAAACAATACTTCTAACAATAAAAATGCCCCCTACTGCTATTTAGAGACATCTCTAATATGCCAGTGCTATTACAATAGAGATGTCTGTACTGCTAATCGAGACATCTGTTTTTGTGAATAAAGATCTCAGTATTAGCAAAAGAGATATCTTTATTATCTTTATTATATATTGAATTTAACTATTTACGCTGTTACGCTCGTACCGCCGGCGTATTTTTTTTCCCAGGACGAACGTGGGCAGTTAACATAAATGGGCGTAGTAAACTTTACATTTTCCCTTGCCCATGCGTGCTTGGACGTAGTAGTTGTTGGTTGTACACTCACGTGTATCATTATGTTATGTGAAGGTACATGTGCATTTACATGCACATTACATGTACATGTACATGTACATCGTGTACAAAAATGCGTCGCGGCTTGTTGAGTCTTGATTGCCCGATAAAATATTTTGGGATAGGGTTGGGAAGGGGAGGGAGGGCAAGTAAGAAACAAGACCGACGTTCATAATGAAAGAAGAAACCCTTTAAATGAAATTAGAAATGGCCCTAAATGTTTGTGATGAAAGTACACTGCAGTACAAACAGACGCAGCTTGATGAGCTTACATGTAGTTTAGAATAATAATTTGTTGTTGGACTGGGTTCATCGTTCATCACAATCTATACACTCTTGTGAAGTGGCAGTAGAAGAACAGCCAGGCAGTCGCGTGGTCCCCACAACCACGTCATTCCACATACCACCACTGGCCCAAGGTCCCTTGTGGTCACCATTCAAACACAGTGTACACTAAACCCAGATACATTTCTGGACATCGATAATTACATCAAGGCTGAATAGCCATTCCTAATTCCATTTATGTGTTCTAAGGAGACTCAACAACAGGCCAATAAAGTCAAACTTTGGGAGACAAGAGTTTGCAAACCTCAAGGAATATTGAAAGGAACACAAGACCTTTCAGTGTAAAACTTTAAGATGTGTTAATATTGGGGAGAGGATCCCTCGTGAATACTGCTACTTTCACATAGCACATAATAATACACGTGAGTATATTTCAACCCACAACTATTACGTCCAAGTACGCATGTGCAAGGGGAAATGTAAAGTTTACTACGCCCATTTATGTTAATTGCCCACGTTCGTCCTGGGAAAAAAAATTACGCGTACCGCCGCATAAAGGCGAGCGGCCCGGATGTTAGGCCTACCCCCTAAGAGATATTGAAAAAACCCAGGGGCCGGCTGCGAAGCAAGTCTTGCTGGCCGGGGCAATGGCCCGAAATAAATTCGAGGTGAGTTTGGGAATAACTCCCGATCTAGGAGAGCTAGAGAGATGAATTTTTGACCTGGCTCTGCCTTAGGTATCCCTGCATCCGAAAATTAGACTTTTACGGCCGCTGCGGGCAGGCTTCACACCGGAAAAGACCGACAAGCGGGGACACTACAAACCCCCCGCAAAACATCTTTAACGCATAATGCTAATGCATGGGCCGCAGCCAGCGCACCGGCGCCTATTAGAAAGGGAAACCCCCGCAGCACGCAATCATTCACACACTGGATGTTGTTTTGACAGAGGACATATCTCACTGACCGTTGGGATGAATTCTCTACTACTGCATGGAGTCGTGTGTGTTTTACTGTTACTCTGCGTGGCTGTGCCAGGGGAAGCGTTGGGGTAAGTGCAATTTAGAGTCGGTAATAGACCTTTAAAACAATGCCGTAGTGTAGGTATTTTACCCTGCATATACACAAAGAACATAGAGCTTTCATTTTCATCATTATCATCACCATCTCCATTCCCATCATCCCCATCATCATCATCATCATCAATCCGCAACGGAGGGTTGTTGGGTGCTATGGCAGAATAATGGGCAATCAGAAATCTTAAGCTCCATCTCCCCCCCCCCCCCCCGTTTTTCTTCTGCTATGTCGGGTACATGGGGTTGTTACCTTTTCCAGTCATCTTAATATGGTATTCGTTTTGATTTAAAAAACAGAGTCAAGGAATGCAACACAGAAACGTTCTCCTTCGTCACTACGAGATGCTGGCCGGTGTACTGTACAGAGCGATACACCTATAAATGTGGATTCTTGGGCTGGAAACAGTGTTCAGGCGAAAGGTGGGCAGTTTTCTTGTTGTCACTTCTTGGTCATGGCTCAAAGAAAATATTAAGAGGAAGTGAAATGACAAATTAAATTTGTGGATGTACTCATTTTTCAATAGATAGTGTGGGGAAAAATTACAAGTCTCAAACCTCTCGCTAAAATAGTGCAAATTGCCAATTCCTTCGGCCGGGAAAATAGGTCCTTCTTCTAGTCACTCGCAGGGCCTGGGGGGGGGGGGTGTCGTGCTCTTGTAACCTCACTGCCAGTCCATATGTATACATTGTTTCCTTTTGTTTTTCTTAAGGCGAGCCTCCTACGAACAATGTACTCCGGTGACCTTATATGGTACCAGACGCAAATGCTGATGGGGGTGGCATCAGGATAGCTACGGGCGCTGCTTGATGACTAAGTTGGCAGAAGACCCCCCTTCCCGCACCCCCGGACATGGTTCAAAATAAACCACATGAAGGATTAATTATACTGAAGCTAAGAATGACTTTACAAAAACTCTACACACAAATGAGTGAAGTCGATTTCTATTATTAGGCTTGTAATTTTGTGACTTCAATCATGAACGACCTTTTGGAATATTTTAGTGTTCACGGGCCGATTTCACAAAGAGCTAAGATTGGTCTTAACTGTGTATCAATCTTAGTTGCTAAGCAAAGTGTGATGTCACAATACAATTCACTATGGCAACACTGACAGCTCCTTTGAAAAATAAACTGAGTACTTTTTGAAATCGAGCCCAGGACTGTAATATTTGAATGTAACGAAGATGCAAGACTATTTACTATAATTCACCCGTTTGACTATTATTTTCAATAACAAATCTTTCTATAGGAGCTCATACATATTAATGAATCATGAATATTTATTAGGGTCAATGGTGAGATACAACATAACACAAACAAATGCAGCCTTGAAAGCTGTACATGGTCTGTTTAGTAGCAGTCAGCTTGTCAACAAAGCCAAGTGGTCAACACTGTGAGTTTACAAACAAACAAACACAAAATGGGATGGCAAACGCCAGCCTTCGTTGTTCTTGGCGGCTAAGTTCGGAGGTAAACGGTTCTAAAAGTGTGACAGTTAAATGTAGGTTCAATCCATACAGAACAAATTTCGTAATCTCTCAACTAACCAATTTATATTAACTATGATATAATCTCAAAATAAAACAAAATCACTAAAAAGATAATGTCTGGTTCCATTTTGATGTCTTGTACTGAACAGTGATTAAGACTTTAAGACGGTGAAAAAACATAGTTGAAGATTTCGTTTCACGGGGAAATGTTCACCGTTAGTACTGTATACAAAATGCAAATTGGAACACCTTGGAGGATGGTGCAATGTTCTTTCAAGATTTGTACTCTCTCCATGAGTGTTAAGTGTACATTTGAAATTGTGAATAGTACTGCCCTCTTTGGGATTGATTGAAACTTGTTGCCTGTAAATTGCATTTAGCCTCTGTTTGTTAACTTTGAGTTTTACAGAGACGCTTGGGTTTTGTCTGTCTTTTTGGGTGTAAACTCTATACGTAAATTATATGACAATCAGTGTTGATTATTGGCCAAGCTCTTTCCTACTTTATTATATTTCCTACTTGTATTTATGAAATTGTCAATGTAACCAAGATTGTTCATAAGTTGACAAAATAAATCAATGTTGTCAATAAAAAGTAATCGATACAAAACATTAGTGTAAATGAATCAATTACTTATATAACTGAGAGAACTATAAGTGCTACTTTTAACATCAGGCTTACAATTATTTTTACATCACAGTTCGAAGTTATAATGATTTAGAGCTAAGATTTGGAAGTCAAACTTATTAATGCTGAGGGGCCAGGGAGGTTGGTGGGCCAGGGACTGTGAGGTTGCTTGGCAGTCAGTGAGCCAGTGGGTTGAGCTGGTTGGGCTTGAGGCATGATCATACTGGGTAGAGGACTAAGGTCAAGGGGCTGGAAGGTTGCTGGGATGAAGACAGTCGGTCACCCAGTGGCTCGAGCTGGTTTGTCTTGGGGTGAGGTTGGGGGAGATCCAGTCATCATGTTTGGGCGACAACATTTCTCCCTAGCTAAGACTTGTAGCACAAATAAGAAAAACTACAAGGCAGAGAAGCTTGTAAGATAGAAATGTGAAATTTTGGCAACTTTTGGAACCCAAAATTTTGAAAAGAATAACAACAAGTAAAAAAACACAATAATAATAACAGGCCTAGTTCAAAAAATAAAATAATAATAATAATAATAAATTAGAGGATTAATTTGTTTTGGAAGTTCTTATCATGAGTAATCAACATTTAAATGTTTTGAAATCTTCCATTTCCATTTCTATTTCTGTTAAAAACTTAATTTTAGTCCAAAATATCCAAATATCCAAAGTGCAAATATCGCCAAACCCCCTCCATGAAAAAATGTCATCTTTTTGTTTACGAAAGATCCGATAATAACAATTATTATCGCTCTATTTTGTAAATCCATTGCAAACAATTATTGTAAATAATTGTTTGCCTTGCACTAAAATATGCCTCCATCACAACATTCTTCTTGCAAACTTGGTCAAGATCGTTTACATGCATGTTCCATGGAGAACCTATGTGATCTTGTGTGCGCATGGCACCGATCAGCAGTGCAATCGTTTACACCATATTTACATTACTACATCCTGAGCAAGATTCTGTACAAGCTCATCAGCTCATCCCAGCGATCTTACATGAGACCGACCGGGGCCGAGCGAACATACTGGATTGGCAACTAACTGACACTAGAGGGCGCGACTTGAACCGAGTCTAGGGTCACCGAGGTGAACGACAGGGGATCAATAATCCACCTGAGTGCCTTGCGCTGAAAACGAATGTTGCTTTTACGAAAGAAAGCGGAAACCATGTATCACTGCCTGGTTTTAAATGTTGCACCTGGCTAAGACATTGCGGATTTACGACACTTAAACCGTAGAGGTTTATTTAGGTAAACATGGAACTGTCCAAAGCATAAAACGGCACCCGTAATTCAATGTTTTTGAATGCAAAACATTACTATGAATTTTGGTAGCATATGTTGCAGTGGGAAATGTTAATCATATGTAAACCACTAGCACTCGTGACGAGTCATACGTTTCTAATCCAGTGACTAATGTTAAGACAGTGTGGAAATGTTTTTTCCGGAGTGAAAGTTTTGTAGAAGTATAAGACTGAGAGCGGTTTCCGGCGAGCACAGACTAGACATCACTACATCAATTGCATCCAAGGTACCAGTCCTAATTAAAGTCATCCGACAGTGCATCACAGCATTGAGGGAGTCTACATTGGCTTCATCTTTGAGGGCTAAGGTAAGTCAAATCCGGTACATTGGCTTTTTCTTTAACTTCTTGTTGGAATACCAATCTTTCTTGTGTATCTCATAAGAATAAGTCCTCGTAGAGCATGTCGTGACAGAGCGTTTCAGAGAACCCAACACAAGCTCTGGTGTTTCTGGTCAGCAGGGTGTGGGATCAAGTTCCGATCGTAAGTGTCTTCAAGCAAGAAACCTAACCATTCTGTATTTCTTCGTCCTTCGGATGGGATGTCAAGCTGTATGTCCCGTTTGTTGTGTAATGCACGTACAAAAAACAAACCCAAACACCCCAACAAACAAACACAAAACAAACAAACAAATCAACAAACTAACAACAAAAACAATACACTTGTTCATGAAGAAAAGCTCGCTCCGGTGTTTCTGGCATCCCAACAGGAAAACATTTTAACCTAAATTATTCTGTTGCAAACCTGCCCTCTGGTTATGTTCTTCTTTAATTAGTGGCGGCGGAGCTCGGTGGGGGGGGGGGGGGGTATAGGGTGCTGGAAACTGCCGAGCTGCTCCGATCACCGGCCAGATATCAAGGGCACAGACTGATACAATAAAAGTTCATTTGCACTTAAAACAGACGTCTGTGCAAATAATTAAACTCCGGAGGTTTCTGCACTGCACAGGAAGAAGTTGACAATGACCTATGTTCACTGCCACGGAGTAGATTTGGAATCAGGGAACCACCTAGTTCAGACACAAAGCGTTTTTTCCCCATTGCTTATCTATTGCAGCGGCGTAGGTTTGTAAAACTAGACGGTCAGATAGGAACTTGTTTTTTCGTACACTGTAGAGTTTAAAGAACACTGCCTATACAAGCCTTGATTCCAAAAATGGGTCCTCCACGGTTCAGTCCGGCTCACAATTCTACTACTTGTACACGGTGGGCACAGATAGCGTTTCCCTTCGCGGTGGCAACTAGATGAGCTGCCACAATGCCGGACTTTTCAGGGTTAGTGACAAAATCACACGCAGACCTGATACAAAGCCAGGCATATTTTAATATCTCTCTCGATCACTCTCTCCCCCCTTCCCCCTCCCCCTCTCTCCCCCTCTCCCCCTCTCTCTCTCTCCCTCCCCCCTCTCTCTCTCTGTAGATTTAGATGCAAGAAAAGGGTATTGCTCAGTTTAGCAGTGGGGTATATTTTATCACACCACTGTTTATAACAAAACAATACAGTTGCCCTCCTGGCACAACATTCGCACGGAGGAAAACAGAGGTTTCATTCTCACAACTGACCACAATGTACTTCCCGACCATTGGCTTTTTATTGATTATGGTGCAGAGTTAACCGTATATAAAAACAAAAGACTGGTTAATACATTTTAAATAGTATAACAGTTTTTCTTCATTGTCAAAGAAGGTAGTTTGACCTGAGAAGACAGTGTTTAATTTCAATTAACTCGCGTTAATCGAAATGTGTTGAATTTCTTTTTCGTTCTCGACTTTGACAGTATTTCTAACAAAAGTATTTCTCTAGAGAAATGTTACTGGTAAGAGCTTTAATGGGCGAGGTTTTTGCACTACATATATATAACTATTTGGTTATGTCAATAACTACAGATCATGTTCTTTGCCCGTACTACATACATTTAGAGTTGTAAAAACAATAAGAACCAAACAAAGAAACACAAGTTAAGGTAGAAAGCGCAGCCGTTAGCAACAACTGTTATTTACATGTACACTATTTTCAAACACCGGAACAACGACATGCTTTTTATATAATCTGGAATAAATATCAATTTAAGTATACATGAATGTTTGAGATTGAATACATATAGCCTATTCGGTAAAAATAGTATTACTAATGAATGCTTAGAATTTGATATGTTCAGAACAACAACATGAAGGTGGGATATGGAATGCTTAACCTTGGAGAACACAAATTACGTAATGATTGATCGTTTGACAAGAGCACTACTACAGTCTGTAGTAGGTTTGGTGAAATCTTACCACACCCGGGGATAAAGCTATAAACCCAGTATTAACAATAGGGTCATTCCGTGTCAATTCAACACGCTTTTGGACCTGACCGTCACAGATTGAAATGAAATTTGGTGTGCTGATTAGACTCCCTGAGAAACCCCCAAAACTCAAATTTTATGTAAATCGGTTCATTATTTTTTGAGATATGGGTTAACGAACTTTTGACTAATTAGCATGACCTGCTATATTTGGACAATCATATCTCCAAAAGTAAAGCACTTACGAGATAAAATTTACATTCGGAAATATACTATATGCTCCTCGTGTACTACCCGTAGGGCTGTATATTTACACAATACACGAGACTTATATTACTTTTGTTTTTTTTTACAAAGTGACCGCCCACTTCAGGTTAGGCCGATGTAAGTCATTTGAAACGGATTTCAATTACGGGTTGCCCAACCGTTCTTTGTAATAATTTTTAATCACCTGTGTCACTGCTTTGTTTTCTTATACCGGGGACTGAAACAGTTTTTATCAAACGTTCTCTGCAGTTTTGACCCGATCCTGATTCTTAAATTATTATAATGAACTATACTAGATGCTTAACTTTCTTTGACTTTCAACACTCTCGATCAACGACAGCGCTGTACGTGGGATTGGAACCTTGGCCGATAAGTGCACATTATTTATAAGACTAACAAGAACGGATCAAACAAAACTATATTCTTTACAGTTATACATCGTAAATTGATTATACAGGATTTCATCACATTTTGTTTCCATAAACCCCTGCTTCTGGTAAAACTAAGTTAGTCAGCAGATCAGTAAAAAGTATAAAAAGTGTAGTTCTAAAGGAACACTCGCTAGATATTTTGCTTATTCACACTTAAGGCCAGTCCGTCACCAGATGAAGTGCGATTATGGGGGATGATCAAAACTCTGTTATCTTGGGCAGATCGTAGTCCTTTTCTAGATGGAGCATACGGATTAATGAGTTCTTTGAGATAGAGCGGAGCATTATATGTGTCGGTGATACATTTAAAAACGATTGTGAGAAGTTTGAACTGGATGCGTTTTGAAATACAGAGCCAACACTCTCGATCAACGGCAGCGCTGTATGTGGGTTTGGTACCTTGGCCGATAAAATTACATTATTTTGAAAACTAACAAGAAGGGATCAAATAAAACTATAATATTTACAGTTATACATCATACATTGATTATAAGGGGTTTTATCAAAATTTGTTTCCATAAAAACCTTGCTTCTGGTATAATTAAGTTTGTCAGCAGATCAGTAAAAAAATATACAAAAAGTGTAGTTCTAAGGTAACACTCGCTAGATAGTTTGCTTAATGACACTTAAGGCCAGTCCGTCGTCACTGCTCGGTCCGTTCGTGATGGCAAACTGACCGATTCAAGCGATCGGCGTCAGCACATCCAAAAAGGAATGTTTGAGGAAAAAAATGTTTTTCCGACCACGAATCTGATCATTGCAAAATGTGCTTTCGATTTGTTTTCTGTCAACAGTGCGCGTTCATGAGCAAATGATTTTTTTTCTTCATGTTTATATTCAGCACGGACCATGCATAGCAATAAAATTACTTTGCGTGCTGCGTATGCCTGAAAATCATTATTGTATAAACCAGTCTCGTAACAAAACACTTTACCCATAATGTTTGTCTTCAAACTGGGGGAGATTTACAACCAGAAAGACAACTCAAATGTCGCTTTGCTTTCTTAGCTTATAAGAAGAGAAACAGTCCATTATCAACATTCAATTAAAAAGATGTTTATGGTATTTGAAGTGAATATTTGTGTCTTTCAATATTTTTATGCATTTACCTAAAAATAAGATTTCATGTATAAGACAAATGGGTTGTGAATCGTTAAGGTGGAAAGAGGGTAAAATTCGTTAAAGATGAAATGTAACGAATTTTGCCGAAATAAAATCACAATTATTAGAGTACAAACATGGTTAAAATCCCAGAAATGTTTAAATGTATTAGTTTCACGAATTGTTCGTTACGTTTTTAGTAGTTGTTGTTCTTGCTGTTGCTATTGCTGTTGCTGTTGCTGCTGTTGTTGTTGTTGCGTCTGCTGCTGCTGTTGTTGCTGCTGCTGTTGGTTCTAGTAGTTATGTTTTGTTTTGTTGTGTTTTGGAAGGATAAATCATTGATTAAGATTTTTCGCATTCGGTCTGCCACGGTCCCTGTGATATTAAACTAGACTGTTGCACTCTAAAAGTTCCCGGATCAGAATTGCCCGGATCCAGGACATAGGGGGCCTGTGATGACCCGATTCTGTGTCAGAAAGTGTTGGTTCTGATGACTGAGAAGAACCAGTGTGGTTTCGAAGTTTCTAACAGTATACTCCCCTCAAGACAAGCAGTTTAATGCTCGAAACGTCGAGACGACACCGGTTCATCTCATCAGAACCAATACTTCTCCCAAAACATTTATAAACATGATTAAACCAGCAAGTTTGCTTTTACAGGGTTTTTTTTAAACAAGTGATTGTACATGGTTAGTTACATTTTGAGGTCCAGTGAAAAAAAAGGGAACTCTTTTGGAGAAAAGGGGAATTTTTTCTCTCAACCCTTAAATATCTCCAAGAAAATTATGTTAAAAATGAAAACAGTTTTGCTTACTCTGAGATCGCCTGGAACTGGTTGCCTAATAATTGAACGATGACTTTGCCTTTACATTTAGCCCCGGCTTGCCTGGTTTACAAAGTCTCTCGGGTTTTGTTTGCCTTTAGTTGTAAAGCCTGCGTAAAGTACGCTACAATTATTATATATATATATATATATATATATATTTTTTTTTTTAACTATTGTTTGCATTAATTGAAATTTTTGCCAATGGCGACGAGTGTAAAAACAATAAACGAAACTATCTATCTAAGAGAAACGTTTTCAACCAAAGTTTATATACAGTCCAGCACAGTCTGTGTACGGGGCTATACCGGGATGTACGGAACTGGTTTTACCTTGTTAAATGGGCACTTTCAAAGTCCTCTACACATGAGGTTCTCTCTTTAGTCTGGCAGGAGATCATTCGTCTGTTTTTCTTGCACAGTACGGCCGAACCAACACCCCGGAGCGGAAATAACATCTAGCAACGATGCGCATGCGCATTAAACCGATCGACGTCCCACCATTGTAGCAATCAAACAACGTTATAGAAGATTGGCACGTATCCTTGTTTTGTTGTGTTTTGGAAGGATAAATCATTGATTAAGATTTTTCGCATTCGGTCTGCCACGGTCCCTGTGATATAAAACTAGACTGTTGCACTCTAAAAGTTCCCGGATCAGAATTGCCCGGATCCAGGACATAGGGGGCCTGTGATGACCCGTTTCTGTGTCAGAAAGTGTTGGTTCTGATGACTGAGAATAACCAGTGTGGTTTCGACGTTTCTAACAGTATACTCCCCGCAAGACAAGCCGTATAATGCTCGAAACGTCGAGACGACACCGGTTCATCTCATATCAGAACCAACACTTCTCCCAAAAAATTTATTAACATGATTTAACCAGCAAGTTTGCTTTTACAGGGTTTTTTTTTCAACAAGTGATTGTATACATGGTTGGTTACATTTTGAGGTCCAGGGAAAAAAAAGGAAACTATTTTGGAGAAAAGGGGAATTTTTTCTCTCAACCCTTAAGTATCTCCAAGAAAATTATGTTGAAAATGAAAAAAGTTTTGCTTACTCTGAGATCGCCTGGAACTGGTTGCCTAATAATTGAACCATGACTTTGCCTTTACATTTAGCCCCGGCTTGCCTGGTTTACAAAGTCTCTCGGGTTTTGTTTGCCTTTAGTTGTAAAGCCTGCGTAAAGTACGCTACAATTATTATATATGCTTTTTTTTTTTTTTTTTTTTTTTTTTTTTTTTTTTTTTAACTTTTTTTTTGCATAAATTGAAATTTTTACTTTAATTTTGCCAATGGCCACGAGTGTAAAAAACAATAAACGAAACTATCTATCTAAGAGAAACGTTTTCAACCAAAGTTTATATACAGTACAGCACAGTCTGTGTACGGGGCTATACCGGGATGTACGGAACTGGTTTTACCTTGTTAAATTGGCACTTTCAAAGTCCTCTACACATGAGGTTTTCTCTTTAGTCTGGCAGGAGATCATTGTTTTTCTTGCACAGTACGGCCGAACCAACACCCCAGGAGCGGAAATAACATCTAGCAACGATGCGCATGCGCATTAAACCGATTGACGTCCCACCATTGTAGCAATCAAACAACGTTATAGAAGATTGGCACGTATCCTTGTTTAGATTTTGTTTCTTCAAATGCTTAGACAGCCGATCTGTGTGCAGCGCAACCTTGTAACGTTCGACGGCAATCTTCACTTCGGTCAAAAGAAAGGACGGACAGAAATGATTGGAGGAAAACAAGTTATGATCAGAACGTCCAATCCAAGGTAAACGAGTCAGGTGAAACTAGGGTATGTACGTGGTATACTGCTCAACTGTGCTTATTTGCTTTTTGGGGGGTTTACTTCACTCAACCATTAAAAGACAAAAATAGGCTGCAAGTTGTAAATGTTTGTCCCCATTAATGTGTGCACAAGCATCTTGACACAGGGGTCATGACCTTTTTCCTGGGCATGTCAATCATGTCTAGGCAGGCATTCGACGACCCTGGATTTTTTTTCAATGCTTGAGGAAGCTCTGGCAGTACAATCATAGAGAAAGGTCGGTTAAAATGCAGTATGAGAACATCTATTATTTGTTAGGGGATTGGATTGACGGATTGGGGGCGGAGCTTCAGATCAAGATGCAGCATCTGACTTTTTGGAAATATGTTTGAAGGGGATTGAGCTCATTGCTATTTTAGTTAGAAAATTAATTACTCCAAAACAACCTTCTTTTCCTTTTTGCTAAAATCATACCTAAACCCCCTGAAAGGCGTAAGGCTTGGACAAAAAAAAAAACACTCAATGGAAATAGCTTCATTGACCCAAGTTAATTTAAAGATTTCCCTCTTTACTGTAAAAAAAATAATTTAAAAAAATAGTAGGGGTGTGCAGGATATTGCTTAAAAGGTGTTCAACATAGTTTATGGCTATAAAATTATATCAATTTGTTGGGAAAGTAAAATGTGGCCATGAAGTATTCATTTATTCACTCATAAATGGTTTATAAGGGAATTTACAAATTGCGCCATCAGCCGAAATAAGGTAAATTTAGAATAAAAGTATTTAACCCTGGGAAACGCGGCTCCCCAAAAAAACCTTAAAGGTGACTTGCGCCTCATCGGAAGGCGAGAGTTGTGCGGTGTATCAGCGACAACAGTAGTGCTTCTTGAGTGTAAGAGATCAAAACAATTTATAGGACACAAGGAAACAAAATAAAAATGTGAAAAGTTTCGCTTACTTGGAGATCGCCAGAAACTGGTTGCCTTATAATTAAACCATGACTTTGCCTTAACATTTAGCCCCGGCTTGCCTGGTTTACAAAGTCTCGTGGGATTTGTTTGCCTTTAGTTGTAATGCCTGCGGCAAGTACGCTACAATCATTATTATTGGTCAAGTTATTTCTTACTTGTATATCCAACTTGTATTTATAAAGTAAATCATTGTAGCCATGATTGTTATGTTCATTAAAAAACACCAGTGTCATTAATAAAAAAAGGATCAATGCAAACATTAGTAAGTGTAAAGCAAAACATTACCTAACTAAACGAGTGAACACATCTACTACCATTAATATTAGGTTTTCAAATTATACAGTCATTTTAATGATAGAAAAATTAATCCAAAACACACTTCCGGTTTGTAGGGAACACTATGCTCATCAAAAAGTCGAGTGCGTTACTGTTTCCGCCCGAATGTAATACCCCACAAGTCTCATAAAGGATTGCATTTGCATTGGTTTAGGGCCCGATAGTTTCATGGCTATGTCACTACTCTGCTTACAAGAAATGGCATTTACTGTGTGAATTCGCCGTATTTTTGACCACGTGAGGGCGTATGTGGATAAATTTCACCTGATGAAAAGCAAGTAAACAAACAGGGATTTTTTCACTTTTGTATCGCTATTTTTTATGTATTTCTTCATTGGTGCAAGAAAACTACAAACAGGCAATTATAATAAGCTAAGTCTGCTATTGTGATACAAGACATTCCCTGATGACAGCGCCCTTATGCGGTCAAAAATATGGTCAATTGCTGTACAAGCTTATGTAATATTTCTGCTGATAATATTCCCCATAAGCAGAAACCGTTTACGTAAAGGCTTGAGGGAAGTGGTTCAAGGACTGAATAGAAATCTAAAGTTGTGTGTTTCTTCATTATCCCCAATCCCCAAAGCAAAAGTAATTTCGATCACAGATTACACCGGAATGGTTGCAACAATACGGGTCGCATTGTCCGTTCAGGTTTAGCAGAGCTTTCTGTTTTGTTTGACGGTGATGAAATGTTTAGGTTTATTTTGAATCTACTTCCCTGTTTAGAATGAAAACCAAAGTAGTTGATGTTACTGATGTTGTTCTTGGGAACGATTGATTAAATGTTGCAATAGACCGTGCACGTATTATACCACTTTTGGGACCACTTTGGTCCGACACACAACACGCACTATACTTTAACTCGTGAGTGAAACAAACTCACGCGCTTAAACGGTTCTGAATGTTCTAATACGCGCGAGACTTGCGCAGTCTATTTCTTTTATTGCGCTTGCGTCGAATGTCTTAATGGGAAATTGTTCTCTATACAATGAATTACGTGAGAAAGCAAATGCCTCCTACATAGCTCAACGTCACCACAATGGATCAAACGTTCGAAGCTCGTTATAGTAGTAAACACTAGAATTGTATAGCAAACAGTTGAAGCCAACGGCTGTATGACATCTATAATAACCACGAACTGCACGTTTGTTAATAGAACCATGTGCAACCTCCTCGTGTAAACACAATAATGTGCAGGACCGTGGGTTACAAAGGACATTCAGGAAAACTGAAAATTCACAGTTTCGAGACGCTACACGCACAAATAGAGTACACAAACAGAATGAATTCAGTCAATTAACTTTGACTCTGTCTTCTGCCAGTTTGAAAAAAGACGAAGGTCGCACTCCACCTTATTTCTATTAGTGAAGGCAAACTCTCGCGTATGGGTGTGTGGTAGTTTTGTAAATTGGGTGTCTGATGTTTTTTGCGTTGTGTGTATTGATAGGCCAATGGTTTACAATTCTAAACTCCTTATTGAGTCCATATCCAATCATTCATGGGGAAACCAATCTTTCTCACACGCCGCGCCACGCCTATGAAACAAATTACCAGCACAAGTAAAATCACATCATTTTTAACCTAATACAAAAATTAACAAATAAATAAAGGTTTATCTTTTCCATCCAGCACTTCAGCATTTGTTTCAATGTACATGTTTTGTTTTATATTAGAGCCATGAACACTTTTGTGGATTTGTTTGCGCTTTATAAGTTTTCATAATTTGTATAATAAACCTTTGACCGTTTGTATTATTGCACACAGCGGCGTAGCGGGGGGGGGGGAGGCTCGGGGTACGTGACCAGCTGACACCCCCCCCCCCCTCCCCCACGAAAAGAAATTGCGATAGCGCTCAAAAAGGGAAAAGAAAAAGAAAAGAGAGAACAAAATCGCAAAATGCGTGTTTGTATAATCTTATGTAGTGAACGTTCGCCATCGGGATCGCTGCTGCATTCCCCCTCCCCACTGACTTACCCATTCCACCTAACCCCCCTCCCCCTCCACCCACTCAAAAAAGGCCCGGGTACGTCGCTTGTTGCACGTGGTCTAGAGAATCCGGGTGCCCAAGGAACCAAACACGTTTTAGTCAATAACAAAAACATCAATCAAAACATTATAATGAAACTATCTTTTAGTGTTGAAAGCAAATCCTAGCCGAAGTAAATGAAATGCTTGATGTTAAAATGAACGCTTGTCTGGTATTACGGTACGTGTCAAGTTTCCTCGTGACTATTGAAGAGCCTTATCTTGCCAAGAAAGTGTTTTTTTTTTCCCGGATACAACGGTCTTGAAAGAAATATAAAAGGGGGAGTTGGTTTCCTCAAAAGGTTCAGAGACGGGGAGCTAAGACAAGACCTAGACCTATACCGGCAGCGTCCTCATTTACAGCTACTGAGAATCGTTGAAGGAAAGTTGAGACAGCTCTCAAAAGGTAGGAAGTTTCAAAATTAAACAGACCCAGGAATTTTCAAAATAAAACAATAGCCAACAGAAAAGATACATTCCTAAGGTTATAATGAATTCTTCCAATTTTGTCAGACGAGCGCCCTCTTTATGGCAACTTTTGCATATGCAATGTTAATTTACCATTTATGAATATTCGGCTGGAAACAAGCTACTCAAGTCGTTAGAGCTGACGGACCTTGCCTAGCGCTACCTACGACCGTTGCATAAATGTACAATAGCACTGTGACTGTTGCATGAACGGCAAGATGTGTGTTTGTAATAGGCAGCGCTGGCAGACAAATAGACACTGACTAACGACTTGTCATCAAGTCTACTCTCGTCACAAACCCCTGGTAGGGATGCACTGAAAAACAACGCTGATTGGCTCCCACGGGTGATTACTTTGTGTACACGCTTGTTAAAAACTTTCGAGCGCACGTATGGCGCTTGAAGGACGCTTAGTACGCGCGTGTGAAAATGCAAGTATTTTGACGCGATTCCTTTCGAAATGAATCATGTTTTTACACGGTCACCCTAAACTGCATACAGTTAGACATGTCAAAAATCAAAGAAAATGACAGAGCACCAGTTGCTTTTTTGACTTGATGCTTCTTTTACGGGTTGCCGTACTTGAGCGCGCGCGTTATTGTTAGAATGGATCGGCCTCAGGCCTAATTAGAATGTGCTAGATTCTAGCCCATTTTAATTAAGCAATTCCAGGGGTTATGATAGCGCAGCAAGATCGATCACCCCTGGGAACGAGGATGAGTCAAAAGTTAAACCGCATGGTGTTAAATAACAACACTTAATATTTCCAAAACAATTCAATTGATGTTATTTTAAGACCCCGTGGTGTTAATTTTGATTCTCACTTCGGTTTTTTAAGTGGCAGCACCCATGGCATCAATTTTAACACCGTAGTTTTTGTAGAGTGTATTTTTTTATCAAAGCGCTTTTTATGAGGTGTACCTTATTCTTCAACTGGCTAATTGTCTTCCTTCGTGAAAGCAGTCAACAGGTCGCTCTGAATGCCTTTGTGAAAACTGAAACGCTAGATAACTCGTTTTGGGGGGCACAGTCCAAGCAACCCGTAAAAAACATTCTTTTTAAATAATAATTTTTTTTACGTTGTCTCTTTTAGAAGAATCAAAGAAAATCATTTTCTACAAATTTAATGTTACTACGTTAAGCTAAGGGAAAAATTGTATGTCAATGAAAGAATAAAGACATTTGAAAAGAAAAACTACAAGTTTTCCCCGTCCTTTCGGCCGATAAGCAGCCAAATTAAACGTATTGACGTTGATTGGAGGTTCATAGTTGATGATAGATTGCTTTGCTATTGATTCAATTGTAATTGTAACTAAGTGCAACTATAGCTTATTAAAGAATCACCACAACTCGTGTAATCCAGCGATGAATTAAATTGACATCAGGACTGTTCATATTCCAAGAGATGAAGCTACCCTCGTGGGATTCATGGCCTGCGGCTTCCACAACACTAAAACTATGAAGCCCTCTGGCACATGTGTATGAAACGCACTTGTATGCCGTACGAGGTCAATATTTAATGCTTTAACGAAATATATAGATATAGTATTAATAGAAATATCTCTTTAATGTGATTTTTGTCTAGACTTGCGAAATAAAGTTTATATTTAACGGAGATATATCTTTTGTACAAAAGAGATATACAAAAATAATTCACACAGAAGAGATATATCTAATTATATCAGAGATATGTCTAATAGGTATAAATAGAGAAGTCTCTATCGCACAACAGATATACATCTATTCCTTATATAGAAATATAGCTGAATAATAGATCACTTAAGTATCTATTAAGAACAAAGACATCTCTATCACACAATGTATATCTCTTTTAATAATAAAATATCAAGAAAGTAATCTTAATTAATGTTATAGCGATATCTTTATTGCCTTATAAAATATTTGTCTATTACATTTCCCCTTCCAATATCACTAGGTCGCGTAAGCGTGTGGTTTGAAACAGAATAACTTGGGGGTTCAATTTTGGATTGTACTCGCACTCCTGCGTTGCATCAATTATCAAATTGATACTTGAGCTTGGTGCACCAGACTTTTCCAGTTTGCACATTATGGAGTTGGTCTCACGTGTGGGGGCAGCAATGGAGTTTACAATGGAAAAATGTCGATAGCAGCTGTCCATCGATTTAAGATGTCTATATTAACGGTTATACTTTTTTTCAGGCGTATCACAATACAGGCATATAATCATAAAATAGAAACACCCCGACCCGATGTACAGCTAAAAATAAGATCCTTCTCATGCAGTTCAGCGGTAATTCCCCCGGTTTGCTGTAAAGCCCAGGTTACTGTGAATACCACGCTGGCTGTAAATTCCAGGTTAGCTGTAAATCCCAGGTTAGCTGTAAATCCCAGGTTAGCGATAAATTCCATAAAGGTTAGCTATACATCCCAGGTTAGCTATAAATCCAAGGATAGCTGTAAATCCCTGGGTAGCTGTAAACCAAACACTCTCACCAACACCCAGCATGCATCGGACCCGGCCCCTGGCTTCCTTATACTATGTGCCTGACTTAAGCATGTGCACTTCCGTTTACCGGCAACATAATAGCCATAGCTTTATTGGTAATAGATCTCTATTAACAATTTATATTGTTAAACCCTATCCATTAAACAGTACTTCTAACAATAAAAATGCCCCCTACTGCTATTTAGAGACATCTCTAATATGCCAGTGCTATTACAATAGAGATGTCTGTACTGCTTATCGAGACATCTGTTTTTGTGAATAAAGATCTCAGTATTAGCAAAAGAGATATCTTTATTATCTTTATTATATATTGAATTTAACTATTTACGCTGTTACGCTCGTACCGCCGGCGTATTTTTTTTCCCAGGACGAACGTGGGCAGTTAACATAAATGGGCGTAGTAAACTTTACATTTTCCCTTGCCCATGCGTGCTTGGACGTAGTAGTTGTTGGTTGTACACTCACGTGTATCATTATGTTATGTGAAGGTACATGTGCATTTACATGCACATTACATGTACATGTACATGTACATTGTGTACAAAAATGCGTCGCGGCTTGTTGAGTCTTGATTGCCCGATAAAATATTTTGGGATAGGGTTGGGAAGGGGAGGGAGGGCAAGTAAGAAACAAGACCGACGTTCATAATGAAAGAAGAAACCCTTTAAATGAAATTAGAAATGGCCCTAAATGTTTGTGATGAAAGTACACTGCAGTACAAACAGACGCAGCTTGGTGAGCTTACATGTAGTTTAGAATAATAATTTGTTGTTGGACTGGGTTCATCGTTCATCACAATCTATACACCCTTGTGAAGTGGCAGTAGAAGAACAGCCAGGCAGTCGCGTGGTCCCCACAACCACGTCATTCCACATACCACCACTGGCCCAAGGTCCCTTGTGGTCACCATTCAAACACACTGTACACTAAACCCAGATACATTTCTGGACATCGATAATTACATCAAGGCTGAATAGCCATTCCTAATTCCATTTATGTGTTCTAAGGAGACTCAACAACAGGCCAATAAAGTCAAACTTTGGGAGACAAGAGTTTGCAAACCTCAAGGAATATTGAAAGGAACACAAGACCTTTCAGTGTAAAACTGTAAGATGTGTTAATATTGGGGAGAGGAGCCCTCGTGAATACTGCTACTTTCACATAGCACATAATAATACACGTGAGTATATTTCAACCAACAACTATTACGTCCAAGTACGCATGTGCAACGGGAAATGTAAAGTTTACTACGCCCATTTATGTTAATTGCCCACGTTCGTCCTGGGAAAAAAAATTACGCGTACCGCCGCATAAAGGCGAGCGGCCCGGATGTTAGGCCTACCCCCTAAGAGATATTGAAAAAACCCAGGGGCCGGCTGCGAAGCAAGTCTTGCCGGCCGGGGCAATGGCCCGAAATAAATTCGAGGTGAGTTTGGGAATAACTCCCGATCTAGGAGAGCTAGAGAGATGAATTTTTGACCTGGCTCTGCCTTAGGTATCCCTGCATCCGAAAATTTGACTTTTACGGCCGCTGCGGGCAGGCTTCACACCGGAAAAGACCGACAAGCGGGGACACTACAAACCCCCCGCAAAACATCTTTAACGCATAATGCTAATGCATGGGCCGCAGCCAGCGCACCGGCGCCTATTAGATAGGGAAACCCCCGCAGCACGCAATCATTCACACACTGGATGTTGTTTTGACAGAGGACATATCTCACTGACCGTTGGGATGAATTCTCTACTACTGCATGGAGTCGTGTGTGTTTTACTGTTACTCTGTGTGGCTGTGCCAGGGGAAGCGTTGGGGTAAGTGCAATTTAGAGTCGGTAATAGACCTTTAAAACAATGCCGTAGTGTAGGTATTTTACCCTGCATATACACAAAGAACATAGAGCTTTCATTTTCATCATTATCATCACCATCTCCATTCCCATCATCCCCATCATCATCATCATCATCAATCCGCAACGGAGGGTTGTTGGGTGCTATGGCAGAATATTGGGCAATCAGAAATCTTAAGCTCCATCTCCCCCCCCCCCGCCCGTTTTTCTTCTGCTATGTCGGGTACATGGGGTTGTTACCTTTTCCAGTCATCTTAATATGGTATTCGTTGTTGATTTAAAAAACAGAGCCGGGGAATGCTACACAGAAACGTACTCCTACAGCATTATGATATGCAGGACGGTGTACTACACAGAGCGATACACCTATAAATGTGGATTCTTGGGCTGGAAACAGTGTTCAGGCGAAAGGTGGGCAGTTTTCTTGTTGTCACTTCTGGGTCATGGCTCAAAGAAAATATTAAGAGGAAGTGAAATGACAAATTAAATTTGTGGATGTACTCATTTTTCAATAGATAGTGTGGGGAAAAAATTACAAGTCTCAAACCTCTCGCTAAAATAGTGCAAATTGCCAATTCCTTCGGCCGGGGAAATAGGTCCTTCTTCTGTTCACTCGCAGGGCCTGTGGGGGGGGGGGGGGGGTCGTGCTCTTGTAACCTCACTGCCGGTCCATATGTATACATTGTTTTCTTTTGTTTTTCTTAAGGCGAGCCTCCTACTTACATTGTTATCCGGTGACCTTATATGGTACCAGACTCATTTGCTGATGGGGGTGGCATCAGGATCGCTACGGGCGCTGCTTGATGACTAAGTTGGCAGAACACCCCCCCCCCCCTTCCCGCACCCCCGGACATGGTTCAAAATAAACCACATGAAGGATTACTTATACTGAAGCTAAGAATTACTTTACAAAAACACTACACACAAATGAGTGAAGTCGATTTCTATTAGACTTGTAATATTGTGACTTCAATCATGAACGACCTTTTGGAATATTTTAGTGTTCACGGGCTGATTTCACAAAGAGCTAAGATTGGTCTTAACTGTGTATCTATCTTAGTTGCTAAGCAAAGTGTGATGTCACAATACAATTCACTATGGCAACACTGACAGCTCCTTTGAAAAATAAACTGACTGCTTTTTGAAATCGAGCCCAGGACTTTAATATTTGAATGTAACGAAGATGCAAGACTATTTACTATAATTCACCCGCTTGATTATTATTTTCAATAACAAATCTTTCTATAGGAGCTCATACATATTAATAAGTTACCAATCACATCATGAATATTTATTAGAGTCAATGGTGAGATACAACAGAACACAAACAAATGCAGCCTTGAAAGCTGTACATGGTCTGTTTGGTAGCAGTCAGCTTGTCAACAAAGCCAAGTGGTCAACACTGTGAGTTTACAAACAAACAAACAAAATGGGAAGGCAAACGCCAGCCTTCGTTGTTCTTGGCGGCTAAGTTCGGAGGTAAACGGTTCTAAAAGTGTGACAGTTAAATGTAGGTTCAATCCATACAGAACAAATTTCGTAATCTCTCAACTAACCAATTTTATATTAACTATGATATAATCTCAAAAGAAAACAAAATAACTAAAAAGATAATGTCTGGTTCCATTTTGAGGTCTTGTACTGAACAGTGATTAAGACTTTAAAGCAGCATACACTAGATGACGTTCTTTTAGCACGACGCATCTACAATTTCGAAGCCTTCCCAAGTTAAAACACAAAAAGTGTTTACAAAGCTTATGAAACAGAAGTGACAAAAACCTTATTAAAACATGTTAAATAGTATAACAGTTTTTCTTCATTGTCAAAGTAAGCAGTTTGACCAAACAAGTTTTTAATTTCAACTAACTCGCGTTAATCGAAATGTGTGAAATGGTGACTGTGGAATTTCTTTTTCTTTCTCGACTTTGACAGTATTTCAAACGAAAGTATTTCTCTAGAGAAATGTTACTGGTAAGAGCTACAATGGGCGATGTTTTTGCACTACATGTATAACTATTTTGTTATGTCAGTAACTACAGATCATGTTTTTTGCCCATACTACATAAAGAGTTGTAAAAACAATAAGAACCAAACACAGAAACAAAAGTAAAGGTAGAAAGCGAAGCCATTAGCAACAATTGTTATTTACAAGTACACTATTGACAAACACAGGAACAATGATATGCTTTTTATATAATCTGGAATAAATATCAATTTAAGTATACATTAATATTTGAGATTGAATACATATAGCCTATTTGGTAAAAAATATTATAATTAATGAATGCTTAGAAGTTGATATGTTCATAGCAATAACATGAAGGTGGGATATGGAATGCTAAAGGCCAGTCCGTTGTCACTGCTCGGTCCGTTCGTGATCGCAAACTGACCGATTCAAGAGATTGGCGTCAGGACATTCAAAAAGTAATGTTTTAAGAAAAAAACGTTTTTCCGACCACGAATCTGATCATTGCAAATGTGCTTTCAATTTGTTTTCTGTCAACAGTGCGCGTTCATGAGCAAACTGATTACGCACTTCACGTGCTTTGGACCCACATGGATTGCTTTTCTTGTCTATACATTTATTCAACACGGACCATCCATTATGACTACATTGTGTGGTGCGTATGAAGGAAAATTATCGTACAAATCGGTTTCGAAAACAAAACAGTTTACCCAGAATGTTTGTCTTCAAACTGGGGGAGATTTGCACACAGAAAGACAACTCAAACGTCGCTTTGCTTCCTCCACTTATGAGGAGAGAAACATACCATTATCAACATTCAATTTAAAAAATGTTTTTGGTATTTGAAGTGAAATTTTTTATATTTCTGTAATTTTATGCATTTACCTAAAAACAATATTTCATGTACACGACTAATGGGTTGTGAGTCGTCAGATGGAAAGAAGGTAAAATTCGTTAACACTGCTAAAATCTACTTTACCCACTCATTTATTTTATTTTATTTTTTACATCCCTGTATGTTTTAGTTTACAATTTACATTGTACTTACAGGAAAAAACATTGCGAAATTATTACCATTGTATCTTGACTTCTAGATGAAATGTAACGTATTTTGCTGAATAAAATCACACAGAAACTATTAGTGTACAAAAATGGTTAAATTACCAGAAATGATTGAATGTATTATTTTCATAAATAGTTCGTTACGTTTTTAGTTGTTGTTTTTGCTGCTTTTGCTGTTGCTGTTGCTGTTGCTGTTGCTGTTGTTGTCGTGCTGCTGCTGCTCTTGCTGCTGCTAGTTGTTTTTGTTTTATTTTGTTGTGTTTTCTCTAGTTGAAGGATAAATCATTGATTTTGTTTTTTCGCATTTGGTCTGCCACGGTCCCCGTGATATAAATCTACACTGTTGCACTCTAAAAACTCCCGGGTCAGAATTGCCCCGATCCAGGTCATAAGGGGCGTGTAATAACCCGTTTCTGGGTCCGAAAGTATTGGTTCTGATGACTAAAAAGAATCAGTGTGGTCTCGACGTTTCTAACAGTATACTCTCCTGAAGACAAGCCGTATAAAGTTCGAAACGTCGAGAGGACACCGGTTTTTCTCATCAGAACCAACACTTCTCCCCAAAGATTTGTAAACATGATTATACCAGCAAGTTTGCATTTCAGGTTGTTGTTAAAGAAATGATTGAACATGGTTGGTTACATTTTGAGGTTCAGTGAAAAAAAAGGGAAATCTTCGGGAGAAAAGAGGAAATTTTTCTTTTAACCCTTAAGTATCTCCAGGAAATTTATGTTGAAAATGAAAAAAGTTTTGCTTACTCTGAGATCGCCTGGAACTGGTTGCCTATTAATTGAATCACGACATTGCCTTAACATGTTGCCCTGGCTTGCCTGGTTTACAAAGTCTCTCGGGTTTTGTTTGCCTTTAGTTGTAAAGCCTGCGTAAAGTACGCTACAGTTATTATATGCTTTTTTGTGTGTGTAAACTTTTTTTGTGTGTGAACTATTTTTGTATAAATTGTCATTTTAACTGTAATTTGGCCATTGGCCACGAGTGTAAAAACAATAAACTAAACTATCTATCTAAGAAATACGTTTTCAACCAAAGCTTATACAGTCCAGCACAGTCTGTGTACGGGGCTATACCGGGATGTACGGAACTGGTTTTACCTTGTTAAATGGGCACTTTCAAAGTCCTCTACACATGAGGTTTTCTCTTTAGTCTGGCAGGAGATCATTCATCTGTTTTTCTTGCACAGTACGGCCGAGCCAACACCCCGGAACGGAAATAACAATCTAGCAACGATGCGCATGCGCATTAAACCGATTGACATCCCACCATTGTAGCAATCCAAGAGCGTTAGAGAAGATTTGCACGTATCCTTGTTTAGATTTTGTTTCTTCAAACGCTTAGACAGCCGATCTGTGTGCAGCACATCCTTGTATAACATTCGACGGCAATCTTCACTTCGGTCATAGGAAAGGACGGACAGAACTGATTGGAGGAAAAACAAGTTTTGATCAGAACATCCATTCCAAGGTAAACGAGACAGATTAAACTAGTGTATGTACGTGGTACTGCTCAACTGAGCTTATTTGCTTTTTTTTTTTTTTTTTTTTTTTTTTTTTACTTTACTCATCATTTTAAAGCAAAAAACAAAAAGAAGCTGTAAGTTGTAATTGTCTGTCCCCATTAATTTGTGCACAAGCATCTTGGCACAGTGGTCACGACCTGACTCCTGGGCATGTCAATCATGTCTAGGCAGGCATTCGTCGACCCTGGATTTCCTTTTCAATGCACGAGGAAGCTCTGGCAGTACAAAAATAGAGAAAGCTCGGTTAAAATGCAGTATGAGAACATCTAATTTGTGTTAGGGGATGGGAAGGACGGATTGGGGTGGAGCTTCGGAGCAAGATGCGGTATCTGACTTTTTGGGAATACGTTTTGAGGGGATTGAGTTTGTTGCTTTTTAGTTAGAAAATTAATTACTCAAAAACAGTTATTAACCATTTTGGTTTTTTTGCTGAAAGGTCTTAGGCTAGAAAAAAATCACCTCATGGAAATAGCTTCATTGACCCAAGTTGATTTAAAGATTTCCCTCAATACTGTAAAAAATAACATAATTTTGTATTTAAAATAAAATAGTAGGGGTGTGCAGGATATTGCTTTGTTGAGAAAGTAAAATGTGGCCATGAAGTATTCACTTATTCACTCAGAAATGGTTTATAAGGGAATTTACAAATTGCGCCATCAGCCGAAATAAGGTAAATTCACAATAAAAGTATTTAACCCTTGGAAAGGCGGCTCCCAATAAAAACCTGAAAGGTGACTTGCGCCTCATCGGAAGGCGAGAGTTGTGCTGTGCATTAGCGACAACAGTGTGTTTCTTGAGTGTAAGGGATCAAAACAAATTCTAGGAAACAAGGGAATAAAATAGCACTTGCTTGTTTCAAATTCGAATAGTGTTTTGGTGTATGAAAACAATTAATGAATCTAAGAAGATGCTGAAAATAAAGTTTATATGTCTGCATGATTCCTACAAATATAAAATAGTTGTTGTTCTTTAAACAACATTTTTTCTATTGTTTGACAGTTTCACTTCTTGAAATGTACTTAGCACTACGTTGATAAAGCTATAGGTCTATGTTCAAAGACGCTGAAAATGGCATCAGTGAGTTAAAACTATTTTTGTTAGAGAATGAAACAGCTCAAACAATTTGTGGTCCCAGAATATAGGACATTCTTAGGATAGCCATAAATTGCATGACGTTACTGCATGACGTGAAATCATTGTTTTCCTCGACCATTTAGTTTCAATTGAAAAATTAACAACATTAACAACCAATAAGATGCATAAATTAATGTTGGTTAGTATTAACTGGTTTTGTTCAAAGAAAAGGCCTACTTTCGTTAGTGTTGTTTTCATTCATTTGATTAGAGTCTCGCAAATCCGGTTTAGACCGGTTCCAAACATCACAATGTGAAAAAAAGTATAAATGTAAAATATTACAAAAACACCACTATTTCCCTCAAACAACAAGTGAGCAGCATTATCTACCCGGAAATAACAATTTTTTTGCAGATAATATTAAATAAGGAATGGATTTCCTCATTTTTGTTTACAACTTTATTTTGAGGTGAAGAGCTGTTATAAGTCACACCTCATTGGAAACTACTTCAAGCTTCAAAATCAAAGCTAAGTACAATTTACATTGTGCTCGACACCTAAAAGGTAAGAATAGCTGTAGCTACAATAGATGTCAAACATTGTTGGGCTACAACATGAAAATAAGTTACTTGATTGAATCGCATCCTGCAAAAAAATAGTTGGTGCCCTGACGTTTTGACCTTAGCAGAGCCTTCCTCGAAGGCTCTGTGAAAGACTGACTTTGCTAGGGTCGAAACGTCAGGCCGCTAGAAAAAAAAATCCAGTCATTTACCATAACTTTTGGCTGGTAAGCAGTTTGCAAAAAGCTCACAATATTTTTTAAATTGTGTATCATTGAATTTTTCCCATGTTTTGTTCAGCTTTGCATTATAAATCATCAGACCTCACTTCAATGTAATCACCGTATGTGAGAAAAACATATGGGATGTTATATTGCATGAACAGCATACATAACCAAAAACAAATTGATTGATTTTTTTAGTGCATCAATGCAGAAAGAAATGCCGTGGTTAGTTGTGAATTTTATTTGTATTTATTTATTTTTCTAAATATATAAAAACCAACACTGGTTTTTTTTTCTGCATAATTTATTTCTGCTTTCTTCTGAATGTTTGCAGAAAATATCGGACTCAGTTTTATCTACAAATTTAAAATGTTAGTTCTTTTTCTAATTTAAAGCTTAAAAATATAACTTTAGTCCGAAAATAGCTATCAAAACAAGATTTTAAAGCAACACATGTTTCGTTGACCATTTGTTTCGTTGACCATTTTCTCCCCCAAAATGTGAAGCATGCTCCGGTTTTTACAATTCAATCTCATTTTGCTTGAAGCTAGCAATTAAAATAATGATTAATACACTCCAGTTATTTGCTTACAAAATAGCGCACGTTTTTGTCGTTTTTATATGAACACCGACCAAATTTCACAAGACGACATTTGATTTTAGGAATAAAAAGGATAAACAAAATCTACCCTTCCTCTTTTCAGATGGTTTTGAGGAACAAGGGATACATAATTCCATCTCTTCCTCTTTGCCAGTTGGTTTGAGGAAATGTTAAAAAATACATTCCCTCATTTCATTATTACCAATCGATCCAAAAATTGAATCGTTCTTGGCAGCTCTCCCATTAAAAATGCATCCGGTATTTTTATCTTCAATATTATAACGCAATACAGTTTTGGAGCGAAAATGTGGCCAATTGTTTTTGCTAACAGAATGGATTAAATTAAGAACGGGAAGGGTTCATTTGTATAACTACAATTTGTCATTTTCACTTAATTTGAGGGGTAATTAGCAATTTTTGTTGAATTTGTTTTCAATGTGTATTCTAATCATGCAGTTTTCCCCCCATAAACCATCGCTGCAAGAAGAAAGTAAGAAATTGGCGCACCTGTTAAAAGATCAGTCTTTTTATATGAGTTAGGCGCGCTACGGATACACTGCGCCGAGCCAGAGTCCGTTACCCAGACTATTATATTTTTAGTTGTATATTTCATCATTGTTATTAAATTTATTTTAACCACCATTTAAATATAATATCTTGTATATAATTTTATTATTTACTCACGTAAAAACATTCGTGGTTAATTTTTATTCGGTAATAAATATGAGTTTTTACGCCAAGGCAAGACAACTAGCTGAATGATCAGGTGATTTATCGGTTTCAAATTTTTGAAGCAGATGTGTACGTCACGTGATTCAAGTTTTTCTAAATATTCAAACAAAGACCAAATTTATGTTCCACTTTTGGACGATGTTTCTAGTGATGTTTGCCCCCAAAATTGCAGAAGTGAGGACCAAGTCTCCATTTTACACACACAATGGTTACTATTTTTTGGGCAGAAATGAAAACCTGAATTCAGCGATGAATTTGCTACTGCAAGGAAGCTTGTGTTTATCGCTGGTACTCCTCGTGGTGATTCCAGCTGCAGAATCGGGGTAAGTGAAATCTTAATACAGCGTCCATACCATGTAGTTCATGTTAAATTATCGTTTACTTGTTGGACCCTCTGTGGCTTCCTCAGTCAGGGCTCGATTTCACAAAGCACTTAGATTCATCTTTAGATGAGTTGCCAGTATTACCATAGTGATTTGCACGGTGACACCAAACTTTGCTTAACAATTAAGGATTCAGAGTTAAAGTCAATCTAAGCTCTTTGTGATATCAAGCTCAGGTACCATGACATACAGTTGATGTTACTTTGGTGCTCGATTGATAGTTAATCATAATGAATACCATTACGGTAAAGCCCGGGACACTCAGCAGCCCTTGCTACTGGTTTGTGCATGATCCAATTATGTCCACTGTTTAGAAAAGGAATTACAGGGAGATAACAGGTGTGGTACCTGTCAAAAGAAAATAGGTTTCATTCAACCTCTTTCTTTAATGAAGCATTCCCGTAATGATTCTGTTAATAGAATCATAGTTGTTCTTCACATTGTTTTAAAAATCACCGGAACTTTTTCTAGAGTTAATATTTAGTTTCATTAACATCAGGCCAAACGAATGCAGTAAGGTCTACCACTACTTGCAAACTAAGTCTACAACAGTCTACTATACCGAGTGGTACAACACAAGATGTGGATGGTGGCAAAGGTGTACAGGACAAAGGTAAGTCTATTCATCGGAAAAAAAGACACAGTCCAGGTATTCACAGCGTATTGCGCCACCAAGAGTTTGCCGCGGAAAGGTCTCTTTTCATAAAAGGCCTTTAACATGGAGCAAGTTCGGGTGGGCGACTAAAGTGACTAGACTTACCAGAAACCATAGAGCACAGGGAGATCACACACAGTCTAGTCACTCTAGTCGCCCACCCGAACTTGCCCATGCCGTTATACCCTTGGTGCTTCTCCGACGCAGGCGTTTGGTGGAGAACTGTACTGGGAAATATCAGGGGGGGGGGGGTTCATTCTCTACTGGGGGTAAACATTTTTGAGGTTACTTGTTTTCATCCTTTCAACCAACTTATCCAGGTGTACTGACTGCATTCTCTCACGTATTAAATATCAAGATTCAATATCGGATATCTTGTTAAATTATTATAATTTTTTTTCGTTTTAGGAAAGCAACCTACCCAAAATATTACGCAGAATGGAGTCCGGCTAACCGCACAGAATGTTGCGACGGATGGCTCCGGGATCGGTTCGGGCAATGTACAAAGGGTCAGTGCAAGTCATCACAAATAAATATTGTAAACATTTCAGTTGACTGTAACAATTTCAATTCTCGTTTGTGCTCAAAACATGTTTTTGCTGCACGCTGTGCTCCCTTTTCATTAAGTCACCTTTGTTGTTATTTCCACAGCGATTTGTAATATCTCGTGTGTCCATGGAACGTGTGTTCGTCCAAACACTTGTCAATGCCAAGCTGGATTCACTGGTTCGACATGCAGCAGAGGTACGTTAATTATTCCCCTTACTTCACCTGAAAATTTATGCTAAAGCTCTGGGCCATAAACAATTAATCACCAGTTCAAACACATTCTCACGTTCTCTTGTTGTGTAGAATACCTTGTTTTTTCCTTCATCGGCATCCCTATTGATTTTGTTCACGCAATGGAACCGAGAGTAATTATACTTGGTCTGTAAAACTACCCACACTTCAGGTCTTAGGTCTAGATGCTTTGTGGCTCATAAAAACACAGATTTAAAGAAAGAACACATGCATCATGCAATGTTATTTAGCAAATTTCAAATTTGAAAAAAAAAAAAAAATAGTAAGAACAGCTCAAGCGATTCGTTATTAATTTTGGACGGTAAAACTACGAACCGCTTTGTCTTGTGATGAGAGAAAAAACACACAGGGGTTTATGTTGTTGGTTTTCTTGTGATACTTAAAATCTCCTGACGTTCCACTCTCAACATCTCCCCTTTCTAAAGACATTGATGAGTGCCAGCTGTAGTCCGACCCCGTTCTAAAATGTGCACACATTTGCATCAATTCCATTGGTAGTTATAGATGTGATTGCGACCAGGGATATCGTCTGCACACCGATAAGCATACATGCAGAGGTACGTGTTTTAAACTGCACCGATTGTTAATCAAGAGGCCGAATTAAATTATATACATATTTTTAAATGAACTAGAAAAGAAAAAGTGGTTTCTCTTGGTGGCGCACTTTATTTTAGATTAAATTTTTAGTAAAGTAAAGATAGTTAGTACTGCAAGAGGAAAATGTAACGCCAGATAGAACCTGCTGGTTCCTGCCAGATGTACCTTTGACCTTGCATGCCATTTTAATGTGTATGGACACACTGTACCCATGTGTATTTGTATCAGTTTGGTATACGTCATTGCATGTATTTGTCTACCCAATGAACATCTTTGGTTTGGAAGACCAGTGCCTGTCTCTTTCCTTACGGGAACCAGGCTGTAGAAGTCTAGAAGTCTAGAGTATGTGGACGTTAAAATTATGTTAAAACGTGTCAATTTATATATTCCAATCAAAAACAACCTTCCATTGTTATATATCTTTAAAAACAAAATAACAATGTATACAAAGACAATTATACAGTCAAATATAAATAGAAATCAGGTGGGAAAACGAGTTTCAACATGTTTTTCTTTGACTAATAAAAAACAATTATCAACTTTCATATCAAAAATAACATCGTTTTGGGGAAGTAACACATGTTTTACCGTTCCAGCACAAACTCTTTTGTTGTCGATAGATTTTGATGAATGTTGGATGACTCGCACTCACAACTGCCAACAAATCTGCACCAACACTCCCGGTAGCTTCAAATGCAGTTGTTATGACGGCTACAGGATCAACCAAGATGGTGCCACGTGTCGTGGTATGTCTCCAGGACGTTTTTCAAATTCATAGTTTTTGAATTGTGTATAATGCTTGTCGATTTGCTCATGTTGCGTCGCATGCAAATAGGGACGACTGTGCCATGTGCCATGCTCACCAGTTTCTGAGTCAATACGTGTACATATACATGTGCCTTTTGTTTCGATCTAAACCGCCCTCTATTGAAATCTTTCCGGCAAGCGCGCCATGCTTATTTTTGCATTTCTGCTCAGAAGATCCAAACCTTGAAGAGCGTGGTAGCCTCCCATTTTATACCAATTCTGGGAGGTACACAAATACTGTTATCCACACCTTCTACAGACATAAAAAACAATATTATTCCCAATAATGTTTACACCGAAGTGACGTCTTTACGTGTCCAGTTGCTTAGGATTATGCATGGAGATAGAAAGAAGTCACTTAGATGTAAACAACAACGGGAAATATACAAATTGGTGTGGGTATGAAAATTGGTACCCGTGTGCGTAAGGGTATACTGGCAAGGCCAAGAGTTCAAGGGGTAAATAAACACACCAGTTAGTTTTCCCACCCCTAAAAAAGCAAACAAAACCCCCAGAACAAACAAACAAACAAACAAACAAACAAACAAACAAACAAACACCCCAACACCCCCACACACAAACCCACACAAACAAACAAACAAACAAATTCCGGTACAACACGAGACGTGCGCACCCTGCCGGGTAGAAACGTTGTGACTTGGTGTCGCCGTGACGTCAGACAGCCAATCGACTACTGTTTCCCTTTCCAGATGTTTCAGGTACGCATGAATGCACCTCAGAAATGACCTGCCAGCAGCTTTGTATAAACATACAAGGTGGTTATGAGTGCGCCTGCCAGATTGGTTACTATATTGACGACAATGCTTGCCATGGTAAGAACCCATGGTAGAGGAGACGCATCAGTTTGCACTCCAAAAAAATATTTTAAAAAACCTGCACACCCCTTTAATGATTTCTTGAACCACACAATCAAGCCTATGTAATTGATCCACTACAAGTCAGCCACCATTCTATGGTGTTTCCCAGACCAGGGTAATCTAGTCTGGCCTCAGGGAATACAAAACAGAAGTTTTGTTATAAACAAACCCTTGATTGACAGTAGTAGGCAGTTAGCACTGCCCGCCCATGAGGTAATGGGTTCTCTATGGTCCTGGTTTGTTTTTTACCCTGAGATAGTTTTGTTTTTGCATCAAGCCAATACCAGACAGGCCTAACTATAGTGACTTGGGTCAGCTGTGACCCACTGATGGATAAGTAATCACCAAAGTACTTTGCCAGGCTGTCAGTCTAGAAACGTTAGCTTAGGTTGAACTGTGGGAAACAAGGTTGCAAGCCCACCCCCCACCCACCCACTGGTATGTGTAATTATTAGGGGATCTGAAGTCCTACACTTCTTTAGAAAACCAATAGGATGTCATGGAATGCAATTAGGAAGTAATTTGCACCCACTGCTAATTAATGTAAAGAGCCAACAGTCAAAACTGCATGCACAGGTTTTGGTGTCACTGCAGAAAACAAAGGCTCAAAGGGTTCAATTATTAAACAATACGACAATTTACCAACAACTCACCAGAACCCTTTTCCTCACTACCATTAATATCCGGAGTCGGGTCCATATCCCAAAGCACCAAGAACTATTTCTCAGTCCACTGGAAACAATGAATAAAGTCCCACTGTGTTTTGGGTCATTCATACAAGAGTCTTAACCTTTACGCTAAATTCTTGTTAACTTGATGTGTGGTTTCTTTCGCTAACACATCTTTCCGTTGTCAAACTGCACGAGAAAACAAATACAGTCCTTCCTTTCTTCGACAGACATAGACGAGTGTGCGTTTGGTGAAGACGACTGCAGTCAAGTTTGCATTAATGGTGACGGTAACTTCACATGTGCCTGCTACGAAGGGTACCAGCTAGGAATGGACGGCAAAACGTGTTACGGTAAGAACAATACATTACAGTCGCTTTTATTAAGGAACACGTTGAATGAAGTCACTCAAACTAGTTTGATTATTTACGCTTGTTTATTTATTTTTTTATTGATTATTCGAGAAAAAAGTGTGATGTCTTCCTCCCTGTAATACTAGTTGAAATTTGCCCCTCCTTCTGTTGGCGGCGTCCTGCATGGTTCCAAGTAAAGACCCATACAAACGCAGACGTGAAATAAACACTAAAGAAACCGTCCGTAAAACCAGCGTAAAACCATTCCGTGTTTTTACGTATTTAACTTCACAATACGGACTGTAACGAAGGTTGTTTATCTTCGCTGCTATGCATTTTCCATTGTCTTGTATGGTTGGAACCCGTAGTGTGACGTCACGGTGCTGCTTGGATTCCTGGACACTTAAGGGCTTTTCTTGAAACTTGTCTGAGCTATGGTGTTTCTGATCAGCAGAGTATGGGTTCGACGACCCGGTCGTGGCACTTGAGTCCTTGAGCAAGAAACTTTACCATAATGGCTTTGTCCTTCGGACGGAAAGTTAAGCAGTAGATGACTTTTACCAGGATTGTCAGTGTACGTTTAAGAACCCAGAGCAATTCTCAAGGAAGAGAAGGGGTTGACCCCGTTGTTTTTGGTTCACATAGCAAACACCCTTGATGACATGTTTTTTCAGGCTTGTGAGCTACAGTGGATAATTTCACTTATTTCGACATCATTGGTTTCATTACTTTAAATACACAATACCAATAACAACAATGAAACGAAACACTTTTTTCACAGATGTCGACGAATGCACACGACTACCGACGAACTGTGACAAGATAAGAATTTGTGACGTCACGGATCAAGGACATGTCTGTAACTACACAAGAGGACATATCGTGGAAAGAGAAGCTCATTGTAATAACTAGTATTGTTATTATCTACTTCTGCAGTTCAAACAATAAAAAAATCAAGTCATTATCATCCTATTGGTTATATAAATCCCTGCTTAGCCTTCTTTGGCACTCAACTATTTCCTCAGTGATGAGGAAAATCGTAATAAGTCTGCGTCAATTAAGAGAGTTATTTTTCGTTTTTTAAAGGCACAACAGTTTGCAGAGGGTCTACGTATTATTCTGCAAAAGTAATAGGAAAACAAGAAAAACAGAAAAACAAATCCCCCACTGTTCAGGTTTTGGTAATTTAGGCTAATTGCCTAATAACATATCATTAATATTATTCCTCCCTAAAGCAGAAACATCTTTAAAACTTCTCCCCAATCCCAACACTCGCAAAAACATTAAATAGATGTCTAAAAGGCTAATGAGTTTACTGAAAAATGTTAGGCCAACATATCTTTTTCTTTTTGACACTGGACGCCGGTCAGCAGTACATTCTTTGTGTAGGTCCTTGCGCCACACAGCTAATACGTCGCACAGCTTCTTAGTTTAGGCTTTTACCTTTCAGCGATCTGTCGATTCCTCTTGGCATACTGCATTGACATATTTTGAGGATGCTATTTCTTCTTGCTAGGATTTTGCAATTTTACAAAATTATCCTCAAGTCACCGTTTAAAGATTGACCATGTAAAAACGAAAATGATTTTTTATTAAGAGAATCTGGATCTTTCAAAGCAATACCACACAAACTATCATGTGTTTGATGTTTTTTTTGTGTGTTTAGTTCTAGTCAGAGACATAATTTTGTAATACACATATTCTTGCTCTTTGTCGTTTTGTTTCTCTTAGGGTCTAACCAAGTGCGACTCGCAGGTGGTAGCGTCTCTTCTGAGGGTAGGGTGGAGGTCTATTACAACGGTCAATGGGGCACCGTGTGCGACGACGGCTGGGACATCAATGATGTTCACGTTGTTTGCAGACAACTCCACTACAGTCGGGCAGAAAAGGCATGGAGTAACGCACATTTCGGCAGGGGAACCGGTCCGATATATATGGACTTAGTCAGCTGCAACGGAAATGAGGCAGATTTGATAAATTGTCAGTTTTTGGGTTGGGGTAGACATGCCTGTGGACATCATGAAGACGCTGGTGTGACATGTGAAGGTAAAGTACGTCCGGTGTCGTTTATTTCATACTATCTGAGTCAAATTTACTGCTCTCTAAAATACAAGTAACAGGTCTTGAAATTATACATAGCTGTGCATAAAAATAAACATAGCATGTATTTAAAAAAAATGCTTTTAAAAGGTATAGATAGTTGCATTAGAAAATAAAAATAACTGATCTTAAAATAACAATGACTGCTTTGGAAAATAAAAAAGTAGCAACACATATTTTCACAGACTGCCTCGTGTGATTACAAATTGCATTTAAATAGCTTATTCAATGCTTGTTTAACTACCTGGATTTTATAAAGAAACTGAAAAATACGAAACCTCCGAATTTGCCTTGTCATAATAATTAGTTTCACGCATATATTTCGCGTTTTGCTCCTAAAACTCAGGTCGGTCGGTGTTGGCCTGTGTGTAGATTTAAACACAATAAAACGCCCAAATTTATTAAAAAAAAAAAAAAAAAATTCATTATTAAGTAAGAATTGGTAAGAAGATTTTCGTTATTCGAATTATCACATTATCGTGAGCAATCTAAGTTTTAGGTTGTTAGTGACTCCATGTAATAATAATTCTCTTCATGAAAGGTGGTTATCAAAGGGGGAGGTGTAATTTTGGCACAAGGATTAATACTGGACTCGATGATCGCCGTGATCGTCTTTCCTGAGTAATCGAAATAATATTTATTTATTATTTATTACTTTAAAGTGTGCTCGCAGTCTAAGCATTTAATTCAGCAGAAAAATTGTCTGTATTGTACAAAGGGCCTATCTCTAATACGTGTGCAAAGTTAATATAGTTTCAAAGAAATATATTTAAGTAAAACATGCTTGAAATATGTTTTTAATAGAGAGACCTTTATAAACAATACAGATCGTAAATTATATCTAAAGAGACATATCTCTTTGTAATAGAAGGATTTCTGGTTCTCTACCCTTTTGTTTTCTCAGGGTCTCGTCAGGTTCGACTTGTTGGTGGAAACTACGATTTTTAAGGCAGGGTGGAGGTCTATTACAACGGTCAATGGGGCACCGTGTGCGACGACGACTGGGACATCAATGATGCTCACGTTGTTTGCAGACAACTCCACTACAGTCGGGCAGAAGAGGCATGGAAGAGAGCGCATTTCGGCCCGGGGACCGGTCCAATATATATGGACGAAGTCAACTGCACCGGAAATGAAGGAGACTTGACAACTTGTCGGTTTGATGGTTGGGGTAATGATGACTGTGGACATATTGAAGACGCTGGGGTGACGTGTGTCGTAGGTAGAGTACGGCCATTGTCGTTTTATTTCACAATAATTTGAGTCAAACACCTCGGGGTATCATTGTCCGAGAAGCTCTGTGTTCAGAATCAGAGTATGGGATCGGATTTGAAGCATGTTGCTTTGAGCAAAACACCTCACCATTTAGTTCTGTCCACTGGATGGGACTAAAGAAACATAATTAAGAAAAAGGGGTTCAGATGTTACTGGCATGGCCAGGTTGTTTAACACTTTCAGCTTAATGTGCAAATCTCATTTCTTGTACATTCTCATTGAGTTGTCATTGACACTGCCACATGCCAAAAAGAGGAAACACGGTAAACGGACAGTGTTTAAAACCTTTCGCTGTGTGATTACCTAATTCTGCTCATCATTCAGCTCACCTTCTAAATTTAATTGCGCTCCGAGAGATCGTATTACACCCGGGGTAAGAAGCTTCATTACGGAAAAGCTCCATTAAAAATCGTCTTAGTTTTGGCTACAAAAACCCAGAAACAATTAACCCCTTTCCCCCTTTGCTATGTTTACATTGAACTACTTGGGTCATTAAACTTAACTGATGAGCAGTTAATCTGCCTGGGGCAGTCAGCTGCCCTACTGGTTTGTGCGTAATTCAATTATGTCCACTGTTTGGGAAAAAAGGAACTACATGGAGATAAAATGTGTGAGTTGTCAGACCAAAAAGATGTTTCATTTGAGCCTTTTTCTTTTATGGAGCTTTCCCGAAATGTTTTTCACATCTTTATCCAGCCAAACAGCACTTTATAGAACTATAGAAGCTTATTCTCATAAAAAGTTGAATATCCTTGCTCCTTATCCCCTAAAGCTTCTTTTGTTAATGTTTGATAACGGCCACCAGGGTTGTTGTGAAGCGCCGCCCCTTACCCTTCCAACTTAAAAACATAAAGGGCCACAAATACACCGTCCCCTGGCATAAAGATCTGCCTCTGTATTGCCCAGGCTGTCTGTGATGTTTACAAGCTACCTTAGATTAGAATAATTGATGTTTGTTATTAAACCAAGGCCACAACTCACATACGGGTATGGAAATGCATACAGACCAATGCACTGGTGCACAGAGTCATGGGATCGTAAACAAAAGCAATGTACAGTGCATGAATGCTATTAGGACTGGTATTTAAAATAAATTATTTGGTTTTAAGTTCACTCTTAAAGACATTTTTAATTGGGCGATTAATTTGTTTTAAAAATTAGCTAAAACCTACTGCACAATTGAATAGGGCCCTATCAGCTAGGTAAATAACAGAGCTGCGGGTTAGATGGCAGGCAGAACCTTAAAAGGCCCTCTAAATTATGTCTTTTTAATTGTCTAGTATCTAATCTTCGTTTTGTTGTGTTCAGATAACCTCGTAAACACAAGTTGCAATGAACTTCAAATGTGCCGTCAGGATGGAAGAAATAGGACATGTGCCTGTGTGGAAGAGGAAGGACATTCCCTGAGCAATATAACAAGCTTCACCCAAGGTAGGGTTGTTTGTTTTGTCAAAACTTAAACGGAAACACTTGTGAAAAAGATGTGTCGCATTGATGCTGTTTCTCTTTTGTGAACTATTTTGGGGGTTAGTCAATTATCATAACTTGCACACATTTATATGGACTCAAGAATTACAGGCTTTGTGTCGCCAGAGCTCAAACAGCAGAATGTGTGAATACAAATTGCTTGTTTCTTTAAAATAGTTCTTAGTGGAATAAATAAATACGTGCACTTATAGTTTTGCCCGTAATATGTATTTGTGTATATATTATGTTTTACATGATTATATTTGTAAATTGTACCGCCAAAATGTTCTCCTCATTTAAAAATAATAGTTGAAAAATATTTATTGTTACTTAGTTTTCAGTTGGTTATTTTGTTTTACTTGAATATTTTGTAGTATATTAAATATACTAATGTATTTTTATATGCAGGTTGAATTATTTTGTAAACGTTATTCACATATTATATAAAATACGGTTTTTTTTAATTTCTAAATGCTCCCTTTTGGCTTACCATAACAGTGAATGCGTCCGTTAAGTCATAACAACTGCATGCATTGGCACTGAATGACGATTGACTTAGCACCACCACAATTTGTTAAATGCAGCTATCATAAAAGCACAAGCATGTTCTCAATTTGTATTTAAAACAAAATCGTTTTTGTTTTGCTTTTGCAGTTGCACGCTTGGTTAAAATACATAAGGAAGCAGAGCATTGTTGATTTACCTTGTTATAGTGTTTTAAATAAATCTTACTTTTATTTTCAAGGAACCTGTGTTGAAAACTACCCCTCAAACCCCACGAAGCTTCATGTTTGTCGACAGTATAACGGGACGTTTGGCTGCGCATGCGTGGAAGGTCACCGGTTTATTGTCGACAACCACTTATGTCAGAGTGAGTGGTATTTGTCTCCAGCTAGGGAACCCATGACTGTGCTAGGACTGATTGGTGTATTACTTAACATGAACAATTACAATTTCGGTTGTCCCCTATTAGTTTCAAAACTGTCATGGGAAAAACAAATAATCCAGAAAAAAATCTGTAACGACTACGTTAGGCGCCGAAATGTTAACGCAATATTTGGTTAATAGATATAAACTTTATGAAAAAAGATCGCAAAAAATGAGATATTGTTAACATTATTATGTTTATTCTAACTAGAGACTTTTCTTTAACACCGCCTTGTGCCCTCTCAGGTCCTCGTCAAGTTCGACTTGTTGGTGGAAAGTTCTCTTTTCAAGGCAGGGTGGAGGTCTATTACAACGGTCAATGGGGCACCGTGTGCGACGACGCCTGGGACATCAATGATTCTCACGTTGTTTGCAGACAGCTCCACTACAGTCGGGCAGAAGAGGTATGGAGTTAAGCACATTTTGGACGGGGAACCGGTCCGATACATATGGACAATGTCGGCTGCAACGGAACTTAAGGAGACTTGGCAACTTGTCGGTTTGGAGGTTGGGGTATACATAACTGTGGACACGGTGAAGACGCTGGGGTCACGTGTGCAGAAGGTAAACTATGCTTCAGGCTGTTTTATACCCAAGCCCATGACAAGCTATTTCCAATATAATGTGACTTTTTTATTTGTCATTTATTTTATTGTTTGGTAAATGATGTTTTAGACAGCAAAAGTTATGAAATGAGCTTTCATTATTACATTTAAGATTCAATGATGGTGATACTTCTGATATTTAGTTGAGTGTTGTTTTGAATCTCAAAATTTGACTCCGGTTGAAACTCGATACTGTTTGGATGCTTGACTTGCCGAACTAAATAACTATAACCAGCTGTGTGGAAGTACTTTGCACAAAACCGTATACCTGGTGAACTGTATTGTTTTCAGAGAGTTTATTACGGCCAATTACAAACATTTCCTTTGACTGTAAATCTTTTCAAATTTCTCGATCAAGAAGGTATTTTCTCAGAAAACCATACCTCAAATTGCACTTACTTTTGTATTACAGTTATAGTTCCGACGACTATTTATTTTATCAACACAGTAGACTGCCAAAACTTGGGTGTTGAAATGTAAACATTTAGTGTTGTCAAATACAGATACCAAAGGGAGAATCAAAGTTAACATTAAAGGGTGTTGCAATGACACAAATGTAATGGTTTTTACAGAAATGTATGTTAATTTGTCAACTTATGGTGTAATTATTGGTTCTTTTGTGGGTATCTATTATGACAACACCAAATGTGTCAACTTAACACCACAGTTTTTGCAGTACACATGGGTAAACAAGATACTTTATGAATGATGCTGTCTGTGCCAATGTATTCTGTCGTTTTATAGCCTATTGGCGTTTTACACTGTGTATTTTTGGTATGAAAATTCTCAAATCGTATCTGACATATGAACAAAGTTATTTTCTGTAAAATTATTTTATGAATAGCGTAAGAACCAGTACAGTTTTTATCAGGATTTGAAAAAAAAATACATGAAAAGCAACAATCTCAAACGAACGTTTGCGAGGCAAGATTGGGATAAAATGAATGGCTATGAAAATGCGGAAGTGTTGACATGTTGTTAACGAAACTCTAGTTCAAACAGTGTACAATCACAGAGTATGTCTACTGCGTACATTCTTAGATCTTGAATCTGTCAAAAAAAAGTATATATTATATATATAAGGCGTGGAAAAGAGGTATCCCTTAATGACATGATTCTATTGTTAAAGAAATCTATTCAAGCTACATTTATATGAAAAATTCATGTATTGTTGCTCTCCACAGGTGAACAGTTACATAACTGTACCGAAATGCAGTATTGTGCAAACACGATAGGCGGTTTTGACTGTCCTTGCAAAGATAGCTACACCAAAAACGAGACTGGAGATTGCGTTGTTGGTAAATCTGTGGTTCTCTGAAATGTTCACCTGCTCAAACTGTGAATAATGAACAACAATTATTACACTACATAAAAACCACATAATTATTTACAATTTGTAGACTCAAACAAAATATGATAACTTTACAAGTTTGTACCTATTTTCAATTATAGGCCTTCACTATTTAAACATCGAAATACTAATGAGATTTTTCAATCATAAATGTTCATACTTAATTTAGATATCGACGAGTGCTTAACGGAATTCAACAACTGCCTGGATGTACAAATATGTACGACCCGTAACAAGGAATTTTTCTGTGAATGCGTCGAAGGCCGCGTCAATGTCTGCGCTCTTGGTAAGCAAGGCTGATGACCTTTACAATAGTTTGTTAAACGTTGCATCGAAAGGTTTCTTTCAAACCTTTATTGCTGTTTTATTGTTGTTGTCTTTGTCGTTGTTGCTGTCATGGTCGTGGTGGTGGTCGTGGTCGTTGTGGTGGTCATAGTCGTGGTCGTGGTTCTGGTTGTGGCTGTGGTTGTGTGGTTATGAATGTTGAGCAGTTGTGGTTGTTGTTGTTGTTGTGGTGGTTGTTGCTGCTGCTGCTGCCGCCGCCGCCGCGGCTGCTGCTGTTTTTTAATGATTGCTGAAAATTACGATAACTTCATTTCACACAGGGAGCTGTTCTGCTAGCTGTACTGATCTGGAGGTGTGCATAGACGGCGCTTGTGCCTGCTACCCGGGATATTTTATTAACAACGACAACAGACCTTGCAAAGGTTTGATGAACTTGAGAACTTTATAAGTTATGAATTGGAGGGGATACAGAACAATAAGCTGAAATTAGTTGCTTTATCTTCTTCTGAGTTTAGAAATAACAGTAATTTACAAGTATACTGATGAGTATTTAATGGATATTGTTTTAATGGATTCCTTTGTTATTAACGACCAGGCGGTGGTTGTGGTGAAATAATCCATGAATGCACTGAGATGGAGACTTGTAACAACACGATTGGAGGCTACGAGTGCCCATGCATGAATGGTTTCATCAAAGGTCAGGGGTTCAACGCAACATGTGACGGTATAAGCCTTTAGTTCACAGTTATTTTTTAACACAAATATGATTAAATAAATCTGATAGCTTTTTGAAAACCCCGAGTCTCTTCTTTGGTGATTATTTGCCCCAAAATATCTCTTGTAAGTGTTGGATTCCCAGCAAATTGATCTGTAGATTAAAACCAAATCTTTGAGCAGGTCTTTTTCGGTAGCCCTATTTCACACTAAATCTTTTGGAACAATCTGTGCTCGTACATGAACAAAATAAACATGGTAAAAAAATCATAAATTATTAAATATTTAATTGAACTTTTTATGTTGGTTTTGAGGTATTGCATTATGGGGTATCAATGTATGTTCGGTTTCCGGTAACAACATGTGATTATCTACGTTAATGTATAGATTTTGTTCTTTAAGAACTTGTCTTGCTCAGTACTCTCCTGCAGCGGAGAAGATTTATGAAAAGTTCTTATAAGCAGGAATTTCCTTTTCAGAACTAGGTAGTCGCTCAAATTCCGATATCTACTCCGTGGTAGTGGAATACATAGCAATACAAGTTCACAAAGAGCAAAATCTGCACAGCAAAGAATAGAGTGCTACCGCAAACCGAATACACATTGAACCTTTCCTGTTGTAATCTTGTAGATTTTGACGAATGCGTGGAGGATACTGACGGTTGTAACCATGTCTGTATGAATTTAATTGGCGGATACTCGTGTGCCTGTGTGGAGGGATTCACTCTAATGGAGGACAATCATACTTGCGTGTTGCCAACGGCTCTCCACGGTAGGTGTCTGCCTGGTCAAGCAGTTAAAAGACAGGGAAACCTGAAGTTAAAAAACAGCTCCATCTTTCTTTCGTTTTTAGACAAAAACGTATCGAAGCAATACGATAACTGTTTACCAAACGAGGCCAGATGGTGTTGGCGTTCTTATAGGAAAGTGGCTGTTATTTGTAAAAGGTCCCATATTTTCTCCATTCAGGAGTCAAACAGCACAGCCACAAGTTTTGCATGCACGTGTCTGTAAATAAAAAGTAATATGGTTTTTCGTTTATTATTGCAGAAACAGTTTTGGCGTACGAACAAAATGGCGATACTGTTCAGGTAAAGTAAAGACTTGTGGGTAATACAAATAACTTTGAGATGTTTTGTACAAATCTTTCTTGGTCATTAAAATCGGAACTTTATTACTTAAGAAGGTATTGTTACTTCAAATAGTTTGTGTCAAACGATATCATGTTCTGATGGTTGAGCCGCCAAAGCCCATGTTTATATCGTATTGGTTTTGTATTTATTTGATCAATGGTTATCTTTCCTTTATCAATTGTTCAGAATTCAGGTCGCGAGTGGTTTTTACCACTTGGTATGCTCTTGGCATTCGCTGTCGTCGCTGTTGTTGGTGAGTTAACTTAATTTCAAGCCGACCGGGGAAGGGAAGGGTCCATACGTACGTACACTATGCCAGCAGGTGTACGCTTGCTGCAGTGAATCGGACTTCTTACTTTAAAATTGAGAACAAAATAAAATTTCAGTGTAAATGACATCTTGTTTTGGAAACCACCTTAGAAAGATTCCTGTTTTTATTGATTTGGAATGTAGGATGATTTAAACTGACCAATATTTACAGTTCAAAGAAAACAACGCACATTTAAAAAATATGTATGCCTCTTTAAAAAGCCGTCAAGAAACACTCTTCTAGGGTCGAAACGTCAGGCCGTTCACTAATTTTTGCATGTATACCATAGGTCCTTTTTGGTTGGTAAACAATTTGCAACAGCGACTTATATTTCCCCCTCACTTTAATCCACACCTAGCTTGTTTAATTAACTCATTTGATTAATTCACATCCCTAGCAAACTTTGAAAATTTTTCCATAAATTTTCTTCGAAAAAGTATCCCACCGATTACCCCAGTTGTACTTTGCACGAATTATCCGTCATTTCATCCATTTCCTGACTCAAGTTGACAAGCGTCCTTCAACTAAATATTTTCTACATATAACTTTAATTTTTGGAGTTTCCCCTCTGTCAGCAAAATGTACGCCGCACTAACATGTAAATTAATTGTCTTCCCTATGAAGCATTTAAGAAAAGAAAATGCCAGAATGATTTTTCGCTGGTGTCCCTTTAATTGAAATTTCCCCAACTGACCTGGTTATCATTTCCTCTTCTCACTTCAGTTATTGGTAGAAAGATATCTTCCAGGTTCCGGAATGGTACAGATAGAGCTTTTTAATGTGAGTAGGGAAATAACATACTACGAATAAAGGGTGATTTTTTGGTGAATTTAGCAAATATACAACCAAAGATTTGCACCTGCAGTTGGAATACATTTGTTTGTAGCTACCACCACTTTTCCTGAAGCTATTTGCTATTCTAGTTAATTTAAATGTGCTTATCTGGAGGAAAACGTCTCGGAAGACATAATGGGGAAGGGTCGGAGAAGAGAGAATACCGAATATCTACACTTTGGGTGTAAATTGCTCCTCGTGTACTGCCCGTAGGGCTGTATATTTACACAATACAAAAGACTTATAGTAGTACATTTTTGTTAAAGAGTGACCGCCCACTTAAGGTAAGCCGATGTAAGTCATTTGAAACGGATTTTAATCACGGGTTGCCAAGCCGTTCTTTGTACTAATTTTTAATCACCTGTGTCACTGGCATTGTTTTTTATACCGAGACAGGTTTTTTTCAAAACAATTGAATTATGGAGATATCTCTTTTTTCGTTCTTTGCAGGTGTGACCCGATCCTGATTCTGAAAGTGTTATAATGGACTATACTAGGTGCTTAACTTTCTTTGACGTCCAACACTCTCGATCAACGGCAGCGCTGTATGTGGGTTACGTACCTTGGCCTATAAATTTACATTATTTTGAAAACTAACAAGAAGGGATCAAATAAAACTACAATATCTACGGTTATACATTATACATTGATTATAAGGGATTTTATCAAAATTTGTTTCCATAAAAACCTTGCTTCTGGTATAATTAAGTTAGTCAGCAGATCAGTAAAAAGTATATAAAAAGTGTAGTTCTAAGGTAACACTCGCTAGATAGTTTGCTTAATGACACTTAAGGCCAGTCCGTCGTCACTGCTCGGTCCGTTCGTGATGGCAAACTGACCGATTCAAGCGATCGGCGTCAGCACATCCAAAAAGGAATGTTTGAGGAAAAAAAAGTTTTTCCGACCACGAATCTGATCATTGCAAAATGTGCTTTCGATTTGTTTTCTGTCAACAGTGCGCGTTCATGAGCAAATGGATTTTTTCTTCATGTCTATATTCAGCACGGACAATGCACAGCAATAACATTACTTTGCGTGCTGCGTATGCATGAAAATCATTATTGTATTAACCAGTCTCGTAACAAAACAGTTTACCCATAATGTTTGTCTTCAAACTGGGGGAGATTTACAACCAGAAAGACAACTCAAATGTCGCTTTGCTTTCTTAGCTTATAAGAAGAGAAACAGTCCATTATCAACATTCAATTAAAAATATGTTTATGGTATTTGAAGTGAATATTTGTGTCTTTCAGTAATTTTATGCATTTACCTAAAAACAAGATTTCATGTACAAGACAAATGGGTTGTGAATCGTTAAGGTGGAAAGAGGGTAAAATTCGTTAAAGATGAAATGTTACGAATTTTGCCGAAATAAAATCACATAGAAATTACTAGAGTACAAACATGGTTACAATCCCAGAAATGTTTGAATGTATTAGTTTCACGAATTGTTCGTTACGTTTTTAGTAGTTGTTGTTTTTGCTGTTGCTATTGCTGTTGCTGTTGCTGCTGTTGTTGTTGTTGTTGCGTCTGCTGCTGCTGTTGTTGCTGCTGCTGTTGGTTCTAGTAGTTATGTTTTGTTTTGTTGTGTTTTGGAAGGATAAATCATTGATTTAGATTTTTCGTATTTGGTCTGCCACGGTCCCTGTGATATAAGTCTACACTGTTACACTCTAAAAGTTCCCGGATCAGAATTGCCCGGATCCAGGACATAGGGGGCCAGTGATGACCCAGTCTGTGTCAGAAAGTGTTGGTTCTGATGACTGAGAAGAACCAGTGTGGTTTCGACGTTTCTAACAGTATACTCCCCTCAAGACAAGCCGTATAACGCTCGAAACGTCGAGACGACACCGGTTCATCACATCAGAACCAACACTTCTCCCAAAAGATTTATAAACATGATTAAACCAGAAAGGTTGCTTTTACAAGTTTTTTTTAAACAAGTGATTGTACATGGTAAGTTACATTTTGAGGTCCAGTGAAAAAAAAGAGGGAACTCTTTTTGAGAAAAGGGGAATTTTTTCTCTCAACCCTTAAGTATCTCCAAGAAAATTATGTTAAAATGAAAAAAGTTTTGCTTACTCTGAGATCGCCTGGAACTGGTTGCCTAATAATTGAACCATGACTTTGCCTTTACATTTAACCCCGGCTTGCCTGGTTTACAAAGTCTCTCGGGTTTTGTTTGCCTTTAGTTGTAAAGCCTGCGTAAAGTACGCTACAATTATTGTATGCTTTTTTCTTTTTTTTTTACTTTTCTTTTTTTAAAACTTTTTTTTGCATAAATTGAAATGTTTACTGTAATTTTGCCAATGGCCACGAGTGTAAAAACAATAAACGAAACTATCTATCTAAGAGAAACGTTTTCAACCAAAGTTTATATACAGTCCAGCACAGTCTGTGTACGGGGCTCTACCGGGATGTACGGAACTGGTTTTACCTTGTTAAATGGGCACTTTCAAAGTCCTCTACACATGAGGTTTTCTCTTTAGTCTGGCAGGAGATCATTCATCCGTTTTTCTTGCACAGTACGGCCGAACCAACACCCCGGAACGGAAATAACATCTAGCAACGATGCGCATGCGCATTAAACCGATTGACGTCCCACCATTGTAGCAATCAAACAACGTTATAGAAGATTGGCACGTATCCTTGTTTAGATTTTGTTTCTTCAAATGCTTAGACAGCCGATCTGTGTGCAGCACAACCTTCTAACGTTCGACGGCAATCTTCACTTCGGTCAAAAGAAAGGACGGACAGAAATGATTGGAGGAAAACAAGTTATGATCAGAACATCCAATCCAAGGTAAACGAGTCAGATGAAACTAGGGTATGTACGTGGTATACTGCTCAACTGTGCTTATTTGCTTTTTGGGGGTTTACTTCACTCATCAATAAAAAGACAAAAATAGGCTGCAAGTTGTAAATGTTTGTCCCCTTTAATGTGTGCACAAGCATCTTGGCACAGGGGTCATGACCTGTTTTCTGGGCATGTCAATCATGTCTATGCAGGCATTCGACGACCCTTGATTTTTTTTCCAATGCTTGAGGAAGCTCTGGCAGTACAATCATAGAGAAAGGTCGATTAAAATGCAGTATGAGAACATCTATTATTTGTTAGGGGATGGGATTGACGGATTGGGGGCGGAGCTTCAGATCAAGATGCAGCATCTGACTTTTTGGAATATGTTTGAAGGGGATTGAACTCATTGCTATTTTAGTTAGAAAATTAATTACTCCTAAACAGCCTTCTTCTTTTTTTTGCTAAAACCATACCTAAACCCCCTGAAAGGCGTTAGGCTTGGACAAAAAAAAACACTCAATGGAAATAGCTTCATTGACCCAAGTTTATTTAAAGATTTCCCTCTTTACTGTAAAACAATAATACAAAAAATAGTAGGGGTGTGCAGGATATTGCTTACAAGGGGTTCAACGTAGTTTATGGCTATAAAAAATTATATCAATTTGTTGGGAAAGTAAAATGTGGCCGTGAAGTATTCATTTATTCACTCATAAATGGTTTATAAGGGAATTTACAAATTGCGCCATCAGCCGAAATAAGGTAAATTTAGAATAAAAGTATTTAACCCTGGGAAACGCGGCTCCCCAAAAAACCCTTAAAGGTGACTTGCGCCTCATCGGAAGGCGAGAGTTGTGCGGTGTATCAGCGACAACAGTAGTGCTTCTTGAGTGTAAGGGATCAAAACAATTTATAGGAAACAAGGAAACAAAATAAAAATGTGAAAAGTTTCGCTTACTTGGAGATCGCCAGAAACTGGTTGCCTTATAATTAAACCATGACTTTGCCTTAACATTTAGCCCCGGCTTGCCTGGTTTACAAAGTCTCGTGGGATTTGTTTGTTAATAAAAACAGGATCAATGCAAACATTAGTAAGTGTAAAGCAAAACATTACCTAACTAAACGAGTGAACACATCTACTACCATTAACATTAGGTTTTCAAATTATACAGTCATTTTAATGATAGAAAAATTAATCCAAAACACACTTCCGGCTTGTAGGGAACAATATGCTCATCAAAAGTTCGAGTGGGTTACTGTTTCCGCCCGAACGTAATACCCCAAAAGTCTCATAAAGGATTGCATTTGCTTTGGTTTAGGGCCCGATAGTTTCATGGCCATGTCACTACTCTGCTTACAAGAAATGGCATTTACTGTGTGAATTCGCCGTATTTTTGACCACGTGAGGGCGTATGTGGATAAATTTCACATAATGAAAAGCAAGTAAACAAACAGGTTTTTTTCACTTTTTTATCGCTATTTTTTATGTACTTCTTCATTGGTGCAAGAAAACTACAAACAGGCAATTATAATAAGCTAAGTCTGCTATTGTGATACAAGACATTCCCTGATGACAGCGCCCTTATGCGGTCAAAAATATGGTCAATTGCTGTACAAGCTTATGTAATATTTCTGCTGATAATATTCCCCATAAGCAATAAAACCGTTTACGTAAAGGCTTGAGGGAAGTGGTTCAAGGACTGAATAGAAATCTAAAGTTGTGTGTTTCTTCCTTATCCCCAATCCCCAAAGCAAAAGTAATTTCGATCACAGATTACACCGGAATGGTTGCAACAATACGGGTCGCATTGTCCGTTCAGGTTTATCAGAGCTTTTTGTTTTGTTTGACGGTGATGAAATGTTTAGGTTTATTTTGAATCTACTTCCCTGTATAGAATGAAAACTAAAGTAGTTGATGTAACTGATGTTGTTCTTGGAAACGGTTGATAAAATGTTGCAATAGACCGTGCAAGTCTCGCACGTATTATACCACTTTTGGGACCACTTTGGTCCGACGCACGCACGATACTTTAACGCGTGAGTGAAACAAACTCACGCGGTTTAACGGTTCTGAATGTTCTAATACGCGCGAGACTTGCGCAGTCTATTTCTTTTATTGCGCTTGCGTCGAATGTCGTAATGGGAAATTATTCTCTATACAATGAATTACGTGAGAAAGCAAATGCCTCCTACATAGCTCAACGTCACCAGAATGGATCAAACGTTCGAAGCTCGTTATAGTATTAAACACTAGAATTGTATAGCAAACAGTTGAAGCCAATGGCTGTATGACATCTATAATAACCACGAACTGCACGTTTGTTAATAGAACCATGTGCAACCTCCTCGTGTAAACACAATAATGTGCAGGACCGTGGGTTAGAAAGGACATTCAGGAAAACTGAAAATTCACAGTTTCGAGACGCTATACGCAAGAATAGAGTACATAAACAGAATGAATTCAGTCAATTAACTTTGACTCTGTCTTCTGCCAGTTTGAAAAAAGACGATGGTCGCACTCCACCTTATTTCTATTAGTGAAGGCAAACTCTCGTGTATGGGTGTGTGGTAGTTTTGTAAATTGGGTGTCTGATGTTTGTTGCGTTGTGTGTATTGATAGGCCGATGGTTTACAATTCTAAACTCCTTATTGAGTCCATATCCAATCATTCATGGGGAAACCAATCTTTCTCACACGCCGCACCACGCCTATGAAACAAATTACCAGCACAAGTAAAATCACATCATTTTTAACCTAATACAAAAATTAACAAATAAATAAAGGTTTATCTTTTCCATCCAGCACTTCAGCATTTGTTTCAATGTACATGTTTTGTTTTATATTAGAGCCATGAACACTTTTGTTGATTTGTGCGCTTTATAAGTTTTCATAATTTGTATCATAAACCTTTGACCGTTTGTATTATTGCACACAGCGGCGTAGCGGGGGGAGGCTCGGGGTACGTGACCCCCCCCACAAAATTCCCAGTGCTGCCAGCTGACCCCCCCCCCCCCCCCACGAAAAGAAATTGCGATAGCGCTCAAAAAGGGAAAAGAAAAAGAAAAGAGAGAACAAAATCGCGAAATGCGTGTTTTTATAATCTTATGTAGTGAACGTTCGCCATCGGGATCGCTGCTGCATTCCCCCTCCCCACTGACTTACCCATTCCACCTAACCCCCTCCCCCTCCACCCACTGAAAAAGTCCCGGGTACGTCGCTTGTTGCACGTGGTCTAGAGAATCCGGGTGCCCAAGGAACCAAACACGTTTTAGTCAATAACGAAAACATCAATCAAAACATTATAATGAAACTATCTTTTAGTGTTGAAAGCAAATCCTAGCCAAAGTAAATGAAATACCTGATGTTAACATGAACGCTTGTCTGGTATTACGGTACGTGTCAAGTTTCCTCGTTACTATTGAAGAGCCTTATCTTGCCAAGAAAGTGTTTTTTTTTCCCCGGATACAACGGTCTTGAAAGAAATATAAAAGGGGGAGTTGGTTTCCTCAAGAGGTTCAGAGACGGGGAGCTACGACAAGACCTAGACCTATACCGGCAGCGTCCTCATTTACAGCTACTGAGAATCGTTTAAGGAAAGTTGAGACAGCTCTCAAAAGGTAGGAAGTTTCAAAATTAAACAGACCCAGGAATTTTCAAAATAAAACAATAGCCAACAGAAAAGATACATTCCCAAGGTTATAATGAATTCTTCCAATTTTGTCAGACGAGCGCCCTCTTTATGGCAACTTTTGCATATGCAATGTTAATTTACCATTTATGAATATTCGGCTGGAAACAAGCTACTCAAGTCGTTAAAGCTGACGGACCTTGCCTAGCGCTACCTACGACCGTTGCATAAATGTACAATAGCACTGTGACTGTTGCATGAACGGCAAGATGTGTGTTTGTAATAGGCAGCGCTGGCAGACAAATAGACACTGACTAACGACTTGTCATCAAGTCTACTCTCGTCACAAACCCCTGGTAGGGATGCACTGAAAAACAACGCTGATTGGCTCCCACGGGTGATTACTTTGTGTACATGCTTGTTAAAAACTTTCGAGCGCACGTATGGCGCTTGAAGGACGCTTAGTACGCGCGTGTGAAAATGCAAGTATTTTGACGCGATTCCTTTCGAAATGAATCATGTTTTTACACGGTCACCCTAAACTGCATACAGTTAGACATGTCAAAAATCAAAGAAAATGACAGAGCACCAGTTGCTTTTTTGACTTGATGCTTCTTTTACGGGTTGCCGTACTTGAGCACGCGCGTTATTGTTAGAATGGATCGGCCTCAGGCCTAATTAGAATGTGCTAGATTCTAGCCCATTTTAATGAAGCAATTCCAGGGGTTATGATGGCGCAGCGAGATCGATCACCCCTGGGAACGAGGATGAGTCAAAAGTTAAACCGCATGGTGTTAAATAACACTTAATATTTCCAAAACAATTCAATTGATATTATTTTAAGACCCCGTGGTGTTAATTTTGATTCTCACTTCGGTTTTTTTAACAGCGTAGTTTTTGTAGAGTGTATTTTTTTTATCAAAGCGCTTTTTATGAGGTGTACCTTATTCTTCAACTGGCTAATTGTTTTCTTCCGTGAAAACAGTCAACAGGTCGCTCTCAATGTCTTTGTGAAAACTGAAACGCTAGATAACTTTGGGGGCACAGTCCAAGCAACATGTAAACAACCTTTTTTTAATAATAAAAAAATGTTACGTTGTCTCTTTAAGAAAAATCAAAAGAAAATCATTTTCTACAAATTTAATGTTACTACGAAATTATAATTTAAGACGTTAAGCTAAAGGAACAACTTTATGTCAATGAAAGGATAAAGACATTTGAAAAGAAAAACTATAAGTTTTCCCCGTCCTTTCGGCCGATAAGCGGCCAAATTAAACGTATTGACGTTGATTGGAGGTTCATAGTTGATGATAGATTGCTTTGCTATTGATTCAATTGTAATTGTAACTAAGTGCAACTATAGCTTATTAAAGAATCACCACAACTCGTGTAATCCAGCGATGAATTAAATTGACATCAGGACTGATCATATTCCAAGAGATGAAGCTACCCTCGTGGGATTCATGGCCTGCGGCTTCCACAACACTAAAACTATGAAGCCCTCTGGCACATGTGTATGAAACGCACTTGTATGCCGTACGAGGTCAATATTTAATGCTTTAACGAAATATATAGATAAAGTATTAATAGAAATATCTCTTTAATGTGATTTTTGTCTAGACTTGCGAAATAAAGTTTATATTTAACGGAGATATATCTTTTGTACAAAAGAGATATACAAAAATAATTCACACAGAAGAGATATATCTAATTATAACAGAGATATGTCTAATAGGTATAAATAGAGAAGTCTCTATCGCACAACAGATATACATCTATTCCTTATATAGAAATATAGCTGAATAATAGATCACTTAAGTATCTATTTAGAACAAAGACATCTCTATCACACAATGTATATCTCTTTTAATAATAAAATATCAAGAAAGTAATCTTAATTAATGTTATAGCGATATCTCTATTGCCTTATAAAATATTTGTCTATTACATTTCCACTTCCAATATCACTAGGTCGCGTAAGCGTGTGGTTTGAAACAGAATAACTTGGGGGTTCAATTTTGGATTGTACTCGCACTCCTGCGTTGCATCAATTATCAAATTGATACTTGAGCTTGGTGCACCAGACTTTTCCAGTTTGCACATTATGGAGTTGGTCTCACGTGTGGGGGCAGCAATGGAGTTTACAATGGAAAAATGTCGATAGCAGCTGTCCATCGATTTAAGATGTCTATATTAACGGTTATACTTTTTTTCAGGCGTATCACAATACAGGCATATAATCATAAAATAGAAACACCCCGACCCGATGTACAGCTAAAAATAAGATCCTTCTCATGCAGTTCAGCGGTAATTCCCCCGGTTTGCTGTAAAGCCCAGGTTACTGTGAATACCACGCTGGCTGTAAATCCCAGGTTAGCTGTAAATCCCAGGTTAGCTGTAAATCCCAGGTTAGCGATAAATTACATAAAGGTTAGCTATACATCCCAGGTTAGCTATAAATCCAAGGATAGCTGTAAATCCCTGGGTAGCTGTAAATCAAACACTCTCACCAACACCCAGCATGCATCGGACCCGGCCCCTGGCTTCCTTATACTATGTGCCTGACTTAAGCATGTGCACTTCCGTTTACCGGCAACATAATAGCCATAGCTTTATTGGTAATAGATCTCTATTAACAATTTATATTGTTAAACCCTATCCATTAAACAGTACTTCTAACAATAAAAATGCCCCCTACTGCTATTTAGAGACATCTCTAATATGACAGTGCTATTACAATAGAGATGTCTGTACTGCTAATCGAGACATCTGTTTTTGTGAATAAAGATCTCAGTATTAGCAAAAGAGATATCTTTATTATCTTTATTATATATTGAATTTAACTATTTACGCTGTTACGCTCGTACCGCCGGCGTTTTTTTTCCCAGGACGAACGTGGGCAGTTAACATAAATGGGCGTAGTAAACTTTACATTTTCCCTTGCCCATGCGTGCTTGGACGTAGTAGTTGTTGGTTGTACACTCACGTGTATCATTATGTTATGTGAAGGTACATGTGCTATTACATGCACATTACATGTACATGTACATGTACATTGTGTACAAAAATGCGTCGCGGCTTGTTGAGTCTTGATTGCCCGATAAAATATTTTGGGATAGGGTTGGGAAGGGGAGGGAGGGCAAGTAAGAAACAAGACCGACGTTCATAATGAAAGAAGAAACCCTTTAAATGAAATTAGAAATGGCCCTAAATGTTTGTGATGAAAGTACACTGCAGTACAAACAGACGCAGCTTGATGAGCTTACATGTAGTTTAGAATAATAATTTGTTGTTGGACTGGGTTCATCGTTCATCACAATCTATACACCCTTGTGAAGTGGCAGTAGAAGAACAGCCAGGCAGTCGCGTGGTCCCCACAACCACGTCATTCCACATACCACCACTGGCCCAAGGTCCCTTGTGGTCACCATTCAAACACAGTGTACACTAAACCCAGATACATTTCTGGACATCGATAATTACATCAAGGCTGAATAGCCATTCCTAATTCCATTTATGTGTTCTAAGGAGACTCAACAACAGGCCAATAAAGTCAAACTTTGGGAGACAAGAGTTTGCAAACCTCAAGGAATATTGAAAGGAACACAAGACCTTTCAGTGTAAAACTGTAAGATGTGTTAATATTGGGGAGAGGAGCCCTCGTGAATACTGCTACTTTCACATAGCACATAATAATACACGTGAGTATATTTCAACCCACAACTATTACGTCCAAGTACGCATGTGCAAGGGGAAATGTAAAGTTTACTACGCCCATTTATGTTAATTGCCCACGTTCGTCCTGGGAAAAAAAATTACGCGTACCGCCGCATAAAGGCGAGCGGCCCGGATGTTAGGCCTACCCCCTAAAAGATATTGAAAAAACCCAGGGGCCGGCTGCGAAGCAAGTCTTGCCGGCCGGGGCAATGGCCCGAAATAAATTCGAGGTGAGTTTGGGAATAACTCCCGATCTAGGAGAGCTAGAGAGATGAATTTTTGACCTGGCTCTGCCTTAGGTATCCCTGCATCCGAAAATTAGACTTTTACGGCCGCTGCGGGCAGGCTTCACACCCGAAAAGACCGACAAGCGGGGACACTACAAACCCCCCGCAAAACATCTTTAACGCATAATGCTAATGCATGGGCCGCAGCCAGCGCACCGGCGCCTATTAGAAAGGGAAACCCCCGCAGCACGCAACCATTCACACACTGGATGTTGTTTTGACAGAGGACATATCTCACTGACCGTTGGGATGAATTCTCTACTACTGCATGGAGTCGTGTGTGTTTTACTGTTACTCTGCGTGGCTGTGCCAGGGGAAGCGTTGGGGTAAGTGCAATTTAGAGTCGGTAATAGACCTTTAAAACAATGCCGTAGTGTAGGTATTTTACCCTGCATATACACAAAGAACATAGAGCTTTCATTTTCATCATTATCATCACCATCTCCATTCCCATCATCCCCATCATCATCATCATCATCAATCCGCAACGGAGGGTTGTTGGGTGCTATGGCAGAATAATGGGCAATCAGAAATCTTAAGCTCCATCTCCCCCCCCCCCCGTTTTTCTTCTGCTATGTCGGGTACATGGGGTTGTTACCTTTTCCAGTCATCTTAATATGGTATTCGTTTTGATTTAAAAAACAGAGTCAAGGAATGCAACACAGAAACGTTCTCCTTCGTCACTACGAGATGCTGGCCGGTGTACTGTACAGAGCGATACACCTATAAATGTGGATTCTTGGGCTGGAAACAGTGTTCAGGCGAAAGGTGGGCAGTTTTCTTGTTGTCACTTCTTGGTCATGGCTCAAAGAAAATATTAAGAGGAAGTGAAATGACAAATTAAATTTGTGGATGTACTCATTTTTCAATAGATAGTGTGGGGAAAAATTACAAGTCTCAAACCTCTCGCTAAAATAGTGCAAATTGCCAATTCCTTCGGCCGGGAAAATAGGTCCTTCTTCTAGTCACTCGCAGGGCCTGGGGGGGGGGGGTGTCGTGCTCTTGTAACCTCACTGCCGGTCCATATGTATACATTGTTTCCTTTTGTTTTTCTTAAGGCGAGCCTCCTACGAACAATGTACTCCGGTGACCTTATATGGTACCAGACGCAAATGCTGATGGGGGTGGCATCAGGATCGCTACGGGCGCTGCTTGATGACTAAGTTGGCAGAAGACCCCCCTTCCCGCACCCCCGGACATGGTTCAAAATAAACCACATGAAGGATTAATTATACTGAAGCTAAGAATGACTTTACAAAAACTCTACACACAAATGAGTGAAGTCGATTTCTATTATTAGGCTTGTAATTTTGTGACTTCAATCATGAACGACCTTTTGGAATATTTTAGTGTTCACGGGCCGATTTCACAAAGAGCTAAGATTGGTCTTAACTGTGTATCAATCTTAGTTGCTAAGCAAAGTGTGATGTCATAATACAATTCACTATGGCAACACTGACAGCTCCTTTGAAAAATAAACTGAGTACTTTTTGAAATCGAGCCCAGGACTGTAATATTTGAATGTAACGAAGATGCAAGACTATTTACTATAATTCACCCGTTTGACTATTATTTTCAATAACAAATCTTTCTATAGGAGCTCATACATATTAATGAATCATGAATATTTATTAGGGTCAATGGTGAGATACAACATAACACAAACAAATGCAGCCTTGAAAGCTGTACATGGTCTGTTTAGTAGCAGTCAGCTTGTCAACAAAGCCAAGTGGTCAACACTGTGAGTTTACAAACAAACAAACACAAAATGGGATGGCAAACGCCAGCCTTCGTTGTTCTTGGCGGCTAAGTTCGGAGGTAAACGGTTCTAAAAGTGTGACAGTTAAATGTAGGTTCAATCCATACAGAACAAATTTCGTAATCTCTCAACTAACCAATTTATATTAACTATGATATAATCTCAAAATAAAACAAAATCACTAAAAAGATAATGTCTGGTTCCATTTTGATGTCTTGTACTGAACAGTGATTAAGACTTTAAGACGGTGAAAAAACATAGTTGAAGATTTCGTTTCACGGGGAAATGTTCACCGTTAGTACTGTATACAAAATGCAAATTGGAACACCTTGGAGGATGGTGCAATGTTCTTTCAAGATTTGTACTCTCTCCATGAGTGTTAAGTGTACATTTGAAATTGTGAATAGTACTGCCCTCTTTGGGATTGATTGAAACTTGTTGCCTGTAAATTGCATTTAGCCTCTGTTTGTTAACTTTAAGTTTTACAGAGACGCTTGGGTTTTGTCTGTCTTTTTGGGTGTAAACTCTATACGTAAATTATATGACAATCAGTGTTGATTATTGGCCAAGCTCTTTCCTACTTTATTATATTTCCTACTTGTATTTATGAAATTGTCAATGTAACCAAGATTGTTCATAAGTTGACAAAATAAATCAATGTTGTCAATAAAAAGTAATCGATACAAAACATTAGTGTAAATGAATCAATTACTTATATAACTGAGAGAACTATAAGTGCTACTTTTAACATCAGGCTTACAATTATTTTTACATCACAGTTCGAAGTTATAATGATTTAGAGCTAAGATTTGGAAGTCAAACTTATTAATGCTGAGGGGCCAGGGAGGTTGGTGGGCCAGGGACTGTGAGGTTGCTTGGCAGTCAGTGAGCCAGTGGGTTGAGCTGGTTGGGCTTGAGGCATGATCATACTGGGTAGAGGACTAAGGTCAAGGGGCTGGAAGGTTGCTGGGATGAAGACAGTCGGTCACCCAGTGGCTCGAGCTGGTTTGTCTTGGGGTGAGGTTGGGGGAGATCCAGTCATCATGTTTGGGCGACAACATTTCTCCCTAGCTAAGACTTGTAGCACAAATAAGAAAAACTACAAGGCAGAGAAGCTTGTAAGATAGAAATGTGAAATTTTGGCAACTTTTGGAACCCAAAATTTTGAAAAGAATAACAACAAGTAAAAAAACACAATAATAATAACAGGCCTAGTTCAAAAAATAAAATAATAATAATAATAATAAATTAGAGGATTAATTTGTTTTGGAAGTTCTTATCATGAGTAATCAACATTTAAATGTTTTGAAATCTTCCATTTCCATTTCTATTTCTGTTAAAAACTTAATTTTAGTCCAAAATATCCAAATATCCAAAGTGCAAATATCGCCAAACCCCCTCCATGAAAAAATGTCATCTTTTTGTTTACGAAAGATCCGATAATAACAATTATTATCGCTCTATTTTGTAAATCCATTGCAAACAATTATTGTAAATAATTGTTTGCCTTGCACTAAAATATGCCTCCATCACAACATTCTTCTTGCAAACTTGGTCAAGATCGTTTACATGCATGTTCCATGGAGAACCTATGTGATCTTGTGTGCGCATGGCACCGATCAGCAGTGCAATCGTTTACACCATATTTACATTACTACATCCTGAGCAAGATTCTGTACAAGCTCATCAGCTCATCCCAGCGATCTTACATGAGACCGACCGGGGCCGAGCGAACATACTGGATTGGCAACTAACTGACACTAGAGGGCGCGACTTGAACCGAGTCTAGGGTCACCGAGGTGAACGACAGGGGATCAATAATCCACCTGAGTGCCTTGCGCTGAAAACGAATGTTGCTTTTACGAAAGAAAGCGGAAACCATGTATCACTGCCTGGTTTTAAATGTTGCACCTGGCTAAGACATTGCGGATTTACGACACTTAAACCGTAGAGGTTTATTTAGGTAAACATGGAACTGTCCAAAGCATAAAACGGCACCCGTAATTCAATGTTTTTGAATGCAAAACATTACTATGAATTTTGGTAGCATATGTTGCAGTGGGAAATGTTAATCATATGTAAACCACTAGCACTCGTGACGAGTCATACGTTTCTAATCCAGTGACTAATGTTAAGACAGTGTGGAAATGTTTTTTCCGGAGTGAAAGTTTTGTAGAAGTATAAGACTGAGAGCGGTTTCCGGCGAGCACAGACTAGACATCACTACATCAATTGCATCCAAGGTACCAGTCCTAATTAAAGTCATCCGACAGTGCATCACAGCATTGAGGGAGTCTACATTGGCTTCATCTTTGAGGGCTAAGGTAAGTCAAATCCGGTACATTGGCTTTTTCTTTAACTTCTTGTTGGAATACCAATCTTTCTTGTGTATCTCATAAGAATAAGTCCTCGTAGAGCATGTCGTGACAGAGCGTTTCAGAGAACCCAACACAAGCTCTGGTGTTTCTGGTCAGCAGGGTGTGGGATCAAGTTCCGATCGTAAGTGTCTTCAAGCAAGAAACCTAACCATTCTGTATTTCTTCGTCCTTCGGATGGGACGTCAAGCTGTATGTCCCGTATGTTGTGTAATGCACGTACAAAAAACAAACCCAAACACCCCAACAAACAAACACAAAACAAACAAACAAATCAACAAACTAACAACAAAAACAATACACTTGTTCATGAAGAAAAGCTCGCTCCGGTGTTTCTGGCATCCCAACAGGAAAACATTTTAACCTAAATTATTCTGTTGCAAACCTGCCCTCTGGTTATGTTCTTCTTTAATTAGTGGCGGCGGAGCTCGGTGGGGGGGGGGGGGGGGGGTATAGGGTGCTGGAAACTGCCGAGCTGCTCCGATCACCGGCCAGATATCAAGGGCACAGACTGATACAATAAAAGTTCATTTGCACTTAAAACAGACGTCTGTGCAAATAATTAAACTCCGGAGGTTTCTGCACTGCACAGGAAGAAGTTGACAATGACCTATGTTCACTGCCACGGAGTAGATTTGGAATCGGGGAACCACCTAGTTCAGACACAAAGCGTTTTTTCCCCATTGCTTATCTATTGCAGCGGCGTAGGTTTGTAAAACTAGACGGTCAGATAGGAACTTGTTTTTTCGTACACTGTAGAGTTTAAAGAACACTGCCTATACAAGCCTTGATTCCAAAAAATGGGTCCTCCACGGTTCAGTCCGGCTCACAATTCTACTACTTGTACACGGTGGGCACAGATAGCGTTTCCCTTCGCGGTGGCAACTAGATGAGCTGCCACAATGCCGGACTTTTCAGGGTTAGTGACAAAATCACACGCAGACCTGATACAAAGCCAGGCATATTTTAATATCTCTCTCGATCACTCTCTCCCCCCTTCCCCCTCCCCCTCTCTCCCCCTCTCCCCCTCTCTCTCTCTCCCTCCCCCCCTCTCTCTCTCTGTAGATTTAGATGCAAGAAAAGGGTATTGCTCAGTTTAGCAGTGGGGTATATTTTATCACACCACTGTTTATAACAAAACAATACAGTTGCCCTCCTGGCACAACATTCGCACGGAGGAAAACAGAGGTTTCATTCTCACAACTGACCACAATGTACTTCCCGACCATTGGCTTTTTATTGATTATGGTGCAGAGTTAACCGTATATAAAAACAAAAGACTGGTTAATACATTTTAAATAGTATAACAGTTTTTCTTCATTGTCAAAGAAGGTAGTTTGACCTGAGAAGACAGTGTTTAATTTCAATTAACTCGCGTTAATCGAAATGTGTTGAATTTCTTTTTCGTTCTCGACTTTGACAGTATTTCTAACAAAAGTATTTCTCTAGAGAAATGTTACTGGTAAGAGCTTTAATGGGCGAGGTTTTTGCACTACATATATATAACTATTTGGTTATGTCAATAACTACAGATCATGTTCTTTGCCCGTACTACATACATTTAGAGTTGTAAAAACAATAAGAACCAAACAAAGAAACACAAGTTAAGGTAGAAAGCGCAGCCGTTAGCAACAACTGTTATTTACATGTACACTATTTTCAAACACCGGAACAACGACATGCTTTTTATATAATCTGGAATAAATATCAATTTAAGTATACATGAATGTTTGAGATTGAATACATATAGCCTATTCGGTAAAAATAGTATTACTAATGAATGCTTAGAATTTGATATGTTCAGAACAACAACATGAAGGTGGGATATGGAATGCTTAACCTTGGAGAACACAAATTACGTAATGATTGATCGTTTGACAAGAGCACTACTACAGTCTGTAGTAGGTTTGGTGAAATCTTACCACACCCGGGGATAAAGCTATAAACCCAGTATTAACAATAGGGTCATTCCGTGTCAATTCAACACGCTTTTGGACCTGACCGTCACAGATTGAAATGAAATTTGGTGTGCTGATTAGACTCCCTGAGAAACCCCCAAAACTCAAATTTTATGTAAATCGGTTCATTATTTTTTGAGATATGGGTTAACGAACTTTTGACTAATTAGCATGACCTGCTATATTTGGACAATCATATCTCCAAAAGTAAAGCACTTACGAGATAAAATTTACATCATTTTAAAGCTCTTGAAATGGCCTACATTTGATAAAATAAAATCAAAATTTTACCGCATACCACAAAAAAATTAAAATGATGTAAATTTTATCTCTGTAAGTGCTTTACTTTTGGAGATATGATTGTCCAAACATAGCAGGTCATGCTAATTAGTCAAAAGTTCGTTAACCCATATCTCAAAAAATAATGAACCAATTTACATAAAATTTGAGTTCTGGGGGTTTCTCAGGGAGTCCAATCAGCACACCAAATTTCATTTCAATCTGTGACGGTCAGGTCCAAAAGCGTGTTGAATTGACACGGAATGACCCAATACCAAGACCTTTCAGGGGGGTGGTAGATGTTGTCAGTCATAATAATTGTAAAACAAATCATTTACAATGTTATTTTGGTAAATTATTTTGCTAAATACAGGCCTAATGCATACTTCCGAATGCATACTGCATTGCGTGACACTAACTATAGTTTAAAGAAGGTTTTTGGGAAATATACTATATGCTCCTCGTGTACTACCCGTAGGGCTGTATATTTACACAATACACGAGACTTATATTACTTTTGGTTTTTTTTACAAAGTGACCGCCCACTTCAGGTTAGGCCGATGTAAGTCATTTGAAACGGATTTCAATTACGGGTTGCCCAACCGTTCTTTGTAATAATTTTTAATCACCTGTGTCACTGCTTTGTTTTCTTATACCGGGGACTGAAACAGTTTTTATCAAACGTTCTCTGCAGTTTTGACCCGATCCTGATTCTTAAATTATTATAATGAACTATACTAGATGCTAAACTTTCTTTGACTTTCAACACTCTCGATTCAACGACAGCGCTGTACGTGGGATTGGAACCTTGGCCGATAAGTGCACATTATTTATAAGACTAACAAGAATGGATCAAACAAAACTATATTATTTACAGTTATACATCGTAAATTGATTATACAGGATTTCATCACATTTTGTTTCCATAAACCCCTGCTTCTGGTAAAACTAAGTTAGTCAGCAGATCAGTAAAAGGTATAAAAAGTGTAGTTCTAAAGGAACACTCGCTAGATATTTTGCTTATTCATACTTAAGGCCAGTCCGTCACCAGATGAAGTGCGATTATGGGGGATGATCAGAACTCTGTTATCTTGGGCAGATCGTAGTCCTTTTCTAGATGGAACATACGGATTAATGAGTTCTTTGAGATAGAGCGGAGCATTATATGTGTCGGTGATACATTTAAAAACGATTGTGAGAAGTTTGAACTGGATGCGTTTTGAAATACAGAGCTAACACTCTCGATCAACGGCAGCGCTGTATGTGGGTTTGGTACCTTGGCCGATAAAATTACATTATTTTGAAAACTAACAAGAAGGGATCAAATAAAACTATAATATTTACAGTTATACATCATACATTGATTATAAGGGATTTTATCAAAATTTGTTTCCATAAAAACCTTGCTTCTGGTATAAATAAGTTTGTCAGCAGATCAGTAAAAAAGTATACACAAAGTGTAGTTCTAAGGTAACACTCGCTAGATAGTTTGCTTAATGACACTTAAGGCCAGTCCGTCGTCACTGCTCGGTCCGTTCGTGATGGCAAACTGACCGATTCAAGCGATCGGCGTCAGCACATCCAAAAAGGAATGTTTGAGGAAAAAAAATGTTTTTCCGACCACGAATCTGATCATTGCAAAATGTGCTTTCGATTTGTTTTCTGTCAACAGTGCGCGTTCATGAGCAAATGATTTTTTTTCTTCATGTCTATATTCAGCACGGACCATGCATAGCAATAAAATTACTTTGCGTGCTGCGTATGCCTGAAAATCATTATTGTATAAACCAGTCTCGTAACAAAACACTTTACCCATAATGTTTGTCTTCAAACTGGGGGAGATTTACAACCAGAAAGACAACTCAAATGTCGCTTTGCTTTATTAGCTTATAAGAAGAGAAACAGTCCATTATCAACATTCAATTAAAAAGATGTTTATGGTATTTGAAGTGAATATTTGTGTCTTTCAATATTTTTATGCATTTACCTAAACACAAGATTTCATGTACAAGACAAATGGGTTGTGAATCGTTAAGGTGGAAAGAGGGTAAAATTCGTTAAAGATGAAATGTAACGAATTTTGCCGAAATAAAATCACAATTATTAGAGTACAAACATGGTTAAAATCCCAGAAATGTTTAAATGTATTAGTTTCACGAATTGTTCGTTACGTTTTTAGTAGTTGTTGTTCTTGCTGTTGCTATTGCTGTTGCTGTTGCTGCTGTTGTTGTTGTTGCGTCTGCTGCTGCTGTTGTTGCTGCTGCTGTTGGTTCTAGTAGTTATGTTTTGTTTTGTTGTGTTTTGGAAGGATAAATCATTGATTAAGATTTTTCGCATTCGGTCTGCCACGGTCCCTGTGATATTAAACTAGACTGTTGCACTCTAAAAGTTCCCGGATCAGAATTGCCCGGATCCAGGACATAGGGGGCCTGTGATGACCCGATTGTGTGTCAGAAAGTGTTGGTTCTGATGACTGAGAAGAACCAGTGTGGTTTCGAAGTTTCTAACAGTATATTCCCCTCAAGACAAGCCGTTTAATGCTCGAAACGTCGAGACGACACCGGTTCATCTCATCAGAACCAATACTTCTCCCAAAACATTTATAAACATGATTAAACCAGAAAGTTTGCTTTTACAAATTTTTTTTTAAACAAGTGATCGTACATGGTTAGTTACATTTTGAGGTCCAGTGAAAAAAAGGGAACTCTTTTGGAGAAAAGGGGAATTTTTTCTCTCAACCCTTAAATATCTCCAAGAAAATTATGTTAAAAATGAAAAAAGTTTTGCTTACTCTGAGATCGCCTGGAACTGGTTGCCTAATAATTGAACGATGACTTTGCCTTTACATTTAGCCCCGGCTTGCCTGGTTTACAAAGTCTCTCGGGTTTTGTTTGCCTTTAGTTGTAAAGCCTGCGTAAAGTACGCTACAATTATTATATATATATATATATATATCCACAGGACCCCCGTACAGCACGCTTCTACCTTCTACCTAAGATACACAAGCCCAACAACCCAGGCCGACCCATTGTATCTGGTAATGGTAGCCCTACAGAGCGCATTTCTGAGTTTGTAGATAGCTTTCTCAACCCCCTAGTCTCCGGCATCCCTTCCTTCATAAAGGACACCACAGACTTCCTCCATAAGCTAGAGGATGTCAAACATCAAATACCTGACTCTGCTTTTTTGGTTACTTTAGATGTTTCATCACTGTATACTAACATACCCCATAATGAAGGCATAAGTGCATGTGTCTCTGCCCTCAGGGGCAACAAACAATCCCGCCCCTCAGTGATACATGTTAAGGAACTCATCAGCCATATTCTCACTAAGAACAACTTTTCATTCACTGACAGGCATTTTCTACAGATACAGGGTACCGCCATGGGTACAAAAATGGCGCCCTCATATGCCAACATTTTCATGTCTGACTTAGAGGAAAAACTTCTGTCCTCTGCCCCCAGCCGCCCACTAGTTTGGTGGAGATTTATTGATGATATTTTCTCTATCTGGTGTGGTAGTCAAGACAGCTTGGTTGAGTTTATCGACCATATAAACTCATTCCACCCAACCATAAAGTTCACTACTGAATACTCTCTAACAAGTGTTAACTTTCTAGATGTAACTATCAGTAAATCCCCTAGCGGCATTGCTACGGATGTATACAGCAAACCCACTGACACCCACCAGTACCTTCTCTCTAACAGTTGCCACCCCAGTCACTGTAAGAAGGCAATAGCTTACAGTCAGGCCTTGCGCATAAGACGTATCTGCTCCACAGATACCCTATACAAAAGGCGCTCATCGGACCTCAGGAAACACCTTGTTTCTAGAGGTCACAGCGAACGCAGGGTTCAACTTGCCATCAACAAGGCCCTCAGTATACCACGCCATACTCTTTTGGCCAACAAGGGGTCCAGAAAAGTCCCGACCAATAGAGTTGCCCTGGTCACCACCTACCACCCTAACCTACCCAAACTCTCCTCAATCCTCAATGGTAGAATGGATATTCTCCATTCATCTAAGAGGATGCGCTCAGTAATCCCTGATAACCCCATGGTTGCTTTCCGCCGCCCTAAAAACCTGGGAGACATTCTAGTCAGGGCCAAACTCCCCCCAGGTACAGGCCAAACACCACCACTAACAGAGATACAGGGTTGTCACAAGTGCACCCGCTCTAAATGTAGAACCTGTCTCTACATCAAACCTGCACTTAAAGTGAAGAGTCATAGCACTGGCTCTTCTTACAATATCAAGACCGACTCCCTATGTAGCACACCCAATGTGGTCTATGTTATATCTTGTAAAAGATGTGGACTACAGTATGTGGGAGAGACTAAGACCAAACTCAGTCTTCGCTTTGCAAACCATGTCTCTTCCATAAAGACCAAGAAACTGTACCCCGTCTCCATCCACTTCAACAGCCGTAATCACAGCGTCAAAGATGTTGAACTCATCGTGATTGAGGCTTGCAATGGTGACGACACACACCGCAAACTCAGAGAATCACACTGGATTCACCAACTCAAGACAGTCCAACCCTTTGGACTCAACGTAAACACTGGTGTTAAATAAATTCCCATCACACTCCTTCCACCTTTGCTTGTTTTTTTCTTCGATATAAAATACATACAATATTTGTAAACAACAAGTTCTCTCCACTAGTCTATTTTTACGCTTTTTCTCTCGCTTACTTCTGCAGGTTCCTCTTGCTTAGTTCTAACTTCTTACACTGATTCTTTTATTCTATAATTACTTTGATCTTGCCTCCTATTGTTAGTTGCATTCTCTTATGTGGCTTGCCCTCTAATCCTACCCTTTCATGCTTCCCGCATTGTAATACCTACAATGCAGTACCACCTTTATGGTCCAGTGATCCAGCCTTTGACACTGACCATCCTTTGTTCTCACTTCTTCACTCTTATTGGTTCTTAGCCAGTAAATTTACAACTCTGATTGGCTATATTTTCCCGCTTTTTTCTGGATACTCTCCCTTAATCCTTTGCTCCTCTTTTTGCTATAAATGGATATGTTTGTGTTTGTTCTTGTTTATGCCTCTGACGAAGGTCCGGATTGGATCGAAAGCTAAGGCCATCTCCCCTACTAATTTTATATATCACCGGTCATCAGGATTATCCTGTTTGCAACTCTACGGTTTCAACAGACCCTCACCATTCGTAGTAAGAAACTTAATTTTCTGTTGTGGTATCCCTTCGTGGTGATCCCATTGAGTTGCTTGTCTTCTGTTTCTATTTGTTTTTACTATATCCATTTTAATTCCCCTACTCATCACCTGTTCTTTTCAGAACACCTTCAAACAATTGCATTTTTCACAGGCTTTTTTCTATTTACTTTTTCTACATGTACAGATTTTTTAAATAATCTGTCCTTTCCACAGGTTTCTTAACTTTCTCTCTTTTCAGGTTTCTAAATAAACCATTCTTCCACAGGTTTCATAACTGTTTCTCTTTTCAGGTTTTGAAATTACCCTTTTTCCCACAGGTTTTCTTAACTATCCCTCTTTACAGGTTTCTAAATAACCCGTTTTTCCACAGGTTTCTTAACTTGTTCTCTCTACAGGTCTTTAAGTAACCCGTTCTTTTTTCCACAGGTTCTGTTAACTTTTTCTCTTTTCAGGTTTTGAAATAACCCGTTTTTCCACAGGTTTCTTAACTTTTTCTCTCTACATGTTTCTAAATAACCCGTTCTTTTTTCCACAGGTTTTGTAACTTTTTCTCTATTCAGGTTTTGAAATAACCCGTTTTTCCACAGGTTTTCTTAACTATCCCTCTTTACAGGTTTCTAAATAACCCGTTTTTCCACAGGTTTCTTAACTTGTTCTCTCTACAGGTCTTTAAGTAACCCGTTCTTTTTCCACAGGTTCTGTTAACTTTTTCTCTTTTCAGATTTCTAAATAACCCGTTTTTCCACAGGTTTCCTAACTTGTTCTCTCTACAGGTCTTTAAGTAACCCGTTCCTTTTTCCACAGGTTTTGTATCTTTTCCTCTTTTCAGGTTTCTAAATAACCCGTTTTTCCACAGGTTTCTTAACTTGTCCTCTCTACAGGTCTTTAAATAACCCGTTCTTTCTTCCACAGGTCTTGTTAACTTTTTCTCTTTTCAAGTTTTGAAATAACCCGTTTTTCCACAGGTCTCCTAACTTGTTCTCTCTACAGGTCTCTTATTAACCCGTTCTTTTTCCACAGGTTTCACAACTTTTTCTCTTTGCAGGTTTTCAAATAACCCCTTTTTCCCACAGGTTTATTTACTCGTCCCTTTTTGTTACCCATACTTCCCACAGGAATTTTTTATTACAACTTCTCTCTCGATATTCCTAGCTTTCTATGACATAACTCATGGCACTCCCTACTGACACAAACAGAACAAGAAACGCATGAATGTCCAAGCTAACCATAAGAAATACATTCATAGGCGTTTCCACAGTAAGAGGCCAACTATTGTTCCTGATACTGACAGGTCACTAGTTGCACCACGTACAGTAGTTAACCTATCTGACAAAGTTCTAACCGACCCACAGGTTAAACTCCTCTCAAGGGGTCTTAAATTTTGCCCCACACCCAGAGAACCGGACCAACTGTCTTTTCAACAAGACATGGCCCAATTCAACCGTAGGTTACGCCTACGTGAATATTTTCATGTACAGCCCTCCACAGAGGACGAGTCATCTGTGGACGTCCAACCCAACACCCGCAACCGCTTCAGGGAGAAAAGTCGTTGGGTACCCCCTAAGAACCGAGATGTGGCTCTTGATACCTACATCAATTCAGTCAGCTCCGAGGTTCTTAAGGTCCCTAACACCTTGGCACCAAACAACCTCCCCCAAGATGAACGTCATGCTCTAACACAGCTCCGCCAATCACCAGACATAGTGATTAAACGTGCTGACAAGGGGTCCGCAGTTGTAGTCATGAACACACATGACTACATAGCTGAGGGCCTCAGACAACTCAGCAACACTGATCATTATATTGAATGTGACACTGACCCTACTCAATTATTTTCCAAACAAATCAGTGACACCTTGGTAAGAATGCACAATGCCAACGGTATCGACAAAGATACCTTCAACTATCTCCTTCCACAGGACCCCCGTACAGCACGCTTCTACCTTCTACCTAAGATACACAAGCCCAACAACCCAGGCCGACCCATTGTATCTGGTAATGGTAGCCCTACAGAGCGCATTTCTGAGTTTGTAGATAGCTTTCTCAACCCCCTAGTCTCCGGCATCCCTTCCTTCATAAAGGACACCACAGACTTCATCCATAAGCTAGAGGATGTCAAACATCAAATACCTGACTCTGCTTTTTTGGTTACTTTAGATGTCTCATCACTGTATACTAACATTCCCCATAATGAAGGCATAAGTGCATGTGTCTCTGCCCTCAGGGGTAACAAACAATCCCGCCCCTCAGTGATACATGTTAAGGAACTCATCAGCCATATTCTCACTAAGAACAACTTTTCATTCACTGACAGGCATTTTCTACAGATACAGGGTACCGCCATGGGTACAAAAATGGCGCCCTCATATGCCAACATTTTCATGTCTGACTTAGAGGAAAAACTTCTGTCCTCTGCCCCCAGCCGCCCACTAGTTTGGTGGAGATTTATTGATGATATTTTCTCTATCTGGTGTGGTAGTCAAGACAGCTTGGTTGAGTTTATCGACCATATAAACTCATTCCACCCAACCATAAAGTTTACTACTGAATACTCTCTAACAAGTGTTAACTTTCTAGATGTAACTATCAGTAAATCCCCTAGCGGCATTGCTACGGATGTATACAGCAAACCCACTGACACCCACCAGTACCTTCTCTCTAACAGTTGCCACCCCAGTCACTGTAAGAAGGCAATAGCTTACAGTCAGGCCTTGCGCATAAGACGTATCTGCTCCACAGATACCCTATACAAAAGGCGCTCATCGGACCTCAGGAAACACCTTGTTTCTAGAGGTCACAGCGAACGCAGGGTTCAACTTGCCATCAACAAGGCCCTCAGTATACCACGCCATACTCTTTTGGCCAACAAGGGGTCCAGAAAAGTCCCGACCAATAGAGTTGCCCTGGTCACCACCTACCACCCTAACCTACCCAAACTCTCCTCAATCCTCAATGGTAGAATGGATATTCTCCATTCATCTAAGAGGATGCGCTCAGCAATCCCTGATAACCCCATGGTTGCTTTCCGCCGCCCTAAAAATCTGGGAGACATTCTAGTCAGGGCCAAACTCCCCCCAGGCACAGGCCAAACACCACCACTAACAGAGATACAGGGTTGTCACAAGTGTACCCGCTCTAAATGTAGAACCTGTCTCTACATCAAACCTGCACTTAAAGTGAAGAGTCATAGCACTGGCTCTTCTTACAATATCAAGACCGACTCCCTATGTAGCACACCCAATGTGGTCTATGTTATATCTTGTAAAATATGTGGACTACAGTATGTGGGAGAGACTAAGACCAAACTCAGTCTTCGCTTTGCAAACCATGTCTCTTCCATAAAGACCAAGAAACTGTACCCCGTCTCCATCCACTTCAACAGCCGTAATCACAGCGTCAAAGATGTTGAACTCATCGTGATTGAGGCTTGCAATGGTGACGACACACACCGCAAACTCAGAGAATCACACTGGATTCACCAACTCAAGACAGTCCAACCCTTTGGACTCAACGTAAACACTGGTGTTAAATAAATTCCCATCACACTCCTTCCACCTTTGCTTGTTTTTTTCTTCGATATAAAATAAACACAATAACTGTAAACAACAAGTTCTCTCCACTAGTCTATTTTTACGCTTTCTCTCTCGCTTACTTCATTGATACAAAATAGATACAGTTATTGTCATTTACATGTTCCCTACACTTCTTCTTTTTTCTCTCTCTCAAAAAGTTTTGAAAAAAATCAACCTGTCAATAACCCATTCCCTCTGCAGAGGAATTAATAACCTGCTCTCTCTGCAGGTTCCTCTTGCTTAGTTTTAACTTCTTACACTGATTCTTTTATTCTATAATTACTTTGATCTTGCCTCCTATTGTTAGTTGCATTTTCTTATGTGGCTTGCCCTCTAATCCTACCCTTTCATGCTTCCCGCATTGTAATACCTACAATGCAGTACCACCTTTATGGTCCAGCGATCCAGCCTTTGACACTGACCATCCTTTGTTCTCACCTCTTCACTCTTATTGGTTCTTAGCCAGTAAATTTACAACTCTGATTGGCTATATTTTCCCGCTTTTTTATGGATACTCTCCCTTAATCCTTTGCTCCTCTTTTTGCTATAAATGGATATGTTTGTGTTTGTTCTTGTTTATGCCTCTGACGAAGGTCCGGATTGGATCGAAAGCTAAGGCCATCTCCCCTACTAATTTTATATATATATATATATATTTTTTTTTTTTAACTATTGTTTGCATTAATTGAAATTTTTACTTTAATTTTGCCAATGGCCACGAGTGTAAAAACAATAAACGAAACTATCTATCTAAGAGAAGTGTTTTCAACCAAAGTTTATATACAGTACAGCACAGTCTGTGTACGGGGCTATACCGGGATGTACGGAACTGGTTTTACCTTGTTAAATTGGCACTTTCAAAGTCCTCTACACATGAGGTTTTCTCTTTAGTCTGGCAGGAGATCATTCATCTGTTTTTCTTGCACAGTACGGCCGAACCAACACCCCAGGAGCGGAAATAACATCTAGCAACGATGCGCATGCGCATTAAACCGATTGACGTCCCACCATTGTAGCAATCAAACAACGTTATAGAAGATTGGCACGTATCCTTGTTTAGATTTTGTTTCTTCAAATGTTTAGACAGCCGATCTGTGTGCAGCGCAACCTTGTAACGTTCGACGGCAATCTTCACTTCGGTCAAAAGAAAGGACGGACAGAAATGATTGGAGGAAAACAAGTTATGATCAGAACGTCCAATCCAAGGTAAACGAGTCAGGTGAAACTAGGGTATGTACGTGGTATACTGCTCAACTGTGCTTATTTGCTTTTTGGGGGGTTTACTTCACTCAACAATAAAAAGACAAAAATAGGCTGCAAGTTGTAAATGTTTGTCCCCATTAATGTGTGCACAAGCATCTTGACACAGGGGTCATGACCTTTTTCCTGGGCATGTCAATCATGTCTAGGCAGGCATTCGACGACCCTGGATTTTTTTTCAATGCTTGAGGAAGCTCTGGCAGTACAATCATAGAGAAAGGTCGGTTAAAATGCAGTATGAGAACATCTATTATTTGTTAGGGGATTGGATTGACGGATTGGGGGCGGAGCTTCAGATCAAGATGCAGCATCTGACTTTTTGGAAATATGTTTGAAGGGGATTGAGCTCATTGCTATTTTAGTTAGAAAATTAATTACTCCAAAACAACCTTCTTTTCCTTTTTGCTAAAATCATACCTAAACCCCCTGAAAGGCGTAAGGCTTGGACAAAAAAAAACACTCAATGGAAATAGCTTCATTGACCCAAGTTAATTTAAAGATTTCCCTCTTTACTGTAAAAAAAATAATTTAAAAAAATAGTAGGGGTGTGCAGGATATTGCTTAAAAGGTGTTCAACATAGTTTATGGCTATAAAATTATATCAATTTGTTGGGAAAGTAAAATGTGGCCATGAAGTATTCATTTATTCACTCATAAATGGTTTATAAGGGAATTTACAAATTGCGCCATCAGCCGAAATAAGGTAAATTTAGAATAAAAGTATTTAACCCTGGGAAACGCGGCTCCCCAAAAAAACCTTAAAGGTGACTTGCGCCTCATCGGAAGGCGAGAGTTGTGCGGTGTATCAGCGACAACAGTAGTGCTTCTTGAGTGTAAGAGATCAAAACAATTTATAGGACACAAGGAAACAAAATAAAAATGTGAAAAGTTTCGCTTACTTGGAGATCGCCAGAAACTGGTTGCCTTATAATTAAACCATGACTTTGCCTTAACATTTAGCCCCGGCTTGCCTGGTTTACAAAGTCTCGTGGGATTTGTTTGCCTTTAGTTGTAATGCCTGCGGCAAGTACGCTACAATCATTATTATTGGTCAAGTTATTTCTTACTTGTATATCCAACTTGTATTTATAAAGTAAATCATTGTAGCCATGATTGTTATGTTCATTAAAAAACACCAGTGTCATTAATAAAAAAAGGATCAATGCAAACATTAGTAAGTGTAACGCAAAACATTACCTAACTAAACGAGTGAACACATCTACTACCATTAATATTAGGTTTTCAAATTATACAGTCATTTTAATGATAGAAAAATTAATCCAAAACACACTTCCGGTTTGTAGGGAACACTATGCTCATCAAAAAGTCGAGTGGGTTACTGTTTCCGCCCGAATGTAATACCCCACAAGTCTCATAAAGGATTGCATTTGCATTGGTTTAGGGCCCGATAGTTTCATGGCTATGTCACTACTCTGCTTACAAGAAATTCGCCGTATTTTTGACCACGTGAGGGCGTATGTGGATAAATTTCACCTGATGAAAAGCAAGTAAACAAACAGGGATTTTTTCACTTTTGTATCGCTATTTTTTATGTATTTCTTCATTGGTGCAAGAAAACTACAAACAGGCAATTATAATAAGCTAAGTCTGCTATTGTGATACAAGACATTCCCTGATGACAGCGCCCTTATGCGGTCAAAAATATGGTCAATTGCTGTACAAGCTTATGTAATATTTCTGCTGATAATATTCCCCATAAGCAGAAACCGTTTACGTAAAGGCTTGAGGGAAGTGGTTCAAGGACTGAATAGAAATCTAAAGTTGTGTGTTTCTTCATTATCCCCAATCCCCAAAGCAAAAGTAATTTCGATCACAGATTACACCGGAATGGTTGCAACAATACGGGTCGCATTGTCCGTTCAGGTTTAGCAGAGCTTTCTGTTTTGTTTGACGGTGATGAAATGTTTAGGTTTATTTTGAATCTACTTCCCTGTTTAGAATGAAAACCAAAGTAGTTGATGTTACTGATGTTGTTCTTGGGAACGATTGATTAAATGTTGCAATAGACCGTGCACGTATTATACCACTTTTGGGACCACTTTGGTCCGACACACAACACGCACTATACTTTAACTCGTGAGTGAAACAAACTCACGCGCTTAAACGGTTCTGAATGTTCTAATACGCGCGAGACTTGCGCAGTCTATTTCTTTTATTGCGCTTGCGTCGAATGTCTTAATGGGAAATTGTTCTCTATACAATGAATTACGTGAGAAAGCAAATGCCTCCTACATAGCTCAACGTCACCACAATGGATCAAACGTTCGAAGCTCGTTATAGTAGTAAACACTAGAATTGTATAGCAAACAGTTGAAGCCAACGGCTGTATGACATCTATAATAACCACGAACTGCACGTTTGTTAATAGAACCATGTGCAACCTCCTCGTGTAAACACAATAATGTGCAGGACCGTGGGTTACAAAGGACATTCAGGAAAACTGAAAATTCACAGTTTCGAGACGCTACACGCACAAATAGAGTACACAAACAGAATGAATTCAGTCAATTAACTTTGACTCTGTCTTCTGCCAGTTTGAAAAAAGACGAAGGTCGCACTCCACCTTATTTCTATTAGTGAAGGCAAACTCTCGCGTATGGGTGTGTGGTAGTTTTGTAAATTGGGTGTCTGATGTTTGTTGCGTTGTGTGTATTGATAGGCCAATGGTTTACAATTCTAAACTCCTTATTGAGTCCATATCCAATCATTCATGGGGAAACCAATCTTTCTCACACGCCGCGCCACGCCTATGAAACAAATTACCAGCACAAGTAAAATCACATAATTTTTAACCTAATACAAAAATTAACAAATAAATAAAGGTTTATCTTTTCCATCCAGCACTTCAGCATTTGTTTCAATGTACATGTTTTGTTTTATATTAGAGCCATGAACACTTTTGTGGATTTGTTTGCGCTTTATAAGTTTTCATAATTTGTATCATAAACCTTTGACCGTTTGTATTATTGCACACAGCGGCGTAGCGGGGGGGGGAGGCTCGGGGTACGTGACCAGCTGACACCCCCCCCCCCCTCCCCCACGAAAAGAAATTGCGATAGCGCTCAAAAAGGGAAAAGAAAAAGAAAAGAGAGAACAAAATCGCAAAATGCGTGTTTGTATAATCTTATGTAGTGAACGTTCGCCATCGGGATCGCTGCTGCATTCCCCCTCCCCACTGACTTACCCATTCCACCTAACCCCCTCCCCCTCCACCCACTCAAAAAAGGCCCGGGTACGTCGCTTGTTGCACGTGGTCTAGAGAATCCGGGTGCCCAAGGAACCAAACACGTTTTAGTCAATAACAAAAACATCAATCAAAACATTATAATGAAACTATCTTTTAGTGTTGAAAGCAAATCCTAGCCGAAGTAAATGAAATGCTTGATGTTAAAATGAACGCTTGTCTGGTATTACGGTACGTGTCAAGTTTCCTCGTGACTATTGAAGAGCCTTATCTTGCCAAGAAAGTGTTTTTTTTTTCCCGGATACAACGGTCTTGAAAGAAATATAAAAGGGGGAGTTGGTTTCCTCAAAAGGTTCAGAGACGGGGAGCTACGACAAGACCTAGACCTATACCGGCAGCGTCCTCATTTACAGCTACTGAGAATCGTTTAAGGAAAGTTGAGACAGCTCTCAAAAGGTAGGAAGTTTCAAAATTAAACAGACCCAGGAATTTTCAAAATAAAACAATAGCCAACAGAAAAGATACATTCCCAAGGTTATAATGAATTCTTCCAATTTTGTCAGACGAGCGCCCTCTTTATGGCAACTTTTGCATATGCAATGTTAATTTACCATTTATGAATATTCGGCTGGAAACAAGCTACTCAAGTCGTTAGAGCTGACGGACCTTGCCTAGCGCTACCTACGACCGTTGCATAAATGTACAATAGCACTGTGACTGTTGCATGAACGGCAAGATGTGTGTTTGTAATAGGCAGCGCTGGCAGACAAATAGACACTGACTAACGACTTGTCATCAAGTCTACTCTCGTCACAAACCCCTGGTAGGGATGCACTGAAAAACAACGCTGATTGGCTCCCACGGGTGATTACTTTGTGTACACGCTTGTTAAAAACTTTCGAGCGCACGTATGGCGCTTGAAGGACGCTTAGTACGCGCGTGTGAAAATGCAAGTATTTTGACGCGATTCCTTTCGAAATGAATCATGTTTTTACACGGTCACCCTAAACTGCATACAGTTAGACATGTCAAAACTGTATTGTTAGAATGGATCGACCTCAGGCCTAATTAGAATGTGCTAGATTCTAGCCCATTTTAATTAAGCAATTCCAGGGGTTATGATAGCGCAGCAAGATCGATCACCCCTGGGAACGAGGATGGGTCAAAAGTTAAACCGCATGGTGTTAAATAACAACACTTAATATTTCCAAAACAATTCAATTGATGTTATTTTAAGACCCCGTGGTGTTAATTTTGATTCTCACTTCGGTTTTTTAAGTGGCAGCACCCATGGCATCAATTTTAACACCGTAGTTTTTGTAGAGTGTATTTTTTTATCAAAGCGCTTTTTATGAGGTGTACCTTATTCTTCAACTGGCTAATTGTCTTCCTTCGTGAAAGCAGTCAACAGGTCGCTCTGAATGCCTTTGTGAAAACTGAAACGCTAGATAACTCGTTTTGGGGGGCACAGTCCAAGCAACCCGTAAAAAACATTCTTTTTAAATAATAATTTTTTTTACGTTGTCTCTTTTAGAAGAATCAAAAGAAAATCATTTTCTACAAATTTAATGTTACTACGTTAAGCTAAGGGAAAAATTGTATGTCAATGAAAGAATAAAGACATTTGAAAAGAAAAACTACAAGTTTTCCCCGTCCTTTCGGCCGATAAGCAGCCAAATTAAACGTATTGACGTTGATTGGAGGTTCATAGTTGATGATAGATTGCTTTGCTATTGATTCAATTGTAATTGTAACTAAGTGCAACTATAGCTTATTAAAGAATCACCGCAACTCGTGTAATCCAGCGATGAATTAAATTGACATCAGGACTGTTCATATTCCAAGAGATGAAGCTACCCTCGTGGGATTCATGGCCTGCGGCTTCCACAACACTAAAACTATGAAGCCCTCTGGCACATGTGTATGAAACGCACTTGTATGCCGTACGAGGTCAATATTTAATGCTTTAACGAAATATATAGATATAGTATTAATAGAAATATCTCTTTAATGTGATTTTTGTCTAGACTTGCGAAATAAAGTTTATATTTAACGGAGATATATCTTTTGTACAAAAGAGATATACAAAAATAACTCACACAGAAGAGATATATCTAATTATAACAGAGATATGTCTAATAGGTATAAATAGAGAAGTCTCTATCGCACAACAGATATACATCTATTCCTTATATAGAAATATAGCTGAATAATAGATCACTTAAGTATCTATTAAGAACAAAGACATCTCTATCACACAATGTATATCTCTTTTAATAATAAAATATCAAGAAAGTAATCTTAATTAATGTTATAGCGATATCTTTATTGCCTTATAAAATATTTGTCTTTTACATTTCCCCTTCCAATATCACTAGGTCGCGTAAGCGTGTGGTTTGAAACAGAATAACTTGGGGGTTCAATTTTGGATTGTACTCGCACTCCAGACCTGCGTTGCATCAATTATCAAATTGATACTTGAGCTTGGTGCACCAGACTTTTCCAGTTTGCACATTATGGAGTTGGTCTCACGTGTGGGGGCAGCAATGGAGTTTACAATGGAAAAATGTCGATAGCAGCTGTCCATCGATTTAAGATGTCTATATTAACGGTTATACTTTTTTCAGGCGTATCACAATACAGGCATATAATCATAAAATAGAAATACCCCGACCCGATGTACAGCTAAAAATAAGATCCTTCTCATGCAGTTCAGCGGTAATTCCCCCGGTTTGCTGTAAAGCCCAGGTTACTGTGAATACCACGCTGGCTGTAAATCCCAGGTTAGCTGTAAATCCCAGGTTAGCGATAAATTCCATAAAGGTTAGCTATACATCCCAGGTTAGCTATAAATCCCAGGATAGCTGTAAATCCCTGGGTAGCTGTAAATCAAACACTCTCACCAACACCCAGCATGCATCGGACCCGGCCCCTGGCTTCCTTATACTATGTACCTGACTTAAGCATGTGCACTTCCGTTTACCGGCAACATAATAGCCATAGCTTTATTGGTAATAGATCTCTATTAACAATTTATATTGTTAAACCCTATCCATTAAACAGTACTTCTAACAATAAAAATTCCCCCTACTGCTATTTAGAGACATCTCTAATATGCCAGTGCTATTACAATAGAGATGTCTGTACAGCTAATCGAGACATCTCTTTTTGTGAATAAAGATCTCAGTATTAGCAAAAGAGATATCTTTATTATCTTTATTATATCTTGAATTTAACTATTTACGCTGTTACGCTCGTACCGCCGGCGTATTTTTCTTCCCAGGACGAACGTGGGCAATTAACATAAATGGGCGTAGTAAACTTTACATTTCCCCTTGCCCATGCGTGCTTAGACGTAGTAGTTGTGGGTTGTACACTCACGTGTATCATTATGTTATGTGAAGGTACATGTGCATTTACATGCACATTACATGTACATGTACATGTACATTGTGTACAAAAATGCGTCGCGGCTTGTTGAGTCTTGATTGCCCGATAAAATGTTTTGGAATAGGGTTGGGAAGGGGAGGGAGGGCAAGTAAGAAAATAGACCGACGTTCATAATGAAAGAAGAAACCCATTAAATGAAATTAGAAATGGCCCTAAATGTTTGTGATGAAAGTACACTACAGTACAAACTGACGCAGCTTGATGAGCTTACATGTAGTTTAGAATAATAATTTGTTGTTGGACTGGGTTCATCGTTCATCACAATCTATACACCCTTGTGAAGTGGCAGTAGAAGAACAGCCAGGCAGTCGCGTGGTCCCCACAACTACGTCATTCCACATACCACCACTGGCCCAAGGTTCCTTGTGGTCACCATTCATACACAGTGTACACTAAACCCAGATACATTTCTGGACATCGATAATTACATCAAGGCTGAATAGCCATTCCTAATTCCATTTATGTGTTCTAAGGAGACTCAACAACAGGCCAATAAAGACAAACTTTGGGAGACAAGAGTTTGCAAACCTCAAGGAATCTTGAAAGGAACACAAGACCTTTCAGTGTAAACTGTAAGATGTGTTAATATTGGGGAGAGGAGCCCTCGTGAATACACTGATACTTTCACATAGCACATAATAATACACGTGAGTGTATTTCAACCCACAACTATTACGTCCAAGTACGCATGTGCAAGGGGAAATGTAAAGTTTACTACGCCCATTTATATTAATTGCCCACGTTCGTCCTGGGAAAAAAAATTACGCGTACCGCCGCATAAAGGGTACCAGCCACGATTGCCATAATGCTAATGCACGGGCCGCAGCCAGCGCACCAGCGCCTAGCAGAAAGGGAAACCCCCGCAGCACGCAATCATTCACACACTGGATGTTGTTTTGACAGAGGACAGATCTCACTGACCGTTGGGATGAATTCTCTACTACTGCATGGAGTCGTGTGTGTTTTACTGTTACTCTGTGTGGCTGTGCCAGGGGAAGCGTCGGGGTAAGTGCAATTTAGAGTCGGTAATAGACCTTTAAAACAATGCCTTAGTGTAGGTATTTTACCCTGCATATACTCAAAGAACATAGAACTTTCATTTTCATCATTATCATCACCATCTCCATTCCCATCATCCCCATCATCATCATCATCATCATCAATCCGCAACGGAGGGTTGTTGGGTGCTATGGCAGAATATTGGGCAATCAGAAATCTTAAGCTCCATCTCCCCCCCCCCCCCCGCCCGTTTTTCTTCTGCTATGTCGGGTACATGGGGTTGTTACCTTTTCCAGTCATCTTAATATGGTATTCGTTGTTGATTTAAAAAACAGAGCCGGGGAATGCTACACAGAAACGTACTCCTACAGCATTATGATATGCAGGACGGTGTACTACACAGAGCGATACACCTATAAATGTGGATTTTGGGGCAGGAAACAGTGTTCAGGCGAAAGGTGGGCAGTTTTCTTGTTGTCACTTCTTGGTCATGGCTTAAAGAAAATATTAAGAGGAAGTGAAATGACAAATTAAATTTGTGGATGTACTCATTTTTCAATAGATCGTGTGGAGAAAAAATTACAAGTCTCAAACCTCTCGCTAAAATAGTCCAAAATGCCAATTCCTTCGGCCGGGGAAATAGGTCCTTCTTCTAGTCACTTGCAGGGCCTGGGGGGGGGGGGGGTCGTGCTCTTGTAACCTCACTGCCAGTCCATATGTATACATTGTTTCCTTTTGTTTTTCTTAAGGCGAGCCTCCAAAGAAATATGTTTTCCGCTGACCTTATATGGTACCAGACGCAAATGCTGATGGGGGTGGCATCAGGATCGCTACGGGCGCTGCTTGATGACTAAGTTGGCAGAACACCCCCCTTCCCGCACCCCGGACATGGTTCAAAATAAACCACATCGAGGATTACTTATACTGAAGCTAAGAATGACTTTACAAAAACTCTACACACAAATGAGTGAAGTCGATTTCTATTAGGCTTGTAATTTTGTGACTTCAATCATGAACGACCCTTTGGAATATTTTAGTGTTCACGGGCTGATTTCACAAAGAGCTGAGATTGGTCTTAACTGTGTATCTATCTTAGTTGCTGAGCAAAGTGTGATGTCACAATACAATTCACTATGGCAACACTGACAGCTCCTTTTAAAAATAAACTGAGTGCTTTTTGAAATCGAGCCCAGGACTGTAATATTTGAATTTAACGAAGATGCAAGACTATTTACTATAATTCACCCGTTTGACTATTATTTTCAATAACAAATATTTCTATATGAGCTCATACATATTAATTAGTTACCAATCACATCATGAATATTTATTAGGGTCAATAGTGAGATACAAGAGAACACAAACAAATGCAGCCTTGAAAGCTGTACATGGTCTGTTTGGTAGCAGTCAGCTTGTCAACAAAGCCAAGTGGTCAACACTGTGAGTTTACAAACAAACAAACACAAAATGGGAAGGCAAACGCCAGCCTTCGTTGTTCTTGGCGGCTAAGTTCGGAGGTAAACGGTTCTTAAAGTGTGACAGTTAAATGTAGGTTCAATCCATACAGAACAAATTTCGTAATCTCTCAACTAACCAATTTTTCATTAACTATGATATAATCTCAAAAGAAAACAAAATAACTAAAAACATAATGTTTGGTTCCATTTTGAGGTTTTGTACTGAACAGTGATTAAGACTTTAAGACGGTGAAAAAACATAGTTGAAGATTTCGTTTCACGGGGAAATGTTCACCGTTAGTACTGTATACAAAATGCAAACAGGAACACCTTGGAGGATGGTGCAATGTTCTTTCAAGGTTTTGCTCTCTCCATGAGTGTTAAGTGTACATTTGAAATTGTGAATCGTATTGCCCTCTTTGGGATTGATTGAAACTTGCAGCCTGTAAATTGCATTTAGCCTCTGTTTGTTAACTTTAAGTTTTACAGAGACGCTTGGGTTTTGTCTGTCTTTTTGGGTGTAAACTCTATACGTAAATTATATGACAATCAGTGTTGATTATTGGCTAAGCTCTTTCCTATATTATTATATTTCCTACTTGTATTTATGAAACTGTCAATGTAACCAAGATTGTTCATAAGTTGACAAAATAAATCAATGTTGTCAATAAAAAGTAATCGATACAAAACATTAGTGTAAATGAATCAATTACTTATATAAATGAGAGAACTATAAGCGCTACTTTTAACATCAGGCTTACAATTTTACATCACAGTTCGAAGTTATAATGATTCAGAGCTAAGATTTGGAAGTCAAACTTATTAAGGCTGAGGGGCCAGGGAGTTTGGTGGGCCAGGGACTGTGAGGTTGCTCGGCAGTCAGTGAGCCAGTGGGTTGAGCTGGTTGGGCTTGAGGCATGATCATACTGGGTAGAGGACTAAGGCCAAGGGGCTGGAAGGTTGCTGGAATGAAGACAGTCGGTCACCCAGTGGCTTGAGCTGGTTTGTCTTGGGGTGAGGGTGGGGAGATCAAGTCATCATGTTTGGGCGACAACATTTCTCCCTAGCTAAGACTTGTAGCACAAATAAGAAAAACTACAAGGCAGAGAAGCTTGTAAGATAGAAATATGAAATTTTGACAACTTTTTGGAACCCACAATTTTGAAAAGAACAACAACAAGTAAAAAACACAATAATAATAACAGGCCTAGTTCAAAAAATAAAATAATAATAATAATAATAATAAATTAGAGGATTAATTTGTTTTGGAAGTTCTTATCATGAGTAATCAACATTTAAATGTTTTGAAACCTTCCATTTCCATTTCTATTTCTGTTAACAACTTAATTTTAGTCAAAATTTCAAAATATCCAAAGTGCAAATATCGCCAAACCCCCTGCTTGAAAAAATTTCATCTTTTTGTTTACGAAAGATCCGACAACCTATAATAACAATCATTATTGCTCTATTTTGTAAATCCATTGCAAACAATTATTGTAAATAATTGTTTGCCTTGCACTAAAATATGCCTCCATTACAACATTCTTCTTGCAAACTTGGTCAAGATCGTTTACATGCATGTTCCATGGAGACCCTATGTTATTTTGTGTGCGTATAGCACCGATCAGCAGTGCAATCGTTTACACCATATTTACATTACTACATCCTGAGCAAGATTCTGTACAAGCTCATCAGTTCATCCCAGCGATCTTACATGAGACCGGCCGGGGCCGAGGGAACACACTGGATTGGCAACTAACTGACACTAGAGGGGGCAAGTTTGCTTCTACAGGTTTTGTTTTTAAGAAATAATTAGACATTGTTGGTAACATTTTGAGGTCCAGTGAAAAAAAAAGGAACTTTTCGGGAGAAAAGTTCCCTTTTTTCTCTCAACCCTTTCTCCAAGAAAATTATGTTAAAAATGTGAATAGTTTCGCTAACTTGGGGATCGCCTGGAACTGGTTGCCTAATAATTTAACCATGACTTCGCCTTAACATGTTGCCCTGGCTTGCCTGGTTTACCAAGTCTCTCGGGTTTTGTTTGCCTTTAGTTGTAATGCCTGCGTAAAGTACGCTATATAATCATTATTATTGGTCAAGTTATTTCTTACTTCTACAACCAACTTGTATTAAAAAAAAAAATCATTGTAGCCATGATTGTTATGTTCATTAAAAAACACCAATGTCATTAATACAAATTATCAATGCAAACATTAGTAAGTGTAAAGCATCTACTTCCATTAACATTAGGTTTTGAAATTATACAGTCATTTTCGAAGTTAAAGTTTATGATAGAAAAATTAATTTAAAAAAAAACACTTCCGGTTTGTAGGGAACTCTATGCTCATCAACAGTTCGAGCGGGTTACTGTTTCCGTCCGAACGTAGTACTAAACAAGTCTCAGCAAGGATTGCATTTGCATTGGTTTAGGGCACGATGATTGCGCGGCTATGTCACTACTCTGCTTACAAGAAATGGCATTTACTGTGTGGATTGCTGTACACGCTTATGTAATATTTCTGTTGCTAGTATTCCCCATAAGCAGAAATCGTTTACGTATATAGGCTTGATGAAATTGGCTACAGGACTAAATGGAAATACAAAAGTGTTTTTTTCTTCCTTATCCCCAAACCCCAAAGCAAAAGTAATTTCGATCACAGATTACACCGGAATAGCTGCAACAGAGCTTTTTGTTTTGTTTGACGGTGATGAAATGTTTAGGTTTATTTTGAATCTACTTCCCTGTATAGAAAGAAAACTACAGTAGTTGATGTAGCCTAACTGATGTTGTTCTTGGGAACGGTTGATAAAATGTTGCAATAGACTGTTCAAGTCTTGCGTGTATTAGACCACTTTGGGACCACTTTGGTCCCACGCACGCACGATGCTTTAACGGTTCCGAATGTTGCGTCGAATGTCGCAATGGGAAAATATTCTCTACACAAGGAATTACATGAGGAAGCAAATGCTCCCTACATAGCTCAACGTCACCATTAATGGATCAAACGTTCGAAGCTCGTTATAATATTAACCACTAGAATTGTGTATCAAACAGTTGAAGCCAATGGCTGTATGACATCTATAATTACCACGAACTGCACGTTTGTTAATAGAACCACGTTCAACCTCCTCGTGTAAACACAATAATGTTCTGTACCGTGGGTCACAAAGGACATTCAGGAAATTTGAAAATTCACAGTTTCGAGACGCTATACGCAAGAATAGAGTACACAAGCAAAAGGAATTCAGTCAATTTAGCTTTTACTCTGTCTTCTACCAGTTTAAAAAAAGACGAAGGTCGCACTCCACCTTTCGCAACACGGGTGTGTGGTAGTTATGTAAATTAGGTGCCCGATATTTACCGCGTTGTGTGTATTGATAGGCCAATGGTTTACAAATCTAAACTCCTTATTGAGTCCATATATCCAATCATTCAAGGGGAAACCAATCTTTCTCACACGCTGCGCCACGCCTATGAAACAAATTACCAGCACAAGTAAAATCACCTCTATTTTAACCCAATAAAAATAAAATAATGATAAGAAAAGATTCATCTTTTCAATCAAGTACTTCAGCATTTATTTTATTGTTTTATATTATAGAGCCATAAAAACTTTTGTGGATTTGTGCACTTTATAAATTTTCATAATTTGTATTATATAACTTTCACCTTTTGTATTATTGCACACAGTGGCGTAGCCAAGGGGGGCTGGGGGTACGTGCCCCTCCCCATTTTTTTCAAGTGCCCCCAGCTGACCACCCCCGCCCCCCACACAAAAAAAGAAATTGCGATAGTGCTAAAACAAACACACACAAAAGAAGAGAGAGAAAAAGGTTGGAAAATGCGTGTTTGTATAATCTTAGTGAACGACAGCATGCCGGTCCCACTGACAAACCCATTTCCCCGTGCCACCCCCCCCCCCCAACCCACCAACACAGTCCTGGATATACGTAGCTTGCTGCACGTGGCATGAGAATCCGGGTGAACCAAGGAATCAAACACGTTTTTGTCAATAACGAAAATTACCACTCAAAACATTATAATGAAACTATCTTTTAGTGTTGAAAGCAATTCCTAGCCAAAGTAAATGAAATGCTTGATGTTCACATGAACGGTTATTTGGTATTACGGTACGTGTCAAGTTTCCTCCTGACTATGGGAGAGCCTTATCTTGCCAAGAAAGTGTTTTTTATTTTCTCCGGATCGACGGTCTTGAAAGAAATATAAAAGGGGAGTGGGTTTCCTGAAGAGGTTATATCACAGACGGGGAGCTAAGACAAGACCTAGACCTACACCGGCAGATTCATCATCTCAAAAGGTAGGAAGTTTCAACATTAAACAGGACCAGGAAGTTTCAACTCAAAAAGTGTTAAACCCTGTAATTGTGTCGTACACCGCAAAAACAGGTGTGTTAAAATTTACACCATCGGTGTTGTCACATAAGTACCCATGAGTGAGTCAAAGTTTAAACCACATGGTGTTAAATAACACTAAATGTTTCCAAAACAATTTAGTTGGTGTTATTTTTGATTCTCTCTTCGGTATTTTCACACCCATGGCGTCAATTTTAACACCCTAATTTTTGTAGAGTGTAATTATTTATCAAAGCACTTTTTATGAAAGTGTACCTTATTCTGGTTAATTATCTTGTTTCATGAAAACTGTCAACAGGTCCCACTCAATGCCTTTGCAGTTCCACCTGTGGGTAACCCCTTTGGACCTGCGATTTAAATTTCACATACGTTTTAGGAACAGCGCCCTCAACACAACGGAGCAGTAGATCAAAGAGCAGGATTTCTTTGTATGTGGACAAAAAATATAACAGCTGAGTATATTCACCAAGCCGACTTAGAAATCTTATTTGTCAAGCTTCTCATCCCTGACTCCTTGCAATACGAGTGACCGCGTGTTTTCATTATCGCGCCTAGGATGTTCAGTCAGCAACTGACACTATCATAAGCTCCGCCCTCCTTTCCCAAGGAATACCAGTGCGGAAATCAACTCTTTGCGGGAAGTTGATGATGAACACCATCTGGCAAAAATTCAAGTCTGTAATGTAATTAATTCACTGATAAAAGCTTGAATGACAGCTTCAAATACCCCCAAGTGCCCCCTTTGCTAAGGCTATAGCGCACAAGGCAATGGGAAATCCCCTGTGGGTCACTGAATTGCTCGGTTGTTTTTGCTCGGCCTGGGTGAACCAATAAATCAAGGCCACTCAAACTTTTCAATTTGTTTCTCGAGCGTATAGTGAAGAAAGATTTTTACAAAAGTAATCAGCGGAGTAATTTTAAAAAATGTAAAATTTGGCAATTAGTGACTGTCATCAATGGCATTGCAAGGTTTTAAAGCAGCACACACTAGATGACGTTCTTTTAGCACGACACAGCTACAATTTCGAAGCCTTCCCAAGTTAAACACAAAAAAGTGTTTACAAAGCTTATGAAACAGAAGTGACAAAAACCTGATAAAAACATGTTAAATAGTATAACGGTTTTTCTTCATTGTCAAAGTGAGCAGTTTGACCAAACAAGTTTTTTATTTCAACTAACTCGCGTTAATCGAAATGTGTGAAATGGTGACTGTGGAATTTCTTTTTCTTTCTCGACTTTGACAGCATTTCAAACGAAAGTATTTCTCTAGAGAAATGTTACTGGTAAGAGCTACAATGGGCGAGGTTTTTGCACTACATGTATAACTATTTTGTTATGTCAGTAACTACAGATCATGTTCTTTGCCCATACTACATAAAGAGTTGTAAAAACAATAAGAACCAAACACAGAAACAAAAGTAAAGGTAGAAAGCGCAGCCGTTAGCAACAATTGTTATTTACATGTACACTATTGACAAACACAGGAACAATGATATGCTTTGTATATAATCTGGAATAAATATCAATTTAAGTTCGTGATCGCAAACTGACCGATTCAAGAGATTGGCGTCAGAACATTCAAAAAGTAATGTTTGAAGAAAAAAAAGTTTTTCCGACCACGAATCTGATCATTGCAAATGTGCTTTCAATTTGTTTTCTGTCAACAGTGCGCGTTCATGAGCAAACTGATTACGCACTTCATGTGCTTTGGACCCACGTGGATTGTTTTTCTTGTCTATACATTTATTCAACACGGACCATCCATTATGACTACTTTGTGTGGTGCGTATGAAGGAAAATTATCGTATAAATCGGTTTCGAAAACAAAACAGTTTACCCAGAATGTTTGTCTTCAAACTGGGGGAGATTTACACACAGGAAGACAACTCAAACGTCGCTTTGCTTTCTTCACTTATGAGGAGAGAAACATACCATTATCAACATTCCATTTAAACAAAATTTATGGTATTTGAAGTGAAATTTTTTAATATTTCTGTAATTTTATGCATTTACCTAAAAACAAGATTTCATGTACACGACTAATGGGTTGTGAATCGTCAGGTGGAAAGAAGGTAAAATTCGTTAACACTGCTAGAATTTACTTTACCCACTCATTTTTTTAATTTTTTTTTCACATCCCTGTATGTTTTAGTTTACAATTTACATTGTACTTACAGGAAAAAAAAATTGCGAAATTATTACCATTGTATCTTGACTTCAAGATGAAATGTAACGTATTTTGCTGAATAAAATCACACAGAAATTATTAGTGTACATAAATGGTTAAATTACCAGAAATGATTGAATGTATTATTTAAATGAATAGTTCGGTTCGTTTTTAATTGTTGTTTTTGCTGCTGTTGCTGTTGCTGTTGCTTTTGCTGTTGCTGTTGTTGCTGCTGCTGCTGCTCTTGCTGCTGCTAGTAGTTTTTGTTTTATTTTGTTGTGTTTTCTCTAGTTGAAGGATAAATCATTGATTTTGTTTTTTCGCATTTGGTCTGCCACGGTCCCCGTGATATACATAATAATAATAATAATAATAATAATAATATTAATAATATCGAAGTCTTATATAGCGCACGTATCTACCAAACAAGGTACTCAAGGCGCTGGGTATATACCAACTTTGAGAAAGATAGGTTATTGCAGTGAGGAATTCTGAGACCCAACTATTTAACACCTTATATAAGGGTTTACAAGGTGCTACGGCGCATACAGCAGCCACAGCCAGGAACACCGGGGCGAACCCCTTCTCTTTTCGATAAGTGCACTGGGTTCTTTTACATGCGTTACACAACACATGGGACCAACGGCTTTACGTCCCATCCGAAGGAAGAAGCAATGGCTAAGTGTCTTGCTTAAGGACACAAGTGTCACGGCTGGGGATTCGAACCCACACTCTGCTGATCAGAAATACCAGAGTTTGAATTCGGTGCTCTTAACCGCTCGGCCACGACACTTCCAAAATCTACACTGTTGTACTCTAAAAACTCCCGGGTCAGAATTGCCCCGATCCAGGTCATACAGGGCGTGTAATGACCCGTTTCTGGGTCAGAAAGTATTGGTTCTGATGACTGAGAAGAACCAGAGTGGTCTCGACGTTTCTAACAGTATACTCTCCTAAAGACAAGCCGTATAAAGTTCGAAACGTCGAGAGGACACCGGTTTTTCTCATCAGAACCAACACTTCTCCCAAAAAGATTTGTAAACATGATTATACCAGCAAGTTTGCATTTTAGGTTGTTGTTAAAGAAATGATTGAACATGGTTGGTTACATTTTGAGGTTCAGTGAACAAAAAGGGAATTCTTCGGGAGAAAAGAGGACATTTTTCTTTCAACCCTTAAGTATCTCCAAGAAAATTATGTTAAAAATGAAAAAAGTTTTGCTTACTCTGAGATCTCCTGGAACTGGTTGCCTAATAATTAAACCATGACTTTGCCTTAACATTTAGCCCTGGCTTACCTGGTTACAAAGTCTCTCGGGTTTTGTTTGCCTTTAGTTGTAAAGCCTGCGTAAAGTACGCTACAATTATTATATGCTTTTTTTTAAACTATTTTTGTATGTAAACTATTTTTGTATAATTTGTAATTTTTACTGTAGTTTGGCTTTAGTTGTAAAGCCTGCGTAAAGTACGCTACAATTATTATATGCTTTTTTTTTGTAAACTTTTTTTGTATGTAAACTATTTTTGTATAGATTGTAGTTTTTACTGTAATTTGGCCAATAAACTATAAACTATCTATCTAAGAGAAACGTTTTCAACCAAAGTTTACATACAGTCCAGCACAGTCTGTGTACGGGGCTATACAGCGATGTACGGAACTGGTTTTACCTTGTTAAATGGGCACTTTCAAAGTCCTCTACACAAGAGGTTCTCTCTTTAGTTTTCTTGCACTGTACGGCTGAACCAACACCCCAGAGCGGAAATAACAATCTAGCAACGATGCGCATGCGCATTAAACCGATTGACGTCCCATCATTGTAGCAATCCGAGAACGTTATAGAAGATTGGCACGTATCCTTGTTTAGATTTTGTTTCTTCAAATGCTTAGACAGCCGATCTGTGTGCAGCACAACCTTGTAACGTTCGACGGCAATCTTCACTTCGGTCAAAAGAAAGGACGGACAGAAATGATTGATGGAAAACAAGTTATGATCAGAACATCCAATCCAAGGTAAACGAGTCAGATGAAACTAGTGTATGTACGTGGTATACTGCTCAACTACGCTTATTTGCTTTTTGGGGGGTTTACTTCACTCATCAATATAAAGACAAAAATAGGCTGCAAGTTGTAAATGTTTGTCCCCATTAATGTGTGCACAAGCATCTTGGCATAGGGGTCATGACCTGTTTCCTGGGCATGTCAATCATGTCTAGGCAGGCATTCGACGACCCTGGATTTTTTTTTCAATGCTTGAGGAAGCTCTGGCAGTACAATCATAGAGAAAGGTCGGTTAAAATGCAGTATGAGAACATGAAAATGAAAAAATAGTAGGGGTGTTCAGGATATTGCTTAAAAGGGGTTCAACGTAGTTTATGGCTTTAAAAATTATATCAATGTGTTGGGAAAGTAAAATGTGGCCATGAAGTATTATTTATTCACTCATGAATTGTTTATAAGGGAATTGTGCCATCCCCCCCAAAAAACCTAAAAAGGTGACTCGCGCCTCATCGGAAGGCGAGAGTTGTTCAGTGTATTAGCGACAACAATAGTGCTTCTTGAGTGTTTTGTAAGGGATCAAAACAAATTCTAGAAAACAAGGAAATAAAATAGCACTTGATTGTTTCAATTTTTTAAGGGGGGTCCATGGGCTCCCACGAACAGTGTTTTGGTGTATAATGAAAACAATTAATGTTTCTAAGAAAATGCTTGAAATAAAGTTTGTATGTCTGCATGATTCCTACAATTATAAAATAGTTGCTCTTTAAAAAACTTGTTTTGTTGTTGTATGACAGTTTCACTTCTTGAAATGTACTTAGCAATACGTTGATAAAGCTATAGGCATATGTTTTATTAAAGACGATGAAAATGACATCAGTGAGTTAAAACTATCTTTGTTAGAGAAAGAAACAGCTCAAACAATTTGTGGTCCCAGAATAAAAGACATTCTTTAGGGTAGCCACATTATCGATCAGCCTGCGAAGCGCAGCTACATTTGACGGCAGGACGTGAATTCATTGTTTTCCTCGACCATTTAGTTTCAGTTGAAAAATTAACAAAATTAACAGCTAAAAAGACGCATAAATTAATGTTGGTTGGTATTAACTAGTTTTGTTCAAAGTATAGGTCTACTTTCATTTGTGTTGTTTTCATTAATTTGATTAGATTCTCGCAAATCCGGTTTATATATGTATAAATATTACAAAAACACCACTATTTCCCTTAAAATAAACATGTGAGCAGCATTATCTACCCGGAAATAACTATTTTTTGCAGATAATATCAAATAAGGAATGGATTTCCTCCTTTTTTTTACAACTTTATTTTGAGGTGAAGAGGTGTTATAAGTCACACCTCATTGGAAACTACTTCAAGCTTCAAAATCAAAGCTAAGGACAAACTACATTGTGCTCGACACCTAAAAGGTAAGAATAGCTGTAGCTACAATAGATCTCAAACATTGTTGGGCTACAACATGAAAAGAAGTTACTTGATTGAATCGTATCCTGCAAAAAAATAGTTGGTGCCCTGACGTTTTCACCCTAGCAGAGCCTTTCTCGAAGGCTCTGTGAAAGACTGACTTTGCTAGGGTCGAAACGTCAGGCCGCTAAAAAAAAATTCCAGTTATACCATAACTTTTGGTTGGTAAGCAGTTTGCAAAAAGCTCACAATATTTTTAAATTGTGTAGCTTTGCATTTTGAGTCATCAGACCTCGCTTCAATGTAATCACCGTATGTAAGAAAAACTTATGGGAGGTTAAAATGCATGAAAACCATACATAACCAAAGGACGATTGATTGTTTTTTGTTTATTTAAGTACATCAATGCAAAAAGAAATGCCGTGGTTAATTGTGAATTGTACCTATCTATTTTTTATATATATATATAAATTCCAACACTGTTTTTTTTTCTCTGGATAAGTTAGTGCTGCTTAGTTCTGAATGTTTGCAGAGAATATCGAACTTATTGTCCAGACAGATTCAGTTTTATCTGTAAATGTTAAATGTTAGTTGTTTTTCTATTTTACAGCTTAAAATATAATTTTAGTCAAAAAAATTGCTATCAAAACAAGATTTTAAAGCAACACATGTTTCGTTGACCATTTTTGTCGTTGACCTTTTTCTCCCCCAAAAAGTGAAGCATGCTCCGGTTTATACAATTCAATCCCATTTTGCTTGAAGCTAACAATTAAAGTATTAGTAAACTCCAGTTATTTGCTTACAAAATAATGCAAGTTTTTGTCGTTTTTGTATAAACACCGACCACATTTCACAAGACGACAATTAATTATAGGAACAAAAAGGATAAACAAAATCTATCTCTTTTCAGATACTTTTGAGGAACAAGGGATACAAAAGTCTATCTCTTCCTCTTCGCCAGCTGGTTTGAGGAACAAGTGATAAAAAATACATTCCCTCATTTCATTATTACCAATCGATCTAAAAATAGAATCGTTCTTGGCAGCTCTTCCATGCATCCGGTATTTTTATCTTCAATATTATAACGCAATACAGTTTTGGAGCAAAAATGTGGCAAAATGTTTTTGCTAGCAAAATGGATTAAAAGACTGCTCTTTGCAAAGGTGCGCCGATTTCTTACTTTCTCCTTGCAGCGATTTATGGGGGGGGGACTGCATGGTTAGAATATATTTTGAAAATAAATTCAACAAAAATTGCTATATATTACCCCCCAAATTAAGTGAAAATGAAAAATTGTAGTTATACAAATGAACCCTTTCCGTTCTTAATATGAGTTAGACGCGCTACAGCCAACGGATACACTGCGTCCGAGCCAGAGTCCGTTATCCAGACTATTATATTTTTAGTTGTATATTTCATCATTTTTATTAATTTTACTTTAACCACAATTTAAATATAATATCTAGTATCTAATTTTATTATTTACTCACATAAAAACATTCGTGGTTTATTTTTATTCGGTAATATGAGTTTTTACGCCAAGGCAAGACAACTAGCTGAATGATCAGGTGATTTATCGGTTTCAAATTTTTGAAGCAGATGTGTACGTCACGTGATTCAATTTTTTCTAAATATTCAAACAAAGGCCAAATTTAGAGTTTTTGTAGTAGGTGTTTGGATTATGTTCCACTTTTGGACGATTTTTCTAGTGATGTTTGCCCCCAAAATTGCAGAAGTGAGGACCAAGTGTCCATTTTACACATACAATGGTTACTATTTTTTTGGCAGATATGAAAACCTGAATTCAGCGATGAATTTGCTACTGCAAGGAAGCTTGTGTTTATCACTGGTACTCCTCGTGGTGATTCCAGCAGCAGAATCGGGGTAAGTGAAATCTTAATACAGCGTCCATACTATGTAGTTCATGTTAAATTATCGTTAACTTGTTGGACCCTCTGTGGCTTCCTCAGGATGGTGTGCCAACTGAAAAAAAGGTCAGGGCTCGATTTTACAAAGCACTTAAATTCTTCTTTAGATAAGTTGTCAGTAAGACCATAGTGATTTGCACGGTGACACCAAACTTTGCTTAGCAATTAAGGATTCAGAGTTAAAATCAATCTAAGCTCTTTGGGAAATCAAGCTCAGGTACCATGACATACAGTTGATGTTACTTTGGTGCTCGATTGATAGTTAATCATAATGAATACCATTACGGTAAAGCTCCGTTCAAGAATTTCAGAGTTTGGGCTACAAAAAACTCGGAAACTATTCATCCTTTTCACCCATTAGGTGTGTTTACTTTGATTTACTTGGGTCATTTAACTTAATGGATGAGCAGTCAATCTGCCCAGGACATTCAGCAGCCCTTGCTACTGGTTTGTGCATGATCCAATTATGTCCACTGTTTAGAAAAGGAATTACAGGGAGATAAAAGGTGTGGTACCTGTCAAAGGAAAATAGGTTTCATTCAACATCTTTCTTTCATGGAGCATTCTTTTAATACATTTGTTAATAAAATCATAGTTGTTCTTCACATTGTTTTAAAAATCACCGGAATTCTTTTTAAAATTAATCTTTAGTTTCATTAACATCAGGCCAAACGAATGCAGTAAGGTCTACCACTACTTACAAACTAAGTCTACTACAGTCTACTATACCGAGTGGTACAACACAAGATGTGGATGGTGGCAAAGGTGTACAGGACAAAGGTAAGTCTATTCATCGGATTTACAGCGTATCGCGCCACCAAGAGTTTGCCGCGGAAAGGTCTCTTTTCATAGAAGGCCTTCAACATGCAGTTATCTCAATACACTTGAAGCCTCTCCGACGCAGGCGTTTGGTGGAGCACTGTACTGCGAAATGTCAGGGTTTTTTTTTCATTTTCTACAGGGGCAAACATTTTTTGAGGTTACTTTTTTCGAACCCATCAACCACCTAACCAAGGTGTACTGACTGGACTCTCTCACGTATTAAATATCAAGATTCAATATCAGATATATTTTTTAATTTTTATAACTGTCTTCGTTTTAGGAAAGCAACCTACCCAAAATATTACACAGAATGGAGCCCGGCTAACCGCACAGAATGTTGCGACGGATGGCTCCGGGATCAGTTCGGGCAATGTACAAAGGGTCAGTGCAAGTCCTCACGAATAAATATTGTAAACATTTCAGTTGACTGTAACAATTTCAATTCTCGTTTGAGCTCATAACATGTTTTCGCTGCACGCTGTCCTCCCTTTTCATTAAGTCACCTTTGTTGTTATTGCCACAGCGATTTGTAATATCTCGTGTGTCCATGGAACGTGTGTTCGTCCAAACACTTGTCAATGCCAAGCTGGATTCACTGGTGCGACATGCAGCAGAGGTACGTTAAATATTCCCCTTTATTTTACTTCACCTGAAAATTTATGCTAAAGCTCTGAGCCATAAACAATTAATCACCAGTACAAACACACTCTCACGTTCTCTTGTTGAGTAGAATACCTTGTTTTTTTCCTTCATCGGCATCCCTATTGATTTTGTTCACGCAATGGAACCGAGAATAATTATGTTTGGTCTGTAAAACCACCCACACTCCCAGGTCTTAGTTCTAGATGCTTTGTGGCTCATAAAAACACAGATTTAAAGAAGGAACACATGGATAATGCATTGTAATTTAGCAAATTTTAACTTTGCAATTTTCAAAAACATTGTAAGAACAAATCAAGCGATTCGTTATTAACTTTGGACGGTAAAACTACGAACCGATTCGTCCTTTGATACTTAAAATCTCCTGACGTTCCACTCTCAACATCTCCCCCTTCTAAAGACATTGACGAGTGCCAGCTGCAGTCCGACCCCGTTCTAAAATGTGCACACATTTGCATCAATTCCATTGGTAGTTATAGATGTGATTGCGACCAGGGATATCGTCTGCACAGCGATAAGCATACATGCAGAGGTACGTGTTTTAAACTGCATCGATTGTTAATCAAGAGGCCGAATTAAATTATATATGTGAAACAGGACAGAAAAGGTGGTTTCTCTAGGTGGCGCACTTTATTTTAGATTAAATCTTTAGTAAAAGTAAAGATAGTTAGTACTGCAAGAGGAAAATATAACGCAAGATAGAACCTGCTGTTTACTGCCAGATGTACCTTTGACCTTGCATGCCATTATATTGTGTATGGACATACTGTACCCATGTGTATTTGTATCAGTCTGGTATACGTCAATGCATGTATTTGTCTATCCAATGAAAATCTTTGGTTTGGAAGACCAGTGCCTGTCTCTTTCCTTACGGGGACCAGGCTCTAAAAGTCTAGAGTATGTGCACGCTAATAAAGCCTCATGACAGAATGCAACGTTCCGGCAACAGTTTCTCACTTGATTTCTTTTTATATTTGACTGTCGTTTTTGTATACATTGTCTCTTGTTTGTTTTTAATGATGTAACAATGGAAGGTTGTTTTTGATTGGAATATTAAAACTGACAAGTTTTAACATGATTTTAAACAAGTTTTAACATTTTTTCCCTTGTCAAATAAAAAACAATTATCAACTTTCATATCGAAGAAATGTTTTACCGTTTCCTCACAAACTCTTTTGTTGTCAATAGACTTTGATGAATGTTGGATGACTCGCACTCACAACTGCCAACAAATCTGCACCAACACTCCCGGTAGCTTCAAATGCAGTTGTTATGACGGCTACAGGATCAACCAAGATGGTGGCACGTGTCGTGGTATGCCGTCAAGACGTTTTTAAAATTCACTTCTCAGATAGTTTGTGAATTGTGTATAACGCTCGTCGATTTGCTCATGTTGCGTCACATGCAAACAGGGACTTTCCGCTTATCAACGACCGAAATTTTGGTTTCGATTTTTGTCTGTCTAGTCCCCGTTCATGAACGTCACACACGGCGACTGTGCCATGCTCACCAGTTATTTAGTCGATACGTGTACATGTACATGTGTCTTTTGTTTCGTTCTAAACCGCCCTCTATTGAAATCTCCCCCGGCCAGCGAGTCGTGCTTATTTTTGCATTTCTGCTCAGAAGATCAAAATCTTGAAGGGCGTGGTATCCTCCCATTTTATACCGACACTGGGAGGTACACCGATATTTTCTTCTGGAGACAAAACTATTATTCCCAATAGTGTTTACATACAAGTGACGTCTTTAAATGTCCAGTTGTCTAGGATTATACAAAGAAGTCACTTAGATGTAAACAATAACGGGAAATATACAAATTGGTGTGGATTTGAAGATTGGTACCCATGTGCGTCGGGGTATATTGGCAAGGCCAAGAGTTCAAGGGGTCAATAAACACACCAATTAGTTTTCCCACCCCTAAAAAAACAAACAAAAACCCAAAACAAACAAACAAACATCCCATCACCCCCCCCCCACCAACAAACAAACAAACAAACAAACAAACAAACTCCTGGACAACACGAGACGTGCGCACCCTGCGGGGTAGAAACTTTATGATTTGGTGTCGCCGTGACGTCAGACAGCCGATCGACTACTGTTTCCCTTTCCAGATGTTTCAGGTACGGATGAATGCACCTCAGAAATGACCTGCCAGCAGCTTTGCATAAATATACAAGGTGGTTATGAGTGCGCCTGCCAGATTGGTTACTACATTGGCGACAATGCTTGCCATGGTAAGAATTAAACAGTACGGCAATTTACCAACATCTCACCAGAACCCTTTTCCTCAATACCATTAATATCCTGAGTCGGGTCAGAATCCCAAAGTCCCCACGGTGTTTTTGGTCATTCATACAAGAGTCTTATAACCTTTACGCTAAATTCTTGTTAACTTGATGTGCGATTTCTTTCGCTGACACATCTTTCCATTGTCAAAGTGCGTGAGAAAACAAAAGACAGTCCTTCCTTTCTTCGACAGACATAGACGAGTGTGCGTTTGGTGAAGACGATTGCAGTCAGATTTGCATTAATAGTGACGGTAACTTCACATGTGCCTGCTACGAAGGGTACCAGCTAGGAATGGACGGCAAAACGTGTTACGGTAAGAACAATACTTTACAGTCGTTATTAAGGAACACGTTGAATGAAATCACTCAAACTAATTTGATTATTTACGCTTGTTTATTTTTTGTTTAGTGATTATTCGAGAAAAAAAGTGTGATGTCTTTCCTCCCTGTAATATTAGTTGAAATGTGCCCTTCCTTCTGTTGGCGGCGTCCTGCATGGTTCCAAGTAAAGACCCATACAAACGCAGACGTAAAAAATAAACACTGAAGAAACCGTCCGGTTCCCAACAAAACCAGCGTAAAACCATTCCGTGTTTTTACGTATTAACGTCACAATACGGACTGTAATGGAGGTTGTTTATCTTCGCTGCTATGCATTTTCCATTGTCTTGTATGGATGGAACCCGTAGTGTGACGTTACGGTGCTGCTTGGATTCCTGGGCACTTAAGGGCTTTTCTTGAAACTTGTCTGAGCTATGGTGTTTCTGATCAGCAGAGTATGGGTTAGACGACCCGGTCGTGGCACTTGAGTCCTTGAGCAAGAAACTTTGCCATAATGGCTTTGTCCTTTGGACAGAACATTAAGCAGTAGGTGCCTTTTAAACACTAGGATTCGCAGTGTCACGTTTAAGAACCCAGAACAATGATCAAGGAAGAGAAGGGGTTGACCCCGGTGTTTCTGGTTCACATAGCAAACACCCTTGATGACAGGATTTTTCAGGCTTGTGAGCTACAGTGGATAATTTCACTTATTTAGACATCATTGGTTTCATTACTTTAAATACACAATACCGATAATTTTAATCTCTGTCTTGTTCTGTCTGTTTAGATAATTTTATTGTGTTATTTTATGTATTTTATGTAATTTTAAGTTTTTTATCCATCCTGTCGCACTGTTGGATGTGGCTGAAAAAAAAATAATAACAGCAATGAAATGAAACACTTTGTTCACAGATGTCGACGAATGCACACGACTATCAAGGAACTGTGACAAGATAAGAGTTTGTGACGTCACGGATCAAGGACATGTCTGTAACTACACAAGAGGACAGATCATGGAAAGAGAAGCTCATTGTAATAACTAGTATTGTTATTATCTACTTCTGCAGTTCAAACAATAAAAAATTAAAGTCATTATCATCCTATTGGTTATATAAATCCCTGCTTTGCCTTCTTTGGCACTCAACTATTTCCTCAGTGATGAGGGAAATCGTAATAAGTCTGCGTCAATTAAGAGAGTTATTTTTCGTTTTTTAAAGGCACAACAGCTTTCAGATGGTCTACGTATGATTCTGCAAAAGTAATAGGAAAACAAGAAAAACAGAAAAAACAAATCCCCCATTGTTCAGGTTTTGGTATTTTAGGCTATTGCCTAATAACATATCGTTAATATTAATCCCTCCCAAAGCAGAAACATCTTTAAAACTCCTCTCCAATCCCACCACTAACAAAAACATTAAACAGATGTCTACAGGCTATTGAGCTTACGGAAAAATGGCAGGCCAACACAGCTTTTTCTTTTTGACAATGGACCGCTGGTCTGCAGTACAGGTCCTTGCTTCACACAGCTAACACGTCACACAGATAAGTAAAACTTCTTAGTTTAGGCTTTTACCTTTCAGCGATTTTTCAGTTCCTTTTGGCACACTGCATCGTCATATTTTGAAGATTGCTATTTCGTGTTGCTAAGATTCTGCAATTTTACAAAATTTCCTCATGTGACCGTTTAAAGATTGATCATGTTAAAACCAAAATGATTTTCTAGTGACAATTTGGATCTTTCAAGGCAATAACACACACACTATAATGCGTTTGATGTTCTTTGTTTGTTTTAGTTCCAGTCAGAGACATATATTTTTGTAATACACAGATTCTTGCTTTTCGTGTTTTTCTTAGGGTCTAACCAAGTGCGACTAGCAGGTGGTAGCAACTCTTCTGAGGGTAGGGTGGAGGTCTATTACAACGGTCAATGGGGAACCGTGTGCGACGACGGCTGGGACATCAATGATGCTCACGTTGTTTGCAGACAACTCCACTACAGTGGGGCAGAAGAGGCATTGAGCAATGCACATTTCGGCCAGGGGACCGGTCCAATACATATGGACAATGTCGGCTGCAACGGAACTGAAGGAGACTTGACAATTTGTCGGTTTGAAGGTTGGGGTAGACATAACTGTGGACATTATGAAGACGCTGGGGTGACATGTGAAGGTAAAGTACGTCCGGTGTCGTTTTATTTTACACTATCTGAGTCAAATTTACTGCTCTCTAAAAAAAATAATAACTGGATTTGAAATTATACATAGCTGCGCATAAAAATAAACATAGCATGGTATAACATGCTTTTAAAGGTAAAGATAGCTGCATTAGAAAATAAAAATAACTGCTCTTAAAAATAACAATGACTGCTTTGGAAAATAAAAAGTAGCAACACATATTTTCACAGACTGCCTCGTGTGATTACAAATTGCATATAAATAGCTTATTCAATGATTGTTTAACTACCTGGATTTTCTAAAGAAACTGAAAAATATGAAACCTCCGAATCTACCTTGTCATAATAATTAGTTTCACGCATATATTTCGCGTTTTGCTCCTGACCCCCAGGTCGGTCGGTGTTGGCTTGTGTGTAGATTTACACACAATTTAACGCCCAAAGTTGTTTTCTAAAAAAAACATTTTCGTTATTCGAATCATCACATTATCGTGAGCAATCTAAATTTTAGGTTGTTAGTGACTTCATGTAATAATAATTCTCTTTATGAAAGGTGGTTATCAAAGGGCGGAGGCGTTAATTTTGCATTACGATTAATACCGGACTGCGTGATCGCCGTGATCGTCTTTCTTGAGTAATCGAAATAATATTAATTTATTATTTATTACTTTTTACAGTGTGCTCGCAGTCTTAGCATTTAATTCAGCAGAAGACTTGTCTGTAATGTACAGAGGGCCTATCTCTGTTACGTGTGCAAAAACTATATTTTTTAGTAAAACATGCTTGATTTGTTTTTTAATAAAGAGACCGTTATGTTTAATATAGATCGTAAATTATACCTAAAGAGACATATCTTTTTGTAATAGAGGGATTTTTGGTTCCCTACTCTTTTGTTTTCTCAGGGTCTCGTCAGGTTCGACTTGTTGGTGGAAACTACTCTTTTGAAGGCAGGGTGGAGGTCTATTACAACGGTCAATGGGGCACCGTGTGTGACGACGAGTGGGATATCAGTGATGCTCACGTTGTTTGCAAACAACTCCACTACAGTCGGGCTGAAGAGGCATGGAGGAATGCACATTTCGGCCAGGGGACCGGTCCAATACTTATGGACGATGTCAGCTGCACCGGAACTGAAGGAGACTTGACAACTTGTCCGTTTGGTGGTTGGGGTAATGAAGACTGTGGACATAATGAAGACGCTGGGGTGTCATGTGCAGTAGGTAAAATACATCTAGTGTCGTTCTAGTTCCCAATAATTTGAGTCAAACATCATCTCGGGGTCCAAGAAACTCTTGTGTTCAGAGTCGGAGTAGGGATCGGATTGAGAGCATGTTGCCTTGAAAAAAACACCTCACCACTTTGCTCTGTCCACTGGATGGGACTAAAGGACCATAGTTAAGAAAAAGGGTTTCAGATGTTTCTGGCATGATCAGGTTGTGTAACATTTTCTGCTGTGCAAATCGAATTTCTTGTACATTCTCATTGAGTTGGCATTGACACTGCCACACGCCAAAAAAAGGAACACGGTAGACTGACAGTGTGTAAAACCTTTTGCTGTGTGATTACGTAATTTTGCTCATAATTCATCTCACCTTCTTAAATTAATTGCGCTCCGAGAGATCGTATTACACTCGGGGTAAGAAGCTTTATTACGGAAAAGCTCCTTTAAAAGTTTCCTAGTTTTGGCTACAAAAACCCAGAAACAATTAGGCCTAACCCTTTCCACCCATTAGGTGTGTTTACATTGAATTACTTGGGTCATTAAACTTAACGGATGAGCAGTTTATCAGCCTGGGGCAGTCAGCGGCCCTTCTGGTGTGTGCATGATCCAATTATGTCCACTGTTTGAAACAGGAATTACATGGAGATAAAAGGTGTCAGCTGTCAGACCAAAAGGATGTTTCATTTGAGCCTTTTTTTAAATGGATCTTTCCCGTAATGTTTTTCACATCTTTATCCAGCCTAACAGCACTCAGAACTATAGAAGCTTGAATATCCTTGCTCCTTATCCCCTCAACTTTTGTTATTAATGGTTGATGACGGCCAGCAGGGTTGTTGTGAAGCGCTGCCCCTTAGCCTTCCAACTTGCAAACATAAAGGGCCACAAATACACCGTCCCCTGGCATAAAGATCTGCCTGTGTATTGCCCAGGCTGACTGTGATGTTTACAAGCTACCTTAGATTAGAATAATTGATGTTTGTTATCAAACCAAGGCCACAACTCACATGCGGGTACAGAAATGCATACAGATCAATGCACTGTGCACAGAGTCATGGGATCGTAAACAAAAGCAATGTACAGTGCATGAATGCTATTAGCACTGGTATTTAAAATAAATTATTTGGTTTTAAGGTCACTCTTACCCCCATGAAAATGAGCTTCTGCAGTATATTTTCTAAAGGTGCGATTTTGGATCACCCCAAAGACTGATTTTTTAATTAATTGGGCGATTTATTTGTTTTAAAAATTAGCTCAAACCTACTGCACAATTGAATAGGGCCCTACTAGGTAAATAAGAGAGTTGCGGGTTAGGTGGCAGGCAGAACCTAAAAAGGCCCTCTCAATTATGTCTTTGTCTAGTATCCAATCTTCGTTTCGTTGTGTTCAGATAACCTCGTAAACACAAGTTGCACTGAACTTCAAATATGCCGTCAGGATGGAAGAAATAGGACATGTGCCTGTGTGGAAGAGGAAGGACATTCCCTGAGCAATATAACAAGCTTCACCCAAGGTAGGGTTTGTTTGTTTGGTCAAAACTAGATATAGAAAAACTTGTAAAAAACAAGTGTCGCATTCATGATGTTGCTCATTTGTGAACTATTTTGAGGTTAGTCAATTATCATAACTTGCACACAATTATATGGACTCAAGAATTACAGGCTTTGTGTCGCCAGAGCTCAAACAGCAGAATGTGCGATATTTATTGGCAGAGCGCCCTCTAATGCCGTAATTATGCCAACACTAACTTTATATATAACACAGTATTTTGGTTTGCAAATAAGGAACGCCTATGTTTTTCTCCTCGAGTACAAGAGCGCCATCTTGTGCCGTAAATCGGCCATCATTTTGTATACGTGATCTTTATATATAATAATTTTGTAAAGAGCATTATATCACTTTTAATAAATTGGTTGTTTCTTTAAAATAGTTCTTAGTGGTTAAATAAATACGTGCACTTATAGTTTTGCCCGTATTATGTATTTGTGTATATATTATGTTTGACATGACTAATTATATTATTTGTAATTGTACCGCCAAAATGTTCTCCTCAATTCAAAATAATAGTTGAACAAATATTTATTGTTACTTAGTTTCAATTTGTTGTTTGTTTTACTTGAATATTTTGTAAGATATTACATATACTAATGTATTTTATATGCAGGATGAATTATTTTGTAAACGTTATTTACATATTATATAAAATATGTTGTTGTTTTTATATCTAGATGTTCCCTTTTGGCTTGCCATAACAGTGAATGCGTCTGTTAAGTCATAACAACTGCATGCATTGACACTGAAGGACGATTGACTTAGCACCACCACAATTTGTTAAATGCAGCTATCATAAAAGCGCCAGCATGTTCTCAATTTATATTTAAAACATTTTTTTTTTGCTTTTGCAGTTGCACGCTTGGTTAATACATAAGGAAGCAGAGCATTGTTGATTTACCTTGTTATAGTGTGTTAAATAAATCTTACTATTATTTTGTTTTCAAGGAACCTGTGTTGAAAACTACCACTCAAACCCCAGAAAGCTTCATGTTTGTCGACAGTATAATGGGACGTTTGGCTGCGCCTGCGTGGAAGGTCACTGGTTTATTGTCGACAACCAATTATGTCAGAGTGAGTGGTATTTGTCTCCAGCTAGGAACCCATGACTGTGCTAAGACTGATTGGTGTATTACTTAACATGAACAATTACAATTTCGGTTGTCCCCTATTAGTTTCAAAACTGTCATGGGAAAAACAAATAGTCTAGAAAAAACATGTAGCGACTACGTCAGGCGCCGAAATGTTGACACAACATTTGGTTAATAGATATAAACTTTATGAAAAAAGATAATAATAATAATAATAAAAATGGCTATTTATATAGCGCTCATATCCGTCACTCAGTGACGATCAAGGCGCTTCAATATTAAATATTTTCCTGCAAGGTAATTGGGGGCTACGTTTGAAGTATGAGACCTACTCCTTTACATAGCACAATGTAATGGTTTACAAGGTGTTGTGGCGCAATAAGCTGCCAATCAAACCCCTTCTCTTTTCGATAAGTGCACTGGGTTCCAACGGCACACGGGACCAACGGCTTTACGTTCCATCCGAAGGACGAAGCAATCATGGTTAAGTGTCTTGCTTAAGGACACAAGTGTCACGACCAGGACTCGAACCCACACTCTGCTGATCAGAAACACCAGAGCTTGAGTCCAGTGATCTTATCCGCTCGGCCACGACACACCACGCAAATTAATGAGATATTGGTAACATTATTATGTCTATTTTAATCTAGAGACTTTTCTTTAACACCGCCTTTTGCCCTCTCAGGGCCTCGTCAAGTTCGACTTGTTGGTGGAAAGTTCTCTTTTGAAGGCAGGGTGGAGGTCTATTACAACAGTCAATGGGGCACCGTGTGCGACGACGCCTGGGACATCAATGATGCTCACGTTGTTTGCAGACAGCTCCACTACAGTCGGGCAGAAGAGGTATGGAGTAATGCACATTTTGGACGGGGAACCGGTCCGATACATATGGACAATGTCGGCTGCAACGGAACTGAAGGAGACTTGGCAACTTGTCGGTTTGGAGGTTGGGGTATACATAACTGCGGACACCATGAAGACGCCGGGGTCACGTGCGCAGAAGGTAAACTATATGATCCAGGCTGTTTTATACCCGAGCCCGCTGCAAATTATTTTCAATCTAATGTGACTTGTTTTATTTGTTATTTATTTTATTTTTTTGTAAATGATGTTTTAGACAGAAAAAGTTATGAAATGAGCTTTCATTATTACATTTAAGATTCAATGACGGTGAGACTTCTGATATTTAGTTGAGTGTTTTGAATCTCAAAATTTGACTTCGGTTGAAACTCGATACTGTTTAGATGCTTGACTTGCCGAACTAAATAACTATAACCAGTTCTGTGGAAGTACTTTGCACAAAACCGTATACCTGGTGAACTGTATTGTTTTCAGAGAGTTTATTACGGCCAATTACAAACATTTCCTTTGACTGTAAATCTTTTCAAATTTCTCGATCAAGAAGTTTTTTTCTCAGAAAACCATACCTCAAATTGCACTTACTTTTGTAATACAGTTATAGTTCCGACGACTATTTATTTTATAAACACAGTAGACTGCCAAAACTTGGGTGTTGAAATTTAAACATTTAGTGTTGTCAAATACAGATACCAAAGGGAGAATCAAAGTTAACATTAAAGGGTGTTACAATGACACAAATGTAATGGTTTTTACAGAAATGTATGTTAATTTGGCAACTTATGGTGTAATTATTGGATCTTTTGTGGGTATCTATTATGACAACACCAAATGTGTCAACTTAACACCACAGTTTTTGCAGTACACATGGGTAAACAAGATACTTTCTGCATGATGCTGTCTGTGCCAATGTATTCTGTCGTTTTATAGCCTATTGGCGTTTTACACTATGTATTTTTGGTATGAAAATTCTCAAATCGTATCTGACATATAAACAAAGTTATTTTCTATAACATTCTTTTATGAATAGCGTAAGAACCAGTACAGTTTTTATCAGGATTTGAAAAAAAAATACATGAAAAGCAACAATCTCAAACGAACGTTTGCGAGGCAAGATTGGGATAAAATGAATGGCTATGAAAATGCGGAAGTGTTGACATGTTGTTAACGAAACTCTAGTTCAAACAGTGTACAGTCACAGAGTATGTCTACTGCGTACATTCTTAGATCTTGAATCTGTCAAAAAAAAGTATATATTATATATATAAGGCGTGGAAAAGAGGTTTCCCTTAATGACATGATTCTATTGTTAAAGAAATCTATTCAAGCTACATTTATATGAAAAATTCATGTATTGTTGCTCTCCACAGGTGAACAGTTACATAACTGTACCGAAATGCAGTATTGTGCAAACACGGTAGGCGGTTTTGACTGTCCTTGCAAAGATAGCTACACCAAAAACGAGACTGGAGATTGCGTTGTTGGTAAATCTTTTGTTCTCTGAAATGTTCACCTGCTCAAACTGTGAATAATGAACAACAATTACATTGCATAAAAACCACTACAATTTGTAGACTCAAACAAAATATGATAACTTTACAAGTTTGTACCTAAATTCAATTAAAGGCCTTCACTATTTAAACATGGAAATACTAATGAGATTTTTTCAATCATAAATTTTCATACTAAATTTAGATATCGACGAGTGCTCAACGGAATTCAACAACTGCCTGGATGTACAAATATGTACGACCCGTAACAAGGAAGTTTTCTGTGAATGCGTCGAAGGCCACGTCAATGTCTGCGCTCTTGGTAAGCAAGGCTGATGACCTTTACAATAGTTTGTTAAACGTTGCATTGGAAGGTTTCTTTCAAACCTTTATTGTTGTTATTATTATTGTTGCTGTCGTTGTCGTTGTTGCTGTCATGGTCGTGGTGGTGGTCGTGGTCGTGGTGGTGGTCATAGTCGTGGTCGTGGTTCTGGTTGTGGCTGTGGTTGTGGTTATGGTTGTTGAGCAGTTGTGGTTGTTGTTGTGGTTGTTGCTGCTGCTGCTGCCGCCGCCGCCGCCGTGGCCGCCGCCGCCGCTGCTGCTGCTGTTTTTTAATGATTGCTGAAAATTCCGATAACTTCATTTCACACAGGGAGCTGTTCTGCTAGCTGTACTGATCTGGAGGTGTGCATAGACGGCGCTTGTGACTGCTACCCGGGATATTTTGTTAACAACGACAACAGACCTTGCAAAGGTTTGATGAACTTAAGAACTATATGTTATGAATTGGAGGGGGATACAGAAAAATAAGCTGAAATTAACTTATTTACTTTCTTCTGAGTTTAGAAATAACAGTAATTTACAAGTATACTGATGAGTATTAAATGGATATTGTTTTAATGGATTCCTTTTGTTATTAACGACCAGGCGGTGGTTGTGGTGAAATAATCCATGAATGCACTGAGATGGAGACTTGTAACAACACGATTGGAAGCTACGAGTGCCCATGCATGAATGGTTTCATCAGAGGTCAAGGGGTCAACGCAACATGTGACGGTATAAGCCCTTAGTTCAAAAATAATTTTTAACACAAATATGATTAAACAAATCTGATAGCATTTTGAAAACCCGGAGCCTCTTCTTCGGTGATTATTTGCCCCAGAATTTCTCTTGTAAGTTTTGGATTCCCAGCAAATTGTTCTGTAGATTAAAGAAAAATCTTGGACCAGGTTATTTCGGTTGCCCTAATTCACACTCATTCTTTTGGGAATAATCTGTGCTCGTAAACGAAAACATATTTAAAACAAAACTACATAAATTATTAACCATTTAATTGAACTTTTATGTTGTTTTTGAGGCATTGCATTGTGGGGTATCAATGTATGTTCGGTTTCCGGTAACAACATGTGACTATCTACGTTAATGTGTAGATTGTGTTCTTTAGGAACTTGTCTTGCTAATTACTCTCCTGCAGCGGAGAATAATTCTGAAAAGTTCTTATAAGCAGGACATTCCGTTTCAGAACTAGGTAGTCGCTCAAATCCCAATATCTGCTCCGTGGTAGTGGAATAAATAGCAATACAAGTTCTCAAAGAGCAAAATCTGCACAGCAAAGAATATAGTGTTACCGCAAACCGGATTATACATTGAACTTTTTGCGATGTAATCTTGTAGATTTTGACGAATGCGTGGAGGACACTGACGGTTGTAACCATGTCTGTATGAATTTAATTGGCGGATACTCGTGTGCCTGTGTGGAGGGATTCACACTAATGGAAGACAATCATACTTGCGTGTTGCCAACGGCTCTCCACGGTAAGTGTTTGCCTGGTCAAGAAGTTTAAAGACAGGGAACCCTGAATTTAAAAAAAACAGCTCCATCTTTCTTTCGTTTTTAGACAAAAACGTATCGAAGCAATACGATAATGGTTTACCAAACGAGGCCAGATGGTGTTGGCGTTCTTATAGAAAAGTGCAGCACAGCCACAAGTTTTGTATGCATGTGTCTGTAAATAACAAGTAACACGGTTTTTCGTTTATTGTTGCAGAAACAGTTTTGGCGTACGAACAAAATGGCGATACTGTTCAGGTAAAGTAAAGACTTGTAGGTAATACAAATAACTTTGAGATGTTTTGTACAAATCTTTCTTGGTCATTAAAATCGGAACTTTATTACTTAAGAAGGTATTGTTACTTCAAATAGTTTGTGTCAAACGATATCATGTTCTGATGGTTGAGCCGCCAAATCCCATGTTTATATCGTATTGGTTTTGTATTTATTTGATCAATGGTTATCTTTCCTTTACCAATTGTTCAGAATTCACGTCGCGAGTGGTTTTTACCACTTGGTATGCTCTTGGCATTCGCTGTCGTCGCTGTTGTTGGTGAGTTAACTTAATTTCAAGCCGACCGGGGAAGGGAAGGGTCCATACGTACGTACACTATGCCAGCAGGTGTACGCTTGCTGCAGTGAATCGGACTTCTTACTTTAAAATTGAGAACAAAATAAAATTTCAGTGTGAATGACATCTTGTTTTGGAAACCACCTTAGAAAGATTCCTGTTTTTATTGATTTGGAATTTAGGATGATTTAAACTGACCAATATTTACAGTTAAAAGAAAACAACGCACATTTAAAAAATATGTATGCCTCTTTTAAAAGCCGTCAAAAAACACTCTTCTAGGGTCGAAACGTCAGACCGTTCACTAACTTTTGCATGTATACCATAGGTCCCTTTTGGTTGGTAAGCAATTTGCAACAGCGACTTATATTTCCCCCTCACTTTAATCCACATCTAGCTTGTTTAATTAACTCATTTGATTAATTCACATCCCTAGCAAACTTTCTTCGAAAAAGTATCCCACCGATTACCCCAGTTGTACTTTGCACGAATTATCCGTCATTTCATCCATTTCCTGACTCAAGTTGACAAGCGTCCTTCAACTAAATATTTTCTACATATAACTTTAATTTTTGGAGTTTCCCCTCTGTCAGCAAAATGTACGCCGCACTAACATGGAAATTAATTGTCTTCCCTATGAAGCATTTAAGAAAAGAAAATGCCAGAATGATTTTCCGTTGGTGTCCCCTTTTCATTGAAATTTTCCCCAACTGACTTGGTTATCATTTCCTCTTCTCACTTCAGTTATTGGTAGAAAGATATCTTCTAGGTTTCGGAATGGTACAGATAGAGCAATTTAATGTGAGTAGGAAAATAACAGACTACGAATAAAGGGTGATGTTTTTTGTGAATTTAGCTATTGTCAACAACCATAGATTTGCACCTGCAATTGGAATACATTTGTTTGTAGCTACCACCACTTTTCTTGAAGCTATTTGCTATTTTAGTAAATTTCAATGTGCTTATCTGGAGGAAAAAATTTTGGAAGACATTATGGCGGAGGGTCGAAGAAGCAAGAATACCAAATGTCTCCACTTTAGGTGTTAACTGCTCCTCGTGTGGGGAAGGGTCCGTAGGGCTGTATATTTACACAAAACGCAATACTTATTATAATATATTTTTGTTACAGAGTGACCGCACTCTTCAGGATAGGCCGATGTAAGTCATTTAAAACGACTTTTAATTACGGGTTGCTCAACCGTTCTTTGAACTAATGTTTAACCACCTGTGTCACTGGCTTTGTTTTCTTATACCGGGGACTGAGACAGGTTTTTTTCCAAACAATTAAAATATAAGAATATCAATTTTTTTTCGTTCTTTGCAGGTGTGACCCGATCCTGATTCTGGAAGAGTTTTAATGGACTATACCAGGTTTAACTTTCTTTGACTTTCAACACTCTCGATCAACGACAGCGCTGTAAGGGGGATTGGAGCCTTGTCCAATAAATGCACATTATTTATAAGACTAACAAGAATGGATCAAACAAAACTGTAGTATTTACAGTTATACATCATACATTGATTTTACGGGATTTCAATCACAATTTGTTTCCATAAACACCTGCTTCCGGTATAATTAAGTCAGTCAGCAGATCGGTAAAAAGTAAATAAAGACTGAGAAGAAGATAATCTTAATTTTGCTTAATGACACTTTAGCCCAGTCCGTTGTCACTGCTCGGTCCGTTCGTGAAGGCAAACTGACCGATTCATGCGATGGCGTCAGCGCATCCAAAAACTAATGTTTGAAGAAAAAAATGCTTCCGACCACGAACCTTTTCATTACAAATTTGCTTTTAATTAGTTTTCTTTCAAAAGTGCGCGATCATGAGCAAACTGATTACGCACTTTACGTGCTTTGGACGCACATGGTTTTTTCTTCTTCATTTTTATATTCAGCACGGACCATCCATAGCAATATGACTAATTTGCGTCCTGCGTATGCAGGAAAATCATAGTATAAACCAGTCTCGTAAACAAAACAGTTTACCCAGAATGTTTGTCTTCAAACTGGGGGAGATTTACACCCAGAAAGACAACTCAAATGTCGTTTAGCTTTCTTAACTCGTGAGAAGAGAAATAGTCCATTATTTAAAGTGAATGGTTTGCATATTTTTGTAATTGTATGCATTTACCTAAATACAAGATTTCATGTACAAGACTAATGGGTTGTGAATCGTTAAGGTGGAAAGAGGGTAACATTCTTAAAAACTGTTAGAATTTACTTTACCCAATCATTAGTTTTTCACATTCCCGTATGTTCTAGTTTACAAATGACATTGTACTAACAGAAAAAAGCGAAATTATTACCATTGTACCTGGACTCAAAGATGAAACGTGTAACGAATTTTGCCGAAATAAAATCACATAGAAATTATTGGAGTACAAACATGGTTAAAATCCCAGAAATGTTTAAATGTATTAGTTTCATAAATAGTTCGTTACGTTTTTAGTAGCTGTTCTTATTGTTGTTGCTGTTGCTGTTTCTGTTGCTGCTATTGTTGCTGCTGCTGTTGCTGCTGCTGCTAGTAGTAGATTTTGTTTTGTTTTGTTGTGTTTTTTCTAGTTGAAGGATAAATTATTGAATTTGATTTTTCGCATTCGGTCCGCCACGGTCCCCGTGATATAAATATAGACTGTTGCTCTCTAAAAACTCCCGGATCAGAATTGCCCGGACCAAGGTCACAAAGGGCCTGTGATGACCCGATTCTGTGTCAGAAAGTGTTGGTTCAGATGACTGAAGAGAACCAGTGTGGTCTCAACATTTCTAACAGTGTGCTCCCCTGAAGACAAGCCGTACACTGTTCGAAACGTCGAGACGACACCGGTTCATCTCATCAGAACCAACACTTCTCCCAGAAAGCTTTGTAAACATGATTACACCCGCAAGTTTGCTTCTACAGGTTTTTGTTAAAGAAATGATCGAACATGGTTGGTTACATTTTGAGGTTCAACCAAAAAAAAGGGAACTCTTCGGGAGAAAAGAGGACTTTTTTCATTCATCCCTTAAGTATCTCCACAAAAATTATGTTAAAAATGAAAAAAAGTTTGGCTTACTCTGAGATCTCCTGGAACTGGTTACCTATTACCTGAATTATGACATTGCCATAACATGTTGCCCTGGCTCGCCTGGTTTACAAAGTCTCTCGGGTTTTGTTTGCCTTTAGTTGTAAAGTCTGCGTAAAGTACGTTACAATTATTATATGCTTCTGTGTGTGTGTAAACTTGTTTTGTATGTTAACTGTTTTTGCATAAATTGTAATTTTTACTGTAATTTGGCCACTGGCCACGAGTGTAAAAACAATAAACGAAACTATCTATCTAAGAGAAACGTTTTCAACCAAAGATTATTTACAGTCCAGCACAGTCTGTGTAAGGGGCTATACAGGGATGTACGGAACTGGTTTTACCTTGTTTAATGGGCATTTTCAAAGTCCTCTACGAATGAGGTTCTCTCTTTAGTCTGGCAGGAGATCATTCATCTGTTTTTTCTTGCACAGTACCGCCGAACCAACACCCCGGAGCGGAAATAACAATCTAGCAATGATGCGCATGCGCATTAAACCGATTGACGTCCCACCATTGTAGCCATCCAAGAACGTTATAGAAGGTTGGCACGTATCCTTGTTTAGATTTTGTTTCTTGAAATGCTTAGACAGCCGATCTGTGTGCACCACAACCTTGTAACGTTCGACGGCAATCTTCACTTCGGTCAAAGAAAAAGGACGGACCGAACTGATTGGAGGAAAAACAAGTTTTGATTAGAACATCCATTCGAAGGTAAACGAGTCAGATGAAACTAGTGTATGTACGTAGTACTGTTCAACTACGCTTATTTCCTTCTTCTTTTTTTCTTCTTTTTTTTTACTTCACTCATCAATGTAAAACATAAGAAGAAAAAAAGCTGCAAGTAAGTTGTAATTGTCTGTCCCCATTAATTTGTGCACAAGCATCTCGGCACAGGGGTCATGACCTGTTTCCTGGGCATGTTCAAACGTAGCCCTAAATACCTTGCTGGAAAATACTGAATGTTAAGCGCTTACAGGCTGGCACTATACAAATACAATATATTATTATTATTATGTCAATCATGTCTAGGCTGGCATTCGACGACCCTGGATTTCTTTTTCAATGCATGAGGGAGCTCTGGCAGTACAATCACAGAGAAAGGTCGGTTAAAATGCAGTGTTCGAACATCTACTTTTTGTTAATAGGGGATGGGATGGACGGATTGGGGGTGGAGCTTCAGAGCAAGATGCGGCATTTGAATTTCTGGAATGTGTTTGAATGGGATTGATGAGTTCATTGCTATTTTATCAAAAAAATTATTGATAAAAGTTTGCATTAGACTGTGCAAGTCTCGCACGTATTTGATCACTTTTGGGACCACTTTGGTCAAACGCACGACGCTTTAACGCGTGAGTGAAACAAACTCGCGTGCTTTAACGGTTCCTATGTTCGAATACGCGCGAGACTTGCGCAGTCTATTTCTTTTATTGCGCTTGCGTCAAATGTCGTAATGGGAAATTATTCTCTATACAATGAATTACGTGAGAAAGCAAATGCCCCCTACCATAGCTAAACTTCACTACAATGGATCAAACGTTCGAAGCTCGTAAATAGTATTAACCACTAGATTATAGCGAACAGTTCAAGCCAATGGCTGTATGACACCTATAATAAACACGAAATGCACGTTTGTTAACAGAACCATGTGCAACCTCCTCGTGTAAACACAATAATGTGCAGGACCGTGGGTTGCAAAGGACATTCAGGAAATTAGAAAATGCACAATTTCGAGACGCTATACACAAGAATAGAGTACACAAACATAATGAATTCAGTCAATTCAGTCTTGATTCTGTTTGAAAAAAAGACGAACGTCGCACTCCACCTTATTTAGTGAAGGCAAACTCTCGCGACGTGGGTGCGTGGTAGTTATGTAATATGGGTGTCCGACGTTTATTGCGTTGTGTGTATTGATAGGCCGATGGTTTACAATTCTAAACTCCTTATTGAGTCCATATCCAATCATTCATGGGGAAACCAATTTTTCTCACACGCTGCGCCACGCCTATGGAACAAATTACCAGCACAAGTACAATCGCCTCTTTTTTAGCCCAATAAAAAAATGAACAAATACATAAAGATTCATCTTTGCAATCAAGTAATACACCATTTGTTTCCATGTACACTTTTGTGGACACCATTGTGGATTTTTTGCGCTTTATAAGTTTTTATAGTTTGTATCAGAAAACTTTGACTGTTTATATTAATGCACACAGCGGCGTAGCCGGGGGGGCTGGGGTACGTGCCCCCCCCCCCAAATGTCCAGTGCCGCCAGCTTACCCCCCCCCCCAACCCCAACGAAAAGAAATTGCGATAGCGCTCAAAAAGAAATTAGAAAAGAGAGAACAAATTCGCATAAATTTAAGTAGTGAACGATCGCTATCGGGATCGCTACTGCATCCCCCCCCCCACTGACAAACCCATTCCACCTAACCCCCCTCCCCCTCCACCCACTGAAAAAGTCCTGGGTACGTCGCTTGTTGCACGTGATCTAGAGAATCCGGGTGACCAAAGAACCAAACACATTTTAGTCAATAACGAAAACACCAATCATAACATGATAACGAAATATCCTTTAAAGTTGAAATCATATCCTGCAGTCATCGTCAAAGTAAACGAAATGTCTGATGTTTACATGACGCTTGTTTGGTATTAGGAGAGCCTTATCGTGCCAAGAAAGTGTTTTTGTTTTCCCCGGATACGACGGTCTTGAAAGAAATATAAAAGGGGGAGTGGGTTTCCTCGAGAGGTATCACAGACGGGGAGCTAAGACAAGACCTAGACCTATACACCAGCAGCGTCAACATTTACATTTACTGAGAATCGTTAAGAGAAAGTTGCGACAGCTTTCAAAAGGTAGGAAGTTTCAATATTAAACAGGCCCAAAAATGTTCATTACAAAAAGAGTTAAATCATGTAATTCTGTCATACACCGCAAAAACTGGTGTGTTAAAATTTACACCATCGGTGTGGTCACATAAATAGCCAAGAAAGAGTCAAAATCAGCCTCGCTAGTATGGGCAGCGCACCGTATCGGTACTCTCGTCACTAACCCATGGTAGAGATGCACTGAAAAACAGCGCTGATTGGCTCCAATGGCTAATTACTTTGTGTGCACGCTTGTTAAAAACTTTCGAGCGCATGTATGGCGCTTGAACGACGCTTAGTACGTGCGTAGGCTTAAGGAAAAATGTTTATGCCAATGAAAGAATAAAGACATGTGAAAAGAAAAACTATAATTTTTCCCGGTCCTTTTTGGTCGATAAGCGGCCAAATTAAACGTATTGACGCTGATTGGAGGTTCATGGGTGATGATAGATTGCTTTGCTATTGATTCAATTGTAATTGTAACTATAAGTGCAACTATAGCTCAATAAAGAATCACCACAACTCGTGTAATCCAGCGATGAATTAAATTGACATCGGGACTGATCATATTCCAAGAGGTGAAGCTACCCTCGTGGCATTCATGGCCTGCGGCTTCCCCAACAATAAAACCATGGAGCCCTCTGGCACATGTTGTGTATGAAACGCACTTGTATGCCGTACGAGGTCAATATTTAATGCTTTAACGAAATATATAGATGTTATTAATAAGAGATATCTCTTTAATGTGATTTTTTTCTAGACTTGCGAAATAAAATGTATATTTAACAGAGATATATCTTTTGCACAAAAGAGATATCTCTATTACTAATAGATTCATACAAAAAAATCACACAGTAGATATATATCTATTTATAACAGAGATATGTCTAATATGTATAAATAGAGAAGTCTCTATCGCACAACAGATATACATCTATGCCCTATATAGAAATATAGCTAAATAAAAGATCACTTAAGTATCAAAGAACAAAGATATCTCTATCGCACAATATATCTACATAGATAAACTTATAAAGATATCTCTTTTATCAAAAAAAAGAGTAATCTCTATTAAGATATCTCTATTGTCTTATAAACATACTTGTCTATTACATTTCCCCTTCCAATATCACGAGGTCGCGTAAGCGTGTGGTTTGAAACAAAATAGCCTTGGGTTAAGTTTTGGATTGTACTTGCACTCCTGCGTTGCATCATTTATCAAAATTGATACTTGGGCTTGGTGCACCAGACTTTTCCAGTTTGCATATTATGGAGTTGGTCTTATGCGTGGGTGCAAAAATGGAGTTTAAATTTGATAGCAGCTGTCCATCGATTTTAGATGTCTGTAATAACGGTTTTACTTTTTTTCAGGCATATCACGATACAGACATATAAACATAAAATAGAAATACCCCAACCCAATGTACACCTAAAAATAAGGTCCTTTTTATGCAATTCAGCTGTAACTCCCAGGTTGGCTGTAAATCCCGGGATAGCTATAAATCCCAGGATAGCTGTAAATCCCTGGGTAGCTGTAAATCAAACACTCTCACCAACACCCAGCACGCATCGGACCCGGCCCCTGGCTTCCCTATACTATGTGCCTGACTTCAGCATGTGCACTTCCGTTCACCGGCAACATAATAGCCATATCTTTATTTGTAATAGATCTCTATTAACAATACATAAATTGTTTACCCTCTCTATATAAACTTTTAATAATAAAGATGCCCCCAATGCTAATAAGAGACATCTCCATTAAAAATAGATACCTCTATTAACAAAATCTATACCAGTGCTATTCACATACTGGGTGTTGTTTTGACAGAGGGCGGAACACACTGACTGTTGGGATGAATTCTCTACTGCATGGAGTCGTGTGTGTTTCACTGTTACTCTGTGTGGCTGTGCCAGGGGAAGCGTTGGGGTAAGTGCAATTTGGAGTCGGTAATCGACCTTTAAAACAATGCCGTAGTTTAGTTATTTTACCCTGCATATACACAAAGAACATTGAGCTTTCATTTTCATCATTATCATCACCATCTCCATTCCCATCATCCCCATCATCATCATGATCATCCCCATCATCCCCATCATCATCCCCATCATCATCATGATCATCCCCATCATCCCCATCATCATCATCATCATCACCATCATCATCATCATCATCATCATCATCATCATCATCATCATCATCATCATCATCATCATCATCATCATCATCATCATCATCATCATCATCATCATCATCCCCATCATACCCATCATCATCATCATCATCATCATCATCATCCCCATCATCCCCCTTTGTATCATCATCATCATCATCATCGTCGTCGTCATCTTCATCATTAAATCCGTAACGGAGGGTTGATTGGTGCCATGGCAGATTCTCGGGCAATCAGAAATCTCAAGCTCTATCATTCCCCCTTTTTCTTCTGCTATGTCGGGTACATGGGGGTTGTTGCCTTTTCCAGTCATCTTATGGTAGTCTTTGTTTACTTTAATTGTTAAGACCTGGGGCCGATTTCACTAACGCTTTTTGATCATCGCAAACGCCGAAACCGATCGCTAAATCCAAAATCCATCGCAATTTAGCGATGGATTTTGAATAACGATTTCACTAAATCTTTGCGACGAACTTATTCATCGCAAAACAATTATTAGCGATGACAATTTTGCGATGACTCGTTAATGTCCGCAAAGTGTAAGTTCATCGCAAATTATTGATAGATTGCGCCATTTTGTGCTTAGATTTTATTAGCGGTGTACGTCTCGACGTAGCATAGTTTGTCCGTGAATTAAAGAGTAAAATGGCGTTACGTTATTTTACTCTTCGTGGTCTTTTACTGGGAGACCCACAACGCAGTTGGCCGATGACACCTTTCAGCAACGCGATTGTTGCCGCCAAAAAGAGCTTAAAATTGGTAAAAAGGGGAGATCTTTATCTATTGGGTTAATGTAGTCCTCATAGCATCCACAATTTGTCCTTTCCAATTTGATATCTTGTACACATTTTTGGTGACAACACTTTGACGAAAATTTCGGGCATTTAGAATTGAATTATTTTTTCCAATTAGGCCTAATAAAAATTATGCCTTCGGGAAATTACAGTAATTAAAAAACTGTTTTCCCCTTTTGACGTCCGTATGTGTGCTGAAGCTTATTATGAAGGGTGTCATACATTAATTAAAATTCGTCGGAAACAAAAACCGTCATTCTCATATCCATAAGTTTAAGCAGTTTTGTCGAATTTTCATCCACCTCAACGTTACAATTTTTTCACAAGATTTTATAAAAGTAATTATACTAATAGGCCTACAATTGAAACATGTTGTATTTGATTTCATGTGGACCACTTTTTAAGTGAATGCCTCGAATTTTTAAGCATTAATATGGTCCTCTTGTTGTTACTTTTGAAGCACCAGCATGACAACGATTTAAACTGCAATGTATGCCGTTCGTTTTTAAGCGAACCGCGACAACAACATTTTGACATGTACGACGTCAAGGGTCACTACTTTTAGCCTCGTACAAAACGTTTATTTTCCTTGTTATGCCATCGCAACTGCGATGACTTTAGTAAACGCAAAATCAGCGACATCGCAAGTGCGATGAATTTGGGGTTTGCGATCTCATCGCAAGTGTGATAGCGATGATCGCAAATGGTGACTTTAGTGAAATCGGCCCCTGGTTGCATGTAAACTGCCTCGTGTGGCAAGGTCTAGACGTGTCTGTTCATAGCTCTGATAACCTAAACCAACACAATAGATGAACCCCCCCCCCCTCTCTCTATATCTCTTTCTCCTCGTGAGCGTTTACTTTTCTCTCATGGGTCCCAGCTAATTCACAATCGAGTCCAACATGGTAGTTTCAGCATTGGCTATGGCGTGTCAACCGCAATGTGTAGTGCGATGTTTAAAAGCCAGAGTCGCTCAACTCAGACACGGCCCCTGGTATAAATATTTCCAGAGGATAAAAAACTATCCCTATGAAATATTACATACCTAATGTTTGTTTCTTCCGGTTCTTTATAACAGTGTGAACGAATGCAGTAAAGTTTACCACTACTTACGGACTCTGTCTTTTACAAAGTACTATATAGAGTCGTACAGTGTGTGGTGCGGATGGTGGAACGTGTGCAGAAGAACAAGGTTGGTTCACTTCCGGGTCACAGTTCAAGAAAACAATCTGAAAGGGGAGCGATTGATAGGTCTATTTGTTATTATATCTTTTCAAAGAACTGCTGTTTTTGTAGGGACGCACCCATTCATTGACAATTCTTCCCCGACTTGGGCTATATACTTGTTGACAAGATTGGCTTGAAAATCGATATTACTGGCCGGATTTGTTGGGACCCAGACTTGGTAATGAAAGTGTTATCTGTATCCCTGTCTGTTTCATTACAGACTAGCATCGTATACACAATACTACACAGTATTGACCCCTGAGGAACGTACTGAATGTTGCGATGGATGGCGTAGGGATCGCTTTGGTCAATGCACAATGGGTGAGTACGGAGGTTTAACGACCATCGCTTGGTTTTTGTCAACGTAATGCTAGTTTATAGACAACGTTATAAGAAAGATAGAATTTAAGTCACATGTCAAAGTTTCAGCTGATTACAGTGTTTGCTGAGAAAACAGCAAAAGACTTTCACATTATTTTTACGTCGAACTACAAACCCACCCACGTTTAGTGAGGTGACTGCGGGTAGCAACCGCATCTCTAGACGCAGCATTCGCGAACGGACACCAACCCTCATAAACAATTCTTGCATGTTAAACCAAAAACAAAACGAACCTTTTGGCAGACTTTTCACAAAGGGGTACCATTTTTTTCTCTACAGACGAATTTTGACAGATGATGATGTTTTACTACGAAAGCCCTAAATATTTTCGGTGTGCCACGGGAAAACCCGACATAGTTTCATGCAACGTACAAATACTGTTTGAAGGGCTGTTGGCGAGATGAGATAATGCCGGGTTTAAACAAAACTAATTTGAGTCTTGTAACTATTCATCACCAACCGTTGGGGGTGGATTCAGTGACAAAAGAAAGCTTACATCTTTGTTGACGAAATGAAAATAGGTTTGTTAACGTCAATTTGGCGAAATTTTCATTTCTTAATCAGGAAATGCATCTAACTTCAGACGCTAAAATCTCACATATGTTTATGCCTGTTTATTTTTTTTTCTTCTTCGGTTTTTCATTTTGTTTTAAGTTGTCCGTTTATAATTGTATCACTTTAGCAATTTGTGACCCGCCGTGCGTCAACGGTGATTGCGTCACTCCGGACACATGCCAATGTCAGCCTGGGTACACTGGTACAACATGCAGCAGAGGTGTGTATTACCTTCTTTTCTTTTCTTTTTTGAAAAAAAGAGAAAAAGAAGAAAAAGTGGGGGAAAAGGGAATAACAACAAAATCTAACATTCAATCTGAGATACGTTGTTTGATTTAAATGTGGGTGATTTACACGGGGTGTTTACTTAAAATTTAATTATTTATATTTGGAATCTACGCAAAAGTCTGAATTTACGTCACCTTGAAATTTGGGACACTGGTGTGTACGTAAATAAAATAAAATAAAATATTATATTTTTTATAATATTATATGTTTCTGGTAATGAGTCAAGTTGATTCATGAGTGAATTTTATCACAGTAACTCAAAGAAGGAAGCCTGTAAGCAAGGGTGTTTGCTGGATGTCGATGATATGTATCTCTGTTGCTACCTCAATATCTTTTTTTATCTCTTTGAATATCTTCCCTTCCTCAAGACATTGACGAATGCGAGCTGCAGACCAATGTGGGAGTCTTCAGCTCTGTTCTCAAGTGTGACCACATGTGCATCAACTCCATCGGTAGCTACAGATGTGAATGCGACTCGGGATATCTTTTGAACTCGGATCGACATACGTGCAAAGGTGTTAAAACATACATCTTATTACCTAGTGAATAGTCTTTATTGAACATGTTTGCGTATTCTTTGTCCTGACGTCATCATCACAATAACCTTGGTTGTGTCATTTTGAGAGTCAATGTTCCCATGTGTTGGACAATGTTGGACAGCACACAGTAACCGCGGCCGACGTGGTTGCAACGGATCAATAGAACCCTTGCGTTGGCCGCCATTTTTGATGAAACGTTAACACGCAAAATGCAATCATTGGGCGAGAGTCGTGCGCAGCGCGTACCAGCGTGCACTTTTCTATTGTTTTTCATCAAGTATGGCGGTCAATAACGTCATGTGCAATCCATCTATAGATCCCGTGCATTGGCCACCATAGTTGATGACAAACAGTGGAAACGTGCACGCACTGGTACCCGCTGCGCATGAATCTCAGCCAATGATAGCTCTTCATTGACCTCAGTAAGGGGACTGTTTTGGGTGCATAACGTCATAAATGCGAGTGGTCTGTAGGGCCAAGTGTCGCACTACAATAAGTCTAACATAATTTGTGTTCCACATAAAGAGTATGGATCATAAACGTAGTAATTCCACAGCATCTGTTGTTAGGTCAAATAAAGGGTAAATGTAAGAGACCTCTACGATTAAAATGTCTTAATTCAAAGGCTTCACTTGCAGAACATTTTTGGAACACCAGAAAACACCCAACTTACAATCACGTTCTCATGCTAATTTTAGAAACGGATGAATGCTCTATGAGTCGCACCCATAACTGCGATCAGCTTTGTACCAACACTCCTGGTAGCTTCGAATGCGACTGTTATGGAGGTTACGAAGTCGACGCGGACGGTGCAACGTGTAACGGTAAAGTACCATTTATATTCACTGAACAGATTGCGCAAAACCCACGTGCAACACGAGGAAGTTTCGGACGCACATAACGTCTGAAATCACGTGAACGTATTAGTGAGATAGTTACGTTGTGTGATTAAACAAGAACATCAACTGATGTGGGCCGCGTCACACTCTCGTAAATATTCATGCAACCAGTTCAAGGCTCCAAACAAGAAAATCCATTTACAATATCCTTTGTTCCACGCACTCTAACAACTTCCGGGTCAGTCTGACCCGTAAATAGGTCGGGCACCTCTGGACCAGCAATCAAGTTCAATTAGATTGCTTATTGTTCATTGTAAATGTTGAAACACTGCAAAAACTGATAGCTACCATGCGTGAAGTATCATTAGATTATGTGGAAGGCCCTGAAGAATTCCAAAACATATTTATTTTTTATAAGAAAGATGGAAGTAGACTTCGGCTGACGACAACGATATATTACCTTATTGTTCTTTTTGTTAAAGATGTGGACGAATGCTCTAAGCTCATGGATTGTGAACAGCTGTGCATAAACACACTGGGAAGTCGTGAATGTGCCTGCGAGATGGGTTACCGCAACGACAGCAACAACTGCACTGGTATAGTAATTTAATTTAAATTTGATTTATTAAACACCCAACGGCACAATTACCGCCAGCAAAAGGAGTAAGAAATGTTCAGGTTTAGACGTGTGAGGACTGAGGGGCACGTGCCCCCCATCAGTTTCCAGTATACCATGTGTACTTTCATTTTATTTTTTCTTCAGCAATTTATTTCTCTTTTCTCTCTAACACCTGTAGATATAGACGAGTGTTCCTTAGGTGAAGACGACTGCAGTCAGATTTGCATTAATGGTGAAGGTAACTTCACATGTGCCTGCTATGAAGGATACGGGCTAGGAATGGACGAAAAAACCTGCTTCGGTATGACGAAATTAAACTTAAACCAGAAGTGTCATAGAATAGAGCCTATTTTGGACTTGTATCAGGGGTCAAAGTGCCGTGTCGTGGCCGAGCGGTCTGTTTTACAAGACCCGCAAGCTCTGGTGTTGTCAGCAGCAGAGTGTGGGTTCGAATCCCGGTCATGACACTTGCGCCCTTCAGCAAGACACCTAAACACAATTTTTCTTTAAAAAGTTAGGAAGGTAGTGCATTCTGCTCTACCAGCCAAACTGCTAGTGGATGATACCAATACCTACATCCTTACGGACTGTGAAGGTGAGTACCCTGTTTCAGCCTCAATGCTGCTGGTGACAGGTGATTTGAGGAGTAGCCCTCACTTTGAAGTGACTGTCCAGCCTTGAGAATTTTGGATGTTAGGTGGTAGGCCCCTCATACACAGCAATTAAAAAGAAATTTACAAGACGATTTGTTAATCCATTAATTTATATTTTGTGTATATATATACTAAAGTTTATAAATCAAATAAAAAAAATGCTTCACAAAACGTCAGTCATATTTCGGGGAGGCGTGAGTGCTACGTGTGGAGTAGTAAAACAACTGCCCGGACTGATGTCTCCGAACAAAAGTCTTTCGGTTACCCTCTCCTCGACAAACTGAATCTTAACCTCAGACCCTTTAAGCGATATGCCTACAGCTTAGCCTTGCTTCAAGTCTTTTTAGATTGTAAGGATGTCACGAATGTTTATAGAGTGTTTGCGCATTGGTGAATGTTAGTTGTTTATATAATTGTGGTGTTTATTCACAGATATCGATGAATGCGCACCTACATCCATGAACTGTGACAAGATACGAATTTGCAACGTGACGGGTGAAAACTCGACCTGTTCTTATTTCAAAGGTCAAGTTGTTAATACCTCCAACGTCGAACTTAATATTGGCCCTGAAGGTATGATACAGGTTTTCCCGTTAGTGCCAAGTACAGAGTATTACACAAATTAACATATAAATGGCATACTAGCAGTGATATAGTAAAACTGTCATCTCGAGGTATCGTTCTATTTTTCAAAACGCCAGGGTCACCCACTGAATATAATAATATGCAAAATATTAATACAACCCAAATATATAGGGGGAGGTTGACCTGTTGACATAAATGACGTCATAAAGCAATGTAATGCAGCCATAGATTGCTACATATTTCCTAATTTACGTGAGTGAAAATAGTGCCTAACAATTGCATGCGTTTTGATAAAGGTTATAAATACACACACACGCGTACACACACAGGTTGTTTATCCAGTATATAGAGGACTTCTAGTTGTTCTCCTATTGTTCGGACTTCCCCCAACTGTTTTGTACACGAAAGCGAAGCGAAAACGTCCTCACTCTGTTGGAACACCCGGATCCCTGTTTTTAAAATCCTCAGTTTGAATGGTTATAGACACCCCATAAAAAAACTATCAATAATCGTCACACCCCTCCCCTCCTTCAATGCAACTTCCATATTAGCAGAACATTAAACAAAACAGTCCTTGCAAAGCGCTCCGATTGAAATGTTAGTGTGGCAAGAACCCTTTTGAAACCGAGACCATTGTTATTAAGTATTGGCACAGATATAAGATATAACAGAAAATATTGCATAAAGATTTTCTTCTCTGCAAAAATAAGAGAGCTACCAGTCACAGACAGTACAAGCGACGTGGTGTTTTTGCTGGTAACCTTTTCTGGTAAGCAATGTTTTGGTGTGCGTAGCTGTTTTTTGAGCTCAAGTAGCTGTGTGACATCGGGCCCAGGGGTCGATTTCACAAAGACAGTTCTCACTTAGGACTAGTCCTAGGAGTTGTTAAAAACTTAAGGCTAGTCCTAAGTTAGGACGAGTAACTCATCCTAACTTGAGATAAGACTAGTCTTTAACACTTTGTGAAATCCAACCCAGGTCTCTTGCGTATGCATACAAAAATGAAATGAAACCTTGGGTTTCCACAAAAAACGCTTAGTGTGTGATGAGGAAATTGACACAATGTGCGATTTGGGGGGCCCAAACGTTTGAAATTTCAAACCTTTGGCAATTTATTCCTTTGAAAGCCCGAAACACCTACATCGACCTTTTAACTGGTTAATTCATCTCTTTGTCTGTCTCTTTCTCAGCTGACGTTGGAGTGCGACTTGTTAATGGGCAATTTGCTTCCGAGGGCAGGGTGGAAGTCTTTTACGGCGGTCTTTGGACCACTGTGTGCGACAATTCTTGGGACAACAGTGACGCTCACGTTGTTTGCAGGCAACTTAACTACACGGGGGCGACCTCTGCAATGTATAATGCACACTTTGGAGGAGGAACTGGCCCAAGAAACATGGATTATGTCGACTGCAATGGCGATGAGAAAGAACTTCAAGACTGTGCCAACGTCTGTGGACAAGCCGCTGGGGTAACCTGTGCATCAGGTGTGTGCTCCTGCAGTTTATCAATAAGTTTGATATTGTATTTCTTCTAGTGTGAACCATGCATTTTAATTCCGACTGGCACTACACCACTGTAAACCAGACAATTTGTCGGAAGACACTCGCGGATCAATTTTTCTTCTTCTTTTTTCTATGGCTTAAAATTGTGGAGTGCCTGTTTAAAAAGCAAATTAGAGAACACAAAGAAAACAACGACTCATATTCGATAATCTTTCAGATTTCCTTTCTATGTATTGAAATTAGAACTGTATTTGTTTTTCTGGTTTGTATATATAAACTTTTCTATTTTTTATATAAATGGACTAATAATTGCCGCCGTCTGCAGCAGATCAACCCTCAAAGTTGTGCCAGCCTGAATTAGATGCCTCTCAAGTACCTTTTGGAATGGTGCCAAGTGCTCCTTACCACCACGTGGATAACTTTCACCATCACTTGTCAAAGCGGTCGAATTTCTCTTGACTGGTCCCCCTGTCTTCATCTGCAAGGATAAAGACAGGCACTGGTTTTACAGTTTGATAAACGTGCAGTGACGTAAGCTTTCCATATCTGTGTTATGATTGGTCTGCTCCGAAGTGACGTGTTTGTCAGCAACACCATCAGCAGGAACTTTTCGATCGCCTGCTATGTATTATTGTTTTATTCACAATGTAATGTGTGTGTAGACTAGAAGAATCTACGCCGTCTCCACCGTGTGTGTGGATGCGAAGCAGGATCTTGCCAGTTGCTCAAGGCTGGTATCTGGCGTTATTCAACTTGTAGTGTCTGCATACTCAATCATGGTCAGCACACTGCATTTATCAACAATTATAGAATCGCGAAATGAGGTATCGAAGTGGTTTATTCCTCCAGCCTCGTTGTCATTCCCATTTCCTCCAGCCGAACCCTATTTGCCTCTGTGTGTCTTTGCACAACCTCCAACAATGTTTCTCCCGCGCCCCTGATGACATGCAATTGCAAGCTCATCCGCTCAATGTTGACACTATCTGCTACAGTCAGTGCCAGTAAAACTTTTTTTCACCATCTGACCTTGATGAGTGACAACAAGCCATACAAGCAACAAGCAATAAAATACTATGCATAAATGCATACAAATTAATAACAACATCCGTTGAAATACTTTATGTTCTATTGTTAAATCATTATTATTATTTATTTGTTTTATTTTTATTTTTGTAAAATAAAATTGGCAGTTATCTTATCATATTATTATTATTATTAAATTGTTTTGATTTTAGATTTGCGAGTTGTTGATGGACGGTACCCCTACGAAGGTAGACTGGAGGTCTTACACAATGGCGAGTGGGGAACAGTGTGTCAAACTGGCTGGGATTGGAATGACGCCCATGTTGCATGCAAACAACTCAACTACGCCAACGCGAACAATTATTGGTATAGCTCTTACTTTGGTCACGGAACTGGTTCTGTCATCATGACAGAATTCGGCTGCAATGGAAACGAAGGAAAATTACTACATTGTTCCCACAAACAGAACTATAATTGTGGAATTACCCAGACTGTTGGGCTTTCGTGCGTTCCTGGTAAGAGTCGCTCGTATACTTATAATGAATTATTCACCCTTTTTGTTTTCTTACTGTCGGTTGTGTTATGAAATACAGAGACCTTATCCGCAACAGGATGGCCTGGACACTAACATTTTTGTTAAAGGGGGATGTGTGCTTTCAAGATTTAAGCTGGACAGTGGCTTTACATGCAATTATGAACTCTCACCCAGTTACTGCACCCCTATCTGTGGAAAGCTCTCTCGTGCACGCTGTAACTGGGTGATAGTTCATAAATCAATTCAAATTCAATTCAATAAAAAAAATATATAATTATCATAGATAAGGCAATTACATTCCAGGTACAGGCCTGCTTTGATCATGACGACACACAGCCCTTTAAGAGTGTCTGATACAAACGAAAAATGCTCCGTTCCGGGGAATAGGTGAAGTATTTAACCGTTCCCATTGCCCTTAACGGTGTAAGGAAGTTCATTATTATAAACCACAAGGGAAACTGACTGTTTGGGTAAATTGTTAATGATTTGGACTTAAACACACACAAATTGGCTGGAGTGGGACTTGAACCAATGACCCCCGGCCGGAAAAAAAGTACCGGCGCTCTACCAACTGAGCTATCTAGCCCTATATTGGCGGTGTCTTTATTAGTCAATATTGTTCGGGGCGCCAGTCAGAAGCCATATAAGTGTTAGCTGCCGTGTGGCCATGGATAACAAAACACCCAAGTTTACGATACAACCTGACAAGCAGCAGCATAGTGATCACCTTAACGGGATTCGACATTTTATTAGTTAATTTCAAGTATTAAAACCACAGGGAAAACTGCTTAACTGTGAAAACTGTATAATGTTTTTGTTTTTTTCAATTTTCCTTATTAATGGTCTGGTCCCCGGAGTCCATTCCACGTTCATACACAACTCTAAAAATCTTCTACGAAAAATATTATTCACTTATGAATATTTTCGACGGTCTTTTGAAATCATCGGTAAATCTTGTCCCTTTTCAACCGAATCCACCATCGGCTAGTATGAATTCGATTAAATTGTTGTTGTTGTTGGTGGTGGTGGTGGTGGTGGTGTTTATTTAACAATTTCCGAGCAAAAAGTACATTTTCATGGTCACACATTTTTTGAGAACTTTACCAATCAATGACCCTACATATAATGAAAAGAGCACGCTTATTGATTGGATTGCAGGAAGTACAGAAGTGCGACTCGTGGGTGAAAACGTCCCTTTGGGGAAAGGCACGGTTGAAGTCGTGTACGGTGGATATTGGACCACCGTGTGTGGAAATGGCTGGGACATAAGTGACGCTAACGTAGCCTGCAAGCAACTTCACTACGAGAGGGCAACCGGTTCAGCTTCTAATGCAACTTTTGGAACTGGAGGAACCAGTCTTTATGAGTTTAGAAATATGAACTGCGGTGGGAGTGAGGCAAAATTACAGTCATGTTCTCGCGCTACAGTTACTCGCTGTAATCATAACGATGATGCCGGGGTTGTGTGCGAAATAGGTAAAACGTGTTTTTGTTATTATCATTATAAGTAATTTCATTTATTATTCGATTTCGAGGAAGGAAATTGAGGGTTATCTTCATTTTAACTAATGTAGCCAAAAATAGGTTGATAGACGTCAATCGGTTTGTCGTTGAGTTATCTGGTGAAATCCGTCTTTACAGCAATATTGTATCGGGTACCATGCATCAAACACGCGTGTAACTGCTCGGTTATTTAATTGATTGTAATCTATAAATCTATATTGTTTAACCAATTGTTGCGTAGACAAACCACCCAACTTTAACTGCACCGAACTGCAAGTCTGTAACCAGGTAGGAAGAAAACTGAATTGTACTTGTGTGGAAGAGGAAGGACACGAACTGAGCAATTTGACAGGTTCCACCGAAGGTAAAAACAATCGACAGATGCGCTCGATAAGATTTGAAAATTACATTACTGCATTTGGCCGCTCTGCGGGGAATGCCCCCAGTTCCCTTTATAAAGTTTATTTATTATTTGTTTGCCTCCCCCCAAAAAAAATAAATAAATAAAAAATACACGTCCAAATTTTTCCCTGACGGCCGAATTAGAATTTAACCGCAAACCATTGCGCAAATGTTAATGCAATATGTTCGCGTTTCCCCGGCTTAGGAATAACGCTGGTGCAAGTCTGTCGTTGAGGTAAGTCAATGCTTTTTCAGCAAGACAAAATTAATGTTAGACCCTACAATTTTAGCCGTCCTCTTTTGCCCTCCCTTCGCAAGTCTGACAAGCGTGACATGCAGAGCCGCGTGTGACATTAGTGATAGGGGTCACTTCAAAAGAAGACTTCCATAAATCAATGGTGTTACTTTATTTGTTTAACTTGTTATTTACTATAGCGTTCATCGTTGAATTAGGCCTGTCAGGCAAGTAGGCAAATATTTTACTTGCTTGCCTTCGTAGGACCCTGTATTAATGACGCCCTTTCAAGCTCAACGAAGCTGCATCTATGTCGACAATATAACGGAACACTTCGCTGCGACTGCGTGGAAGGGTACCAGCTGGTTCTTGACAGTCATTTCTGCCAGAGTAAGTTATTGTTTCGTCTGTAAAATCTTAAAATCTTAAGTTTTCACTCGAGATAAATATTCTTCTTTTTTAATAAGAAAATGTACTATGGTTGCCTTCAAAGTCCCCTGCGGTGTAGTACCACATAGTACCAACAAGGAGTTAACTTTAGGTTAACTTTAGGCAGGAATGATTTTTATTAAAATCTTCTATAGAATCGAGAGCCGATCGACTTTCACTTTCCCCTGCAAAATCTTACGTAGTTCCTTGGCAAGGTCTTGGATATTTTCCGTCTTCTTCAAAGCTACCCTTATATCACCCGACACAGCTTTGTCAATGAGATGACACATCTTCTTCGTTTATTATTATTATCATTAGTATTATTATTTTCTTTTTATTATTATTATTTAGTTTTTTGAGAAATGGCCGAATAAAACGTAAATAATAATAAAGTGATAGAATTGAAAGAAGCACGTTTACAAACTGTAGAAAAAGCTGACAAAATGTGAATTTTTCCCCCAGCTCTTCCTAAACTTGTTAAAATTAATTCATAATAAACAGTTACGCAAAGATGCATTTTTTTCTATTATTAGGCTCAATTTGTTCATGATTGTATTAACAGGTGGTACAACACATAACTGCAATGCGATGCAGTACTGTAGGAACACACAGGGTGGATTTGACTGTCCCTGCGTAGAAGGATACACGAGAAACAACGAGACTGGAGAATGCGATGGTGAGAGTTTGATAAGGGTGCGGGTTTGGTTACTTAAAAAGGAGCGTGAGATCAAAACTCACTTTTGACATTATTATCAATTAATACTGAGGAAATTTGTGCCACTTTCTTTTCATTGGCAAATGTCTTCTTCTTTTTTCGCTGGTGAAGTTTAAAAGCCAAAAAACAACTGCTCGAAAAATACCCATAATAGGATAGCATTTAAATCGTTTACAGATTCTTTTGAACATCATAATATGGGGATGCGAATGAAAAACTCTCTATGAATTATTAAACAATCAACTTGTGATCCCACTGAGGCTCCTAAGAAATTCCTAAAAGTCCCTTTAAGACAGTTGCACTACGGGCACAACTGGGGGGGGGGGGGCAAGGGGGGCACGTGCCCCTCCCAAATTGATGTCAGTGTCCCACCTCCTCCCTACCCCCTATTTTGGAACCTGCCATTACATAGATCAAGATCCAGTGGGTTTTTTTAAGGCAAATGGAATCTACAACTGATTTGTCAGCAGTGCCCCCCTTAAAAAAAATGGTGCCCCCTTCTTTGTGCCCCCTTAAAAAAATACTTTAGTTACGCCACTGGACAGATGGCTGCCAAGTGTGCTATTTTGACCGCGATTATTAGTCAGTTTTAATTTTATCTTTGTAGATATCGACGAGTGCTCAACAGATTATATGAGTTGTCCTGAAGCCCAAATCTGTAACACCTTCAACAAAACTATACTTTGTGAATGTCTGGAGGGTAACGCCACTGACTGCACACTTGGTAAGATATTCCATTTTAATTAAGTTAAGATAACCATCATTTTATTATTTTTAATAATCAGATATCCCAGTCGAAGTATAAGTGCAAAGATGATCAGAGATCGATCAGAGTGTGGGTTCAAAAGAAGAATATTGTAAAAAAAAATTCAGTTCTTCGATCTTAGGTGCTGTATCTACACGCGTCTCAAAGCACTGTTTTTTAAGACAGGTTTGTGACGTTTCTGAATTTCGAGACCCATTTTATATAGCACCTGTAACGGTTTTACTATCTGCAGCCAACCATTATACCAGAAAACACCGGGGTAAACTCCTCTCGGCGACTATAGCGCAAACGTTTTTTGTTTTTGTATTTGTTTGTTTTTTAATGCGCCTTACGAAACACACGGTACCAACGGCTGTACGTCCCATCCAAAGGACGAATCATTTACGGTTAAGTGTCTCGCTAAAGACACAGGTGTCAAAACCAGGCGGGACTTGAACCCCCACTCAGAAACACCAGAGCTTCAGTCCGGTCAAGGGCTATGGGATGACCACTTGACCACAACACGCCATAAAGCATATGGAAAGCATCTGTCTTGGTAAAAAGATAACCAACGATTGAAATTGTAAATGTAGCATGATGAATGTGTGACAAAAATATAATTGCTTGTGACGTCATACAGGGAACTGTGCCAATATCTGCGCTGGGGTGGAGGTGTGCTTCAATGGCGCCTGTTCCTGTTACCAAGGATATTTTCTCAATACCGACAACAAACCTTGCGAAGGTAAATATTACATTTCCTGAACCTGAACATGCATTGCCTGAATTATTTAAGCTGCCCACAATCCTCGACGTACATTATAACACCCGTAGCTTTTGGACAAACTGGTTTTTTTTTGTTTTTTTTTAGTGTGTGGACAAAACGTGTGATTTAAATGGTTTAGCAGTGGGGTGATCTATATAGGCTAAAGGTTAATCCAACAGTGATGTTCAAATTTTCGTAGATGCAAGGATTGGTGTAAACGGTTAATTTTTCCTTTTCACCCACGATCAGGCGGTGGTTGTGGTGAGATGATACACGAATGCACTGAAATGGAGACTTGCAACAACACGATTGGAGGCTACGAGTGCCCATGCATGAATGGATTCATCAGAGGTCAAGGGGTCAACGCAACATGTGACGGTAAGATGAGCGTTTGGGCTCAGATTCTTTTAAAAAAGTAATAAAGTACGGTAAAATACAATGTTATTTCTGTACACGATTCTTTGTTGGTTTTATAGCACAGTACTTTTTTCCAATGGGAAACTTTGTGTGACACTAGGTGGCAGAAGATTTTACCAATTAAAACCACTGTGCGCTTGCTCAAAACTACGTAAACAGTGGAAATTTACCTAGTAGGTCTGCTGCCAACAAGCGTTCAAAAGTCTCCAATTCACATGACGTCACCACACATTTTGATTCACAAAATGACAGGCCATGTTCAGAGAGTAGCGCGTGTGACGTCATGTAAGGGGGTCATTAGAGTTTAACGTCTCTGCCAGTGATTGCTAATATTATATCAAATTAAAACTTTTCTGCAGATATCGACGAATGTTTCGAAGAAACCGATGGTTGCGACCATCTGTGTATGAACGTTGTTGGTGGCTATTCCTGTGCCTGTGTAGAAGGCTTCACATTACTAGAGGACCGTCATACTTGCGTCATGCCATTGTCCATGCACGGTAAATATCTGTAGCCCCCCCCCCCATATATAGATAGCTCCCAATAGACCCCACATTTGATGTCAAACACTGGAAAAGTGCACGCGTGTACGCGCTGTGCACTGCTCTCTGATAATGATAGCTCTTTATCGACCTCATTGTTGGGACTGTTTGGGGGCATTGGTCTCGATCAAATTGACAAGAGACCAATGGTTTTTGGTCTGTGACGTCATTATGCAAACGGTCTATAGACGTCATCTTTATACGGGCAACTTGGGGTTTGGCTTTGTGCAGCGTCAAGTGTGCTTATTTTTCTTCGACCAATCATGGTTCCTCGACCAATCATGCATGGAATGTGATAAAAACTCAAGCTGGTCGCATGCGGTATTAACGCACATAGATGCGCATAAAAATAAAGGAAAATTGGAATTGCCCGCAAAGATGGCCGACATTACACTGTGTGACGTCAAGTCGGAATTATCTGTTTAATAAAAGCTGAAAGGTGGGGGTAGTAAATGTATGTAAGAAGGCTTATTATGTAAAATTCATTTGGGTTTGGCGCTAAAAACAGCTGGTTTGTTATTCGACGTTTCAACCAGTGTACTCTTTGGTTGTCTTAGGGTTTACCCGACTGTAGGTGCACCATACCCTGATGTATACTGCATGTCACTGAAAACAAAGTCAAAAGCTTTTCCTCCAGAACAACACTATATATTAAGGGAAAATGTAGGAAATTTGACTGCCATAATTTCTTGAACAACGAGATTGTTACCGTTGTTTTAATAATCGCTCCACAAAGAATTTTGTGTACAAAGTCTTTGGGAGGATTTGAGTACAGGGACAAAGGAAAGAACAAAAGATGCCTCCAAAGGGATGTAAAAACTATAATGTGTGTAGTCAAACAAGGTGTGCAAAGTTTTGACCTCTCGCTTTTGCCGTTACAGAAGCGTACATGGCTATCAAAGAAGAAGGCACTACCAGGAGGGTAAGGAACTTGGTTCGATCAAATCTGTATGGTTCATTTGATACAAATGTTAATCAAACAATATACGTGAAAGATTTTACTTTTACACATGGAGCCACCTTTACCTCAGTCCCCGAGGGACGCATGTGTCGGATCATTTTTGAGTATTTATTTTTTAGTAAGTTCCACATGTCCTTTAACTCACACACGCGAGCACCTAAACCTTTAATACGGATTCGGTTAGTGGGGTCCTGCTTGTGTTGTTCTTTCACTCCCTTTTCTTAAGAGTTCCCCCGTGGGGTCCATTATTCACCCGCAAGTGCTCTCCCGTAAGCCCAAGCACACACAACCTAACGGATCGGGTTTGTGGGGTCCTACTATTGTTGTTCTATTGTTCCCTTTTCTAAAGAATTATCTTGGGGGGTCCAGGTTAAACAAAGAATTGTCTTGTGGGGTCCATTGTTCCATTGTTGAAATTACCCCACAAGGGCGCTCCCGTATGCCTACACACACACAAGTGTCTAAACACCTCCAACCTGGTACCTCCTAATTATTTTATCATTTTCTTTCTTTTATCGTTGAGTAGAGTTCAGGTGGCGGATGGCTCTTCCCACTTGGTATGATATTGGCCTGTGCTCTCGTTGCTGCTGTTGGTGAGTAAACAACGTTTACAAACTAACATCACTTTCTCAGTGAGGACGAGCACAGTACACTGTTCGAAACGTCGAGACCAACAACGGCCCTTTTCGGAGCCAAAAACTCCTCCCATAAGAGATTTACGGGTTCTACATAAAAGTGTAGAAGCTACTTCATAACTGTTGAATGACGTTTCTGCACTCTACCTAAAGTTTGTGCACAAAATCACCCATCCTTACTGTACCGTCACAACCAACGTGTTCGTTGTTATTCATCTTGTCGTTTCAGTGATTGGCAGAAAGAAGTCAGAGCGGTTCCGTGATGGCACAGACAGAATAGTGTCAGGTGAGTGAAAAATAAACAAAGTTAAACAAAAACTAAACTTTAAAGGGAAACGGCCGTCACTTCTAACATGGTTGGCATTTTCTTAGTTTGACAATAGAGTTGGCACGTAACATTAAAGGGAAATGCCAAACATTCGAACAAATAGCACTATTTATTACTAATGATACAAGGAAAACTGTTTGCGATATAATCCTCCCAAAAGACGCCCAAAGCGCCTGACAAGTTGTATCAGCACTATAAAGCAAAAAAAATAAATATAAACGAAGCTTTACAAGAGTACTCTAGAGAATTTACAAATGGGTGTTGTGAAATTTTGAGCAAGTGAAGACTTAGATTATAGGCAGAGTAAAAATGTGTATCTTGCGTTTGTTGTTGCAGTCGCGGATTCTCTGAAAGGGCGTATAACTGGGTCCGCGGTTCAGTCCGGCTCACAATCCGCCCACAGTGCCGGCCGCCACGGCAGTCAGCTATCCCACGAAAGTACGGCAACTCCTGCAAGGCAACACGGTATCAGTGCAGACGATGATGCCATGGGAGACTCGGCCACCTACACGGTGGGCGCAGGTAGCGTTTCCCTTCGCGGTGGCAACTAGATGGGCTGCCACAATGCCGGACTTTCCAGGGTTAGTGACAAAATCGCACAAAGACATGATACACAGGCATATCCCCCACCCCCACCCTCTCTCTCTCTCTCTCTCTCTCTGTAGATTTAGATGCATAAAAAGGGTGTTGCTCAGTTTAGCAGTGTGGTATATTTTATGATACGACCTCAGCCGTACCACCGTTTATAATAAAACAATACAGTTTACCTTTCCTAATTTAATTTTTTGCAGATATGAATGAGCTTCGAGTCGCCCTCCTGGCCCAACATTCGCACGGAGGAAAACAGAAGTTTCATTCTCACAACTGACCACAATGTGCTTCCCGACCATTGGCTTGTTACGACCATTCATGGTGCAGAGTTAACCGTTTGGTGAAAACATATTTAAGCAGATAGTTTATAAACAGACATACCCAGTCACTTTTCAGTACGTTTCAAGTTTTCAAAAAGGACAACAAATAATTTAGGCCTAATGTAATCATTGCACATAGCCTACCGCAACTAACCAGCGTCAGGCTACCATTCCATTAGTTTGCGCTTAAAGGAATCGATATTACCGCATATTGTTTAATAATAATCGAGGAATTATTGAGCGCCTCAACCCCCAGTCACTTAACGGCAGGAAAGAAAGCCTCTCACGGAACTAATATTTTCACTTTATTTTAATTACCCAGATCATACTTGCAGCTATAATTGAAGCTAATGCCAGTTAAAAGTAAAGAGGTTTTTGTCAACAAATTGTAGTTAAAAATGTATTGTTTTACAATTTAGTTAAGGGAGGGAGTCGTCGCTTTCAAACATAGTCTGGAACTAGGACCCACATTTTAGGAGATGTTCAAATAATTGCAGTTCCACATCTGGGTAACCCCTTTGGACCTGCGATTTAAACTTCACAGACGTTTTAGGAACAGCGCCCTCAACACAACGGAGCAGTAGATCAAAGAGTAGGATTTCTTTGTATGTGGAAACAAATATAGCAGCTGAGTATATTCACCAAGCCGACTTAGAAATCTTATTTCTCAAGCTTCTCATCCCTGACTAATTAATGCAGCATACACTAGATGACGTTCTTTTAGCACGACGCAGCTACAATTTCGAAGCCTTCCCAAGATAAAACACAAAACGTGTATAAAAAGCTTATGAAACAGAAGTGCCAAAAACCTGATTAAAATATTTTAAATAGTATAACAGTTTTGGGTTTTTTTTTCATTGTCAAAGTAATCAGTTTGACCTAACAAGTGTTTAATTTCGATTAACTCGCGTTAATCGAAATGTGGGAAAAGGTGACTGTGGAATTTCTTTTTCTTTCTCGACTTTGACAGTATTTCAAACGAAAGTATTTCTCTAGAGAAATGTTACTGGTAAGAGCTATAATGGGCGAGGTTTTTGCACTGCATATATATAACTATTTTGTTATGTCAATAACTACAAATCTTGTTCTTTGCCCATACTACACACATTTAGAGTTGTAAAAACAATAAGAACCAAACAAAGAAACAAAAGTAAAGGTAGAAAGTGCAGCCATTAGCAACAATTGTTATTTACATGTACTCTATTTACAAACACTGGAACAATGACATGGTTTTCATATAATCTGGAATAAATATCAATTTAAGTATGCATGAATATTTGAGATTGAATACATAAAGCCTATTTGGTAAAAAGATTATTATTAATGAATGCTTAGAAGTTGGTATGTTCATAACAATAACATGAAGGTGGGATATGGAATGCTTAACCTTGGAAAACACAAATTACGTAATGATTGATCGTATGACAAGAGCACTACAGTCTGTAGTAGGTTTGGTGAAATCTTACCATACCCATTATTATCAATCCCAAGACCTTTCCGAGGGTTTGTAGATGTTGTCAGTCATAATAATTGGTTAAAAAAAATAAAAAATCATCTCCAATGTTATTTTGGTAAATTATTTTGCTAAATACAGGCCTAATGCATACTTCCGAATGCATAGTGTATTGCGTGACACTAACTGTAGTTTAAAGAAGGTTTTTGGAAATATACTATATGCTCCTTGTGTACTACCTGTAGGGCTGTATATTTACACAATACACAAGACTTATATTACTTTTTCTTCTTTTTCTTTTTTTTACAGAGTGACCGCCCACTTCAGGTTAGGCCGATGTAAGTCATTTGAAACGAATTTCAATTACGGGTTGCCAAACCGTCCTTTGTACTAATTTGTAATCACCTGTGTCACTGGCTTTGTTTTCTTATACCGGGGACTGAGACAGTTTTTATCCAACGTTTTTTGCAGGTGTGACCCGATCCTGATTCTGAAATTGTTATATTGAACTATACTAGATGCTTAACTTTCTTTGACTTTCAACACTCTCGATCAACGACAGCGCTATATTATTTACAGTTATACATCGTACATTGATTATACAGGATTTCATCACATTTTGTTTCCATAAACACATGCTTCTGGTATAATTAAGTTAGTCATCAGATCAGTAAAAAGTATTTTTTAAAAAGTGTAGTTTTAAGGTGAAAGTGTGGTTCTAAGAATTGCCCGGATCCAGGACACAAGGGGCCAGTGATGACCAATTCTGGGTCAGAAAGTATTGGTTCTGATGACTGAAAAGAACCAGTGTGGTTTCGACGTTTCTAACAGTACACTCCCCTGAAGACAAGCCGTATAACGCTCGAAACGTCGAAACGACACCGGATCATCTCATCAGAACCAACACTTCCCACCAAAAGATTTGTAAACACGATTGTACCAGCAAGTTTACTTCTACAGGTTTTTTAAAAGAAATGATTGAACATGGTTGGTAACATTTGGAGGTCCAGTGAAAAAAAAAGGAACTCTTCGGAAGAAAAGGGGAAATTTTTCTCACAACCCTTTCTCCAAGAAAATTATGCTAAAAATATGAAAAGGTTCGCTGACTTGGAGATCGCCTGGAACTGGTTGCCTAATAATTAAACCATGACTTTGCCTTAACATTTAGCCCCGGCTTGCCTGGTTTACAAAGTCTCTTGGGTTTTGTTTGGCTTTAGTTGTAAAGCCTGCGTAAAGTACGCTACAATCATTATTATTGGTCAAGTTATTTCTTACCTTTATAACCAATTTGTATTTAGAAAAAAAATCATTGTAGCCATGATTGTTATGTTTAATAAAAAACACCAATGTCATTAATAAAAATTATCAATGCAAACATTAGTAAGTGTAAAGCAAATCATTACCTTACTAAACGAGTAAACACATCTACTTCCATTAACATTAGGTTTTGAAATTATACAGTCATTTTCGAAGTTAAAGTTTATGATAGAAAAACTAATCCAAAACACACTTCCGGTTTGTAGGGAACACTATGCTCATCAACAGTTCGAGTGGGTTACTGTTTCCGTCCGAACGTAGTCCGAACGTAGTATTATAGTAGTAACAAGTCTCAGCAAGGATTTAATTTGCATTGGTTTAGGGCCCGATGATTGCATGGCTATGTCACTACTCTGCTTACAAGAAATGGCATTTACTGTGTGGATTGCTGTACACGCTTATGTAATATTTCTGCTGATAATACTGCCCATAAGCAGAAATCGTTTACATTTAGGCTTGATGGAACTGGTTCCAGGACTAAATCAAAATGAAAGTAGTTTTTTCTTCCTTATCCCCTATCCCTGAAGCAAAAGTAATTTCGATCACAGATTATACTGGAATAATTGCAACAATACAGGTTGTATTGTTCTTTCAGGTTTAGCAGAGCTCTCTGTTTTGTTTGACGATGATGGTGAAGAGTTCAGGTTTATTTTGAATCTACTTCCCTGTATAGAATGAAAACTAAAGTAGTTGAAGTAACTGATGTTGTTCTTGGGAAAGGTTGATAAAATGTTGCAATAGACCGTGCAAGTCTCGCGCGTATTATACCACTTTTGGGACAACTTTAGTCAAACGCACGATGCTTTAACGCGTGAGTGAAACAAACTCACGCGCTTTAACGGTTCCGAATGTTCGAATGCACGCAAGACTTGCGCCGTCTATTTCTTTTAAATTGCGCTGGCGTCGAATGTCGTAATGGGAAATTGTTCTCTATACATTGAATAACATGAGGAAGCAAATGCCCCCTTACATAGCTCAACGTCACCATAATGGATCAAGCGTTCGAAGCTGGAATTGTGTATCAAATGGCTGTATGACATCTATAATTACCACGAACTGCACGTTTGTTAATAGAACCACGTTCAACCTCCTCGTGTAAACACACTAATATGCAGGACCGTGTGTTACAAAGGAAATTCCAGAAAATTTGAAAATTCACAGTTTCGAGACGCTACACGCAAGAGTACACAAGCAAAAGGAATTCAGTCAATTTAGCTCTGACTCTGTCTTCTACCAGTTTGAAAAAAAGACGAAGGTCGCACTCCACCTTGTTTCTATTAGTGAAGGCAAACTCTCGTGTATGGGTGTGTGGTAGTTATGTAAATTGGGTGTCTGATGTTTGTTGCGTTGTGTGTATTGATAGGCCAATGGTTTACTATTCTCCTTAAACTCCTTATTGAGTCCATATCCAATCATTCATGGGGAAACCAATCTTTCTCACACGCTGCGCCACGCCTATGGAACAAATTACCAGCACAAGTAAAATCACCTGTTTTTTAACCCAATAAAAAAATAACAAATAAATAAAGATTCATCTTTTCAATCAAGTACTTCAGCAATGGTATGGTTTTTGTTTTGTTTTAGTATTGGTATTTCTTCACTACATGCACTGTATTCCGGAGCCATGAACACTTTTTTGGATTTGTGAGCTGTATAAGTTTTCATAATTTGTATTACATAACTTTGCCCTTTTGGATCATTGCACACAGCGGCATAGCCAAGGGGGCGGGCTGGGGGTACGTGCCCCTCCCCCCAACAAAATATTCCAGTGCCACCCCCCACCCCCCAGCTGACCCCCCAAAAAAGAAGAAATTGCGATAGCGCTCAAGGAAAGAAAAAGAAGAGAGAGACAAAATTGGAAAAACGCGTGTTTGTATAATCTCATCGCAATCGGGATCGCTACTGCATGTCTCCTCCCCCACTGACAAACCCATCCCCCCCAACCCACTGAAAAAGCTTGTTTCACGTGGTCTAGAGAATCCGGCTGCCCAAGGAACCAAACACGTTTTAGTCAATAACGAAAACACCAATCATAACATGATAACGCAAACATCCTTTAAGGTTGAAAGCAAATCCTGCAGTCATCGCCAAAGTAAATGAAATTCCTGATGTTAACATGACGCTTATCTGGTATTACGGTACGTGTCAAGTTTCCTTGTGACTATTGGAGAGCCTTATCTTGCCAACAAAGGTTTTTTTTTTCCCGGATACAACGGTCTTGAAAGAAATATAAAAGGGGGAGTGGGTTTCCTCAAGAGGTTATATCACAGACGGGGAGCTAAGACAAGACCTCCTATACCGGCAGCGTCATCATTTACAGCTACTGAGGGAATCGTTAAGAGAAAGTTGAGACAGCTCTCAAAAGGTAGGAAGTTTCAACATTAAACAGGCCCAGGAAGTTTCATCACAAAAAGAGTTAAATCCTGTAATTCTGTCATACACCGCCAGAACTCTTGTGTTAAAATTGACACCATCGGTGTTGTCACATAAATACCCTAGAGAGAGTCAAAATTTAAACCACGTCATGTTAACTAACACTTAATATTTCCAAAACAGTTCAATTGGTGTTATTTTAAGACCCCATGGTGTTAATTTTGATTCTCTCTTCGGCATTGTTAAGTGACAACACCAATGGCGTAAATTTTAACACCCTAGTTTTTGCAGTGTACATTTTTATCAAAGCACTTTTTATGAAGGTGTACCTTATTCTTCAACTGGCTAATTGCCTTGTTTTGTGAAAACTGTCAACAGGCCGCACTCAATGCCTTTGTGAAAAGTGAAAAGCTAGATAACTCGTTTTGGGGGCACAGTCCAAGCAACATGTAAAACAAAAAACAAAATTATAATTTACAAATTTTACGTTGTCTCTTTAAGAAGAATCAAAAGAAAATCATTTTCTACAAATTTAATATTACTACGGAATTATAATATAAGACGTTGAACTTAGAGGAAAATTTGATGCCAATGAAAAAATAAAGACATGTGAAAAGAAAAACAATAAGTTTTTCTGGTCCTTTTCGGCCGATAAGCGGCCAAATTAAACGTCGCAAATTGTGAAAACTCTTCAAAACAGCCATTCAATTTTACTAAATGCGTAAGCAATAATAGTTCTTTTGCGTCATGCGGATAAAAACAGATAATCGTTCAATTTAACAATCCGCTGGAACAGCGATCAAATTCGTAGAAGCTTTTCCTAGAAATCCCCAGTTGCACCTTCTCTACTAAATTGCCTGTCGATTTTGCGTGACTGAAAAGACTACTTTTGTTGATTAAAATACTGAAAAGACTGCCCTTGAAGGTTTACTTTAACAGAATGCTATAATCGAACTGGTTGATGCGAACTGTTAAAAAATTGATGTTTATTGATGTTGATTGGAGGTTCATAGGTAATGATAAATTGATCTGCTCTTGATTCGATTGTAATTGTAACCAAGTGCAACTTTAGCTCAATACAGAATCACAACAACTTGTGTAATCCAGCGATGAATTAAATTTCCATCGGGACTGATCACATTCCAAGAAGTGAAGCTACACTTGTGGCATTCATGGCCTGCGGCTTCCCCAACAATAAAACTATGGAGCCCTCTGGCAAATGTGTATGCCGTACGAGGTCAATATTTAATGCTTTAAAGAAATATACAGATATGTTATTGCGAAATATTTATGACAGAGAGATATTTTTTGCACAAAAGAGATATCTCTATTACGAATAGAGATATAAAATATTCATAAAAATGTTTTTCACACAGTAGAAATATATATAATTATAATAGAGATATCACTGGAATATATTAAGAAGTCTCGACCGCACATCATACATATCTATTCTTTAAATAGAGATATAGCTAAATAAGAAATAACTTTAAAAAAGATAACTATCTAAGATATCTCTATTGCACAATATTTCTATATAAATATCCTTAAAAAGATATATCTTTTAATAATAAAATATCAACAAAAGGGGAATCTAAATTAATGATAACGATATTTCTATTGTCTTATAGAGATTTTTCTAGGCTTATTACATTTGCCCTTCCAATATCACAAGGTCGCGTAAGCGTGTAGTTTGAAACAGAATAGCTTGGGGGCTAAGTTTGGGATTGTACCTGCACTCCTGCGTTGCATCAATTATCAACATTGATATCTAGGCTTGGTGTACCAGACTTTTCCAGTTTGCACATTATGGAGTTGGTCTCATGCGTGGGTGCAGAAATGGAGTTTAAATTTGAAAAAAATTAGATGGCAGCTGTCCATCGATTTTAGATGTCTATAATAACGGTTATACTTTTTCCAGGTATATCACGACACAGACATATAGACATAAACATAGAAATACCCCAATCCGATGTACAGCTGAAAATAAGACGCTTGTTATGCAGTTCAGCTGTAATTCCCCAGGTTTGCTGTAAAGCCCAGGACACTGTGAATACCACGCTGGCTGTAAATCCCAGGTTATTTGTAAATCCCAGGTAGCTGTAAATCCCAGGTTAGCGATAAATTCCATAAAGGTTAGCTATACATCCCAGATTAGCTGTAAATCCCAGGTTAGCAATAAATTCCATAAAGGTTAGCTATACATCCCAGGTTAGCTATAAATCCCAGGATAGCTGTAAATCCCTGGGTAGCTGTAAATCCCAGGTTAGCTGTAAATCCCAGGTCAGCTGTAAATCAAACATAATCACCAACACCCAGCATGCATCGGACCCGGATGCCTTATACTCTGTGCGTGACTTAACCATGCACTTCCGTTTACCGGCAACATAATAGCCATATCTTTATTGGTAATAGATCTCTATTAACAATGTATATTGTTAAACCCTATCCATTAAACAGTACTTCTAACAATAAAAATGCCCCCTATTTCTATTTAGAGACATCTCTATTAAAAATAGATACCTCTATTAACAGTATCTATACCAGTGCTATTACAATAGAGATGTCAGTACTGCTAATCGAGATATCTCTTTTTGTGAATAAAGATCTCAGTATTAGCAAAAGAGATATCTTTATTATCTTTATTATTTATTGAATTGAAATATTGACGCTATTACGCTCGTACCACCGTACAAAGGGTACCAGCCACGCTTGTCATTATGCTAATGCACGAACCGCAGCCAGCGAACCAGCGCCTATAGCAGAAAGGGAAACCCCCGCAGCACGCAATCATTCACACAATGGATGTTGTTTTGACAGAAGACAGATCTCACTGACTGTTGGGATGAATTCTCTACTACTGCATGGAGTTGTGTGTGTTTCACTGTTACTCTGTGTGGTTGTGGCGGGGGAAGCGTTGGGGTAAGTGCAATTTAGAGTCGGTATTAGACCTTTAAAAAAATGCCGTAGTGTAGGTATTTTACCCTGCATGTACACAAAGAACATAGAGCTTTCATTTTCATCATTATCATCACCATCTCCTTTCCCATCATCCCCATCATTATCATCATCATCAATCCGCAACGGAGGGTTGTTGGGTGCTATGGCAGATTAATTATTGGGCAATCAGAAATCGTAAGCTCTATCTACCCCCCCCCCCCGTTTTTCTTCTGCTATGTTGGGTACATGGGGTTGTTGCCTTTTCCAGTCATCTTATGGTAGTCGTTGTTTACTTTTTTAATGTTAAGACCTGGTTGCATGTAAACTGGCTCGTGTGGCAAGGTCTAGACTTGTCTTTTCATAGCCCTGGGGTCGATTTCACAAAACCCTTCCTAACTTAGGATCGATCCTAGGACTTAGGACGAGTCCCAGCCCTAAGATCGATCCTAGCTAAGAAAGATCCTAGGATCGATTTCACAAAACTCGTCTTAAGCAGGACGAGTCGTAACTAATATAATACCACAAACGAATTCTCGGACGAGGCTAAAAATGCTAGCGCAACGGCTATTTGATGGGTGTATTGCCCAGTTAATGAAACGGTCGTAGGATGAGCACATCACGTGATCGTGTTCTTCTCCTTCAGAAAAAACAGATCGTCGGCCATTTTGTTTCCGCTTTGGCGACAAAATGTCAAACATTTATGGTTGTTTTTAGACCTTTATGGGTGAACAATCAATGTGTGTGTTTGAATAAAGCCTAGGTAAGCTGTTTTGTACGGTTGTTGAGTAAAAGGAGGGGAACAAACTCAAAATGAGTGGAAAAACTGTAAGAACGTGCCGTGAGTGAAATGAATTTCCCCTTGTCGTCGCGACCCTGCCGTGTCGGTCACTATCAGTAACGATCAATGGTTTGCACATTGTGATATTGAAAAACTTGGACAAATTTGTAAATTTAATTAATTATGAGTTAGTGAACGAACAGTTTTTAGTGTGTTATTTTATTTTACAATGATGTCACACCGGAAATGGGCCAGTGTGTGACGGACTATAGTCGTTTTCTTTGTATCGCCCGTCTCTCTTCGCGGTTAGCCAACAGTAGCAGCGCATTGTAAGCAACACACACATATAACGTAAAATCATCCGCTAAGACGACCCTCAGACCCGTCCTAAGTTAGGACGGATTCAGCGCCGTTGCCATGGAAGTTAGGAGGCGTTGAACCCTTCCTATCTTTTGTGAAATCGTTCCTAGGATGCGTCCTAAGTTAGGACGAGTTACTCGTCCTAGCTCGAGATAAGACGAGTCCTAACTCTTTGTGAAATCGACCCCTGATAACCTAAACCAACACAATAGATGAACCATCCCCCTTTCTCTCTCTTTCTCCTCGTGAGCGTTTACTTTTCTCTCATGGGTCCCAGCTAATTCACAATCGTGTTCAACAAGGTAGTTTCAGCATTGGCTATGGTTTGTCAACCGCAATGTGTAGTGCAATGTTTTAAAGCCAGAGTCGCTCAACTCAGACACGGCCCCTGGTATTAAATATTTCCACAGGATAAAAACTATCCCTATAAAATAGTGCATACCTAATGTTTGTTTCTTCCGGTTCATTATAACAGGGTGAACGAATGCAGTAAAGTTTACCACTACTTACGGACTCGGTCTACTACAAAGTACTATACAGAGTCGTATAGTGTGTGGTGCGGATGGTGGAGCGTGTGCAGAAGAACAAGGTTGGTTCACTTCCGGGTCACAGTTCAAGAAAACAATCTGAAAGGGGAGCGATTGATAGGTCTATTTGTTATTATATCTTTTCAAAGAACTGCTGTTTTTGTAGGGACGCACCCATTCATTGACAATTTCTTCCCCGACTTGAGCTATATATTTTTTGACAAGATTGGCTTGGAAATCAAAATTACTGGCCGGATTTGTTGGTACCCCGACTTGGTAGTGAAAGTGTTATCTGTATCCCTGTCTGTTTCATTACAGACTAGCATCGTATTCACAATACTACACAGAATGGACCCCTGAGGAACGTAATGAATGTTGCGATGGATGGCGTAGGGATCGCTTCCGTCAATGCACGATGGGTGAGTACGGAGGTTTAACGATCATCGTTTGGTTTCTGTCAACGTAATGCTAATTTATAGACAAGGTTATAAAGAAAGATAGAATTTAAGTCACATGTCAAAGTTTCAGCTGATTACAGTGTCTGCTGAAAAAACATCAAACAACTTTCACAGTATCTTTACGTCGAACTACAAACCCACCCGCGTTTAGCGAGGTGACTGCGGGCAGCAACCGCATCTCTAGACGCAGCATTCGCGAACGGACAACAGCCCTCATAAACAATTATTGGCTATTAAAACCTTGCGTTGTAGTATGCCAGGATACAGGAGCCATAACATGGTCGTACAGTCAGCGTATGTACCGTTAAAAATGCGTGTAAAAGTGCTCACAAACTGAACACAAACTCTTCTAACATGGTATCAATAGACTCAGAAAGGTTCACTGAATCCCCAGAATAAAAAAAGGCAACTTTTTTTTTTCAGTGTGTGCATCGTGCCAATATACACAGGCGGTCACATGATTGCGCTACAAAAAGGAAAACAATATTGCCCAAATCCATTTTTTTTTTCATTTTTTGCACTGCTTACCAGTATAGTATACTGAGAAACAAGGTATCTTATTTACTTGGCCTACCCTGAAACCACAGCTTGACCCCTTACAATAAACAGCTAGGCTGCCTGATGTCTGCAATAGTAAAGCCAGTGACAGAATGATTGGTTGTTTGCTCGTAACAGCAGCTAAGATCTTAGACCTTGGAGTGTATCCAATGTCAACGTATCTAAGGGGCTTCGAAGTTAATGGTGACTGTAGGTCGAAGACTCACCCCAAGCTAATTCTGCTGTTAATAGTGTTATCCGGCTATGTTCCATTAGGAATCTTGTGAAATTTCGCGAGTTTTGACTGTACCGTTAATGAGTAAACACATTTTTTTTACAACGGTACAGTCACTTGCTGCACGATGCCTCGAGGGAGTGTTTTAAACTATAAAAAAGGCGAACCTTTTTCGGATGGCAGACTTTTCACAAAGGGGTAGCATTTTTTCCTCTCCAGACGAATTTTGACAGATGATGATGTTTTACTACGAAAGCCCTAAATATTTTTGGTGTGCCACGGGCAAACCCGACATAGTTTCATGCAACGTACAAATACTGTTTGAGGGGCTGTCGGCGAGATGAGATAATGTCGGGTTTATACAATAACTAATTTGAGTTCTGTAACTATTCATCACCAACCGTTGGGGGTGGATTCATTGACAAAAGAAAGCTTACATGTTTGTTGACGAAATGAAAATAGGTTTGTTAACGTCAATTTGGCGAAATTTTCATTTCTTAATCAGGAAATGCAACTAACTTCAGACGCTAAAATCTCACATTTGTTTATGCCTGTTTCTTTTCTTTTTTCTTCTTCGGTTTTTCATTTTGTTTTAAGTTGTCCGTTTATAATTGTATCACTTCAGCAATTTGTGACCCGCCGTGCGTCAACGGTGATTGCGTCACTCCGGACACATGCAAATGTCAGCCTGGATACACTGGTACAACATGCAGCAGAGGTGTGTGTTACCTTCTTTTCTTTCTTTTTTGAAAAAAAAGAGAAAAAGAAGAAAAAAATGGGGGAAAAGGGAATAACAACAAAATCTAGCATTCAATCTGAGATACGTTGTTTGATTTTAATGTGGATGATTTACACGGGGTGTTTACTTAAAATGCAATTATCTATATTTGGAATCTACGCAAAAGTCTGAATTTACGTCACCTTGAAATTTGGGACACTGGTGTGTACGTAAATAAAATAAAATATTATATTTTTTTATAATGTTATGTTTCTGGTAATGAAACAAAGTTGCTTCATGAGTGAATTTTATCACAGTAACTCAAAGAAGGAAGCCTGTAAGCAAGGGTGTTTGCTGGATGTTGATGATATGTATCTCTGTTGCTACCTCAATATTTTTTTATCTCTTTGAATATCTTCCATTCCTCAAGACATTGACGAATGCGAGCTGCAGACCAATGTGGGAGTCTTCAACTCTGTTCTCAAGTGTGACCACATGTGCATCAACTCCATCGGTAGCTACAGATGTGAATGCGACTCGGGATATCTTTTGAACTCGGATCGACATACGTGCAAAGGTGTCAAAAAACATCTTATTACCTAGTGAATAGTCTTTATTGAACATTTTTGCGTGTTGTTTGTCTTGACGTCATCATCACAATAACCTTGGTTGTGTAATTTTGAGAGTCAATGTTCCCGTGTGTTGGACAATGTTGGACAGCACACAGTAACCGCGGTCGACGTGGTTGCAACAGATCAATAGAACCCTTGCGTTGGCCGCCATCTTTGATGAAACGGGACCCGCAAAATGCAATCATTGGGTGAGAGTCGTGCGCAGCGCGTACCAGCGTGCACGTTTCTATTGTTTTTCATCAAGTATGGCGGTCAATAACGTCATGTGCAATCCATCTATAGACCCCGTGCATTGGCCACCATAGTTGATGACAAACAGTGGAAACGTGCACGCACTGGTACCTGCTGCGCATGAATCTCAATCAATGATAGCTCTTCATTGACCTCAGTAAGTGGACTGTTTTGGGTGCATAACGTCATATATGCGAGTGGTCTGTAGGGCCAAGTGTCGCACTACAATAAGTCTAACATAATTTGTGTTCCACATAAAGAATATTTATCATAAACATAGTAATTCCACAGCATCTGTTGTTAGGTCAAATGAAGGGTAAATGTAAGAGACCTCTATGATTAAAATGTCTTAATTCAAAGGCTTCACTTGCAGAACATTTTTGGAAGACCAGAAAACACCTAACTTATAATTTATAATTTTGTTCTCATGCTAATTTAGATACGAATGAATGCTCTATGAGTCGCACCCATAACTGCAATCAGCTTTGTACCAACACTCCTGGTAGCTTCGAATGTAACTGTTATGGAGGTTACGAAGTCGACGAGGATGGTGCAACGTGTAACGGTAAAGTACCATTTATATTCACTGCACAGACTGCGCAAAACCCACGTGCAACACGAGGAAGTTTTGGACGCACGTAACGTCTGAAATCACGTGAACGTATTAGTGAGATAGGTACGTTGTGTGATTAAACAAGAATATCAACTGATATGGGCCGCGTCACACTCTCGTAAATGTTCATGCAACCAGTTCAAGGCTCCAAAAAAAAAATCCATGTACAATATCCTTTGTTCCACGCACTCTAACAACTTCCGGGTCAGTCTACCCGTAAATAGGTCGGGCACCTCTGGACCAGCAATCAAGTTCAATTAGATTGCTTATTGTTCATTGTAAATGTTGAAACACTGCAAAAACTGATAGCTACCATGCATGAAGTATCATTGGATTGTGTGGAAGGCCCTGAAGAATTCCAAAATATATTAATTTTTTATAAGAAAGATGGAAGTTGACTTCGGCTGACAAAAACGATATATTACCTTATTGTTCTTTTTGTTAAAGATGTGGACGAATGCTCTACGGTCATGGACTGTGAACAGCTGTGCATAAACACACTGGGAAGTCGTGAATGTGCCTGCGAGATGGGTTACCGCAACGACAGCACCAACTGCACTGGTATAGTAATTTAATTTAAATTTGATTTATTACACACCCAACAGCACAATTACCGCTAACAAAAGGATGAAGAGGAAACGAGTATAAATTTTCAGGTTTAGATATGTGAGGACTGAGGGGTACGGCGTGCCCCCACCAGGTTCCAGTATACTGTGTGTACTTTCATTTGATTTTTTCTTCAGCAACTTATTTCTCTGTTCTCTCTAACACCTGTAGATATAGACGAGTGTTCCTTAGGTGAAGACGACTGCAGTCAGATTTGCATTAATGGTGAAGGTAACTTCACATGTGCCTGCTATGAAGGATACGGGCTAGGAATGGACGGGAAAACCTGCTACGGTACGACGAAATTAAACTTAAACCAGAAGTGTCATAGAATAGAGCCTATTTTGGGCTTGTAGGGGTCAAAGTGCCGTGTCGTGGCCGAGCGGTCTGTTTTACAAGACCCAAGCTCTGGTGTTGTCAGCAGCAGGGTGTAGGTTCGAATCCCGGTCATGACACTTGTGCCCTTCAGTAAGAAACCTAAACACAATTTTTCTTTAAAAAGTAAGGAAGGTAGTGCATTCTGCTCTACCAGCCAAACTGCTAGTGGATGATACCAATGCCTACATCCTTACGGACTGTGAAGGTGAGTAACCCTGTTTCAGCCTCAATGCTGCTGGTGACAGGTGATTTGAGGAGTAGCCCTCTCCTTGAAGTGACTGTCCAGCCTTGAGAATTTTGGATGTTAGGTGGTAGGCCCCTCACACACAGCAATTAAAAAGGAATTTACAAGACGATTTGTTAATCCATTAATTTATATTTTGTGTATACATATACTAAAGTTTATAAATCAAATTTAAAAAATGCTTCACAAAACGTCAGTCAGATATCGGGGAGGCGTGAGTGCTACGTGTGGAGTAGTAAAACAACTGCCCGGACTGATGTCTCCGAACAGAAGTCTTTCGGTTACCCTCTCCTCGACAAACTGAATCTTAACCTCAGAACTTTTCAGCGATATGCCAACAGCTTAGCCTTGCTTCAAGTCTTTTTAGGTCGTAAGGATGTCACGAAGGTTTATAGAGTGTTTGCGCATTGGTGAATTTTAGTTGTTTATATAATTGTGGTGTTTATTCACAGATATCGATGAATGCGCACCTACATCCATGAACTGTGACAAGATACGAATTTGCAACGTGACGGGTGAAAACTCGACCTGTTCTTATTTCAAAGGTCAAGTTGTTAATACCACCAACGTCGAACTTAATATTGGCCCTGAAGGTAAGATACAGGTTTTCGCGTTAGTACCAAGTACAGAATATTACACAAATTAATATATTAAATGGCATACTAGCAGTGTTATAGTAAAACTGTCATCTCGAAGTATCGTTCTCTTTAAAACGCCAGGGTCACCCACTGAATATAATAATATGCAAAATATTAATACAACGAACATATATAGGGGGAGGTTGACCTGTTGACATAAATGACGTCATAAAGCAATGGAAAACAGCCATAGATTGCTACATACTTCCTAATTTACGTGAGTGAAAATAGTGCCTAAGAATTGCATGCGTTTAGATGAGGGTTATAAATACACACACACGCGTACACAAAATGGTTGTTTATCCAGAATATAGAGGACTTCTAGTTGTTCTCCTATTGTTCGGACTTCCCCCAGCTGTTTTGTACACGAAAGCAAAGCGAAAACGTCCTCACTCTGTTGGAACATTTGGATCCCTGTTTTTAAAATCCTCAGTTTGAATGGTTATAGACACCCCATAAAAAAACTATCAATAATCGTCACACCCCTCCCCTCCTTCAATGCAACTTCCATATTAGCAGAACATTAAACAAAACAGTCCTTGCAAAGCGCTCTGATTGAAATGTTAGTGTGGCAAGAACCCTCTTGAAACCGAGACCATTGTTATTAAGTATTGGCACAGAAGATATAACAGATACATTGCATAAAATAATTTCTCTGCAAAAATAAGACAGCTACCAGTCACAGACAGTACAAGTGACGTGGCGTTTTTGCTGGTAACCTTTTCTAGTAAGCAATGTTTTGGTGTGCGTAGCTGTTTTTTGTGCTCAAGTAGCTGTGTGCATCAGGCCCAGGGGTCGATTTCACAAAGATAGTCCTCACTTAGAACTAGTCCTAGGAGTTATTAAAAACTTAAGGCTAGTCCTAAGTTAGGACGAGTAACTCATCCTAACTTGAGATAAGACTAGTCTTTAACTCTTTGTGAAATCCACCCCAGGTCTCACGCGTATGCATACAGAATTGAAATGAAACCTTGAGTTTCCACAAAAAAACGCTTGGTGTGTGATGAAATTGACACAATGAGCGATTTTGGGGGCCCAAACGTTTGAAATTTCAAGCCTTTAGCAATGTATTCCTTTGAAAGCCCGAAACACCTACATCGACCTTTTAACTAGTTAATTCATATTTTTTTCTGTCTCTTTCTCAGCTGACGTTGAAGTGCGACTTGTTAATGGGCGATTTGCTTCCGAGGGCAGGGTGGAAGTCTTTTACGGTGGTCTTTGGACCACTGTGTGCGACAATTCTTGGGACAACAGTGACGCTCACGTTGTTTGCAGGCAACTTAACTACACGGGGGCGACCTCGGCAATGTATAATGCACACTTTGGAGAAGGAACTGGCCCAAGAAACATGGATTATGTCGACTGCAATGGCGATGAGAAAGAACTTCAAGACTGTGCCAACGTCTGTGGACAAGCCGCTGGGGTAACCTGTGCATCAGGTGTGTGCTCCAGCAGTTTATCAATAAGTTTGATATTGTATTTCTTCTAGTTTAAACCATGCTTGTTAATTCCGACTGGCACTACACCACTGTGAACCAGACTATATGACGGAAGACACTCGCAGATCAGTTATCTTATTACACTATTATTATTATATTGTTTTAAATTTAGATTTGCGAGTTGTTGATGGACGGTACCCCTACGAAGGTAGACTGGAGGTCTTACACCATCTGACCTTGATGAGTGACAACAAGCCATACAAGCAACAAGCAATAAAATACTATGCATAAATGCATACAAATTAATAACAACATCCGTTGAAATACTTTATGTTCTATTGTTAAATCATTATTATTATTTATTTGTTTTATTTTTATTTTTGTAAAATAAAATTGGCAGTTATCTTATCATATTATTATTATTATTAAATTGTTTTGATTTTAGATTTGCGAGTTGTTGATGGACGGTACCCCTACGAAGGTAGACTGGAGGTCTTACACAATGGCGAGTGGGGAACAGTGTGTCAAACTGGCTGGGATTGGAATGACGCCCATGTTGCATGCAAACAACTCAACTACGCCAACGCGAACAATTATTGGTATAGCTCTTACTTTGGTCACGGAACTGGTTCTGTCATCATGACAGAATTCGGCTGCAATGGAAACGAAGGAAAATTACTACATTGTTCCCACAAGCAGAACTATAATTGTGGAATTACCCAGACTGTTGGGCTTTCGTGCGTTCCTGGTAAGAGTCGGTCGTATACTTATAATGAATTATTCACCCTTTTTGTTTTCTTACTGTCGGTTGTGTTATGAAATACAGAGAGCTTATCCGCAACCGGATGGCCTGGACACTAACATTTTTGTTAATAAAGGGGATGTGTGCCTTCAATATCAAAGCTGGCCAGTGGCTGTACATGCAATTATGAACTCTCACCCAGTTACTGCACCCCTATCTATGGAAAGCTCTCTCGTGAGAGTTCATAATTCAATTCAAATTCATTTCAATTCAAAAAATCTATATTTATCATATATAAGGCAATTACATTCCAGGTACAGGCCTGCTTTGATCGTGACGACACACAGGACCTTTAAGAGTGTCTGATACAAACGAACAGTGCTCCGTTCCGGGGAATAGTTGAAGTATTTAACCGTTCACATTGCCCTTAACGGTGTAAGGAAGTTCATTATTATAAACCACAAGGGAAACTGACTGTTTGGGTAAATTGTTAATGATTTGGACTTAAACACACACAAATTGACTGGAGTGGGACTTGAACCAATGACAACCGGCTGGAAAAAAGTACCAACTGAGCTATCTAGCCCTATGTTGGCGGTCTCTTTAATAGTCAATATTGTTCGGGGCGCCAGTCAGAAGCCACATAAGCGTTAGCTGCCGTGTGGCCAGGGATAACACCCAAGTTTACGACACAACCTGACAAGCGGCAGCATAGTGATCACCTTAAGGGGATTCGACATTATATTAATTAATTTCAAGTATTAAAACCACAGGGAAAACTGCTTAACTGTGAAAACTTTTTTTTTCAATTTTCCTTATTAATGGTCTGGTCCCCGGGAGTCCATTCCAAGTTCATACACAATTCTAAAAATCTTCTACGAAAAATATTATTCACTTATGAATATTTTCGATGGTCTTTTGTAATCATCGGTAAATCTTGTCCCTTTCAACCGAACCCACCATCGGCTCGTATGAATTCGATTAAATTGTTGTTGTTGTTATTGTTGGTGTTGGTGTTTATTTAACAAAGAATCCCCTTTCCGAGCAAAAAGTAAATTTTCATGGTCACACATTTTTTCAGAACTTTACCAATCAATGACCCTACCTATAATGACAAGAGCACGCTTATTGATTGGACTGCAGGAAGTACAGAAGTGCGACTTGTGGGTGAAAACGTCCCTTTGGGGAAAGGCACGGTTGAAGTCCTGTACGGTGGATATTGGACCACCGTGTGTGGAAATGGCTGGGACATAAGTGACGCTAACGTAGCCTGCAAGCAACTTCACTACGAGAGGGCAACCAGTGCAGCTTCTAATGCAACTTTTGGAACTGGAGGAACCAGTTATTATGAGTTTAGAAATATGAACTGCGGTGGGAGTGAGGCAAAATTACAGTCATGTTCTCGTTCTACAGTTGCTCGCTGCAATCATAACGATGATGCCGGGGTTGTGTGCGAAATAGGTAAAACGTGTTTTAGTTATTATCATTATAAGTAATTTCATTTATTGTGTAGATGATTACTTTTCGATTTCGAGGAAGGAAATTGAGGGTTATGTTCATTTTAACTAATGTAGCCAAAAATAGGTTGATAGACGTCTATCGGTTTGTCGTTGAGTTATCTCATGAAATCAGTCTTTACAGCAATATTGTATCGGGTACCACGCATGAAACACGCTTGTAACTGCTCTGTTATTTACTTGATTGTAATCTATAAATCTATATTGTTTAACAAATTGTTGTGCAGACAAACCACCCAACTTTAACTGCACCGAACTGCAAGTTTGTAACCAGGTAGGACGAAAACTGAATTGTACTTGTGTGGAAGAGGAAGGACACGAACTGAGCAATTTGACAGGTACCACCGAAGGTAAAAACATTCGATAGATGCGCTCGTTAAGTGAGATAAGAAAATTACATTACTACATTTGGCCGCTCTGCAGGGAATGCCCCAGTTCCCCTTTTAAAGTTTATTTATTATTTGTCCCCCCCCCCCCCACCCCCAAGTACACATCAAAATTTTCCCCTGACGGCCGACATTGAAAATAACCGCAAACCATTGCGCAAATGTTAATCCAATATGTTCGCGTTTCCCCGGCTGAGGAATAACGCTGGTGCAAGTCTGTCGTTGTGGTAAGTCAATGCTTTTTCAGCAAGACAAAATTAATGTTAGACCCTACAATTTTAGCCGTCCTCTTTTGCCCTCCCTTCGCAAGTCTGACAAGCGTGACATGTAGAGCCGCGTGTGACATTGGTGCTAGGGGTCACTTCAAAGGAAGACTTCCATAAATCAATGGTGTTACTATATTTGTTTAACTTGTTATTTACTATAGCGTTCATCCTTGAAATAGGCCTGTCAGGCAAGTAGGCAAATATTTTACTTGCTTCCCTTCATAGGACCCTGTATTAATGACGCCCTTTCAAGTTCAACGAAGCTGCATCTATGTCGACAATATAACGGAGTATTTCGCTGCGACTGCGTGGAAGGGTACCAGCTGGTTCTTGACAATCATTTCTGCCAGAGTAAGTTATTGATTCGTCTGTTGCTAGTCTTTAAAATCTGAACTTTTCACTTGAGATAAATATTCTTCTTTTTTAATAAGAAAATGTACTTTGGTTGCCTTCAAAGTTCCCTGCGGTGTCTACCAAATACTACCAACAAAAGCTAACTTTAGGTGCAAAACATACGGCAAGAATCTTCTTTTTTTATCTTTAATTGAATCGAGAGCCGATCTACTTTCACTTTCACCTTCCAAATCTTACGTAGTTCCCTGGCCAGGTCTTGGTACTTTTGATATTTTCCGTCTGCTTCAAAGCTACCCTTATATGACCCGACACAACTTTGTCAATTAGATGAAACATCTTCTTCGTCTATTGTTATTATTTTTATTTTTATTATTGTTTAGTTTTTTGAGAAAGGGCCGAATAAAAATTTAATAATGATAAAGTGATGGAATTGAAAGAAGCACGTTTAGCTGAGAAAATGTGAGTTTTTCCCCCAGCTCTTCCTAAACTTGTTAAAATTAATTCATAATAAACAGTTACGCAAAGATGCAATTTTGCTATTATTAGGCTCAATTTGTTCATGATTGTATTAACAGGTGGTACAACGCATAACTGTAACGTGATGCAGTACTGTAGGAACACACAGGGTGGATTTGACTGTCCCTGCATAGAGGGGTACACGAGAAACAACGAGACTGGAGAATGCGACGGTGAGAGTTTGATAAGGGCGCAGGTTTGGTTACTTAAAAAGGGGCGTGAGATCAAAACTTACTTTTGACATTATTATCAATTAATACTGAGGAAATTTGTGCCACTTTCTTTTCATTGGCAAATGTTTTCTTCTTTTTTCGCTGGTGAAATTTAAAAGCCAAAAAACCAATTACTCGAAAAATACCGATAATAGGATCGCATTTAAATCGTTTACAGATTCTCTTGAACACCATAATATGGGAATGCGAATGAAAAACTCTCTATGAATTATTAAACAATCATCTTGTGATCCCACTGAGGTTCCTAAGAAATTCCTAGGAGTCCCTAGGAATTCCTAGGAGTCCCTAAGACTTGACAGTTGCACTAGGGTGCAACTGGGGGGGGCAAGGGGGCACGTGCCCCTCCCAAATTGATGTCAGTGCCCCCACCCCCTCCCCCACCCCCTATTTTGGAACCTGCCATTACATAGATCAAGATCCAGTGTGTGTTTTTAAGGCAAATGGAATTTACAATTGATTTGCCAGCAGTGCTCCCCCCCTAAAAAAAAATGGTGCCCCCTCCTTTGTGCCCCCTAAAAAAAAAACTTTAGTTACGCCACTGGACAGTAAGGCTGCCAAGTGTGCTATTTTGACCGCGATTATTAGTCAGTTTTAATTTTATCTTTGTAGATATCGACGAGTGCTCAACAGATTATATGAGTTGTCCTGCAGCCCAAATCTGTAACACCTTCAACAAAACTATATTTTGTGAATGTCTGGAGGGTAACGCCACTGACTGCAAACTTGGTAAGATATTCCATTTTGATTAAGTTAAGATAACCATCAAGTTATTATTTTTAATAACCAGATATCCCAGTCGAAGTGCAAAGATGATCGAAAAGCGATCAGAGTGTGGGTTCAAAAGAAGAATATTGTAAATAAATCAGTTCTTCGATCTTAGGTGCTTTATCTACACGCGTCTCAAAGCACTGTTTTTTAAGACAGGTTTGTGACGTTTCTGAATTTCGAGACCCATTTTATATAGCACCTGTAAGGGTTTTACTATCTGCAACCAACCATTATACCAGAAAACACCGGTGTAAACTCCTCTCGGCGACTATAGCGCAAAATGCGCCTTACAAAACTAACGGTACCAACGGCTGTACGTCCCACCCGAAGAACGAATCATTTACGGTTAAGTGTCTCGCTAAAGACACAGGTGTCAAAACCAGGCGGGACTTGAACCCCCACTCAGAAACACCAAAGCTTCAGTCTGGTCAAGGGCTATGACCACTTGACCACAACACGCCATAAAGCATATGGAAAGCATCTGTCTTGGTAAAAAAATAACCAACAATTGAATTGTAAATGTAGCATGATGAATGTGTGACAAAAATATCAATGCTTGACGTCATACAGGGGACTGTGCCAATATCTGCGCTGGGGTGGAGGTGTGCTTCAACGGCGCCTGTTCCTGTTACCAAGGATATTTTCTCAATACCGACAACATGCCTTGCGAAGGTAAATATTACATTTCCTGAACCTGAACATGCATTGCCTGAATTATTTAAGCTGCCCACAATCCTAGACGTACTTTATAACGCCCGTAGCTTTTGGACAAACTGTTTTTTTATTTTTATGTTTTAGTGTGTGGACAAAACGTGTGATTTACATGGTTTAGCAGTGGGGTAATCTATATTGGCTAAGGGTAAATCAAACAGTGATGTTCACATTTTATGGATGCAAGGATTGGTGTAAGCGGTTATTTTTTTCCTTTTTACCCACGATCAGGCGGTGGTTGTGGTGAGATGATACACGAATGCACTGACATGGAGACTTGCAACAACACGATTGGAGGCTACGAGTGTCCATGCATGAATGGATTCATCAGAGGTCAAGGGGTCAACGCAACATGTGACGGTAAGATTAGCGTTTGCGCTCAGATTCTTCAAAAAAAAGTACTAAAGTACGGTAAAATACAATGTTATTTCTGTAAACGTTTCTTCGTTGGTTTAATAGCACAGTACTTTTTCCAGCGGAAACTTTTTGTGACACTAGGTGGCAGTAGATTTTACCAGTTAAATCCATTGTTCTCGGAATTGTGCGCTTGCTCAAAACTACATAAACAGTGGAAATTTACCTAGTAGGTCTGCTGCCACCAAGCGTTCAAAAGTCTCCAATTCACATGGCGTCATCACACAACAGATATTGCTCGCACCAACTCGGGAGTCAGATACCCCTTGTGTATTACTGGGTACTGTGCAGTGCACATTAGACGGGTACATGAAACTAAACGAGCTCCATATCTTCAGACGCATTTTGATTCACAAAATGACAGGCCATGGTCAGAGAGTAGCGCGTGTGACTTCATGTAAGGGGGTCATTAGAGTTTAACCTCTCTGCCAGTGACTGCTAATATTATTTTAAATTAAAACTTTTCTGCAGATATCGACGAGTGTTTCGAAGAAACCGATGGTTGCGATCATCTGTGTATGAACGTTGTTGGTGGCTATTCCTGTGCCTGTGTAGAAGGCTTCACATTACTAGAAGACCGTCATACTTGCGTCATGCCATTGTCCTTGCACGGTAAATATCTGTAGCCCCCCCCCCCTCATATATAAAGAGCTCCCAATAGACCCCATCTTTGATGTCAAACACTGGAAAAGTACACGCGTGTACGCGCTGTGCACTACTCTCTGACAATGATAGCTCTTTTATTGACCTCATTGTGGGGACTTTTGGGGGGCATTGGTCTCGATCAAATTGACAAGAGACCAATGGTTTTTGGCTTGTGACGTCATTATGCAAAGGGTCTATAGACGCCATCTTTATATGGGCAACTTGGGTTTTGGCTTTGTACAGCGTCAAGTGTGCTAATTTTTCTTCGACCAATCATGGTTCCTCGACCAATCATGCATGGAATTGATAAAAACTCAAGCTGGTCGCATGCGGTATTAAGGCACATAGTTGCGCATAAAAATAAAGGAAATATTAGAATTGCCCGCAAAGATGGCCGACATTACACTGTGTGACGTGAAGTCGGAATTATCTGTATAATAAAAGCTGAAAGGTGGTGGTAGTAAATGTATGTAATAAGGCTTATTATGTCAATTTCCTTTGGGTTTGGCGCTAAAAACGGCTGGTTTGTTATTCGACGTTTTAACCAGTGTACTCTTTGGTTGTCTTAGGGTTTACCCGACTGTAGGTGCACCATACCCTGATGTATACTGCATGTCACTGAAAACAAAGTCAAAAGCTTTTCCTCCAGAACAACACTATATATTAAGGGAAAATGTAGGAAATTTGACTGCCATAATTTCTTGAACAACGAGATTGTTACCGTTGTTTTAATAATCGCTCCACAAAGAATTTTGTGTACAAAGTCTTTGGGAGGATTTGAGTACAGGGACAAAGGAAAGAACAAAAGATGCCTCCAAAGGGATGTAAAAACTATAATGTGTGTAGTCAAACAAGGTGTGCAAAGTTTTGACCTCTCTCTTTTGCCGTTACAGAAGCATACATGGCTATCAAAGAAGAAGGCACTACCAGGAGGGTAAGGAACTTGGTTCGATCAAACCTGTATGGTTCATTTGATACAAACGTTAATCAAACAATATACGTGAAAGGTTTTACTTTTACACATGAAGCTACCGTTACCTCAGTCCCCGAGGGATGCATGTGTCGGATCATTTTTGGGTATTTATTTTGTAGTAAGTTCCACATGCCCTTTAACGCATAAACGCGCGCACCTAAACCTTTAATACGGATCCGGTTAGTGGGGTCCTGCTAGTGTTGTTCTTTTACTCCCTTTTCTAAAGAGTTCCCCAGTGGGGTCCATTATTCACCTGCAAGTGTGCTCCGGTAAGCCCAAGCACACACAACCTAACGGATCGGGTTTGTGGGGTCCTACTATTGTTGTTCTATTGTTCCCTTTTCTAAAGAATTATCTTGGGGGGGTCCAGGTTAAACAAAGAATTCTCTTGTAGGGTCCATTGTTCCATTGTTGAAAATACCCCACAAGGGCGCTCCCGTAAGCCCACACACACACGAGTGTGTAAACACCTCCAACCTGGTACCTCCTAATTCTTTTATCATTTTCTTTCTTTTATCGTTGAGTAGAGTTCAGGTGGCGGGTGGCTCTTCCCACTCGGTATGATATTGGCCTGTGCTCTCGTTGCTGCTGTTGGTGAGTATAACAACTAAACAACGTTTACAAACTAAAAGTGTAGAAGCTACTTTTTAACTGTTGAATGACGTTTCTGCACTCTACCTAAAGTTTGTGCACAAAATCACCCATCCTTACTGTACCGTCACAACCAACCTGTTCGTTGTTATTCATGTTGTTGTTTCAGTGATTGGCAGAAAGAAGTCAGAGCGGTTCCGTGATGGCACAGACAGAATAGTGTCGGGTGAGTGAAAAATAAACAAAGTTAAACAAAAACAAAAAATTAAAGGGAAACGGCCGTCACTTCTAACATGGTTGGCATTTTCTAAGTTTGACAATAGAGTTGGCACGTAACATTAAAGGGAAATGCCAAACATTCGAAAAAATAGCACTATTTATTACTAATGATACAAGGAAAACTGTTTGCGCTATAATCCTCCCAAAAGACGCCCAAAGCGCCTGACAAGTTATATCAGCACTATCAAGCAAAAAAATATATATAAACGAAGCTTTACAAGAGGACTCTAGAGAATTTACAAATAGGTGTTGTGAAAATTTGAGCAAGTGAAGACTTATACTATAGGCAGAGTGTTTAAACACGTGTATCTTGCGTTTGTTGTTGCAGTCGCGGTTTCTCTGAAAGGGCGTATAACTGGGTCCGCGGTTCAGTCCGGCTCACAATCCACCCACAGTGCCGGCCGCCACGGCAGTCCGCTATCCCACGAAAGTACGGCAACTCCTGCAAGGCAACATGGTATCAGTGCAGACGACGAGGTCATGGGAGACTCGGCCACCTACACGGTGGGCGCAGGTAGCGTTTCCCTTCGCGGTGACAACTAGATGGGCTGCCACAATGCCGGACTTTCCAGGGTTAGTGACAAAATCGCACAAAGACATGATACACAGGCATATCCCCCACCCGCACCCTCTCTCTTTCTCTGTAGATTTAGATGCATGAAAAGGGTATTGCTCAGTTTAGCAGTGTGGTATATTTTATGATACGACCTCAGCCGTACCAACGATTATAATAAAACAATACAGTTTACCTTTCCTAATTTAATTTTTGCAGATTATGAATGAGCTTCGAGTCGCCCTCCTAGCCCAACATTCGCACGGAGGAAAACAGAAGTTTCATTCTCGCAACTGACCACAATGTACTTCCCGACCATTGGCTTGTTACGACCCATTATGGTGCAGACTTAACCGTTTGTTCAAAACATATTTAAGCAGATAGTTTATAAACAGACATACCCAGTTACTTTTCCGTACATTTCAAGTTGTAAAAAAAGGACAACAATATAATATAATCATTACACATAATTAAGCAACTAACCATCGTCATGTCATCAGTTCACAGGTGTATTAATTTGTGCTAAAAGAAATTGATGTAACAGCATGTTGTATAATCAATGAATTGTTGAGCGCCTCACGCCGATACGAACCCCAACGTCACTATAACGACAGGGAAGCAAGCGTCTCGCGGATTTAATAATTTTACTTTATTTTAATTACCCAGATCATACTTGCAGCTAAATTGTCAATATATAACCATAGGTTTTTGTCCAAAAATGTAGTTACAAAACTTTTTTTTTTTTCAATAAGGGTGAGAGTCATCGCATAGTGTGGAACTAGGATCCAAATTTGAGGAGATATAATAGGCAAATGATGGCAGTTCCACCTTTGGTTAACCCCTTTGGCCCTGTGGTTTATAGTTCACAGATGTTTTAGGAGCAGCACGCTCAAGAGGAGTACATCAAAGGGCAGGATTTCTTTGTACAATGTATATGGGGAAAAAACCTGCTGCTTTTCTTCACCAAGCCAACTTAAGAAATCTGAATTCAGATAAAGTCTGAAACTTCACATCCCTGACTAATTAATGCAGCATACTCTAGATGGCGTTCGTTTAGCATGACGCAGCTACAATTTCGAAGCGCTCCCAAGTTAAAACACAAACATTGTATAAAACGCTTTTGAAACAGAAGTGACAACAACTTGTTAATTTTTATTTTTATTTTATTTTTTGACAATGTTTTCTTCATTGTCAAAGTAGGCCTAAGACGTTTGTCCTATCAAGGTTAGTGTCAAATGTTAATTATCTCGCGTTCTTCGAAATATGAAGTGGTGAATGTGGGGAAATGTTTTTAACATTTCTAGATTTTGACAGTATTTCAGACGAAAGTATTTTTCGGGTGAGGTTTTTGCACTACATGTATACAGCTTTTTTGTTATGTCAATAACTACAAACCTTGTTCTTTGCCCATACTACATACATTTATAAACAGTCAGAGTTGTAAAAAAAAACACGATAAGAACCAAACACAGAAACAAAAGCAAAGGTAGAAAGCGCAGCCGTTAGCAACAATTGTTATTTACATGTACACTATTTACAAACACAGAAACATTAACATGCTTTTTATATAATATGGAATAAATATCAATTTAAGTATACAGGAATATTTGAGACTGAATACATATAGCCTACTTGGTAAAAATATTATTAATGAATGCTTAGAATTGATATGTTCATAACAATAACATGAAGGTGGGATATGGAATGCTTAATTTAAACGTACCATTTTATACGCTGGGCTACTGGCCAGGCACTCCGTCTAACTTTTACGTCAACGGTGACTTCACGGCGTCCACTCAAATTAAAGTGCGCCACCAAGAGTTTGACCCAGATAAAGGCAGCCGACTTTCAGTAATCTCACTGTAAGCAAAAACAGTGTGGACTTTGTGTTCAGGGATGAAAGTTGATGTCTATGAAAATTCCCGAAAGTGGCCTTTGGGCCATGCCAAGGTCCACATTATTCTAGACCATGTATGGCCGGGCTTACCTCAGATGTTCAAAGACTCGGTGTATCACCACAAATATAACAAATTGTTTGGATACCAATGTGGACCATTTCTTTTTCTTTTTGTCAATGCTCAAGGATATTTTGAGCAAATCATGACAATAGGAAAAATTATGAAAATAATATCACACCCTTTTGTCGAAAAAAGCATTTCTAAGCCAAACAGCGTCTTTGTTGCTCACACGCCCAAAAGAGAAGAATAAACCGAACTTTTGAAGCTTGGAACTTTTTGAAGTTTTGTGTTCAACTAACTCTTGGCTTCATACTGCATTAATGCAAGTCACACAAAGTGTCGAAATTTTTCCCAGATGCATCGTGAATTATGGCCTAGTCGGGCCAAACACTCGGTGGTGCGCTATTTTGTAAGATTTTAAACAAAATTTATACACTTATATTAGGAAGACACCAACTACGTCCACAGCAAAAGTATGGAACTATCATACTGGTGAGTCTTCTTGCCGAATTTTGAATTCTCAAAACCCCACCATCATTATGAGTTCCTGGTTAACAACCACGGCTGTTTTATGGGAAAGCTAAAAGCACAATTTTCTCGCCCGTGTCAATCCAGAAAAGCTACAACACTAATTGCAATTAATTAACATACCTACTATATTAATAATAACAAAGATAGATTGTAAGTATTTACATTGATTTTTGCAAGCAGTTAATAAAATTAACTGAAAGAAAATGTGTTGCGTCAAATGTCCTCTTCCAAAGAGGTAAACTAAACTTACGGTCTATTTAAAAGTATCAATAAGCGTTTTATACAAAATGTTCCTGAAATCATTACACTTTTCCTGAACTCAATTTAAGATGGAATGCGTTAAAATAATTTACCACTTTTACTCTTAATATAGCCTATACCACAAAAAATGATATATGTCGACGCCTTTTATTTCAGTATAAAAGGTTCACAGTTTTGTTTTCGTTCATGTTAAAATTGCATGAGTTGGTGGGTTAATTTTTTCTTTTTGTATTATTTACATGTATTTACATATTTATTATCTTTTTGTCCTATCTGTATCAGTATGTTTTTTGCTCTTTTTCATCAGGAAAACTGTCCATGCAGCATTTAATGAACATTATTCAACTAAAGCGGTAGATCCCAACTGTTTCAATCGTCATGTCTGCAAGCATCAAGCCGTTCTAAAAGGGTCGATTATGTTTTTCTCAGAGATTTTCTCTATTTTGAGGGGTGGAGGGGAGGGGGAGGGAGAAGGGTAGGGGGGAGGTGGGAGGAGATGAGTTCATGCCAGGTCATCATCTTCGATGAGGTAGTTTGGATTATTGGCGCTGAATCCAGCGATGCTCTCTCGTTTCTCCTCCATTTTGAGGCGCTTCTTGCGCGCCACGGGCTTGAAGGCGTTCCAGACCCGCAGACTTCCGTCCCACGAGCCCGAAACGTACTGAAAGAAAAGAAAAAAAATGTATAAATAGATGTAAAAATCATTGCATTATGACACAATCCGATTGATGTTCATGGTTAATGCTGATTAAACATTTAATCAACTAATCAATCAATCAATTCTGCTTAGTGAATCAAAATCAAAATCAACTTTACAACAACTTTGAATAGAAATTGCACTTTGCACTTTTTTTTCCCAGGGTCATAAACAAAGTATGACCCTACCTCTGAGAATGCTATTTAAAAAAAATAGCCATGTTAGTCTGATAGATAAAACAAGGAAGGTAGTGGTAGCACTTCAAGACTAACTAACTAGTAAACACAAAAACTGCATGAGCTTTTGTAGCAACAACTACTTCTTCAATCTGATGAAGCAGTTGTTGCTACGAAAGCTCATGCAGTTTTTTTATGAAATTAGTTAGTCTTAAAGTGCTACCACTACCTTCCTTGTCCTACCTCTGGGGACAGGGTAGTACTACACATAGGTCTGGGCTACACTTACGTAGAGGCTAGTAGCTACATTTATGTCCTGTACTACATTTAGGCACAGGTTGGGTACTACATTTCTGCCTCGGGCTACATTAAGTATTGCACTGCTGAGTATATTTTTAAAATCTTGTTAGGAAGACCTTCTGCTCGAGCAAAGACAAAAACATTAGTGAAGATCAACCACGTTTTCGGCTCTAGCCTGTAATTCATTCCATACCTGATTTCTCTCTGGTAGATGGATGATGCAACGTATGGAGTCCGAGTGTCCAACGTTGGTCTGTACCAGCTTATAGGTGTCAGGGTCATAAACTCTGAACAAAAAATAAACATTTTCAAGTCAATTTCGTTTTCTTCTTCAAGTTTTACTAAATAAATAACATGCATGATTAGGCCTACTTCGTTCAAGGATAAAAAGTACACGGGCTGACCTACAGTCATGCACACAACTGTGTAGGCTCTACTACTAGACTTTTCAGACTAGTATTTAATCATAATTTAAAATAATTTTTTCTAGGGGCAAAGGGAAGAATATCATACCTGAAATAACAATAATTAATTACTCTGCCTTTTGTTTTATTATTTATTAACAATGAAAATAAAACAAATGAGCACATTAATTCACTTTAACTCCACTTAACATAAATTACAGTATAACAATACACAATTAATTCAAAGAAATGCAACTTTGTTTGCACACAAACACACTTGTGCACAGTATTATTCAGTTTGCTGTGGCACTAAAAAAAGAAGAAGAAAGAGGAATTCAGGTGATCAGTTGAAAGTTGCATATTCCCTGCATTTTATTTGTTTTCAACTGTCTTTGAAGAGGGTAGATAGCACATCAATAGCTGCTGATCAGTCATGTTAGTTTTATGGGGGAAAAGCTGTATGAGAGAAAATAAGAAACTTAGTATGCAAATAGTATCAATGCACACAAGTTAACAGGAATATACAGCACAGATAAAAGTTACACAAATAAAGCCTGAAATTACACATGGTGTTCTATGAACACGAAATGAGCACCACTGCAACAAAACAAAAAACAATAACATCGAAAGCAAACATCGAAGCCAGAAGTACAGTAAAATGTGTACATTTACATGTATAATGCACCGTCACAGTCAATTAAATATAACATTTCGAGTATCAAACTATCACAGGGAAACAGTCCTATGAAATCCATAAAATGAAACATGTTTTGAACATTTGAATTAACATCACCCACATATATTGTTTGCCCATGATCAGCCATTTTGTGAGTCAAATTGTGCGTAAATGCAAGCACGTTGCGTTAAAACACGCACTTCACATAATTAAATACAGCTACGGCTACAGTTAAGGCTACAGCTATGGCTACAACTGTTACTAAGGGTGCTGCTAAAGATGTACTTATACTTCGATGCATGGTGACTCTAAAACCTAACCCATAGCCGTTGTGTAGTAGCCAATTCAGACACGGCGTAAGCGAGCAAAACACGACACGTGACACCACTTCTTTTTACCGTACACTGCTATGGGGCCAACAGTAAAGGGGTAGGAACAACTTACAATCTCTAAAGAGTTGATTCCTGTAACACCATGCGGTACAAAACAAAATTCACAAACTACCGTCACTTATCTAGACAAACAAGTAGGCATTGCATTTAAACGAGAAATTGTTCATAAACAAATTGGTACAAATTTATAAATAAAGTGTCACCTTGATGAATGTACTCACTTGATTGTGTTCTGGACACCAGCGGCTATGCAGCTATTATACGCATCAATGCAGAGCGCTGTTACGGCACCATGAGCGGCCAACACTTGCAAACAAGTCATCCCATCACCGCTCTGTAAATAAGAAAATACTACTGAATAATAGACATGCAACGCTGTAAAAGACTATAGGGTTTAGGGTGTTGTCACTGCTGACAAAAAAGTCTGAAATTGGGATTCAGATCACAGGAGGTACATGTACATTTTGTTCACTCTATTTTCTACTTGTGTGATGCTACTTTCATTTGTTTTTTAGTTGTTTTCTGCAGAGCAGCGCCATGAGCGTCGCTTGCGGCGGATACCAGCGCTTTAAAAGTTTCCATTATTATTATTATTAATTATTGAAACTATGGTATTTCCACCTTTTGATTACCCTTGGAGTGATAGATTGCAAGGAGCTTTTGGGAACAGTATCCTCAGGGCTAGAGGCGTAGATCAAAAGGCAGGGCTTATTTAATCTGGAGAAAATACACAATTTTGTTGTTTATCAAGCAGACTTAATAATAAAAGTCTGAATTCAGATACAAGTCTGATATTTCTTATCCCTGAAAAGAAGAGGAAACTGTCTAGCACAGGTATTTTTAGAGCGTTTTACAGTTTTCTACGGCACAGAAAATGAAAGGAAAAAAGAAAAAAGAAATCAGCTGATTGGCAGTTTAGAAGATGGAATACTTCTAAATTTGGGATGGTACAAAAAAACTGACTAGCTAAACGGGAATTGAACCTGCGAACTTCCAGGCTTATAAGTCGGCGCTCTACCAACTGAGCTATCTAGCCGTATGTTAGCAGTCTCTCAATTTTTTTAATGTGTTTGTTAGGGTGGGGGATGCCATCAGTCAGAAGCCATACGACTGTATACTGTCGTATAGTCAATCAATCAATCCATCAATTAATCTTTATTATATCCCAAAAAGTGTACTTCAAATGCTTGCATACAGTAAAAACATTGAAACATTAAAAACATTAAAATCAGTTTTAGGAGTAAAAACAATTACAGGAAAAGAAAGAAAAAGAAATATATATATAATATAGCCAGGGATCACGCCCAATTATACACGGGAAGGGCTGTGTCTTATGAAACAGATAATTTAAAATCGAAATTTCAAAACTGTACCACTCACCCAAACACGGATCGTCCCATCTTCGGACGCCGTGATCCAATTGCGTCGCGCCCTGGACCATTTGACCTGGGTGATCTCACCATCGTGACCTTGCAGGGTGTTGGTGAGACGCATCTGGCTGCCGTTTGGATCAAAGCTACGGATGTACACCATCTTGTCGCTAGATGCATAGGCAAACTCATTTCTAAAGATGGGGAAAAAAGTTAATTAAACACTTTTTTTTTTGAGTATGTACATAACCGTCTTTTTGAAAGGTAAAATAAGTTCAATCATAACTTTTTATACAAACACGGCCACAAAAAAAAACCTGTGAGAATCTCTTCAAAGTCGGTAGAACAAACTTTAGTGCTTAAAATAAAAAGGATTTAAATTTTGATGAGGATTTTATTTAATGTTTTTATTGGGCTTATTTTGCTGTCGGCTATTGATATAAATGACAGTGAAGTGTGGCATTACTTTCGTTTGGTTCATTTATTATTAATGTAATTTTATTAGTACACCTTTTTTACCATATGATGATCGGTAAAAAAAAAAATTTAAAAGCAGACAAACAAAAAGATCTATTTTCAATTTATCTTCAATTTGATAATTTAGAAAAAAACAAAACAGTAACTTCAAATATCAAGTAATAAACCAAAAGGGAAACCGACTGTGTAACTTTATAATAACTTGGGGTTAAACAAAGAACAAATTGACTAGAGTAGGATTTAAACCAACGACCTCTGGATAAGCAAGCCGTCCCACTATCAACTGAGCTATCCATGTTGGTAGTCTCCCTATTTTTTCGCAATCTTAGTTCAGGGGTGCCAGTCAGAAGCCAATCAACCTGTAACTGCCGTGTAGCCAGGATAACACCCAAGTGATACAACTTGGAAAGTGGCAGCAGCGGGATCGCCTTAAGGGGGTGCGAGTTTTTATTTTAAGTAACAAGTAGGCCTAAGCCACAAGGAAAACTGACTGGGTAAATTTTAAATAATTTAGGGTTAAACAAAAAGAAAGTATACATTATGTAGCATGTATATTTAATGCCCTATGCCTCACAAGCTTCAGAAAGAGAAAAAATAATTTAAAATCACCCACAACTTTTTTTAATAAATGCTGTTAAAAAAATATATATATACATATTTTTTAAATACAACAATACCAAGTTTAATCAAAAACTGTTACACAAGTATGCTGTGGGTAAAGGCAAAACACATTTTATTTATATCTGTGAAAGACTTATCAGAGAAACAAAACAGAAAACAAATAATAGCGTTTACGAAAAAAATAATGACAAACCTTTGACTACTGTAATCCATGTCAATGACGATACCGTCACACGCTAGCTCCTGCACTTCAAACGAATCCGGGGATGTGTTTCGAAACGTATCATGAAGTCTGACGGTACAAACACAAATAAGACATGATAATCAAAAATTAACTGTAACTCCAGTGAGAGATTTAAATGTACTAGAATCCTTCGGAACTCAAACAAAATCCAACACCATATATATTATGGTAATTCAACTTCCAAACTGCTGGACTCTGTTTATGATGGAATGCCTGATCCTAAGTAAAGCATAACCAGATTACTAGCGCAGTCATCAACAAATATGCTGCCTTCACTTTTTTAGGATGGCTAGGTTGAAAAGAGAAATTAAATGGCAATCTGATCTCTGTTATCAGCCCAAAACAAACAATTATTTTAGTGTGTTTGTGTTTGGGTTCGGAAGGTTTGGTGACAGTGGGGAGGGTAAAAAAAAATTAAAACTAAACCAAAAACGAGGTTGGGGACCAAACTCCCTCATTTGCCTTTGACACTCAATTGTCTAGACTTTAAAGACCTGATAGTAAACTAGACAGACGACAGACAGGCGGAACCTTGGATGGAAATAATATTTAACTTCAGAAATCAACACCTCTGTGGCAATACTCACTTTCCCGATTCCAAATTCCATATGCAAATTCTTCTGTCCCATCCGGAGCTCAACTGTAAACAATAAAAAGACAATCAAAATGTGATGTAATCGAGGAATACCCCAAACATGGTACTGTCTGACCATTCAGTATCATCCACTGTGGTTTTGAATGATAGATAAACTATGCCAGCCTGCAATATATATCTTACGATGAATGCATCAACACAGTACACATTTACACACAATTAATTATGTGCAAGTTGTGCCACAATAGACAATCTATGCAACTATTATTATTATTATTTTGAATTTCTGGTAATAAAACCAAGGATGCTTCATAAGTAAACTGAATCACTGTAGCTCACAAGCCTGAGGAAACCTGCAGACAGTGGTTATCGCTATGTGAATCAGGAACACTGACACTTTCACGATAAGTGTTCCAATTTCTTCCACGTGAATCACCCATCCTGTTCCCTACAGACTAATGTCCCATCCGAAGAACAAAGTAATTATGGTAAAGTATCTTGCTTAAGGACACAAGTGCCATGACTTGGACTTGAACCAAACTCTGCTGCTCAGAAACACCAGAGCTCGAGTCCGGTGCTCTTAAACTCTCGGCCATGACACCTCGAGCTTGAATGGTTTCAAATTGTGGGTCAACTCGCGGGAAAATACTACCAATATATAGAGGAATGGTGTTTGAAGCTTTGCATGGTGTGGAGGATAAGAGTAACTATAAATATAAATATAAATATAAATATAAATAGTAAACTTGCGGGTACAACCATGTGTAAAAAAAAAAAAAAAAAAAAAAAAAAAAACTCTTTGAGGGAGTGTTGGCTCTGAAAAGAGCCGGTTTGGTCTCGACGTTTCGAACAGTATACTCTGCTCGTCTTCATTTCTCCTGAAGACGAGCAGAGTATACTGTTCGAAACGTCGAGACCAAACCGGCTCTTTTCAGAGCCAACACTCCCTCAAAGAGTTTTTTTACACATGGTTGTACCCGCAAGTTTACTATTTATATTTATATTTATATTTATATTTATAGTTACTCTTAATATATAGAGGGTTTATATGTAACTTTGGTGTCATTTAAGTTCTACATCAACAAATGATCAAAAGACAATTATACTTGACTTACTAAATACGTGGTGTCATAGCCACTCTCTCGTCCAATCAGGGTCAAGCAGGTCACGCAGCTACTGTGGCCAATCAGAACATTCTTACAGATGAAACCTGCCACTCGATTGGTCACAGAGTCCTGAGCCTTCAGATACAAATTTTGCGATTGGTCAAACTATTGGTTTAAAGTGTTGCTGTGTAATAAGTGAACAGTACCATTACAAAACATTGATACATGAAATATATATTTACATATTTATTTATAAATTCTGGTTGTGAACCCACTTATTGTCAGAAAAGCGAACTAAATCACTATACTAGCCATGGAGGGAGGGCAAGGAAGGAAGTTTCGGTTTTAGATGTGGGAGGAAAACCCCAGAGAATTATTCTAGGGAAAACCAAGCAATCAGGTAGGGACTGAAAGACTGAGAGGTGGAAGGTGAGAAAATAAACCACTCTGCCAACCCAACCGACCAACAATATGGGCTTTGTAAGTGATTAGGAGCAGTTTGAATTAAGTTTGATGCCGAACTGCTAATGAGTGCAACAGCCAGGACCCAAACTCAAAGTCTTACAACATCAGAGCTTGAGAAACCTTTTTTTTATTTATTTTTTTATTTTATTTTATTTTTTTTTTTTGGGGGGGGGTGATCCTAAGGGTCATTTCCTCCAATCAAAAAAGTTGGAGGTAAAAAAATACACAACATCTTCCCTGGGAGTTGTGTTGACCGACTTACTTGATTGTCCATCATGCCGGTCTGATGGAGGCCACTGTCGGCCAGGAGCTCCGAGTCCTCGTTTAGGAGTACAGCATACTTCTTGACCAGCTCTGGCATTCCCATTGGCTTCATATTCTGCAGAGCGTTGACTGCCGCATCATCAAATCCCCAAACATCTATCATGGAATATAATAATAGTGATAGTGGCTTCTTGTAGGGCTCATAATCCGTCCCTCAACGACGCTTACGGCACTCCAGCATTTTTACCCCTGGTCACTGGGCCATTTATTTCATTCCTTAAACCATCTCAGCTCCCTGGGGAGTATAGCGCCTGTGCTGCCAAGTGTGTAGCGCACCGAGCTAACTCAATCACTCATTATTACCTCTGGTCACTGGGCCATTTATTTCATTCCTTAAACCATCTCAGCTCCCTGGGAACTATACAGCCTGTGCTGCCAAATATGTAGCGCACCAAGCTAAATCAATTCCAACCATCTCTGCCATTAATGGGACACATTTACTCCTAGGTGAAGAGAAGCAGTTATAGTGAAGTGTCTTGCTCAAGGACACAAGTGTCATGACCGGGATTCAAACCCACACCGTGATGATGTAATCACCAAAACTCAAGTCCTATGCACTAAACTGCTTGGCTACGACACGCCACAGTAAAGTGGGTAAACCTGAACAGAGTCAAATATTTTGTGACATGAGAGGAAGTATGGTTTGGACACTTACAAATGTTGCCGTCTTCTGACCCGAGTAAGAGTAGATCCAGATCCTCAGCAAAAGTTGCTCTGAGAAGAGCTGGGTGGTAATGCTTCTGGTGTTCTGTAGGCTGCAGAGATAAAGTAATGGTTTGGAAAAAACATGAGTAAATTTTAGTCTGATCATGAAAGCTCATGAGGTGTAATTTTTTCAACAAAAAATGTTTTGAAGTTTTTGTTTGGAAAACAAAATATATGATTGAGAAAGGCTTCAGGCATAAAGCCTTTCTCCAGCATCTGAAAGCACACAACTCTATTAAGCAACAAGGGTGTTTTTCTTTCATTATTTTCTTGCAACTTCAAAGACCAATTGGGCCCAAATTGTTACAAGTTTGCTATTTTATGCTTATGTTTGAATGCACCAAGTGAGGATACTGGTCTTTTACATATACCAAAAGTATACCCTACCTTTATCTTCTTGTAATTTTGTACGTCTTTTTATAATATGTGTTTATTCTCTCGCAATTCGACGCTCGGTTGCCATGGGAGCATTTTTGAGAATGAACCCTTAATGAAAATGAAAACAAGAATATGAAAACTCTACCTTGGCATCTGGTTTGTTTAGGGTGTAATGGCTGCCGACCTGCGAGCTGACGTTTCGGACCACTGAGCTGATCTGAACGGGCTGGTGAGGTTCCTTCTTCAGATTCATCACTTGGGCCAACTTGTTCTTAGCCTCGGACAATAGAAAAGTTTCTTTGCTACGGAGAGATTTTCAAGGCAAGGTGAGAGCTGAATTGGGCGACTGGGTGTCTTGTGGTCAGGGTGCTGGGTGTTTTATGGTCTGGGCTTCTTCTGTTGGTGTCTTATGGTGTGGTGTTTTATGATCTGTGTGTCATTTGGTCTGTGTAACATAATGGTCTGGGTGTCTTTTGGTCAAGGTGTGCTCTGGTGGCTTCTGGCTTGGGTGTCTTTTCATCTGGGTGACCTATGGTCATGGAGACCTAAGGCATGTGTAAGGTATGGGTGTCTTTTTGTCAGGGTGATCTATGGTCTAAGTGTCTTTTGTGGTCTGGGCATCTTATGGTCTGGATGACTTATAATCCTAGTGTCTTTTGGTCATGGATGGGATTGGAACTTATAACCCCCCCCCCCCCAATTCCAGAATCGGGCCCAGTTTCATGGCTCTGCTCACCGCCGAATTTCTCTGCCAACTGTGCAAGTGAGGAATGCCTAGTAATGTGAAGTACGCACATGCACACAAGCAAAATTCTCTGCTAACCCGTGAAACACGCTTGACAGACGCAAAGAATTCCCTGCTTCCGTAAGCGCCGACGGTAAGCGCCGACGGTAAGCGCTTACAGGAAGCAGAGCCATGAAATTGGGCCCGGATGTCTTAACCAGTAGACCACAGAGCATGCCCAGAGAGGAGAGGCAAGTTTGAATCTCCAAACACTCAAGTTTCCTGTAAATGTTTTCTTTCTGCAGCACTCCAAAAGCAAACAGTAGTCCTCATCACACATATCCGTGTAGAGTAAAACAAACTAACATACCTGTACATGAAGTGGTTGGACTGGAGTCTCTCCCATTTGTTAGCCTGGCCGTCACTACCGCCATCAAAAATTAGAATTGGAACCTTGTGAGCTGAAATACAATAGCAAGACAAATTGGGTCAAGAGTATCTGACCTTCTCACGCCGTGTCAAAATTGGCAGCTACGGCTATGGCTACTGATGGATCGAGGCACGTTGAAGCATCGGGTATCCTTAGCAACAGTCAAGCCGTAGCTGTAGCCACCAATTTGGATACAGCCTAACATTCTCAAAGTTGGACAATTTGTGTGTTAAATTAAAACACATTTCAGAGATGTGATAAATAAAAATGCAAGACAAACAGACAGACAGACTTACTGTATGTGAGGCACTCCACAGCATGTTTGCATTTCAGTGCCGTGATGCATCCAGATGGATTGTATTTCCACATCATCAAATGTCTACGACTCGTACTTGCTGAGAAAAAAAAAATGAATAAGTTTCAACACTTAAGTTTGTAAATAGCTTGTACAGGTCATTTTCGTCAAATCAAGTGTTTCCTCAAAACTGTTATCAGCAAGAGTATGGCATTGGTGTTTCATTTTTGCCATCATCTGACAAGGATCTTGAGCTGCCAGTTATTCATCACTCTTCAGCCATCCTGCAGCACCAGTCGTGCTGCTTTGTTTTTAATAGTCCACCTGTCATGCATCATCACTCATGCGCCGTTCCTTATGTGCCACAGCCATCGCCAGATGGTGGTCGAACGACAGACGACAGATGAGGAGGGGGGGGACAGGAAAAGGTCATACAAGACAGACGACAGATGATTGGCAACAGGAAACAGTCGTACATGAGAGACGACGGCAGATATGGAACATAAAAGATACATCCTATGATTGGTTGATTTGTTTCCAACAAGTTCAGCACTATTGTTGTAAATTTGTTTAACGTTACAAACTGTTGTATCTTGTTTTTGCATTGCATAGTTTTCCTACCTGGGTTGGCAAAAACTAAAGCTGTGATGTTGCAATGTAAAAGTCTCTAGTAAGTTTGCTTGATTATTTCTTGTAAAGAACCTTTTCAACACGTGTGCTCTTACCGATGACTTCGTTCATTTCCGGGATATATTTCAAGATGTGCAGATGATATTTCTCATTTTCTTCTTCTTCCTGAAATGTCCCGATAAAATCTGTCACCTGAAATATTAAGGACGTAAAACAAGACACACTGTCATTGTATTCCCAGGAAATTGTGTGAAAATTGAAGTTTGAAAGATGTTTTTCACAGCAAATAAAAAGAGTGATGTTTTCACTGTTGGATTTGGTAAACTACCTGGTGAGTTTTGTAAAAGCCACAACTGTAACCATGATAAAAAAAGAGTAAGAAAAATATTACAAAGAAGAAATCTGTCACCTGAAGTGGTAAAACAAGAGACACTTGTTTTTGAACTGCTAACAAAAATTATGTAAAAGTATGAAGATTGTTTTCTCAACAGGTAAAAGGAGTTATGTTTTTCAATATTAGATTTGATTATAAAGTGATCTTTACAAAAGATACAAGCATAACCAAGGTAAAAGTAAGAAAAAGACTTAGCTGTTGCAAACTGATTACCAACCAAAAGGTTTTTTACGTATGGTAGAAATGCAAAAAGTAGTAAATGGTGACACGTTTCAACCCTAGCAGAGTCTTCCTTCAAGGCTTCAAAGAATAAGACTCAACTAGGGTCGAAATGTAGATCATTATTAACTTATTTTGGTTAGGTGAAAGTAGAAACAAAGAAAACTACTATGTACATTTTTCCAAAAGATTTTGTATCAAGCAAAACTTGTCTGAAGGATAACAGAGACAAAAGCAGACACAAAGAGTACATACGTTTTCCCCCGACTTGGGATCGTACAAGGTTGCCGTTGGTAATCCGCTGGCAACCCACAGCGTCTTATTCTTCGGCGAGTAGCATATATCTGTTATTGTTGAGACGAATCCGTCCAAACGGTGGGTCAATTTGCCATCCTGTGACCAGATCTTAACGACCTTGTCAAATGATCCGGTGACGAGCCTATAAAAGGGGATGAAGTGAGGGTCAGAGGTGAATGAGAGTTCACAGGGAGGAAGTGGGGGTCATGTTGTTTTCATCAAGTACATTTTCTACAGGCTCACTTTCACTTTAACCAATTTACTGCGGTATTAAGAACAATTGTCCGTGCAGGCACGCTGCATTATTTTTAACTTTTTGGAGCTTCTTGAGAAATCGTTTTCCTTTGAAAATAACACTGCCACAATGAATCCATGACTTGAAAAAGGACATACAACAACCATGAGCGAGAAAGTTCCTCTTGCAAGCGTGTTTTCCCTAGTACATGTAAACCCCCTAGAGCAAGTACATCGAATGCCGCTCCATCAATCATCGAACGCGTACAACGCCTTCGATGCAGTCCAGTGAACATTAGGCTAGCTTGGTGGTCTAGTGGTGAGACATCTGCTCTAGCAATGCAAAGGTCGTGGGTTCGAATCCCACTCGAGAGATTGCCTGCGGATTTTTTTTTTACAGAGCTTGAAAAAGCAACTGAGCATACAGTGCTTAATACACATCGGTGTAAGGGGAAAAACCAAATTGAAACCAGTGAATATTAACAGAGATCATTGTTTGAAACAATCTGGGCCCAATTTCATAAAGATTTTAAGCAGACAATTCTGCTTAGTAAATTTCTTTACTAAGCAAGAAATGAGCGGGGTACCACTGGCAACAACGTAAACTTTATGGAGTGTTGGCTGGTAACCTGCTTTTGCTAGGCAATATTTTTCTGTGCTTAGCAAGTTTTTGTGCTTGCACGCTTTATGAATTGGGCCCTCTTAGCAACTTCTGGGTATTAAAACATGGCGTGAGAGTGTTCCCTGAATCAAAAATGGTAATGAAGTGTATTTTGAATTTCTTACAATGTGTTATTCTCCGTGTCTTTAACCAGAGTCAGGCAGGATATCCCAGCATCGTGGGCTTTAGGATTACTGTCAGAAAAAACAATAACAAAATTAGAAATCAACAAAAAATAATAAAAATCACAGTGTTGAATGATAATTGGGCTATGCCATTCAGCAATTTGATATCAAACAAAGAATACACTGTACACAGTCAACCCTCCTACTGTCTGTCCACTCAATACCATCCACTATGGTTTTAAATAAACTGCGCCAGCCTACAATATGATATCATGTGGTGAATGCGTCTACACAGTACACAGTCAATCCTCCTACTGTCTGACCAATCAATATCATCCACTTTCACAGGAACACAGGTTTGCAATATATCATAAAAATTATATGATGTAATATGGTAACAACATGAACACATGAACAACTGATGCAGTAAACTTTTATAGAAATCATGCTGGTTTTCTGTAAAAGCTCAATTTTTTTAACTCAAAACAGTGCAATACAAAATTAGTATTCAATCTACACGTATTCCACATAAGCAAAAACACATACAGAGCAAAAATGTTACTTACTGTGCGAGGTACAGCATGTAAAATTCCATGGCCCTTTGAAACCATAAGCCATTTTGAGATATGGTGGACACAATACTATGACACTGTTAGGTCTGGGTAAATTTGTCTGTATACACCCAAACCAAACAGTACACTGCTATAGTGTCCACCATATTTCAAAAAGGCTAATGGCTTGGGCTTAGGCTCTTACTTATGTACTTTAGGCTCAGCCTGCCTGCTTGAAGCCCCGTAATAAAATGAACACTTTTTCAAAATGGCTGATAGAGCCTCAAGCTGGTACCCGAGCCCAAGCCGTGCTTTCAAAAGAACTATGGCCCATAAGTGGAGAGTTCTGCGGTAAGCAGAGCCATAAAAATTTGGACTTTGGCTCTGGTTACCGTAAGCAAAGAATCGGCACTTACAGGAGCAGGGGTCGATTTCACAAAGATAGTCCTAACTTAGGACCGGTCCTAGGAGTTATTAAAAACTTAAGGCTAGTCCTAAGATAGGACGAGTAACTCGTCCTAACTCGAGATAAGACTAGTCTTAACTCTTTGTGAAATCCACCCCAGGGAATTTTTAAAGCACTTTCGTCAAGCGATTTCACAGGTCAGCAGGGCATTCTTCGTTTACACAGCTAGCCCAGATAGTCAGTGCTTACCCTGTAAGCAGAGAATGGTGATTGTAGGCGCAGAATGCAGGGTAAGTAGAGCAGAGCCAGGAAATTGGGACCTTGGCTCTCCTTAACATAAGCAAAGAATCAGCACCTACGGGAGCAGGGAATTCCACGCTTTCCTCAAACCTTTTTTCACAGGTTAGCAGGGCATTTTTGTTTGTGCACGTGCGTACTAAATGTAACTAGGCATTCTTCGCATAAACAGCTAGGGCAGAATTTGGCGCTTGCCCTGTAAGCGGAGAGTGGTGTTCGCAAGCGCAGAATTCAGCGATAAGCAGAGCCATGAAATTGGGTCGTGATCCTTCAGTTGCTGACAGAAAACGACGAATTAATCAGGCGAGAACCGATCAGTAATTATTATTTGTCATCGTTGCTGGGGTAAAATGTAATTGTTAACAATGATTTTATTGGTGCAGTTTACGACAAACACAAAAGTGGTGGAGAAAATTACATTTCACTGATACACTTACTGTCATGACATTGATGAGATCCAAAGACGCAATTATGAAGAAATACAAAAATGGAATGCAGGACATTGTTATGAATTGAAACATGCATTGAGGTATGGAAATGAAAATTGACATAATAACTGACAAATTTTAATTTTTCGGACACCATAAATATTGTTTTAATCATTTTGCAGAAAAATGGCTAACATTAATGGTTTCTAAGTAAAACTGTATGGAAAAATTATACAAAACAGAAATTCAGTTTTATTTTAGAAATGTAGACACTAAGCTAACATGAAAATAATAGAATTTCCAATCTTTACTGTCACATTTTTAGTTGAGTGGAAGTAAAAGAAAATGGTATATAGTATATATTTTTGGTCGCTCACCAAAAGACTGGATTCAGTCCTTTGTTTCCAGGGTACGATGACGAGTCGTAGATAATTAACTTGCAATCAAACCTTATAAAAAGATAAAATGACAATAGAAATTAACTTTCATAGTGAGACAATTACAGCATCAACGAAAAAAAAAAAAACTTATTGTCAGAGACTCATGTCACAGGTTTATTTTTTATTCGGCAACCAAAATAAGCAATTTTTCAGTGGATTTCTTGTTATTCTCAAAAATCGAAAACATGCGACCCACTGCAGCGAACGATAACGACGCAAAGAGAACGCATTCTATTGGTTGAATGAGCGTGTGCGTATTCTGCAGTGTGACTCGGCCTTTATCAATGTTATGCTTCAAATCTACTAATGCGCAACAACATGACCAAAGCACCGACCAGGGAGACCACTGAGTCAGGGCTGGAATTTAGAGGAGAAACCTACAAGACGGCAGGGCTTGTAGCTCAAATAACTGGACCAGAATTTTGTGTAGAAGACCAGGGGTCGATTTCACAAAGATAGTCCTAACTTAGGACTAGTCCTAGGAGTTATTAAAAACTTGAGGCTAGTCCTAAGTTAGGACGAGTAACTTGTCCTAACTCGAGATAAGACTAGTCTTAACTTTTTGTGAAATCCACCCCTAAACTAAAATGCCATGAAAAAAATGCTTACACAGGTTAACATTTGAACTGTTGAATTTGAAATGCACTAAGAGAAGATCTGTTTTATTTTTCAATAGTCATCTGAATTACATTTATCAGATTGAAAGCCAACACTTGAACACAAACACATGACTGCCGAACTTGTCAGGTTCTGAGTTACTGGCCCGATGCTAAAAAACACTGGCCTCGGGCCAGGACTGAGCTTCTTCTTCAGTCTGTTCCTTGTGTGGATAGTTGGCATTTTTGTATACTAACCCTGCTGAGAAAACACGAGACTCCAGACACACGATGCACTTGACAATGTCTGTATGCTCTTTAGAAACAAATGGATCTTCAAGCTGAATAATGCTGCTCTTGTCTCTCTCTGCAGGGCAAACATTTGAAAAATTAAAAATAAGAGATTTTTTTGAATCTCGGACTTGATTCTTGTGGAATGTGCCCTTGAGCAAGACACAGCTATTATACAGAATAGGTACGGATAAAAAAACATTATTTAATTTTAGTCTGAAATCTTACTTATTTTGAAGGTCATACTAAAACAATGTTTTTATTTTATATTCCCCTCTGAAATAAAGTCATATTTGAAAAAAAAACTGTATCTGAAAACCTTAAAAAGAAACACAATGACTGATTTCAGTTGTTATTTATAACCAAAATTAAGGACACCGTGTTTCAATGCTGAAAATTGTAAAAGGTTTTTCACTATCACCTGAGCTATCTTGCCCTTTGTTGGCGGTCTAATTTTTTGGGTCAAATTCCTTGTTCGGTGTTGCCAAACAGACGCCATTCACACACACACACAAAATTCAATAAAAACAGAGGGGAAACTGACCTGGTAACAATTTGGGGTTGGAAAAACGTTTTTTACTAGAATGGGATTTGAACCAACGACCTCCAGATTAACATGCCGGCACTCTACCAACTGAGCTATCCAGACCTAAGTTGGTGGTCTCCCTATTTTGTCAAAATCTTTGTTCGGGGGGGGGGGGAGGGGGGTGACAATCAGAAGCAATGGATCACACCAAAGAAAACGGTACAACATGGAAAGGGGGCAGCCAGGGGTTCACCTTAAGAGGGGTGGGTGTGATCCTATGGGTACAAGGCAGCTGACGGTTGTATGGCTTCTGACTGGCAACCCCCACAAAAAAATTTGACAAGCTATTACAAAAAGGACTGTTGGAAACAAGACGATGGTGTAAAGCGTATGCATAGATTCTCTGGGGGAAGGTTCCAACTTACTCTCGTCCAGGCTGTAGACTCTGATGCTTCCATTCAGGCCACACACAAGCTGGTGCCTGCGTATGTTCAATGCCATGCAGTAAACAGGCGAGCCAATCTACATCGAAAATTACAGATTGAATAATGGAAATACATCAAGCAATAGTTTCAGCTTTTGGCCGTACATTTATGCATGTACAGTATTCTGTACAGGGCTCGAATTTGACACTGGACAACAGGCCCAGGACACCAGTGATTTTAGCCCTTGGCCAGTAAACTCATGACTGGACAAGTCCGGCGGTCATGTGACTTTCAATGGAATAATAATACCTCACTGTATGTACAACATATAATGATGTTCAAATGTTTATCGAGTCAGATAAATATCTCTTTCAATTCGGACTGGGTATTAAAATATACTAACCAATAAGACAAATGACATACATTTTCTCTTAGTGCTTATTCAAATACAAACAGTTTACAAATTCAACTTTGTAGAAAGCTCTTTCTCATAAAGTCTTGTAAAATAAATTCTGGTCCGGTAAACATTTTTAGCTACAGGCCCTGCAGTCTTGTGGACATTTACCCAAACTCAAGTCCTGGTGTACATTTTATAAGTCTCACAACAAATGATTATAGTTATTGCAAATAAGAACTGTTATCAAACAGCGTTCTTTTGTTAAATGACAATTGAATGGTTGCAAATGATCGGTCAAATCACTGATAAATCAATGTGTCCTTGCAACTAAGTTGTATCTTCTGATTTAGCATTTACATGACATGCGAGTTTTAGAGTGTCAAAAGGTTGTATTTCGCAAAAACCTGCATGTACGTACAAAGTCAATGGACGCAGATATACGATGTAGTTGCATAGATCGTGTTTGCGCGAGATATGACTTTGTAAAAGCAAGCAACGACCCATGCACCGACACGACCAAATATTGGTGAGAGTACAATTCTATGGTGCCAACCATTCACAGTTTTTGCCCAGAGGCATTTTGGCTATGGGTGATACACTTGATGTTATCATTGTTATTAGACATTTCTAGTAAAGAAACCAAGGATGACTCATAAGTGAACTTAATAGCTCACGAGAGCCTGAGGAAACCTGTAAACAACGATTCTTGCTATGTGAACCAGAAATGATGGGGTTTAACCCTTACTCTTCCACGATAAGTGCTCTGGGTTCTTTTACATGCACTAAAAATCCTAGTGCACGGGACTCACAGCTTCATGCTCGATCCGAAAGACAAAGCAATTATGGTAAAGTGTCTTGCTCAAAGGACACAGTAGTCAGGACCAGGACTTGAAACACGCACTCTGGTGACCAGAAACACCAGAGCTTGAGTCCAGTGCTCTTAAACATCACCTATTAGACTCACCTTGATTCTGTCAAAGACTCCCCCTCCTGATGACCAGGCGATGATCAGTCCATCATTGGAAGAGGAGAACATAACCTTCCCATCATGCCTTCAAACAAACAGGATTAGAAGTTACTTTCGCACTGGTGATCAGGAACGGGCTCTGGGAGGTAAATTCTTAGGCTGGGGGGAGGGGCATGAGAATCATTTGCAAGGATAATGGGGGAGGGATTGCTCAGGGGAAGGGATTGCTGAGGGGGAGGGGCTGCTGTGGGGGAGGGGTTGTGGAGTGAGGAAGGATTGCTGAGGGTGGTAGGGGTTTTTCGAGGGAGGAAGGGGCTGCTAAGGGGGAGGGATTGCTGGGGGAGGTATTGCCATAACAATTGCCTTGTTTGATGACAAGATCTTTAAGCCTTTTAGGGGCCATCAAAATATATAATGCTTTACAATTTTGAATTCTGCTTTGTTTTTCCAAGAATGTGGGTGGACGCGTTCAAGAAAATAATTCAAAATCAAAACTTAGTTTGAAATTATAAATAAGAGAAGGAAAATAACACAAAAATAAAAGTCTGAAAATGTGCCTGGTGGGCAGTAGAATATACACCTGTTTATGTGTGTTGTGTTGTGTTGTCATTTAGCCTTCCCAAAAGACTCTGCTACTGTGCTAAAGTTGAATCATCGAGCCACTAACTATTTTTAAAAATTATAAGTTTCTGAAATGCTTAGCTGAAACTTACCAGTAAAGAAAGTCAGTGACCCAGCCTTGATGTTCAAAGGTCGTGAGAACCAACTTGGAACCCTCGGCTTCCCATGTTTTAATAACGCCATCTTCAAGGAAATAAACCACAAGAATTGTATACATATTTCTCTGTTCGCAAATGCCGCGGCCATAGATGTGATTGGTACTCGCTGTTACCTCGCTGTACAAGGATGGATTTGACAATCTTGCAACAGTTTTTTGCCATTTTCTTTTTACAAGTTGATACTGTATCCAGCTAAAACTTTCACAGGTGACCTTTATTGAATCTTTATTGATTATTTGGCCTATAAATCAGCAATACGCTGGAAAAACACAATCTATGACCTGTCCTTTAAACGTACATTTAATACTAATAGTCAAATACAGTGGCCCATTTTCTGGACAAAGTACCTTCGAATCCTGCCAGGATCTCACGCCTCATCGGGTGGTAACCGATGGCTGTTACGGAACGATGATGCGTTTCCTTAATGACAGCTTGCTTCTCCATCGCCATCTTGCTTTACAGCAGATTGAAACTTATCTCAAAGAAAGAAAACAACACATTTCCCTACGGACTATTAAACAATTCTATTATATCACTGTGTCATGGAAACTACTAACGTAACAAAGCCAGTACAACTACAACACCTGCAAAATAAGTTCACTTTCAACATTCTTATCATATTTACGACAGTTGCAATAGTTGATTAATTGCAGGTCGGCAGCCCTGCACTGCAGTTGCTGACGTAGCCCTGCTGTACTAGTACTTTGTGGTCAAGGGGCATCAACATTTTAAAAATGTCTCAGTTAGTGTGTGGCTATAGCCTGATAGCTGACCCAACAAAATCACTAAATTTAACTGATTAATGTTTTAATCAAAAATTTTCACTTTTTGTATTTTCCGACATCAGTCATCAACGCAAACAAACATAAGATTTCACTTGTCCGAGACACGCATACGAAACCTGGTTCAGCATGTTTAGCCTGGTCATGTGTAAATACTTCACCCCAGTCAGCAAATGCCTTTGTTTACAATACAATTCCCCTGACTCTGCCCTCTGCTCTGGCCCTGGGGTCATAAATTATAAAATAAATAATTAAAAATTATAGCCTCCTGAGACCTGAGTAAATGCATCCCCCCCTTTTTGTTTATCCACTGCAGACAATCTCAGTATTACTTTATTTAGCCCCATAAATAGGGCCAATCAACTTCGTATCCTTAGATACGATCGGATACGAAGTGGATTGACCAAATTTGGGGGGGGGGGTATACTTCATTCAATTCAACTCATTCAATTTCAAGTCAATATTAATGTCAACAAACGTTAAAACACTAAAAAACAGTGTCAGTGACTGTGAGTAAGCAGCGCGTTTTCCTGGTTTTATTTTCCTGTTAACTGTCAGCTACAGTAACATGTGGATGAGTAGTGTAATTTGATATCATTCAACTCGCACGGTTAATATGATAATTAGATATTATTGGAGATAGTTACATTATTTTGTATGCAGGTCCACAGCTACCATGGCTACGCTACTCTTCCCTGTCGCCCGTCGATAATGAAAGTTGTGTACAGACAACAACCGTACAATCCATGCAGTACAAGGATGGACCGCTCGTATTGAATGCTGCCACCAAGCGAAGCGTTTCGGGGAGGGTGGAGGCACGCGTAAAGTTTACTGTTACAAACGTTTTTCATAAGGCAAACACATTTTAGTGACAAAGATTCTTAAATCCCATGGTTAAAATCTCTTAAGACTAAGCTCATTCTCAATTTAGTAGTAATAATAACTCAGTACTTATACAGCGCATCACACACAAGATTCGTTTCGCTTTACAAAAATTAAAGGCAACTTTTTAGGAATGAATACAATTTGAGTTTTTTGCAGTTTTGATGTGGAAGAGATAAGTTCCAAAGAGAAGGTGATGAATGACCGATGTCTTTAGTTGATCATAACTGCCCCGAAAGTAAAGAGACGATGATTGAAATATCGCAAAATTAAAGTTGTGTTCACCTTTCCGACTGATAACATCAACAGTTTATAAACACAATTGCATCGAGGTAGGTTAAGACTAGGGTTAAGGTTAGGCTAGGGTTAGGTTTAGGCTAGGGTTAAGGTGAGGCTAGGGATATAAAAGATTTGAGATTCAGGGTTAGGTTTAGGGTTAGGATTTAGGGTAATAATTTAGTTAGAGCTAGAATTAATGTTGGGTTAGGGTTAGGTTTAGGGTTAGGGTTGGGGTTAGGGTTAGGGTTGGGGTTAGGGTTAGGGTTGGGGTTAGGGTTAGGGTTGGGGTTAGGGTTAGGGTTAGGGTTAGGGTTAGGGATAGGGTTAGGGATAGGGTTAGGGTTAGGGTTAGGGTTAGGGTTAGGGTTAGGGTTAGGGTTAGGGTTAGGGTTAGGGTTAGGTTTAGGGTTAGTGTTTCGGTTAGGGTTAGGGTTAGGGTTAGAGTTAGGGTTAGGGCTAGGGTTAGGGTTAGGGTTAGGGTTAGGGTTAGGGTTAGGGTTAGGGTTAGGGTTAGGGTTAGGGTTAGGGTTAGGGTTAGTGTTAGGGTTAGGGTTAGGGTTACGGTTAGGGTTAGTGTTTGGGTTAGGGTTAGGGTTAGGGTTAGGGTTAGAGTTAGGGTTAGGGTTGGGGTTTGGATAGGGTTACGGATAGTGTTGGGGTTAGGGTTGGGGTTTGGATAGGGTTACGGATAGTGTTGGGGTTAGGGTTGGGGTTAGGGTTAGGGTGAGGGTTACGGTGGTTGTAGTTTTAGGGTTTGGTTAGAGTTAGGGTTACGGTTAGGTTTAGGTTTAGGGTGAAGAGTAGGGAAGGGGTTAGGTAAGAGTTATAGGGTTAGGGTTGGGTTTAGGGTTAGAGTTAGGGTTAGGGTTGGGGTAAGGGTTAGGGTTAGGGTTAGGGTTAGGGTTAGGGTTAGGGTTAGGGTTAGGGTTAGGGTTAGGGTTAGGGTTAGGGTTAGGGTTAGGTTTAGGGTTAGGGTTCGGTTAGAGTTCGGGTTAGGGTTAAGATTTAGGTTTAGGGTTAAGAGTATATATGGGCAAGGGTTAGGTTAGGGTTATAGGGTTAGGGTTAGGGTTAGGGTTACGTGTTTGGATTAGGGTGAGGGTTAAGTTTAGGGTTAGGGTTAGGGTTAGGATTAGGAGGATACATTTTTTGATCATGTTAGGGTTAGGGTTAGGCTTACGGTGGTTTTAGTTTTAGGGTTAGGGTTAGAGTTAGGGTTAGGATTAAGATTAGGGTTGGGGTTAGGGTTAGGGTTAGGGTTAGGGTTAGGGTTAGGGTTAGGGTTAGGGTTAGGGTTAGGAGGATAAATTTTTGGATCATGTATAGGGCTGTCAGATTAATGCGCCGTGTCGAAACATAGGTGCTCTATTTAATTCTTCGGGAAGTGTGCCATTAGAATTTTTGGAAGGAAGCATGATCTGTACTCAGGTTCAGTAAGATTAATTTCTTTTCAATATGTTAATTATTTACCTTTTCAGGCTTGCAATTGTTTTACAACATTTATAGTCCTTTTGTCTTTTACCTGTAGAATTTTCAAATACTGATCGTTGTCATTCTTTCATTACTTATTTTTAATTTTTTATTACTTTATTATTTTTATTTTTTTTAAAATCTTTTTTTAGTTGTTTTGCTTTATTTGTTTACATATTTATTGGTTGATTGATTTATTTTTTATTATTTTTTTTCTTATTTATCATTTAAAAATATATATATTTTGTCTTTTTTTTTTACTTGTCATTTAAAAAAAATACATATTTTTATATATTTTTATATTTGTTTGTTTTTATTAATTTTTTATTTTTTATAAAAAACCCAAACCTTTTATTAATAGTTGTTTTTTACGTTGATACTTTGAACTGTCTTGAAATGCAATGGAATAGGATTTTTATGAAAGATTTGGGGTAAATTATTTACTTTTGAGAGTGTTATGCACTAATTAGTGATTTTGCTGAGGCAGTCCCCTGCACGGCCGCGGGATAAAATCGAGGCATGGCTACACCCCTAAAAGACCCAATAAAAAGTGCACTTTGGTTCTCGGAAATTAAATCTTCTTAAATCATCCTCTGCGCCTTGTTAAAATTGTAAAAGAATATTATTCTATGTTTTTTTAATTTTTGGGTTAGGAGTCAAACGCGGGATAATTTGTTTAGGGACAGAGATTTGGCTACCCCAACCCTGTCTAGGGAAACAGACCCCGAAGTGCATTTTGGTTAAATTTTTGGGAGTCAACTCTCAAATCTTCCTTACTTCCCGCCCTTTTGTTCTCGCAAGCCATCCAGGATTGGCGCTGCTAGCGATCAACACCTGTTCTGTACATTCCTTTGGCCGGGGTTTGCTGTGGAATGTCACCTCATTGAATTTCGGCATTGTTATGCAAATTAGGAGTTTTTTGCGCTCGTTCTTCGAAGACTAGTTGTGGCGAATTTTCTTGCACGCCATTCGACCGTCGCGTTGCCGGACTGGACAGCAGCATGGAGGCCGTACTTCACAGCTCAACGTGGGACATGGACGTCGCTTTCTGATGAACTTTACCTGAAAAAAACCTCAAAATTCTCACCATGGCCAGTCATGTGCATTCAGAAATTGTTTCGGCACATGTTATTGCATTTTCAGAGCCACCTGGGTGTGATATTTTGTAGCAAGGCTTCGTCAAAAAATTGACGTAGGCTACATGAACCATGTGCATCTTTGTCAGGCCGAAGAGTTAACTCGGTCAAAACTGCTGCACATATATTTGAAACAAAATTCACTGTTGAACCCGTCAGTACATTGTTGAGGGTTCAACGAAGTTCTCTAGTTCCGACTACAGAGACTTCCAAAGCGAATTTGAACTTAGTGTTGAGGTTGCAAGTGGCTGGAGCTCCGCTGAGTCACCGTGGACTGCACTGCAAAACTTCATGTGCAAAGCTGAACACTGCAGTAGTGTTCCACCGACACCTTGTTGTGGTGAGGCTGATTTGGGAGCACTAAATACCAAGAATTATTTCACCACATTGAATCCTCAATGCTATCTGTTAAAGTTACCCCATTTGGACTTGCACTGTGGCACTTATTTAATGGGTTTAATTGTTTCTCAACAGAGACGGTGAACATGACTGGGAAGTCAGCTGCGGTGGACCAAGACGGGGGGACGACTTGGACCAAGACGGGGAGACAGACCCAGCCAGCCAGCCATCAGCGAGCTCCAGGCGTAGTCCAGCCAAGCTCAGCAGGCATTGATGGGACGTTTCGCGAGTTGCAGGATGAGAGGGAACACCTTTGGTGCTGATGACGTATCTCAATAGTATGGAGCCGGCCCCAAGAGGACAGGTAAACACAAAGAAAAAACAAAATATTCCCTCAAAATATCATTTCGTCCTACACAAAAACTGTTTTGTTCCCTCAAAATATTATTTCATTGCCGCATGTATTATTTCATTACCTTGAAAACACAAACTGTATAGTTCTACAGCACTCTCATAATGATGCTTGGAATTTAATTGTCATATCAAGGGCTCCGTAGCTGCTCTCAATTATTTCTAGGGAACAAAACATTATTTTGTCCCAACAAAATAATTTTGTTTTCTCAAAATAATATTTTGTTCAGGGGATGAAATAATATATATTGAGGAAATTAATTTCATTTGAGAGAACGAACTATTGTATCAAAATAAAACTTGATTAAGGAAATAATTTACTATATAATATTTATTTGTTAACCGTGTCAATTTTCTTTGTACCCATCCCTCTAGGTGCTCTGTACAAGAGACTATGACTATATGTCAGTTGAAGATCTATGGATATGTGGTTTGTGGACGAACATGGAGTATAGAACTGGAGTCATCGCCGGATTCGGGTAAGAAAAACTTTGCCGATTCCGACCTCCACTTCTAAAAGTTTTTTCAAGTGCAAGTCTCCTCTATGATAAAGATAATTTCAAAATTCATTTGTAAAGTGGCAAATCAAAAACACTATTCCTGCATACATGACACAGGCATAGTAGAAGAAAAAGTAGAGAACCAATCCAAGTTGTGTTTAAAAAAGTCTTATAAATAGATCAAAACTTTTTTTTAAGCAAACTAAAAAGTGCCCCCCCCAAAAAAAAAAGAAAAAAAAGAAAAGAAAAAAAGATTGAAAGTACACGGCCTAGGATGTAGAACACCATTTGGGTTCCACTCATTATCCGTCAATGTTGTGATAAAGACTAGTTATATTCCTCATTCCCTGAAAGTATATGAAGCGAATATACAGTCAGGTAGTTTGATTTCCATTTATGATAAAGTGGACTTTATTCCCTCTTTTTTTTCTCTTGAGCAACTTGCAGTGAACTTTATGTTAATTATTTGAACAAAAACAAACAAAATGAGAGAAAAAGAGAAAAAAAGTTAGATTTTTTTTAAGGCAATAGTGGAGGTCGGATGAGCAGGTTAACTCTCAAGACCAAGACAAGGCGAAGACCACGAATAGTAAGAGAAGATCTAACCCGTTCTCTTGCAGAGTCCCTCCCTTTTTTGTACTGCCCCCCCCCTCCCCCCATATGATGTCCGGCGATCTTGTTGATGTTGTCCTTAGTTGTATAGCTTTCAAGGTGACTTCACACTGTCTTGGAATTTCTTGATTTGCATGTTGGTCAAAGCCAATGATGCTTTTTAATTAGAAGACTAGTCTTACTGGAAAATTTTGTCAGGGTTGATTTACTTCAAGTCATCAGTTGTCATGTTTATTATTATTGTCATGATTTTTAAATAGCTGAACATGTGTTTAAATAGAAAAAAATGTGCAAAATCCAACTTAAAAAAGTTATTCATAATGATTTTCAGTAATCCCTCTACTGTTGATACAAAACCAACAGCTTAAAGTGCTTTACAAGTAAACTAACAAGACATGCGATCAAATATTCCAGTCCAATCATCATTCATTTGATGGTTAATGTTTGATTTAGGGGTATTAAATAGAACATTTAGACCAGCTAAATGACTATTTACTTATGCCTAATATCAGCATTACATCAATTCTGAATGTAGACGTTTTCAACTGAGCATAAATAACATTTATTTTTTGAAACTTCAACAGTAATAAAATGAAAAAGTAAAAGTAGCTGTAATTCTTTTCCCATTTAGATCCAAGTTCAACTAAAAGAAAATAGATTGATGTTTGATTTAGGAGATTTAAATATATAATTTAGACCAGCTAAATTAATATTTACATTATCCTAATATCAGCATTATATCAATTCTAAATGTAGATATTTCCAACTGAGCATAAACAACAACGATTTTGAAAATTCACAAATAATAAAACTATAAATAAACAAAATAGCTGTATCCCTCAAAACTCAAATAAAAGAAAAAGTGAGTAAAAAATTGTAACAAACACAAGTTTTTTTAAGCTGTAGCAAATCTAATTAAAGCTTAGGGCTCATTACAAAAATTAAACCATTCCTAAATCATTTAATAATTTGTGAGCGCTGCAAAATAAACACACAAAAAACCAGTGAGGAAAGAAGACAACAAACAACCCTAAGCGTCAGAGGAAGAAGACAAAGAGAAAAGAGAAGGGGGAAGTGGGAAAATCATCCATAGAGGAAAACTTCAATGATACCTAGGTATGTATAAATGGTAAGACAGTAAAGGCCTAGAGTATTTAGTGTTGGCCTAGAGATAAGACTAACTCTCTACTCTTTCAGCAGGTTTGCAGGCAGTAGGTAGGTATAAGGTGCGATGGTGTAGTACTTGGTCTTGATTCTTACTTGCTCAATCTCATTTTCTTTGCAGTGACACTAAATTTTAAGGACAGTAAAAACAATTGTCCCTCAATGACCAAAAGGTAATGTCTTGAACCAAAACTAAGAACTATGCCATCGCTAAACACTGACCTTGAGTAGATGGTGAAGACTCGTCCTCTGATGTCCCTGATGGTGAGTGAGCCGGAGGCAAGTGAGGTCAGGATTTGCAGCAGAAGGAGCACAAGGACAAGGAGAAGCATAAAAGGTGAAGTATAAGGTAAAGTATAAGGGTAGGTGTCAAAGACAAATAACCGACCTTTTCTCCACAGCATCTAACCCGTTTCCTCCCAAGCAGCGTCTAACCTTCCTTTTCAGCCTCTAACCAGTAGCCTCAACAGGCTGCAATTCTTTTCTTTCTTTTTCCACAGTATCATTTTCTTCCCAAAGTGGATGTTGTGGCAGGCGATAATGCATGGAAACCAAGAAATCGAGTCGAAACTCCCTTTGATTTTTTCTGATGCATGAACTGAAGTCAGCGGGGTCGATGTAGTCTGGTGTTTGCAGCAAAGGTTAAGTATTAGGTAAGGTATGTATGAGGTTAAGTGAAAAAGAAAAATAACCTTCCCCATAGCTTCTTAACCTTTCCATAACCTTGTTTTTATTTTCCACTGTCTGTAAACCAGCTATTGCAGAGAAGTGGATGTTATAGCAAGGAATTGTGCACCGATTGCAGCTCTGGGATATCATAGATGACATTGGTTGGTAAAGTATTGGGCACGCTCTGATGTGATCTGTGTGGTGAACCTGCACTTTGGCTGATTGATGTGACACCAAAATGCTAACCTTTCTAGTCAAGTTTTTCTTCCAAATAGCAGATCAAGTTTTCTTCTTGAAGATGATATAAGTAGTTTGTGTGCTGAAATCTTTCAACTGTTTCGAGCTGATGTCTACCAACAGGGACTTGGGTCATGCAAAAGATTGGTAATGTATCATGTTATTCAAGTTATTTTGGTGAAGAAACTACTTTATAAATGGGACAATAACTCGGTCAAGACATTTGGTGTATAATGCACAAATCTAGTCATCAGTTTATCATTGAAATTTTGAAGGAAAATGGTTTTTGGATTCACAAACAAATCTGTCAAGTAGTAAAAGACAGTTAAAACGAGCAGTCAAAATACTGGTATCATTTGAGATTCTACATCAGCATGGGTAACCAGCCAACCACCAATCCCCCAAAATGCAGCCCTTCCTGAAACAATAGAAGTCAGATCTCCTTGTGATTTATCACAAAAATGTGTAAAATCATAGTGATAAATTGGTCTGGGCCTACTTTTCTATTCCCCACAGTGTAGAAGTCTTTTGTAGAGTGGTGACAACAACAGGAGCTGTTGAGATGAGGTCGGCGGAGGATGCAGATGGAAGGGGTTAGCAACAGACCATTCGGTAGGATTGAAAACAAATCATTCTAAAACTTTTCTTTGGAGAGAAGGTTCATGCCACAAATTTGGCAAAAGAGTTGTTGATTTGGAATGAGCAAATTTGAAGGTTTCAGATCATCAATTAAAAAGGTCATTCATTTCAATCCCCTAGTTTTCAATAAACATACTGGTGGAAAACTTCATTAAAACTAGGGGGTCAAGTTTTTAAGGAAAAAAACACCCCAAATGTAAATACAGTGGAAAACAGCAACAATACTGTAGGTATCATTTGAGATTCAACATCAGCAAGCTTGGGCAACCAGCCAACCACTCTGTAAAAACAACTTGGGAACCAGTTACCTGAAAACTGTGTTGTATAAGTCGCCCAATTTGCAACCCTTCCTGCAACAATAGAAGTCAGCTCTTCTTGCAATATATCACAAAAATGTGTAAATGCATACAAATTGGTCCGGGCCTACTTTTCTAATCCCCTCAGGTGAGCAGTCTCTTGTATAGTGGTGACTTCAACAGGAGCTGTTGGGGACGAGCATCAGTGGAGGATGCAGTACCATCAGGGGTGCTACGAGTGCCTTGACGGAAGGCTACATTCTCTTGTGCTGCTGCAACTACAACCAAATGCTGCAATGTCGCTAAAGAGTCGTCAACAGACCACTTGGTAAGTTTGAAGAACATCAATCTAAAAGTTTTCTTTGGTGGGAAGGCTCATCCCACAAATTTGGCACAGCAGTTTATGTCACAGAACTAGCACCTTTGAAATCATCAATTTGAAAGAACATTCATCCCCATCCTCTAGTTTGCAATAAAAAACACGTACAACCAACAGGTGGAAAACTTGATTAAACTAGGGGTCAAGTTTTTCAGAAATGTAAAACCCATGAGATTCTATACAATAGCAAGCACGGGCAACATTAGCCAATCACTGAGTAAAAACCACTCAAGAACCAGTAATCTTGAAATGTGTTTGTACAAACAATCCCCCAAAAGTGCAACCCTTCCTGAAACAATAGAAGTCGGCTCTTCTTAACACAGAAATGTGTAAATGGATAGGCCTTGTGACATAATTGGTCTAGCCTACTTTTCTATTCCCCCTCATTGGAGCAGTCTTTTGAGAGTGGTGACTACAACTGAGCTGTTGGAATGAGCATCAGTGGGAGGATACATTGGTAGAGGATACACCCCGACTGGGGTGCTGCGAGCTACTTGAGTGAAGGCTACATTCTCTTGTGCCCTGATGATGACTACAACTGGAGCTGTTGTGTTGGGCATTAGTGGAGGATATAAAGTACACCACCTAAGGTGCTGTGAGTGCCTTGACTGGAGGCTACATTCTCTTGTGCCCTGGCTACTACAACCAGAGCTGCTGAGATGCGAGTTGTTGGAGGATACAGATGAGTAAACAACAGACCACTTCGTAAGTTTGAAAAAATCATTCAAAGACTTTTCTTTGAGGTGAGGTTCACCCCATATTTTTGGCCAAAAGAGTTACCGTTTCAGAATGAGCACCTTTGAAGGTTTGAAATTACATTGAAAATACACCATACACTGAAGTGGTGTGAAATCTTCGTTAAACTAGGGAGTCAAGTTTTACAGAATAAAAAAAAGCATACAAAAACATACATGCAATGTAGTGTCATGTTGTATACTTTTGTGTGCGTGTTCAACGAGTTGAGTCAGAGGGAATTTTTTTTTGCATCTCCCAAACAAATCTTTCAAGTAGTAGAGACAGTTGAAACCAGCAGAGAATGAAAAACCAGCCATCCACCGAGGTGAAAAAACTTCATAACCAGTTTGCTTGCTTAATAACAAAATTGTGTTGGTACAAACACAATTTGAAACCTTTCAATTTATCACAGAAGTGTATAAATTCAGTGACAAATTGGTATGGCCCTACTTTACTATTCCCCTCAGTGGAGCAGTCGTTTTAAACAATCATATGAAACCATCAATTTGAAAGAACATTTATTCCCATCTTTTAGTTAGCAATAAACACACCATACAACCAACTGGTGAAAAACATCATTAAACTAGGCCAAGTTTTTCAGATAATGAAAAAAACAAAACAAAACACACATACAAAACAAACCCAGAATGTTGTGTCATGTTGTCTGTTCACCGAAGAACCGATTGGAGCTGAAGGAGAATTGTCTAGCACATCATTAGCATTCAGACTTAACAATTTCTCAGAATGACTGCATTGTATTAAGAGTTTTATCACAATTCATCTTTGAAATATTTTATTTCCTACCACAGATTGAGACGATGACTTTGGCGATGACAGACACCCAACCTTAAGACATGAATCAACGCTTTTTGGACTGTGCTACCAGCTGGAGGAAGGACTGCATCAATTCTAACCAGATGACTCTTCGCTGCAACACAAATTCAACTGTGGAAGTGACGTAGGGATGTTGAGGCTAGCCAAAACTCTTTGGACTTTGTGCCTCCAGCTGAGGAGTATGTCAAGTCTAGCCAGGTTACTCTCTGCTGCAAGTTCAACCGTCCGTTCAAGTGAGGTAGGGATGTTGAGACTATAACCAATGCTTTTTGGACTGTGTGCCATCTGAAGGACTATGTCAAGTCTAACTAGATGACTCGCTGCTACAAGTTGAACCATTGAAGTGACGTAGGGATGTTGGGGCTACAAAACTTGTTGGTGTCTTGGACTGCCACCAACTGAAAAAAGACTGTGTCAAGTCAAGCCATATGATTCCCCACATGTTCAACTGAAACAAGCTGGACCATGACGGCATCTTACTGACTGAAGACACTGTATGAAGATGAGGACTGGTATCTTAAAGGCCACGTCTGAGTTTGTGACTGCAGAGTGGCTGCACCTGTTGCCGGAAAGGTTGTGCTGCTATGTGCCTAATATTGTACTTTAAGGCATGTTCACACGATGAATGATGATCACGTCACAACTTGTATCCATAGCCAAAAATAGTGAATTTGTTGGAAATAAAGCAGTCAATCATAATCATGGATGCATTTTTTTTTTTTCATTCATTGAAAGTTAGTAGAAATGTTGAATTTTGACACAACATCTGTTAACACAATTGAATGTTTTGCCAACATTCGGCCATTCATACATGTACCAACCACCGTGGTTTGTCAACAATAGAAAGGTCTATAACCAGTGATGGTCTTTATAGTCCATTGGCTCAATGAAAAAAACGTTACACGCCGGATTAAAGCACCAAATTTTGCACACTTGTTTTAGGGGTCCCATATTTATAAGCGTATTAGAGGGGGGTGCCCGGTCTGTCATCTCCAGGTCAATAAACTAAAGGGATCAATTTTTTTCACATCTGCATGAGTGTCGGAAATAGAAGCTGAATGGTCATTTGTCATAAGTTTTAATGATTATGTGGAAGCGGCCCTCTATTGGTGGAAAAATGATAGGCAGTATTATAATACCACATGAACTTTTTACCAAGCCTGACCTTGACCTACATGTTGGGCACCCCCTCTAGAATAACTTTACAAAATTTGGTGCTTTAATCCGGCGTGTCACAATTTTGCCAAAAATTTGCCCTTGGCCACCGGACTATTTACAAAATGTTGGGGGCTGGGCAATACGGGGTTATAATTAAAGACAAAAATGACACTAGAGTTTGGTAATATCTGAAAGCTCACTCGGGCAGGCCTGCAATTTTATCTTTGAGAGGACACCTGGCCATTTTCATTTGAAAAGTCTTGTGAAAATTTTCTGAAGGGGCACCGATACTAAGACCAGAGGCAACAAACAAAGGCCATGGCATCGCAACTGCCCCTAGGCCTGCTGGCCTCTCTGTATAATTACAGGCCTGCACTGATTACAAAGTTGGCATTCAGTACAAATTCCGAGAAAGTTGCCTTTATAAAAGTACATTTGTTCTGTGTTCAAGACCACACTACTTTGATACTTAAGAAAAGTTTGGTATTGTATAATACTAGTATTATAGTATGTATATGATTGTTCTGTCTTTTCAAAATTTTCATTAACAACTGAACCTGGCTAATATAATTGTTTATTTGGTAAATATATTGATTGAGTTTATAATAACTTATTGTGTTAAATATTGATAGAAGAAACTCAGTGAGTGCACTGATTTGAACTTAAAAAGAGTACAGTGCCCAGACGGCTGGGTCTGGAGTTGAACATGAAATTGAAAAGATTTACAAATCATTATCAATATCAATCATGAATATAATAACAATTCTACCTCAGTGATGAAATATAAACTAGGCCTAATTAATAATTATTGTTTATTATTTATTGGGATCAAAGAGACAACAACTTTAATTAAAGTTTAAGGATACCAATACTAGTTTATGAATTATGAACTAAGTGAAAGTTTCTTGTTAACATGGGGTTGTTAGATGGTTCTTAAAATGTTTTTTCTTGTAGTTATTTACCGTTTTTGATTTTTTTTCCTGATATCCGATCGAAAACCCCCGCCATGGCATGGCCCATGGACGTCGCCATCCTGTTTTCCATGATACGACCTTTGACCCTTCCGGAAATAAGCCACCAAAATTGGACCCAACCACAACGTTTCGTGTAAGTGCCAAATTTAAACATTCGTCAACGACCGAACTTCCAGATTTGCATGCATTATCTCGCTGCAGTTTAGTCCGTAGTGACGGTCGAGTACGAATTTTGACCAACGCTGGAAAATGGTTCTGGAACCAATGTTAACACTTGTATAGTGGCACTTTTGTTGGCGCGCGCAGATTTACAACTTTAAAAAAGAAAAACACGTTTTGTACTTCTTGTAAACAATGTTGATCATAAACAAAGTATTGAAAGCACGGATTGAAAGGAAGCTCTTGACATTTCTGTATTGTAGTGGCCTTCGCAGAAAGTATTGCAGCCATAGTATCCCACACCGAAGGCGAGTTGTTGTCACTGGTGTCGGTGAGTAAAATCTAAATTATGAAATCAAACTAAAATTTACAAAACAAACATTTATAAATAAAAAATTACGGGCGGGGTGGGGGGGGGGGGGTTGGGTTGTGTATCTCAAAGTAAAACGTTAGGACAATTTAGAGATGTCTGAGTGTAGTTATGTAACTGGACCACCCAAAAAGGGGGTTTGACAGGCAGCAGGCAGGAAAGGAGTGGGGGTGGCGGGAAATTGTATTTGTATACAATACATGTATTAACCACCCTCTTTGTAGGGTAGCCGCCATGAAACTACCACCAGTACCAAACTTATTGTCCATATCCTTCCACCGAGAGGTTTATGCTCCTGCTTTGAAAAGACAGAAAAAAAGGTTTTGAAATATATACCACTACCAGTTTAGTTACCCTAGTGAAGATACCTAACCCAAATGACGTCGGAAGCATGGAGGGTTTATGATTGTTGTATAGCACCCTCTTTCTTTGCTGGTATCAGGTAGTCGACATGCCATACCAAATTTATCCTCCACATCCTTGTAATAACCGAGCACTATGCTTCTCCTTTGCAAATGACACACACAAAAAGTAGTATTTATAGCCAGTCCAAGTTGCGATCCCCTGCATCCTCCCAACTGTCGGAAGGATGGAAGGTTACGATTATCGCAACTATTTCCAGTACACAAAATTAGGCCAACCCTTAATACCGTTTTCTTTCCTGCAGGTGTAGTTTGTCCATTAGGTTCAGGAATCAAGTACGTATGGCCCAGGCTCTTGGACGGCTCCTGTGGACTGTCGAATGTCTTGGGTCCAGGCTACGAGAAGATTCCGTGTCAAGTTGGTGAGATAAATATCTTTTGTTTACGACTTCTTCAGTGCTGGTACACTACTAGTTCTATACTTTGTTGGGGAAAGTGGAAAGTGTTGTCAACAAACTTGCTCAATGGAAGTTTTTTTTTTTTTCCCCTCAGCTGGTTATGTACCAAGGGGAGAAGGAGATGGGGAGTTTAACATCACAGATTTTGCATCATCATCAGTAAGTAAACACAACTATTCTAAGCTTAAGATTCCAAATCAAAAGTGTGTTGTTCCAATCCATCCAAAAGTAAATTGTTAGCCTAGTTATTGCAATTTTAGGTGATTGATTGATTCTGGTATATATTTGGTAAATATTAACTTTTTGTTGATTGTTAATATGGTTTATCAGGCCTGTAATTTTACGAAAGCCACAGAGGCAATTGCCTCCATTTCCCTTGTCTTGGCCTTGGTGCCCCTTAAGAAACTTTAAGATTTGAAGTGTCCTTTGCAAAATAAAAATGACTTTGCCCTCTCAAGACAAAATTTCAGGCCTGGATTATATAATAAACTATTTGTTTTTTTTTGAGTTTTTAATGTTTTCCTTAGCCAATGGAACACATGAGTCTGCATTTTTTATGCGGAAACAATAAAGAATTTTATTCTATTCATTTATATTTCTATTCTTCATTTCCATATTCTAGGAGCAACGCACAATGGCAGAGGCGTCAGTTTTTGCGTTGGCTGCAACTCAAGAAGCACTCACACAAGCTGCCTGGTTTCCAACAACTCAGAAAGACATGATTGCCACTGTGAGTCCACTTCAGAGAACTGCAGTGCCTAATTTCGTAGAGCTGCCTCAGCTCAAAAAGTAGCTAAGCAAACAAAATTATGCTTACCAGAATAAGGTTAACAGCCAAACTTCCATGTCACATGTGCAATTTGTGACCAGTATCCCGCTCATTTCTGCTTTAATAGCAGAAAATAAAAAGCTCTATGAGATTGGGTCCTGGTTTTTGATAATCGATTGATAACAAACATATTGATGCTCATTGCAACAGAACTGGCCAAAACTTGTGAGCTGAAAATAGTGCTAAGCAAAATTTTCTTCATAGCAAAAATTAGCAGGAAACCAGACTCATAAAGTATACATCAAAATAAGAGACTTCAGATTACTAGCACCAGACTACCAGTATCCATTCTTTACGTAATTCTGAACATGCGAAGATTTGTTGTGAGAGCAATGGATTTACCTGGTAAATCTGCTGCCCCCTAGTATCCCCAAAAGTCTCCCATTATAGACACTGTAAAGAAATCTTTAAGGAAACAAAGGCCAGACATTTTGTCCGTCAAGCCTCAGTTTGGTTTCAATGGGAGTCTAATAATCTACGTGAACAAGTAAACAGGCTGTAGTTCAGTTCAAAGATAATTATTTACAAATTGTTAAAATGACATTCTGTGTCTATTTAGGGCGTGGCCGTTGGAATGGGAATGGTTAGTCTTCAAGATATTGTAGACACTGGCGTCAATCTTCAAAGTCAGGTAAGTAGCGATGTTTGGCATCTTACTGTAACCTGACATTTTGATCAGACTTGGGTTATTGAGCCAGCAGTGCTGTCGTTGAGACCACTAAGTCCAATGTGGAGACTAAGACTGAGACCTCCCCTCTGCGAGCAAGACCAGGACAGAGACTGAGACCTCAATATCCGAGACCAGTACTTCCCCATTGAGACCAAGACCAGTGGTGTGTTGTGGCCGAGTGGTCAAGTGCACCGAACTCAAGCTGGGGTGTTCTGAACTGGAGAGTGTGGATTTGAGTCCCAGTCTTGACACTTGTGTCTTTAAGCAAGACACTTAACCATTATTGTTTCATCCTTTCTGATGGGAGGTAAAGCTGCAGGTGCCATGTGTTTTTGTAATACATCTTAAAAAACCCAGTACACTTATCGTTAAGAGAAGGGGTTCACCCCGGTATTTCTGGCATGGTTGGCAATTCCATGCACACAACCGGCCCTTAGAAGGGATGTTGGTGCAGTATCCATCAAAACAAAACAAAACAATACCAGGACCTCTGACAAATCTGTTCTGTAAACAATAACATTTTTAAAGTCAGCGTTTTATATTTTCAATGCATTTTCAATGCTGAACCTCTTCTTTTTCCCTGTCTGATGGACTTACTCAGCCTTCCCTATGGTTGTCACATATCCACTAAATGGTATGGGAAAAAAGTCCAACAGTGCTGCACTGCCCTCCAAGAAAAAAAATCCCAGAATCAGCGGGGCGAAAGCTTGAGAATAACTCTAAGGTTTTATTATGAAGCAAATACTATTATTATTATTGTTATATAAACTTATCTTCTCGTTTCCAGGGTTACAGGAAGGTCAGCCCATTTTTCGTTCCTCGTATTTTGACCAACATGGCCGCCGGTCACATTGCAATCAGATACAAGTGCAAGGTAAGGGTAAGCCTTAATAAAATTTGAAGTCTTAAAAAAAATTGCATTTAAATCCTGTTTTATTTAGTTATTAAATATGAGAGAAGTTGCCGGACTATATTTCCCCCTTTCAGCCTCGTTTTGGTTACATTGTTTTTAATGGGGAAAACAATACCAAGATGGCTTCACCATGATCTACAATCCTTTTTGGTAGTCGACTAATCATGGATGAACTTTATCCACCAGGGTCCGAATCATGCAGTGTCCACGGCGTGCACCACTGGGGCACACGCTATCGGAGACGCCTCCAGATTCATCAGAAATGGAGACGCAGACGTTATGATCGCTGGGGGCACTGAGGCCTGCATCTGCCCTCTAGCTTTGGCTGGATTTTCAAAGTGAGTGAGTCTTTCTGTGATTTGATTGTTGGAGTGGAGGGGTAGGGGTTGGGTGGAGGAGAGTTGTATGTGAACAGAGGCTTGCATCTACCTTCTAGCTTTGGCTGGATTTTGCAAAGTGAGTAGGTCTCTCTGTAATTTGGTTGTTGGAGTGGAGGGGGTAAAAGGGAGTAGGTTTGGATGGAAGGAAGGGGTTGCTTTAAACAGAGGCCAGCATCTGCCCTCTAGCTTTGGCTGGATTCGCAGATTGAGTGAAAAGCTTTATCTGTATTTGCTTGTTGGAGGGGAGGGCGGTAGGAGCGGGTAAGGGGTGGATGGAGGGGGTTGCACGGGGAAACCAAACCAGGGCCACTGTGGTGAGAGGAAAGCACTTCACTCACTAGCCACCCAAGCCATCCACGAGTAGAGACATAGGCAAACAATTCATAAAGCTGCCAGGCACTCTAGCTTGATAAGGCATTGAAAAATTTAGATCGCTCAATACCGAAAACAATCTAAAGTTTGTTTGATGTCTATTTTTCTTTGTACTTGGTCTGTCATTAACTTTTGTTTTGAGCAATACATGTATTTTCCTCTGATTTTGAATCCCCACCTCAGGGCAAGAGCGTTGAGTAAGAATTTCAACGAGGCACCTTTGAAGTCTTCTAGACCCTTCGATAAAGACAGAGATGGTTTTGTGATGTCAGAGGGCGCTGGCATAGTCATATTGGAGGTAAGTCCAGCATGTACCGAGACAACCCAATTTCTTATACCATAATTTTTGGACCATCAGTGATTGTGCTTGTACTGTATGTACTCTATCCACGATGTGTTGTGTGATAAGCGTGGCCTTCCCTATGTCGTGTTTGCGTGTTGTACCACACAGTCACAATATAAATACGATGCCATGTGGTTTGTGTGTGTGTTTGTAGTGCACTCTCACAGGCACTTGAAAATCCAGCAAATAAAAAGGACCTTTGAACCATTTTTACGAACTTCAAATAAACTCTCACACCTGAAAATGACTGCTTACAGATTTTTGTTTCAGAACAAGTCTAGCTCTGCAAGCCTTATTCTTCTAAACATGGCCATTTTTTGTAACAACTGCTTTGGCTGCATGGTTCTGGCTTAGACCGGCTTCGATCGACAGACTGTTTGAAGCCCCAGACTTAAGGCACATATTGAGTAACTGACATAGCCTAAGCCCAAGCCCAAGTCAAGGTTTCAAAAAGAAGCTCTTGTGTCTTTGTGCTCATTTATTATTGTTGTTTGTTTGTTTTTTTGTTGCAGGAGCATGAACATGCAGTTTCCCGAGGTGCCACTATACTAGCAGAAGTCCTGGGCTATGGACTATCAGGTAGGTTATATAAACTAGAATTGAGTCCACTCATTTCTGTATAAACAGATATACAAAATATAGGTTTTCCCGTTCATTGTTGGGAAAAAAATAAGTCTCGTCTCACTTTCATGCATTCATATTAGGGCACTTTTGCTGCTTCAACTAGGCAATTGGTAGAAATTCACTCTTCTAAAAAAACAATGGTGTAAACATACCTTTAAAGTAGTGCTTCTTTTTCCATGAGGTCATCAGGTGACGCTAATCACATGACTGCCCCGAGCGAGGACGGTGAAGGTGCCGAGCTCTGCATGAGGGCATCTGCAAGGGATGCTGGGATAGCAGTGGAGAATGTCACGTACATCAACGCTCACGCTACCTCAACTCCACTCGGTAAGGCCTTGAAAAGGTTACCCCCCCCCCCCAATTTATTTAGTTTAACCTTTACTCGCTCATTGCCAGTATTTCCATGGGCTGATGAGCTGAGTAAGGTCGTACAATCTTAAAGAGGCTGTGTTGTCATGATTATAGGGCGCTACCTCCCTCTTGTGCCTGCTGCAAGGGGCCATATCCTTGCCCAACAGCTGACATAGTTTATCTATCATCTGAAGCCATAGTGGATGATGTTGAACGGTCAGACAGTAGGAGGGTTGACTATGTACTGTGTAGATGCAATCACCACTGATATATTGCAGGCGGGCAAAGTTTATCTATCATTCAAAGCCACAGTGGATGATGTTGAAAGGTCAGACAGATGGAGAAATTAAGTTTAATGATTTCGAAAAATTTCCTTTGAAATTTTCTTTTGCCGTCAGGTGATGCGGTTGAGAATCAAGCTATAAGGAGACTCTTCCCAAAGCACAAGGACTGTCTGTCTGTCTCCTCCACTAAGGGAGCTACAGGTCACCTCTTAGGAGCTGCTGGGTCTCTGGAAGCTGTCTTCACCATCATGGCGTGTAGAACAGTAAGTACAGCATAGAACTATAAGCAAGGTTTGTCCTAAAAGTTGTAACCACTTTGTTGGATGACGGGAAAGCTTCATTAAAGAGTTTCCGAGTTTTGGCCACAAATCTCACAAACTGTTCATCCTTTTCACCCTTTGGTGTGTTTACAATGAATTGCTTGGGACAATGGACGAGCAGTTAATCTGCCAAGGGCAGCCAGCAGCCCTACTGGTTTGTGCATAATCCAATCAAGTCCACTGTTTGGAAAAGGATTTACAGGGAGATAACAGGTTTGAGCTGTCAGACAAAAAAGATGTTTCATTTGAGCCTTTTTTTTAATGGAGCTTTCCCGGTAATGCACAGAAATGACAGACTAACGGCGGACGTGTTTTAACACCTGGAACAACTTCGGATTTTCCTGGTGTATCAATGGGATCTTGAAAGGGCCAAGACAGTATTGTGTAGGTTTAACCCCTTAGTGCTAAATTAAGCAGCTTGGGGATTTATGCTCCCCAGGAAGTTTAGAAAGTTTGAGGAATGGTCTAAGCAAGCCTGATGAACAAGGATATTAATGTTGTAAAGCTCCAACTACCAACTAGGAAAAGCACACTTTATAAGAACCAAGTATTTTTATTACTCTACACAGAAAACTTTGCCGCCGACGATAAATCTTCAATCCACTTTAGAAGATTTTGACATGAACTACGTGCCGCATCTTGCCCAGCCATGGCACACGCTCAATACCCAGAGGCGAATAGCCTTGACGAACTCGTTTGGTTTCGGAGGGACGAATGCAAGCTTGTGTATCGCTGAGCACTGTCTGTCATGACATCGATGAAAGCCTGTATGTTTTCATGTTGTTTAATTCAAAGGTAGAGCACATAGCTTGTTTTGGGAAAAGTGAGGTATCATATAAGTATACAAGTGTTGATTGCTTCTCGCGCTTTGGTTAAAACTACGACTTCCAAGGTGATCCGCTCTGGTGAAGCCGAGGGAAAAATAGAATGCTGGGAGTTGTAGTTTTAACCATAGCACGAGTAAAAGCAGTTAATAGTTGTTTTATAACACCCTATTGTGCTGAGACATCTAGGTACCAAGAAGCTGCTGTTGCTATGGGTATAGTAACACCGGTTGCTATGGGTCTAGTGCATTGGTTACTGAGGGTGTAGAACATTGTTTGCTGCCCGTATATCTCCACAAAGAGGTGTATACATGTACTTCAATTTTTTTTCTTTTCTTTTCAGACAACTTTATTAAAGATAGGTGGTCTTGAATTGTTTTCTTTTCTTTTCAGACAACTTTTTTAAAGATACGTGGTCTTGATGGAAAATGTATTCGATTTTAGTGAAAAGTTATTTTTTAAAGTTTATTTAGGGTTCAACAAAGAAAAAGTTGCTAAACATGTGCGACCTACGGATTCACATGCCGGTGTCATATAAAAATCTGTCCCCCCCCCCCCCCCAACCCCCTGAAATTCTGTCCACCATATAGGAAATTAACATGGGCTGAAGGAGGTTCATTCAAAAGAGGGCGCTAGACCAACTGAGCTACCTAGCCCAAGTGTTGGCAGTCTCCCTAATTTGTCAGTATCTTCGGGGTGCCAAATTTTACAAAATACAAATTTACCCAGTCAATTTTCCTCGTGGTTATTACTTGATTTTTTGTTTTATACATGTAATCACAAGCCAATAAATTGTTGGAATTTCATAAAGTCTATTGTGCTTCTCTTTTTCTATGTTATCAATAAATACTGAATTGATACTAAACATTGTGAAAAGAATTGAAGATGGCCTGCCCCATTGACGTATTAATGGAAGATTCGTCGTTGTAGATCGAGAAAAGGTTTAATAAACGTTTGACGCGAATGTACACACACACTATTGTCCCATCGCACAACGCGCAGCGCACTCATACGCGCCTATCCTTCCCACCATTTGGTTGTCAAAATGTACACAAAGGAATTGACTCCCAAAATAGACCGTGCAAGTTTCGCGCGTATTCGAACATTTTTGGGACCACTTTGGTCCCACGTACATTGCTTTAACGCGTTAAAGAAACAAACTCACGCGCTTTAACGGATCCCAATGTTCGAATACGCGCGAGACTTGCACAGTCTATTGTGGAAATGGTAGACGCTCATTGTGTGGAGGTGCGTTCCGCGTTGTGCAAGGGGGTCAATGTATTATGTATATATCACACTTACAATTTAACAATAAGGAATACCAAGTCCGCAAAAACAAGTAAATTTACCGCAACAATGATTGTTTGTTTGGTTTTTATTCGTTTGTTTGTTTGTTTGTTTCAATTCAAACGAGTTGAAAATCCGTATGTGCATAATGTGACATTGCCCGTAGTCACGTGCCTTGTATACAATACCCAATAAGTAGTAGAGGGTTTCCACAAAAAGCAAATTTTATAGTTACCACCACAATAATTTTGTTCTATGTTGAAAAACCTTAAATTGGACTTGTGAAACTGCCCGTACAGTCGTGCCTGGCTTATTCCACAGCCACTTTTCATTTCATTTATTTTTAATTTTTTTTAAAGAAGATTAAGAAATTGTGATGAAAACTAGAAAGAGTTGTTCAGCCACACTGGGAGTTTGGCATCTCCGAGGATCTGAAGATTGGGGATGTGTTTCTTCTTTCGGCCGGTGATGGTTCGCGTTGTGTCCGGGGGCGCACCTCCATCAAAACGATCAACCTACGGAGACCGAATGAAAGATACAAAAGTTGCATGAACAAAAAAGACTAAGCTATCAAAGGAGCATGCCGTGTTGTCACCCTGAGCCCGAATTATTTAAAACGGATCAAAGTGCATATGGGCTACACAAAATGAAAACAGGAATCGATAAAACAAACCAAGGTAAAAAGGAGCTTGAAACAAGACAAAGGAACATGCTGTTTTGGTAACTGAGTCATTGAATGTACCTTTAACGTAGTCTTGGGCGCACTAGCCACGTGACGTCGCCTTGGTCGACGCGGTGATGACGTCTTACCCACCTGGATGGAATCACCAGGCTGTGGATCACTCAGGGTGAAACCTTCATCTGATAAATATCAAATAAATACGTCATAGACTCTATAAGTCTCTATGGTCGAATGCTTTGTAAAATCAACTTCGGGCATATTTAATAGGGGCATGTCTCTGTGTTTCAGTAGTGGGTGCGGGCGTTGGGGGTCCAGCGGTATGGGGTTGGTTTTTTACGAGAAATTGGCACTCGGTTCCCCTGTGTATTCGATAAGCACAGGACCAAAGGAAGAGCCTTAGTGGGACCCAAATTGACTCGGCTTGTAAATAGGCGCTAATGTTTGACATACAAACAAATCTTGCCTTGCAGAAGGACAAGTGTACCTGTTCCCCAAAACCACATGCCTTGATTTGAGATTATGGTTGTTTTGCGTGAAAAACAGATTTATGAAATTAGGCTCGTTTGGGTTTTGAAAATTAAACTTTGGAAAAAAAACAAACAAAGTAAAGTCAGATACCGGACCGTTTTGGGTCTCCTCGGTCTTTCAAGGGTAGAGGTGTAGGTAGTGGATGTAAAGGGGGACCGGGGGGGGGGGGGGTGTCACACACGTACCAATTATAATGGGAACGATCTTCCGTCTGCGAGGCACATACGAGAATGGATTAGACGTGGTCATCAGAGTCGTATGCTGTACAAATAGAAAACAATCCAACAATACAACGTGACTTTGATGAGGGAAGACATTCGCTCTTGAAAGGCTGGGGTCGTGGGTTCCAATCCCACCCGAGTAGTAATTCTGTCCCGAAGGACTCGGGAAAAGCACCGAGTATACAGTGCTGATATTGTTTCTTGGATGCACACAAATATCATGCCAGTGGTTTAACAAAAGCTGAAAATGTAAGGTTATAGAAATCTCTTGTTCCCCAGTATTCGCAAAGAAGGTAGACTTTCCCCAGTCTTTATCCGCAAATAAGGTGGAATTTCCCCAGTCTTTATCCGCAAATAAGGTAGAATTTCCCCAGTCTTTATCCGCAAATAAGGTAGAATTTCCCCAGTCTTTATCCGCAAATAAGGTAGAATTTCCCCAGTCTTTATCCGCAAATAAGGTGGAATTTCCCCAGTCTTTATCCGCAAATAAGGTAGACTTTCCCCAGTCTTTATCCATAAAGAAGGTATAGACTTCCCCCAGTTTTTTCCGAGGGTATTTCACGAGTGATGGCCTCATGTTTGGACTAGTTGGTTACACGGCCCTTTTAAAAAAAACAACGACTCTGGCGTAAGCTAAGGCTTTTGCAGTCTGTCAGTATTTTTTAAAACACGCGTTTTTGGTAATAATGGTACTTCAAATAGGTGGACGGAGCCTTCACTGGAGCCGAGGCCTAGTTCCGTGGTTTTGAAAATGACCGTATGGCTGTACGTTTCCGTTGTTTCATTTTGATTAGCGACAAGATGGCGGATGAATGACGCGTCTATGCCTAAAGTCTATACAAGCAAAGACTTAATTTCAAGTAGATATCAATTTAAAACCAGTTTTATTTGACATTTTACCCAGGGTATAGGGTCACAAACCTGTTGACTTGCGGGTAGAAGTCGCTCTGTTTCAACCTCGGGTTCAGGGGTAGTTGGCACTTCAGGAGAAAACACGCACAAAAATGACTTGAGTGTTTCATTGATGGATTGTTTCAAATTGTGTTCTAGTACACCGAATGGGTTCAGGATGTAAGCCTAACCCTAATTGGCACGGTCTAACAATTGTTCTTGTTTGCCTCTATTGTTGTGTACTCTTGTATCACTCTTTGTGCGTGAATTAAATAGAGCACAGTTGTGAAAGTTTTCGGATAACGTTAATTTTGTAATGAGCGAGTACTCAAATAATCTAAGTCTCTCAGTCTCTTTTTTCAGGCTGGCTGACTGTATGCGAACTGGACCAAAGGTGCGCGCCTTGACTGAAGGCTAGCGTGGTCTTATGGCGGACCCACCCTGTTTGTGTGTTGAGGAAGCTTTGGAAGGAACGAAGATCTGATCGCTTATAGTTATGTAGCCTAAGTGGACTTTTCAAACAAAGGCACTCGGCCCGGTAAAATCTCGGCACGAGGTGGGATTTAAACCCGTGTCCAATGAGTTGAAGGCCGCAATAAAGAAACAGCTCGGGTAACAAGCATGACTCACCAATTCCAACAGCTGCAATATTCTTGGATGGATTACATCCGAACCTAGTCGGCCTCGTGCCTTCTGGTGTAACCGTCGTTTGGTAATGCGTCCGCATCGAGGACTCCATAAAATGTGCAGCGCCCTCGCCGTCAGTTTGAGATACAATTGTCTTTACTGTGCACACCGGCTGCTTGTTTGTAAGCAATCATTAATTTTGAATGAATAAATGGTTCGTTGGGATGTTGGGTTTTTTGTTCCATTGTCGGGGTAGAATGTATGTAAGTATGCATATGTAGGGGTGTTTGTATGTTTGTTTGTTTGTCTGGGTGTTCTGGTGTTTCTTGGGGCGTTTGTTTGTTTGTTTGTTTGTTTGTTTGTTTGTTTGTTTGTTTGTTTGTTTGCTTGTTTGGGGAAGGGGTACAAAGAAAATTCTTCAAATTCTCTAGGTTTCAAGAAACATTTTTTCAAAGGTTTGGTCACAACTTTGGTTATTTGAATGGGAAGAGCATTCTTCTTGTTTTCACCTTAATCGATAATGTGTCTCCTGTAACACATCATGCGTTTTACTGAACAAACTGCCAAACCGCTCATCACAATGCAATGAGGAAAACTGTTCATAAACTGACACATTGTCTTTGATGAAAAAACGGGAAAAAATCCGTCTCCCACAATGTGCGTTTTTTCAAACTATCGTATGAATGTTGCAAGAATCACTGACCTCATTTGAGAGCCTTCGCAGGTGAGCCAGGTGAGATGGATGCGGGTTATTCTTGCGATTATCAAGGATTGGGGGAGCCTTTCGTCCCGTCTGACTCACGGGTGGTTTCTCGGTGAAGTCCGTCGAGTAGTTACTGACATTTGGGTGCCAGTCGGGATTCACGTCGCCGAGAACTCTGTCATAAACAACGACTATTAATTATAGACATGCTAGGTGGCAGCAGACTTACCAAGTAAATACATTGAAAGGCCGTGTCCAAATTGGTGGCTACGGCTGTTGCTAAGCGTGTTGCCAAGGATGTCCCATCTTCAGCGCACATTTCCAGCCGTAGCCGTAGCTGCAGCCACCAATTTGGAAGGCCTATTGTGCGCTTTTCCAAAACAAATCAATGGAAATCAAGCATGGTAATTTTGCTGCCACGTAGCGTTCCATAGTCTCAAGCTATACTTTCTATTACATGGCTTTTGGGAAGAGTACATTATTTTGTCTGTCCTCTTTTCAACAAGCACACCATTTAAACTAACTTGTGAACAGTGCCTTTATCGCTTTAGTGAAAACGAAATGCGTTTTATGTTTTGTTAATTTGTCATAAATGTTGATGTGTAACTGAAAGAGAAAAACTAAAATCGTAACATCTTCGATATTTGGAAGTTATACTCTATTATCCTCTATTATCACGTTTTTGATGACAAATCTCGCATGTATTTTAATACCATGGAACAGAGTATGAATTGCATAGAAGCTCTTCCAACAGATTTACTTAAAACAATATTGTTGTTCTTTATTTGCGCTTAACTTTGGTTCAAACTTAATTTGCTAGAAACTTTTTCGTGGCAATTCCCATTGCACAAACCTTCTTCTTGTGTTGATTGCAATTGAGTGCGCCGTCGCTGTGGCGGCTGCCATGTTGTTTCACTGGGCTACTTTCCCGACCCTGCTCATTCCGTAGTGCACCCGTAAAGTGAAACTTCACTCAACTTTGTTCACTCTCGTGATGACCCCGGTTTGGTTGGAACTGTTTTTGATGCTGTCGCCAAAACAAACAGCCATGTTCCTCTCTGGAGTTCACATATTGCGCAAACCTCTACGCGCGCGCAATTCATTGTGACGTTAAGATCGGGCAAAATACCACGTCACAATTTACCACAATCGTGTGTAGAGTCTACGCATTGATCTCTTTTTATATAAATAGATCACATGCAGGTCTATTATATTGGCCTTATGCATTGGCGTCATCAAGCCGCAATCTATAGAGGTAAAACAATGACGAAACAATGGAAACGCTCATATTTTTTGACCTCTTTTTGACCTCTAAGCAAGGGCACTCTACTTAAAATAATGGTGTCATGTGCATAAAGTCTTTATAGACCTGCATATGATCTTTATTTGCCGAAATATCAATAGATTGGCGTTAAAGTTGTTGCTTAAATTCCTGCAGTGAGGGATCCGGTTGGTCACTACATCCTGGAAAATTCTTTCCCCAATGGTTTAGAGGGTTTATTGTGCATTTTCAGCGATTTTGTTTTTCATCTAAGTGTGTAACATGTCCAGTTATTGCCAGAGGTAATTTAAGCTTATTTGTTTTCTTAACAAAGTAAGTTTGATATTTAATCTGTTTCATCTAGCATTGACAATTGACAATACCGATTTCCACAAAGGCAGCTGGCAGAGTTTTGTCCTGACCCATTACACCAAATCACTGGCCCCTGTTAATTGACACCCCTCTAGAAAGTGTGGCATGGTCCGGCTTAGTATATCATGGCATAATCATTGTAAGCTGACATTTTGAAATATTAAAATGGCCTTTGCTGTAGGTTTTAGTTAGACGTAAAGGATCCGAGGACGCTCAGAACGTGCACTTGGCTTTTGTGACGGTTGCATTGATATAATCATCATCCTCAAATCGAGGGAACTCGTTCATCTAGAGTAGCTTTTTCTCTTTTCATCCTTCACCTGTATGAGTTTGTAGCTAAGATTTACCTTCTTGTTCCGTCCTAGCTCGTTAGGTCGTGTTTGCTTTGTTTCTGTTCTTTTCCCTGTCTATTCTGAGCGATCTGTTGTAACTTAATTTCTGAATTTTAATAAGTCCAGTATCTTGTTTTATTAAGGCATTTCTGTACAAGACTTGGTCTTTTATGCCTCTTTAATTGCATGTGCTTCATTGTGTCTCATAATAATGGTATACCAGTATGGTTCTTTATTCATCATTGCTCAATGTGACCTTCTCTATAATTACTTGTATTTACATTTTGTAATTTGAGTTGAGTTGAACTGAATTAAATTGCTTGTTGACAACTGCTCCCCCGTGGTATCTTCGTTCTATTATGGGGACGTTTGGGACGCTAGGTGGCAGCAGACTTACCAGGTAAATCCAGCGTTCTCGGTAATGTGCGCATGCTCAGAACTACGTATACAATGGACCTTATGCATTGACGTCATCCAGCCGCCATATTAGAGGTAAACCAATGACGAAACAATGAAAACGCACAGATTTGAACGTACGGCACTAAGGATTGGCCAATGAACGACCTCATTTTGACCTCTAGGCGAAGGCTCCCTACTGAAATGACGTTATGTTCATTAGGTCCATTGATCTCTATTATATTGAAGTCTGCTGCCACCTAGCGTACCAAATTCTTCCATTGCTGGTGGTCACGGCGTTTATTACCATTTTCGCTCCAAAAAAGGTGTCCACAATATGTTGTTGCTACAGGACGCCCACTTGACCCTTGACCATGTTGAGGCTCCCAGAGTAAAAAAAGAAAGAAGAAAAAACTTGTTGTAGCACGTCTTTTTTGCTTTTCCGTGGTGCCCACCACTGTAGTCTTGAAATCAAGTCGGTAATTGTTGTGCGGTCCAGTTGTGGGGACGGTACACACATCCTCGATCCCAATATGTGTGTGAGTCGGTCGCAATTACCGTCTTGAATAACTTGTACCCAGCTTTGTACACATGCAATTGGACTTGCTACCAAAATTGGACGGAGCAGTTTGATTGGTTAAGAATCGTGAAGACATGAATATTCATCATACATCTTGCAGCGTGTGGCATCTTGCAGCTACCAGGCGCACACTTCATTCTTTGATAGGGGGTTTATTATTGATAGTAACATTTTATGATAATGCATTGGTCAAATTTATCTTAAAAGAAGGTTAAGAAATTGTTACAGTGATTAAAATATTATGCTTTTTACATTGATGTTGGCAAATAAACTGTCATAATTTTTTTTTTTAAAGCCAACAGAAAAGATACATTCCCATGTTTATAATGAATTCTTCCAATTTTGTCAGACGAGCCAACATTGGCTCTCTCTAGGGCAACTTTTGCATATGCAATGTATAATTTACCATACATGAATATTCGGCTTGGAACAAGCTATTCAAGTCGTTAGAGCTGACGGACCTTGCCACGCGCTACCTACGACCGTTGCATGAATGTACATTATAATCGCACTGTGACTGCTGCATGAACGGCAGGATGTGAGTTTGTAATAGGCAGCGCTGGCAGACAAATAGACACCGACTAACGACTTGTCATCAAGTCTACTACCACTGAATCTCAGTCGCCTATGGAGTAAAGCCCGTCATACCTTTGAAATGTTTCTGTAGATCTAATGGCACAACTGTGAACGTACAGCTCTGTGCTGCATACACTCTGTGGACATTCCTTTGCTGTGTGCGCCAGTCCGGCAGCACCACCATTCTCAATCTCTCGCAGTTTTTTTGCTCATATCATAAACTACTATACCAGCTAATGATTTGATTTGGACATCCAGGGGTTTGTTAACGTCTCGTCCCTGTTCCTGACCTGTTTTGAAGAAGCCAGCTTCAACCTTAATGCTGTATTTTACACTTGGATGGAACGGTCTTCCTGTCCCCATTAAAAACGCTCAGACTGTTCTGTCCTTCAAAAAGGGTCTCAAGACTCACCTGTTCTCCAATCTGTAGCTGGTTGTCACCATCTCTTTGGTCTTTCTTTTCTCCCTAAGCGCCGTGCATTCTTTGGTCATTTGGCACTATATAAATCCAGTTATTACTTTAGAAAAACGTAATCTTCAACACTGTAAAAAAGAAAACATCCTGAGAACAAAAATAGGTAGAGACTTGAAACACTATGTGGACTTACACACGGCCACCCAGTGTTTTTTTTTTTAAAGTGCTGAAGAATTGAATTTTTCTAAAGTGTACAACAAAGGAATGTCACTGCGTGTAAGGGTGTGGACGTGTGTAAGTCCACAATGTGTTTAAAGTCCCTACATTATGTGGACCTCTTTATTTCTCAGGCTCACTCTTCGTTTGTAGCGCTTAAACAGAACTGCACGTGCTTACTAATTTACTGTTTGTGCAATCTCATGCATGTTTATCAACTTGGTAATTCGAGGACTTTGTTCTTCCCTTGTGTTGGCCTCCGTATAATGGTTTTATTACGAAAGCGAAGCGAGGACTTCCACGCTCGATCTCTCAAAACACAAAGATCCCAGTTTTAAAGTGTTCGGTTAAACAACGGGTATAGGCACGCAAAAAGAGTCTGCCGTGTAGCCGGCTAGTTCTTACATAGTCTTGCTTTCTGAGATGAAGAACACAGAGCCATCCCAACAGCTTTATTCCAAGTACTGCCTCTCTTTGGAACTCCTTGCCTGGTGCAGGTTTCCCTTCATCTTAATATCGACTGTTTTCAGAGGAATATAAATTCATACTCAGTTATTTTCATCTTAGAATGTTTTCTTCTTGAACCACTTAACAATGCCTTCCTTTAGCCTTGTTCGGGGCGAACGTGCATGAAAAAAAAATCATAATTCAAAAACCATTTATCATAAAGGAGAGAGGCTTTAATTTATTATCTCGGACGACGAACCCAGCCTTATATGGTTACGGGTAGATAATTACCCGTTTGTTTAAATTCGGGAAGAAGGTTGGCTTTGCTCTTCCCGTGTATGTTATTGCCAACCTCTTCCGGGCGAGATGTGTACATGTTAATCTAACTATTTATTTATTTAGATGTTTATTATTTTTTATTTATTTATTTCATTACACATCCAACAGCGCAATAAGGATGTCCAGTTTTAGATGGCGGAGGGAAACCCAAGCAATCAGGTATAGGGACTGTATATAGCTTTGCAAGTCGTTAAATAAAATAATGGGTCTCATAATTCAAAAACCTGTCTGGAAATAAATGATCGATGATAAGTGCTACGATGAGACGCCCGTAGATAAAGCACCTCCACTGTGTAAAAACTAGTCATTATTACTACACTATAATAACCCCCCCCCCAAAAAAAAAAAAATAAATAAAAAAAAAAATAAATAAAAAAAATTAAAAAAAACACCACACATTCAAGCCTTCGGATCTAGCCTTCGGGATGGAGCCATCTGTCAATTTCACTAAACTCTTCCTAACTTAGGATTAATCTTAAGACTTAGGACGAGTCCCAGCCTTGCACTGTAACATGTAAACCTTAAGATTAATCCTAAGTTAGGACTAGTTACTCGTCCTAACTCGAGATAGGATTAATCCTAGCGTTTCGTGAAATATAAAGCTATATAGGCAAGAAAGCATGTACTTTACGTTGATTAATTTGTAACAGTAATTTTTAGTGCTCATATTTTGCAAAGAAAACAAATTGATACAAATATAGGTAAGGTGTGCAGACGAAACTGTCATTGACACATGGACCTAAAACATTTTTCACCTTGGTTGGTATTTGTTTTACGCGAAATAAATGAATTCCAATGATGAACAGCTTCAGCTAAAGCAAACAAAACACATGAAGAAAAAGTCACATAAATTAACTTGGCCGAGCCCTAGTTTGCAACTCTCAGAGGTTGTCTCTTTAACTGCCGTCAAAAGCTGCCAATGAGTGTCCTTGTACGGCATTCAATAACTATTAATTGGACCTTGCAACGTGTAGCTGAAGAGAATCTCTGCACAAAAGTCGTTTAGTAGCAGCCCGAAATGAGTGAATCACAAAACTGAGTTTGATCTATAGGCGTCCCTCTGTAGTACCCAGCAACAGAGCGGTTCAGTTCTCTTGAGATCTCGCGAACCTGTGTATTCTCTGCCCAAGGAACGCTAGGCGCATATTTGAAATTACTGTAACCCGAAGAGCTGGTTTTGAGATGAAAAAAAATGCCATGGTTAAATATTTACGGCTAGTCACGATCTCATTACGAACGGGTTGTTTCCATAGAGCTGGATATGAATAACAAATATTTTACACTAATTAATTACCTTTTAACATCCCTCACCCTTTCCTTGATTTTGTCCTTTGTAATTCAAAGCCCTTGTGGTCAAACCAGCCCCTTCTCTATACCACCCCCCCCCCCGATTCTCTTATCAATGTTCATCACTTGATTTTTCTGTGTGCTCTCTGCCTCTCTCTCTCTATCTCTCTCTGATCTTTTTCTACTCGACTGCTCCTGTCACGCCAGTATACCTGTTTGTGGGTGTTGAGTGTTGTCATTTAGCATTCGAGAAAGAGTCTGTCTGTGATTTTCTGTATGCTGAACCACAAGTTACTGAGAACTCTGTACTATGTTGATTTTAGATAAATTAATAAATAAATAACCATAAGTAAATAGTTATTCAATTTAAAAAAAAAACTACCGTTGCTGACTTCTAATATCTATTCATTCAGGCAAAAAGAAATGTTTTAATATTCATATTGCTACCGGAAGATTAAAATAATATTGAAAAAATCCTGATTGAACGTCAGCCTGCGTTACTAACACGTGAGCAGCAAATTTGATCAACAATTAATAAATTAATTAAAATAAGTTATTAATGACAATAAACATAACTCTAGCTAAATAATCAAACTTACCGTTGCTGACTTTTATTTTCTGTTCATTCAGACGACAGCATTCCGGATTGAGCGTCAACCTATTTGTTTAAAACCGTGACCAACGAGTTTGATCAACTAGTAATGAATTAAATTAATTAATAAATATAAACAAGTAATACAATAAAGTTACCAGTGCTGACTCCTATTTTCTATTCAATCAGACTAAAGAAATGTCTAAATGTTATATTGCTACACGTATAGTATAAGATACAAAAATAATAAAAATAATATAATCAGAAAATCTTGATTTTTAGATACGTTAACCTGTGTTTACTTATACGTGACCAGCGATTTTTATCAATGATTTTACATGTTGTTAGCATAGCTCATTTATTGAAAACTAGGGTAGTATTGAATTTGCACTTCGTATAAAAAAAAGCACGATGGAAGTTTGTTTTCCTCTATCGTTCAAATCTTACGACTGTTACTGTATAGTCAACACAGAAAGATTATCGTAGTCGTACCGCACAAAAGATGCCCCATATTCCAAATTGACTTAAAACCTAATCTGATTAGTAGTTTCAAACTGACAGTGTCTTGCGTTAACACCACGTGATAAATTGATGCTTTTAAAACATAAAACTTAACCACGACCTTTGCATGTTATTGATTAGGACGCATCATCAGTTGATCGGGAACGTCTCTTAATTAGCTCACCCCGTTGTTTAGGCTTCGTTTTTGAATGTTTTATTTATTCACTTTGGTTCCTGAACATCCTCATTGGTTCTGAACACGATTGTGAAGCAAGGACGTCCTCACTCTGTCAAAACACCTGGTTCAAAATATGCAGTCTTCAGTTTGCATTGATCACCCTCCCGCATACACATATCCATATTTGTCGACCCCGTAAATCGAGGACTACTCTTTGTTATGACCTTTAAAATTGTATTTACTTTATTTTAGCGACATCCCCATTGGTTGTGACAAAAAAAAAGCGAAGCAATGGCGTTCTCGCTCTGTCAAAACACATGGAGCTCCTTTTTTTTAATCCTCGGTTTCAACGGGTATTACACCAGTGTATGTCATGCTCTATATGTGACAGAGGCTGCCCAACCGAGAGAAAAAATTAATTAAAAAATCCCGTATTACAACATACTTTTTTCATCTTGTGCAGAAGTACCCCTCCCCCGTAAAATCCTCCAAAAAATGCCTGAGATTCCAAGAACACAATGAAGACACAGTAAGGGGGGGGGGGGCGGGGGTTACATCATGATCGGGCACCAGATGCATCAGTGTGGAATCCATTGTTCACTTTTGAGGATCCGAAAATCGCCGCGACGATGGGCAATTAATGTCCCATTCATTCTTAGACGAATTGATTAGTTATTGGGAAAAAAAGAAACCAAAGCACGTTCTACACGGGCGACTTCGTAGCAACGCAAGAGTGTAAACAAGTCATCAGCCAGTATTGTTTGACATTAAAATTTGGACTCTTAAATAATTCGGAAAACAATTTTGGATGATTCAATTTTAGCGAGTTCGGCGCAGCCATTAAGGGAGTGTATAATGACTTTGGTAAAAAATAACATGACCACTTACACGTACGTGTTAAGAAGCACTGCAGCTGTTGATAATGTATACAGTTTTGAGGAACAACTCTCTTAGGAAGGTGGTTTTAGAGAAAGGAGTTCAAAATCAATGAGAACCTTTCCACACGAAACGTTTCTCAGTGAGTCCATTGACGGATTGGTCTTCCTCTGCGTGGACATATTTAGTCCAAATTTTCGGGGAAAACTAAAAAATGCTATTACCTTCGAAATGAATTTTTCACAGGTTTGATTTATTTTATGTGTCTACATACGAACGTTTCAAAAACACAAAGGTAAACTTTGCCTTTAACATCTCAGCCGTTTCATAATAAAAAAAAACCCCACAAAAAACACATTGAGATTAGCTCTACGAGATAAAAAAGTAAAAATACAATCAGGGCTAAAAGAAGAAGGGGGGGGGAGAAATTACTCTCGAAAATTTATGATGCTTTCAACGTTGGCCTTGAATCATTCTAATTATAAGAGAATGAAATCTGAGCGGCGTACTTCTTACGCATAAACGTGTGATAAGTCACGAACGGTCGGGGGAAGGGCGGGGATTCTATGAATTAAGCGCTAGGGGAGATTTAGCGAAAGATAGAGGTGGAGGGGGGGGGGTTGTTGGCCTGGTGCATATGAAACGTATGTGACCGAACTCCTTGAAAACTGTGCGCAGCGTTGGTCTGACAATAACAAAAACATACAGGAACCCGTACATCCAATAAACTTTTGTTTTAAATTGTCTTTTTATGCGCCTATTGTGTTGCATTTAATAACGATAAACCCTTTAAGCTGTATTTGCATACACTCTAAAATCTCCCGGATCAGAATTGATCCGGATTTCTGGGTCCCTGGAGGGTCTGGCCCACTTCTGGGTCAGGCTGACTCGAGTTAAAACCTGGTTAGAACTTTGTTCAAACAACGGAATTCGGACTCGTGAGATCAAAAACCTTTTTTTTTTACCCATTTATTAAAAAAATATTTAGGTTTAAGACATTTGCGGTGAAGTTTCCCACCATGACCATATTTATACCATAATAATATTAATAATTATTATTTTGTAAAGCGCCATCTATCTAAGACTAAACTTATTCCGAGGCGCATAAAAAACAAACAAAAAACAGAGAAAGTAAAAAAAAACGTTACAAATTACGTAGCTTAGAAAGAAATAAGAGCACATTGAATAAAACAGATTTACATAAACGTGTCGGCAAAAACAAGTTATGTGTACAAACATTTAGAGTTGTCAATCTGACTATTGTTATGTAACCCATGTAACCTCGAGTGACCTTTTCAATCCATGGCTTTTACTGGAAGGCGAGATACCTAAACTTCTCAAATTGAAAACTACACATTTTGCATATATTGTCAAACAATTTCATAATTTCAAGTTATACATATAACAGCCGTACACAATTTGTGATGTGCCCCTCCCCCTTCTTCATACCAAAAGTTGACACAAATCGCACTGTGTATATTTCTCGTTAAATGCAAGGTTTGTGTATCAGTCTTCTCTTGAACTGTGTACAAATCGTGCCTGTGCATGAAGTCCAGGCTCACAGTGGCTCTTTTGTAAACAGTCTGTCTCATTCAATATTCATTACCTTTTCTCCCTCTTCTTATCTTTGATTTTGTCTTTTCCCCCCAACTTCCCGTGGTCAAACATGCCTCTTCCCTCTACACCCTTTATCCCCTTCTTAATTGTTCATCCCTCCGCCTCCCCCTCCCACTCTCTCTCTCCCTCCTTCTCTTCCTCTCTTTCCACTGGACAGCTTCTGTTACACCAGTATACCTAAGTGAGTTTTGAAACTTTGCATGGTGTGGAAAATAAGAAGTAGCTAGGTAGTGAACTCATGGAGTGTTTGGGAGGAGTATTGGCTCTTTTCAGAGCCAACACTCCACCCAAAAGAAATTTCGCACATGGTCGTTCCCGCAAGTTTACTATTTATAATATAGTTACTTCTTACGAGTGTCTGTTTATGTGTGTTATGTTGTCATATTTCAGCATCAGACAAAGATTCTGCTAGGGTCGAAACGTCAGGCCATGAACAATTTTTGTTTTGCATTTAAACCTTAGGTCCTTTTGGTGGGTGAGCATTTGCAACAGCTAACTATATTTTATCAAGTTACATATTGGTCTGTAACTTACGAGTGTTTCAAACGGATCCTCGCTCATAATTCAACATCTCATTGAGGAGGCTCCTCTGTCTTCAGTCTCTGTAATTGGGAGGGTGCCGAGGACGGTGATGTCTTTTGTTGTCTTCTCCCATGACGCTAATGACTTCGAGACGTCTTAATGAGCTCCGGGCCTTCATTTCAGATATCTTCAGATTTCACTTTCAACTAATGAGGAGTTAACGTTTTGATTCCCTTGGTTGCCATGGGGAACAATCTACTCGTAATGCGTACTCGGATAAAGCTTCTTTTACTGAAAGTCCGGGTATGACGTTTTGGCAATTGTCAAAGACCAGTATCTTCACTTGGTGTATCCCAACATAATGCATGAAACAACGAGACTGTGAAATGTATGGGTTCAATATTGGTCATCGAAGTTGCAAGAAAATATTGAAAGAAAAACACATACAATTTTTTGCATATAATATTGCATGCTTTCAGATCCTGAGAATGGCTTCAGGCCTGAAGCCATTGTCAGATTCAAATTGGGGTGACAAATAACCTCTTTCTGTAAACCTACATTACTTCAAAGGGGGGTCTTCGATTCTTGGAAAAATGGGTTTTTATATCAACAGCTCTCCGGTGCTCCTTACCGAGTAAGTGTTTATGGTCTGTCAACGCAATGCTAATTCATGAGCAAAATTATAAAGAAATAAAAGTCTCATGTGAAAGATTCAGCTGAATACAGTGCCTACTTGCTGAGAATACTGCAAAAAAAAGATGCTATTTTCACAAGAACGTCGAATCCATCCGCGTTAAATCGAGGTGACAGCGGGTACCAGCCGCATCTCTGGCCCCATCAATAGCGAACGGACACCAACCCTCTGAAATCTGATAAACATTCATGCATGAATCATATTCTCAGATTCAAATGTTTCAGGGTGAGAATTTATCCAAACCATATTACTTCGAAGGGAATCATTTCTCAAAATAATTTACTATCAACAGCTGCAGTGCTTTGCATATCAAGTAAGTTGCTATGGTCATTATTATTATTATTTTAAGTTACCAATCTATGACCCTACCTTATTTTTGTGTTATTTAAAAAAAAAAATGTTTTTGAGAGTGGATGGGGGAGACTGAAATTAATTTTAATGAGCGCACCGCCATTCAACCAATCCTGTATTAACTAATGGCATCTTTTAAGATGGTGAAGTTGCAGTGAAACCAACAACCGAAAAGCGGTTTATTTTGTTGCGAAGAATTTCTTCTCTTTCATTTACCGTTGTTACGGTGTGCGCAACCGAAATAAGTCACGGCATTATTTGCAGGCTTTTCAAAATACTATTTCTATTTTGACAGTATTTTAGAGTGGAATATTTCCAAGGAAGTCTTTGGACTGATACGAAGTTTACTGATCAGTGAGCTTCCGGATTGACTCTATAATTGCCATCATTCAGGAGGTTTTGTTTGTGGGTACTACACACATTCCAACCTGGGACCTCTACCAAACGAGGACAACAGTCCCCGGTCGGGTGAAGATCCCCATTTGGGGACCCCTGGGACCTCTACCAAACGAGGACAACAGTCTCTAACTGGGTGAAGATCCCCATTTGGAAAGTGTGTACTAAACCAATGGAAGCTGTTGCCAAAAAGTTATAGAACAAACAACAGACGGACAATAAGAAGTCCCAGATTGCAAGTGTGTCCACCAACCACAGTCAGGTTCTGCGAGTATTGAGTGATACGACGTGTGGGGGTGTGAGAATTGGGGGTTTTCGTTTCACATGGCACATGTTGGTTACATATTTAATTTGTTTAAGGTTTTGTAAAACTGTTACTAAATGTACTTTAAATTCGATGGTGACTTGCGTACCCTTATGTGGGTAGAGCGCCATAATATGAAAAAGCTTTGTTTTTGTTGTATGCAATTGTATATGTTATTTTTATTATATTGGTTTATTTCATTATTTCTTTACTTAACCTTTAGTTTATTTATTTAGGCGTGCACTTCATGCAGATGTAATTTGTCGTGTTTTTTTTTTTCAATTCGCAACGAAGGTTATGAATATCGACTGTCGTTTCTAAAAAAATTCAAGCTGTTTTTCTTTCCAAGTTCGGTTTAGTTTCAATGGGTGAGACACCACCATCACCTCATCATGACGGCTATATCTGTTTACGACTGGAATAATTAAATACAAATAATTTATTACAAAACACATAGACATCTCCCAAACTAGTAAACCTTTGCAGCCTTGCCAGCCCGATGTCAAGTCATTTTATCTCCCGTGTACGCATCGCAGCTCTGTCGCACTCCATTTTCTTTCCTCCCAACGGGACAAACAATGTCACGTGACAAGAGATCTGATTAGTTGCCATGCCAATTCTCCGAACTCTCATTTTGATAAAAAAGAATATATAAAACCTAACCCCGTGCGCAGATACACGCAGGCAAACCTTAAAACAGGAGCGTCTATGCAAGTTGCTGGGTTGCTATGGCAACACTGGCTTGTAAGAGATGCTGCCCTAAATTGAACACGACAGTCCTCAGACAGTTAGAAACAGCAAAACGGCAACAGGGAGAGCATCACCAGTGCATCAAGTGTTGTTGAAGTGCTCTTCTCGCACTAGTAATCTATTTCAATCGACCGTGTGCGCTCAAAGCGGGCTTTTTTTTTTTTTTTTTTAAGTAGACTATAACTAGCGACAGCGTTTTATCATTATATTGATACAAATTGATGTTAGTTTCTTCACGGGTCGTTCTGGTTTAACGTCCATCTTTAGTGATTGATTTATAAAAGAAGAAGAATGGGGAACGGGGCTGCGTCACGAGAAAAGGAAAACACAGCTTGCATCCATCTGGACGTAAATGGTGTGCAACAAAAGGTAAAACATAAAATTACAGTAAAGTTAGTTTGATGTTGAACATGACATGCACATGTTTGTATTGCGAATGTCTACTTTGCTATTTCGATAGTGGACACTGGACAGTCACAAAGGTTTGTGCAGCGAATGCGAATGTCTGATTTGTTATTTCGATAGTGGACATTGGACAGTCACAAAGGTTTGTACAGCGAATGCGAATGTCTGGTGTGTTATTTTGATGTTGGACATTGGACATTCACAAATGTTTGCACACCAAATGTCTACTTTCTGATTCGACATTGGACATTGGACATTCCCATTTGTACAGCGAATGTGTATGTGAACATCAAACCCGTGCCAATGTTCCATATCAAACTGATTTTACTGTCATAAACGTACATCGTTTTTCGTGATTTAATTTAAGTGTGTCAAGTTTGACGCCGTGGGGTTACACAAGCGTAGAGGAGATGCGATGGTCAAATTTAGCGCTCGATATGTGGCATGGTGTCTCTCCCCCTCCGCCTATTGTGTCTTCACTGGGATTCTCAAGCATTTTTAAAGAGGATTTTAGGGGAGTGAGTACTTCAATAATCTGTACAAGAGGAAAAGAGTCTGTTTAAGTACGGAAATATTTGGTTGGGGTCGGGCACGGTATACGATGGTCACGGGATTGAATTTGAACCCGATAAGCAAGAGTTGTAATATTTGTGTTATCAGCATTGCTACATAAGAGTTTGAATGACTGTTTTTGTTGTTGTACAATGATTGCTATAAACAAGCAGGACTAAAATCGACTTGGGGGCACTGCGTGACCAAAGAGCTTCTTCTTAATAGCGTTTGGCAAGGTGTGTCTGTGGTAACAATAGAATAAAGATGTTAAAAACTAGAGATTTGACTATAATAATAATAAAGCTTCTTATATAGTGCTCATTATCTGTCACTCAGTGACACTCAAGGCGCTTCAACATTCAGTATTTTCCTTCAAGGTATGAGGGGCTACGTTTGAAGTATGAGACCTACTCCTTTACGTATTACCATGTCATGGTTTACAAGATGCTGTGGCGCAATATGCTGCCAATCAAACCAGGAACACCGGGGCGAACCCCTTCTCTTTTCGATAAGTGCAGTGGGTTCTTTTACGTGCATTACACAACACACTGGTCCAACGGCTTTACGTCCCATCCGAAGGACGAAACAATGATGGTTAAGTGTCTTGCTTAAGGACACAAGTGTCACGACCGGGACTCGAACCCACACTCTGCTGATCAGACGCACAAGAGCTTGGGTCCGGTGCTCTTATCCGCTCGGCCACGACACGCCAACAGTTCATTCTGCAGTTCATTCTGGACATTGTGTTTTTGAATGTGGGTACTCTCTATTGCGATGGTTTTGGGTTTTCCAAGCATCTGGTATCATACTGTCCAAAACGTAAGAAAACACGTTCATCGGGCGCGACAACTCCGTGTTCAATTAATTTATTACATTTCAATTTACAATGGTTGCAGAAACTCCACCTCAGGTAAGGGACCAAACGCTCACCAGTAAAGCATTGGAACAAAATAGGACAGCCATGGTAACCAGCACACAATGCATGGGTTAGGTTCGAATCCGACTTGCAATCACATGGTTGTGGGTTCAAATCCGACTTGCAATCACATGGTTGTGGGTTCAAATCCGACTTGCAATCACATGGTTGTGGGTTCGAATCCTGCCTACAGCTAACTGCTGATTTCACAATGACTAGAATACGTATTGTCGTCTAGAACTACTGAACCACAATTTCTTGATTCGTGCAATTCAGAATCATAGCCGTTAAACCAATGTTTGTATGAGAGAGATTAGCTGTTTGCCAGCTTGGCGTTTATATCGCCTTGTGGGAGTTTGCCGAGTTCCCTTTTAAAAAAACTAACAAAAACAACACAAAAACAAAACAAAAACAAAACAAAAACAAACAAACAAACAAACAAACATCCATTCGTGAGTGAGACGTCTTAAAATGAAAGGTTCTTGATTTAAACCCGCAGTAAGGTCGGACCTCTGAATTGAATTTTCCCTAAGGGGTTACCGACGGACTTATTGGTAATCCCGAAAGCCGCCGGAGAGGCTTCCTTAATGTGTAAGGATTGTTGCTTGGGAGTTTTGAATTTCCTGTCTTGTAAGCAACTTGTCATAAAGCGTTCTTGGTTTTTTTTTTTTTTTTTTTTTTTTTTTTCAATTTACATTTTTCTGATTTCTACTTTTTATGTGTTATATATTTATTTATTTTTATAATACCCTTGATTTTTCTGTTTTTTAATCTGGGCTTATACTTCTTGTGTTTTTGTAGATTGCTTTTAATACTGTCCCGTCATGTATTTGCCAGTATTTTACTATAGTCAAGTCTACTGTTTCGCCCATGGCCGACTGTGCTCCCCCAACAACTTTCATCTTTGTAATTTAACCTTTTTTATTTTTCTTAGCATTCTTAATCTGTTTATCTTAAATTGTTCTGTAATTCGTAATTTTTCCCAGCCCTTTTATTTTCAACCTCCGTAAAGCGCCTCGGGACCCTGTCTTGAGTTAATGGCGCTATACAAGAGTTGTTTATTATTATTATTATTAACAGCGGTAATAAGCATCCTGGGCGAGTTTAGCATTAAATACAAGCAACAACTACATGTGTCACATTGAAACTGACAACAACAAATATCAGACAATTCATTGGATGAAATCGATGTTTTTTGATGCAAATATCGTGAGAGTGATAAGTAGACGCTGTATTCAGCTGAAACTTTCACAGATGACTTTTACTGCATCTGTCTTAATAATTTCACCTAGAAATCAGCTTTACGTTGTGAAGAGGACCAAACGATGACTCTATACCTTTAACCGTGCAACAAGGAAAGACCTCGCACAGTAAATTGAGGTGCAGGTGTTGATTGGATCAACGCTATCAGCTTCTGATTATTACATCGCTTATTTACTCATTCGTGTGTCTATGGCCGCAAACACATTTCATTCTTAACTTAACTCAGAGGGCTCTATCAATAGACTGTGCAAGTCTCGCGCGTATTCGAACATTGGGATCCGTTAAAGCGCGTGATTTGTTTCTTTAACGCGTTAAAGCAATGTACGTGGGAACCACAGTGGTCCCAAAAATGTTCGAATACGCGCGAGACTTGCACTGTCTATAGCACATGTCAGACGAGACACGTCTTTACCGGCAATCAGTTCCAGGCAGTCTCCAAAAAGAAAATTCATTCCCATTTCCGTTTTCTCATTATTTTCTAGGAATGTCTCTTGTGCTGCCGAAGTTTTCCTTTTGCATGCTGTCCTGTTGCCTCTAAGTTGCCTGAACAATTTGCCCTGTGTAATATGGCCTTAACTTGGAGACAATCGCTCTTCCTGTCTGGTTACCTTCTCCAAATCTGTCCCTTTCCCCCTATTTAACCATACAATTATGAAAACTGTGAAGAGAACGCCCACGTTAATTCTATAACACGAAAGCACTTTATAGGGGATTCATTTTAAGGCAATACAAAGGAAACAGTTCTGCGTTTATGACTGTTTACGCAAAGTCTTATAAAACATCGTCAAATTAATTTGGGACCTTGCACCGCGTCATCATACACGGCAACATTGCGTGTGAGGTATATACGGTGAGTTTGTAAATGGTGAGCGCACTATATATATACACAGGAAATTGAAAGGCCGAAGCCGAATTGATGGATTTGGTGGCTATTGCTCAAACGCCGAAAACGTCCATTCTTCAACGTTGTAGTTGCATTCAACTGACATAGCCGTAGCCGAAGTCGCTTAATTCTGACACAGTCTAAGGCCGTGTCCGAAACAGCGACTTCGGCTACAGCTACGGCTAGATCGCGGGCGTCTGCCTATTCTTCAAACACTGGCAGACGCACTGATCTAGCTGTAGCTGTAGCCGAAGTCGCCGTTTCGGACACGGCCTAACACACAGGGAAACTCACTTTCAAAACGGCGCACCCAAGATTTAGTGCGGTGTGATGACGTCATGGGTGAAGTGGGTTAACACAGCGTTATTGACCACATGACCACTTTTGCTCTAAGTATCTGTTGATTAAGTTTGATTTTTATAATCTAAAAGATGGGAGTGATTTTACTCGGTCTAAAAAGCCGATGCTGCATTTAGTCCTTTAAGTTTATGCCGCTGCTGTCGTTGTCATTCCCACCTTGCTTGCTTCGTATGGCCATCAAGTAGGAGTACATTTTGGCTTCACGGAGTTGAATAGCGGTCGATAAACCCCCCACCGTGGAAAATGCAATTACCCTGCCTGTCCTCATGATGGGACAATCTACGTGTGCAGCAAATAGGCTAGTCCCTTGCAAAATGTACACAAAGGCCGTTATATAAAAGGTATGGAGAAAACTCAATAGTCAACCCCCCCCCCAGTCCTTCAAGAATCTAATTATAACGTGTGGCTCAACGCCCCACCCCTCCTCCAGCCTGAAAAGGCTGATTACTTTTTTTCTGAAAAACTGTTGATCTTTAATTTGATTCGTACTTTCAGGTAACGTCCGCATGGTCGCATAGAATTAGTATTCATCCTATTAATTACGACGGCTGTTTCATAATCGCAATGGGGTGTGTATTATCATAACTGAAGAGGTTTTGGCACAAACGGACTGAAGTAATTCAATATGAATATGCACAATGTAGTTTTTATGCTTTTTACAATTTGTTGTGATATTTTATTTTATTTTATTTATTTAGATGTTTACAATGGCACGTTCAGTAGGCCTGGAATTATACACGAAGCTCAAAGATTCATCTTAAGTTGAGTTGTCTCATTTTGCCATAGTGATTTCGAGCCCCCAATTATGTGTAACACCTGCTTAGCAAGCACAACTTATGCTGATCAGAATACGGTTACCTGCTAAATGTCATTTCCATGTGCCATATGTAAAGGGTATCCTGCTAATTGTTGCCTATGTAGTTTAATCACAACTTTCTGCTAATCAGCTCTGTCATAAGTGGGGCCCTTTTTGTAACTAACTTATGAAACGTACCTTGCTTTCCGCTACGAACCCATCCAAAAACAAAAACTGCACTTATGAGAAAAATATCATACTATGCATTCGGTTTATTTTGATGTTGTTTGGAGCAGTTGTTTTTCGTCCTTGTTTTTTATTTAATCCTTACTGCACAACAATACTTACCCGCAAGTTACTGAGTTACGTATTATGTCACATGCCCTTCAAAACGAATTCCTCGTTAAACCTGGAGATTTACCCAACCCTAAAAATATCATTCTATGTATTCCGTTACCTCATTATGTAAAAGGCATTTTTCGTGGAAGTTTTCCTAATAAAATGGCTGATTAGAATAGCAATTCCAATGTGATTTGCCCGGCTGGCTCTGTGCCAAGCTTTATATTACCATGAAAATTACGGGTCCCGTTGGATGTATCTGCTAAAACAGAGTTGGCCTGCCTCTCTGATGGAAAACTTACTCTGTTGTTTAAATTTTAATCATTGTAGAACGTATAAACAAAATTAAAAGTGGGATCTTAATTAGATTGGTAGGCCCCTATCTGCCAACGTAATGCTGATTTATAGGCGCTAATTAAGAAACATACAAAAGCAGTCACAAGTGAAAGTTTCAGCTGAATACAGAATCTACTTGTGCTGAGAAAACAGCACAAGGCCTTCACTGTGTTTTCACAAGAACGCCGAATCCCGTCCGAGTTTAGCGAGGTGACAGCGGGTACCAACCGCATCTCTGGCCGCATCGTTCGCGAACGGACACCCATCCTCAGAAATCTGAGAAACGATTCTTGCATGACTCATTTCTCAGATTCAAATGTTTTGGGGTGAAAATTTATCTAAACCATATTACTTGGAAGGGACTCCTTTCTCAACGGTATAAACTATCAACAGCTGCAGCGCTTCTCACCAAGTAAGTTTTAAGGTCATAATTTGTATGACCATACCTTTACATTTACCCTTTAATTATACGCTATAATATTGGTTATGGCTGAGGTATTTTACAGTGCCGTAAAAAGCAAATGGTTGTTTTGAGTTGGATTAGACTCAAAAGCGCGCGCTTCTTTGCTGTCAATGATATGCACATGTTTGATTGAAAACAAGGCTTGCTGCTTCTTTCTCACCCATACACTCTTTGCTTTGCTGAGATGTTGAACAAAGAGCCATTCCAACAGCTTTATTCCGCGCACTGCATCTCTTTGGAACTCCTTGCCTGGTACATGTTTCCCTCAATCCTACAATCTAGACTGTTTTAAGAGGAATATCAATTCCTACCTTCAGCTCCCCTGAGTTATTTTCGTCTTAAGTATTTTTTTTCTAGTAGCCTCTTACCGAGAGTGGCTTTTACCCATGTTTGGGGCGTACTTGCTTTACAAAAAAATAATTAAAAAAGAGCAAAAAGAAACACAAAACAATATGCTCATTACGCTCTGGTGCATCGATCGATAATCATTTTCTTACAGCACTGTCGTCGTCGTAATGTTTTTATCTTCTTTCCATCTTTCTTGTTATTCAAGTGACTGATACAAATCTCTCTCTGCATGGTTCTTCATGAATACAAGCCGGCGCTGAGGGGTTTTAAACAGATTCCATACCCCCACCGGGAGATGCGTTTTTTGAATTCAATTTCCATATTGGAATCACCGTCTTCATCGTGGGAGGTTAATCCTGTCTTTTATTGCATCGTACTTGAGAGAAGCCGTTGCTTGAGAGAAAAATTATGAAATAATAAATAAAAATTCATGAGAGACTTGTAATGGGAAAATAGCTGTGCTGCATGTGCTTCTTTATGAAAAATTTGCAAATTGGAAAAAAATCCTTCCCTTAAAAAAGACCCGCTCTTATCGTGTACGTACACGATAACTAACACGTACGTACGCAATAATTTTAGACTTATGATACAAGTCATACGTGTACGTACATTATTTTTTTGTGTACGTACACAAACAGTCTAAGTTATTATATACACGTACACGATACTTATCATGTACGTCACGATAAGTATTGTGTACGTACACGATAACTATAATGTGCGTACACCATAACTCTTAAGTTATTGTGTACTTATATACGATAAGAATGGGGTTTTTTAAATCATGGGGCGGCAATACGCTTCAGTGATTTACGTGGCAGCTGCAAAGCCAAGGACTACCTCGAAACACAGAATACCATTCCCTATCTCTTCTTTTAGAGCCGTGGGTATCGAAACGGGTGGACACCCATAAATCAGGTGAAAGTCTCGACACATACAATTATTCACAAGCTACAGAAACGGTTCCCCTGGCAATGTATAACTGACTACGAATTGCATCAGTAGGAAGTAGGTGCCTCGACATGGCATTGATGACAGACTGTCTACGTCCTGCACAGAATATCATCAGACTCCTTTTTATAGGAGTGGTACATTCAGAGTGACGTAAACATTCAGACTGGCCTGGTTGTATATATGAGTCAGAAATTTAAAGCCGTATCCAAATTGACGGCTTTAGTTATACAGCTACGGCTACGGCTGCTGCTTAGGGTGTTGCTAAGGACGTCCAATACCTAAATGTGTGATGACACGGAAGCCTAGCCGTAGCCGTAGCCGTAGCTGTAGCCGCCAATTCGGACACGGCCTCAGATTGACCCAGTGGTTTCTTCCGTGCCTTTTCACCTCTGTGGAACCCTCGGTTTGAATCCCGGGCCGGAGCCTTGCATGTTGTGACTGTAATTTCAGTCCCTACCTGATAGCGTGGGTATTGCCCAATTTCGGTTTTTCCACCTACATCTAAAACTGATATGGATTTGTCGTCTTCTTCGCTCTCTGAGGGCCCCTGGATTCATTTAATACCAGAAAATATAATAATGTTTTCAGCATCCAATACAACCTTCAACTTTGAAATTTCCATCAAAAATCAGACGTTTTTGGAGAGAACACACATACAATCTGTTTTCGTTGTTTACATGTTTGCGTGCTCGCAACAATATTTTGCAATTCGATTTGAGAGCTGACTCTTCTGGAAGGATTTCCCAATCTGCTTAAAGAAGCACACAGGAAGAAGAAACTCGTTTCAAAAGCATCCAGTACAAACTGGAACAGTGCCATTTCCATCAAAAATCTGTTTGTTTTTTTCTCGAGAGAACACATAATATTTGTTTTGATTAATGTAAAATTAGGCGTGCTCGCAACGATTTACCAACTTGATTTCAGGACTGACATTTAATCATGTTGCGGGACTACGCTCCCGTAAATCCTAATACCAATACGGATATTTTGTTTGCAGTGCATGGTGCGGAAACGTTGCTCCTCCACCTTTGAGATGAAGCGCGCATCGTTAGTGCCCTCGATTGACAATCCTAGTAGCCTTTCCTCGCCTCTCAAGGACAAAGCTGTCTGACTCTCTCTCTCTCTCTCTCTCTCTCTTTCTCTATCTTTTATTTTTTATTATTCAAATATTTGCTCCGTCGAAATGCTGCGAAGTGATCTTGTCACACGCCATATTATAAAAGGGTGGATTGGGTTTTTGTTTTGTTTTTCTCGTCCTCGTCTTATTTTATTTTACTTTCTGGTCGCGTTGCAAATGAACCACGCGAGAATGATGTCCCATTTTATCACAGCAATCCTTTTTATTGAATACCGGTACGCCTAAACTGTTTGTAAATATTTTTTTTTAAAGACACAGAACTTAAAAAGAAAGGATTGCATCATTAAAAATAATTGATTAGTTTCAATTTGGAAGCTCAAATTTTATCCATATCAATCCTCCGGAGAACTAATTTCCGTCGACGATACTGTCAAAGCTGAGAGAGAGTTCAACAGTAGAGTCCTTATGAATGTGGGAGAAAATTGAAAGTCTCTGTAAAAATGTTATTCTAATTGATATGAGTGTGAGAGCAAAATTGGAAGCATGGCGTCATTGTATGTACACAACAAAATGGGTCTGTACATTCCAAACGGGACATTTTTTTGCGTATTGTCAAAAAGTCAAATTCAATGGCGCTTTGATTGCATACTATCGAAACTCAGGAATGAACTACATTTTTCTAGTAAGAAACTGTACAGACCTTTGAACTGTAACGCCATTTTACGTTTTTTTTTATTTTGACAAAATTCGCACCGAAACACAATTAAATGGCATTTTACACAAATTTAACGTAAAAATGGAGACTTTCAATTTTCAACTTTCATAAGGATTCTAGCATTTCTTTATCTGTTGGCAAGTGAATGCATCACGAATTAACCGAATTTAACCCTGGTGAGCCCCCCCCCCCTGTTTGGAGGTGAACACCAGACACACACACAAACAAACTAATTTATGTCATGTTGATCTTTTAGTATTGATATCCACGATTATACCCAAGTGTTCCGGTACGAGGAGAGATACGCACTTATTTCTAGTCCGGGGCGGATGGAGAGCTCTCCCGGGTCCAGATAGCCTCGATTAGCTGGCGTAGCCTAACCTGACCGCATCCGTCCCATCAGAGAAATGTGTTTTACTTTAATCGCTTAAAATTGTAACACTGACCTTGCTTTGAATCACCAAGGGGTGGAAGTGACCTGACGTAGTTTTTTTTTTTTTTTGCACAATATGCAAGAACATTTTTGGTCACGTTCTATCTTTCCGCAAACTAATGTGAATTTTAAAACTGTGCTATGCGCGCAGGAACATGTTTTAGTTTTTAGTTCTGCGGGAGGGTTTTGTTTTGTGTTTTTAATTACTGTGTTTGCGTCTTCTTGTGATTTCGATTGTGTACAAGTCCAAAGCATAACAACAAAACAACAATTGTGGCCATTAAAAAAATGGTGCTCTCTTAAAGTGTTAGATTAAAATTCACTCAACTAATCGATTGAAACTAGTGACAACTGCAGATGATTTTGTCACCAGTTTCAATCGTACATATTGTATTTCAGTTTAAAACTTTACGAGAGTGCAGACCAATGGTATTGCACAGGTCACCGATGCACCATTTCACAGACCCAAAATTTTGTAAGTGGACATTTTCGTCATTTTCCCAGAGGTACTCGTTCCCATGGTGGAACAGCGCGGTTAATACCTGTGTGAAGCAATGAGTGCACCCTCTATCGTTTGAGCTCTAAGCTTGCATCTTAGTCACGCCCACTTTTGTGATAGAGAAAATAACTTGACGAGATTGGCAAATACCTAGAATTTGACACACGTAGAGATTTTACCGCAAGGCCTCCATTGCAAAATGACTTTAAATCAGTTGCCATGGAATTACGGAGATACTCAAAACAGTTTCAATTCTCCAGTGTGGCATTTTCTCATCATTAAGTATCAGCGAGAACAGCTGGAATTCAACTCGTTTTTAATCACAACTTTATGGACTCGAGGCTTACATGTTATCGTAGGGATTGCTGACTTCAAGTGAAGTCCTTGCTCGATCTTTCTAGAGACAGAATTCTATATCGAATTCTATATTTTAGCGTTACTTGAATATTTCTTTCTTCTTCTTATTCTTCTTCTTTTGTATTTTTTTTCAACCAGACTATTGCTCTTCACTGAATGAAAGAGTTTTCAATCTGATCTTGTTTACACCAATCTTGAAGACCTACTCGAACAAAATCGGCAGCAATTGATCTTTGCTGAAACTCATTTAAAATGTTTTCAATCAATATGGAAATTCACATGAGGTTAAACAGATTGTGTAAAAAAACAATCAATTTGAATACTCTTTTCCGGTGCTTTTCAGAAAGATTCTTGAAAAGCCCTGTTACTTCATCCCTCATGTTACGTCATAATGTGGGAGCTCCGTTTTTTATAGCCGCTTTGTCGCATTATGAAGATAAAACAAAGCGAGCTCTCACACATGACGTCAAAGTGTTGTCATTTTGGCACACGCCGTCAACGGCAGAAGCGTTTCTAGTTTTTTAAAAACCTTCAGGTTGGGGCCTAATTTGTTTTATCTATAATTACGTAAAATTCAGAAGTGTACAAATATCTAAATTTACATTTAATTGATAAACAAACACAATATAAACACGTTTAAATAGCGGTTAAAAAAAATGATTTCGCTGAAGTACCTGTTTAAACGAATAGCAATGTCCTAGATTTGCACCTTTTCCTCCTTCTCTGTAGGTGATATTTGGTAGGAGGTGTAGCACAAAGGATGTCCAGGACCTCTTAGCTGCCGCTGCTGGAGTTAGCAAGTAAGTTGCCTGTATACCAATAGCCCATATGCATGTCACAATGCGCATGATCGGTGCGCAAAGGACTCTGGGATAAAATCTGAGTCCAAGAAGTGAAGAAACACTTCACACCTCAAAGTTACATCGATAAATGGATGAATGACGGTTTTAATGATCTCTCAACAACTTCTTCATTAAAGTATTTTGTTTTCGTGCAGAAACCAAACGAGTGTATAATTATAACCACACGCACAAACTATCTTATAATGTATCCCTGGATGTATTACTTAGTACTCGGCTGATGTGAAGCTACACAAGTGCCCTTACCCCCTTGCCACCCACGGGCCCGAAGAAGTTCAGTGCGGTGTAGTTTTGGAAACTCAAAATTAGCCTATAATTTTCAGAACAACCCATTCTTTACAATACTTAAAGATGATTATTTTTGGTTATCCATGGTGTATATAGGAAAGCAACCATCTCGCTGAAGGATGTAAATGGCGCTCTCGTCAGTGTTTCTTCGGCAATGCCTGTAAACACAACAAGGTAAGCGATGCATGCGGGCTTGTGTTGAGAAGGGGTTAATCAAGTTCTTTTCTGGTGTTGGCAATGTGATCTTTAAATCTTTAAATCCTAAGTGGGGGAGTAACCCCAGGAACTACACAAGTGCACGAAGGCTCCACTAGTTACTGGCTCCCAGTAATCCACACTGTTTGATTGGCAGGGGAGGGGGGTTGGAACCTCAGAAGCTAGCACAGGCTGTCAGCAAGTCATCTGGAAGCCTGTTGCAAAAAACAGATGGTTCCACTTTATCAAAGGGTTAGATCTGAATAGGTCTGTAAATGGTCTTTACGTCTGTACAAGCTTGTGCACGAAGTATGTGAGTGAAGCTAATTGTCAACCCCTAAAAAATGTATCAATCAAATACACAGCTCTGGGACCTGATCCCCCTCTTAGATATGTGGAATGGTCCATTCTAGGATATCATGGACTTTGATCCCCAAAAGGCATCAAATTTGAGAAAGAAGCGAAACAGTTAAAATTAGCCTAATTAACTCAAGGGTAGTCTTACCAGCGCGCACTTAAAGACCTACTTAAACGAAAACGGCAACTCGCGATCTTTGGTGAAATTCATTGACAATTTTTTCAATCAATGAGGAAATTTAGTTCACGTGAGATCAAACGAAAGCTTTAATTGTGTAAAAAACTATTATTTTGAATGCCCTTCTCCGGTGCGTTTCGGAAAGATTCGCGAATAGCCATGTTACGTCATCACTCACGTTACGTCATATTATGTGGGAGCTCCGATTTGTTGCAGCATTCAGGTATAACAAAGCAACGTCCCAAACATGACGTCAAAGTATTGTCATTTTGACGCACGCCGTCAAAAGCAGTTAGTGTTAATCTAGTTTATCAAAATCTTGAGGCTGGGGCCTACTTTTTTGGTCGATTGAACTACGAAAATATAAGAAGTGTCCAAATATCAAAATTACAAACACACTATAAACAAGTTATTAGCATTCATGTGAAAGATTTTTCGCTCAAGTAGCTGTTAAAATAGGATTTTTTTTTAGAGTCTCATCAGTAACGATATGTTTTCTTCCTCCAGCACTCCATACAGAGTACTCGCAACTGAAGCAGAGGAAGTAACACAAGGTAAACAGTGGGGCTGAAAATTAAAGTATATATTGTTTTATTACAATCGTTAAATTCAATAGAAATATAACGGTGTTTCCTTTTTGTGTCAAAGGTCAAGAGGACGCCATGTTGTATGGCGTCATCACGCAAGTAGCTGAACAGTTTAATAAGTGAGTAAATACCTCATGTAATCGAATGACTCGGGTAATGCACTCGAAAAACTGCTGGTTCAGAATCGACCAGGCCTCGGGGTCACAGGCGGCCTGACCCATTTCTGGGTCAGGCTGACCCCGGAGAGTGGTTTTAAGTGTGGGTCATTTTACACAAAATCCGGGGCCAAACTGACACAGATATGGGTCAGGCCCTATAGGGCCTGGATCCGGGTCAATTCTGACCGGGGTATGTTAGAGTGTGTGTCCATATGAGACTTTTGGGGACTCAAGGTGGCAGCAGACTTGCTGGGTAAAACCAGACTTACTGGGTTTAACCCATTGTACTGGGAAAAGTGCACATGTTGAGATCTACACGTTGAATTAAAATTACTTAGGATATGCCTGCTGCCACTTAGCGTGCAAGAGTAGCCCAAAACACTAGGTAATGAGACTCAGCAATAATAAAGACCAAGCCGCTTTTTCGTACAAACAATGGTTCACCAAATTTCCAGATTTCGAAAAAGTCTAGGTCAAAGACCAAATTGACCATTTGCAAAGACCGCCATATTGTTTAGGTCAACCAATTGAAATGCGCACGTGTGGGCGCTGCACAAAACTCTCAGCCAATGGTGAGTCTTTATTTATCTCCTGATGGCACTGTTTGGGTCGTGATGTCATAATTATGCAACATGGTCAATGAACCTCAGTAGTACACAGTCACGATTGGAACAGACTGTGCAAGTCTCGAGCGTATTCGCGCATTTGGGCCTCGTTAAAGTGCGCGAGTTTGTTTCCTTCCAGCGCTAAAGAAGTTGTATGTGTGACCAAAAATGAATACGCGCGAGACGTGCACGGTCTAACCACGTGTCGATGTTCATCATGACGTCACCATGGTTAGACCGCCATTAACAAACCCTAATGGGCCCGTCTCAAGTCAAGAAAGCACACTCCTTGGTTGCCTGGTAACCAATGACGTCGGAAACTTAATCACCTTCTATTGTATGGGTTTTCCGTTTTCTGACGAAGAGCAAATCCATCTGCCCGTCTGTTGAATTTCGAGCTGAAAGAGATTACGCGGTAGGACAAGCAACTGAAATCAATAATTCCCGCGGAAGAACGGGTAATCTTTTATTATAATTATGGCTATGTATTACAAACGATTGGACGTCTGGGAAACAAAATCCATTCGCTGTCATGACAACTTAAAATGACTTAATCAATGTTGCTTGGTTTCCTCTTAACTTTATTTCCTCCCCCCCCCCTTTCTCGAAGAGCTCTCGGGGTAAATGAACTTAAAGAAGAGCTGACTTCAAGAATTGCCATCATGGAGAAGAAAAAAGAAAGTGAGTATAGAAATCATTTTATTAACGTATAATTTCAAAAACTAATGTCGTTGTCATTAAGCGCTATGAGACGCCTGTCCAGATGTGATCAGGCGGTATTCATTATTATAATTTAAGCCTTTCGTTGCTGGGTTTTTCACCCGAAGAGACATCTTGGAAATAGATCCATACGCCATGCTAGTCTTTGTACCAGACGGTATTAGTACTCAATTACACAACCACCACACTTTTGCATCATGCCAAGCTAAGCCAAGCGCCCCAACCAGCGGGTTCATTCATGCCACGCGCGACGCACCGGTCTGATACCTCTCTCGCTCTCTACACACATCTCTCCCGTTATTGTTGCAGACGGCTGTTTGTAATAATGTTTGCTGTTGTTTTTCCGCAGTGGAAGGCCTCAAGGCAATTGAGATTGAGAAATGCAAAGTGGAATTACGTAACCTCAAGGAAGAACTGTTGAGTGCCAAGAGGTAAACGTAATTTTGTTTTAAACGTGAAATGACTTCATCCCCTCTTGGCACATTAGTGAACTCTTGCAACCAGCATTTTTTGTTTGTGATAATTGTATTGGTCAAATTTGTCCTTCACTAGTATTTTAACAAATATGTACTATTCCTGTTTTCGTCTTGTTCCTGTTTTCGTCTTGTTCAAATTTCACGGGAAGCCACTCGAGGCTTGACTTATTTTGTGTGTGTGCCTTCACAGTATCGGTCTTTTGCATTTGTAACAATTAAGAACGGTTTTGTTCAGTGTGGAAATAAATGTTATGTTGAATTTATTTTAACTTGAAAACATTACGGAACAGCTCCATTAAAGAACATCCGAGTTTGGGCCACAAAAACTCGGAAACTATTCATCCTTTTCACCCATTAGGTGTGTTTACATTGAATTACCTGGATCGTTAAACTTAACGGATGAGCAGTTAATCTGCCTGGGGCAGTCAGCAGCCCTACTGGTTTGTGCATGATCCAATTATGTCCACTGTTTGGAAAAGCAATTACATGGAGATAACATGTGAGAGCTATCAAACAAAAAAGATGTTTCATTTGAGCCTCTTCTTTTAATGGAGCTTACCCGTAATGAAATTCAGGTTCCAACTTTCATAACTGCATGTGCACACGAATTTTTAAAGCCCAGAAACTTGATGGATAAGCAGAAATCGGTTACCAACCAAAACTAATAACTGAGGATACATTGTCTTTCTGGCTGGTTCCCTGCTGTTTTCTTATAATTATTTAAAGCAAGTCATCTGTCAAGCTATTTTTAATTTGACGCATTTAGTTATATAAAAAAATTCAGATTGTATTGTCAGAATTTGATAATAAAAAATAAAAAAAATTCATTCCACCTGTGACTTATTCGTTAAAGGGGGACTGCCGTCATTATCATAGCAGGCCTGTGGCTGTACATGGAATTATGAACTCTCGTCTAGTTTTTAACTGCCAGTGGGGCAAGTATGGAAGAGAGTTAGGATATTCCATTCACAACCACAGCAAGCTGTGATCATCACGACAGCCCCACTTTAAAAAAAAGGGTCAGTATGGAATTTCCTGATTCTGAAATTGTATAGCAAACTTGTCGATAACGCAGTCACCATTCACAAGAAATAATTTACGCAGCTGGTTTTGTATGCTATTGTAAATGCGTATTGTTTGCTAACGGTAAGTATGGCAATGGAAATGGGCCCGCGTATGGCCCAAGACTGATGACACTGTCACTCCAAACCTACTAACTTGAAAAGTGCCGTTAAAAATACATTTTTGTAACCCGACTGCTATCACCTGTCGATTATTTTTGCAGTAGGCACGCTCTGTTTTGCAAATGTGCCATCCCGGAGGGAGATGAGAAGAAGATAGTGGCCAGACGTGACGTACCCAAATATCACAAGGTAGCCTTTGTAATATTATGATATCAACTTTTATACCTCTAGGATTACTTTTGATTATTATTAATATATTTCTCCCGTAAATGGAGGATTTTTTTGGGCATTCTGTATTTGCTTGATACTCTGCAGGTACACTCGTACCCACGCGGAGCTACCTGCAATTGCTCTCTTTTTTTAAGGTAAAACAGCATTGTCTAGTTTATTGTTCTTCCTCTTCCTCTTGTTGCAGTACACTCTGTCACAGGAAACAATCGAGTATCTGAAGAAACCTGCGTTTGATATCTGGCACTGGGAATCGAATGAGGTAAACAACTTTTATAATTATCATAGTAAGGCTGTTCACCCTTTTTGCAAGCAAGGTGACCAAACGAACACAGGACCAGTGCTTCACTAATGTGTGCAATAAAATTACCCGAAGTAATAATAAAGGCTTTCTTTGGAACTTAGCAAGAAACTTTTTAAAAAAGCCACAGTTTGTTGTTTTCCTTGCATTATCTCATGTACCTTCTCCAAAGGGCGCATCAAGGGAATCCCCTAATCGGCTCCAAACTTTGGAAACTATTCGTGAAATCGATTTATTGTTTTGACTTGTACTTGACGTTGGACTAAAAGAGATAGACTTGGGCTTGCACTTGACCTGGATGGTGTGTCCTCGACTGCAACACTAAGTGATTTTGTAAAATCGACCAGGTTGTCTCTGAATTTTCATCTCCTTCTTGAATTGACAGATGTTATGTCTTCTCGAGCACATGTACCACGAGCTGGGTTTGGTTGAAGAGTTTAGTATCGACACGCTGGTGCTCAAACGATTCCTGGTACGTTTCCTTTGTACATCATTGCACTGAAAATAAGTTATGATCAATAGCGGGCCGTGTGAGGGACTCTGGCTGCCAGCAGATCATCACACCAAAGTGCACACAACCTGCTCCACTCGACGCACTTAAGCCGTAGCCGAAGTCACTAACTCGAACACGGCCTAAAACTATACCGAATACAATGCACTTCCAAAGTGTGGACACAAATTACAAGTCCAAAATGGTATCCTCTTTTTTTAACAGGCTTTTTAGGATACCCGTAGACGGTACAGCTTTTAGCCAAGCCATCCTTGCTGGCTGTGGCCCAGAGGTTATTCGCCCTTTTTCATGGGGGACCCTTATACACCGGTGGTCGATATGGGCACTTTATAGTCAGGGACCATCCGAGTCCTGCAGGGCAGCATCAAGAGACAAATCTCGGGTGGGATTCGAACCGGAGGGCCCCCGAGTAGTGCATGTGGGTTTTGTTTTCTCCACAGAACCAGTGAACACCGCGCATCAGTGTAAGGGTACAGCCAGAAAAGTATTCTTTACATCCCCGATGCGACTATTATATTTATTAGTTTAAGGATGTTTGTTTAAAAGGTTTTATATGGTTGATTAGTGTTTATGTACCTATCACAGTGGCCGTATAATTATGGCCGAAACGTCTCTGTTGGTGTTTATGTACCTATCACAGTGGCCGTATAATTATGGCCGAAACGTCTCTGTTGGTGTTTATGTACCTATCACAGTGGCCGTATAATTATGGCCGAAACGTCTCTGTTGGTGTTTATGTACCTATCACAGTGGCCGTATAATTATGGCCGAAACGTCTCTGTTGGTGTTTATATACCTATCACAGTGGCCGTATAATTATGGCCGAAACGTCTCTGTTGGTGTTTATGTACCTATCACAGTGGCCGTATAATTATGGCCAAAACGTCTTTGTTGGTTTTCTCTGACGTAATTGTTTATTGTTTTCAATTTCCAGCTGTGTGTCCAAGAGAACTACCGTCGAAACCCTTTCCATAATTTCCGCCATTGTTTCTGCGTGACTCAAATGATGTACGGCATGATCCATCTGTGTGACCTGGGGTCAATACTGTCCCGGATGGAGCTCGGAATCCTCCTGACGGCCGCCCTGTGCCATGACCTCGACCATCCGGGATATAACAATACGTACGAATAATTATGTCTGAATATTGTGAAAGTAATTTCATGTGCGCTTCGAGGGCGTGGGACAGAGCGCTGGCTGAAAATACTCCAAATGCTCACATGCTTAATTACCTTCACCCTTTTCGTCATACGTTTTAGGAGTCACACATATTCTGTTTTAAACGAATTTGGCTCCTTCGAAATTTGAAATAACGGCTCTTGTGTCATTAAGTATTCAATAACTGGACTGATCTTGTCTCCGATGTCAAGCCAAAATCTCTTTATAACGGTTATTTTATAAGTCCCCACAACGGCTCCTCGCCATTCGACGAGTCTTTACTTCATTATAACGATTGTAACTCGTTTATTAATTTTGCTATAACGGCTTTGTTGAACACATCCAGGTACCAAATAAATGCCCGGACCGACTTGGCTATTCGATACAACGACATCTCCCCTCTGGAGAACCATCACTGTGCTGTGGCCTTCAAGATCATCAGCAATCCGGAGTGTAACATCTTTGCCAACGTGGACCAAGACAAGTTCAAGACTATCAGACAGGTACTAACAAGAAACTGTGGTTATAGTCTTGTTCCAATGCGTTTTTATATTATAATCGAGGAGTGAAACATGCCTTTCCAACAGGGGGCGCTCTCTACAGCAAATACATCCGTGCTTTATCGGATATTCTTTTTTTCTTTTTCTTTTATTCTGGCCGGTGTGGCAGGAGATTCTGTCCCCCTGAGACTCTCGTGCCCCCCCCCCCATTACAGCGAATTATGTAGCAATTTCGTTTGAGATCGCCCTCGTTTAAATCAACTTTCTTAAGCCAATGTTAATTAAGCCCATACGGCCAACGTTCTTAGATAGTCATATGACGATTGTCACTCCTCCGTAAAGTTTCAGTTCAGTTCAGTTCAGTTTATTTTCCACTCAATCATTTTGCTTACCAAATAATACACATACGGTACTCGTCCATTCGATACAACGACGTCTCCCTTCTTGAGCGTCCTCTGCTGTTGAAACTTGTGTGTGAAACTGAAAATGCTCTCGAACTTCTTGAAACTAAGACTACATAGTTAGTGCAACGATGTTATGTTCCTTAATGCGTTTCATCTCTGCGTTTCCCTGGCTCATTTTCTAAAAAGCATTATGGTGATTTATATTGTGACGTCAAACTTTGCTTAACAACTAAGATCTTACACTGTCTAGATTACTTTTGATTCTATCAAATTTGCCCCGTCGTGTAATCCGTAGTCTTTCATGTGGATTAGGTTTTCAGTTACTGAAAAATGAACAGGTTATATTTTTGAAAATGTATCTTATATTCGGCTGGATTTTGTGCTCGAGACATTTATGACATCAAGAATAAACAAAAGTTAACCTTTATTGACCTTTTAACTATGACGTCATCCTTATAGGGCGTCATCATGCTGATCCTGGCAACAGACATGGCGCGTCACAGCGAGATTCTCGACCAGTTCAAGAAATACGTGAAGAATGGCTTTGACATAGCCAACGAAGAGCATCTCAATTACGTCAGTATTTATCTCCATCATTTTCATATTATACGATTTTACTGTTAAGTGCAAAAGACCCTTTGCGTTATTCCCCATCTTTGATGTCAAACAATAGATACGTGCTTAGAGGCGCCTTTTTAAGTGCGCTGCGCGTCCGGAAATGGCTCAATAATGTTTTTAGTTTTATCTCCGTTTGATTCCCTGTTCATGCAGTTGAAGATGCTGCTCATCAAATGCTGCGATATCTCAAATGAAGTCCGCCCGATTGAAGTCTCGGAACCCTGGGTGGACTGCTTACTGGAAGAGTACTTCATGCAGGTAGAATATGAATATATATTTTGCTGTTTTAAAGGTCCGGGTTAAATTTTATAGGAAGTTTTTCTTAAAGATTTTCTGCTCAGCAAAAGTAAGCATGCAGGATACCATTCACAGATTTTACATGTGACATGGTATTTTGGCGGTCATCTTAATTATTGGAAAACATAATTTGTTGGTACTTAGCTAGTTTTTGTGCTTACAGCAGCTTTATGTAACTGGGCCCAGATAACATCAGTAAGAACTAAACCAAAACGATCGATGAACTGCTTGAAGATGCTAAGACCGATGGCTGTAGTTCGGCTTATGCCAGCCGTTATCTGGTCATTTACTGGACGGGTAAAACTCTATGTAGGCCAATATATGTATTGCTCAATGCAAAAGCAACACAATCGGCCAGGCAGGGATTCGAACCCACTTCCTTATAATAAGGTGTCTTTGAAAGTATTACTTGCTACGAAGTTGTTATCTATGTAAATGTATCTTGACATTTTTTAATCTCTTCTTTTCTTCATCCCTTTTAAACTCCTCGCGAACATTATCAGAGTGACCGGGAAAAGATGGAGGGTCTCCCGGTAGCGTCTTTCATGGACAGGGACAAGGTCACCAAGCCCACCTCCCAGATCGGTTTCATCAAGTTCGTCTTGATCCCGATGTTTGAGGTCGTCGCTACGGTGAGTACCGGTATTCGTTGGTCAGAAAGGTCTTGCGCCGTTTGTGGTGCATAGCTTTTTCCTTTCCCCCCCTTTTTTTTTACTTGCGGGGCACTGCCGTTTTCAAACAACACACATAATGCGTGCACAAGAAATTCTACACCATGTAATTATGTTAGTTTATTGTAATTTTATGGTAATATAATTATGAAAATTATGGTAATTTATTGTAATTATGTTCCATGATATTGTTCCTCAAATCTGATATACCAAGAGCAAAGCAAATGAGCTGGTGATTCTACATGATTTCACAGTACAGTCATTTTGTCCTAACACACAGCACATGAACAACCTTTTAATTAGGTTTTCATCTCTTGATCTAGGTTTTCGCGCTTTTTAAAACTAAGTTTTGTCTCTTGAACTAGGTCTAGTCTCTTCAACTGGGTTTCGTCTCTTATAACCAGATTTGCATCTCTTTTAACTTTGCCTGTGTCTCTATTAGCCAGGTGTTCGTCGCTTTTAAGTATGTTTTAGTCTCTTTTAACTAGATTTGTGTCTCTTATTAACTAGATTTTGTCTCGTTTAACTAGGTTTTGTCTCGTTTAACTAGGTTTTCATCTCTTTTAACTAGGTTTTCGTGGCGTTGGACGCCACCATGCTTCAACCTTTGCGGGATGCTTTGTACCGCTACGAAGAACTCAAAATCGCGGATGACTCAGCTAGGGAAGAGGTAGGCATCAGCAATGTCAGTCATACTCGATTAATCAATAGTCAATGCGATTGATAACGGAAATGGTTAATATCTATGTTGTTTTTTATTTCCTTGCAGAGGAAAAAGAATGAACACAATCAGCTTGCGGGACTAGATGCCACAAGCAGCACGACTGCCGCAACCTGAGATGACTTTACGGCACACGAGGGCGCTAAACTGTTGTAGTGTTTACGTCACACGAGGATGCTTTTTTGAAAGCCTCTGTTTTATTGTAGATTATCAAAATGATCAGCATGAACGGGTTCTTATGAAAAATGAAATTGGGCTAATGATGTAAAAGAAAACAGGTATATTATGTAATCCAATTTTGTATATTTAAACAGGTAATTGTAACTTGTATTTCTGTAAATTGACAGCACCTTGGTAATGTATAAAGTAACAGCAAAATCCCGTAGTGTCAACGTACTCAGGCTGAAATCCCACACACAACCTCGCTGTTTTAAAACACAAACATTTGTTTGCTCCTCAATAATAGGTTGATAACTATACAGTGCGCCACCAAGTGTTTGCCATGGGTAAACCTAATTTCATGTGGCATGGGGGAAAAGTGCTCATTCTGCGCAAATCACAAGGTTTGCGGTAAGCCACGCCCGAACTGAACGACTACGACCTGGGCTACGGCTAAGGCTACGGCCGTTGACTGCAACGAACACAATGACTTCGACGTTGTCGTAGCCACTGCCGAAGGATTTAATCCGGACATGGCTTTGACGAAGAAAAACTTCCATATATTTGCAATTTTAAACTTGCAAAGAAGACAGCCAATGTGGAGGAACTACTTTGCACGTAAGACCTTGAAGTTTGCGAAGGGACAGGCACGTCAAAACCTAACTTACTATCCTTTTTTACACACACACCATTGGAGGAAACTCCAACAAAAATCAAGGTGCTTCGATATGTATTCCAGCGCAAACCCCAGCTTGAAATTTAAGCCTATGTTTTGTTCGATTAGACTAACGTGTATTCTGAAGATTATTTTTAGAAGCAAAACAATTGGCAATTCAGTTTTGATTATTTTTTCACTGTTATTTTAATGATAATAATAATTATTATTATATACACAAAATTATTAAGAAAGTGGTTATGGTATTCCGTATCTATTTACTTATTTAAAAAAAATCATATTTACTTAATAAAAACATGTTTTCATAAATGTCAGACCCCCCCTTCCTATCCCGCAGTTCGACACGAACTTATCCATCTCAGTCGTAAGTGTTGTCTTGGTAGATCTGTCGAGATCAAGCCATTCGAACAGTTTTGTGAACGCGTTGCATTCACTTTGATAATGTGATTCTGTACAATTTATTTGCGTTTTGTTAATTTCAGTTGTTTTGCTAGTGCTGTTATTGTTGTTGTTGTTGTTCTTCTTCTTCTTCTTTTATCTCTTTTTTATTATTATTCTACTTCTTGTTTTTGTTCTCGTTGATTTTGTGCTGCTGCTTCTTATGTTGCTGCAGCACAGTTGCGATTGCTTCTCCTTCGAAAAGTCGTAGTTGATTTTTGATTTTTTTAAAGAGAAGTTTGGGGCAATTAGGAAAACGTTCATTGTTGTCAGAACAAACCTGTTACCACATTTTAGTAGATTAAATGACACTTCCTGTTGTCACGAGTTCTTTTGTTTTTGCAAATGAGTTTGCTTCGTCATGTTTCATATTGTACAGTATGTATTACTCGTGGAGAGCATTACAACCCAACGGCACTATTTTTGATACATTTTTGGGGGAAAATGTAATATTTGATGTTTCATTTTGTTAAAGCTGTTTAAAAATGTTTTCATTTCATACATAAAATTGAATGTGATTATAGAATCATTTTCATTTTTTTTAAAATAAGTCTCATGCCTATGATTTAGAATACTTTATGGTGTCATAAACAAAATCTGCGGGAAATAAAAAACGTTATAACTGGCAAATTTCTGGGGTGTGTAGGGTGCGCACAATCAGTGCGACTTGCATTAAGGGTGGGGAACCACGCATGTTTACACAAATTTTCGCTTTTGGTTTTATCTGGCTACAATAACAGAAGAAACTGGAAAGGCTAAAATACACTATTTGCTCGTATCACCCAGTTTCATTAAAATTGTCACTTTTGTTGTGCTTCTTTGAAACTAAATCTTCGTTGACTTTTTCACTTTTTGTATGGTCTTTGATGTATTTCTTGTTTCAAATATTGTAAACCAGTGGTAACACATTTATATCTTCAACTAGACTTGAAATGAAGCCGTTTGCACAATTTTCTTCCTGTCACTGGCGCGTCTCGCCCTTGGTGGTCACTTAAATTAAAGTGGGCTCACACGGCGCGATATCGCCGCAAGAACGGCAACACGACAATCGGCATATAACGGCTTGATTCCAAGTCTGACGTTGAACTTTAACCCGGAGCTTTTGACTTCCTGTTTTGCTTTTATTGTTGGTACGAAAGAAATTAAGACAAACCGGACAGGGTTTCCAACCAAGGTAAATCCTGTGCGTCTGCAGAACTTCCCGCCACTAATGTTGTTTTGAAATTTAATGATTTCCGTCGACAACTTCATTTTACCTTCGATCCTGCGCAGCCTTCACAAGGTCGTGTGCTAGATACATTGTTTTAAGTGGCAGGACAAATCCGCGCTGCTGCTTAGCCTTGATTCAAGACGCTCATGTTGTCCCATTGCTTTGAACAACAGCAGTGGCTTGAAATAAGACTACAAGACTAAAATCCGAAGAGTTTAGTATGCAGCATGAAGCAGCCACAGTCTGTACCAGAAATATGACCCGGACTTGTTGGGATATTGGTTCGAATGGTGTACGCCGCCTTAAAGGCGTGGTTTCATCGCCCTGTTTTGATCCACTCGGTGTACATATAATTCCCACCTCTGACGTGACGTCATTTGAGTAGGGCGCCCTCGGCGAGAGGGCCGCTGACCGATCCTGGCGAGGTGGTGACGTCCGTGACTGTGGCTCATTACATACTAAAAAGTAATTGCAAGATCAAATTGATAGTGCGTCTTGAAAAAATTACTGATTGTCTTGGATGAATGGACTCGCAATAAGGATGAACTAACGGGAGAGGCCCCCAACCGCATTGGTTAATTAAAAGCTGGCGCGTCTCTTGTAAGAGCATTGACGTGTGACGTCAACCTAGCGGGCTATTATGACGTAAGTTTTAATAATGCGTATTATAAACTGTCGATATTGCATAAAGCGGGAAAAACAAACAGCCATCATGTCTGAACTGTTATCATCGTTTTTAATTATCAATACCTGCTTTTAACAGGTTCTCAATTTGTATTGTTGTTTATAGTTGTATTATTCAATGGAAATCGATCTAAAGTAAGCAGGTTTGGTTGCTACCGAAATAAATAAAATATTAATTTTAATCTATAAACGACTCAGTGATTATAAAACACACAATTGCCAATCGTCCATATATTTATGTAGGCCAATGTAATAAACGTATACTAATTAAAATAAGTTACATTGCAAAAAAAGGCCTATCTGTAGTTGTCGCATTTCTATAACCATTTTGTTTCAAGGTTGTTCTTGCCCAACAACAATGTCTTTTAAAAGTAACTTTGCAACCCCCCTCCCCCCCCCCCCCCAGCCTAAGGCGATTCACCTTAGCTGAGGTCAACAGACCGTGCCGACGCTGCAGCGGTCACGGGTGGTGATCTTACCACATTGTGGTCGTGCAGAGCTACATAGAGAGAGGGGAAAAAACACAACCCACGCTCCCACACACTTCAACAATAGAAATCAACGCATGATTTTCATTTCAATTTACGACCAACAACAGACCTCACATCGCTTTGGTGTCAGCTTCCCACCAACTTGAATGGTGTTGACACGACTCTCTAATGCCCTGTTTTATTATGCCAACGCCACGTAATAGTGTGGAAGTTGTTTGGAAGCAGCAGGACCGTGCCTGCAGGACACACGCGCATTAGCTAAAGGACGTGCAAGGAGATAAACTTGACGGGAGGTCAGTCGGTTTACTTGCGTGGTGGGAAGTACACAAGCTCTAGTTGCTTCCACAGTTCTACCATAGAGAAAGGACAGGGGTTCTACCAATCCAGGAAAGAAAATGGGAGGGTGTTTCAGCGGTGGCTCGTCTGGACCAAGCGGTAAGAGACAAAAACATACATATTTTAAGAGATTACTAACTGCTTAAGTATCTCAATTATTGCTCTGACTGTAGCGCAAGGATAAAGTATAAGCCCATACCACGAAGGAATTATTGTTGTTCGAAAAGCGCTCTCCTGGGTCAGCCTGTAGATGCGATATGTCTGTTGTGTGAACAGACAGTTGAACAAATCAACACAACAATGTGAGCGACCTTACACCCAGCATAGATTATGGAGGTACTTGAAATTTGGGGCTATAGACTAACTTGATAAGGACGAGGTTTCCTGCGTGGAAACAGCCGACACAACGTTAATGGCATTAAAGGCCATAGCAATAGCGCCAATTTGTACGTCAAAACCACGACTTTGCCCAAATCAAGTGGTATAAAATCGACGCCAAATTTGACGTCCAATTTCACAATTTTTGTTCCAAAGTCGAAAAGTAGTGGAAGATTGATGTCAACAGATTATGTAGCCCTTGTTTACAAACAGTGAACTTGTTACATTACAGGGACATTCTAGTCGGCAAGATGCTACATGAGTAATATGGGAATTTTTGCATGAAGTGTCATAATTTCCACATCAATTTAAAAGTTGTAAAAAATAACAGCTGAACAAGTTTTGAGGTGTGCCCCCCCCCCCCCCCACACACACACACACCCACACACACTCTTCATATCAAACGTTGATCAAAATCAGACATTGCAATCTCCATAAACACAATACATTATGTTTTCTTCCATTTTGGTCTGTTTACAAAACTGTAACCGATGCACCGGACGAAACTCTGTATATCACATCCAGTTGAAGAATATTTTTAAATTGAACTGATATCACATCCGGTTGAAGAATATGCTAAAATTTGACTGAAAATGTTAACCCCGGTGTTTCCGTTCAGATAACAAGCACCTTTATGGGGCATCCTTAGTTTCATTACCAAATATATATACGGCTGAAAAAAGAAGACCCACCCCGTAATGTCTTTGTCCCACACCCCTTATGACAATGTAGTTACGTCACTAGAAATTTTTGTTCCTCTCCTTTTCTTCGTTAAATCCACCAAACCACAGTAAACACCGTAAATTATAGTGGCGAATTGAATACACAATTAGTTACATAACAACCTTAGAGGAAGGAATTCAAATAAGACGGCATGGCCTTCCTCATGGAGGAATTTCCAACCTTCATGCTCCGTGCAAACAATATCATTTCCTGTGAAATGGATGCGTTCAAATCGAGGTGGCTTTCATATCAAACTCCGGAAGTAAAAGTTAAAATCAAAGTTATTTGTATGTGCATTTTTTTTAATGGACGTCACAAGAGTACAATGCTTTACTGTAACATTTCCTTACCAGCTGGTGACTTTAATGACAGCGGAAACATTCACTCTGGGAAAGGAGTTTACCAGACATTTTTTTATGAAGTTGTATTAACGATTCATGAGTTTGGCTGAAGGAAGCAGCATGCAGAAGAAGCATGAGTGGGAGTTTCTCATTCAACACAAATATTGAGCTCTGTAGATCCGTGGTACGAAGTATACGCCCTAAAAAAAACTCCCGGGTCAGACTCGACCCGGAGACCGGGTCTCGTGGAATGACCCGGAATATGTGTCAAAAAATGTGTGTCAAAAAATGAACAAGAAATGGGTAAACTGACGCAAGATCTGAGATGCACTCTTGGGACTCAGAATCCGGGTCAATTCTGAACCGGTTTTATTTTTTTTTTAGAGTGTAGGCCTGTCGATGATAGAGTGCAAAATGTTGGGAGGTGGACAGTCGGGGTCGTGGTTGTTAAGATGCCTTATTGGGGGACAGAAGTAATGGTTTGAGATGACATCATGTAGTAAAGAATATCTGTAATAAAGTGCGGTCATCACTCTTGACAAGTTGAGTTTTGCCTTTCGAACAATGTCCGTAACTGCCACTTATTTTCGTGGCCTCAATTTTCGGTCATGTTCCCTCTTGATGCTATGCAATGGCAAGCACAAATCAGTTGATAACATGGTGGGCCAGGTTCCCCTCCACTTCCGATCTCGGTTCAACTACATCGATTGGATTGAAGCTGCCTTATGAGAGGGGGGTCTATGACCTATAAGAGAGTAACATTATTTGTTTGTGATGCTGGGACATAATTGTGTGAAGTTCTCTTTAGCGCAGCGTGTGAAAGAAACACGCAGTTTCGCTCTAGTGGTGGCGTAGGTGGAACTAAATGACAACGGAAAAACCTTTTTATTCCCCACTTAAAAATACACTGTACCGTAAAGAAAAACCGGAAAAATTGTCACGCTTACGTGAAGATATTTTTGTCCGTCGCTGAAGCGAGGAAAAAAACACCCAGCCTTTTCGCTTGCCTTGGTAAACTTAGAATTGAACCCGTACTTGGTACATCAATGGGAGTACAAAACTGCCCCCGTGTGATTTTGTAAAAATAAACCAGCAGGAGCTTTGGGCTATAAACTTGTCCTTTTGAAATAAAAATTTCAATTTACTAAATCGAATGCAAAGATTGGTTGAACGGCCTTTGGCAAAAAAGAAACCGCAATTTGGTTCTAGAAAATTACGACCAATGCTCTGCAGTTTGCACGGTTTGGTTTTAATAAAACAAGATTTATAATTTGAAAGATTTTCAAAGGTTTATCGAATAAGCAATCAAGCATAAATTTACAATAATGGGTATAGCATGACCAAAATTGTGAGGCACTTTTAAATTACAAGCTAGGGGAAAGAGGGAAATAAAGCTACATACATTTATGGTTAATGGAACATTATGTAGCATGGTGTACAACTCCCCTTTTTGTGTCTTCATTGTTTTCTGGGGATCTCAGGAATTCGGTGGACGATTTTTTTTTCTGGGAAAAGAAAACGTAAAAGTATGGGAACTTCTGGGGGGATACCTTCGCCACATATCTGGCATTTATATCATGAAAGTTGATGTTTGTTCGGAGTTTTTACAAACAGTCCTTGCGCGCATTATTTTTTTTTTTTTTAGCATTGGCACCGTCTCCTCACCGTAGTTGGTCTCTGACGTATACTGGCACAGCGGCTCACCTTGGTACGCGAGTCCCGCAGGAGAGTACGTATCGCTGATGAAGCTTACTGCCATGAACAGCTGACGGCTTCAAATCGCCATCGAGACCCACGGGAGAACTGTTAAAACTACAGGGACGATCTGAAATTGTCGAGCTTCTTTTTTTTACTGTAATCCTATTTTTGTATTGGCCATGGACACACACTCTATTAAAATGCAGCGCCAGGTGACATATTTTAATGAGATGTAATTGTTTTGCGGTGTCCAATGCTAATTGATTTGCCCTTGTTATTGATTACTTCTGGGGTCGTTTTACCACGAGGCTCTTCGGTCAAGTCGTTCTCCTCGAAAACATATTCTAAAAGGTAAACAATGAAACTGTTGTACCCCACAATTTATGTTGGTAAAGTTTTCTGCTCAAAAAGGTGTTTCAGTGCTTTTTTTTATTAATATTAAATTAACTAGGTTTGTAAATGGTGTGTACCGAGGACAGCACTTCGTTCTCCCATAGTTTGGACTTAGTATTTTTTCGCGACGTCCCCATTGGTTTTGTACACGAAAATCAAAGCAAGGACGCCCTCGGTACATCTTTTCCCGGATACCTTTTGTTAAAGTCCACGGTTTGAATGCGTAGACATGCTCACTTGTTGTAGGGTAAAAGAAACTGTTTATATATTCCATTGCAATTGATAGTTTGAAAAATATGATACATGATGAAGTTGATATGAAAGGTAATCTCGGTTAGCGATGCGTTTTATATCCCCAAATACTCAACAAAACAAAAGGGAGAAAATTCCTGTAAAACACAGCAAATTATTGTTAATAGAAAGAGAAACAATCAACACACAAGTGAAAAACAACGTGCTATAACAGAATAACGGTTTTGTTTCCTTTAGTCCCTTGAAAGTCACAATAAGACAAATTAATAAACTAAATATTTTTAGTTATTGCAGCGATTAGAAAACAAGTCCAATTTCAAGGTTAAATTCAATTATTTAGCGAGTTTGCCATAAGCAATGAGCATCCATTTTCTACCTCATGGGTGAGGCCTTCATGCTGAAAATTGTGCAAAGTTTTTCCACTATTTGCTCCTGACTCACACAACGGATTTCCTCAAATGTTCACAGGTTTGTTATTTTATTGATCACACAAAACATGAACACAGCATGTGACTATTTGTTCAGCCCTACCAATCCCGTATAATAGCTTTAAAGGTGGGTACTTTGGGTAAGGGCGCACTTTTGGTTATTACCCCACAAGTAAATAACCATAAAACCTTACTTGCTAAAGTGCACTGTAGAGCTGTTGATATTAGAAAACATTGTTAGAAACGAAACCCTTTGAAGTAATATAGTTCTAGAGAAAGGGGTAATTTTTTTCCTTTCATTATTTCCTTGCAAATTCGATGACCAATTGAGCCCAAATTTTCATATGTTTTTTAAAAATATTTTACACATATGTTAGGATACACCAAGTGTGGATACTGCATGGTATTTGACAATTACCAAAAGCATACCGTGCCTTTAACATGTTAAAATGACCTGTTAAAAAACATAGAATACAAATGTCATGAATCACCAAGCTGTGATGGGAAGATGTTCATCACACGAAGGTGAAGCTTTTTTTCATCTGCTACCCATAACAGTAAATTATTAACATATTAAATTGACACGAGCTGCAAAAGTAAACTTGAACAGATGGCCCAAAGAATGGAATACAGATAAAATAATGCGCCCACTATCGCTTCAATTGAACTCGTCTTCTTTTATGTTGCACGCACCCAACATTGAATTGTCAAAATCCAACAATCTGCTTTTGTGACCATGGAAGAAAGAACTCTTTTCTCCTGGTGTGACCTATAAATGTTTATACGTGAAACCTTCGAAATGTTAAGCTCAATCAGTTTGTATTAGGGTCACGAAAACTATTGTGAAAAAAAACAACATATGTGTTTTTCACCGTTTTCGAACTTCGGATTTTTGACTCGCGAGAAAACCAGTTGGCTTACTGATTTCTCAAAAAACTATCTAGCATTTTTAGGCAAACATAACTTCATGTGGAGTTTTCCTACCATGACAATCTTTATAGCATGTAGGCTCAACATTTACATTGTCAATGTTTCCAATGCACGCCCTTTCGTGAAACCTGGACTCAATTTCATAGCGCTGCTTATATTTAAAAAAAAAAGCAGGAAATACTGCTTTAAAAAGTTTCTGCTAAGCAAATGTAAGTAGGGTACCAGTCACAGATTGTACATGATGACATGGTATTTTGCCTGGGTAACCTTATTCTCTGGTTAGCATAATTTCGTTTGTTTAAGTGATTTTTGTGCTTAAAGCAGCTCTATGAACTTGGGCCTTGGGACTATGCCAAACATTTCCCAGTAGGTTTCATCAGATGCACAAGCTGATCTAGCTCAAAATGGGGTACCGGTTATATAACTCTTGCAGGCGCCCCCCCCCCCCCCCCACACACACACACCCACTCTGGTGTGTCAATGGTAGATGAAACCAAGTTATACAAATTTATCATTTAGGCAAAAAAAGAAGAAGCTTAAATTAACCCAGACAATGTACACAACATAATTAGATAACAAAAATTGTTGGGGAAAAAAGCAAAAAAAAACCAAACCTCTGAACCTATGGAAAAAACTTGTCAGTGAGTGCTGACAACATACCACGGGGCGTTGGACCAAACAGTTCCCTCGCTGGCGGGCTTTAATATGAGCAACCAGTTTTGCTTCCATTGGAATAGAGCTCTATGACTTTCTGGACAGAAAACCGCAAATAACAGTGAACTGTTTTGATGTACTCGGACCTAATATAGTTGTAAACATGTGTAACAATGAAGACTTAAAGTAATTGCTATACCACTCGAATGTTATTAAGCTGATTTAGATTTGGTTTTGGGTTTTTTTTCGAAAGTGAAAGCATTTTATATAAAAGTTATTCATCGGTATGGGGGGGGCTACGAGAATCAGCACTAAAAGTAAAATGGGTAACTCGTATCTTTCATTATTTCAATCATGTATTAAAACATGCGTACAAGGGCAGCAATGTTTTGGCCTGTCCAGTCTCGGATGTTCGCCAACCCTTAAGGAAATCACTGTCCCAACCCCCACCCCAGTTAGATCCCATCCTCCCGCCACCTCTCCATGGCCGGTGGTGGGGGCTGACAGCTCAAAATCCCCACCGACAGTACGATGCAATCTACCCTTCAATCGGCGTATTCTGGTCTAGGGGTCTGACGTCACGATAAAAAAGATTCCCTTCCGATAACTCATCTAATTATACTGGGGAAAAACATCTCCCTTCTTCTGGAATTCCTACGATGTCAAATGGCACATACCTCGACCATGCAGCTATCACTAATGATCGTGTAATAAACATGACGGGATGTCCAAGTCATGGCACTGTCATACAAAGACGAGTTCTGATTAGTCTGGAGGCCACATTATTTCATAGCGAAGACATACAGGCAATTATTTAACACGCGGTACTTTTAGGTTCCCTAGTTTTGATTCAAGAAGTTACTAAGTGCGTTTCTACACTTGAAGATTACTCACAACTTGAAATTTTACAAGCATTTTCAAGTCAATCGTATCCATCGATCCCCTTCAGAACAAAAATTTGGTTAGACTGCAGGACTTGCAATTCCAAGGTTGTGGGTTCGAACCCTATAAAAAGCCAACCCCTGATTTCACAATGACTACCGAATATTTATTGTCATCTAGTTTCTGAATCACATTTAAAAAAAAGTGCAATTCAATTTGTGTAATGACTAGTGATTGGCTGTTGCCAGCTTGTTTGTTCCCCATCCAGGGCACAATTTCATAGAGCTGCTTAACCGCCGATTTTGTGCTTACTGAGCGAAGTAAGAATCCACGGTCGTCGTGAAATTTCGAGAGCGAAATACTACGGCCGTGTCCGAACTAGCGGCTACGGCTACGTCTGACTTGACGTCTCATCATGTGTTTAAGTATGGGACATCCTTAGCAGCACCCTTAGCGACAGGCATAGCCGTATTCGTAACCGCCTATTCATCAGATACTGTCTTTTACTTATAGCCATGAAACACACCCCTTTAACAAATAATTGTGTATTTTTTCCTGTCCATTGTGTAAAACCACAAACTCATTTTTGTTGTGGGGTGAGTTTTGCCTGATGGAAGTGGAGCCAACCCACATATCTTGTGCCCACGGGCTTGCTCCGAGTCGACTGTGTCATACGGTACTTTGATATGCATGGTAGTAATACTAGAAATGAAGACTCTCGTTGTCCCCCAAAACCCTAATGTTGAGTGTTTCAAACAGTATTTTAAGTTTGCCGATGCTACAGTTTGGAATAACATTCCAGCTACTATTCAAAGTTCCACCTCCGTTGACAATTTTAAATGGTTGTAAAAGAAACTGTACTTTTAAGTAGTTGTCCTTAGTCATCTTCTGTTTTGTGTCTTGATGTCTTTTGCCCTTTTTTATCAGCTGTATTTACTAGCCTACAGGACATTGCTGTAAAACAAGCTTGTGCTGATCTTTTTAAAGCTATATAAAGACTTTGTAATAAGTAGGGCCTAAATGGTAATACATCTCTCAATGCGAAACGGCACCAGTTTCACTTCACGTTACGCTCAAACACAATCACACAGACGAAACACTAACAACGAATTCAGAGAAAGACATACATATAGCATGATGCGAGAACCAGTTCCTAATATTTCAGTCGGGGCCAGACAGGGTTGAATGTCACGGCACATTCCAACTGTCTGCTGGGGGAGAGAGTGAGTCGGTAATCTAGACATCATCGGCAGTGATGAGTAACGGTGGAGGAATTTCAGCCCGCCAGACTAAAGGGGGATATATCAGATCAATGTGAACCGTTGTTCCCATTATCTCGACGATTATTGGATTCATACATTTTCAATTCTTTAAAGGTATAAGGCCACCATTGGTCATTGGAAGAGTACACACAACCTTAAGTTTAAAACATGCCTTCTCCGATCAAAGTGTTGTGAAACCGAGGCTGCACGGGGAAAAAAAGGTTGTCTGGCCCTTACATTAAAATTTAATGTGTATTAAATTATATAAAACGTACATAGGAAAACACGACAAGGTTGTCGAAATGCTTTCCTAGAATTTAACCCGTCCAGCTTCCTTTCCTGAGATTGAAACCATTATTTTCTCACCTCCCAGGTTACAAGTCAAAGTTCAAACGGGACGCCCTCAAGGCCCACAACAAGTACAGGTCCATGCATGGCGCCCCCAAGATCACTATGAACGGCAACGTCAGCAAGTACGCCCAGGAGTGGGCCAATAAGCTCGCCAAGAATGCGCAGCTGCAGCACAGATCGGAGCACAAGTATGGAGAGAACATCTACTGGGGAAGCGACTCCAGAGGACTGGAGGAAATGACAGGTCAGGTTACGATTCCACCCACAGCATTCACACCCATTGCAACCCACCCCACCGATCTTTGCTCATCTATATTCAACCATTCACATCCGCTGGCACCCATCGGCACCCATTCCAAATAAGTCCACCTATCCACCCATCCCTAACTATTTAAACCCGTTTTGGCACTAAACAGCACCCATCGTGCCAAATAATTTCACCTATATTTCCGCCAATCGCTAACCTTAGTCACACCCATTTACCACCTATACCCATTTACCACCTATACCCAATTACCACCTATCCACACCCATTTACGATCTACCCACACCCATTTACCACCTATCCACACCCATTTACAACCTATATCCATACCCACAATTACCACCTATCCTCACTGATACATCCAGCCATCTTTACCCATCCCCAATTATCTGGTCATAATTGAGTCTTGTTTGCAGGGAACCTTTTGCTTTCAGTTGCTTACGGTAAGCAGTGGCTATGAACTATAGAAATGTGCTAAGGGACTGCTCCGTAAGTAGAAAACTTCTGCTTACGGGTTCTATTAACATTTTTATGAAATATTGGATCTTAGAATAACAATGTTTTAAAGCTCTCCGCACAAGAGTTTTTACTCGACAAAAACAGATGCAGAAGTTAGTCACACAGTGCAACTGTATACGTCCCCATAGGGTTTCATTGAAATTCTACGGGGGAAGCGGAGTCGTGGTGCTCGTTAGAGGGGCGTGACCCCTGCCACGGTGCGGACGAGTTCACTTCCGCTGGGGATGAAAAATGCATCAATTTGGACGCATTGGAATGTTGAACAGCCGTCTGTCACTTTAGGCATTGCTGAGAGAACGCGCAGTGCTAAGTGATGAGAACACAGTAAAATAGTTGTGAAATTTTATGTTGTTGGTTTTTATGACATTGGGGGGGAGAGTAATATTCAATTCTTTCTTGTAGATTTCAATAAACACAAAACAACCATGACCTGATAAATATTGTAAATCAAATTACGTTTACACTTTTCTGATGCTAAAAAATACATACAGCGTGTTGTGAATCGCCAGAGTTGTTACACGTGTACATTTTAAATTCTTTCTTAATTTTGACTTTAGCAAATCGGAACCCCCAATAGCAAAGCTCAGGGAAACAATAAAGTTATCTTGTCGCACAACTAATTAGTTGTATAAATGTTTTTTAAATGTATTTCTAATGAGGTAAATTTTGTTTTGGTCTCGGTTGATTTAGGAGACAAGGCAGTCAAGTCTTTCTACGACGAAATCAACAGATATAACTTCAGTAGCGGGGGATTCTCCTCGGGAACAGGTAACTAAAAATGGTTTTAAATTAATAATTTTATTTTCGTCGAATTTTTCCTTGAAGTACATCAAGAAGGTAAACAAGTCTGTGGTGGAACTGAGAATGAAATCCGTTTACTGGTTTAATCGCCTTAATTTCTTTTAGCGCCGTCTTGCCTATGCCTGCACTGGTTAGTTGCAGTGTTAATGTGGTTTATTTTCTTAACTTTGGTTGTTAGTTTAAGTTAGCTGTAGACTTGATTTTAAGTCTAGGATGCATTGGCTTTCAGGTAGGAAAAAAACGACCACAGACATGAAACCAAGTCTAGTTTAACTGCAGCGCTAGCATTAAATTGGTTAAAGCAACTCGTATTATGACCCTTCAACTTCTAGTTCATGTATATTTTACATACTTGAGGGAGTGGGAGCAGCCCATCCAGCAAGCTGTTCATTTTGTGGCCCTCATTAAATTAAAATCGGGAAAAAGTGAAAGAGAAAACCAAAAATCTCTGCTGATAACTTTGTTTATAATTAGTTATACACATGTACTTGGTTTATGTGATGATTTGGTCAGTAGTTTTTATATCTTTTTTATAAATTGTACTACCTGATTTAATATTTTGCGTTAGTTTACTGGGCTTATATGAGTTGGTAAATGGTTTATGAAACCCGTTTCTTGGTTTATATTGGTTAGTTTACTTGGTTGAAAGGAGTTAGTTTTAACTGGTCTATATTCGTTAGTTACCCAGTTTATGCAACTTGTTTATTGCTTTACGCAGGTCATTTTACTCAAGTCGTATGGAAAGGCAGCAGGCGTCTCGGCATCGGCGTGGCAGTTAATCCTCGTAACCAAAATGAAGTCTTCGCTGTGTTCAACTACGATCCCCCAGGGAACGTCAGCGGGCAGTACAAGGAGAATGTCGTACCAAGCAAAAAGCGATAAGAAAAACAACTTGGTGGGGAAAGTGCCGTTTTTTAAAAGAAGTATCGCAGGGTAGCTGGAAGAAAAGCTGAAAGTGCTACGACACCCTTCTGAGTTTTTAAGGACACCAAGTTCCTCTCTCTAATTATTTTTTTTTGTAAGGCTTCACTTACTTTTTAAAAACATTTGACTGTGTATTATTACTTCAAACCGTCGCTTTCATTTTTAGAATAAAATTGTAGCAAAAAAAGTAAAAGTTGCTTTTGAGGCCCGCACTATCCATTCCTTGCATATAGAGGGCGCGCTTCCTGTAAAAACGGCTAATCATTATCATCAGTAGAGTTTTGACAAATCTTTCTTTTTAAAACCCCATTGCTTGTATATAATATTTTTTATAAGTTGTCCGAGAAATGTAAGGTATGTGATTTATTTCTAGTTCTTTCAAAAAAAATGTTTGTGTTAAAGAAAAAGAACTTTCGCAGCTGGACGCAGGCTTGCGAGTACAATAATTCCGAAACCTTTTTCTTGGAATTGCATGCGTGACAAACGCAAAAAAATCATTACGGGAAAGCTCCAGAAAGAGGCTCAAATGAAACATCATTTTCGTCTGACACCTCACACCTGTGTCTCCATGTAATTGCTTTTCCAAACAGCAGTGGACATAATTGGATCATGCACAAACCAGTACGGTTCTGACTGTCCGCCCATGGCAGTTAAACTGCTCATCCGTTAAGTTTAATGACCCAAGTAGTTCAATGTAGACACACCTAATGGGTGAAAAGGATGAATAGTTTCCAAGTTTTTATGGCCACAACTCGGAAATTCTTGGAACGAGCTTTTCCGTAATGATCACCATTAGGCTACTCGCTCGTTTTATGTAAATGGTACTTTTGTCAAAACAATTTTGACTGAATGTGGTTTCCTTTCAACTACTTTTATAATGTTTCGCTGTAACAAGCTTCTATTGGACTTTCACAGATTGTTTTTTTTTCTTCAAGTAATTGTGTGTGTTTTTTTTTTTGCATAATTGGTTGTGCACGTATACGACATAACGTAATGCCTATCTAGGGTTATAGGGGCATCATGGCCAAGCGGTCTAAGACGTTGGACTCTGGTGCTGTAATTAACATCATGGGTTCGAATCCTAGTCTGGTTAAATGCAACACATGTGTCCCTGAGCAAGGCACTTTGTCATAATTGCTTCTCTCCAGCCAGGAGTACAAATGGGTATCAGCGAGAGCTGGGGGAGTAACTACCTGCGATGGACTGGCATCTTGTCATAGGGAGGGATACAAATATTCTCAGTCGTTTAATGCCAATGAAACTGGATATAAACACCAGCCTGATGAGTTGGCCCAGGGCAGAATTTTCTTTACGTATGCATCATATGATCTGGGCTTTCATCATCAAGTATTATCCAGCAATAGCTGATCAAACATGCACTATCATCATTCGGCAATTTGGCTGGTTACTTGTGGATTTGTTAATATTTTAAATTGTTGTTTAGCACGTTTGTTTGTAAAATAGATCAGTGTCACTGGAACTAGTACATAGCGAGACTTATTAGTCTCCCCTCGTCTTCTCTAGTTTCCTCGCTGCTTCCGAGCTATGTTTGCTTTTAATCTACTTTTGTGGTTTCATTTTTTCTAAATAATGAATTAATATTATACATCTCATTAAATCATAATTTAATAAAAGTTAAGGTGTGTCCATGATCCAGTGGCGCACCACGGAGACGGGGCCGAGGACTACCCCCTTCTTCCCTCCCCCAATCTCTGTAAATGTATTATTATTATTTTTTTTTTAAAGTTTTGAATTAGTTAACGTTGTCATTGGATTCTACTCCCGCATTTGACACCTTTAGAATCTAGTATACTTAATTCTGGACTGATTTTGTCCTGTTATTTTTCACTCGTAAAATAATGGGGGTAGAAATCCCACCAAGGTGCACCACATACCTTATTGTATTATTTTTAAATGTTGTCATAACTATTTCATCCGCCAATTGTTTGTTGAATGAATAAAGGTTTAAACAATATACAAGACTTTATTTTGGGTTCGTTTTGTGAAGTTTTTGCTGTGTGTTACAGGCAAATTCAAAAGCTGATAGCGTGCAAAAAAAGAAAAGAAAAAGAAGAAGACCAGTCCCCTTGCAAGGATAAAGACAGGCACTAGTCTTGCGGGCCTAATGATTTCATTGGATAAACGTGCAGTGACGTCAACTTTCCATATCTGCGTTATGAACGGTCCGACTGGTGATGTAATTGTCAGTTTGCACTTTCGATCGTTTACATGCAGCGTTTGAATAATAACTTGTGTACATCATGTAATGTTGTTTATTCACTATATTATGTAATTATGTGTACATGTATGTGTTTATTGACTGTGAGTCTCCGTGTGAATGTGAGGTCAAAGGTACATCTGGAAACATCCGGTCAGGCTGGTATCTGGCGTTATTCACGAGCCTCGAGGTGTGACGATGTTCAGGCTAGCAAAAAAAAAATTGCCGTCCACTCGGTTAATGTGTCTAGCGCCCTCTAATGTCTATTTTACAGGTTCAGTCTGAACAAAATTAACAATGGTCATAAGGGATTGCTTACAAGATGTCCGGGGGTGGGGGGAGGGGGGAACTCATAAGCATTTAGTGGCTTTCTTATACGATCAAAGGTAGAAAATTGAGAATTATTAAGTTAAAATTATAGATTATTGCAACGTCTAGATGGGTGAGAAATTTTGCAGACTGGTTGAAACATTTTCCACTTATCAAGCCTGGCTCCGCCCTTCAACTCTTACCCCATGGAGTTTGCCATTTACTGGCGCTCTCTGCTCCTGCACGGAAAGCAAAATGGCCGAAAAACAGCCAGCTGTGCAAGTTGCGACCCCCGTAAATTCTCCCAATTTTGGGACAGTCTCTGCAACACCATCAACAACAGCCATAAATTCAGCATCCTGTTTACCGACTGCCAACGCTTCTTCAAATTTGAGCCAATTTCCTCAACTCCAGGGGTTTGATTTCGGGGCCGTCCACCCGCCGTTTCCAAGCCCGGGTGACCGTGATGTGGCTTCCACACCAGCGGGTGGAGGTCTTGGAAGTCGTGGTGGCCACGGTCCCGCGACCGTGCAGTCGCTTTTGCAGCAACAGGCTCAGCTCGTGCAGTTGCAGCAAGCACATCAATTACACGCAGCAGGGTTGCAACAGCAGCAACAACAACAACTGCAGCAACAACAACATCAGCAGCAGCAGCAACAACAACAACAACAGCAGCAACAGCAGCAACAACAACAACAACAACAGCAACAACAGCAACAACAGCAGCAACAACAGCAACAACAGCAGCAGCAACAACAACAGCAGCAGCAACAGCAGCAACAACAGCAACAGCAACGACTTGTCCGACCTCCACTGTCTAGTCCGGTGCTGCCAACCGGTGGAGGAACTTCTCATCAACACATTGCTTATCCAGGTAAGCTCAAGTATTTATGACTATTTGTTTTTGTTTTTTCCTCTCCCCAAGTTCCTCCAAATCAATGATCATTTTCATTTTTGCAAAATACATGGTGTGTTCTACTTCTCTAGTTGCGGTAATCAAGGATGGAGGGTTACGATTATCGCAATCCGATTTTGTTCATGCAAAGCCTCAATCTTCTTGGTCATGTTGGTGTGGTTTTAATTAAACTTTATGAATTAAAATAGTGGGTTGGTTTTTTTTGGAATTTGGAATGAAGAATTTTACCAGAAAACTGGTTTTCAGGTGGCTGTTTTATGAGCTACTTTCTTGGATGCATTCTGTAAAGTGGTTGATTGGTACAAATGTATTGTGTCTGTAGCTTGGGTGACATAACAAATCTGTCATGAAACAGCCACAGGCCTGATACTTTACTGTTGCAGTTTCTTCCTTAATTTTCACATTAAATTGCACTCGTGCAGTAATTGGCACCTCTTACTAGCCCACCTTGTTGGGCTGTTATGTATGGCTCTCATTTAACATTGGTCTTACCATAGTCGCCATTACATATGGCGACTAAAGACTGATGATAAATGAGAGCCATAACAGCCCAACAAGGTGGGCTAGACACCTCTATAACTAATGAGGGAAATTTAAAGTGCTACTAAGTACTGGAACATTTCAAAGGGATTCTGTGGCAAGGCAATAACCAAGCAAGGGGCGTGGAGGCTATCCTCCATTAATAATAATAATAATACTTGGTTCTTATATAGCGCTTTATCACATCCCTAGGGGCGTATCAAAGCGTTCAGTATTTTCCTGCAAGGTATGTGGAGCTTTATTTTAAATAATGAAACCTATTCCTTTATAGCACCATATAATGGTTTACAAGGTGCTGTGGTGCAATATGCAGCCAATCAAACCAGGAACACCGGGGCGGACCCCTTCTCTTTGCGATAAGTGCACTGGGTACTTTTACGTGTGTTACACAACACACTGGACCAACGGCTTTACGTCCCATCTGAAGGACGAAGCAATCATGGTTAAGTGTCTTGCTTAAGGACACAAGTCTCACGACCGGGACTGAATTAAGTATTAGACCTGCAGCTACCTAAAACAAAATGAGTTCGCTATCCAAGCTCGTGCTTCCCTGTGGATGATCAAATTCCAGACTTTCCCATTGCCTAAACTCACATTAAAGCGATCTTGTGGTCAAGAGAAAATTTAAAATCTCTTTTTTTTTTATTATTAGGAAACCTACACAATGTACTCCCGATGCCATCCTCTCACCAGTTAACACTTGCAAGCCAGCTTGCCCGACTCCGTCCAACTGTCATGCCGGGTATGGCTCAAGAAATCTCGGGCCCAGGGGCTAGTTTAGCCGCCGCTGCTGCCGCCGCTAGCCTGGGACTGCCCTTCAGTCTCCCTCACCATCACGGTCTGTCGATATCCAACCTCGGACTAGGGCTACATGGGATGTTACCTACCCCTGAGAGACAAGGGGTCATGGCTGGGTTCGGGATGACCACACCACAGCCACAGGTAAGCAGAATTTTGTTCTGACCAAGGCCCAATTTTATAGAGCTGCTTTAGCAGAAATAATGCTTAAACAATTTCCTGCTGAGCAGAAATGAACAGGATACCAGTCACAATTTGTACAAGTGACATGGTAGTTTGGCTGGTAACCTTATTCAGGTAAGCAAAATTTTCTTAATTGTGCTTAGCAAATTTGGGCCCAGGGCCTTGTTTAAGAGAGTTGCTGGATGCCATTTTCAGTCCAAGTGAAGCACAACTCAATGTGCAATCTAGTCTGGTGCCCTGTGTGCACAGATGCATTTTTTGGGGGGCCGGAAATGGCTTCTAATTGCAAGTTAGTGCAGCTCTGCTGTATGTTTATGTCTACACTGTGTGTTTCATCTCCAGCTCAACTCGACAACCTATCCAAGCACCTTCCCAGCGATCCCGCAATCCCTGCTGTCCCCAGACTACCCATCGGCGGACATGCTTCCCAGTGAGCTCTTCACAACGCTGGGGATGATTCAGCCCATCAATGCAACAGCAACGGGCAGCCAGGGGTAAGTACTAGCGGTACTGGGAGACATTTTGAAACACTAGCTGGCAGCAGACTTGCACCAGGTGAATCCATTGTGTTCAGAGTTGTGCACATGCTCAGAACTATGTAAACGATGGGAAAATTTTCTGGTTATCTAGCGTTCCAAAGTCCCATTGTGCCACAGCTCAGTTCAACTTGTTTCCTACCCCACGGCGAGATTGTTACATGTAGTTGGGGCGCACCCCGTGCCCAAGCTAGCGTATTGGGTCATTACGCATGAAAGCTGGCCGCCGATGAGATTTGTTTTAGATTTAAGATCAAATGCACAGGCTTCGGCCAAAACTTCAAAAGTAAAAAAAAAAATTCTAGGGAGAACTGGCAGTTTAGCAGTGGATACATCTGCTCCAAAGTATGTTTTATCTATCAATCAAAACCACAGTGGATGATATTGATAGGTCAGACAGTAGGAGGGTTGACTATGTACTGTGTAACCATATTTTGTAAAAATGAAATCAAGAAGTTTTGTATTTACTTGGTGTGAAGTTTGAATGATTCTGTTTGGGTTTTTCCACAGTGAAATGACCGGATCAGACTGCAGTGACCGATCAGGCATGACATGGCTGGACGCTGCTCAGGTAAAGTCCATTGACCTGTGAAGCTACTTATGGGCATGCCCATAATCCCTGACAAAACTTGAAAGCGTTTTGAATTTTTTGTGCGGCCCGATTTTATCAAATTTGTATTGGTACATTATTGTGCTCATGGTGTGTTTATTGAAAATTGGGAATTGGGAATGACTTCTAAATCTTCAAAACCCAATGATGTATTATAATAAATAATAATAATAATAACATTTGTATAGCGCTTTACACGGGCGTTTCAAAGCGCTTTAACATTGTCTGAAAAGATGTGTTTTTAACTGAGTCTTGAATGAGCTGATTGAGGATGAGTCACGGATGTGAAGAGGGAGCTTGTTCCAGCAAGTTGGTGCAGCTACTGAGAATGCTCTCTGACCATAGCGGGTATTCGTGCGTGGACCATTGGAAAGTTTAAGATGGATGTTGGATGTTGATCAAAGGCTCATGGATGAAGAAGGCAACTTTTGTGAGATGAGACTATTGATGTATGCGGGTGCGAGGCCATGTATTGCTTTGTAAACAAGGTGAAGAACTTTGAACTGAATCCGCTTGAGAATAGGCAGCCAGTGTAGAGAACCCAGTGTTGTTATCCCTTACAACGAATGTGAACAAATCCTCTTCCATTAACCCACAACCATCCGAAACCCATCAAAATCCAACAGCATGTTTTGTTTGAGTCTGTGTGACTGTGAACTGCTCTTGAGTTACTGAATGATGTTTGGCTGAGGCCTGCAGTAGTAAACTGATTATACTTTACATGGGATCAGGCACACCACCATAATCAGAGTCCAACAATTTTGACTTTGAGTTACTGGATGGTGTTGGACTGAGGAATGCTTAGTAAACTGATCATGCTTTACATGGGATCAGGCATACCACCATAATCAGAGTCCAACAGTTTGGGTGTTGAGTTATTGAGTGGTGTTGGACTGAGGACTGCACTAGTAAATTGATCATGCTTTACATGGGATCAGGCATACCACCATAATCAGAGTCCAACAGTCTGGGTGTTGAGGTACCATATGATGTTGGAATTAGGGAGTTAGGGTTAATGATCGATGCACCATCCCTTTTGATACTAATACCAATTGATTGCTTGACAGGTGGTGCTTCAGGACGCTGGGAAGCCGCTCCACATTAAGGAGATTAAACAACGCATTTTGGAGAGAGGCTTGGTGCAGTCCAACGCCAGGTCTTCCTTGGAGGCGGTGTTGTACAGAGACACCCAGAAGGGGAGTCGTCGCTTCAAGAGAGTGGACGGAGAAATCGGAATGTTCAGAATAATGGTATAATAAATTAATGTGAAACCTCTTCTCTTAACTGCCAACCCCAAACCCTGACCCCCCAGAATCCCAACTCCAAACCCTTAATCTCAAAAGCGAAACCCATGAACACCCTGATGAAGCTCCCAACCGTAAAGCCCCAACCCCCCCCAAAAAAAACCAAACCCAAACCACAACCCCAAACGCCGAACCCCCATCTCCGTAAAACCCCAAATTCCCTTCCCCAAACCCCATCCCCCATCATCGAAACTCCCAGCCGCATGCTTTCATCAACAAAGCCCCTCCTAAAACCCAAACTTAAACCCAACTCCAAAACCCCAACCCCACTCGCCTCCATTTCTAAACCAAACCTAAATACCCTAACCTCAAACCTCAAAAATCCAAACCCCAAACCCCCATTCCCTCAAACCCCAACTCAAACCCCCATCAACAATGCCCCATCTTAAACCCTGAACCCCCAACTCTCCAACCCCACTAACCTTCATACCTAAACTCCCTACCCCAAACCCCTATCATCAAAACTACCAGCCTCAAATCCCAATCAACAAAGCCTCATCCTAAGCCTCAAGCCTCATCCTAATTTTCTCAATAACTCTAATGTTTCCCTCCCACTTGTACTCCCATGGCAATTTACAAAGTAATTTTCAAACCTATCAAAAAATAGTGGGTTTTCAATCAAGATCCTTTTCATTTTCTCCTTCATTTCCAATAGTTACCAGAAGAGAAAACCAAGAAGCGTAGCAAGCCCACCTTGGTTGCCACCCGAAAGAAGACGTCTGCAAAAGATAACGCACTTCTGCAGACAATACGCTACAAAGGCAAATATCGCAGGCTACGCAAACTGATCAAACTCATGATATTTGTAAGTCGGATGGAATTATTTACACAAAATAATCTTCAGATCTTCTTTTTTTTCTTCTTCTTTATCCTCCATTCAAGAAGTAGAATGTTAGTTGATTTCTTCATCTGCAAATGTTTACAATTTGAGGTTATTTTTTCTTATGTAGGAGAACGCTGCCCTCAATGACGAGGTGTGCCGCAGTGAGCGAAAAATCCAACGTGCCCAACAGGAGAGATTCTTCCTGCTGCAACGTCTTCTGCATTATCAGGAGATCTGTGCCATCCCACCTTCTGCCACCAAATCGACATCTGCCGCCAAGCATTCTGCATCCAAACGCCATGCTGAAGACGGGGAGGGGAGTCTGGCGTTATCGCAGGCATCAGCGAGTAAACGCGAGAAAGGCGATAAGAATAAGGCCAAACGGAAACGCAAGAAGGCCAAAAGGGCAGATAAAGGTAACGGCATCCATATTGTCTAGTTCCCTGACTCTTGACCAGAAACTGAGAAATATTTCAATTGCTGCTATCAAAAAAAGCAACAATGATTTGGGGGTCTTCAACTGTTCCTTTATTGATTGTACTGTTTATATTTTGTGGGGTGTTTGGATGTTTGTTTGTCTTTGTTGTTAGTTTTTATTATTCACTTTCAGATAAGGCAAGGAAGGATGCTGGGAGAGTTAAAACCAAGCGATCTTCAGGTGTGTCCACAAAACGTCTCGTACAACAAATACCACTGGATTCTACAGGTAGAATTTTACAATTTCTGTTGAATTCTTAACCCTCACCGTGCCATCCAGCATCGAGCCATCTATGGGTTAAATTTGAATTATATCCGGTAAAATGCCTTGTTTCATTCACACATTCGTGCTCACTTTGAATTCCTCAGACTGCATCCAGTGTTGCTATGTCTTTCAAAGGTGGAGTTATCAAGTCCTTAAAAACTCATAGAAAAACAAAAATTTGATACCGCAGAATTGTTATTCGACTACCTGTCCTGGATTAATTTTGACGAGACCCCTTAATATTCACTTCTACTCTCTCTCTCTCTCTTTTTTGTTAATGTACAGGCAAGCCGATCTTCCCGATTAAACTGAGCAGCTTGACAGTCCACAGCCTGGGTCAGATCGTGACCGATCGAACAGACTACCATGACGAGCACTGCATCTACCCTACAGGTTTCTGTAGCAGCCGAATGTACACCAGCGCTAAGGATCCCAGGAACAAATGCCTGTACACCTGTAAGGTGTTAGATGCTGGACTCACACCGAGGGTGAGTGTAAAGCCATGTTTGCATTGGATTAAATTTTTTACCGAGACCGTGGTTAACATTCCAATAGGTGAAACTTACCAGCGTCCGCACTGGGATTAAGGACGACACGACCGGTGAAACTAACCGACTAACTTAAGACAAACACAAAAGGGCGCTATCACAGTGACCTTTGACCAGGGTGCATGACAGTGAGAATGCAATGAGTGCAACCGAGCTTCCGTGTAAACATGTGCGTGTAAATCCGGGGGACCGGATATGACTTTTTACCGGGACGGCTTTTACCCAGATCGCGTTCGCACTGGACTTTTCGGCTCGGTTAAACTGACCTGGTCAATTTAACCGGGCAGAAGTGGGCCGGTTAAACTACCCATTCGGTTCGGGTAAGTTACCTGGGAGGGAAACTTCCTGGGCTGTCCGCATTGGACTTAACATGGTCAAGTCACCCATTTACTCGGTTAGTTTACCCAAAATAAGTCCATTGCAAACCTTGGCTTCAGGCTGTATCCTGATTGGCGACTTTCTCCAAGGCTACGGCCAGGGCCCAACTGCTAATAACACGCAGGACTCCATTTACACTAGATCCAGAGAGGTGGATCAGACCCAGTTCTAATCTGGCAATGTGGATTAAACCCCAAAAAGCAGGATCAGACTCGGTTCAAGATCCTGCAATTTTAATCCGCCTTTTGTGGTATTAAAATCGTCTTTAGTCTGAGGAGTTTAAAATTCAGCATTTACTTTTGACCAGGGAAGTCACTGTACCAGATGTTAATCAAGTGGTGGTAGTGCTCTGCAGACATATTCTTCTTACTTTAGTCGGATTTCCGATTTTTTTTCTTTTCTCTCTGAAAAAGTAGCCTGTTTGTCGTTTGTAGCCTGAAAAGAATATTAAAGCCTACAACATGTGTACATGTAGGTCAGCCCTTGTACTTGGTAAATCGTTCCTACTGTTTTTCAAGGGCCAAATACCATGACTGGTTCTGACAGGGTGTGATTTTTGTACTGTTGTTCTTGTACTTTTTGTGCTGCTTTGTTGGAATTACATAGTGATATAACAGTTATTTTGTATTTTGTCTTTGTCCTCAGTTTGAGATTGTCGCAGAGGATGAAGCTGAGCATCCGTTCGTCGGTTTTTCACCGACCGAATGTCATAATAACCTACTGGATGAGATCAACACCTACGGGTGAGTCGAACAACATGCTAACGATTTGATCGACTTACAGCCATCTTGACTTTGCTGTCATTCAGTTCAGTGTAGCCAAAATGAGGCTGCAAGGGCAAAGTAGTCTGGTGCCATGTCTGTATCAGCAGTCATTATTTACTAATGTAGACAGGAAATAATATGACACAAAAGTGAATTTATTTACCTCGACCGAATCTGAATTAGTGGCTTACCTTTGCTAAGGAAGTCATATATACTTCAACGCATGATGATGAGGTGATCCAGCCGTAGCCGTAGCCGTAGCCGTGTTAGACTGGTCCCCTGTCTTTATCCGCAAGGATAAACACAGGCACTCATATTACAGACCCAATGATGTCATTGGATCCTGCCAGTTGCTGAAGGCTGGTACCTGACGTTATTCACGAGCCTCAAAGTGTGGCACCAGATGTTGGGGGCTATACCCGTGTTTGTGAAGATCGCTTTACTATTTGTTTTTTCCCCAATCAGGGGCAAAGAGATTCCAAGCGCAAAGGGAAAAGGAACGGACTTCTTTGGTCTCACCCACCCGACGATTCAAAACCTCATCCAGAGCTCACCGGGAGCGAGGAAGTGCACCAAGTACAAGTGGATGAAATTCACGACGACCAGATCGCCGGACCAGGGGGAGGTCCACTCAAAACACAAGACCAAAGACCCTGGGAAGAAGAGTCGTCGGGATGGAGGTTGTGGCGATAATGAGACCAACAAAAGTTCAGGTATGAACTAGAAATGTGTTATTGTAACGATTTGGGGGGGAAGTCTTTGAGATGCTGAGATGTGATTTCTAGTGTACACATGTAGTAGCCAGGGTTCAAATTTTTTGGGGAAATCCACAAGACTGCAGGACTTGTAGGTAGTAGCTCAACTTTTTTACTGGACGAGAATTTATTTTTACAAGACCAGAATCAAAATGAGTTAAACAAGCACTGAGAGAAGATCGTTCTCATTTGGCTTATTTGTAAAGTGTACTTTTTGATACTGTACAGAATTGAAAGATATATCACATTCATTGTCACATTTTCACACTGATATTGCCCAATGCGTTATTACTGTTATTATTCAATTGAAAAAACACAAGTCCACCTGGCTTGTTCGGTTGTGAGTTTAATACCGGTTTGACACGAAAAGCACTCACCTGAAATCCATGATCTGCAATCCAACATCTTGCATCTTGGTTTGATTTTGGATTAAATTTTGATGTAAAGGGAGAGTATTGGTTTGTTTTTTTGGAAGGGTAAAAAAACAAAAACTACCCATCTTGGGATTTGTTGCATGTTTTCACCAGACTTATTTTGGTTTCCCGCAGCAATCAAAATAAGCAATCAGTGATTTGGGGATGTCTTCAAAATGATATTTCCTCGACTATGAAACTACTTCATAGGTTTGAATTGTAGAAGCACTGAGCTTTCAGATTGAAACTTTTCATTCTCCAGAGGATTATTAGAGCAGGCTAGTCCATGTGTTGAGACCAATTAGAAACTCACTCAGCGGCAGTGAAGTTAATACCAAGAGGTCCCCATATCCACTAAAGCGAAAGTAGTGGTCCCGTCCGATTTCCTACCTTCCACCCAGGTCATGCAGGTAGGAGTTAATAAGTAGGACAGTTCTGTTCAGAACTATTTCGTCTCTCGAACTCCAAAACCTACTCCGCGGCAGTAGAATAAATAGCTAGACAAGTTAAAGAACAGAATCTACACAGCAAAGGAGATATACACATGGTGTTACCGCAAACTGAATGTACCTTATTCATTTTTTCCTCTTCTTGATAATTACCTGTAGTTTGTCTTAAGAGTTGTTCGTGGAAAAACAGCCGGAAATGACTAGATAGGTATCGGCGTTGACATTTAAATCTGAGACAATTTTACATTGAGTCATGTTGTATTTTAATCTTCTTGTTGACAATCTAACAGCTACAAAAGCGGCACCGGACTTGAAGGACACTCTAGGAAACACAGCTGAAGACCCACAATGCCCTGCAACACCCTTCGAAAGTGGCTTACGCTATCTGCTGACCAGCGTTGCCAAGACCGAGCCCAGCGACACTAGCACAAAGGTCAAACCGAGCCCAGTACTCTCACCACCACCACCACCACCACCACCACCACCACCACTACCACCACCACCGCCTCCCGCATTGAGCAGTATGCAAACCAGATCTAAACCTAGTTTATCAACCCAAGTTGAAACTAAACCGAGCACCATCCAGACAAGGTCTAAACCGGCAGTGGTGACTGTAACCAAGGGTAAACCAGATTTGCCAACCCCGGTCAAAGCTAAACCTGATCATCAAGCCACGAGGGTGCAGACTCGGTCCAACTTGCCCAATCAGATGCAGACGAGGTCTAAACCAGGGAGTGGAACAACTGTTGCTAAAATAGATGCACTACAAGGAGATAAGCAGAATTCTTAACAGATGCATTACAAGGAGATATACAGACTTCTTAACAGATGCATTACAAGGAGATATACAGACTTCTTAACAGATGCATTACAAGGAGATATACAGACTTCTTAATAGATGCATTACAAGGAGATAAGCAGACTTTTTAACAGATGCCGGTTTATACAAGGTGTTTCACCGGTCCCGAACTGTCCTATGCACAGCTTACATAGAGGGCGAATTACCATCTTTATAACAAGACAGGCTTTCGGATAAAAATTACACAACTTTATTTTGGAGTCATTACCAAAGTATGACCCAATCTTTAACCCAATGGGGGACTTTTGGGACGCTAGGTGGCAGCAGACTTAACCAGTTAAATCCATTGTTCTCGGTAATATGCGCATGCCCAGAACTACGTAAACAATGGGAATTTACCAGGGGCAGGTTTCACAAAGCACTAAGATTCATCTTAAGATGAGTTGTCAGTATTACCGTAGTAATTTGTACTGTGACATCACTCCTTGCTTAGCAATCATGGCTCTTTGTGAAATCGAGCCCTGTTAAGTCGGACTGCCACCTAGCATTTCAAAGTCTTCCATTGGAGCTGGTTGCAGCTACATTTAGTTGTAGATGAATAACACCACAAGAAGTAGACACGGTTGGGATCGCTTTTCATGTGTTATACGTATTATTGTTTTTATTTTATATTACCATGAAATATACATTGTATTCCCCACAGAAAAGTGTGACAGCCAGAAACAAAATAAAGCAGGTTACTGGTTTGCCTGGAATGGAAACTTAACATTACTTCATCAAGAGTTGGCTGCATTTATTATTCTGGAATGATTTTGTTGTCTCGTTTGGTTAAGTCTTCACCTTTTCCCACTGAATGAATTTCCCAGGGAGATTTGGTTGACCTTTTCACACTTGAATTGCTAACCCTGGCAAACACCCTGGCAAACTTCCGGGAAGTAGTTACCCCTGCTTGGGGAGTAGTGTTTTAAAAGTGAGATAACCCTGAGGTTAGCATACTGAGTGTTCATTCTTCCCAGGGAAATTGCACCTAGTGTGAAATGAACATGGGGTTGCAGTGGGGTTAAAACTCCCCAGGAATTTCCTGGGGTTTTATTTCCATGGAATTGGCTCTCTGTCTGTAATGTGAAGAGGGCTTCAGAGGTTCAGAGACCTCAGCAGCCGCAAGCGACTCGTACTGCAATATGCAGTTAGCAGCAACAAAGAGCCACAAGATAGTCCCAAATTCCACTCGACCAACAAGTGTCCAATGTTACCGTACTGTACTTCGTATTATTTTCCAGACATTTTCTTGCCGGCAAAATTGTGGTAAAAAAAAAAAAAAAAACATGTCTGGGAGTATTCCCTGATATAAAGCCTCAAACCCTACAAGTCTGGGTGTTCTTGCTGGAAGTAGAAGCCTGGAGCACAAACTTTGCTAATGCTAACGTACAAACCGGTGCTCCAGTGGGCACAAGAGTTTCGTACAAATGTATGTACTGGACCCAATTTCATAAAGCTGTTAAGCAGAAAAATCTGATTGGCAGATTTCTTTACTCGGCAAGAAATGAGCGGGGTACCAGTGGCAACAATGTAAACTTTACGGACTGTTGGCTGGTAACCTGTTTCTGCTAAGCAAGGTTTTTCTGTGCTTAGCAAGTTGTTGTGCTTACAGGCTTTATGAAATGGGGCCCTGATGTTTCACTTGCAGTAAGCACAACAATAATAATGGCTGACTCTCGGAGATACAAATTGGCAGGAAACTTCTAAATTATGCCCAGGCTAAAAACGACGGCAAAAATTGAAAATGACCTCGGACCAAGGCCCAATTTCATAAAGCTGCTTAGGCACAAAAGTAGCTGAGCACAAAACAATTATTTTGCTTATCTGAATAAAGGTTACCAGCCAAGATACCATGTCAAGTGTACATTGAGACTGGTCTCCTGAGGGCTTTACATCCAATTTCATACAACTACTTCAGCACAAAACGAAGCAGATAACATTTCTGCTGTTTAGAAGGACATGACCAGCCAAGAAAATAATACATCAACGGAGCTGCCAAGCTTTGCAATATCTTGCAATCAGTTGTACAACCAGGGTTTGCCCTTAACATTTTTAGTGACTGGCCAGCAGGAACAGCCAGCTTGGCATTTTACTAGATCACCTTTTTCACGCACTGGTCCATATTTCAAATGAAACAGGGACACTTTTCAAACTGAACTAGCCAGCCAGACCACTTGCATGACTTGGAGTGAATTTTAACTGGTTCCCGGGTGTTTTAACTAGCATTTTGCCGGCGGTCCACTGTTAAGGGAGACCGCTGACAACAATCCGGGGGATAAATAGAATTACATCCAACCTAAGAGGGAAAATGTTTCCATTAGAGAGATTTCTAAATTTGTTCATCAGAACATGGAAAGATTGGTTTATTTTCAAGGAACTTTCTGCAGAATCACGGAGAGTTGGCAGCTCTGCGTTACACACAGTTCATGGCTGGCTCCCTGCTCATTTCCGTTAATAGATATTTGACTTCAAAAGAAAAACTTCCTGCTTATGCAGCTCTAAGTTATCTGGCCAAGATGACCAAGGATAATAATTTAAAACTAAGTATTAATTGAGTAATATCCTAACAGTTAAAAATTCTATGTGGCCTCAACTCATTTACTGGCTGCTTCCTCCGTCTTCTCTTTGTATGATATAACATTTTTACTGACCAGATCTGGGATTTCAACGGCTAGCCAAGGCCCTAGCTGAAAGTAAGAGAACAAAAAAACACAGCTGATTATGGTGGAATTGGTAGATATTAAAATTTCTGGAAAAAAAAGAGAAGACGTTGGTCTTATCAAGCAAGCATGATATTTGGTCCTTGAGGAAAAAAAGTAGGAAAAAAGTTTATTGAGCAAAAGGGCTTAACTACATAGGCTTTAATGAACTTTTTGGGCTATTGAATCAGATTTGTTCTGATTTTTCCAATTGCAACAAAATCATACAAAATAGACCAAAGTAGGTAAATAATCATGCCTGGGTCTTACCCCCGTAGGACTTTTTTCATAAATTTTTCTTAAATGTTATAACTTCATCAACAACTTTTGATTGCAAATTAACAACGTGCCTTTATTACTAAAAACTTACCCCAAGTGCCATGGCATGGCCAATGCCAAACTTTGGGACATTCTTTGCCCAGAGGGGTTTAAAATGATCTGTTAAACAGATTTTACCCCCTCTGTACATCTTGGCTGTTTTTCCGTCTAACTCTGGGAGTGCAATTTCTGGGGCTGTTTGAGGATACGTCACTGGAATCTATGAAGACAACAATCAGTTAACTCTGTTATAAAAAATACACGACACCCATAAATATTTCAAAGTCCCACTGTCATGTTATGTATGCGAGGAACTTTCCAACATCCACCTTCCAACATTGGGAACTGTCTACTGCAGCCTCATTACAATGGGCAGCGCACTGTATCGATACCTCTCGTCACTAACCCCCTGAAACTGTGAAAGGGAAGCACTGAAAAACAGCACTGATTGGCTAGTTAAAAAGCTTGTAGGGTTCTTAGTATGCCAATGTAAAAATATGCAAGTATTTTGACGCAATCCATTTTCAATGAATCATGGTTTTACAGTCACCCTAACAGTTAGACACTTTAACGAGATCAAAGAAGAACAGGAGGGAACCAGTTGCTCTATGATGACTTGATACTTTTGGAGGCTGTGACCATTTTTGAGTGCACGCGTAGAGTGGTCCAACCACAGGATTATATTACAAAGCCACACTTCCAGTGGTTTACGATCGAGCAAGGCATTCTGGGAGAAAAATGGCATGGCAAGATTGTACACCACTGAGAACGAGGTTGTGTTAATTTCACTTCGGCACTTACACATGTAACTGTACCAGAATTTGCTAACAGGAATAAAGTTCATAGTCTCCTCAGCTATACTTACATCAAATTCTATGTCGAATTCATACTTGAGAAGTTCATGTATGTACCAGCATTTACCAAACCATCGAGTGCCGTCCTTGTTAGATTCAAGCCGAAACCAGTCATTATCCGACTCCTTGTTGTTATTTACATACTGAAAAAAAAGTAAACAAAACAAACGTATACATCACTTCAACAATCAATCATCCAAAACATGCTGAATGTCAGGTCCCGAAAAAAATTGCATTAATAAATAGGAACAAAGATGGGGTAGCAGAAATTTCTGTAGTTGCTTTGGATATGAAGTGTACTGTACTATATTGTAGTACTAGTAGTGTTGTGCAGCATTACAAAACATCAGATCATGTGTACCTACACACAACAGCAGCCACAAAACAAATTAATGCCCGTATTTAATATAACATTTTAACAATAAATACAAATTTTTTAAACCGTAGTCTTGTTAAATATTGTCATGTGTTGTTATGTATTTTTATGACAGTTTTATTAATTATTATTTATTTATTAATAATAATATTTAATGTTGAATTGAAATACAGAAATGTAATTTATAAATTTGTTCCCAAGATGTTTGTTAGGAGATAGTTAATGTTGAAGTCATTACTTTTCCATTAAACATGTTGACATTCATAGAATTAGTAATTCCACCCTTTTTAAAATAACTACCCCGCCCCCAATTGTTCGGATAGCATGGACTTTTGGAGAGGTGGTAAACGTAAAACGGATCACCCGGTGCCATCTGTTGGCGAGTTATATCATTTTAACAACATTCTCACAAACCTGAATTAGTGCTTGATATTCCTCCTTTAGTCTTGATGGCCAAAGATCTTTATCCCTTGGACCTGCCTTTGTTTTAAGTAACGGTATGTTACTTAGAGTTTTTCGAGTCGCAGCATCAACCATGATTCTTCTTGCGATGTTGACTGCAGTGGGCAATGTGCGTTGGTAATGGCAGTGGATTTTCGGTTTTCCATAATATCGTCAGGTACCTTGACTTCTTTTATTTTGTTTAAGAATAGTGATTGGAACCAGTCTGCTCAACTTTGACCCCGGCCGAGTATCCAGTGAACTTTAAATGACTCATTTCTTTTATTTCCGCATATAAAAATAATAAAAGTAGGCCGGTGAAAACATTTTTATTTTCTGGATATTGTTAAATATCTTGAGCAGTATCAAGACTTCAATCTTTGGTCAGTAAATTTGATTCTGTTATCTTCGGGATATTTTTTTAAAGCTGACATTTAAACTCGTTAACCTAATCGATATTCATAATTTTGTCCTTGATGATCGGAGTGTGCGTGTTTTGAAAGCGGAGTGTTCGATACTCGTTTATCGAACAACCGACGAATGCTAAATAGCGCTGACGGCCATTTTGACCCTGTGAATCCTTCGAGTGAACAGGTAAAAGAATCTCTCTCCATCCTTTCAAGCCATGTAGTTTCAACTGATATTTTGATGTCTTTGTGTAGTTTATAGAATTTATGTTCTTCTGGGATCAATTTTAACAGCAGTACTCTTTCATACGTGTTACAAAAAGCACATAAATTTCACGTTCAGAATATAAAAAAACCCATGTAACGTACGATCCTGTGTGAATAAAGGAATGCACGTATTGGCTTTGTTGCCTTTGGTTGCCTTTGACTTTCAAAGGTAACTTTATATTCGTGTGGATAAATACAAAAGCAGCTACATTAAATGTGTAATGTATTTTTACAGAGAATATTTTCATATAAATTATTTACCACTGCAGCCGGTAGGTTGGGTGTTTGGGAGGGCAAGGAGCATGAGAAGTGGCGAGGCTAGGTATTCGTTTTGTCGAAGTGCAAGCCCAGATCAGAATGAATGGAATGCAACACTGTCAAAAGCAGGCCTACACTATAAACGTAATGTTCATTTAGCAATAGCATGACTATGTTGGGCGCAATCTTTGAAATTGTCCTTCTTCTTTTTTTGCGCTGTGTGCCATTTTGTGATAGCGCAATCTTTGTTTCCTTGCATGATTTTGAAATTTGCACAGGATAAAACTCGGGGCACAAACTTCTGAACACCTGTCCATGCGATCTTTGTTTCTCACCATTTGTCATGAAATGTTTGCTATTATGAAGGGAATATACATTAAAAGGGTAAGTTCAAAGTAGTATTCTGCTGGATTTTAACTTCTGTCTGAACTGATACTTTCGTTCAGAAACTTGGCAGGCCTCAAACTTCATCATTTTTAGGGCAAGGCCATTTTGGCCTTGGAGCAAGCCAAATTTTGGAGGGCACCAAGACCAAAAATGAAATTGAAAAAAAGGCACGAAGGCCATTAATAAACTATGAGTTGTAAATCAAAATAACACCATAGTGCATTAGTCAGGTTAGAATAGTTACCCTGAAAGTTTAATACACAAAATTTACAAAATATAAATTTGAAAATTGGCCATAAACAAACCATAAAACTGTAAGCAACCAGATGTCAACACACTCTCCAGGTTTAAAAGAACACAAGACCCACTCCTATGAGTCACAAAACCAAGTCACAAAACCACAAAGACACCGTATGTACACAGCTTGTCTTTTGAGTGAAGCAAGAGTATTACAAACTAAAACAATGTTGTATAACAAACTGTAGAGGATTAAGATAAGAGTAATTGGGCGTCAATAGGAGTGTCAATCATTCTTTCAGGTGAGGCCTGGATAGTGTCTGGGCTACATTAAAGGACAATCGCGCTGGCAGATTCCTGTGTCGGAAAACTTGTTTATTATCTTTCTGCTAAAATAGAAAAACAAATTTGAAAATTTGTTTGCAAGACATTCTGTTGTTGTTTGTTTGTTTGTTGTTTTTTTCTAGACTGGCGATGACAACAATCGCGCCAACAATGTAGAAGCTGCCTCTGTCAATTTCTTACGTGCCTCAGCCGGGCAATTTTTATTTGTGTGGGCAAACTTTAATTCAAAATTGGCCTGAGCAGATTCTTTAAAAAAGGCCATCTTTAACAACTATAGCATTGTAGTAAATAAATGTTGTAATTAAATGTCGATGTTTTCTGTGCATCCTACATGTCAACTTGTTTGCCCTTGATCCTAACTGAATTGAGAGGAAACGATTTCCACAAGCGGACCAGTTAAACCATTTTAACAACGTATTTTGGCAATGGGAGACTTTGTCATGTTAGGCGGCAGCAGACTTACGACCAGGCCAGGTAAAAATGTCCATAGTTTATGTAGTTCTCAGAACGTCCACACGACTGGGAAGTTCATGGATTTACCTGGTAAGTCTGCTGCCACCTAGCGTCCAAAAAGTCTCCCATTGGCCAGGTTCTGAAACTTGGGTGCCAAAATTTAGTTAAAATTAGTAATTGCAGTGTATTTTTTTACCATGAAAATGTTTATGAAAGGTGGTTCTTCATTCAGACACTTGGAAGATACCCAAACTTTTACCTCGAAGAGGAATGAAAAGTACAACAGTTCAGTCGCCAAATTTTGCATGATGGAAGCCAACATGAGGCTAAGGTTAACAGGCCTGGAATTACACGGAGGCCATGACCCTCCGTTGCCCCTGGTCTTGGCCTTGGTGCCCCTTCAGAAGTTTCCCATAGGCTCTAAGATTTTACAGTGGAAGTGCCCGTTGCAAAATGAAAATGGCCTTGCCCTCTCAAAGATGAAAATCCAGGCCTGGGTTAAGCCAGACTTTTTAAAAACCTTGTGGCGACATCGTCATTAGGGCTAGGATAAACCATGCTGAGAATTCACAACAATTTGCATATTGGCCACAAGTTCACCACATGAGCCTAATACTTGCTAAATTAAAGAGAAGAATGCAAAGTTCTCATGTAATTGACTCAAGTGACCTTTGTTTAATAAAAATTTGTGTAAGTTATTCTTCTATTTGTTCAACAGGAAAGCAGTTGGTTATCATCCCTTGCGACATCGTCATTAGGGCTAGGATAAACCATGTTGAATATTTCACAAACATTTGCATATTGGCCACAAATTCACCACATGAGCTTAATACTTGCTAACTAAAATAAAGTTCTAATTGACTTGACCTTTATTAAATTGGGGTTTCTGTTTTTTTTCAACAGGAAAGCAATTGGTTATCTGTGGACTCTATCTCTTGGAGTGACTGGATTTTGTGACAATTCTACGATTGTATTTGGTGCGCGATCTGATGAAAAACAATATACGTGTCATCCGCGACGATCAAATACAATTTGGTTTCCACTGCCCCGAACTTGTGCCCGAATTTCTAGCACTTATAGTTCTTCCCAATTTGTAAACGTTTCTTGCGACATAACAATGCAGAGGACATAAAAAGGAGATTGAATCCTGCTTGTTGTCGTTCTTACTACCCGCTCTTGCAAAGAGTGGATGTACATTGTACCTGAACTGCAGGATTTCTTACTTCTGTGAGAAGTGACCAGTTATATAAAATTAAAAAAAGATTATTGTTTATATATATGTAAATTGTATATTTGTATATTTGCCAAAGAAAAACTCTTTTAATAGATTCTTTACAAAGAGGCAGACGTTACCGTCCTGCCTTTTTTTCTTTATTTACGGAGTCAACGATTTCTTGCTAGACACAAACAATTTTCAAGGAGTTCTCAGGGAGTTAAGACGTTTTTCTGTTTTTTCGCGGTCATTCCTTCGGAAGGAGTGACGCTGTTTTTTGTACTACTCTACAACCAAATCTCTTGGGAGTTGCAAGATGGCTTCCGCAGCCGCTGCACCTGGACAGGAGGTTAACAGAATGAACAGTCACGGTGCTAACAGTCCCGCCCGGGGAGTAGACGGGACTCCGCTCAGACACGGTCCGCCCCCGTCCATGGGAGGGATGGGGTCCAAAATGAACGGACCTCAGTCAAATGCAAACGCATCGGCCAGCCAGAACGCTGCCAAGTCTAAAGTGGTGCAATCGAATAACTCAACTGGAAAACCTGCAAGGTGAGTTGCATACAGTTAAGGACCTTATTTTTGTAAAGGTTTCTACATCTTTTGTCAACTGTTAAGTTTCCAGGTATGTAACTTGGGTGACTATCAGAAGACGGATGCCTTAATTTATTTCTTATTTATTTCTTCCATTTTTTTTTTAAATAAAATTTATTTGATTGTGTGTCTTGCTGGTTGTACTCGATTGTGTTTTTGTTGAGAAGAATGTCGTGGCCGAGCAGTTTGGAGCGTCGAACTCGAGTTCTGATGGCAGAATCATCAGAATGTTTCCGGAACGCTTTTACATGCCCCAGGAACATGGGTAACGCCAATGGTGTAAGGCACTTGGAGAAGCCTACATGTACGTTGGATTGTAAAGGCACTCATGATAAATACACTTTATTGTTTTTGTTTCTAGTGGAGATTGGAAAGCTGGCCTAAAACAACCGCCGAAAGACTCCAGATTTAAAACCAGTGTAAGTATGCTTTTTAAATTTAGTCTTGTACAGAACGAGCATGTGGTTTGCTTCATTGATTGAAGCCTCCTTGCCTAGGGTTTTTATCTGGAATTTACGAAAAAAAGGGAACAAAACTTGATAAAGATTTACTACAAGATCACCCGCTTGACATTCAAGACTCTCCATGGCCTACCTACAGGGCCCAATTTCATAGAGCTGCTTAAGCATGACATTTTTCTTAAGATTTTTCTGCTAAGCTAATAGTGAGCAGGATACCAATCGCAGACGGTAAATGCGACATGGAATTTTGTTTGGTAACCATGGTAACCTTATCCTGGTGAGCATAATTGGGCCCCCAGAAGATTTTCTCATATTAGTACTTCTTAGACATGTTAATATGTGAATGTACGATTGAAATATACACTGTACAAATTTTACACATCTAGACACCACCTAGACACCCTCGAGCTGAACCACAAATTTGATTAGCTTAAAAGTATTGAGTGTTTTTACAAGATCTCTCTCTGGTGCATTGTTTGTATGACTCGATAAGGTTTTTTTTTGCATTTGTAAATTGGTCTTTGCATTTGTAGTTGACTTTTATTTGATTGTAATCGATGGTTCGGTCACTTGTTTCCACAACAATATGATTTGTAGTTATTGTGGTGCGTAATGTTTGCCCTATGTGTTACTGAACCACTGTCTGACTACTCGGTGGTGCAGCGTCAAGCTGGGCATAAAGTAACCATGTATTGTTTGAATGGCAGGCATGCTTAGGTCATGTCCTGCCCAAGGAGTACATGAACATTGGAGTGCTGTTGTACGTGTGTTCATCATCACTCCACAGGCCTGCCATTTCATCTTTGAGAGGGCAAGGCCATCTGCGTTTTGCAATTTTAAGGCACTTCATTGGAATGTCCAGTAATTATCACAATGGACCAATACAGCGTTCTCCGCTGGACAGTGGTCCGCTGGCCAAATGCTAGTTAAAACACATGAAGACCAGTCAAAATTCACTCCAAGCTGACTCGTTCAGAGTTGATTAGTATCCCTATTTCATTTGAAATCTTGACTAGTGAAAAAGCTTACGGACTAGTGAAAAGACAAGCTAATTGGTTCTGCTGGCCAGTCACTACAGACCCTGCAATAACCAAAGAAAGACATTGACATAAAAGCTGGTCGTTGGTGTTTACTTAATTTTTATTTTTTTTTCTCCGCTGCGTTTCACAGGATGTAACAAACACAAAGGGCAATGAGTTTGAAGACTACTGCCTGAGTCACGGACTCCTCAAAGGCATTTTCGAGAAAGGGTGGGAGTGGCCTTCCCCCATCCAGGAGGCAAGCATACCCATGGCACTTTCGGGACATGACATCATCGCCAGAGCCAAGAACGGAACAGGCAAAACAGGCGCCTTCACAATCCCCATGCTGGAACGCACACAGTTGAACAAAAACGAAGTACAAGGTGAGTTTTAATGCCCCAAAAAGCGTCTCTCTTGACCTCTGACCAGAGTCTGTTAGTTTTAGCACTGGCCCAGTAACCCCCACTACAGAGGAATGTATTTCTGTCTGGTGTTTCTCCAAAACATGTACTTTTGAAGATGGCTTGTAAGCCTTACCACCCCCAGGTCATCCCCACCCCCAACCCATCAAAAGCCACCTTCATGTTTTGTTTGATTCTGCTGACTGACATCTACACTAGAAAACATAGTCATGTTTTGGATGGGATTGGGCGATCCATTCTTAACCACTTTGTATACACGCCAAAATTGTTCCTGCTTGGACCAACTTGGGGAGCTCCCTCAATTTTTGCAGTCAGTCAGAGGGCTGATGTTAATGTCTGCCTAGGCATTCCATTGTGTAGAGTGTATACACAATGCACGGTATGTGGGAGAGGGTGTCCCCACAAAAAAAACTATTCCCATAGTGTTCAGGGCTCGAATTTGGGGAAAAAATCCACAAGACTGCAGGGCTTGTAGCTCAAAACTTTTACTGGACCAGAAAATTTGTTACAAGACCAGAATCAAAATGAAAAGAACACTCTACACAGTTTCACATCAGAGCTGTTTTTGTACCAAGCACTAAGAGAAGATTAATCAAATTTTTCTTGTGGGTAATACTTCAATACTCAATTGATCAGCTGAATTTAAAAATACAGTGACGTGTTATTGTTAAAAAATACAAGACCGCCGGACTTGTACGGTCATAAGTTTACTGGCCCGACACTGAAATCACTGGCCTCGGGCCTGCGGTCCAGTGTCAAATTCGAGCCCTGCTGTTACACACTCTTTTCATCTTGTACAAAAGTACCCCACCCACTAAAATCCTCTGAATGATTCCTGATATTCCCTGAACACAATGAAGGGGGGGGTGTTTACATCATGCCACATATTGAGTGCACAGGCATGCACCTCTCGTACTACATTCATTTCCGCCTTTACAAAGAGGGACAGAAGGTACTGGAATTTCTGCCCTAAATCTCCCACTTTTTAGGTTTATTGTGTAATCCTTGATTCCAGCCATGTAATGAATAGGGTAATTTTGAGGAATTTTTGTCCGAGACTGATGTGTTGCCTCTCTTGATTGTATTCAGGGTTGGTGTTGGTACCAACGAGAGAGTTGGCGCTGCAGACAAGTCAGATCTGCAAGGAGCTGTCCAAGCATCTCGGCCATCAAGTCATGGTCACAACAGGAGGCACCAGTCTCAGGGATGACATCATCCGTTTACAGCAGACAGGTAAGGGAGCCCAATTTTGACCCGAAGGAATTTATTCTCTGCTTTTCTTGCAGTTCTGAAAATAGAAATTTGTTCAAAGTCACCCCTGAAGTTGGTAAAACTTTTAAAGGCCATATAAATTATGGCATTTTTTGTTTGTTTTCTGTTTTCCAAATTTTGAATTTGTTTTTGTATTCCATTGTCACCGACTTAATGTGTTTTGTTTTCAGAATTGTTAATTGTTGTTTAAGCTTCTTGCAATATCATCATTTGAATGTTGATTATCCTATTTGAATATTTATGATGGCTAATGTGTATTTTAATTGCTTTAATTGCTTTGAAATGCGACAGACAACGTTTTGTACAGATCGGGATGTGCAGATTGGGCAGTTTACATTGAATGCCACATATTTTTAAAGGGTAAAGAGTTATCTGTTTTTCTGTTGCAGTACATCTAATAATAGCAACACCCGGCCGTATTTTGGACTTGTGCCGTAAGGGCGTGGCCAAGCTAGACAAGTGTGGGATCCTTGTGCTGGATGAGGTAAGGGCGTAGCCGAATGTCATTACAAACACAAAAAGCTGAGATTGCTCTTAAGATGTTTACTAATCTTAATTGCTATGCAAAGTGTGATGTCACAAAACAAAAAGACTATGGTGATATTGACATTTCATCTTAAGATAAATCTTAGTGCTCTAGTCTGTGAAATAGGGCCCAGCTGGCCTCATGTTAAGTCTGGTGGTTTTGGGGTACTTTTTTTTCTTTTTTTTTCTCATTTATTGTTTGCTCATTGTGTGTCTTGAGAAGTGATCTAAATTGATATTGAATGAAATTTTCCCTCCACAGGCTGACAAGCTGCTGTCACAAGATTTTAAGAACATGCTGGACGACCTTATTGCCTTCTTGCCCAACGACCGGCAGATCATGCTGTATTCTGCCACCTTTCCCACGACAGTCAAAGCGTTTATGGTAAGCAGTGTTGCCCTTGGGGCAAATCTTTCCATGTTCTGAATTTCAAAAAATATCCAGGGAGATTTTGTACAAAAATTTGGGAGATACTTACAATTACAATCAACAGAATTGTGGAAAAAGTTTCCGTAGTCAGCGCTGATTGCGGAAACTTTTTCCCTATTATATTGATTGTAGCCCTAAATATCTCCCAGATTTTTGTACAGAATCTCCCTGATTGCAAGGTGAAAATCTTGGCAGCACTGCAACTGGAACACGCTACCAAGAGTAGGAAAGATAAACCAAGACTCCACAAGTCTCTGGTGATGTTTTCTTATATGTATGCACTCTTTGTTTGTTTTTTAGGAGAGGTACCTGCCTAATCCCTACCAGATCAACCTAATGGAGGAGTTGACGCTGAAGGGAATTACGCAGTATTACGCGTACGTCAAAGAGAGAGAAAAGGTCCACTGTCTCAACACACTCTTCTCAAAGGTAAGGAACTGATAAGTTTCCCCCATTTTATCAAAAACTAATCCCTTATGTGGCTGCCAACTCTCCCTGATTCTGCAGAAAGTTTCCTGAAAAAAAAGCAATCTTTCCGTGCTCGGATGAACAAATTAAAAAATCTGTCTGATTACTGAAACTTTGTCTCTACTATGTTGAATGTAATGCATAATATCTCCCTGATTATTGGACAAAGTCTCGCTGATGGCAAGATGCAAAGGATGGCATGCCTTGTTGTCCAGCATTAGGGTACCGATGACTCGATTGATACGTAAATAATGGCGCCCTATTTCTCTTCGCCCCTCAGCTGCAAATCAACCAGTCCATCATCTTCTGCAACTCCACCCAGCGCGTTGAGTTGCTGGCCCGCAAAGTGACGGAGCTAGGCTATTCCTGTTTCTACATTCACTCCAAGATGCGGCAAGAACACAGAAACAGGGTCTTCCACGACTTCAGAATGGGTGCCTGCCGCAACCTGGTGGCTTCGGGTGAGTTGGCTTTGCCTGATTTTCCTCCTTTCTTTGGTGACACTTGAAGTTGATTGACATTCTACATAACAAGCACCAGGGCCCAATTTCATAGAGCTGCTTGAGCAGAAAATATTGCTTAACAATTTTCTGCTAAGCAGAAATGAGCAGGCTACCAGTCACAAATTGTACATGTGACATGGTAGTTTGACTGGTAACATTATATTCTGGTGAGCAAAATGTTGTTGTGCTTAGCAGTTTTTGTGCTTAAAGGGACACACCGGCTTACTGTTTACCTAATATTGTGATGTGGAATGACAGACAACAATTATTAAATGGTTGTTGTAAAAAAAAAATTATCAAAATATCACGTAATTAACGAAAAATGTGAAAAAAACAAAAACGCAGTCAAAGGTCAGCTTATACGCTTTTCCAGCCGTTGCAACTGTCAAATTTACGTGAAGGCAATGATGCGCGATGTTGTAAGTAGACTGGTGCTCTGTTTATGTATCAATTATAACAATGGCGAGGCATGAGGATACAGACTTCATATCCATCAAGCAAAAATTCACGTGTAAATAAAAAAACAGACATGAACCACTGATCTACATACTGTCAGTATAATAGAGATCAGTGACATAAACGGACGTCAGTCCATAGAGCAAGGTTCCTTGCTCTATGGTCAGTCCTAGTCGAAGTCCGCTCGCGGTCGTAACCAATAACTGTTTCGGTTGAACTTGCCATTGAAACAGTTATTGGTTACGACCGCGAAAACTAACCCCAACCTGTATTCTGTGTACGACGACGTACTATATTCTGTGTCTTGCAATAATGGAGAACGTTTCTTCGACATCCAAGGATCGGTACAAAAAACATCGCAAGGAAAAACACCCAGAAGGTGGTCCAACGAAAAGTAAAAAGTAAAAAAAAAACACACAATAAATCCAAAGGGAAAGCCAGCAAAAGCAGCAATTTGGGGGGAGGGGGGGTGGACATTGTGCAGCTATCATAGAAGTAGACCAGCTGTATGGGATAAATATTCCCCGTCGTCGTCCCGCGTGTGTAGCGCAGGCAACACGTTGCAATAGTTAGGGGATAATAGCTAGGGGTATCAAACTAAAACCCTCCTACAAAAACCGCAATTGTTGGTCTGGCTCCCTACCCCTCCGACAAGCTCCCACAATCACGGCTAGACCGGCAAGCTGGGGAGTTCATGCCCCGGGGCTTGTCTCTCTGGCCCCACGAGACACGGCACCGGCTGTACGGGATATGCCCCAAGGTTTACGTTCCGCTAGCTCCCACGCTGGTGTGCCGTAAAACATGCTTCGGTTGCACGGACTCTCTGAATGCGAATCTTACGTTCGATTTTTCATCATTATTTACAAATTGTATCAATAATCTGAATACATAGTCTTTTTTGTCAAATACTCATTAATAATTTTTTAAAAACAGATTTAAATTTGGTTCAGTAATTTACTTGTATACGGCTGGAAGTAAAACTAACTCCGAAAATCACGTGATTTATCCGAACCACTTTTTTGGTTCGGATAAATCACGTGACCTTCGTTTTTTGAAAAATGCTCAAAAACGGCAAAATTTGATGGTTTCTTTTAGGAACCGTTCTTCTCCATTCCTGGAAGACCTTTGAAGGCATATGTTAGCCTATTTTGTAGCCCAAATAGCCCAACGAAGCCGGTGTGCCCCTTTAAGCAGCTCTTTGAAATTGGGCCCTGTTCAGTCTTGAATTTTTTAATAGTCTACTGCACTGTATCAGTGGTTCACAAACCGCAAAACTACATCGTATTCAGAATGTTGCCGCCAGACTAGTACACATGCTCCTCGTCCCGGCAGCATACACCTCAAATTCTTCGCAGTCACACCCTCCACTGGTTCCGTGTCAATAGGCGCATCATTTTCAAGATTCTACTCCTCACATACAAATGCATCCATGGTTCGGCACCAGCATACCTTAGGGAACTCGTTCAAGTGTATCGACCACCACACATCCAATCTAGCTCAACATTGCTGCCCAATACACCAGTCACTTGCACTAAGACTTACAAACATCGGTCCTTCATGCATTCATCACCTTCTCTTTGGAACTCTTCCACGCCACATCAAAACTGCAAGAACTTGATCTGTATTTCAATCGCTCCTTAAAAGTTACCTCATTGTTTAGTTGCCTGTATGCTTGTTTAATTGCCTTTGTTGTCGTAAAGCGCATTGAGACTTTTGTGTGATGCGCTATATAAGTACTGTGTTATTGTTATTGTTCCCTGTGCATAGCTGAGGTCATGTACAATGGTGCTGGACTAATTTCCTTCCAGCCTCGGTCTGGTCACATTGATGTGAGTGGGAGACAGATTATTTTACATTGGGGGAAAAGCTCCCATATTTATGAGTATCTTTTGAAACACTTTGCATTTCAGATCTTTGTACCAGAGGAATCGACATCCAAGCTGTGAATGTAGTCATCAACTTCGACTTCCCCAAGCTCTCGGAGACATACTTACATCGTATCGGCAGATCCGGCCGCTTCGGCCACCTCGGTCTGGCCATAAACCTGGTCACGCACGAGGACCACAAGAGTCTTTGCTTGATCGAGCAACAGTTAGCGACGGAGATTCGCCCGGTGCCCAGCGAGGTGGCAATAGACAAGAGTTTGTACGTCGCCGAGTTCCAGATGCCTGGAGGAGAGGAGGAGAAGAAGAAGACAACACAAGCCGGCTCATCTAAGAGTCAGTCGACTAAGCCGAAGCAAAACAACGCTAAGTAAACATGCAAGGAAAAAGGAAAGCAAAGTAGTAAAAAAGTTTCCATTTTTCAAAACACTTGATGGTTTTCACCTGTTAGTTATCTACTATTCCTCTGTCCATTCTAACCATTTTTTTTTTTTTTTTTTTTCAAAAATATTAAGATGAATGACAAATGACAGTGATTTGGATCAGAATCAGGAATGTGATTACAGACACAATATGTTCGGTCTTCGGTTATTGTATGATAGGTGCTGGAAGGAGGTTGGGCGTGGGTTAAGGAGAGTTTTGGGGGGTTCATGGTGTATGCCGATGAGTCGACAAAAACTGTTTTAAACCTGCGAAATTGAAAGAATAAGGGGGAAAAAAAACAGTACTTGTGTATCATTAGACGTGATGATTTTATTTCCCATGGAGTTATTGTGTTCAGATTGCTCCTGTGGTCGTAATCGCTTTATTTTTTGTTTTAATAAACATTGTCGTACTGCGTCATTGTGTAACCCCCCAACATATCCTGTATGAAACACAGTTTCATCTGGTTTTCCAATCGCCGACTCTGATGTTTTTTATGCTTAATAATGAAATCCCAGATTGGAAGGATTTTTCTACAGGGGTAGAGACTTTATTCAAAAGCCACCCTCCCACCTTCTGTCCGCAGTGTAATATGTGCAACGTGTAATGAAAGAAATTCAAAAATATTATTTTTTAATTCGAGAAGCAGAAATTACAAGCTTGAAATTTGATGAGAAACAAAATCTGAGACTGTGGTTTTTTTTATAGTTTTTTTAAAAAGTTTGACAGCCATTCCTTTACGCAGGAGAAAATTGTTGTTTGTCAAACTTTTAAAATTGTTTTGCTGCCACTGTGAATACCATAAGATGCTGAGAGACTTCTTTATTTAAGGCATGTAAGAGATTGGTAGTTTTGTGCCAAGAATTGCCTGACCCTCTGAAGTGATGAAATGGGCTAGGAGGTGAATTTTTTCTTCTTCATTTATTTTTTTTTTTCTTAAAAAAAAGAAAATCAGTGGAGTCCCAAGCTTGAGCCCCAGTAAGATTTGGACTCCATCGATTTTGTTTCTTGATAAATTGAAATTTGGTCATTGGCAATTAAAAACCTTCTTGTGTTGGGTGTCGATGCAACAGTCCCCAGTTACACTGTAAAGATTTTGTATAATTATCGTGGGAGTGTTAAAAAGGAAATTGACTCGAAGCGTTTGCGAGGACAGACGAACTACAGTTTGAGAAAAGAAACCTCGACACAAAGTGGTGTTGACCACAGCATTGGATGACTGCTTATTTATATGAAGAAGGAAAAAAGAAATTGCAATCCAAAGAAGCTGTCATGGAAAGCAACTTTTGACGGAGCCTGAAAGGCCTGATATGTCTTTGTATGAAATACGAAAAGAAAAAAAAACGCAGGACTGAAACCGACAGAAAAACACTCATGCAAAATTTTGAGAGGAACGGCATGCAGCTATTCAAGAAAAATGTACAGTAGGCTTCGGAGTTCCAGCGTTTATGTACACAAGTGTACCGCTACATCAACTGTAGATATGAGGTTAAAGTGAGGTGTTTATAAGGATCGCAAACTATAAGCAAGTGATAATTAAGAGGAGAAATGCAGCGACAGCGTGCAACGAAAATGTGTGGATTTATAGTCGACCTGCTGTGGATAAATTTTAAAATGATGATTCCTGACGATGCAAAACTGTCCACAACTTGTGGAACTGCAACCCCCGAGGATGTGAATCGTTGAAGCGATTGTAGCCGATCTGAAATGGAAGGGGAACGTGTCACCTCTGTACCTTAGTAGTACATAATGAATGAGGAGCTATTGTCGCGTGTGTAGAGCTTCACTGTGGCGATTTAATCAACTGAAGATGTGGATACAACTCAAGAATATTGTCGCGTTCAAAACAGTAGTGTCCTGCTAGACTAAAAGGCTGTTGATCTGTAATGCAACATTCTGGATTACAGTGTCAGCCATTGGAGGTTAACGAAAAATGAATCCTGCCATTCGACAAGTTGCAATTCGGAGTGGGGAAAAAAAAAGAGACACAGCCAGTAAGCAGCTTAACCAGTAAGCAGGAATACTTGCTTAGTCACAAGAAAATGGTTACAAGCTGATGAGATTCTGTGTTGACTGTATTAAAGCAAAGAGTTTACGTTAAGTATGTTAGTAAGGAACTCAATCTATGAGCAGTGTTTTTGTAATCAATTGGCCTTTGCCTTAATAACTTGGTTGTTGACGTGATGTTTTCACCATCCATATCGCCAAGTAGTGAAATGTTAAAATTTTACTGCATTGAATACTAGCCTTTGAATGGTTGGATAAATGAGTTGCAACTGAAGTGAAAGAGGCTGGGCAGCAGCACTGATTTAATATTTAATATGGCTAGGTCATATTACAATGTCATTGTGTTGTCTTGTTTGTTTTTTGTTTTTTTTTCTTGGGGGCCGTTTCAGCCTGTTGAATGGCAACCAACTTTCATGGTTGTTTGATTTTCTGGGCAAATGAACTTGGATTCCAATCGTGTGTGAACATGCTGGATGGAAGATTCAAGCTTTTTGACGGGAGTTAACTCTCATTGAAGTTTTCAAAATGAGCACTTACCGAATTACTGCCCTTTTACACTTGGTAAGTTGCATTCCCAAACATTTTTTTTTTTAAACTACGTGTTGCAATCTGCTACATGTACATGTTTATTTTCATTTACCACCTGGCTCCCTCCGAATCCATTCACCACAGTTGCTTTTTATTATTATTTTTTTTTACTCTTTCTCTCAATTGATTTCATGTAGGGTTGATGCTTCATATTCACCTCAATGTTTTGAGATTGTGTGTCCTTTATAAATTGTTTTGACGTCAAATGACTCAAACCTCAATTTGTATACCGTGTGGAATTGCGGGTAGCGTTTTAGTGTATCAAGTGCCCTCTTGAGTTCAAATCATGGAATATTTTGGGTCATACCGCCATTCAATGGGCTGAATTAGAGGCTGAAGCTACTGTTCTTGTCCTTTGTATTTTAAGTCCCTCTCTATTCAGTACAAGTTTTGAAAGTTTGTATTTCTCTGAGTTGAGAGTTCAGCTGAAATTCCATGAAAAAAAAACAAAAGCTTTGCGAACCATAAGACAGTTTGAATTCTTCCACAAAGTTCTTGTCATATAATAATCACCTGTATTCATGTGAATTACAATTGACGAGATCAAAATTGAGAGGAAATTCACAGAGTATTTTTTGTAAATGTTAATAGTTTTTGTTTTTAGATCGGGTCTTGAATGGTTTCTGCACCATGTGGTTGCTGCTGGGGTGAACCATTGAGGACGCTATTTTGTCTGTTGTCAAAAAAAGATTTATTAAGTTGTAAATTTACTAAGAGAAATTGGCAGAAGAGGTTGCCAGGTGTGACCATGGTGACCACCAACTACATTAAAGACTAAAGCCCAGCTGGCCGCATGTTAAGGAGAGCCCAGCTGGCCTCATGTTACGAAGAGCCCAGCTGGCCTCATGTTACGAAGAGCCCAGCTGGCCTCATGTTACGAAGAGCCCAGCTGGCCTCATGTTACGAAGAGCCCAGCTGGCCTCATGTTACGAAGAGCCCAGCTGGCCTCATGTCACGAATAGCCCAGCTGGACGCATGTCAAGGAGAGCCCAGCTGGCCTCATGTTACGAAGAGCCCAGCTGGCCTCATGTTACGAAGAGCCCAGCTGGCCTCATGATACAAAGAGCCCAGCTGGCCTCATGTTAAAAAGTGCCCAGCTGGACTTGTGTTTCACAGAGCTGCTTGAGCACAAAGAGTAGCCAAGTACAACAAAATTATACTTACTAGACTAAAGGTTACCAGCCGAAATACTATGTCACATGTACAATTTGTGACTGGTATCCTGCTCATTTTTGCTTAGCAGGAAATTATGAAATTTGTTCTGCTTTTAGCAGCTCTGTGTAATTTGGCCTAGGCTGTTTTGTCTGGCTTTTGTGTGTGGGTCCGTTATGCCTCCAGCAATTCTAATTGCAACCCCTACAATGCCTGTATAAACTTCATGCACCCAGGGTTTACTCTCCCCTACCCCTTTCCCTGGCAGGGCTCCACCCCATCTGAAGGCATTGTTTGCGCCGGTCATATTTGTAGATTTGTATGGTGTGATACCTTTCACTTAAAACACTGTTGTGCTGGTTTCATTGTACAGATTTTTGTCTTTGGTTACAGTGTCCGAGGATAAATACCAATACATTACACCGGGTAGCCCAATTGGCATAAAGCTGTTACGGAAATTACTTAGCACCAAAAGAAAAACAGGGTACCAGTCACTTCAATGTAAACTTAAATACATGGTTGTTTGGCAGGTGACCCGTTTCTGCTGAAACGATATTATTCAGTGCTTAGCAAGTTTATTGCACCAACAGCTTTATGAAATTGGGCAGTGTTAGCATTGTGTGCGGTAAGAAGTGAAAGGTGCAGGGGATAATTGTACGATCTTGGGTGCATGAATAGTTACGTAACTTGAGTTTATTTTATGTTTGTTTAGTTACTTGTATTGACGTACAAATTAGTTGTGTGGTCGGTTTGTACTCTACAGAGCAGGCTCAAACACGCCTACAATGTTATCTGTGGTTGTCATCTGACTCAAGGAGGAAGGATGCCCCTCCGTAAGAGGGACTTCTTGAGGACGGCATGACCGTGGTCTCGATGCTTGCCCTGTCAAGTATAAACCAGGACCCAACTTCAAAGAGCTGCTTAAGCACAAAAAAGTAGCTGAGCACAACAACAAAAATATGCTTACCAGAATAAGATTACCAGCCAAAATGCCACGAGACATGTACTAATTTGAGTGATGTCCTGCTTTTTTTTCCCACCTAGCAGAAAATTGTTCGGAAAAATTCTCTGCTTGAGCAGCTCTTTGAAATGGGCTGTGACTCTAGGGAATTGGCACCGAGAGGTGCTGATGGGAGATGATGATGAAATTTAGTGCTTTATAGACCATAGTGGCCGCAAAAAGCTCACAGCGGCCACAAACGGCTGTAAGATTTGTTCATGTTATATAATTTTACTTGCATGTACTTCGCAATGAACCAAAAATGTCAGGTCCCGAAATGCCTCTGGTTTTTTTTCAGTGTTCCCGAGTAAGAACTCACTACATGTATCTTTATTTTTTAAAACAAAAGAAAATGTTAGTTTTCCATTTATTGTTTCCATGACCTTTTTCCACTGGCAAGTTGTGTCAAAAAGAAGCAGCAATACTAGCCATGGCGTGGCTGGCATATTGTGATGGTTTTAATACAGAATGTATTGGTCACTCAAGAGTTGTGAATACAGGTGTAGTAAGTTTAAAGATTTCTGGTGGTGCTCTTGGGGGAATGGAGGAATGGAGGGAAGTTACATTTTACCCACTTGCATCACAAAAGTCCGAGAGAGTTTGGAGTTGAAAAAAATCCAAGGACTCACTGTGGGTTTTTTGTTTGTTTTTTTTTTATTGAGAAAATGATTCAAATGTCGGTTTTATGACATGTGCAAGAAGAGTTGTTCAAGTTGTTTTGTTTGTTTTTTTCTTTCTGGCTTTTTCCCGGGAGATTCGCCGAGCAATGCCCCTGTCCAAAACGGTAGTTTGCTCCTCTAGACTTTTACTTGTGATGCTTGTGGGCGCCAATAAGATTGGGGTTTTCCCGAGTCTTTTAAAAGCTGCTTGTTGGCCCCCCCCACAGTGCTCTCATGAGCACGGTAAAATTGTCCACATTGGACTGTGGGAGAAGATTTCTGACAAGATTGCAAAGAAATTGGACTGTGGGAGAAGATTTCTGACAAGATTGAAAGTATTTTGCACAGCTGCCAGGAGACACTACCCTCTTTTAGCTGGTGGGCTGTTTTTCGTTTGTTTTTATGTTTAGGATCTGGTGGCAGTAATCGTTGATGCAACCAGTGTTTGATTTAAACTGAAATGATGTTTATTGTGAGGTCACAATCTTATTTTTAGCTTTTATTTTTTTTGGGGGGAGGGGTGGAGTTAGGGTGCCCAGTCACTGATAAAGACTTGTGGAATTGATGTATTTTTACGATTTTAATTTTGTTAACTCTTACACAGGAATTTGGTTTTCAATTTGTGACAAAACAAGATACTCGGGTAACATGTCCACTCTGAAATGATTATTTCTGACCAGTTTTGCCAGAGTGCAAAATCACTTGTTGTACTTTATTTTTCCCCTGTTGTTAAGGGGCCCTTGTCTACCAACCTCTTAAATTTATGTTGGCGCCGATGCTTGATCGATGGAGGTGAAATGTTTCAGTAGAAATTTTACATTTGCATCATGGAGGTAAACATGTAGGATGCTAATGTTACCCTTACAAAATACAAAGGACACGACCTGTCTTCATCCGTCTGCCCCCTCCCCCAGCATGTTACCGTTCATGAAGATTGTACCCCTGGCATGTTTGGGAAGATGTCTCCAGGCTGGACGTGAACAAATTGAAAACCAAATTCCATGTTCTGTTTTTGTGTATAATCTTTCTATTATTGGATGTGTATCTTACATTTGGGCCAATTTTATAGAGCTGTGGAGTATGGAAATGAGCTCGGCGGAGCTAGATGTCATGCGTTGCGTTAAAGTACCAATCAAAATGCCATGTGGTGTACTTTGTTAATCACTGGTTCCCTGGTAGTTTGTTTTGAAAACTAGACATGTTTCTTCTAAGGAATGCTCTTAAGCTAAGAAAAGCTGTGATATTGAGCCCCAAAATGATACTGAAAAGTGTCTGGTGAGGGTATGTTGAGCGGGAAACCAGTCGGAGATGATTCGTTTAGTTTCTGTCTCGTTGAAAGCTCTGCTTAAGAGCTTGGGCTATTCCCTGCCTAAGCTCTGTGAAATTGGCCAAAGGGCCCAATTTCATAGAGCCGCATTTAAGCACAAAAAGTAGCTGAGCACAACAAAATTGTGCTTCGCAGAACAGGGTTACCAGCCAAAATACCATGTCACGTGTACAACTTGTGACTGGTGTCCTGCTCATTTGTGCTAAGCAGCTCTATGAAATTGGGCCCCGGTTAAACTGCGCCGATGGTGTTTTGCCTCCCTGATGATGCAGCTACAAGAACATGTATCTGCTATGTGTTGGTGTGTCGGAAGGAATGGAATCTTTTCTTGTCTAATAGTGTTAAAAGCATGTGCCAAAAGTCTGTGTAAAATTGTTGACACTTTCTCAGCAGCTTTCAGAGTAACCCTACCTCCATCCGCGCCCCCCCCCCCCAACTCGAGGGGAGAAAACCAGTTCATCCCAGCATGTCATTACCAATTGCATAATTGGTGAAATAGAAAATGAACCGAAGTTTATGCAAGCATTTTAATTCCAGTCACCCAGTTCTTCCAAACACTTTGTGTTGCCTAGAGCGTGTCATCAATTTGTAATTTGTATTTAGGTTTTTTTTCCCCTTTGGCACAATTGTTTTTAGGTTGATTCCATTTTGATGTTTCACTGTGGGACTTCTGTTAAACTTTTGTTTGCACAGTTTATAGTAGGTTTAGCCATCGCCGACACACCAACACATAAGCCTCTCACCTGTACCAATGTCATCGAGCTGTTCAAGCTGGAAAAAAATATTGTTTATTGGGCTGATCTGCTCAGCAGAAATTACCTTGGAACCAGTCACAAGCAGTTTACATTAGATGGTATTGTGGCTTGTAATCTGTTTGGGCTAAGCAAAGATACACTGCGCTTAGCAGATTTGTGTGCTTTAACATCTCTATGAAGTTGGTTCAGGTGTTGAAAACAATCGGATTGTAAGGTGCTAGGTGGCAGCAGATTCAACAAGTAAAAAGTAAATTTTAAGGACATTTGGGAATAACTTTCCAGAGCAGTGGATTTTATTTGGCAAGTCTGCTGCCACCTAGTGTACGTTAAGTCTCCTACTGTGAGAACTGGCAGCTGCAGCTACGGCTTACAACTGTTGCTAAGGGTGTTGTCAAGGACCTCTATACTTCAACACATGATGATGTGACAATCCAGCCGTAGCTGTAGCTTCAAACTCGGACATGGCTTAACTCTTTTTTTTTTACCAACAAAGGATTGGCTGCCAGCTTTTTTATGCTGTTATGCAGGAAACAATTTGCTAAGCAGACTTGGCAACCGGCTAAAGAGGAATACGCATCCTGTTCCATTTGATCTGTTGACCATGCTAACAACTATCTGCTTATAAAAGTTGGCTGCCTTTCCTTGTTTTAATTTTTGTTCTCTAGGAGACTTATTATGTCTCCTTGAAAACAAAGGATGTGATGAGGTTGAAGAAGATGGTGCGGTGAAAAATAGAGGCTGCATCAGTCACCACTCTTGGTCATTTTATTTTTGTGGGGGGGGGGGGGGCGCTCGGGCAATGCACACTGTTTTGAGCAAGGAAAGTCGTTGCTGCTGTGTGCGACAATGTGCCCGGTAGCTCAATTACATTGGTGTCTATAGGAATGGGAGACTTTGAAGGTCATTCGGTGGCAGTAGAGTACCACCGAGTAAATCCACGGATTTATGTCTGCTGCCACCTAATGTTCAAAGGTTGCCAGTGTTGCTGGGGGGGGGGGGGTTGGTGACTGGTGTGGGTCTGCAATGGAATAATTAACTCAATACTCCTGAGAAACAGATGACATGCCCAAGAGTAGAATATGTACAACTGTTATGCCTGGACAGGTGAGACATTGTTGAATCATGTAACAAAGCAACTGTCTTCAGATTTTTAAGCGGTAACTTGTGACAAAGCAAGAGGTTAGTCTTTGTTTCGCTTAATAAAGCTGACCCTGGATCGGTTTTCATATTATAAGCCATTTTGAGATATGGTGGTCGCAATACTCTGAAACTATTGGCGATCCTAAAGTGTCCACCGTAGCATCTCGGAGAGGTTAAATGTGCTGGTCACGAATTGCAGTACTGTGTTTGTCTCCAGTTAGCGGAGAAGCACCAAAAGAATCAGTAGAGATTGTGTATTACGTTTGGGCATGCCATCGATAGAATCATGAGTATTGCTTGGGTTTTTATTTATTTCTTTTTTATTTGTTTCTTTTTTTTAGTATTGAAGCAGGAAGTATGCTTACTGTTTGGGGTTTTTTTTTCAAAGGGGTTGGGGGATTTTTTGACATAAGTAAACAACTTTAATTGGGCTTATGGAAAAGGATATTCATTCAACAGTAAATATTATTAAGTAACTTTTCCTTTGGGGGCGGGGGGGGGGTTACTGTTTGGGGAACTTGCAGTTCGTAATTTAAAAGATAATGGTTATACTGTGAAAGGATTATGAGATCAACAATAACCTTTCCACTTGTTACACAGAATGATATTGTTTTACTTTGATCTTGGATCAAACGCCGTGGTATAGCGGCAATCGTGATTATTTTTGTTACATCCCACAACCCTGTTGCATTGATCGTGACCGTTTGCACACGACGTCGCAACCCCAAACACCGAGGTCACACCGAAGTAGTGCGTGCGTGTTTCCATAGGTTGAACTTGGCGATGGCAACCAATGCGAGGGGTCTACAGTGTGACAGTTCATGTTTTTTGGGTCATTGTTTGGCTCAGTCGTTCTTGCCTTGTTGCCTACAGTCACCTTGTAGGGGCTTTGATATAGTAGCAGTCGTTTTCTTCTATCAAAGCCTTCACGTACTGAAGACATACGTTGTCCAAATTACGGACGGAGCCCAAGCCAGTCACAATGAACCCCAATGACCTATACTGTATTATGTTGAACTAGAAGGCAAAGTTCATCTGGATTTTTCCTAATTACTTGATTTCCTTCCCCTCCCTTTCTTTCACTGCTCTCCATTATCCTTCTAAAAGATGTGAGATTACATAACATGTACTTGTTCCAATGTCGCAGCCCTTGTTAGAGCAAAACAGGGCCCAATTTCATGGCTCTGCTGTACTGTAAGCAAAGAATCGGTGCTTAAGGAAGCAGGGAATTCCACGCTTATGTCATGCGTTTTACAAGTTGGCAGGGAATTTCAGATTGCTCGCATGCAAACCCTAGTTTTACTAGGCACTCTTCGCTAATACATAGCTAGCGCAGAAACTCAGTGCTGGCCCTGTATAAAGTGAAGAATGGTAAATGCAAGCACAGAATTCGGCGGTAAGCAGAGCCATGAAATTGGACCCGGGGGGGGGGGGCTTGGTCTCCAGACCAAGAGGGGGTACCTCAAACAGACGTTGACACCCATGGAAAGGTTATTGTTGGTATTGTTTAATACTGAAGGAATTTCATGTGCATTGTTTTGGTTCTGCTTTTTCATTATCCATTCATGATTGAGACGTTAATCAAGAAGTATGTTATGGATTTCGGCAAGTTGATACTGAATTAAACTCACTGGGGATAAGTTAAAAACTTTTGATTGTGTGATCTTGATGTTTGTTTGTTTGTTTGGTTGGTTGGTTGGTTGTTGTTTTTTTTCCCTGTGGTTTGTTTGATCGAAAACAAAACTGAAGCAGGAATGATGTTTTTCCTACCTAAGTCTGTTATCCGATGTTTTTGCAATTTGAAAAAATCAGGAAATTATGTTATTAATAAGGACTGAAAATGCCTTCATTAGCATACCATGTGTACACTTGGCATGTAGGTCAGCCTCTGTACTCGAGAAAATGCTCCAGCTTCTTCCCAATTAAATGCTGTAGAAGCTAGAGTGCAGCGGTGAACTCCAAGGCTGGGGTGGGATGCGGCTGGTTGTAAACTTGATAGCATCTGTGGAGAAACATTGAACCTTTCTCTATGATTGAACTAAATCAAATAACAGAGTCACAGACCAGGTTGGGTGATCAGGTTGGTGTAGTGGTATCTTGCCTTTCCTTTCACCTCTGGGACCCCGGTTAAAATCCCACCGGGGCACTATGTGGGTTGGGTTTTCAGTCCCTGCCTGATTGCGTGGGTTTCCCCTGGAATAATGCTCTGGGGTTTTCCTCCCACATCTAAAACTGAAACTCCTTCATTGTCTTCTCTCCATTGGGTTCTTGGCTAGTATAGTGATTTAGTTCGCTTTTCTGAGAGTCCTTGGCTTCACAACCAGAATCAAGAAATGAAATGAAATGAAAATGAAATGACCAGAGGGTGTTGTGTTCATAAAATGAATTGCATTCATGATCAAATAGAAATTTCAGTGGCAAGACGAACAGACCATTCTCACAAACTAGAGGGGGCAACGCCTATAAATATAACAGCAGCTATAATCAGTAACCCCACAATTGCAGCAGTTGAGTAACAAACCAGGAAAGGGGGGGGGGTCGTCTACAAACAGAATAGCATATTAATAAGACCACCGCATTAATTTTTCTTCTTAACTCCGACCTAGATAATTTCTTTTAACTATTCGTGCATGCAACAGGCGACCTATTTTAGTTACATGTACTGGTGTTGATGACGTCCTGCAGAGAAAGAAATATATTATTTTACGTCGGGTGGTGATTATCAGCAGAGACCATAGGTAAATTGGGTTGAGTTTGACCAATCGCCGTGTACGAACTTGAAAAAACTGTTCCCTGTAGAAAATAGAGCTCTGCGGAACTTTACGTACAATAAGGAAATGGTTCCAACGTAATTTGCGGACGTAATTGCAACATGGATGCAATCAATTTTAACGAATGCTGCAACCTGTGTGAGTTGAATAATTCCAAATGGTCCGACCAACCCGGGGGCGGTCGTCGAAGATTAATAACGTGTACTTTGATGCAATCCGGATTCGCCTCATTGCCCGTCAACAACCGCTACAGAAGTTGCAAGGAGCTGATGAAGGCTGCTGCTGATGAGCGCTCCGATGGCGTCTTTATCATCTACCCATGCGGGATCAGCGGAGGTCTTGTTGAAATCTACCGTGGAAGGCGATACAGGAAGGAGATTGTGATTGTCCTTTTGATGTACCCGCAATTCTCTGCTAACATTCTCTGCTAAAACCCGTGAAATACGCTTGACGTAAGCAAAGAATTTCCTGCTAATTCCGTAAGCGCCGATTCTTTGCTTACGGCATGGAGCATCTAGTTTATTGTTCCGGTAAGGCGGCCCTGTTCTCACTATCGTCAATATGGGGTAACGTCAATATGGTGCAAGTACAAACAAAATGACGTTGTGTGATGAGACGGGGTTGGTTATAAATCCAACTCAAGCATAGGGCATCAGGCACGGGGTAATTGTCTGCCTTTAATTCTATATATTGTGTCAGAGATACACGAAACTTTGTCGAGGTGGGGAGGAGGCCGGGGGCTGTTGGAAATCGCGGGCAAGTGTCTGTCCATTGATGTTTATTATTGCGGGTACATCAGAAGGACAATGACAATCTCCTTCCTTTATTGACAAAATAGTACATTTTTCTTTTGTTTCAACCAAAAAATGGTTTTTAAAATGTATCCAGTTAGTATCCCTTGTGATTAATTTACTTGATATTTTCTTGAAATAAAAAGTCGCATCCCTTCATTATGACCATACAATGCAATGTATAACAGAGGCCGCATGAATCCCGGATGACGTCGAACTGGGCAGCTCCAACTTTAAGGCCATGTCACACAATGCAATTTTTTAGGCAAGGTGGAGGCAGGCAAGGTGGAGGCAACCAACTGCATTGTTTGCAAAATGAACACTTCGGCAGCAGCACAAGAGACATTCTTCTAGAGCTGTAACTCACAATCCACAGGAACATAATGAGAGAACTAGAATGTGAATACATTTTCTTTATTATTGGAGATTGCCTGGAACTCCTCGCCTGTTAAATTGCCTCTTGTGACATGGCCTAATACTCAAGTTGGGACCGGTCCCAGCTACATAGTTGGGATGATTCTAAAGGTGGGATAGAACTTGACAGTTACACGCGACCTTTGCCTATTAATAAGTGACGTCACCCATTAGTTCTTGTTGGTCAACTTCTAGACACACGTGTAGTGACTTTACCGCAAGTGTTGCTGTCAACTTGTTTAAACTTCAATTTAGTACGCATTGTTTGGACATTTTCATGAAGTATGGAATCAAATGTGACTTTGAATAAATGAAGAAATGGATAAATGACGATCACATGACTGCATTAGACGTCCCGTTGTTTGAGGAAAATGTCCGTTTGTTTGTGGGTTTTATTGTTTTGTTTGAATTAATAATAACAGTAATCATTAGTTGGTCATACCCCCTCTAGTGACCAAAAACATAATAGACTGGTAACCCTTGAAATTATTTCACCACGACGACGACGTCGACGGGACGCAGGGCGCCATCAGTACGTTCGGAGAACCAGCAGCTGCCGCCCTTGCACAGTTGCACCCGGAAATTTCAGCAATTTTATGTGAGCAAATCATTTCCTACAAACATTTATAATTTCCAACATCTATTCCTACCTGATACTTATCACTGCACTGTTCGTCTAACTGGTGAGTAGGAATAATGATATGTATGTAGGCCTAAAGATCCTTCAAATCAAAGACATTTATGATTTAAATTAAAAAGCCACTGACTGACATGACTGAAGCAATTTGACGCCGAAAGAATCGCGGGGGGGGGGGGCGGGGAGAGATTAGCCCACCTTGTTGGGCTGTTTAGCCTTTTAATGTTATGGCTCTCTTTTAACATCGGTCTTTATAGTCGCCATTACAGCGGACAAAGTCATCATTTGGTAAACACTGTCACTGTCAGTGTCATGTGTCATAGTAATTCCACAAATGTAAGGAATCATATGAAGTAGGTTTGAGTAGTATTAAATACTAGGGTATTTACTATAGTATTAGTAACTAATAGTATGGGATTTTCGTAAGTGGAGTGGGATAAATTTGCAATCAAAGTGGAATGCATTTGATGATTACGCCTACTTTGAAAACTTCGCGTTTTAGACATGTATAGATGTTGGGCTGTAATGGCGACTATAATAAGACCGATGTTAAAAGAGAGCCATAACAGTCCAACAAGGTGGGCTAGGGAGAGATCAGTCAGGGATCTGACACTGACACAGGACAGTGACCATGGTGGCATTATCAATCAATAGATCAATTCATCAACCATGTCGAGGACAAATTTCTGTATCCTGCCACCACTCTGTCACTCATTTTTACCCAAAGAAATATCTCATTTGAGTAAATTTAATTAGATACTATTTTATTTCATAACGAATGAAAAAGTGGTGGCTGGATGCGGAAATTTGTCCCATGTCGATGGATGTCGACCACCTAATCATAAGAAACCAAGTCATCTCACCATGCTCACCCCCTAGTAAAGTCTCCCCTTCGAAGTCGCCCCCTCCCTCTTCCCCTCCCTGCAAAGTCGCCTCCCCCCTGAGTCCTACCTAGCAAAGTCGCCTCAGCTCAACTCAAGGTAAGCTCAAGTCATGGCCCATTTTGGTGTATTTTGGAAGACAGCCGAAACCTTTTAATGCTCATAATGCCTTTCCTTACTAATTAAAAGAACCGCTGTTTCGTTCAACATTGAATAATATGTAATGATTTGTGTCTTTTCAGAATTCAGTTGCTGTCGGGTCTTTGAGATGGATCAGGTGTGAATTGTAAGAAATCTACAAACAACTGTACATATGTGATCAAACGCTAGTTACTTCATGAAACAGTCAATGATCCCACCGGTCTACAGCTTCACCAGCAATAATGAGGGAATTATTAATGACTGTCGTCAGTTTGTGGACCCTGCTGCTGTTGCATGTGTGTTTTCATTTTGTGCCAGTCCAAGCTGATGTACTTCGGCTCCCTCTTCACACCTTCCGCCATCAGGTGAATGATGATGTCAGGTCAAAGGGCAAAGGTGAAATTTATACCACTCCAAGAGACAACCTAAAGGGTAAACCAGGGTTAGGTTTCTACGTTGAGATCGAACTGGGTACCCCAAAACAGAAGGTAAGGCTAGTTCAACGACAGTCCCTTACCTAACGACAGTCCCATACCTAATTCCTTATCTTTGCTTATTGACCAGCGATCTCCCTTAACAGTGGTCTGCTAGCCAATTGCTAGGTACAACACCTGAGGACCATTCCAAAGGTGGGGGGGGGGGGAGGTGGGAGGGGGCAAGGGAGAATTCTGCAGACAGTTTTCAGAAAACCTTGGGAGAATCCTGTCTTTCTAGAATCAACGCTAGACGCTGACTGTGCATGTAAACAAATTGTAATGGACAGGTGTTTTTTTGTGTTTACAAACACCTGAACAATTAGCAGTGTGTCACCATGGTAACTGTAAGTCAACACTTCACATTGTTGACTAAGGTGTGCAAAGCTTTTGTTTCCATCACGGACCATAATTACTTAAGCAGCGGTGAGTTTATGGCAGCAACGTGAGCAGCTGCTTAGTTACCGACCATCGATACTAGGCTGCTAGGTAGTTCACTAACATCATCTCCCACTCAAATATTGTACGCATGTGAACATACAGTCATTTGCACTCACAGTTGTTTTGTGCAATTTGCATTTGGTGTATTTTTCCCTTCACAGAAGAATTCCCCCATGGGGACCAATTTGAAAAAAGAAGAATGTTGTATGTGTGGGGGGGGGGGGGGGGACACCTTTTGTTCCTTTGTGTAGAAGGTTCAGCTGTGTGTACAATGTATGCCCGCCCAACTGTACTGTGATGTGCAGGTACATGTACAATGTGTACATGGGGGCACAATTTCACAAAGCCTGTAAGCCAGAGCGGCCATAAGCAGAATTTTTGTTTCATAAATATTTGCTAACCTAAAGCAAAGCAAAAGGCAAAGTAGATGGTGGTTCTTGTAATCAGATGAGTGACCCAGCAATGCAAACCAATTTTGAATACGCACATCGCGCTGTCAAATCTTTCAGATCTGCTTTAGAAATTCTTCTTATAACTAGTATTGTTTGTTCTTGTAGATCCTATGATTTGCAATTTTTCAATGTTCTGTTAATGTTTGCTGGTAAATAAAGTCATGAAAGTGAAATAAAATGAAATAAAATGAAATAAAACGATATGTATGTGACACAAGTTGCTTGGCCATGTTTTTCTGCTATAGTACATGTGTAAGCACAACAATTTATTTACCAGTAAACAGCTTTGAAATTTGACCAACTCCGCTGTGTGTACAAAAGGTCTAACCTTGTACATGTCCATGTCCATACGCACAATGTACAGTACATTCCAGGGTATTTTCTGGCAGCCAAAATATCGCACTGTCATGAGAAACAAAATGAAATTTGCATCATAATTACCATTATATAAAATTTGGCATGCAATTCGCCTTTATCGGCTCGATACGCTAGCTTGTACATTGGGAGAAGCTTGCCCATGTAGAGCTCTCAATCCATGTCTGAACGAATCGTGCTCGTGCCGTGTGTTGAGAGCTCCCGATCCGTGTCAAAAATTCCAAAGCACGTCAAAAGCCCTAGTGTGTCACCCATAAGCTGATTTCCGGCAGAGCTAGTATGAAAGCAGAGCGGAATTTGAACCGTGTTGATATTTTTTCAGAGCCCTCACGGAGTTGACCTGTGTGGGTCGGGCGACATGGATCAGGTGTCGATGGTGTGAAAAGGCCTGTAGTGGTTCAGTTAATAAATCATTTAAATGTACATTTTTGTGTTCCATTACAGCTGAATGTTCTAGTGGACACTGGCAGTAGTAATTTCGCCGTGGCTGCCTCCCCTAACATCATGATCAGCAAATATTTCCACAAAGGGATGTGAGTAACTCAAGAACTTTTTTGAGAGTTTTTAAAATTTAAAACTCAGTGAAAGTCTTACATGCAGATTGTTTTTCGTCAATGGAATGCTGATTTCTACGACAAACTTTCTTCTCCTGAAGAGGAGTAGAGTAAAGTGTTTGAAATGTCGAGACCACCCCAGCTCTCCTGAAAACCAACACTTCTTCGAAACGGGTTGTACGCGCAAGTTTACTACTACATGTACAATAGTTTTTCTTGTGATCCATACCATGTAAAGCTTTAAAACATCAATGAAACTATCAATAAAGGTACAATAAAAGTCACATGTGAACAACTCACCAAGGACTCTTGGGAAAAAGCTGACTTAATCACTTTACTAGCCAAGAACCCCCAATGAATATGATGAAGAGAATACTAAGAAGGAAGGTTTCAGTTTAAGATGTGGGAAGAAAAACCCCACAAAATTATCCAAGGGTGAGAACCCAGGCAATCAGGAAGAGATTAAAAACCCAATCCACGTACATGTAGTGTCCCCAGCGGGATTTGAACTGGGGTCCCAGCAGTGGGAGGCCAGGAGAGATACCACTACGCCAACCTGACCGCCAAATCTTAAAAAGTAAAGATTTGAGACGAAACATGCATTGAAACGTTTTCGAAGTAGAAGCACAGCGCCCCCCCCAACCATGCATTATGTAAGTCAGTCAGTAAACACAGTAGACCTTTGACCTCTCCATCAGGTCTTCGACCTACCATGACCTCAACAGGAAGGTGTACGTCCCGTACACACAGGGAGAGTGGAGGGGTGAGCTGGGGGAAGATATAGTCTCTATACCTGTATCCCATCCCAACGTGTCCGTCATGGTTAACGTGGCCAGTATAACATACTCGGAGGAGTTCTTCATCAATGAGTCCAACTGGCAGGGGATTCTGGGACTTGCTTACGCCGAAATTGCGAGGGTAAGCGTGTTTCATATCCCATGCTCTGGTGTTTCTGGGGCAAGTCCCGGTCTTGACACGTGTGTCCTTAAGCAAGACACTTTTTCTTCATCCTTCGGGTTGGACCTAAAGCCATAAGTCCTGTGTATTGTAATGCCCTCAACAGAACCCGGTACACTTACAGAGCTGCCAACTCTCCCTGATTCTGCAGAGAGTTTCCTGAAGATAAACAAATCTTTTCATGTTCTGATGAACAAATTTGAAAAATCTCCCTGATTATGGAAACTTTCTAAATATCTTCATGATTGTTGTGCAAAATCTCCCTGATTGCAAGATTCAAATGTAGGCAGCAGTGTTTATGGCATGGTCTTGCAGCAATAAGCACCACCTCACCTTGTATACTTTTCAAGCTGTTGTATTATGGTTGCTTCGTCTCCTAAAACCATTCTTAACAATCTCAACCAGGGCCCAATTTCATGGCTATGCTTATTGCGGAATTCTGCGCTTACAGCCCACAGAATTGTGTGCTTCAAAGGGCGCCATAAGCGCAGAATTTCGCGGTAAGCAGAGCCATGAAATTGGACCCTGATTTGAAAAATTCTATGCCAGTGTGTTATTTATAGCAGACATGGCGCAATAGATAGTTCCCAATGGACGCCGTCTTTACGGGCAAATCGCAATTTGGCTTGCAGGCGCATCAAGCGCTCAAATTATTAATGCAGCTGTGCTGTTTACTAACCAATCGTGCAATTTTTTGTGTGAATTGTGCGTGTGCTGCACGCCGTTCTCACGTGAAACGCATGACTGTGTGTTCCAAATTGCCCGTAAAGATGGCCGATTTACGTTACATTGCAAACTATCTATATATTAATAACATCACTGACATTATTTACAGTTGTCCCTTCCAGAACAAAGTTAAAGGCTGTCTTGTCAATGATGCGTGTTGTGTTTTATTGACATTTTTTATTTTAGCCGGACAGTACAGTTCTGCCGTTCTTTGATTCTCTCGTCCAGCAGTCTGGCATTGAGGACATCTTTTCTCTACAGCTCTGCGGAATCGCCAACACAACGGGAAATGCTAACGGTTCTAAGACAAATGTGACTGGAACCATGGTAATGATAATTACTAGAATCGTTTCAACCCCTCTGCTGTCGGACTGTTCAATATTATCCATTTCTTTTATCTGAACTCAGACTGCATGTAAAAAAAAAAAGAAGGAAAAATGCTGTACTTTTCTCAAAATAAAATAGGTCATGCAGAGCTTGAGTCCGGTGCTCTTATCCAGTCAGCCACGACATGCCACTGAATTTGCAACAGGTAATGCGGCGACAATGCTCCCACAGATGTGTTTTTAAAAATTGAAAAATCGCAATTGTTTCTCCCCCCTGTCCCTAACAGACCATTGGCGGACTAGACAAGGGACTGTACAAAGGTGACATGTGGTTCACGCCTATCCGTAACGACTGGTACTACGAGGTCATTATTCTGGACATAGAGGTCGGCGGGAGGTCAATTAACATGGATTGTAAAGAGGTGAGAGTTTTCTTTAGTAGGTTTTCATGTTTAACTGATATTAAATTTGCGTCTGGGATAAATAATGTTATTTGGTTTTACCCTTACACCGATGTGTGTAAAGCACTGTATACAGGAGTACTTTCCCAAGTCCTGGAGGAGCTAGTGCTACAACTGCCTAAGTAAGCACCATTATCTTGTGCATGAAAATCGCGTCTTTGAGTGGGTTATGCCAAATTCCATCCTGCACCAATTGACCAGAACGGAATTTGAACCTGCGACCCCAAGATTTACGCGCCGGTGCTCCACCAGCTGAGCTTATTTAGCCCGATGATGGCAGTCTCTCTATTTCTTGCAATTTTATTGAAATGCAGTTTTTTTTTTACGTTTCAGTACAATTTTGTCTCTTGATTTGTTTATGTGATCAACCCTTCTGCTGTCAGACTGTTCAATATTATCTATTATCTATCAGACTTTTATTCAAATTCAGACTTTGTAAATCTGCATGTAAAAAAACCCAGAATAAAATAAGTCAGTATGTTTTTATTTACTACTAAATGCAGTTTCTTTTTTTATGTTTCAGTACAATTTTGACAAGACCATCGTTGACAGTGGGACGACCAATCTCAGGCTACCCACAAGAGTGTTTGAAGCCTTGAAAGCTGTCATCAATGAGACGGTCAGTAAGGTAAGTTTCAGTCCGTGTTGTCCTTCTGCATCTACATCATCAAATTCACTGTGTCTCTTTTTCTATTGATTAAACCCAGCTGTCCGAAGTCTTCTAAATTCTTTCCCTGTGCTTCTTTGTTCGTCTGATTGTGAGGAAGGGCTGGTCAGCCCTCCTACTGTTGGAACATTTCTTTCATTTCATCCACTGAGTTATGACTTTGCTAGCCTGCAATATGATATCATGCGTTGAATGCGTCTACACAGTACACAGTCAACCCTCCTACTGTCTGACCATTCAATATCATCCACCATGGTTTTGAATGATAGATTAAATATAGATGCCAGCCTGCAGTATGATATCATGGGCTAAATATATCTACACAGTACACAGTACACAGTCAACCCTCCTACTGTCTGACCATTCAATATCATCCACCGTGGTTTTGAATGATAGATTAACTATGTATGCCAGTCTGCAGTATGATATCATGGGCTAAATATATCTACACAGTACACAGTACACAGTCAACCCTCCTACTGTCTGACCATTCAATATCATCCACCGTGGTTTTGAATGATAGATTAACTACAGGTGTATGTATGCCAGCCTGCAGTATGATATCATGGGCTAAATATATCTACACAGTACACAGTACACAGTCAACCCTCCTACTGTCTGACCATTCAATATCATCCACCGTGTTTGTGAATGATAGATGAACTGTGCCAGCCTGCAGTAGGATATCATGTGGTGAATGCTAGATCTACACAGCACGCAGAAAGTGTAGTTGAACAATTTTGAATGGCTGAACAACTCAATGGGAAAAAGTTACAAAGTGTGTATGAGGGTTTAATGCTCACTTTTCGCTGTCAATTTCAGCAAATAGATGAACCGATCCCGGACAACTTCTGGACGGGGGACGAACTGATCTGTCATAAGCACACCACTGAGCCTTGGATGTGGTTTCCTAGCCTGGCCATCATCCTCAACTCTACTGACCCTGACACAGCCTTTAGGTTAAAGATATCACCGCGGGTAAGTACAGGCTAGCCTGGGGGGGCTAGTTTTCAACGACAAACTAGGATAGAGATGTGATACGCCATTTGTTTTGTAGGAGTGGCATGGGTGGCAAGTGTGTATAAGGCACTCACCACTGTTGCCTTGGTTCGATCCCAGCTGAGGCAATATGTGAGTAGAGTTGTGAGTTGGTTCTGTTCTAAGCCATGAGGATTTTTTTTTACCGGGCCCTTCGGTTTTCCTCCATTTGGAAAAATCTGTTGATATCTGCTCCTTTTACAGATGCACTCACAGTCATAGTTCTGATTGCACATAGTTGAAATAGTTAAACAGTTTGAACGGAAATCACAAGTTTTGTTTAATTGTTTTGGAAAATAAACATACATGTAGAACCCTAATTTCTTATGATTGTTAGAGAGTTTGGAATGATGTTATATTTATGAACAGGATTGTCTTTTACAACCTCCAGCAATACCTTCGTCTTGTGGACTCGGACAAGAATGGTGAACAGTGTTACAAATATGGCATTTCCTCATCCACCACAGGTGAATAAAACCACAAATATGTAGACCTTTAATGTAGGGTTCTAGCAAGAATTGGACATAGGGTGTGACAGAGTGTCCTAAGGTGTCCTAGGGTGTCCCAAGATGTCATAGGGTGTCCCAAGATGTCCCAGGGTGTCCAAAGATGTCCCAGGGTGTACCAAGGTGTCACAGGGCGTCCCAATATATCCCAGGGTGTCCCAAGATGTCCCAGGGTGTCCCAGGGTGACCCATGATGCCACAGGGTGACCCAGGGTGTCCAATGGAGACCAATGGTGTCCCAAGATGCCCAAGGGTGTCCCATGGTGTCCCAGGGTATGGCATGATGCCACAGGGTGACCCAGGGTGTCCTTGGGTGTCCCATGAAGACCAATGGTGTCTCAAGATGTCCCAGGGTGTCCCAAGATGTCACAGGGTGACCCAGGGTGTCCCATGGTGTCCCAAGAAATTCCAGGGTGTCCCCAGGGTGTCCCGGGGTGTCCCGGAGTGTCCCATGGAGACCAATGGTGTCTCAAGATGACCCATGGTGTCCCCAGGGTGTCCCGGGGTGTCCCGGAGTGTCCCATGGAGACCAATGGTGTCTCAAGATGACCCATGGTGTCCCAGGGTGTCCTAGGGTGACCCATGCCACAGGGTGACCCGGGGTGTCCCAAGAAATCCCAGGATGTCCCAGGATGTCCCAAGTAGTCCCAGTGAGCACCAGTGTGTTTCTGGGTGTCCCGGGGTGTCCAGGGGCATCCCAAGAAGTCCCAGGGTGACCCAGGGTGTCCCTGTGAGTCCCACAATATCCCAGGATATCCCAGGGTGCCTCCTGGGAGTCCCAGTGTGTCCCAGGGTGTCTGTCTTATGGTGTCCCAAGATGCCAAAGGGCTGTCCTGGTGTGTCACAGGGTGTCCCAGCTTACTGGTCATCAAGTTGGTAACTTCACATCAATCAATTCACACGAAATTCATTCGCAAAGTGAAATGCTTGTTATGAACTGTGTCCAGTGTAACGTGAATAACGGTGCAAGTGCCTCCTTAATTGTAGTAGTAAGTACACAATTCTGCTTTCTGGTAAACAAGTTTCGTGCAGTGACCTTTTCTCTTGGTTTTTAGGAAGTGTAATTGGTGCTGTGGTCCTGGAAGGCTTCTACGTTGTGTTTGATCGTGCCAACCAGTCTGTCGGATTCGCCCAATCGTCTTGTGCCTGTAAGTGTGAGGGCCAGGGCCCAATTCCATAAAGCCTGTAAGCACAAAAACCTGCTAAGCACAGAAAAATATTGCTTAGCAGAAACTGGTTACCAGCCAAAATCCCAATAAGTTTCGTTGTTGTGACTGGTGCCCCGATCATGTTTTGCTTAGCATGGAAAATTGCTAAGCATTATTTTCTGCTTAACAGCTTTATGAAATTGGGCTCTGGGCTCAATTCCATAGAGCTGCTTAATCACAAAAAGAAGCTAAGCACAACAGAATAGGTTTACCAGCCAAAATACCATGTCACATGTACCATCTGTGACTGGGATCCTGCTTATTTTTAATAAGCAGAATTTTTTAATTACTACTATCCACTTAAGCAGCTCAATAAAATTGGGCCCGATTCATCAAGCTGTTGTGCACAAAAACATGCTAAGCACAGAAAAAAATTATGCTTAGCGCAAAACGGGTTACCAGCCAAAACACAACGTAGTTTATATTGTTGGTGACTGGTTCGCTGCTAAATTCTGGGTAGCATAAAAATTTGCTATAAATTCTGCATTTTTAAAGTTGAATTTCTCGTATCATTCTGAATCACCTTTTTACGCAGATGAATTTGAAATTGGGCCGACATCTCCAGGGGTAGAAGGACCAATAGTCACAGGTAAGTTGGAAGCCTTCTTAAGTTTACCAACACTCTTTTGAAGTATTTTGCTCAAGGACTTGAGTGCCGTAACCAGCGTTCGAGCCCACACTCTCTCACACATCATGAGCAATTAAATTTTATTTTTCAATTTATTTTTGGGTTGAAAAAAAAAAGCACCTTGGCTCATTAAACCAGAGGTCAAATCCTACTCTAGTCAACTTTTCTGTGTTCAATCCGAAGTAATAATTCAAACTTTACCCAGTCGGTTTCCCTTGTGGTTTGGTTTATTGCTTGATATTTTAAAGAAGTAACAAGAAAAGCAATTTTGTGTGCGCCTTTTACCTTAAAGATATTATACAGGATTGGTAGAGCTGTCAAAATGGTCGCAGACAGTGTTCATGTTTTGTGTGATCAACAGTATACATGAAATAACAAACCTGGTGAAATTTTGTGCTTGATCCGTTGTGTGAGTCAGGAGAAAACAGTTAAAAAAAGCATGCAAAATTTTCAGCACATTGTCCTTAATTTGGATTGAATCAGCCAAAATCAGCCTTTGCCATTTTGTACTTTTCAGGTAGAGTTTCCTCGAATATGACTTCATTTCAGAGGGAAATATTAACTAACAGAAAATGGTTCCAATATGAACTTCATAATCAGTAGGCTTTCAGACTAAAATTAAACAATGATGTTAGTTGTCCTTACCAATTGTGTATAATACCTTAAGCATGTCTCAAAGGGCATTACAGTCTAAAAAAAAAAAATGTATGAAAAAAAGCACCCTGTCTCTTTTACAGTTGTAAGAGACTGCGGCTACATAGCTTCTCCGACTGACAATCTCGCCGTGACGATAGCAGCGTATGTGATGGCCGGACTCTGCGTCGTCTGCCTCATTCCGATGTTCTTAATGTACGTACACAATAAATGGGTCAGCTGCCGCAGGAAGCCTTGCGAGAACGACGACAGCGAACTGCTGGAGGAGAGAACGGACTCCACGGAAACGGACACACTGAGGGAGGAACAACCCCAGGAAGGTCAAAGTCAACCGGGCTGAAAGGTCAACGGTCACACCCAAGAAATGTTCAGTGGAATAGCTGAATTGAGAAATACTGGGGGTTGGGGGGTGGGTTTGGGGGGTGGGCAGTGAGGGAAGGGAGGGGTTCACAGCAACACATTTTCCCCATGAATATATTTTCTGTGTGTGCAGAGCCATGTGTAATCCTGCCATATTTGCAGGGAAGCATGGCATTATACCGGCAACCTCATTGGTCGATTGAAATGTTGTGTAGAGTGTCTCCTTGTCTAAGTCAACCAATGGGAACGATGGAGCATAATTATAATTCTCAGACACTTTGATAATGGTTGGAGATGTTCTTGTCTGACAGTACTGGTGAAAAAAAAAGAGATGTGAGAGTTGCGTCCCGACTATGGAATCGTCCCAACTGTAGGTGGGGCCCCAGACCAATGATATTTGGGTAGATTATAACTATGTTTCAGCTGATGCTAGCTATAGTTGGGCTGATTCTACAGTTGGGGCAAAACAGGGGAGTTGTGATAATTTGCTTAAAAGATAGTTCAGGAGATCTCTTCAAGTTAAAGTTATGATAAATCATTTGTACCACACTGTTAAAACAGTAGTAATAATGGGGTCATCATGCTGCAACTGGGAATAACCTTTAACCCTTGACCTCACTTCTTAGTATGTGTAATAAACAATTTTCGAATCCTTAAAGCCAGTTCTTGGACAAAGTATTACATCTTTTTATGGAATTACTACGCAGAGTATGTCAACATGGTTGTGTCGCTAAGCAATATATTTTTATTAACAGCAATTAATTGTAATAGACAACTCGCGTTAATGAATTTGCGGCAGCAGTTATCACAACCTGCACGTTTACAAACCATGTAAAATGATTATCGGCTGTTGTGTAAGGTCCTACTTTGTCACTGAAGCCACTCGTACTCGTCGAAGTCCGTCAGATTTCTTTGAAACTTGGTCCTACCAATTAAGAAACAATTTTAATGAAGTCCTTAATCTCATGAAAGTTGTGGTACATTTGGGTTGGCAAATGAAAACCAAGCATTGTTAATCCCTTGTTCCTGTTCAGTGATATTCGTTCATGAAATTGAGTGCCGTCCAAAGTCCAACAGAATGAAAGAAGAATCATGTTTTGTTTTTTATTTCGGTGGGTTTATGGGTTCTTTAAGGGTTGTAGGCGGGCTGTAGGCGGGCTAGTTTGGAAGACTCCGTTATGTCTCCTTTTTTAAGATGGACTTGTAAAGTAATTTTTATGTCCAATCTGTGTAGTAGCTAAGCTGACACTTTGTATATATTGTATAGGGGGTTTATTTATGTAGGGGTTATTTTACAGTGCTTAGCACCAAGTTAAATGGTTATAATTATACGTTGTGGAAAGCAATCAACAAGTGATATTACTGGGAGACTTTTGAGACGGTAGCGGGCGTCCCACTCGATCGCCGGTCCTTTTCCCCTTGTTCATGGTATGTCTTCTTTTTTTTTATCTTCAAAAGAACTCTTCATTGTAGAGGTTCTTCTCAGAACCACCACTACCGTTGACATTTTTTGTTTTAGCTTGTAGAGTCGGCCATCTTGAAACTGAGCCTAACAAAGCCAACAACTCGGTTACGGATTGGTCACAAAAAAGATTCATGTACGTGGTGTCACTGCAAAAAAACTCAATTGGTTGTACTCCCTCCATACATCATGTCCATGCAAAGTTTCAAATCCCTACTTACAAGAATTCCACTGTCTTTTTTTGTTGTAGCTTGTAGAGTGCGCCATCTTGAAACCAAGCCTAACCAAGCCAATAATTCGGTTACGGTTCGGTTTGAACAACAGCTGCGTCTCCGCTGTTGAACTCAACACGTGAAAACAAACGCTTAAAAACCAACAACCGAACCTCAAACAGATTTCCGGTCGAGGTCACCCAAAAAGCGTCCCGGTGAAAAAAAAGGACCGATGTTTGGGACGCTTGCTATCACCATAAAAGTCTCCCATCGCTATGTGCCCTCTATTGAAATCTGCGCGGCAGTATGTGCGCGATTCTTGTTTTGCATAAATTTGGTTGAATGAATGGTATCGGAGGTCTCATATCTTAACACGTTGACTGCCGGTCATAGATTCGTAGGGCGTTCCCATTTGCCAAGCGTGGTGCGCATGCGCGCATACCAACAGCCAAAACACTAAAACAAAATAATTTGAACATACAAATTCTAAGGATGTATGTCCTCACCACTGCCAGTCTAAGCGTATTTGTTGCGTTCTCAGTGATGCCAGTGTATTCAATTAACAATACAAAAATAGCGGCAGAATCCGTTACACCTGTTACTATGAATATACTCATAGGCGGCAGTCAACGTGCTAAAAGCATAACCTGATTATTTTTTTAAAAACTCCTATTCAAATCAATGTATCCAGATTGGTCGGATCCCTTTTTGGTAAAAATAGAATCATCATTTGTAATTACTAGTTGCATTCAGGGAACATTGCCTTTCTAATCGTGACCATTTTAGTTTATTTTGAAACCGCTCCGTTTAATAGCATACTATTGTTACGTATTGATTTTTACATTCTCCAAATTATTAAACTAAAAAAACACTAATAAGTATTTAAACATCAGTGGTTCTTTCATAGTTATGGAAATTATAAATAGAGTAAAATACTATAAATCAACTTGGTGAACATATTAAGGAAGAGGAGATGGAATAAACGGGGCGTTTAATGCTCTTTGTGAAAGGTCAGGAGACTTTATGCTGTAAGTTGAAATTAGTTTTTGTCATTTTTTTGTCTGCTGATAAAGAAAAGGGTGTGATGAACACTTGCTCATGCCCAGCTAGCACCAATAAAATATTTGGGGGTGGGGGTTTGCAAAAAGGTACAGTCTGTCTTGCTGTGTTTTTTTTTTTTTTTTTTTTTTTTTTGGGGGGGTGGTGCTGCTGGGATTTCAAATAAATAAATAAAAATAGACTAGAGTGGGACTTGAAACTACTACCTGGATTAACGTACCGATGATCTGATCAACTGAGCCATCTAGCCCCAATGTTGGCAGTCATAAGGGGAAGTGTGTATATATTTTTACCCAGTCAGTTTCTCTTGTGGTTTATAACTTGAGAAAATTTAAAAAATCAAATTAAAAACCAGAAAGTACATTTTTTTAGAGTGCGCTTCCCCCCTCCCCCTCCCCCTTCTCAATGCTTAAAATATTACTTCTGGGTAAAACTTATCCCATTGAAATTTACTCCTTTAAAAAAAACACAAACAAACAATCGGACATCCCGAACTAACCCATCGAGGTACCCCCACTTTATCATTCGGGAGGGGTGAAAATGCACCCATGTCAATGTTTTTAACCACTGAACTTCTGTGACTGTTTTATGCGGGTACAAGTTAGATTCAAACGGGAGCCTTTTATCACATCATAAAACATCCGTTGGTAATATCCGGGTGACGTCATCTTATTTCTAGCTGGTACACACACGAGGAATTCCCCACGCCTCCCAATCTCACTGCTTACCACGCAGTAATTGCGAAATACCAGCGTAAAATAAATACACAGCAGAAATCATCATCTGGCCCACAAATTGCCAGTAAAAAGTAACCAAGATGTTAGACCTTTTTACTATTTTTAGTAAGGGCGGCATCGTTTTGTGGTACTTCCAGGGAACATGCCAGGCCCTTGGATCATCTGTGAACGCCCTGATCAAGAGTGTCATCTTACAGGTAAATGAAATGTGTTAAATTGCAAGTTTTTTGTATTACAAAAATGCAGTGATTGGGTTTTTGCTATCAATCCATATGGCCGGCCAAGAAGCGTTGGTAAACGCCACGCACGGAGTGCAGTAGAGACTGGTGCTGCATGTTGCCACTGGCACTGTTGTGTTGGGTGAATCATGAATTCATAATCATTCATAGTTCCGCCTACATTATTGGCGTGGTAAAAAATTCCGAATTTGTCTGCAACATCAGTCACTATGGTCACTCAGAATCAGATGACAGGAGAGAGGCCTCATCGTCATCATCATCATGATCAAGTGTTGAAAAAATCAAAGAAAAATGAATGCGGAATCACGATTTCTAATCTAATTATTACATTTTAAAATGAAGGTATTTTTTTACTCAAAATTTGAGTAAAAATTGTGTAACAATGTATCGTAGTATCATCAGCTCTCCAGTACCAAGTAATTTTTATGATCTTTAAAGTTTAACTTGTGTAGTAAATAGTAATAATAATATCAAAAGTACGCCCTGCATTTGAATGGGGCAATAGACCTTATCGCCAATCCGCCTGGTTGATTTTGCTAAATGGCCGAAAGGTGTTGTGGGAAGGAAAAGGGAGCACAGTATGCCCCTTTTCCCTTCCCACAATGCCTTTCGGCCATTCAGCAAAATCAACCAGGCGGATTGGCGACAAGGTCGATGCCTTTTCATGATTTCATTTAGTTGCGATTTATCAATCGTAACCCTCCATCCTGCCAACGGTCTCTGACGACCAGAGGGTTACAAGACAACTATGGTAAGAAATCTCAATATATGCAATTTGAACCATTTTTGCAAGACCATTTTTGCAAGACCCTCTCGTTTTTTTCTTCAAAATATTTTCTCAATCATCAATGATGTTTTGAGTGTTATAAATTGATTCATTAGACATTGAAGATCAAATCCGTGCTCTAGCAATCTAGTCTTAGAATGTGTTTCATGATTTTTGAAAGTGGTACAAGGTTGGCAAATCAGGTGACAAATCTGGCAAAAATGGTCCAAATTGCGCATACAGAGATTTTTTACCATAGTTGTCTCGTAACCCTACGGTCGACGACCGTCGGGAGGATGGAGGGTTACAATTACATGTATCGCAACTACATTTCATTTTGCAAAGGGCACTTCCATTGGAAAAAGTCTATGGGAAACTTTTGAAGGGGCACCAAGACCAGGCAGGGGCAACAGAGGCCACAGCCTTAATGGCTCCCGTGTAATTCCAGGCCTATTTTTAAAGATCATACTAATCATCTTTGTCATTGAATTATTTTGATTATTCACAGGAGCGCGGAGGGACGGACACATTCAACCATGAGTCCCTAACCATGAAGTACAAACTAGACAACGAGTTCGAACTCATATTTGTTGTAAGTAGTTTTACCATCTTAAAAGTACTTTGGAAGTTGGATATATATACAGTCCACTCACATTATAACAAGATTGCTTGGAACTGGCCAAATGACCTCTTTATAACAGGAATGTTGTTTTAAGAGGACAGCAAAACAAACAAACAAACAAACACAAAGCAGAAATGAGATTCAGGATTTCAGAATGCATGCCTACACTATCACACACGGAATCCGTTTCATCAGCAGGTGGTTTGCTTGAATGGTCAGAAAAACAGCCAAGTTAACAACAATTGACCCCTTGCACTGCAGGGCTTGAATGCGGGTGGAGTTCACACAGAATGCAGGGCTTTTACCTGGAATTTTTTAATTGGACCAGTTTTTTTTTACACAAATTCAAAATTATGATGAGAAAAGTTGTTACGGTATTTGGGAGAGTTGGATTGAAGGTTGGGGAGGGCTGGGTGAGAGGGTTGGGATGAGGGTATAAGATGAGTGTTGGAGATGATATGTGTAAGTTTTTCAGGGATGTGATTTCTCCGTTTTTAACTGGAAATCTGTTTTCTTTTTACCCCCAAACAATTTATTTTTTTATATATATTTTTTAACTTAGACCATAAAAAACATAAGATAAAACCAAATAGAATGCCCCAGAGTGCAGATTAGGGCTTGTAAAACAAAAGATAAATGCATGTAAGTAGGCTTCAAGCTCGCAAGTTTTCACCCTCACAAGCTTTCACGCTTTGCGCTCACAGTTCAGGTATTGTTTTTCAACAGCCTATCACATCCCTGGTTTTAAGAAAATACATTTGTTGTACTCTTCTTCATCTTCACAGGTCGCGTACCAAAAAATTCTCTCTCTTTCCTACGTGGATAAATTTATCGACGACATCCACCTCGAGTTCAGGGATAAATACAAAGAGGATTTAAAGATCGGGAGCTTGTTCGGAAAATTCGACTTCACTAATGAGTTCCACCGGGTGCTGCAGATGGCGGAGAGAGAAAATAGGGACAAGGCTAAGATAGGAAAACAGGTGTGTGACTGATTGGGGATTTGGTGACTGATTGGGGATTGGGTGACTGATTGGGGATTGGACAGCTGGTTGGGGATTGGACAGCTGGTTGGGGATTAGATGACCAATTGGGGATTGGATGACTGATTAGGGATGAGATGACTGATTGGGGATTGGATGACTGATTGGGGATTGGATGACTGGTTGGGGATTGGACAACTGATTTGGGATTGAATGACTGATTGGTGATTGGTTGGGGGTTGGATGACTGGTTGGGGATAAGATGACTGATTTGGGACTGGATGGCTGATTGGGAATTACATGACTGATTGAGGATTGGATAACAGATTGGGGTGGAATGAGTTAAAAATTATTCCAATCCGATACTTTGTCAATCTTTCAATTTTATGCGGCAGATGCGGACGTTTGAGGAATCCCAGAAGTCCAAGAAAACTATTGCTTCCATGAAGATTGAACCCAAGAAAGAGGAGAAAAATAAAACCAACAAAGCCAAGAAAGCAGGTGAGACTGAAAACAAAAAGGAAACTTTGACCTTTCGGTGCGGAACCATTATGTGATTTAGATTTGAATAACGACTTGCTTAGTATCTAGTGAGCGCTTAAACTGGAATTTCTCAGAGTAGATACAATTGCTGTAATGATACACCACAGGGTTCATGGCAAGCTTTGCGCAGTTAGTACAGGCCTGATACTTCACAGAGGCAGCGAAGGCGATTGCCTCCATGCCCCCTGGTCATTGCCTTGGTGCCCTTGAAATGCTACAGTGGAATTTTACAATTTCCTCATAGGGTGCCCTTTACCAAGGAGAAAATGCCTCGGTGCCCTTGCCCTTCCAAAAACGAAGCATACTGGCCTGTACGTACATGTAAGAGACTGCCAAATACTGATACCTGATTCCAAAACGAAGCATACTGGCCTGTACGTACATGTAAGAGACTGCCAAACACTGATACCTGATTCCAAAACGAAGCATACTGGCCTGTACGTACATGTAAGAGACTGCCAAATACTGATACCTGATTCAAAAACGAAGCATACTGGCCTGTACGTACATGTAAGAGACTGCCAAATACTGATACCTGATTCCAAAACGAAGCATACTGGCCTGTACGTACATGTAAGAGACTGCCAAATACTGATACCTGATTCCAAAACGAAGCATACTGGCCTGTACGTACATGTAAGAGACTGCCAAATACTGATACCTGATTCCAAAACGAAGCATACTGGCCTGTACGTACATGTAAGAGACTGCCAAACACTGATACCTGATTCCAAAACGAAGCATACTGGCCTGTACGTACATGTAAGAGACTGCCAAATACTGATACCTGATTCAAAAACGAAGCATACTGGCCTGTACGTACATGTAAGAGACTGCCAAATACTGATACCTGATTCCAAAACGAAGCATACTGGCCTGTACGTACATGTAAGAGACTGCCAAATACTGATACCTGATTCCAAAACGAAGCATACTGGCCTGTACGTACATGTAAGAGACTGCCAAATACTGATACCTGATTCCAAAACGAAGCATACTGGCCTGTACGTACATGTAAGAGACTGCCAAATACTGATACCTGATTCAAAAACAAAGCATACTGGCCTGTACGTACATGTAAGAGACTGCCAAATACTGATACCTGATTCCAAAACGAAGCATACTGGCCTGTACGTACATGTAAGAGACTGCCAAATACTGATACCTGATTCAAAAACAAAGCATACTGGCCTGTACGTACATGTAAGAGACTGCCAAATACTGATACCTGATTCCAAAACGAAGCATACTGGCCTGTACGTACATGTAAGAGACTGCCAAATACTGATATCTGATTCAAAAACGAAGCATACTGGCCTGTACGTACATGTAAGAGACTGCCAAATACTGATACCTGATTCCAAAACGAAGCATACTGGCCTGTACGTACATGTAAGAGACTGCCAAATACTGATATCTGATTCAAAAACGAAGCATACTGGCCTGTACGTACATGTAAGAGACTGCCAAACACTTATACCTGATTCCAAAACGAAGCATACTGGCCTGTACGTACATGTAAGAGACTGCCAAACACTGATACCTGATTCCAAAATTACAATCTTATTAACTATGGTTGCCCCGAAGGGATATTGCAAATTAATCACCACCACTCACATGCAGTCTTTTTTTCTCTGTCCGTATCGTTTCAGCTGTGAAGCCGGTGCCAGCCCCTGCCCCTACCCCTGCCCCTGCCCAGGTCATCACCAATGGGACTAAAAAAGTTGACCAGGATGAAAAGCAGCTGGATGAGGAGACCATCAGGAAGAACCGGGAACGCCTCTTCAATAAGTCCAAGCCGAAGAAGGTGGAGAAACTGTAAGTTACCCCGCCCCCCCTCCTCCTCTCGAACCCATCCTTCCTCCACATGAATCCCATCCTCAATCCCATTAGGAGCTGTTAAACAGATAATTGTGCTTAGCAAGTTTTTCTGCTATGCAGAAATTGGCAGGGAACCAGTCACAAGCGATGTATATCACATGGTATTTTGGTTGGTAACCTGTTTCTTCTGAAGCAAAAGTTTTCTGTGCTTAGCATTTATTGGTGCATTTAACAGCTTGTTTTAAATTGTACGTTTCGGTGTTAAACTATCTATTTTGCTACTTGTTGGAAATGTTGGGTGTTAACATGCGGGGACATTTTATGTAGTCTCAAACTTTTTGTTGTTTTCGTTTTCTCAGGAAAGTCAACAAGATCGAAGACAAGAAGAAGAAGGGGAAGGAGAAGAGACAGTGGACCAACGGAGGGACAACCAAAGATATGGCCGGGCTAGACTACAGCGCCGAGAAGGGCGGTGACGGGGAAAACGGCGGCATGAACGGAAAGAAGTTCCCATTGGAGGAACAGGTAAGGTGGTGGTCAGGGGACCAGTTTCATTGAGTTTATGCGCACGAAACTGCTAACAGTTGCCAGCGAAAATGCCATGTGATGTGTATAAGTGTTGACCGGTGCCCTTCTTGTTTTTGCTAAGCAGTTATTTCTCCTAAGCAGACAAGGTGTGTGTGTGTCTGAATGCTGAAGATGCAAATGTTGCATTAGCACAGATTATAGGTTTACTTGGTTTTTTTTTAGCTATTGAGAAAAACACTGAAAAAGGACAATTTGTCGAAAATAAATGTTTGTTTTGTTGTGAGGTATGCTCACCTATGTCACATGAGAGACTTGAGAATTTTTGTTAATTCAGTACACAACGTTGCTTATTGCCTGTTTATTTACATTTAGGAGTTTCATTATTTTTGCTGTTTGTTGTTATTGCTGTTCATTTTATCCCAAGAAGGTCAGGCACGATGCTCTGCTGATTTTAAAAACTGATTTCCAATTTGTTTTACCCTACAAAAAAATCTGTGAGATTGTTATAAAAATATAGGACTTTAAAAAGCCCATCGAAGCCTTTTACCATTTGTCACTCGGGCCTTGCACTCATTATGATTTTCAATTTTGTTTGGGTCAAATCTCAGGGCTGTTGAATAGAGTTTTTATGTAGATGCAAATCTTGTAGGTTGTGTCTTTGTGCAATGGCTACCAGCCACTTGCGGCTGCTCAGGTCCAGGCATAAATTTTATCTGTGAGAGGGCAAGGCCACTTTTATTTTGTTATTAAGGGCACTTCCATTGAAAATCTTGAAGTCTATGGGAAACTTTTGAAGGGGCACCAAGGCCAAGACCAGGGGCAACGGAGGCCACTGCCTTGGTGGCCTCTGTGTAAATCCAGGCCTGCAGGTTTCTAAAAGGGTAACACTTTTAGTTTTGTTTTTTGGGGATGTCAGATGGCCATGGTCGGCTCGATGGCGGGCGATCTTCAGAATATCGACGAGTCCAGCGGTGAAGATGAGGATGAGGATGATGATGAGGAGGAGGAGGAGGAGGAGGAAGAAGAAGAGGTCACTCAGTCAAAGGAGAATGTCAAGACCCAGCAGCCGAGCCGGAGCAAGTAAGCGAGCGTCTCTTACTCATTACTCGAGGAGAAAAAAAACAAACCCTCTTTTCAGAGCCAACACTCCCTCAAAAGAGATTTTATACATGGTTGTACCTGCAAGTTTACTATTTATGTATTTATAGTTGCTTCTTACCCCTCTTTTTGTTCATTGCATGGATGTGCAGGGCTCATGTTTTTTTACCCTGGACCAAAGGCCCCAGGAGAGGGCCCAGTTTCATACAGTTGCTTAACGGCTGATTCTGTGCTTACTGTGCAAGTTTCCATTTCGTAGCGCTGCTAAGCGTAAGCACACGAAAAGGCATGCTATCCTTCCGGTGCTTTACTGTATGAAAATGAGTGGCGTAACAATGCAAATTCGTGGTGAACGCACAAGCTGGCTGCTTAATTTTCTTGCTAAGCTGTGAAATACGCTCATGTTTAATCAAGCCCATGAACTTTGCATTGCTGAAGCAGATGTCTAACCACTAGACCACTGAGCTAGCCCGGGGGCTAGAGGCAGTTTGAATCCTATATTTTAGCAACGGGTACCACAACGATTTAATAGATGTTAAATTTGAAATGGGGATAAAGAACACTATTTGGTTGTTCTCATTTTCCTAATTTTTGTACCTGTTTTCATTTTGCAACAGGTCATCCAAGTCCAGTGGCTTTGGTGTGTTCAACATGTTCAGGGGCCTTGTTGGGTCCAAGACACTCACTAAGGAAGATATGGCCCCTGCAATGAATAAAATGAGAGATCATCTTACTGGTAAGTTTATCATCTTTAAAGATATTCATGTCTTGGGGCCTTGTACTGTTTGCTCTGAGGAAGGTAGTGGCCCCTGAAATGAATAAAATGAGAAACCATTGCTATTTGCGAGAAGCTACATGCAGTGACCGATGTTCAGGGACCTGTTCCATGGCAGATTTGGTCCCTACAATGAATAAAATGAGAAGCCACGTAGTTGTTTGTTTGTTTGTCCAAGAATACTCCTAGGTGAAGAGAAGCAATTGTAGCTAGAAGTCTTGATCAAGGACACAAAGGCCATGACAGGGATTCAAACCCCACACCCGATGTCTTGGCCACCATGACTTGAGCATGGTGCATTTGAATGCTCAGCCCTTATGTACAGTTTTGCCGACCTGTTTTCTGTAGCCATGTTGTTTTTCTCTTGTTTAACTTATTGTAATCAGAATGAGGCTGGAAAAAAAATAGTCTGGGTCCTTCGGACAAAAGTAGATTAAGTGCTATAGTTGTCATTGTACGGTACAGGGTACACTACAATGATGGCCATACCTTGATTAATATTATATACATCCGTCTAAAATACCATTTATAACGTCACGAAAATCGTTCCTTTTTTACAGCCAAGAATGTGGCCTGTGACATCGCAGAGAAACTGTGTGAGTCTGTGTCCACGAAACTTGAAGGCAAAGTCTTGGGCACCTTAAACCGTAAGTAGTGTTCAAGTTTTGTTGATGAGAGGATTTTTTTTTTATTGGGTGCAACAATCATAGCTCATTGTGTAAATTTGGGTTTAAAAAGATCCTTTGTAGCATTTGATAAAAAAGTTTGTACATTCAAGATTCAAGAATCAAGTTTTATTCAATCACATTAAGAACATAAGAATTTTCTTCCCAGTGTGTGATGCGGCATCATAAACAATTATCATACTCTGCTAGAAAAGTCTCCGCCAGGATGGAAACACGAGACCATTACTCTAAAATGCGAAAAGATGGTTTTGGCCTCGCGTTTCGACAAATCATTACAAATGATTGCACAGCATTCTCATGCTTCGATCCTGGCAGAGTCTCTCTATAAGAAAGGTGGCAACGTGATATAATTATCACCTTTTCATTTATGCCACATGTTTGTTTTGCATGGTAAGCACTTTGCAGCAGCCGTTTTATTTTCGTTACTTTGTTATTGTGTTTGCGCAAATAACGACAGCGGGGAAGTTTGCATTCCTTGGTTAAACACTATTTTTGCTATCGCCCAATCAGGTGTGACGTCAGTGGTGCGAGAAGGCATCCAGGAGTCCCTGGTCCAGATCTTGTCTCCCCGTCGTCGGATCGACATCTTGCGAGACGCCATGGAGACTCGCTCTCGTGGCCGGCCTTACTCCATGGTGTTCTGCGGCGTGAACGGCGTGGGGAAGTCCACAAACCTGGCCAAGGTAAAAAAAAGACTTGCTGCATAATTCGCCACCTCGGAGCAAGTTAAGAGAGTGTAATAATAATATTAATAATAATATCAGGGCCCAGTTTCATAGAGCTGCTTAAGCACAAAATCTAGCTTAGCTTGATAAAATAATGCTTACTTGGTAATGGTTACCAACTAAAATACCATTTCACATGTAGCATCTGTGACTGGTGTCCTGCTTATTGTGGTTTAACAACTCCAGCGGTTGTCAAACCACTGGCAATACTCAGAACCACCACAATTCATAAGAGATTTATTACACGGTGTCTCCGAAAACCTCACTTGATTGTATCTTCACCAAGTTTCAAACCCTACACAACTTGAATTTTGTTGTTCTACTGTCGATCGCCAGATCTGTTTCTGGTTGGTGGAGAACGGTTTCAACGTGTTGATCGCCGCATGCGACACATTCCGTGCGGGGGCCGTGGAGCAGCTGCGCACCCACACCAGTCATCTCAACGCCCTTCATCCCGCCGAGAAACACGACGGGCGCTCTCCGGTCCAGCTGTACGAGAAGGGGTACGGGAAAGACGCAGCTGGTATTGCCATGGAGGCCATCAAATACGGTACGCTGATGAGCACAGAATGGGCTTGAATTTCGTGGAGAATACACAAAACAGCAGGCCCTTCAGCTGAAAATTTTACTGGACCAGAATTGTTTTTGTTTAACAAGATCAGAATCAAAGTGAAAAAAAAGAAGATTTACTCAGTTTAACAAAGCACAAAGGGAAGATTGATCTCGTTTGTTTTATGGGTGAGTGCAGTTCAGTACTCAACAGAATTAAAAGATGTCTATCAGACTTGAAGTCACCATTTGAACATCATTTTATTGAACATACTACAATGTGAGGTATTACTATTCAATTTAAAAGCACGAGACTGCCAGACTTGTCTGGTCATGTGTTTACCTGCCCAAGGCTAGAAACACTGGCGTCGGGCCTGCGTTCCACTGTAAATTTTGAGCCCTGGGCACAAGGTTGTGGACAGAATACCAGTTGGCGTATGGTGTTGATCATAAAGATATGCATGGTGTCTGTTGCCATCGTGTCTTCATTTGGTATGAAAGGTTGACATTTATTGATGTTTACGTTTGTATTTTGTCTTTCTTTCGCAGCTCGTGATTACCACTTTGATGTCGTCTTGATTGATACGGCAGGACGTATGCAAGACAACGAGCCCCTGATGAGAGCCTTGTCAAAGGTGAGACTTCACTAGGGACGGGACATTTAACCGGTTAACTGTTTGGCGGGTTAACTGGTTAACCATTTAACTGGTTAAACGGTTAAATGGTTAAACGGTTAAATGGAGCCCCTGTTTAACCTGAGCATGCCCCAAGTACAACAAACTGACGGTTGACAGTATTTTCTTATTTTAGCAAAGTCTTTCTGAAAGCCTTCGAGAAAGAGCAGAGTCGAAATGTCAGGCCGATAGCTATTTTTTGCATTAATATCGAGGTCCTTTTGGTTGGTAAGCAGTTTGCAACCGCTAATTCTATTTTCTGTTTTCTTATCCATGACAATATTGGTTTTACACTCTCCCAACAGCTCATCAAGATAAACCAGCCTGATCTTGTCCTGTTCGTTGGTGAAGCTCTCGTTGGGAACGAGGCTGTGGACCAGCTGACGAAGTTCAATCGCGCCCTAGCCGATCACTCCGACATGGATAAGCCCCGACTCATCGATGGAATAGTCCTGACTAAATTTGATACAATCGACGACAAGGTAATGTGAGCAGTACACTCTAGACTTAAGGACAAAATACATGATTGGTTATCATCAAGAAAATCATTTGATTAAAGCTTTCTAAGCTCTTTTTTTTTAAAATAATGGCAAGAAAACGGCAAGAAAACATGACCCTGAAAAAATTGGTAATTTTAAATTGCTATCAGAAATTCTACTTGTCATAAATATGGTAATGGTAGTAAGCATCCTGCAGAAATACTTTCGTCTGAAGAGTGCCCACATTGATTTGAAATTAATCAAAAGCCTGACGAAAAATTTGAATCTGCAAAGATCGCCTTCAGGACAGACTTTGGAGATTTTTTAAATTTTCGTGGTGTCCGTTTGTGAATGCTACAGCCAGAGAATGGCAGTTGGTGCCTGCTGTCACCTCGCTAAACGTTGATGGATTTGACTTTCTTGATGAAGAGCATTGTGACAATTTTTAGCAATTTTACTGAACAAGTAGACACTGTATTCAGCTGAAACTTTCACGGGTGACTTTTATTGCATCTTTATTGATGCGTTACGTCGACAGAAACCAATCTATTATGAGGTCAGTCATTTTTTTTTTTTTTTTTTTTTTTTTTTTTTAGGTTGGGGCAGCTATCTCCATGACCTACACCACGGGCCAGCCTATCGTGTTTGTCGGCACCGGGCAGACTTACCGTGACCTCCGCAAGCTCAACGTCAAAGCCGTCGTCAACGCTCTCCTCAAAGCTTAAAAGAAAGCCTCCCTCCATTAAAAAAAACCCCCAAAACACCTTGGAACCTTTTACAACCCTCCTTCCTAAACGAGAGCAACATTTTGTCGTAAATTGTTAGTAATTGTACTTGAATCGACCTTGAAACTGGAAGTTGAAGTGAAGTCTGGCAATATGAATTAACTGAATTGAATTGAATAATACAACTCCATCAGCAAACTTAAACTTTAGCAGCAAAGTTGCGAAGCTTTCTTTCATAATGTTTGGAATTGAATTGAAAAAATACTGCATTATACATGAGTTATTTCACGTTCTTTAACAAATTTGCCACCATCAGTACAATTCATTAATACATTTTTTTTTTCTAGCATCATGCTTATTCTGTGAAATTCTTGACCTCTTAGGTTAATGAAATTTATCCGAGATTTACCGAAGTTGGTAGACCGTGTCGTCTTGTTTTTGCAAAAAGAGTGACCTTGTACATTCCAGGCCATTTCCTAGCAGGCAAGATACCACACTGGTCGTATGAGAAACTTTACATTCATCATACCACACTAAATCAAGAATTTTATAAATATCAGCTGCAGAAGATATGAGATGTGTCTCCATTCTTCATATATCCAAAAGTTGACAACAACGAGTGTGTGGTGCAAATCGTGCCTGCAGGATGTCCAGGCACTGTGGCTTTTTTTCGTAAGCGTGATGTCATGGGTTACATGATCTAATAAAACAATAGTATATTTGTGAGGGTATTTTACGGTAAGCATCAACTTATGGTACATGATTGAGTTTGGGTAAAACTTATTCCCATCCTCTTTTTTTGTAATAAAATGTATCCTACAACCAACCAGTCAGTGTCAAAGGGGGGGGGGGCACATTAAAAGCTGCTTTCTATCATTGCAGACGTTTTGCACATTCTTCCAAGTGGTTATTTTGATTTGACACATTGAAATAAGAGTTGAGTGTTGAGGCACAGAGTGTTCTTGCATATGATAGTATTACAAATGGGCTTGTCCATGACTCTTTACATACCAGCTTCACCACACTACTAGCCGCACTTCTACTTCTGCTCCGTTACACGGCATGATCCATATGTCAGGATATAAACGCCAAGAAGCAATAATATTTAAGGTTTTGCGCAAGGGCACAAACGCGCGGATTGAGACTCAAACCCACATTTATGTTGATTCGGCCACCACATTGTGAATTGGGTGCGCTAGACCGCTTGGCTGAGACATGCCGAATGCCACACAGTAGGAATCACATGTTTGCGAATTGCATTTACTTAAGCGGCGGGAAAAATGTGTACTGCATATGAAGTACTGTGGGGATCAAAGCCTGGTTTCTCAACCTTGTTTCGGTACTCGTGCAGTACACTGGGAATGGCAAAGATCTGTGGGCCCCCGGCAGCAAGGTCGCACAACACTCTACTACCGCAGGCAGCGAACTACAGTCGTGCAGTGCGAAGCGTTTTCCAGGAGTAGTGCAACCGCTTTGGACAGGCTATATTATTACCAACAGAAGTATTCCTCAGGACAATTTGTACTGGTTTACTGAAAGTATAGATAGTTCCCAACAGACGCCATCTTTACGGGCAACTTGCATTTTGCATGCAGGCGTGTCAAGCATGCAAAGCGTTTTGTGAAATGTGCGCGTGCTGCATGCCTTTATCAAGCAAACCACATAACTGTGTGTTCCAAATTACCTGTTAAGATGGCCGATTTACGTCATATTGCAACCTATCTATAGCATACAAGAATATAAGTTGTTAACTTTGTTTTTCCGAGATATGTTTTTCCACTGACGCAACGCTTTTGTCAGTCAACTCTACTGACCTTTTCTTCCTTTTGGTTGGTAAGCAGTTTGCTACAGCCAATTCGATTTTCTTAATCATTAAAAATGAATAATGGGTACAGAGTCATTTTTAATTATTAACAGTCTCCTTAAATTGAAATAGCTATTAAAGTTTTATCAGATTCAACCGACAAAAGCCCTTTTCGAAACCAGAGGCTTTTGGCTTAGGCTTTGGCTACCACTCAAGGCTGAGGCAACATCTGCCTGTATGAAGCCTGTTTGCAAGAACTTGACGTGAAAATAACCGGGAGAGCCTAAGCCGTAGGTCAAGCTTGGTTTTGAGAAGGGCGTTATATCTATTTATGTTCTATAAATGTTATACCATTTAATTGCATTATATTTGTCAAAACAAAACAGGAATTTAAATTGGATTTTGGAAAAGTGACTAAAATTCAGAATTATTGAAATATCGCATTGACTTTATTGAATGTAGTCGGTCTCCATTTCTTGTTATAAAAAGTGCTTCAGTACTAGAGGGTCGCCATTAGTTGCAATTTCATAATTCACCAAAAGGTCATTGAATGAATAATGCATATCAAGTTGAAAAGTAAATCAAAATCAACAAATGAATGTTTTACAAATAACCTGAAGACCACTCTTGATCAATAAACCTCATTTACCAGGAGCTCCAAAATATGCAAAAGCAATTTTATTACCCTCCCAAATTGCACTAATGACCTTATAGTCCTGAGCCTACAGCTTGAAGTTTTCTTGGATGAGAAATTTAGTTTTTTATTCCGAATTCAGACATTAGTTTTGATGTCATCGTGGTGGGAAAAAAAAAGTAGCTGGTGTTTTCCTTAGACAGTGTTAGATATCAATAAACCCTGCTCTTTGATCTACTTCACTACTACTGTCCAAAAACCAATACTGGTTAAAAACAAAAACTTGAAATCTATAATTCGAGGGGTTACCAAAAGGTGGAAGGGTCATCATTTCAACATGACGAGGGCACTACATATGTACAGGGATTTCTTTCTTTTTTTCTTGGGAGGGGTGGGTGGGGGGGGGGGAACTTGGATTATAGGGGCACAGAAAAAGTGGGTGTCGGAGGGGGAAAGTGCCTCAAGGCGCCACTTCTCTTGAATGCGATAGTGCAAGACATTAAGTCCCCACCTCTATAGGATTTTTATTTTCAGGGTAAATATTTCTTGACGTTGTATTTACAGAAAACGGCACGTCATTTGAAATGTTTTTTTAATGCTCCAACAAATGGAAATATTATCATCCACCCCCCCCCCTAAAGTGATGATGCATCTCATCCCAAGTCTCCATGTACACATGAAGGTAGAAATTTAAAACATTTCTATCTCCATGATGTGTGGTACTAAAAGGACTAAAAGGTACTAACCCCCCCCCCCAATATCATAAGATTATTTTCGAAACCACAAGAAACACTATTTTCATTGAATTCTATGAGGCCACACTATTCGATTATCAGTAATGCCGCATAGAGCGTTGTGAATATAGGCACACTAGATCGCCCCAAAAGTAATAGCGCCCTCTATTGGAATAAAAATTTATAATGTTGCAATTTTCGAAACGAGGCTGTTGAACTTGAGACTGGTTCCAACCTGAAGACTGCGCACAAAAGTGAAGTGGTGAGGAGGCTGGAGACAGACATTAAGAGCAAGTCAAAATGGCGACAAGTCAATCGCTATTAATTTTCTTTGACATAAACAATTAAAAATTTGAACAAAATAACGTGTATGGGAGTGTAAAATTTAACTCCATTCCGCCATTATGGATGCAGAAGATCTTCGAGGCCAGCCAATTGACGAAAATGAGGTTAACCGAAGAACAGAATTAATAACAAACGCCGCTGAAAAGTACTTGAATGGTGAGGTGTCGGAAACGGACAACGCTACGACGGTAGAAACGGGTACGTTTTGCATTGTAAATCGTGTGCATTGCACAGGTTTAAAACGAACATTTGAATGTGCTTTCCTTGTTGATAAATGTGGTGCTGAAGTCTTCATTAATAGAATCAATGAAGAACATATGAAGTGTAGAATTTGTGCCATGTATACTATTAACCATGGTGCATGAGATTGTCTGGCATGTCTGGGTGTGTGGACAACGGTAAAAACGATGTGGATGGAAGCCAGAAAATTGTTTGTGAACTGGTCACAGATGGTGGTGTGGTGGTAATTAATAACTTAACTTTTAAGTGAACGCCATCACTCGGGCTCAGTCAGTCAGCAGATCAGCAGCCAAACTGTTACTTTTCGCAAATACCAGCTCATGATTAATAATTTAATAAATAAAACATACTGCAACAACAAACTGCCAGTGGAAAGAGTGGTGTATTCAAATTCAATCCTGTGACGGTGTATGAAGGAAATTGCCAGTTTCTTTCTCACAGTCACACTCGCACTCAGTCACACCACACACTCGACTCGTGTAAATGGTTCAAAAACAAAAGGCAAAAATTGTTATTATAATTATTATCATTTATTCAGCCAACACAACGATACAAACAAGACAATAAAAAATTACTTCCAGATGGATGGGCTTTGAGAAACAAAAGCAAATTATTTATTCTGGCCCGTAGACCTGCCGCCCCACATCTGGTTGTAAAACAAGTAGAGTAAAATAAAAAAAATATAAAAATGTATGTAAAAATTTACATGAAGAAAATGAACTATAAATAAAAACAGTGTACATTAAAGGTAATTTTAAAAAATATAACATTGTATCTATTGTTTATTGATTGGTAGCGCATATGGTTTACTGGGAATCCCAAGATAAGAATTAAGATTGTAGACATAATAATAATAATAATAATACTGGGTTCTTATATAGCGCTTTATCACACCCCCAGGGGCGTATCAAAGCGCTCAGTATTTTTTCCTGCAAGGTATGTGGAGCTACATTTTGAAGTATGAGACCTATTCCTTTATAGCACCATGTAATGGTTTACAAGGTGCTGTGGCGCAATATGCAGCCAATCAAACCAGGAACACCAGGGCGGACCCTACTCCTAGAACTATTCGGTTCGTTCCGCTATCGTCTCCCCGACCCTTATAGGTCATCATGTAAAAAATCCTATTCAAAACTTTTTCCCCTTCGTTTATGCACCTGGACTTCTCTTTTGAAAACGGAGCTCGCCAAAATTAGGCTCTATCTATTCATTGTTTTCAAAGTGAGCTCGGGGTGGGTCCAGAAAATCCACTCCGCAAAAAAAAGGTGCAAAAAATGATAAATTCCCATCGTTTATTCAGAATCGTCGCCTTCCGATAACAAAATGGCTGCCGTCGCTTGTATCACTGGTATGCTGCGTGCAACACTGGTCCACGACATGCCTTCGCATAGTATTCTGTGTGCAACACTGGTCCACAATAATCAATGGCTTATCTTTTATCCGTAAACCGTTGGTTATTGTGAACCAGCGTTGCGCGCAGCATACCATTGACACAAGCGACGGCGGCCATTTTTTTTATCGGAAGGCAACGATTCCGAATAACGATGAGAATTTATCGTTTTTTGCACCTTTTTTTTTGCAGAGTGGATTTTCTGGACCAACCCCGAGCTCACTTTGAAAACAATGAATAGATAGAGCCTAATTTTGGCGAGCTCCTTTTTCAAAAGAGAAGTCCAGGTGCATAAACGTGAAGGGGAAAAAGTTTCGAATAGGATTTTGTACATGATGACCTATGAGGGTCGGGGAGACGATAGCGGAACGAACCGAATAGTTCTAGGAGTAGGCGGACCCCTTCTCTTTACGATAAGTGTACTGGGTTCTTTTACGTGCGTTACACAACACACGGGACCAACGGCTTTACATCCCATCCGAAGGATGAAGCAATCATGGTTAAGTATCTTGCTTAAGGACACATGTGTCACGACCGGGACTCGAACCCACACTCTGCTGATCAGAAACACCAGAGCTTGAGTCCGGTGCTCTTATCCGCTCGGCCACGACACGCCACATCAGGCTTTCAAGAGCCAAGGGCTATCGTAAAAGTACACATTTGGCAAATTGTTAAACTTTTTCCCCCCAGCATTTGAAAATGTAAACTTGAGCATACACAATAGACAATGCTAGATCCTTTCATGCGATGCGCCATGTTGAATCAACTTGATAAATGCACTTGACGCACAGCGTAAGAAGAAGCGCACACAAAGTCATGAATCGTTTAAAATGTTCATTCCAAATAAGCAGAGTACCATGGCGCACTAGGTAGGGATGTAACATGAAAGGATCTAGCTTGTCATGTTAGCTTGTCATTTCACTGGTCCGTCAGCTTTTTTCACTAGTCCATATTTCTTATTAAATAGGGATCCTTATCAACACTGAACTAGTCAGCCAGACCACTCATGCCACTTAGAGTGAAGTTTGACTGGTCCTCGGATGTTTTAACTGGCATTTTGCCAGCGGAACAGTGTTAAGGGAGAGCGCTGTGTATGAATTTAGAGTGCTCCTTTTTGTACATGTTGTAAGGGTAATTGTTAGCTATTTTGCAATGAAGCCATATGTACATGTACATGTATGTATGACGTACAGCGTAACACCATGTAATCATAATGATTGTACAGTATACACATGATACTAAAATTCTGTCTTCGAAGCACTTTGACTTTCATAAGTTTACCCTTATTACTCTTCCATGATAAGTACACAGGACCTACACTAGTACATGTATGTACCCCCATCTTAACCCTAACCCCCATTAGGGTCTCTCCACAAAGCCTGCCAAATACAACAGAATGCAACACAGTTGAAATGAGAACCATGCCATTTGCAACAAAATGCTAAGGGATTTTGTTGCATTGTGCAGGCATGTTGTTTGTGTTAGGACTGAGCAATGGTGGTTGCCCTGCTAAATGCAACAGTATGCACATAAGTGTAATGTTTAACTGTTATTATACAGTCTTTTGAACATGATTTGAACTATGATTCTTACCTAATATTACATCATACTTCTCAATACTTTTCCCATAAAAAATATTTTGAAATACCCAAATTGTATACATGTAAGTTGTTCAGATACAATAGAAGCACCCAAACCTATATGAGGTCACTTCACTGCTGAATGCAACAAATTCAGTCAAAAAATGACGTCTGAGTTGACTGCCAAATGCAACAGATCACAACAACTATTACCATTTGGTGCATATTGTTGCATTTAGCATGGTTATGGTTAATGTCCCATTTGAAGGACATACTAAGTGTCTTGCATTGTTTGGAAGGGGCTTTTTGCCTCATGTGTATCATGTTGGTCATTTTTGTATACATGTAATTTGTGTTCAGTTGAATAGTTTCCAGGGTTCTTCCCAGGTTTTTTCACAAATTTGGGGCATTCTGGACCCAATTTCTTTTTTATGTTTGGCCGAAGTATGTCTTTGGAATATTTTCTACTTGGCGTTTATCATTTTAATTGCCCTTCTTTGCAATCTGGAGCATTCTTAATTCTTTTCTCTCCATTTAAAAAAAATATAAAAAATAAAAATAATGGTTGCGTACCAGCCGAAATGTGCTCATATCGGCACGCAATTTGCACTTATCGGCCCGGTACACAAGCTTGTGTATTGTATACAGTCGACTCTCATTATAACAAGGTCGTTGGGACTGGTCAAATTACCTCTTTATAACAGGAATGTTGTTATTAGGGGACAGCAAAACAAAGAAACACAAAGCAGAAATGAGATTCAGGACTTCACAATTTACCTTTTAACAAGCAGAACCTATTTATAACGTGCTCTTTATAATGAGAGCCGACTGTACATGTTCATTTATGGCTATTGCCCGTACTGATAAATCCTTTAAATTTGCCTCATGTACAATGTAACAGTGGAAATGCACATTGGATGTTACATAGTTGCACTCAGGCCAGGGCTCAAATTTTACACTGGACTGCGGCCCAAGGCCAATAGTTTTAGTTTTAGGCCAGTAAAAGTTTGAGTTTGTGTTTTTCAGTTGAATGTTACTGTCAAAGAATAGTAACTCACTATGTAACATCTTGAAAAGAAAAAAAATTATATGTTCAAATGTTGACTTTAAATCTGATACATACCTTGCAATTCTATTGAGTAGTGACATATTAAAGTATACTTTATAAAAACCATAAGACAAATGAAATCAATCTCCTCTTACATGTCTGAGCGCTTTTTTAATTTTAAACTTAAATGCATGTGAAACTGGGTCAGGATTTTTATATATTTTTTATTCTGGTCTAAAACAAATTCTGGTCCGGTAAACACTTTGAGCCACAAGACCTGTGGTCTTATGGATTCCTCCCCCCCCCCCCCCCAATTTGAGCCCTGGTACTACACAATGTACGTGGACCAGGGCTCGAAGTTTGGGGAAATATCCACAAGACCACAGGGCTTGTACATGTCTGCATGTAGCTCAAAATTTTTACTGGACCAGAAATTATTTTACAAGACCAGAATCAAACTGAGTTGAACAAGCACTAAGAGAAACTCTCTCTCATTTGTCTCATGTGTAGTACTTCGATACTGAAGAGAATTGAAAGATACTTATCAGACTCGTGGTCGAAATTTTTTCACAAAAATATTACACAATGCGTTAGCCTATTATTACTCAATAGAAAAATACAACACCACCGGTCTTGTCCAGTTTTGAGCTTACTGGCCCGATGCTAAAATCACTGGCCTCGGTCCTGTGGTCCAGTTTTAAGCCCTGTGTACACAGTACATGTACATGTACATGTATATGTACATGCCTACAGGCATGACAGGTGCCTTTAGGCTGTTTTTTTTAGTAAATACTTGGATTACAGATTTCTCGGCTACAAAACATGAGCGGGGAGCGGGAGAAAGAAAAAAAACATGGCCAGGGTTACGGAATTTCCAGCTAAAAAAAAAAAGAGTAGGGCAGGAAAAAATATATATAATGTAACAGCCTTCCGAAGGCACGTGTACAGCCCCCAAAAGTGTATCTAGGCCTACTAGGCCTACATATGAAAATTTAGGTAGAAAAGTACACGCTCATTGTTGGTGCTACCATCACTGCGCTCAGCCGTCATTGTGAATGTGCATTGAATGCGCGCTTCGGCACTAGTGCTATGCCCAAACTCGCACAATGGCCATTTGTTGACAGAAGCCGTCGATATTGCATGACTTATGGTTGTGAGTGCACGTAGTTCTTACAATACTAAAAAATGGTCCATGTATGAACTCGGTCAAATAGTACGGTCTATAAACACTAAACAGACTAATAATTTTGTACGTGAATGCATGGAATTGGTGTGGTTTACAACGTACATCGGTTGCCGGCCCAGTGCTACGTGTTATGTAGTCTAGCACAACATGGAAGCGTCCATAGGCCCTATCGTCACTGTGTGATCTTAACTGTACATTTGAAAGTATTTGATTTGTACACGATCAGTGGCACTCCAAAGGACTATTTTTGTTGGATGTCGATTCCGCAATCTAAATTTTTAAAAACAAATGGCCTTACCTGGCTGTCACAGTTGTACAGTACATGCAGGCATGCACGGATGTAATAATGTTACATTTGTACACATGGTGTGTACATGATTATTATAATTGCATGCAATATACACATGTACACACACATGTCACTGTACATTATGCTTGTACTAACTTAGGGTATAATGTACATGTATGCATTCATGAGTACCCAGGCTGTACTCAGAGCTACAGCATGTGTACAGTGTACCAACAATCATCTGATCAGTCCATAAAACTTGAACACTTAACATCACACATTACGCATTTGCTTCACATATGCATACAGTGTACAATTACTTAACGCATGTACAGCATGTACAGTATGCATATTTTTCGTCAAATCTAATCACTCATTTCATTGTTCAATAGGCATTTTTGTTGATGGAAACTGTTCATTCTTAGATGCCCATGCGCTTTTGCGAAATATGTGAACTTTCGGCATGTCCAAAAAACGTTGTGTTTTGTTTTTCCTACATACAATGTAGGTACATGAACATCATGTATGCACATGTACATGTACACATTATGAACATTTTATATAAAATGTTTACATATATACACATACCATGCCATGTGCGCGTCATTTTACAAATGTAGCATAGAGGATGCTTGAGGATCCCCCTGAAGACATTCAGAGCATACTGATCGAAATGCTGAGTTGTCAAACCACCGGTTCTTCTCAGAACCGCCACCATTACCTAAAAGGGAATGTACGCATCACCGCAAACCTCACCTGATTGTACTCCCACCATGCAAAGTTTCAAATAATCATACTAACATTGTTCAAGACGTGGAAAGGTAAAGATTTTCACGGAGATTTACGTCCTCTACACGTGTACAATTAAGGTTTGGAATTTGAACGTGTGTGATTGTAATAATTCGGGCCTCGAAATAACCTACGGCACCCACAGCAATTGCCGTGGTGCCCTAAGCTTTTGCTGTGGTGCCCTTTGCAAAGTGCCCCTTCAAGAGCGAAGTTCCAGGCCTGATCATTGATACTTACATAAGTTCCTTTGTTTTCTCCATTCTATCCATTTACAGTGATGGCTCAACAGTTGTTGACAACCACCCCGCTTGAGATGGGACTTCAGATGCACAACATAACACCAGATGTCTCGTAAGTGAACCATTCTCCAAGTAGATCTTTATGCACATGACGTAATTTGTGTAGGGTGCCCTCGCCTGGAGGTCAAGAGGCTGTTCATTGGCCAATATTGGGCGCCGCACGTACAAATCTGTGCATTTCCATTGTTTCACAATCGGTTTTATCTCTAAGATAGCGGCTTGATGACATCAATGCATAATGTCTGTAGACACCTTGCATATGACATTACAAGCCCAAACAGCGCCCAAACAGCGCCCTCACTGAGGTCAATGAAGACATACATGTATCATTGGCTGAGGGTTAAGTGTTGCGCGTACATGCACACAGGCGCTTGTTCTCATAGAACTTGTGCATTGACACCATCAAGTCGCCAGCCGCCATCTTAACAATAGAAACATGCAGATTTGTATGCATGGCGCACATGATTGGCCAATGAACAAGCTCCTTTTGACATCCAGGCGAGAGCGCCCTACTCAAATGATGTCATATGCATATATAAGGTCATTGTTTGACCTCAGCAATGGGGTGGGGGGGCAATGCAAGGGGTCACATGTTTAGGGCTGGGTATCCCTGTGAAAGCTTTTTTGTTTTATGCAAGTAGGACTTGCTTAATTTATGTGCATTTATGATTCCAATAGGTTTGCAGTTTTAAGGTTTTATCATAGTGTTAGCTAGAGGGGTGTCTGGGTGTCTTTTGGACACACTGTTTTACATTTGGACACCCTGTTATGTTATATCTGTCATTTACATGTATTATGCATTGTAAGTTAACATTTTGGACACCCAGTTTTTACAGCAAATTTGGACACCCTTTTACCAAATCCTGGATAAAACCTTGTATTCTATTTATTATTATTATTATCATTAGACATTATTATTACTGATATATTGTATGGTCATAATCAGTTGTCTTGTTTTATGAATTTGATATATTTAAAACCTTATGCTTTAAATGTAGTCATGGTAGTTTGTACTTTTTATATGTACAATGTGTTAGTACTACATATTTCTGGCTTTTGTAAAATCTGCTCATTTGTCATGATCAGGGATGAGATTTTTCAGACTTTTGTCTGAATTCAGACTTTTTATGTCATCCTGGTGAATAAAAAAAAAGACTTTAATTTTTCCACATATGTTAAAATTTAAGGAATTAAAGACTGACACTTTGATCTACTTCACTAATGCTTAGGACACGTTCCTAAAAGCCATTTGACTTCCAAAGCCTCCCTATGATGACTCTTATCCCTGTCATTTAATAATTTTGTTTTCTTCAATCTCTTGCTTTTTCTCATCAGACAAGACAGAAAGAAGAGAGACTCGCACAACGAGATCGAACGGCGTCGGAAATGCAAGATCAACATCGGCATCATTAAACTTGGTGATATCATCCCGATATGCCAGACGACCAAAATGGTAAGTTGCTCTTAGTCTAATTTGTCACTCCGAGTTTGAGGTTCGCTGGCATAGTGTCCGATGATCAGGGGTGATTTTGTCAGTGTACAGTCTGCAAAAAAATCAGAACATTTCCGACAAAAGACAAAAAGTAAAAACAAAAAGCCTGGCAAAAGAAGCTTTTTGAGCCCTGTACCTAAAAACGAGGGCACTATTTGCTACTTCTCTCCAGTTGTTGCTCATGATCTTACATGTACATGTTTTGAGGGCAGTCAATTGTCAGCCACCTTATTGCTGTATGTTTTTCATTGATGATCGTGTCGTGTCAGTTGCCATGCTGCTTGTGTATTGTGGGATTTCTCTTGTGAGTGGCAGTAAAGATTTCTTCTGGCATACAGATCTACATGTATCTAGATCTACATGTATCTATTTACACGATTTATGCCATGATTTGTATTCATTATTTCTTACACACATGTATTCATATAATTAATTTGGGTAATACTTGTAATTCCTATGAACCTGCTCTTTTAAGTCTCGGACTTGACTCTCTTACTGGTAGGCGGGAGGCTCACTGCTGTAGCTTTGCTGCTGGGGTACAGTTGTTGACAACCCTCCCACAAAAGACCTCCCCCCTACCAGGCCTGAGAGTAACGGTTGTAACCTCTGTAATTGTCACAATATCTCCAAAAGAAGTAGTTATTTTTAAAATAGCCCTATGCCTGATTTCACGAATACATTTACTTACTTGATTCTAATTAACTGCCCATATTTAATTGTGTGTACATATTTGATTTTGTTTACTTCTCATTCTCCGCTTAATGTGTATTTTCAAATGTTTACCATATTTTTTAATTGTATAACTATTGTATTGGCATTGTAATTTGACCTTCGAGTCACAATATTAGCAATTTTTTAATAAAATTCAAATTCAAGTAATAAACCACCAGGGAAATTGACTCTGTAAATTCTAAATAATTTGGGGTCAAGCACAGAAAAATTGACTATAATGTGAGATTTGAACCATTGACCTTCGTATTAACGAGGGGCACTCCACCAGCTGAGCTATCAATTTTTCTTTGTTCAACCCCCTAAAAAATTTCAATTCAATACATGTGTTTTTGTTAGATTGGCTCGCTAGCTTGTCTATCTGCGGACTCATGAAACAAAGTGTTCCTATTTCAGTATTTCTGGTGTTCCATTGTTAGCAGTTGTATATTTGGGGAGCCTACTCGGCTTGAAAGGCGAATATTAAATACACATAAATTATCATTAAATTGTTGTTATTATTTTTATTTTTAGAGCAAGAATCAGATCCTGGAGCAGGCGTGTCTTTACATCGATGAACTCCGAGAGCAGAAGGAGAAACTCCTCCTGGCAAACACCTCCGACCCAGAAGGTAAGGGCTTGTACATCACTGGATCCAAATTTACACCGGACTGCAAGCCTGAGGCCAGTGATTTTAGCGTCAGGCCAGTAAACTCATGACTGGAGAAGTCAGGCAGTCTTTGGTTGTTGTTTTTTTACAAATGAATAAGTTATACTGAAATGTGTAAGATATTTTGAGATGCACCCTGACCCAAACCACAATCAAAATCATGTTCTGTCTGATTCTGTCGGACTGAGAATTGCAATTGGTGAAAGTAACATGCTTTGCATTGGATCAGGCATACCACCACTGCGGGAAACTTTCGGTGACGCTTGGTGGCAGCAGACAAACAAAGTACCGGGATAATGCATGTTCAGTACAAGGCCTTGTCTGAATTGGTGGCTACAGCTATGGTTATGGTGGGGTGTCATGTGGCCGAGTGGTTTAGAGCATTGAATTCAAGTTTTGATGATTAAGTCATCGGGTGTGGGTTCGAATCCCGGTCATGACACTTGTGTCCTTGAGCAAGATCATGAAGATCTTTTACTATAATTGCTTCTCTTCACCCAGGGGTATAAATGGGTACCTGCGAGGGTAGAGGTTGATATTGTGTTTGAAAAAGCCTTCAGAGCGCCACGGCAGCCCGGGCTGTATACTCCCCAGGAAGCTGAGAAAGATTACAGGAATGTTATTGGCCCAATGACCAGGGCACTAATGTAAAGCGCATTGAGACGTTATTGTAAAATCTGCTGTATAAGAACTGGTTATTGTTATTGTTATTACGGCTAGATCGCCAGGCCATCATGCTTCGAAGTATAGGCATTCTTTATAGCAACAGTCATTTATCCCTAGCTGTAGCCGCCAGTCTGGATACGGCTACAAGAATGTAAATACGAAATGGATAATTACCTGGTGTTTCTGGTGCCATCTAGTGTTCAAAAGTGTCCAACTCAGAGTCCAACAGTTTGGGTGTTGAGTTTGCTCATGGTGTTGGTTTTTTGTAAGGGTTAACTTTCAGTGACATTTTTACCTCTGCCGAAAACTTTAGCACTGACTAATGGTACTTGTGCTTTGATGCATTGTGTTTTATAGTACCTGTACATTATCATAGTTGTGTAGTAAAGGCAGAAATCTGCTGATACGATACTGTCGTTTTAAACCTCTTTGTTGCTTTTTAACTGACCATACCATGTACGTCTGTGTTTTATTGCAATTACATGTAATGTACAGTGAACATGTACATTGCTTTTGTTATCTTTGCACTATGTGACCAGGATTGTATGTGTAACTAGAGACATTTAAGTGCCGACCGCAAAATTTGTAGTTCCAGCCCAGTGGCACAATGCGCGCCACATTTTGTTTCGTCCAGTGACGTGACCAAACAAATTGTACATCTGCAAATAACTGACTTACATGTACCAGAATAAATTAATACATTATGTACGATGTTGAGTTAGACTATGTGTTTATTTTACGAATACATTAGCTAAATCATTGTACTTGCAGATCTTTGTTTAAGCCGACTAAAACATTTGATCGTCTGTCTATTAGGCACTAAAATTATTAAAAAAATATTTCAGCCATCTTTGTCTTATTTCCTGTTTGTCAAGTTTGTGTACTAATGAGTACCGATATTTGCATTGGAGGCCTAGACTATTTGCTCTTGGTGTCTGACTTTGACCTATTCCCAATTAGGCTATGGCTAGATCACCATGGTAACATTAATTGAAGCATAGGCTGCACTTGGCAATAGTCGCAGCTGCATGAAAGAGAACAGTATTTTTCTAACTTTAGTTTAGAAAAGTGTGGTTAGATTTTAATTTGTTAAGTGCATTGCAATCTCTAAAGATAGATAGGTTGTGTAATTTATCTGTCAACATGTAACTTTACCACTTACCCTGAAGGGTTTAACAGTAACTCTGGAAATGACATTCTGTTTTGTATTTATCCTTTTCAGCTGCGGAAGAAATCAAGAAACTTCGGAAGGAAAATGAGAAGTTGAGAGCAGAGAACAAACGCAACCAGGAGATCATTCAAGACATGGAGTCTCATCCCAACGGGATGGTGGAGCAACCCAAAGTCACTTCAAGACACTCCAGGAAATCTGACCGGAGCAGTGCGTCCACCGGGAGCAAAGCAGCCTCATCGGCACAGACGAAGCCACATATCACCTACTTGCCAGGAGGACCGAATCAAGTCACAGTTGCCGTCCAGGGAATGAACCAGATGCAACCTCATGTCATGGGGGGCGGACAGACGACACTTGTCGGGAACCTTCAAGGCACCCCAGGTGGAATGGCTATCCTGCAGCCTAACCCCAACGGTTCAGGGTATATTCTCGTCCCCGCCGTGAATAAATACGCAAGCACATCGATTCCCTCCCAGCAAGTCTCCAATCAAACTTCAGTCGTTGTGAGCATGTCTGGTAACCAGGCAACCAATCAAGTTGTCATTGCCAACCAAGCCTCGCAGCCGATATCTTTGAGTCAAGCCAGCATTGACGGAAGTGCTGTTACGACCCACGGGCTGATCACTAGTGGGCAACAGGTGGCGCCACAGCAGCAGACAACACAACTCCATACAAGCATCTCCGATACAACCACAGCTCAGAGCACGGTGGTAACACAGGCTGTGAATACACCCATAACAACACCAGGTAATCAAAGTACCGTCCTGGTGCAGAGTGGCGGCGTCCAGGCACCAGGCCAGGTCCAGGCAGTGCGCTATATCGTTCCCCTTGTACAAGGTGCAAGCCAGAGCACAAGCACCCAGTCAGGTAATCAAGCAATCATGCTAACTCTTCCTGTACGCCAAGGACAGACTCTACCTGTACGAATTGCCCCATCATCAGCTGCTCCCTCAACTCGTTCTTCGCAGCCTATGATCTTGCCCCAGCCGGCCTCTGGTGGTACTAGCGTTAACGCTCAGATAATGCAAGGATCTGAAAGTACATCGAAATCCAAGAAAAAGCCACTGTCAAAGATAAAAAGTATTTCTGAGACCGAAACCGAGCCTTCCCGTACAGGCTCTCCCTCCATGAGCCAGACATTAGGTCAGCCGCATGTCAATATGGCTACACCACCACCAGGGGGTGTTGCAGTTCGTCTGCCTGTTGCTGGAACAGCCCCTGAGACCAGTAACATTATCGTCAACTCACAAGGCCAGCAGATTGTGGTGCAGAAGTCAAGTCAAGGAATGACGCAGAATGTCATGCCGATGCAGATAGTGCAGAATAGACCAGTAACAACGCAAAATTTGGTCTACATACAACAGAATGGGCAATTGATCCCGGTGATTCTGCAGCAGCAGAGCAATCAAGCAGCAACAGCTTCCGGGACACAGCCGATCATACAGCCAATGCAACAGCAGCAGCAGCAGCAGCAGCAGCAGCAGCAGCAGCAGCAGCAGCAGCAGCAAACAGGTGTCAATCAGAACTTTGTGACTGTCCCCATCAATCAGTCAGGCAATAGAGTCTTACAGACCAGCAGCGGACAGTTCATAATGTCCGGCCAAGGATTTCACAACACACTGCCTGTGAACACTCAACAGGGTGCTTCTGCAAACACAGGAGTGAGCTTCACACACCAAGCCAACCCAAGCACCATCGTTACAGGCCAAGGGGGAGGCTCATCGCAACAAAATATTCTTCATGTCCTTAAACAGGAGCCTCAGTCTGCTGAAGACCAGAAGGCTTTTGCTACTCCAGGGGATTCCAGCATTCTCGCTCCTCTCAACGTACTTACATCAGGCCAGGAGTCCTCAGACCGTAACGAAGATGACATTGCAGACTATTCAAATGACAGAGACAACGATATCCTTGCCAAAGCTGCAGAGTCCATCTTCTCACCAAATTCGATGGGGGAGAGCTCCCCATTGCTGAATTTCAGTGACATGTCAGGATCTGGAGTTGACATCAAACCTAACATTGCCACCCAACAGAGCATTAACAGCGCAGGTATGGTGACCCTACAACCAGGCATATCTATTCATCAGCAAAGCCTCGGCCGTGAGTTGCCGACCAGCTTCTCCACCCCTCTGCACAATGTGGTGTCCACTTCTGACGACACGATAGATACGTCAACGCACCACCACGAAAAGCACAAGCCTAAAAAGAAAAAGAAAAAGAAAAACAAGGAGAAGGACAAAGAGAAGAAGAAACACCACCATCATCACCACGGCCACTCGTCCAAAACTGGAACACCAACGGATGACGCTGCGCCCATGAGCAAGTCAGATGATGTTTCTCTTGAGGGGTCACCTTGTGAGAGAGCTAACATGATTGCAGAGTCCTTGCTTCAAAGCTGGATGGAAAAACCAGATGCTACTGACAAGGAAGTAGATGGACCTGGATCAACAACTCTCACCTCAAACTACTCAACCGAAGCTCTAATAGCTGGCAACTCAACAGACCTGCCGATTGTCTCAGCTGCAAGCAGCATCGCCGTTTGTGGCTCAACTGACTCAACCCCAACCAATTCAAGTAATGCTTTTACATCCTTTCCATCCTTCAATTTCGGAAGTGATATTCTGAGCAGCTCAATGAGTGTCAGCGGTCTCCCAACATACATCGAAGAAGAGTCAGACTTTCAAAAAAATGACAGCGGAGTAAATTCACTGAAAGCATTGACCAGTCTTCGGGACTCCATCTCTTCTCTGAGTGGTGGACAGTCTGTCGTTCCTCAGCAGCAAAGCGTCGACTCCATTTCAACTCTAAACTCTGAACAGCCTGTAGCTCCTGCCAACAGCATCCATCCGGGTGCAGTGACTGGACAGAGTGAAGCTCCACCGGTTTCATCCACGCAAAGTTTTATGTTGGACTCGCCAACAGTCAGTCAAGCCTCAGTGGCGACATCAGACAGTAGTGTTGCTGGTTTTGTCTCACCAATCCCGAGTATCTTCTCCATCAACTCATCTATCCCAGAGAGCGGTGTCCAGAAGTCTGACTCACGCACAGCTACCCCTGTGGCCAATGAGGGTGATCAGGATTTGATATCAACTCAGGTTGTACAGCAGTCAGCATGGATATCCCACCACTCTAAAGCGTCAGAGCTTGCCCGTGGGTTGCAGCCAGCCAGAACTCAGACACAACCACCACCGTCCAGCATTACTACCCCAATTCAGATGCCCGTGCCATCAACATCTTCAGACGTGAGTCAGCAAGGAGGGTCTGGCCTGTTTTCTCCACTTTGGCTAAGTCCTTCGTCCTCCCTCGGCAGCAAGCAAGCTCCTACATCACAAACACCGAGTCAAGAATCACCACCTCTCAGCTTCAGTCGTGAAATTTCTGACGGTTCTTTCCCATCGTCAGATCCAATGCACAACATGGGAGACGCATCTTCAAGTATTCAACAAGAGCAGCCCCAACTAATGGACTTGAACAAAACTGCAATACCGAGTCAAGATGGCCTGAGAGGAATGCAACATCTGCCAACAAGTGGGAGTCATGGTTCCCAACTGGAACGACCATCTATCTTAGATGTTACACCAACGGTGACTGCCATGGGTAATCTTGATTCACCGCATACTTCAGGAGATTCGTGTATTTCCTGGAACCCAAGTAACATGAACAGAAGCCATAGAGTCGATGACCATGGAGGAATGGGTAGAGGTACACCTGAATTCCCAAACCCCTTGCCAGTTCAAACTAGGACAAATTCGGAGCTCCAAGGCCCAACAGAGACCCTACTGCAAGAGGCACTCGAGCAACCCAACACAAGCACCCAGAATAATGGAGGTAGTGTTGAAAATATTGGTCTCCAAAACCTCATGTCTTTAGCAGAAAGTACAGCAAGACCAAGAACTGAATCCATCAGTTTGACACTGCCAACACCCTTGACTTCTCCTCCAGGACGATCTCCAGATAGTGCATCAAATGCGGGAAAGAAATCCCAGCCTGGAAAAACATTCTCCATCAAAAATCTCCACCGAACCCTGACCTCAGAGATTACAGAATCTCCAAAGAGACCTAAAAGTCCCTCACCTGTTGAGGAACCAGTTCAGAAGCCAAAGTCAGTAGAGAAAACAATTCCCCCACTGAAAATAAAAATCCCCAAGAGCAAGCGGAAATCAAGTTGCCAGAAGGAACAGCCTGAGAGGCCTGTGAACAACAGTGAAGTCAAATTGGTTAAAGGAGCTACCCCCAGCGATATGGATCAGATTGGAAAACGAGAGCTGAACCCAAATCTGATTGATAAGTATCCGTGGTTGGCAGAAGGAGAAGAGGACGGGGACGGCAATCCGGCTACAGCAGGGGAGTACAGCCAGTCAAGAGATAAGCACTCCTTCAGTGTACAGAATATCTCTCAGAGCTCTCAGCGTAGTGGCCGTAAGGATTCCAGTCTTGTGATGACAATTCAGAGGAGGGACAACAGGCAAGTTGTAAAGGAGAAGCCAAAGGCCAGCACCAACAACACTTCATCAGCGGCGGTGACGTCTTCGCAATCACCTGCCCAGGTGCATTCTCTCTGGAACCCATCTAATAATGAGGGATATGGTCGCCCCAATGTCTCCCGAACAGAAAGCTCAAGCACCTCATCTTTGTATTCCTCACATCTTAACGATGTGTCAACAGGAATGAGACCCAACACTAACGTGACAAGTTCATCTCCTGCAATTCAACATAATCAACAGCTTCAGTCGCAACCTGTTGATGCGTCGCCTCAATTCTCTATGCCCATGAATCGAGAGCCAAACCCAGTCGTTCCGCCCGTCGCAGAGAAGGCAAAAGCAAAAAAGCCGACCCGCAGGGGATCGAATAGCTCCAGTCATTCAATACGGAGTAGTTCTGAGCCAGAGTGCTCCCCCATGCAGCCTTGTATCAGTGAACACTCCTCGCCTTCTGGATTCCCAGATCTGCAGGTACACAATTTAACGTCGGATTCGCAGCCGGGGCAGACAACTCAGACAAACAGCATCCGCAGTCAGCGGCAATCTCCGGTCATCAATATCCCCCACCAACAACCACAGAGCGCAGGCAATGTCCCTGATCCCAAGCGTTACCCATTCCAACAGAACCAAAACCCCATGTTCCTTCATCATGAAGAGTCTCGTCCAGGTTCTAACCATCTGTCAAATTCCTACCAAAATTCTTTCCAGAACTTCATGCAGCCTGCAAGAGGACCAGACTTCCTCGGGCAGTCAACAGACCCGACGGACCCAATTGACTTTAATCTGAATATGTTTGATAACCAGAAGCAAAGTTTAGCCGATCAAAATGTGATTAATACATCTAGGGACTCAAGGCAGGAGGATAGCAGAGGAATTAATCGGCAGGTGCACTCACAGCCATCATACATCAGCCAAGGTGAAATGGCGCAGGTATCAGATCCGTCCCAGGAAACGCAAAACAAGAGTGTTACCTACACCCAGTCAGACATGAGCCATTCTGCGCGATTTGGCACAACGCAGACGCAGTCGATGAATGTCCAGCAGCATGGTCAAGCTGTCAAGAGAGTGTCAAACACACCGGCCCAGAGCAACCCTGCAAAGCGTGCCAGCATACACCACAATCATCATAACTTGCCGCACATGCCACCGCAGGACCAGCAACGGCAGTCCAACATTTCTATGGAATTACACCATACCGGGAGTGTCGCAGATACCAGGACGTCGACGCAGTCCATGCATCAAGCCATGGTGTCCTCGCATTCTACAACCATGCGTAGGACCAACCCCAATGAAAGAACGTTAACAAGTGCCCAGTCTCAGAGGCAGACCTTTGAGAGTGTGCAGAGTGCTTCCCGATTCCAGGAGGGCTCCACAAAGGGGCGAAAGCGTGGCCAGAGCTCAGAACAGTTCTTTCATGGCTTAAGCCAAGGGCAGACTATGGACAGCTCGTTAAGGCACATTGACGTTAGTGGTCAAGAGCAATCAAACTGGCCAGGATTTCAGGCGCAGCGAACCCCTGAATCCTCCGAACCCTTCCTTCCGTTGTTCTCCTCCTCGGGGATGACTCCCAGTCAGAACGCGCCTTCATCCTCCACGAACGCCTCAATCGTGTCAAGTTTATCCCCGTCCACATCCCGTAGGTTGCGGGGGAATGAACTACCGACCTACTTACCTCATTTGCCGGGGCCGATTCTTCCCAGTCCGACGCAGTCAAATAAGTCGCATCAGAACCGCAACGAATCAGACATTGGACCTCCTTTCAACGCTATGTTCGGACCAGGAAGACCTGGAAGCATTCCCATGAATGTTGCACCTAACTTTCCCGTCTTCACCGAGCACCAGACTCCACACACCTTCAACGTCGGCAAGTCGGCGCAGATCAGCGGTGGGGTCAATGTTCCCGCACCATTTAACTTCAGCCTCTTCAACGACCAGCACTCGCAGCCCGGTCACTGCAACGATCCGCCGTTACTTCCAGCTATGCACCTCCACAGTAACCCAGCACTCCAGATGGAAGATGGAATGGCACTACGAGGTAATGTAGGAGCGAGACATCCACAGTCCTTCGGTAATAATGTAAGATTCGACAGTCTTTTATCACAAGGGGCACCCCCTGATGGTCGCCCATTCAAAGTGGGTATGCCAATGGGTCCCCACTACCACTCAACGTTCCCTTTCTAGGTACATTTTTTTTAATCGTAGCATTTAAGGTCCCTACCTTAGAATCGACATGATGCAAACTTTATGAAAATATTCAAAATTAACAATTTAGCAAAGCAGAGATCCTTTTATTAATGCGAAGTTAAAGATATCACTACATGTATGTAGAAAATAAGTCTCCATAGCCCAACCTAGTGTCTTTATCGATCATTGGCCCAATTTTTGGACTATACTGGATGCAGCTCCAAGTTGAAAAAGAAAAAGAAAAAAAGATCTTTGAAAGTGAGGTAGCCCTTCCGAATGGAAAAAAAACGGTCTGGTTACCATAGTGAACATTGCACACATACACAACATTTGTATTCGGGGAGAATAAGACTTAAGATGGCCGACCCGTAAATTGAAGGCAATTGTGGGCGGAGCTTAAGGGTTCATTGATTATTGGAGTAAGAAAACTTGGTTGATATGAAAACCGTTTTGAATCATTTTAGGGAGGGGCTTACTGTGTGCAACATTAACAAAAACGTAACGAAACAAAGGAGAAATCTGAATCTTTTTATGAAGTTTGCATTTCCCTGGACCGTGTTACCCATGGCAACCCTTGAAACACTTTTTACCCATTCGCCATATGAAGTATTTATTTATATATATATATTTATGTATGTTTTTTAATCGAAGGTTTTGCTGTATTCAGTGATCTGGAATAGTTACACTCGATGGGGGCTTTCTTTTTGTATTAAGCCATAGGCCAACATTGACTCCATTGAAGCGTTCAAATAGTCGTTCCAATAATGACCTTTTCAAAATAAGCTGGTTGTGCCACTTTTAAATTTAAACATTTGTAAAGAATCAGAGTATGTCTTTACAGCGATATTTTTCTCTTGAAATGTTAGGTCCAATTGGCAGGAATGTGCTTTGTCAGGATTTTGTGAACTTCAGTTTTTTTTTTTTTTTTTTTTTGCCCTTTGCTTTCAAAATTCCATCTTGGGAAAAAGTACAAAGTTAGTTACAGCCCCAAAACCTCTAGTTATCAAGTCATGGAGATGTAGAGATTCTGTGGAATCTTTTTAAACAGTATGTGACGCCCTGGAAGTTCCAAGGTTCTAGTCTGTTACCATGGTTATATGACACACTTATTAGGATTTTTTTAAGGGCTTTTAACATTTTTATTTTACAATCACACATATGGATTTGAAGCAATCACTTCATGCAGGCTTTAAAAGAAAGCTAGCAAAGATTTTCTGTATCAAGCAAAATGAAACTTTTGGCCCACCTGGACACAGGTGACCTCAATCTCCCACTCAGCACCATCATGTTGATAAGATTGATATGCCTGGCCCTGTGGCCCATTTGTAATGATTGTTCTTTGGACCTACAGTCCTCAATCCTCCACTATCCTCCACTCTTATGTATCACTCTACACCAACATGTTTGGACATGGATAAGATTGGTGTGCCTGGCCCAGTGATAAGCAATTCTTATTTGGGTCTACATTCCTAAACCCTCCACTATCCTCAACTCTATGGTCACTCAACATAACATGTTTGGTCTTGGATAACATTGGTGTGCCTGGCCCAGTGATCAGCAATTCTTATTTGGGCCTACAGTTCTCAATCCTTCCGCAACCTCTAAAGAGGATTTGCGAAGGTTAGGGCTTAATCAAAAGGAAACTCTTGGTGGCAGCAGACGCTTGCACAGGTTGCTTCCACTGTTGACTTCATTCTCAGCTTGCCCGCATTTCCTAGAATAATGCATTTACATGGTAAATCTGCTGCCCCCTAGTGTCCCGTCTCCCATTGTTTCTGGGGAAAAGTTTTGACGAGAAGTGCTAATAGCGAGTTTGAAAAAAAAAAAAAAACTGAAATTTTCAAGCATCCCCCTGTATTTACCAAAATGTTCATGCATTTCCCCTTTTTTAAAATTACGAACAAAACTTATTATCCTTCCCAAAGATCATCATATTATGACAAATCATGAAATGTGATTGTTAATCTAACAACTAATCTGATCAATGAAATCAATGCTTGATTCAAGGTTTTATATTTAAGCGAACGTAATTAATTTGTTATTAGAGGTGAAAATGAGGCCCAACGATTGTTTCACTGTGATTGGAGGAGTTCTTTTATTTTTTAAGGAAATGGATGTTTTATTGACAGTATTGGTTTTTACTGTACAAGATTTACGAGGCAACACTGTATACAATTCCCAGAGAAAATTGTAAATATTTTGAAATTATTTATACTTGTTGGAAGTGAATGACCATGGCATGTTTTTTTTATTATTATGTTTTTTAATTCATTTGTGTTGTCGTTACTGTGGTTTCTTGTTATATTCTTTTGATGTTAATTTGCGGGCTTTGCCTGTGTTTGACGAGTGGAGACGCGAAGGTCCCTCGCACGGTCTTTTTGAAGCATTTAACGAAAAACAGGACTTTGGCCAACATCGGCTTTTGAAGTCAGTGCCATAGTTTTTGAAAGAAGAATGGGTAACTGATTTAAATTTGAGATGTCGGTACCGTGTATAATGTCATTACCCCCTGACTAAGCCTTGATCGAATTCAAAATTCTGTATATCTTTGAAGAGGCCACCCCCCCCGTTTTTTAAAAAGACTAGCCCACCAACTTTTACAAACCAAACTTGCCATTATTAAATTCCCTTGCTGACCTTAGTTTGTTTGAGCCGGATGACGTTTTTTTAAATAAGTAATAAATACCTTAACTATTGCAATGAATTGATTATTTCACCAAGAATCGGGGCACCACTCATAACATTGAACGACATGGCATTTTGGCCGGTGACATGTTCCAGCCCAGCATCATTTTGTTGTACTGACTAGCTTTACATTGGACCCGAACTGTCAGTGAAAGCCTTTTTCAAATTGTATCCCCCAAAAATAAGAAAAACAATTCAAGTGTTGGTAATTGCAAGGAAATTTCTTTAAAAATCAACTATTTTAAATTACATTTTCGTGGTCACATCATAGTCGTATTAAGGAACTTATTTCTGACAATTTCTTCTCATAGTTTCTATATGCTGGCATCAACCGTTCTCTTCATCATTCATAAGACCTGTGGTAAAACAAAGAACTTTTTTGAAGGTAGTCTTGAGAATAAGTTGTTTCCCCTTCCCCACATTTTGATCTAGAGATAGATACAGAGGGGCATTTTACCTAATTGGATACACAGGTTTCATTTATTGAGACTATATTTATCGGACAAGAAATTCGTTCGTTACTTGAGCTGGTGTGGGAGGGGGGGGGGGGTTGAATCTGATTTTGTTCGCTTCACACTGTTTAATAATTGACCCCTTTCGTAAGATGTCACAAGCCCAAACAGCGCCCTCACTGATGAGTCCAAAGGTAGACCTATCATCGGCTGACAGTTGTGCATTTTCAGCTCCACACTTTCGCAATGGTAGTGTAATTATGCGAGGGGTGTATTCTTTCCGCAGTTTGGAATATTAGACAGACTGAGGTTTTACATGACTGTCAAGTTCTTTCATCGGTCTCCCTGCACCTTCAGACAAGTCTTGAAAGAGGCAAACTTGCCATCACAGAAATAAAATTGGGCCCTTGTCATGACCGTGCCTTTTAGACACGTAGTAAAAATAACGTAGAGAGTCTGCAAACCCTCTAACAACAGTCTCTACATTCAGGGAGCTTTGTTTCCACACAAAAAAGGAGAATTGATTCAAATTTTCAGGATTCTTCATTTTCAAACAATCTCATCCCTGCAGATGACTAGCAGGCTTCCTCTGTTACACCTACCCCCCCCCCCCTCAACCGCCCAATTCAACTAAGTTTTTTTCAAACTAAAGGCATGGAGGTTGATTTGTGTAAGGCCACCATAGCCGTAACCCGACGAAGTTAGTTGTCCGCAATTTGTTGCTGTTTTAAAAAAAACTGCACAAGTATTTTAGGTTGTTCGCGGAATAAAATTTACCTTAACTAACATTATCTTCAAAGATTATTACAGAGCCTTTTGTTTCCTTGGACAGATCTTGTCCAACCCACCTATCCCTTTCCACAACCGCACCCCTAACCCCCCCCACAACCACACCCTATTCCCCCTCCACAACCACACCCCTAACCAAACCCTCCCATTCTGATTGAGTGTTCTAAAAAATGACAAAGTTAAAATGGTTCACTGAGTTTCAAATAACTGAATTATTTGTGTGTTTGTCCACTGGTAGTGTAGAAGCAATTTCAATAGTCGTGCCTGGATTTTAACTGTTATATATATTAATGTATTTTATGAAACTCTCTGTTATTGTACGTTGTACAGTGTAAATATTGTACAGAGCTTGGATGCCAACAAGGCTATGTAATATTTTGTATTGAAATAAAGTGTGTACAGAGAATGCATACAGGACATATTATTACAATGTGTGGCTTCGGCGTTAATTAATCAACTTTTTTTGAAAGCGTTTGTGGTCGAATACCACTCTATGCAGTTTTGTGACATTCTGATTGGTAAAGCTGTCAGCAACAGCCAATTGTGTTTTTTTCCCCCCAATCAATTACTAAACAATTACTAGAGGGTAATGACAGAATAGTGGTAGGGAATGCTCAGTTCCCAACTATGTGGGCGTTGATTAGAAGTCTCCTCCCCCCACCCCAAACCGCTATGAGATATCCAGCCCATAGCTGCCAACTCTACCTGATTCTGTTCTGCAGAAAATTCCCTGAAAATCAACCAATCTGTCCACGCTCTGATGAACAAGTTTGAAAAAATCTCCCTCGTTATGGAGACCTTTGTCCCCCCGGTTGATGCACTTTTAACTATTTTCCTGGTTGTTGTACAAAATCTCCCTTATTGTAAGATGCAAATATTGGAAGCTCTCCCACCCCCCCACACACACATCTCCCAGGGAAAATCACTTTCTTGATCCACCTCTGGTTTTGGGCAAGCTTTTTGGGGTAGGTATGGGTTTAACTTTCTCTATGGTTATATCTTGTGAGACATTCTGTGAACATGAAACGAAATGTTACAAGTTTATATTTAGTCATTGATGAAAGAAATGTTTTATTCTATTTTAAAAACTAAATCATTGCTTAAGCTTTCGCTATCATAGCAAAAAATGATACAAAATCGGTTACTTATTAGAACATGCGTTATTTCCAAAGCTTTAATATTGTGTCTTTCAGAGACAAAGTATTCCTTATCTGATAGGCCTAATCAATGTTTTCATATGCAAAAAGAAAAAGAAAAAGTGATTTCTGATGAACTATTAAAACAATGCTTTTGTTAAAAAAAATAAAAAATTAAAAGTTTCAGAGAAAAAACCAAGTTCGGGAATATTTCATCATTTGAAAAGAGCAAGCAAATCACAAGAAGAAGGTTGGCCGAATTAATCAATCATGTATCTTGCCACCTCGGTTATACTAAACGAGCATACGATGCCTTCTTCCTGTTATCTTGACCTTATGACCCCATGACGTCACTGGAGTGGTGAAGTAGCGCGCCCTCACAATGAGGTTACATTGTACAAGACTGAGATTGGTCACTGACCGTGTTTTAGATGACGTCACCAGCCTTCTTTTTTTTCTTTGGGATGAGTGACATAAATGCATACAAATGATGAGACAACCAATGCTGTACCTAAAATAGTATTGTAGTAGTTGTTATATAGAATTGGCAAAGATACTGCTCTGGCTCTCGCCATCATGGCAAAAATCACCAATTAAAGGGGCCGTGTCGTCATGATATCAAAGCATGTCAGGCGGCTGTGCTTTGTACTCTAACCCCAGCATGCGCGCGCTCTCCATATTATGATACGGAGGGTGTTGGGGTGGGAATGCGCGTGCAGTTACTGGGTGAGAGTTCGTTCTATGAACAGCCACAGGCCTGCATTGACCCCGACGACACATCCCCTTCAAATACAACCTAAAACTAACTTTAAAATGACTACCAAACTAATGTCTAAAACTGAGCCTACGAGATAGCTATTGAATGTGTCTGAATCGAGTGACTTTGGCGATGGCTATGACTGTTGTGTGTGCAGAGACTATGTTGAAGATTTGGCCTTTTCAGCAATCTGTCTGTAGCCGCTTCCGAAGCCATCACTTCTGGCATGGCCTAAAGTGTCTGGAAATTAGACCATTATCCACTAAGTATTCCCAGCCAGTTCCTGGCTTACTGGCGTATGACGATGTTGATCTCAAATGTGGTACATGATGATACGAGAGGCGAATAAACTAAGAACCAACCCATCAACCTTACAGACATGATAACGTAGGATTAGTTGCTGCTTGCTACTGTGACAAACAATGCAGCTGCTACCATTTTTTGGCACAGCGTGTGGCAACTCGTGCCTCTAGCGCCCCACTCCCATCACGTACAACCCCACAGCTGCTACCAGCAGCCCAAAGAACGGCTGCATGGAGGCTACACTGTTGCATTGGTCGGTGTCGCAGAAGCACACGGTGCCTTTGTAGGAGAAAGTGCCGTTGATTGATGGCCTGATGGAAGGGTCTATTGAATTCAAGATCCAGGTCTCGGCTTCTTTGTCGGTGTAGCATTTGTTCTCTGGAAGGTTGCTGGTAGCGAAATGGGCACAAGAGCGCTCAAAGTTGTCAATTTCCACTGCAACACGGAATAAAGGCAATTGTGAAACTTTGGAACGCTAGGTAGCAGCACACTTGGCAGGAAAAGGTTTCATCGTTTAACATGGTAAGTCTGCTGCCATCTAGCGTCCCATAAGTTCCCCATTATCAGCAAAACGTTCGGCTGGTAACATCAAGTCATGACACTTTTATTTATTTCACAATTCCAACACCCGGGGGTGGGGTCGCAGTCTTTGTCATCGATTGGCCTTGTTCACTTTTCTAGGGGGGAGGGGAAGAGGGGTCAGGTCTCAGTGATGTGTATTTCATTTTGATATAAAAAAATAATAAGGGGGCTGAAAAAAATTAGTCCACTCACAGGCCTATATCTTTGTGCACAAACTGTACCACCGTCATACAGACCTGTGTTGACCCTGATGCTGATACATGTAGCAGGTGTTTTTTTTTTGTTGCTGTGGATGGTTGTGGTGTTTTTCCCAGCCCATAAAAAAACACAACCCTGGGAACTGACCCGCAACCCACTTAGATACTTGAAATGGTCCAGTCTAGGATATCATGGACTTTCAACTCGCTCTTGGGTTTGCAACTGGAGAAAATAATTAAATACATAACCTGTGGCTCCTGTAGGAGAAGATGGGGCTCCCAAAGGGTTTTCAAACCTGTGGAAGTTCACACTTTTAGTTAATTATTGTCAAAGTCACGAAACACACCGGTTGGACTATAGACCCCCAGAGAGAGGGGTAATGACCTTTATCTTGCTTTGCTTCTATTCAACCCAACGTAACCAAACCTAGGCTGGAATAGAAAGTCTGATTCATGTCATATGATGTGAGAGTTAGAACTGCCACTGTCACTGTTGTATGCAGGGCATCTGACACAAATGGCAACAGCAAGCTAAAGGACTATTGAAGAAAAACAAAATGCGCGGCATTCCAAAATCAATATGCAAATTTCCCAACAACCAACCAATCGACTCACCGGCACTAGTCGTTAACACTCCATCCGATTTTGTGCATCGGGCGGCCTGACTAGTGGGCGGTGCTGGACATTCCGCCACGTACTTCGAGTCAGGCGGGCTTTTCTCGCAGTTAGTGTTCGGCAACAAAACAGTGTCGCAGATAAAGCACTTCAGTGCGCCCGCTACAGTTGAAAGAAAACAGAAACAGACCTCTGTAATGCTAGAGAATATTGTGAGTTTTGTTTATTGTTCAAAACATAATTCACGATTTGTTAACTGTGATGGAACAACGTTGCATAATAAACATTTCATTTCTAGAGTTACATCAAATATAACTCAAGAAATGCCGAGTTTTGTTTTTGTTGAATTTGTTTTCCCAAAAAGAATTGACAAGGCCCTAATTGAAGGTTTTTTTTTTTTATTAATTAGTACCTTGGTTCAATGACGAACGAAAAGAAAGAAAGAAAACAAAAACATAATTGTAGTATAACAACATATAAAAATAAATAAAGAAAGAAATAAAGAAATAAAAGGAACTAAAAGAAGAAATTTTGAATAAATAAATAAAAACAATTAAACAAAAAAACCTCCTAATACAAGTTAAATATAAAGCATTGCAAAAAAGTACCCCTAATATGTAACAGTAAATATTAATAACATAAACAAAAGTTTCATTGCCTCTGTTACAATTCAAGGCCTTTACATTCCCAACATCAAGAAACCGCGAAAATGTTTGTTTTTTTTTCACCTTTTTTCTTCTTTTTTGGTCAAAGGTCATTGGTTTTGGGACGAGTCACGTACACATTCGTTCAAACACCAACCGATGCGTAAAGTTTTAACAGTGATTTTCTGAGTCTGAATGCCAGGGATGCTGTGTTTTTTCCCTTTCAGTTGTATTGAGTTTCACAAAAAAATCTGGTGGCAGAGCTTGAAAGTTGTTTGAGTTATGCTTTCTGATTGAAGCAACTGAAAAATTTTTCCCAGAGCAAAATTTATTATCGTTGAAACCGTATTGTTAGTATGTGAATGTACAACCATACGAAGCGTCGTTGCGTTTTTACAATATTGAATTAGTCTCCTCTCCAGGCGGCAAACAAGGCTATAATGACCTTCCTCAAACCTCCCCATCTTTCTGTACTCAGAATTTTCATTTTGTCAACTATTGAAATATACAAAATACATGTGATAAACCAATGTTCATCGTGTTGATTGTAAGCTAGCTATCAAAATAAATGTATGAAAAATGCAATCGGATCGGAACAATGCAATCGGAACAATGTTACATACAACGGCCTTGGTTAAAATGTTTTTTTTTTCTTCTTCTGATTTGAAGAAAATAGATGACAGAAACGATTAATGGTTTGTTGTCGTGGGAGTTGAGACAGAGGGTGGGGGCTGGGGTCTTCATGGGCAGTGACCCTCTGCTAGGCAAAGTTTTTTCCCGTTTAAGATCAAAATAAAAAGTATAAAAAGTAACACTGAGCTCTGTTGGAGGTCCTAGTCTAACGTGTAAAAAAAAACAAAAAAAAACCCCCATAACACGAGAGGGGCCATGTCGCAAATCGACTTTTAAACCGAGTGTTCGAGAACAATTTTCTCTCACATTTTCTTCTTAAATTTAGGCAGTTGTTCAGACGGATTTGACATGACAAGTCCGTACTCAGATTTTCAGTAAAGAGTCAATGTAGATTTCATATCGGCGATGTATTTTTCTCCCCTCATAAATCTTAATGTCGTTGCCGATTGGTCTAGAGCATCTACCTTAAGATCTGATGTCTGAGTCATCAGAGCGCGGGTTCGAATCCCAGCCGCGACACGTGTGTTATTGGGCAAGACACTTAACTGTATAATGGCTTTTCATCACACAGGAGTAAATGGGTTGCCGGTGCTGCACACTCCAAAGGGGTCGAGTTGGCTTCAGGAATGTCCAAAGCTCAATAGCTGCTGTGGCAATACGTTCAAAGCGCTTTCTTTGATATTATTATTGTTAATATTATTATTATAGGCCTATTATTAGGCCTACTATTATTATTATTTCTGGTTTATTAAAAAAATATATAATTTGTAGCCCAGGGGCTAAATTGCGACAAAGTTTCCAATTTAATAACAATACAATGAACATCAAATTACTACTTTAAATATAGTTGACGGATTTACCCATGAAACAAAAATACATCCAGAAAATAAAAACATTGATACAAGAATCACGATACCTGCTTTAATAGCTTATTGGAAATATAGGCCTATGATATAAAATTCAGACCACAAAAAAAAAAATGTATGCAAGGTTTTTCATTCGGTGCTCGCTTTAAAAGTAGAACGAGACACATGTGGTAAACAATATTTGTTCACCGCACCGTTTTGTTTGCTCTTTACATTTCTATTTTTTTCCATTGTGTAAGTGTTAATGATTGATCGTTCCATTACCTTCACCGCAGGCCAAAGCAAGTGCAATCAGCAGTGCAAAATTCGCCATCTCTGTGGATGTGCAAGGGAAAACTGTGAAAATATAATTCCCGAAAACAGAAGCAAAAATCATGTTAACAATGGCTTTTGTTTGCTTTTCTTAACGAAATTAAGGAGAATTTCATTAAGAGCCTTTTCCCGCCATTCTCTCTCTCTCTCTCTCTCTCTCTCTCTCTCTCTCTCTCTCTCTCTCTCTCTCTCTCTCTCTCTCTCTCTCTCTCTCTCTCTCTCTCTCTCTCTCTCTCTCTCTCTCTCTCTCTCTCTCTCTCTCTCTCCTCGAAATTCAAGTCCCTGCAAAACCGAGGCTAGCGAAAACGGTCTGGTCCCCACCCCCGGTATGTTTTTAGTTCGAATCAACCATTGCATATTGTCAAATCAAAGTATAGACATCAGATTGGGAGTCAGAATTTGTTCTACTAACTTTGACACATGGAGAAACATCATCCTCTTTTGTGGAAGACTAAATTCACTCCAATAGTTCACTTCTTCTTCCCTTCAACTTCTTTTACATTAAAAAAATATATAAACACACTGTGGAGCCACTCTTTAAAGATTTAATAAAAATTGCTGATCACGTTTCAACGAAAACTGAGAAATACGGGTTTGGTTTGTTTTGGCCTGTCTTGATTGTTGTAGCCCAAGCACGCCGTAGTTTGCGGGTCTAGGTCGTCGTGGCTCAATACCCTTTTGCTTTCCTATATATATACTCTTTCCCCAGTAACAGCAGACCGTAAGCAATAAGTCAAAATGGCTCCTGACAGAAAAAAACTACTTAAAATAAAAGCAAAAAATTGGCCCTTACCGTTGCATTTTTGTTGCTAGAATTACTCCAAGACATGTTTTTCCCAGTCCCATGCAGACATTACCCTTCTAAATAATGACTTATGGATGGCAGAAAACCGAGCAAACATTCGAGCTCAACTTTCTCCCAACGCTAAAACACAGTTTCTCACATCTAATGCGGAAACTTTCGTTGTGTTCCTTTCTCGACTTTGACAGAATTACGGGCGGAACTAGTTATCCGGAGGGTTGTTATACCTGATACTAACTTTACCAAGACGTTTTCACATTGAATCTATATGAACCGCCCCCCCCATGATTACCAAACCTGCCTTTGTCTTGAAAAAGCGATTCTTCGAGAAGAAAAACTGGATTGCGAGAAATTTCAATGTTAAATGCAGCATACAACTTCCCAGAAATAAAAAGAAGACCCGATGTGCCCAACTTCATGGCCATTGATCCCCGCAGAATTCTGCGATTACAGCACCCCAGAAAGCCCGTGATTCAATCTGTCGGCCGGACGCGCTGCCGCAGACATCCGCGGTAGTGTATGTGCCATGGAATTTTTACTGAGACCTTACCTTCTGAAGTTTTCCGAGAAACAAAGAAGCTCCAGTAAATGTTGTTTCACTCACTATCCTGGTCGATGCTGGCTTCCAGAGTTTGGTCTTTAGGGAGTGGCGCGAAAAACGGCAAACAGCTCGGTTTATATAGCCTAGGCCCAAGTCACAAAAGCTGGTAAGCACGTCGCATTTACTGAGCAAATATTGCACAGAAGAATGCAGAAACCAGCCCAAAAAGGCCTTGTATTAATGAACATAACTGTAACTGGTGCCCGGCTGTTTCTTTCTAAACCAGTGTTTCTGATTAACTTCTCAATTAAATTGAGCCCTAGTGCGCATGACATTTGAACCTTGTCAAACTTGTTTTTCTTCTTTCACTCTTTTTTTTTCTCTATGCAAATGCAAGCCTTGACATCAAAATGTCAATTGAAATATTTGTATAACAAATTACCGGTAGGCCTATATGGGACTTAAGCTCAATAGTGCAAATAGTGAGGTGGTAACATGTTCTCGTAAAAGTAAGTACGTGCTTGGAAAGCTAAAACCAACCCAACATTAGAACAAACAAACAAACAAACACCTCACAAAATACCCCAACAAACTCCCCAACAATCCAATGAACAAAAACACCCTAAACAAACACCCCAACAAACAAACAAACAAACAAACAAACAAACAAACAAACACGCCAACAAACAAACAAACAAACAAACAAACAAACAAACAAACAAACAAACAAACATACAAACAAACACCCCAACAAACAAACAAACAAACAAACAAACAAACAAACAAACAAACAAACCAACAAACAAACAAACAAACAAACACACACACACACACAAACAAACAAACAAACAAACAAACAAACAAACAAACAAACAAACAAACAAACAAACAAACAAACAAACAGACAAACAGACAAACAGACAAACAGACAAACAGACAAACAGACAGACAGACAGACAGACAGACAGACAGACAGACAGACAGACAGACAGACAGACAGACAGACAGACAGACAGACAGACAGACAGACAGACAGACAGACAGACAGACAGACAGACAGACAGACAGACAGACAGACAGACAGACAGACAGACAGACAGACAGACAGACAGACAGACAGACAGACAGACAGACAGACAGACAGACAGACAGACAGACAGACAGACAGACAGACAGACAGACAGACAGACAGACAGACAGACAGACAGACAGACAGACAGACAGACAGACAGACAGACAGACAGACAGACAGACAGACAGACAGACAGACAGACAGACAGACAGACAGACAGACAGACAGACAGACAGACAGACAGACAGACAGACAGACAGACAGACAGACAGACAGACAGACAGACAGACAGACAGACAGACAGACAGACAGACAGACAGACAGACAGACAGACAGACAGACAGACAGACAGACAGACAGACAGACAGACAGACAGACAGACAGACAGACAGACAGACAGACAGACAGACAGACAGACAGACAGACAGACAGACAGACAGACAGACAGACAGACAGACAGACAGACAGACAGACAGACAGACAGACAGACAGACAGACAGACAGACAGACAGACAGACAGACAGACAGACAGACAGACAGACAGACAGACAGACAGACAGACAGACAGACAGACAGACAGACAGACAGACAGACAGACAGACAGACAGACAGACAGACAGACAGACAGACAGACAGACAGACAGACAGACAGACAGACAGACAGACAGACAGACAGACAGACAGACAGACAGACAGACAGACAGACAGACAGACAGACAGACAGACAGACAGACAGACAGACAGACAGACAGACAGACAGACAGACAGACAGACAGACAGACAGACAGACAGACAGACAGACAGACAGACAGACAGACAGACAGACAGACAGACAGACAGACAGACAGACAGACAGACAGACAGACAGACAGACAGACAGACAGACAGACAGACAGACAGACAGACAGACAGACAGACAGACAGACAGACAGACAGACAGACAGACAGACAGACAGACAGACAGACAGACAGACAGACAGACAGACAGACAGACAGACAGACAGACAGACAGACAGACAGACAGACAGACAGACAGACAGACAGACAGACAGACAGACAGACAGACAGACAGACAGACAGACAGACAGACAGACAGACAGACAGACAGACAGACAGACAGACAGACAGACAGACAGACAGACAGACAGACAGACAGACAGACAGACAGACAGACAGACAGACAGACAGACAAACAAACGAACAATCAGACAATCAGACAATCAGACAAACAGACAAATAAACAAACAAACAAACTATCACTCAGAAACAAAAGGTTGTCAGTTTTCCGATGAGTTTTTTTACGTATAACGTTGAACTGGTTGAAACCCACTTGAGTCGTTTTACTTGGTGTGACAAAACTGTACATCCTTTTTAATTTGTGGTTTAACAAAATAAATACGATTTTTGTCTTCTTCGGGGGATTCAATCCAATTTAATAATGTTATTGTTTCAAGTGCACACCACACACAACGATCTCAGCACACAGTATACACTAATGTATAAAGCCCTTAAAAAAAACCAGTACAAGTAAAAAGTTAAAATTGTAAAAAGATAAACAATACAAGAGTTTTAACACAGAAAGTGAGCAACTACAACCAAATAAAAAAAGGGGCGGGGGAAAAGGCCAATCTATATCTGTAAAACTCCCACACAAAATATGTGGGTTTTTATGAATAACACTTTGTTAATCTCGCCATATATACCTCTCAAAATGGCTGTTCACGACCGTCCATAAAAAAAGATCAGCTGCTGCCACTCTATAGTCGGAGATTTCTCACCGAACGGATGGACGGGGAATCCCGCAGTGAGAAATACCGTCGAAAACGCAACAGCGGCACGGTTGGGTAAAGAAAAAAAGTAAGCTAAACAAAATAATATAGGACGCACAAACAACAGTACATTTAGTTGTTCTTTTGCTACACCATTCTTGAAATGTTTAAAAACGCCCACTACTGACTATTGGAAACTCTAGGCAACACCAAATAAATGTTCCATTCCTCTAGGTCCTCAAGAAACGCATAGCAAAAAAGTACAACAGTTTAGACCCGAGTCCTTCAGTTTTTAAGGAACACATCTTTAGGATTGATAAATCCTTTCCAATTCTCTATGATATTGGGGTGTCATGTGGCCGAGTGGTTTAGAGCATCGAATTCAAGTTTCGATGGTAACGTCATCGGGGTGTGGGTTCGAATCCCGGTCATGACACTTGCGTCCTGGAGCAAGACACTTAACCATAATTGCTTCTCTCCACCCAGGGGTAAAAATGGGTACCTGAGAGGGTAGAGGTTGATTATTGTGTTTGTGAAAAGCCTTCGAAGCGCCACGGCATACTCCCCAGGGAGCTGAGAAAGATTAGAGGAATGTTATTGGCCCAATGACCAGGGCACTAATGAAAAGCGCATTGAGACATTATGTGAAATGCGCTACATAAGAACTAGTTTATTATTATTATCACAAAGGGGGAAATACATTAGTTTGTCTTGGTGCACAATCATCAGCTCTGACAGTTCAGGCCTAATGTCATAAAGGGATGGTTCAACAATCAGTATTTTTGGGAGTGATGTTCGAAGCTTTGCATGGCGTGGCTCTCAAGAAGAAAAAAAACACCACACTGGTAACCATGCAGTCACAGCCAACTCTTCGTGACACCATACAACAAAATCACGCCATTTCACCCTGCCTTACTGTTTGAGTAACAGTCTGATTTTAGCGTGTAATACATTTCTGTGAAGAACCAAATCACTTTTAAATCACAGAGCATTAGATATAGCTAAAGCATTAGATATAGACCCTTTTGACTAAATAAAATCAATTCAAGCAAAATTGTATTTTGAGATGAGCCCACATGTCTCTTTCTGCTCAATCAACCATTTCTATGAATAACACCCTTTGTTTTCACAACTGTTTACACAACTAATGAGGCTGGGTAGTTGCTGTACAATTCCTATTGGAATTCCTGGAGAGCGGGTCATTGTTGGATTGTGTTAGTGAAAAACAAACCCCGGATGGTGATAAGACATTTGGCATGCTATTTGGCTAGGTGCAGTTGTAGAACCTGGATTTTTTTAGATTTTTTGAAAAAAAAAATGGTAGAGATATACCGACTTTTTAATTAAAAACTGTTACTCAATAAGTGAGCGATAGTGTCATTGAGGAGAGGTGTTGGTACTTCTCAGAGTCAACACTTCTCACCAGAGGAGTTTTTGCGGTTTTCTCAACCCTCGAGTAGACACTATAATTATGTGTTCAGCTGAAACTTGTTTCTTGTTATCTTCTTTTGATGTTGAGATTATTTTGCGGGCTTTGCCTGTGTTTGACGAGTGGAGACGCGAATGTCCCTCGCACGGTATTTTTTAAGCATTTAACGAAAAACAAGACGTTGGCCAACATCGGCTTTTGAAGTCAGTGCCATAGTTTGGGAAAGAAGATTGGGTAACTGATCCAAATTTGAGATGTCGGTACCGTGTTTAATGTCATTACCCCCCTGACTAAGCTTTGATCGAATTCAAAATTCTGTATATCTTTGAAGAGGCCACCCCCCCCCCCGTTTCTTTAAAGGACTAGCCCGCCAACTTTTATAAATCAAACTTGCCATTATAACATTCCCTTGCTGACCTTAGTTTGTTTGAGCCGGATGCGATATTTTTTTTTCAAGCTCAGTTGCGGCAGAACCAACAGAGGGCGCTGTTACCGAGGGATTTCATCATGAAAGAGATATGAATAATGCATGTCATAGGTTATGAATAATAAAAGCTGCATAATGCGTGTCATCGAGCGCATTGCGATAGCTAGCTATACTGACTGTACAACTAACTAGCGTTGCTGAAATCCCTCGGTAACAGCGCCCTCTGTTGGTTCTGCCGCAACTGAGCGGGAAAAAAAAATATCGCGAGCCGGATGACGTTTTTTAAATAAGTAATAAATACATTAACTATTGCAATGAATTAATTATTTCACCAAGAATCGGGGCACCACTCATAACATTATGAATGACATGGCATTTTAGCCGGTGACATGTTCCAGCCTAGCATCATTTTGTTGTACTAACTAGCTTTACTTCGGATCCGAACTGTCAGTGAAAGCCTTTTTTAAATTGTATCTCCCAAAAATAAGAAAAAAATTCAAGTGTTGGTATTTGTAAGGAAATTTCTTTAAAACACAACTATTTAAATTACATTTTCTTGGTCACATCATAGTCGTATTAAGGAACTTATTTCTGACAATTTCTTCTCATAGTTTCTATATGCTGGCATCAACCGTTCTCTTCATCTTTCATAAGACCTGTGGTAAAACAAATAACTTTTTTTGAAGGTAGTCTTGAGAATAAGTTGTTTCCCCCTCCCCACATTTTGATCAAGAGATAGATACAGAGGGGCATTTTACCTAATTGGATACACAGGTTTCATTTATTGAGACTATATTTATCGGACAAGAAATTTGTTCGTAACGTGAGCTGGTGGTGGCAGGGGGGGGGGGTTGATTCTGATTTTGTTCGCTTCGCACTGTTTAATAATTGACCACTTTAAAAAAAAAAATGCAAAAGTATTTTTGTTTTCGCGGAATAAAATTTACCTTAACTAACATTATCTTCAAAGATTATTACAGAGCCTTTTGTTTCCTTGGGACAGATCTTGTCCAACCCACCTATCCCTTTTCACAACCACACCCCTAAACCCCCCCTCCACAACCACATCCTAGCCCCCCTCCACAACCACACCCCTAACCATACTCTCCCATTCCGATTGAGTGCTCTAAAAAATGACAAAGTTAAAACGGTTTACTGCTGAACAAGTTTGAAAAGATCTTTATGGAGATCTTTGTCCCCACGTTGATGCACTTCTAACTATTTTCCTAAACTGGTTGTTGTACAAAATCTCCCTGATTGTAAGATGCAAATGTTGAAAGCTCTGTCAGCCGCCCCCACACCTCACCCAAGGAAAATCACTTTCTTGATCCACCTCTGGTTTGGGGCAAGCTTTTGGGGGTTGGTATAGGTTAAACTTTCTCTATGGTTATATCTCGTGTGTTTTTTTGTCAGACATTTTGTGTAAATGAAAAGAAATATTAAAAGTTTATCTTTAGTCGTTGATGAAAAACATTTTTTTAATTCTATTTTACATACTAAATTATTGCTTAAGCTTTCGGCATCATAGCAAAAAATGATACAACATCGGTTACTTATTAGAACATGCGTTATTTCCAAAGCTAAAATAGTGTGTCTTTCAGATACAAAGTATCGCATATCTGATAGGCCTAATCAATGTTTTCATATGTAAAAATAAAAAGAAAAAGTGATTTCTAATGAACTATTAAAACAATGCTTTTGTAAAAAAAAAAAAATAAATAAAACAATACAGAGAAAAACAAAGTTCGGGAATATTTCATCATTTGAAAAGAGCAAGCAAATCACAAGAAGAATGTTGGCCGAATTAATCAATCATGTATCTTGCCACCTCGGTTATACTAAACGAGCATACGATGCCTTCTTCCTGTTATCTTGACCTTATGACCCCATGACGTCACTGGAGTGGTGAAGTAGCGCGCCCTCACAATGAGGTTACATTGTACAAGACTGAGATTGGTCACTGACCGTGTTTTAGATGACGTCACCAGCCTTCTTTTTTTTCTTTGGGATGAGTGACACAAATGCATACAAATGATGAGATGAGACAACCAATGCTGTACCTAAAATAGTATTGTAATAGTTGTTATATAGAATTGGCAAAGATACTGCTCTGGCTCTCGCCATCATGGCAAAAATCACCAATTAAAGGGGCCGTGTCGTCATGATATCAAAGCATGTCAGGCGGCTGTGCTTTGTACTCTAACCCCAGCATGCGCGCGCTCTCCATATTATGATACGGAGGGTGTTGGGGTGGGAATGCGCGTGCAGTAACGGGGTGAGAGTTCGTTCTATGAACAGCCACAGGCCTGCCCTGACCCCGACGACACGGCCCCTTCAAATACAACCCAAACTAACTTTCAAATGACTACCAAACTAATTTCTAAGACTGAGCTCTCGAAATAACTATTGAATGTGTCCGAATCTAGTGACTTTGGTGATGGCTATGACTGTTGTTTTTGCAAAGACTATGTTGAAGATTTGGCCTTTTCAGCAATCTGTCTGTAGCTGCTTCCGAAGCCATCACTTCTGGCCTGAAGTGTCTGGAAATTAGACCATTCCCCACTAAGTATTCCCAGCCAGTTCCTGGCTTACTGGCGCATGACGATGTTGACCTCACTAAACTAAGAACCAACCCACCAACCTTACAAACATGATAACGTAGGATAAGTTGCTGCTTGCTACTGTGACAAACAATGCAGCTGCTGTTTAAAACAGCAATCCCACCGCTGCTACCTTTTATGTCACAGCGTGTGGCAACTCGTGTCTTTAGCGCCTCACTCCCATCACGTACAACCCCACAGCTGCTACCAGCAGCCCCAAGAACGGCTGCACGGAGGCTACGCTGTTGCATTGGTCGGTGTCGCAGAAGCACAAGTTGCCTTTGAAGGAGAAGGAACCGTCGTATGATGGCCTGTTGGAAGGGTCTATTGAATTCAAGATCCAGGTCTCGGCTTCTTTGTCGCTGTAGCATTTGTTCTCTGGAAGGTTGCTGGTAGGGAAATGGGCACAATTGCGGTCAAAGTCGTCAATGTTCACTGCAACACGGAATAAAGGCAATTGTGAGACTTTGGAACGCTAGGTGGCAGCACACTTGGCAGGAAATTTTTTCTTCGTTTGATACGTAGTTCTGTGCATGCGCACATTACCGAAAACAATCGAGCGTCTTTAAAGTTCCCATTATCAGCAAAACGTTCGGCTGGTAACATTAAGTCATGACACTTTTAGTTATTTCACAGTCTTCTACAAATTCCAACACCCGGGGGGGGGGGGTTTCGCAGCCTTTATCCTCGACTGGCCTTGTTCACTTTTCTAGGGGAGGGGTCATGTCCCAGTGAAGTGTATTAAATTTTGTTTCATTTAAAAACAAAAATAGGAGGTCGGAAAAAATTAGTCCACTCATATATCTTTGTGCACAAACTGTACCACTGTCGTGTTGACCCTGATGCTGATACACGTAGCAGGTTGGTTTCATTTTGCTGAGTATGGTTGTGGTGTTTTCCCAGCCCATAAAAAAACAAAACAACAACAACCCGGGGAACTGACCCCAACCCATTTAGATACTTGAAATGGTCCAGTCTAGGATATCATGGACTTTCAACTCGCTCTTGGCTTTGCAACCGGGGAAAACAATGAAATACATAACGTGTAACTCCTGTAGGAGAATATGGGGCTCCCAAAAGGGTTTTCAAACCTTTGGAAGTTACCACACTTTTAGTTAATTATTGTCACAGTCACGAACCACACTGGTCGGACTGTAGACCCCCAGACAGAGAAGTATTTACCTTTATCTTGCTTTGCTTCTGTTCAACCCAACGTAACCAAACCGAGGCTGGAATAGAAAGTCTGATTCATGTCATATGATGTGAGAATTAGAACTGCCATCACTGTCACTGTTGTATGCAGGGCATCTGACACAAATGGCCACAGCAAGGTAAAGCACTATTGAAGAAAAACAAAATACGTGGCATCCACTCAAACCACAATTCCAAAATTAATATGCAAATTTCCCCAATCGACTCACCGACTCTATTAGTCGTTACTACTCCATCCAATTTTATGCATTGGGCGGCCTGACCAGTTGGCGGTGCTGGACATTCCTCCACATACTTCGAGTCAGGCGGGCTTTTCTTGCAGTCAGGGTTCGGCGACAAAACAGTGTTGCAAATAAAGCACTTCAGTGCGCCCGCTACGGTTGAAAGAAACGTAAAACAGACCTCTGTAATGCTAGAGAATATTGTGAGCTTTTTTATTATTGTTCAAAATATAATTCACGATTTGTTAATTGTGATGGAACAACGTTGCATAATAAACATTTCATTTCTAGAGTTACATCAATTATAACTCAAGAAATGCTGACTTTTGTTTTTGTAGATTTTTTTTTCCAAAAAGAAGTGACTAATTAAAGTTTTTTTTATCAATCAGTGCATTGGTTTAATGACGAACGAAAAGAAAGAAAGAAAACAAAAACATAATTATAATAAAAAAAAATAAAAATAAATAAATAAATATATAAAAGGAACTAAAAGGAGAAGATTTGAATAAATAAATTTAAACAAAATTAAACAAAAAAAACCTCCTAAAATAAGTTAAATATAAAGCATTGCAAAAAAGTACCCTAATATATAACAGTAAATAAATAGATAATAAACAAAAGTTTAATTGCCTCTGTTACAATTCAAGGCCTTTACATTCCCAACATCAAGAGACCGCGAAAATGTTTTGTTTTTTCCCCTTTTTTTCTTCTTTTTTGGTCGAAGGTCATTGGTTTTAGGACGCGTCACGTATACATTCGTTCAAACACCAACCGATGCGTACATTTTTAACAGTGATTTTCTGAGTCTGAATGTCAGGGGTAGTGTGTTTTTTCCCTTTCAGTTGTATTTACTTTCACAAAAAATCTGGTGTACATTATTTATCTGAGGATCGGTAGTGGCAGAGCTTGGGAGTTGTATGAGTTATGCTTTCTGATTGAAGCAACTGAAAACATTTTCCCAGAGCAAAATTGATTATCGTTGAGACCGTGTTGTTAGTATGTGAATGCACAACTATACGAAGCGTCGTTGCGTTTTTACAATACATGAATTAGTCTCCTCTCCAGGCGGCAAACAAGGCTATAATGACCTTCCTTAAACCTCCCCATCTTTCTGTACTCAGATTTTTCATTGTGTTACTTATGTTAAAATATACAAAAAAAAATGTTTTGTTTAGGATCAAAATAAAAAGTATAGAAAGTGACACTGAGCTCTGTTGAAGTTCCTAGTATAACGTGTAAAAAAGACAACAACAAAAAACAGTTGCATACAAAGCACTTCAGTGCGCCCGCTACGGTTGAAAGAAAACAGAAACAGATCTCTGTACTGCTAGAGATTATTTTGAGTTTGTCTTTATTGTTCACCATTTTGTTTGCTCTTTACATTTTTATTTTATTTGAGTAAGTGTTAATGATTAATCGTTTACCATTACCTTCACCGCAGGCCAAAGCAAGTGCAATCAGCAGTGCAAACTTCGCCATCTCTGTGGATGTGGAAGGAAAATGTGAAAATATAATTCCCGAAAACAGAAGCAGAAATGATGTAAACAATATGGGGGGCCGTTTATGACTAAATGAGCAGTTACACATATATAAGAGCAAACCCATATATATAAGAGCAAACCCATATATATAAGAGCAAACCCATATAATATAAGAGCAAACACATATATAGATAAGAGCAAACCCATATATATAAGAGCAAACACATATATATAAGAGCAAACTCATATAAATAAGGGCAAACACATACATAATAGCAAACCCATATATATAAGAGCAAAACCATATATATAAAGGACGAGTACAAATATATAAAAGACTACCGAAAATATATAAAAGACCACCGAAAATATATAAAGGATCAAAGACGAATATATAAAGGACCAAAACTCAAATATAAAAGACCAACACAAATATATTGAACAGCGCCCTCAGTATATTGGACATGACACCCATATATATAATACATGGACACCCATATAATATAAAAGCAAAATCTTCTCATATAAAGGATGTCAACAGCCGTCAACGGTGAACGGGCCTGTTAAATCGAGAACGAAAATCGAGCCGTTTTCTCCGTGGCCGAAAATTTAGCTAGTTTAAGTCTGGCACCTCGTCCCCAAAAAAGTTTTTCTCGTTCGAAGGTCTCGTACGGCCTCCCCACAGTACACACATACACCAATCGAAGCAATAGGTGAAGCTGCACTGAGTGTTCACGATTTTTTTAACATCTGTGTAAGTCATATACAGGACGCTCACAAAAAAAGTCAAAGGCACCTGCACACCGAAAATGTCAATATAATTGAATTAATTAAAAGACGGCTGGAAGATTGTCTTGTTGTATTGGGTGTTTTGTATTATCGTTCGGAGGGAGTGGCATACTACAATGAGGTCCATTCAAGTATTGCGTTAATTTTGCATCGAGTGCAAGGACTTCACGAGTTGAACTTGTTGAAGCTGAACAGTGCCGTCCTCCCTCCCACCTCTGCTGTTGCATTAACTCTCTGAACCTAGGGTGAGACAGCAAGTTCTCTACCACATCTGTGATAGGCACAGACATTTTTTTAGTGAAGGGGTTTTGCAATTTTTAAGACTAAGAGAAAAACGCGACAGAAAGTACAGCTCGGCCTTTCCTCCGCGGAGGAGTGCTACAGCAAGCTGCTACACATACACACACACAGCGTCGTGTCCCGCGCGCGGCGCGGCCGGACCGCGCCCGTGAGCTGTCACACTTTTCCCGCGAAACGTGTGCTTAACAGGGTGCCAGACTAAGGCTCAATTTTCGGCTCGATTTTCGTTCCCGATTTAACAGGCCCGTTCACCGTTGACGGCTGTTGACATCCTTTATATGAGACGATTTTGCTTTTATATTTATGGGTGTCCATGTATTATATATATGGGTGTCATGTCCAATATACAGAGGGCGCTGTTCAATATATTTGTGTTGGTCTTTTATATTTGAGTTTTGGTCCTTTTCATATTCGTCTTTGATCCTTTATATATTTTCGGTGGTCTTTTATATATTTTCGGTAGTCTTTTATATATTTGTATTCGTCCTTTATATATATGGTTTTGCTCTTATATATATGGGTTTGCTCTTATATATATGTATGTGTTTGCCCTTATATATATGAGTTTGCTCTTATACATATATGTTTGCTCTTATATATATGGGTTTGCTTTTATATGTATGGGTTTGCTTTTATATATATGGGTTTGCTTTTATATATATGGGTTTGCTTTTATATATATGGGTTTGCTCTTAAATATGTGTAACTGCTCATTTAGTCATAAACGGCCCCCATAAAACAATGGCCTCCGTTTGCATTTCTTAACGAAATTAAGGAGAATTTTATTGAGAGCCTTTTCCCGCACTGTCTCTCTCTCTCTCTCTCTCCTCGAAATTCAAGTCCCTGCAAAACCGAGGCTATAAAACGGTCTGGCCCCCCTCCGGTATGTTGTAATTTCGAATCAACCATTGCATATTGTCAAACCAATAGACATCAGATTGGAAGTCAGAATTTGTTCTACTAATAATGAAACATGGAGAAACACAATCATCATCCTCCTTTGCGGAAGAGTAAAATCACTCCAATAGTTCCCCACTTCTTCTTCTTCTCCGACTTCTTTTAAACTATTATTTTTTGTAATAAACATACTGTGGAATTATCCTTTGAAGATTTTATTTAAATTGCTAAATCACATTCCAATGAAAACTAATAGATACGGGTTTGGTTTGTTTTGGCCTGTCTTGATTGTTGTAGGCCAAGCACGCCGTGGTTTGCGGGTCTAGGTCGTCGTGGCTCAATGCTCTTTTGCTTTCCTATACTCTTTCCTCAGTAACAGCAGATCGTAAGCAATAAATCAAAATGGCTCCTGACCGAAAAAAACCAAACTTAAAATAAAAACTAAAAATTGGCCATTACCGTTGCATTTCTGTTGCTAGAATTACCCAAGACATGTTTTTTCCGAGTCCCATGCAGAAATTACCCTTAGTTTCTAAATCATGACTCATGGATGGCAGAAAACCGAGCAAACATTCACGCTCAACTTTCTCCCAACGCTAAAACAAAGTTTTTCACATTGAATGCGGGAACTTTCGTTGTGTTCCTTTCTCGACTTTGACAGAATTACGGGCGGAACTGTTTATCCGGAGGGTTGTTATAACTGATATTAACGTTACCAAGACGTTTTCACATTGAATCTATATGAGTCGTCCCCCCCCCCCCATGATTACCAAACCTGCCTTTGTTTTGAAAAAGCGATTCTTCGAGAAAGAAAAAAAAAAGATTGCGAGAAATTTCAATGTTAAATGCAGCATACAACTTCCCAGAGATAAAAAGAAGGCCCGATGTGCCCAACTTCATGGCCATTGATCCCCGCAGAATTCTGCGATTACGGCACCCCAGAAAGCCCGTGATTCAATCTGTCGGCAGGACGCGCTGCCGCAGACATCCGCGGTATAGTGTATGTGCCATGGAATTTTTACTGAGATCTTACCTTCTGAAGTTTTCCGAGAATCAAATAAGCTCCAGTAAATGTTGTTTCACTCACTATCCTAATCGAGGTTGGCTTCCGGAGTTTGGTCTTTAGGGAGTGGCGCGAAAAATGGCAAACAGCTCGGTTTATATAGCCTAGGCCCAAGTCACAAAAGCTGGTAAGCACGTCCAATTTACTTTGCAAATATTGCACAGAAGAATGCAGAAACCAGCCCAAAATGCCTTGTATTAATTAACATATTTGTAACTGGTGCCCGGCTGTTTCTTTCTTAACCAGTATTTCTGATTAACTTCTCAATTAAATTGAGCCTAGTGCGCATGACATTTGAACCTTGTCAAACTTGTTTTTCTTCTTTCACCATTTTTTTTCCTTTTTATTCTCTGTGTAAATGCAAGTCTTGTAAGGCTTGCCATTAAATTGTCAATTGAAATATTTGTATAACAAATTTCCGGTATGTGGGACTCAGCCCCAATAGTGCAAATTGAACTTGAGGCGGTAACATGTTTTCGTAAAAGTTAGTACGTGCTTGGAAAGCTAAAAACAATCCAACATTAGAACAAACAAACAAACGAACAAAAACACCCTAAACAAACAGACGAACAATCAGACAAACAGACAGACAGACGGTGATGCTTAGGAGGGCTACATTGTGGGCTTTCCACAGGTGTTGTCTATGATCCCTTTTCTTTCATCTTTCCTGTGTAAACATTGTGGGCACAGCCCCACAATGTAAAAAAAGCCCACAACTACACATCCTACCTAAAACTCACCCACAATGTATCTCCCGTCCGCCCGAACAGACAGACAAACAGACAAATAGACAAACAGACAAACAAACAAACAAACAAACAAACAAACAAACACCCCAACAAACAAACACCCCAACAAACAAACAAACAAACAAACACATTATCACTCAGAAACAAAAGGTTGTCAGTTTTCCGATGAGTTTTAAAAATAACGTTGAACTCGAGTCGTTTTACTTGGTGCGACAAAACTGTACATATTATTTTTATTTGTGGTTCAACAAAATAAATACGATTTTTGTCTTCTTCGGGGGATTCAATCCAATTTAATAATTTTATTGTTTCAAGTGCACACCACACACAACGATTTCAGCACACAGTATACAACAATGTATAAAGCCCTTTAAAAAACAGTAAAAGTAAAAAGTTAAAATTGTAAACAGATAAAAAATTAAGAGTTTAAAAAAGAAAGTGAGCAACGACAACCAAATTTATGAAAACCGAGTTTACTGGTTTATGAATAACATTTTGTGAGTCTCGTGGTCTCGCCACATACCTCTCAAAATGGCTGTTCACGACCATCCATAAAAATAGACTTGCTGCTGCCTCTCTATAGTCGGAGATTTCTCACCGAACGGATGGACGGGGAATCCCGCAGTGAGAAATACCGTCGAACAAAATAGGACGCACAAACAACAGTACATTATTAGTTGTTCTTTTGCTACACCATCCTTGAAATGTGTTAAAACGCACACTACTGACATTGGAAAATCTAGGTCAACACCAAATAAATAGACTTGCTGCTGCCTCTCTATAGTCGGAGATTTCTCACCGAACGGATGGACGGGGAATCCCGCAGTGAGAAATACCGTCGAACAGAATAGGACGCACAAACAGCAGTACATTTAGTTGTTCTTTTGCTACATCATCCTTGAAATGTGTTAATAAAACGCACACTACTGACATTGGAAAATCTAGTTAACACCAAATAAATGTTAACAAAGAGAGTGATCATTGTATAAACGTACTCCATTCCTCTAGCAAAAAGTACAACAGTTTAGACCCGTGTCCTTCAGTTTTGAAGAGACACATCTTTAGGATTGATACATCATTTCCAATCCTCTATGATATCACAAAGGGGGAAATACATGAGTTCGTCTTGGAGCACACCCATCGGCTTTGACAGTTCAGGACAAGGGAGTCGATCGCTACTGAAAAGCAGGGGGGACGGGCGAGCAAGTCTTGACAAAATACATGAAATACATAATAGGCCCAAAACACCATTCTGCGCGTGGTCCATCAGAAAGAAAGATGAAAATGAAAAAAAAAAAAACAAAAAAACATTTCACCGTTGTTCGCTATTCTTTTATTTGAACAAAAATTGTAATGAAATATTAAATCAAGAAAATTGTGTATATTTTTATATTTTGTTGCATATTTCTAATGAACAGTCAATAAAAAAAAAAAGGGGGGGGGGACATCTGATATGCTGTCCCCTCCAGTCTAAAAAGTGAGGGGCACATGTCACCCCCCGTCCCCCACCCATTGACGCCCTTGGTTCAGGCCTAATGTCATAAAGGGATGGTTCAACAATCAGTATTTTTGGGAGTGATTTTCGAAGCTTTACATGGCGTGGATTTTAAGAAGAAAAACCACACACTGGTAACCTTGCAGGTCCAGCCATGTAATAAACTCTTTCGGGAGAGGTGTTGGTACTTCTCAGAGTCAACACTTCTCAACAGAGGAGTTTTTGCGGTTTTCTCAACACTCGAGTAGACACTATGGATGCTTTCAATTAGCTTCCAGTGTGTAACGGGGATTTACACCCGTGGTAGCCACGGAATGAGGCTAATCGAACGCTGCGGTGTTTTCGCTTAGCACTCTGGGAAGATTAAGGTCAAAGGTTGTCAAGTAGCGGCACTACTTAAAAAGGTGAAAACAGACAGCTCCATCGATTCCGAAACCGTCGTCTGCTCAATTGGAAAACGTCGATGTCCGTGACGACACAAATTAATTACATCATTCATACTTTGCACACACTCACCAAGTGTTTGTCTTTCAGGAAATGCATTTCCTTTCCATTTGCCATAATTGTTTCATAAACGATAAATCAGTGTATTAATGTGTAGTTTTACTCGCGTTGCAATCAACTTGTCTTGGTATGACACGCCTGCAGCTGGAAACTACGTCATTACACCCGGGCATACACCAGAGACCCGCTTGCGAACTGGGGCTGTGGTGGCTGACACGTACCTGGGCAAACACGAGTATCACGTGATGGCTAATCGAACGCTCTCGTGGAAGTTTTACTTACTGGTGTAATTAGCTAATCGAACGCACCCAAAATGCATTCAGCTGAAACGTTCACACGTGACTTGTATTATCCTTCTATATAATTCAGCCCATGAATCAGCGTTACGTTGACGCACAATCTCTGCCCCCGACTCTAAAGACAGGCTGGTGACCAGGGGTGCGTTTTCGCGGCTGTAACCAATGACTGTTTCGGTCACTGACTAGTGATTAAACAGTAGCCAAGTCAACCGAAACAGTTATTGGTTACGACCGCGAAAACGCACCCCTGTCAATTGTTTCCTGGACTTGTGCATTTATTCATCAGCGGAGGGTACATCTTTGGTTTTGCGGACGGTAGGCCCATGTTCATTCCAACCCTTTTAGTTTGGGATGCATCATATCGACTCAATTGTGTGTGTGTTTTCCGTTTAAATGACAACGATTGATATTATTTCTCTGGAGGACTGGTACCGGTATAAACTTTTTTCCCTATACTGGTATGAACTTAATCATAATATGTGAGCTTTCAGATGGAAATATTTCTCTGGAGGATTTGGTATCTGGTACGAACTTTTTAACCAGTGAGCTTTCAGACTGGATCTAATCATTACACGATGCCCGATATGTGGCAGAGGGTGTTCTCCAGTGTCCCCATACTTTAAAACATGCACTCTTTTTCTCTCGAACAGAAGTACCCCCCTCCCCCTAAAAAAAAACAAAACCCCCCAAAAAAAACCCAAAACAAAAACAAAACAAAAGTAAACAAAACAAACCCCTAAATAATGAGATTCACAGAAGTGCAGTAAACACACGATAGGGAGAGAGAGAGAGAGAGAGAGAGAGGGGGGGGGGGGTCTACCAAGGCACATGGAGCACCAAATTAATCACCTTCCCTCGGTTAAATAACTACTATTAACATGTACCATATATGGCTTTAACCCTGCGAGCAGCGCAGAGGCCCTCCATAACAACATGGCATTCAACTCCCGCCTCATCGGAAGGCACTTATAGGGCAAATAAGTCTGTTTGGGGGTGGTCCCGTGGTAATTACCATGCTATCAAGACTTTGTAGTAGCCTGATGATAGATATATTACATTATATTGGCTGCAGACTTTATCTACAAATAATATTCAAGGTTCGTGTATAAATGCATCTAGTTGAAAATCTGTACATCTTTCTGATGGGTGCGTATTGTGGGCAAGCGCTACATACGCAGTGTGGACCTGAGAACAAAAGAGGTCCACATAATGTAGGGATCTGAAGCACTATGTGGACTTACACACGTCCACACAACGTTATTTGCAGTGTTGAGGAATAGGATTTTCCTTAAGTGTACAGAACAAAGGAATGTCCACACAACGACTGCAAAACAAGACTGTGTGTGTTTTTGTGTATGTGCACACTGTAGCCTGTAATGCTACAGATCGTCGCTACATGTTATAATATGTTGCTCAGCAATGAAACGCACCAAAAATATCTTTTAACTGCTTTTATTGTTCTTGATTACTAGTGTCTAGTAGTAGGTGGCTATTGGTGACTAATGGTGAAGGTGGTTCAACTGGAAAAAAGTAATAAAATAACAAGTTGCTATAAAATACGTAAGCCCAATAAAACTGGATAATTATGCATCAACTCCCAGAATTATAAACTTATCAATTTACATTAAATCTCCGTCTCTTACATAGTCTTGATATTAAGTCGGTAATTTTTTTGCGGTCTAGTTGCGGGGACGGTACACACATCCTCGATCCCAATATGTGCGTGAGTCAGTCACAATTATCGTCTTGAATAACTTGTACCCAGCTTTGTACACATGCAATTGGACTTGCTACCAAAATTGGACGGAGCAGTTTGATTGGTTAAGAATCGTGAAGACATGAATATTCATCATACATCTTGCAGCGTATGGCATCTTGCAGCTACCAGGCGCACACTTCATTCTTTGATAGGGGGTTTATTGTCGATAGTAAAATTTTATGATAATGCATTGGTCAAATTTATCTTAAAAGAAAGTTAAGAGATTGTTTAATGATTAAAATATTATGCTTTTTACATTGATGTTGGCAAATAAACTGTCATAAAAAAAAAGCAAAAAGCCAACAGAAAAGATACATTCCCATGTTTATAATGAATTCTTCCAATTTTGTCAGACGAGCTACAATTGGCCCTCTTTATGGCAACTTTTGCATATGCAATGTATAATTTACCATATATGAATATTCGGCTGGGAACAAGCTACTCAAGTCGTTAGAGCTGACGGACCTTGCCACGCGCTTCCTACGACCGTTGCATGAATGTACAATCACACTGTGACTGTTGCATGAACGGCAGGATGTGTGTTTGTAATAGGCAGCGCTGGCAGACAAATAGACACTGACTAACGACTTGTCATCAGGTCTATCTCTTACACGAGAAACTAATCAATGGCATCAATAACACTTCACATGTACTTTATATGTTAAACAGTATGGGCCTACACACGTGAATTTTACTCAACAAAATAAAACCTTGATCTTGCATGTCAAAAACACTTTTAAAATTACCAAAAAACGGACACTTTTATAATTAAATACTAAATATAAGGAAATACTCACTTTGCTGAGCTGACCAGGTAACTAAATTTTGGCATGAAAAAAAAAAAGTATTTTGGTTTTTGGTTTGTCTTGAGAACTTGCAATGGAATGCATTAAACGCTGAAAGAAAAATTAATACTAGGTGGCTAAAACAGCGCCCTCTATTGGAACCTTTAAAAAAGCGAGTCTCTGCACTCGGCAAGTAAAAAATAAAAATAAAGAAATATATGCTGGCGGCTAAACACATATCAATGGGGACTTCCGTCAGCAAACTTCAAAGGGTCATGATAATCTGTTAAAGAACTTAACCCCATGGATGACTAGACTATCTCAAGGGGGAGGGGTTCTAATAGAGGATTACAATCATGTAATAAGACCGAATTTGACCGAACGGTTCATATGCTATGATGGAAACCCAAAAGTGCCTACCGCTGTCGTCCGTTTGCTTTGCTCAGGGTCAATATAAAGCCTATCCTGATAGAGCTGTGCCAAGCAGAAACAAAGATGCTTAGCCAATATTTCTGCTGAGCAAAAATATGCAAGGAACCAGCCGAAAACTTGAATACATTACAAGGTCTTTTGGCTGGTGGTCTGCCCCTGCTCAGCATGGTTTTCTTTGCAGGGCAATGTATCTGTGCCTGACAGCGTTTTATGAAATTTGACTGAAACTCGGTCTGCTCTCTCCGTTTTTAAAGGAGGGTTTACCTTTGGTAATTCATACCCCAACAATTGATTTACATAACAGCTTGCTCAATACAAATTTGAGAAACAATTCCCTTCAATGAAATGTGGTTTTAGAGAGAAGGACTTAAAAACATTTCAATCTGGAAAACGTTTCTACATGAGACGTTTCTCAGATTGTGTATTTCAATTTTGGATTATTCGTCTTTTACGTGGGATGAGTGACATAAATGCATATGATGAGACAACCAATGCTGTACCTAAAATAGTATTGTAATAGTTTTACATAGAATTGGCAAAAATACTGCTCTGGCTCTCGCCATCATGGTAAAAATCACAAATTAAAGGGACGTGTCGTCATGATAGCAAAGCAGGTCTGGCGGCTGTGCTTTGTACTCTAACCCCAGCATGCGCGCGCGCTCTCCATATGATAATTTTGAAACGGAGGGTGTTAGGGTAAGCATGCGCGTGCAGTTATTGGGTGAGAGTTCTTTCTATGAAAAGCCACAGGCCTGCTTTGACCCCGACGACACAGCCCCTTCAAATACTGTTGTTTCTGCAGAGACTATGTTGAAGATTTGGCCTTTTCAGCAATCTGTCTGTAGCCGCTTCCGAAGCCATCACTTCTGGCATGGCCTAAAGTGTCTGGAAATTAGACCATTACCCACTAAGTATTCCCAGCCAGTGCCTGGCTTACTGGCGCATGACGATGTTGAACTCAATATGGATACAAGATACGAGAGGCGAATAAACTAAGAACAGACCCACCAACCTTACAAACATGATAACGTAGGATTAGTTGATGTTTGCTAACTGTGACAAACAATGCAGCCGCTGTTTAAAACAGCAATCCCACCGCTCCTACCATTTTATGGCACAGTGTGTGGCAACTCGTGCCTCTAGCGCCTCACTCCCATCACGTACAACCCCACAGCTGCTACCAGCAGCCCCAAGAATGGCTGCATGGAGGCTACGCTGTTGCATTGGTCGGTGTCGCAGAAGCACGCGGTGCCTTTGAAGGAGAAGGAGCTGATGAATGATGGCCTGGTGGAATGGTCTATTGATCTCAAGATCCAGTTCTCGGCTTCTATGTCGGTGTAGCATTTGTTCTCTGGAGTGTTGCTGGTAGGGAAATTGACACAAGAGAGCTCAAGGTCGTCAATATTCGCTGCAACACGGAATAAAGGCAATTTTGAGACTTTGGAACGCTAGGTGGCAGCATACTTGGCAGGAATTTTTTTTCATAGTTTTATGTGTACTTCTGTGCGTGTGCACATTACCGAGAACAATCGATTTACATGGTAAGTTTGCTGCCACCTAGCGTCCCAAAAATTCCCCATTATCAGAAAAACGTTCGGCTGGTAACAGTAAGTCATGACACTTTTAGTTATTTCACAGTCTTCTACAAATTCCAACACCCGGGGGGGGGGGTCGCAGTCGTTATCCTCGATTGGCCTTTTTCACATTTCTAGGGGGTGGGGGAGGTAGGGTCATGTCCCAGTGAAGTGTATTTCATTTTGTTTTATTAAAAAAAAATAATAAGGGGTCTGAAAAAAATTGTCCACTCATATATCTTTTTGTGCACAAACTGTACCACCGTCATACAGACCTGTGTTGACCCTGATGCTGATACATGTATAGCAGGTTTTTTTTGCTGTGTATGGTTGTGGTGTTTTTCCCAGCCCATAAAAAACACAACCCTGGGAACTGACCCCAACCCACTTAGATACGTGAAATGGTTCAGTCTAGGATATCATGGACTTTCAACTCGGAAAACAATGAAATATATAACTTGTGGCTCCTGTAGCAGAAGATGGGGCTCCCAAAAGGGTTTTCAAACCTGTGGTAGTTCACACTTTTAGTTAACTATTGTCAAAGTCACGAAACACACCGGTCGGACTGGAGAACCACAGAGAGAGAAGTATTGACCTTTATCTTGTTTTGCTTCTGTTCAACCCATCATAACCAAACCTAGGCTGGAATAGAAAGTCTGATTCTGTCATATGATGTGAGAATTATAACTGTCACTGTCACTGTTGTATGCAGGGCATCTGACACAAATGGCCACAACAAGCTAAAGGACTATTGAAGAAAAACAAAATGCGCGGCATCCACTCAAATCACAATTCCAAAAGCAATATGCAAATTTCCCGAACAACCAACCAATCGACTCACCGGCTCTATCAGTCGTTATTACTCCATCCAATTTTGAGCATCGGGCGGCCTGACCAGTGGGCGGTGCTGGACATTCCTTCACGTACTTCGAGTCAGGCGGGCTTTTCTCGCAGTCAGGGTTCGGCGTTAAAATACTATTGTGGCAATAAAAGCACTTCAGTGCGCCCGCTACGGTTGAAAGAAAACAGAAACGGACCTCTGTATAGTAATGCTAAAGAATATTGTGAGCTTTTGTTTATTGTTCAAAACATAATTCACGATTTGTTAACTGTGATGGAACAACGTTGCATAGTAAACATTTCATTTCTAGAATACATCAATTATTACTCAAGAAATGCCGGGTTTTGTTTTTGTTGATTTTTTTTTCCAAAAAGAATTGACTTACTTTTAAATTTTTATTGATCAGTACCTTGGTTCAATGACGAACGAAAAGAAAGAAAGAAAGAAAACAAAAACATATTTGAGCATATACGAAATAGAAGACTGAAATGAATAAATAAAACAAAAACAAAAACGAAAACCTCCTTAAACAAGTTAAATATAAAGCATTGCAAAAAAGTACCCCCAAAACAGTAAATAAATAAATAACATAAATGAGTAAAAAAGTATCATTGCCTCTGTTACAGTTCAAGGCCTTTGCATTCCCACCATCAAGAGACCGCGAAAATGTTTTGGGGTTTTCCCCTTTTTTTCTTCTTTTTGGGTCAAAGGTCATTGGTTATGGGACGAGTCACGTATACATTCGTTCAAACACCAACCGATGCGTACATTTTTAACAGTGATTTTCTGAGTCTGAATGCCAGGGATAGTGTGTTTTTTCTATTTCAGTTGTATTGAGTTTCACAAAAAATCTGGTGTACATTATTGATCTGGGGATCGGTAGTGGCGGAGCTTTGGAGTTGTATGAATCAAGCTTTCTGATTGAAGCAACTGACATTTTTGTTTCCCAGAGCAAAATTGATTATCGTTGAGACAAACAAAAAATAAAAACAAAAATACGAACGTACAACTATACGAAGCGTCGTTGCGTTTTCACAATACATGAATTTGTCTTCTCTCCAGGCGGCAAACAAGGCTATAATGACCTTTCTCAAACCTCCCCATCTTTCCGTACTCAGATTTATCTTTTTTTTCAACTATTGAAATATGTAAAATAGATGTGTATAAATCAGTATTTACCATGTTGATTGTAAGCTAGCCATGAAAATGAATGTATGAAAAATGTAATCGGATCGCGAACAATCCTACAAACAATGACTTTGATTAAAATGCATTTTTTCTTCTTCTGATTTGAAGAAAATAGATGACAGACACGATTAATAGTTCGTTGGTTGAGACAGAGGGTGGGGGCTGGGTTCTTCACGGGCAGTGACCCTATGCAAGGCAATTTTTGTTTTCGTTTCGGATCAAAATAAAAAGTATAGAAAGTAACACTGAGATCTGTTGAAGGTCCTAGTCTAACGTGTATAAAAACACACACACAAAAAAAAACAAAAAAAAAACAACAACAACAACAACAACGAGAGGAGCCATGCCGCAAATCGACTTTTAAACCGAGTGTTCGAGAAAATTTTTCTCTCACATTTTCTTCTCAAATTTAGGCAGTTGTTCAGACGGATTTGACAGGACAAGTCCGTACTCAGATTTTCAGTAAAAGAGTCAATGTAGATTTCATATCGGCGATGTATTTTTTTCCTTCATGAATATCAATGGCGTTGCCGATTGGTCTAGAGCATTCTACCTTAAGATCTGATGTCTGAGTTATTAGAGTGCGGGTTCGAATCCCAGCCAAGACACTTGTGTTATTGGGCAAAACACTTAAGTGTATAATTGCTTCTCATCACCCAGGAGTAAATGGGTTGCCGGTGCTGCATACTCCAAAGGGTTTGAGATGGCTTCAGGAATGTCCAAAGCCCAATGGCTGCTTAGGCAATACGTTCAAAGTGATTTCTTTGATATTATTGTTATAATTATTGTTGTTATTATTATGAATATTATTATTGTTATTATTATTATTATTAATTCATTCTATCACAGCATGCAAAAGAAGGATCACAACGAGACACATGGGGGTAAACCTGTTCACCGCCCACCATTTTGTTTGCTCTTTACATTTCTATTTTATTTGAGTAAGTGTTAATGATTGATCGTTTACCATTACCTTCACCGCAGGCCAAAGCAAGTGCAATCAACAGTGCAAACTTCGCCATCTTTTGGATGTGGAATGAAAATGTGAAATTATAATTCCCGAAAACAGAAGCAAAAATGATGTAAATAATGGCTTTTGTTTGCTTTTCTTTACGAAATTTAGGAGAATTCCATTTAAGAGCCTTTTCCCGCACTTTCTCTCTCTCTCTCCTCGAAATTCATGTCCCTGCAAAACCGAGGCTATATAGAAGGGGAAAACGGTCTGGTCAACACCCCCCTGTATGTTGTAAGTTCGAATCAACCATTGCATATTTTCAAACCAAAGTATAGATTTGGGAGTCAGAATTTGTTCTACTAACTTTGACACATGGAGAAACGCAATCATCATTCTCTTTTGCGGAAGAGTAAATCCACTCCAATAGTTCCCCACTTCTTCTTCTTCTCCAACTTCTTTTAAATTATTATTTTTTTTTAAATAAACATACTGTGGAACCATCCTTTGAAGATTTTGTTTAAATTGCTGATAACGTTCAAATGAAAACTAATAAATACGGGTTTGGTTTGTTTTGGCCTGGCTTGATTGTTGTAGGCCAAGCACGCCGTGGTTTGCGGGTCTAGGTCATCGTGGCTCGACACCCTTTTGCTTTCCTATACTCTTTCCCCAGTAACAGCAGATCGTAAGCAATAAATCAAAATGGCTCCTGACAGAAAAAACAACTTAAAATAAAAGCAAAAAATTGGCCACTACCGTTGCATTTTTGTTGCTAGAATTACCCAAAGATATGTTTTCCCAGTCCCATGCAGAAATTACCCTTTCTAAATAATGACTTATGGATGGCAGAAAACCGAGCAAATATTCACGCTCAACTTTCTCCCAACGCTAAAACATAGTTTCTCACATTGAATGCGGGAACTTTCGTAGTGTTCCTTTCTCGACTTTGACAGAATTACACCGCGTTTACACTAGATCCAGAAAGGTGGATTGAGATCCGGCATTTTCTTTTACGACCGCGGATCGGGATCCGGTGTCGCGTTTACACCAGCCCTTGATCCGGCCCCGAATGTATGTTAGTCATGACGTCTTAGCTCTCCACAAAGAGCTCAAGGGTTACGCGAAGCAAGCCTTGCTACCCAAAGAATCTGAAAAAATTATCTCGAAACCCCCGTTCATTACCGACCCACAAGGTCAAAAAAATGTCATATTTCGGTTGTTCTATTTCCCCACCACTTCTCCGTTAAAATAACACAAATGGAAATAGTCCAGCACAGTTACCACACTTGAATCTGTATTATTACAAATACAGCTTTCAACGAAAAATCCACAGATACAGCGTCACTGGATGGAATAGCGCCAACATTTATTATTCTTATGGGCGGAACTGTTTATCCGGAGGGTTGTTATAACTGATACTAACGTTACCAAAGACGTTTTCACATTGAAACTATATGAATCGCCCCCCCCCGATTACCAAACCTGCCTTTGTCTTGAAAAAGCGAATCTTCGAGAAGAAAAAAAATGGATTGCGAGAAATTTCAATGTTAATGCAGCATACATCTTCCCAGAGACAAAAAGAAGGCCCGGTGTGCCCAACTTCATGGCCATTGATCCCCGCAGAATTCTGCGATTACGGCACCCCAGAAAGCCCGCGATTCAATCTGTCGGCCGTACGCGCTGCCGCAGACATCCGCGGTATAGTGTATGTGCCATGGAATTTTTACTGAGATCTTACCTTCTGAAGTTTTCCGAGAAACAAAGAAGCTCCAGTAAATGTTGTTTCACTCACTATCCTGGTCGATGCTGGCTTCCGGGTTTGGTCTTTAGGGAGTGGCGCGAAAAATGGCAAGCAGCTCGGTTTATATAGCCTAGGCCCAAGTCACAAGAGCTGGAAAGCACGTCGCATTTACTTAGCAAATATTGCACCAGCTCCCAAAATGCCTTGTATTAATTAAATAACATAACTGTAACTGGTGGCCGGCTGTTTCTTTCACCCTCCCACGAGACAGTGGCTTTTTTATGCACAATTTTACTAATACAAAATAAAAAAAATCAGGCTTCCGTGTAATCCAACTTCATGCCTTCAAGAAACAAACTGCCGAAGTTGAATGGCCAGGCTGACCCGGTTGATGACATGGTGTGATTGATTCCATACGTGGTGGCTGGCTCTGTCATAATGCTGTGTGTACAAAGCGATCTTAGCACAGGGGTTATGACCCTGAGTCATGGGCCTATCATTGTGTCTCTAATCCAAGATGGCGCGCTTCTAACCCAAGATGGCACGCTTCTAATCCACTAGCGGGATGCGAATTTTTTTCCCAGCGCGGTAAAGGCCAAGATTTGCATACCTTGCTCCCATTGGCTGGGACTTGCTGATGAATTATTCATTGCAAACAAGCTATGTAGGCCTTACGCGCATGTGTTGTGTACGCGTACACGATCGACGTGTCTGATCTCTCGGTGTGATAGCATAGCATAAGTCATGTACACACACTGGCAACAAGTTTTGGCAACAAGTTTTGTCTACATGTCTTTGCTTTTGCTCTTGAGTGTACATGTACATCCATCAATAAGTTCTTAAAACAATACTGCGACCATGGACTGTGAGTGCACACGTCTCACTGTAGATGACTGTCCTTCTTTGAAGGTAAGGATTAGTAAGGTTTATGAATATGATTCAAAACTAAAGCCAATCAATCGAATACTTCATTTCGACAAGGGGAAGCTTTACAGAAGTAGTGTATAGCTATGTAGCATACATGTGCAGTAGCTGTGTAGTCATGGTAGTATGGTAGTACAGTAGTCAGTACTGCAATGCAACGTATGTACAATGTACATGTACATGGATTTAGTGCCAGTTGCTTCAAAAACTCCATAAAACTTTTGACAACTTTATATATTATATGCAGCTGTTCTTTCCCCCTCTACAACGTGTAAAGAAGCAAATGCATACACACATGACACACCCAAGCCAATGGGAGCGAGGTATGCAAATATTGGCCTTTACCGCGCTGGGGAAAAAAAAATTCGCAGGTTGCCGCGCTTCGCGCGGCACCCGTTAGATGGGAGCGATTCTTGCGTATAAAATACTGCAAATGTAATGTGGGGTGAGGGGGGTAGCTGGAGGGACACTCAGAGGTAATCATTTTGTAGAATTGGCTCGGTAACGGTAGGTAAAATCGGTACGCAATGTTGTTTTGTCTTATGATACAATTGTGATCATGCAAACGATTTTGAGTGGGGTCGAAACGTCGCCTGCCCTCCTCACCATTCTCGTCCCCTTTCTCCAACTACGAAGCATAATTTTGGGGTATATGGTTGGAGTTGAGTTGTAATATTGGGGAAGGATGTACTTGGCAATGATGCATGCTTGGCATGATCATTTGTATGTATTTTCATGATGTTAAAACTTCATACTACGATACTTACTACTATTATGTTTTTAGCTTATTCATGGGAGTGCTTTGTGATTTACTGCGATCCCAACTATAGTTGGGACGCCCCAACTTTAACACTCAAAGTTGGACCAGTCCCAACTATAGTTGGGACGATTGTCGAGTTGGGACGGAACAGCATTACGTTGACGCACAATCTCTGCCCGCGACTCTAAAGACAGGCTGGTGACCAGTCAATTGTTTCCTGGACTTGTGCATTTATTCATCAGCGGAGGGTACATCTTTGGTTTTGCGGACGGTAGGCCCATGTTCATTCCAACCCTTTTAGTTTGGGATGCATCATATCGATTCAATTGTGTGTGTTTTCCGTTTAATGACAACGATTGATATGATTTCTCAGGAGGACTGCTACCGGTATGAACTTTTTTCCATACTGGTATGAACTTAATCATAATAAGTGAGCTTTCAGATGGAACTATTTCTCTGGAGGATTTGGTATCTGGTACGAACTTTTTAACCATTGAGCTTTCAGACTGGATCTAATCATTACACGATGCCCGATAATGTGGCAGAGGGTGTTCTCCAGTGTCCCCATACTCTCATGCACTCTTTTTCTCTCGAACAGAAGTACCCCCTCCCCCCAAAAAAACCCCCAAAGCAAAAACAAAAACCACAACCAAAACAAAAACAAAAGAAAAGATAACAAAACAAACCTCTAAAGAATGAGATTCCCAGAAGTGCAGTAAACACACAATAGGGAGAGAGGGGAGGGGGTCTATCAAAGCATATGGAGCACCAAATTAATCACCTTCCCTCGGTTAAATAACTACTATTAACATTTAACCCTGCGAGTAGAGGCCCTCCATAACAACATGGCATTCAACTCCCGCCTCATCGGAAGGCACTTAAAGGGCAAGTAAGTCTGTTTGGGGTGGTCCCGTGGTAATTACCATGCTATAAAGACTTTGTAGTAGCCTGATGATAGATACATTACATTATATTGGCTGCAGACTTTATCTACAAATAACATTCAAGGTTCGTGTATAAATGCATCTAGTTGAAAATATGTACATCTTTCATATGGGTGTGTATGTGTGTGTTTGTATTGCCAACCCTCCGAGGACATTTTACAATAGGGACAATAGGTCCTCACTAGTCGGTTCTTTGTTTTCAGGTGTCCTCACTAGTCATTTGTGTACAAAACCAATGGGGATTGCTTCAATACAGGAACAACATAAAGTACAATAGGTGTCCTCTAACGTATAGGAGTGCTGTACGTGTGTGTGTTTGTGTGTGTGTGCACACTGTAGCCTGCAATGTTACAGATCGTCGCTACATGTTATAATATGTTGCTCAGCAATGAAACGCACCAAAAACATCTTTTGAAACTCCTTTTATTGCTCTTGATTAGTAGTGTCTAGTAGTAGGTGGCTATTGGTGACTAATGGTGAAGGTGGTTCAACTGGAATAAAGTAAAAAATAACAAGTTGCTATAAAATACGTAAGCCCAATAAAACTGGATAATTATGTATCAACTCTCAGAACTATAAACTGATCAATTTACAGTAAATCTCCGTCTCTTACACGAGAAACTAATCAATGGCATCAATAACACTTCACATGTACTTTGTATGTTATACAGTACGGGCCTACACACGTGAATTTTACTTAACAAAAAACCTTGAATTTGCATGTCAAAAACACTTTTTAAATTACCAAAAAACGGACACTATATAGTTAGGTACTAAATAAAAAGAAATACTCACTTTGCTGAGCTGACCAGGTAACTAAATTTTGGCATGATATTGATATGTCTTTTTTTTTTTTTTTTTTTTTTTTTTTGGTCTTGAAAACTTGGCATCGGAATGCATTATACACTGAAAGAAAAATACTAGGTGGCTAAAAGAGCGCCCTCTATTGGAACCTTTAAAAAAGCGAGTCTCTGCACTCGGCAAGTAAGAAATAAAAATAAAGAAATATATTCTGGCGGCTACACACATGTCAATGGGGATTTCCGTCAGCAAACTTCAAAGGGTCATGGTAATCTGTTAGAGAACTTAACCCCATGGATGACTAGACTATCTCAAGGGGAGGGGTTCTAATAGAGGCTTACAATCATGTAATAAGACCAAATTTGACCGAACGGTTCATATGCTATGATGGAAACCCAAAAGTGCCTACCGCTGTCGTCCGTTTGCTTTGCTCAGGGTCAATAAGCCTATCTTGATAGGGCTGCCAAGCAGAAACAAATATGCTTAGCCAATATTTCTGCTAAGTAAAAATATGCAAGGAACCAGCCGGAAACTTTAATACATTACAAGGTCTTTTGGCTGGTGATCTGCCCCTGCTCAGCATGGTTTTCTTTGCGCAGGGCAATGTATCTGTGCCTGACAGCGTTTTATGAAATTTGACTGAAACTCGGTCTGCTCTATCCGTTTTTAAAGGAGGGTTTACCTTTGATAGTTACTCCAACAATTGATTTCCATAACAACTTGCTCAATACAAATTTGAGAAACAATTCCCTTCAATGGAATGTGGTTTTAGAGAGAAGGACTTAAAAACATTTCAATCTGAGAAACGTTTCTGCATGAGACGTTTCTCAGATTGTGTATTCCAATTTTGGATTATTCTTCTTTTACGTGGGATGAGTGACATAAATGCGTATGATGAGACAACCTGTGTTGTACCTAAAATAGTATTGTAATTTTTAGTTTTAAATAGAATTGGCAAAAATACTGCTCTGGCTCTCGCCATCATGGCAAAAATCACCAATTAAAGGGGACGTGTCGTCATGATATCAAAGCATGTCTGGCGGCTGTGCTTTGTACTCTAACCCCAGCATGCGCGCGCTCTCCATATTATATGATACGGAGGGTGTTGGGGTGGGCATGCGCGCGCAGTTAGTGGGTGAGAGTTCGTTCTATAAACAGCCACAGGCCTGCTTTGACCCCGAAGACACAGGCCCCTCAAATACAACCTAAAACTAACTTTCAAATTACTACCAAACTAATTTCTAAGACTGAGCTATAACTATTAATACGAAATAACTATTGAATGTGTCCGAATCGAGTGACTTTGGCGATTGCTATGACTGTTGTTTTTGCAGAGACTATGTTGAAGATTTGGACTTTTCAGCAATCTGACCGTAGCCGCTTCCGAAGCCATCAATTCTGGCATGGCCTAAAGTGTCTGGAAATTAGACCATTACCCGCTGAGTATTCCCAGCTGGTTCCTGGCTTACTGGCGCATGACGATGTTGATCCCAAATGTGGTATATGATGATACGAGAGGCGAATGAACTAAGAACCAACCCACCAAACATACAAACATGATATCGTAGGATTAGTTGCTGTTTGCTACTGTGACAAACAATGCAGCTGCTGTTTAAAACAGCAATCCCACCGCTGCTACCATTTTATGGCACAGCGTGAGGCAACTCGTGCCTCTAGCGCCTCACTCCCATCACGTACAACCCCACAGCTGCTACCAGCAGCCCCAAGAACGGCTGCACGGAGGCTACGCTGTTGCATTGGTCGGTGTCGCAGAAGCACACGGTGCCTTTGAAGGAGAAGGAACCGTCGTATGATGGCCTGGTGGAAAGGTCTATTGATTTCAAGATCCAGGTCTCAGCTTCTTTGTCGGTGTAGCATTTGTTCTCTGGAAGGTTGCTGGTAGGGAAATTGACACAAGTGCGCTCAAAGTCGTAAAAATTCCCTGCAACACGGAATAAAGGTTATTGTGAGACTTTGCAACGCTAGGTGGCAGCACACTTGGCAGGACAATTTTTCTTCGTTTGATACGTAGTTCTGTGCATGCGGACATTACCGAAAACAATCGATTTACCTGGTAAGTCTGCTGCCATCTAGCGTCCCAAAAGTTCCTCATTATCAGCAAAACGTTCGGCTGGTAACATTAAGTCATGACACTTTTAGTTATTTCACCGTCTTCTACAAATTCCAACACCCTGGGGGGGGGGGGTCGCAGTCTTTATCCTCGATTGGCTTTTTCACTTTTCTAGGGGGAGGGGGAGGAGGGGTCAGGTCCCAGTGAAGTGTATTTCATTTTGTTTTATTTAATAAAAAAATAAGGGGTCTGAACAAAATTAGTCCACTCATGTATCTTTTTGTGCACAAACTGTACCACCGTCATACAGACCTGGGTTGACCCTAATACTGATACATGTAGGCCTATAGCAGTTTTTTTTCTTTTGCTGTGTATGGTTGTGGTGTTTTTCCCAGCCCATAAAAAAAACACAACCCTGGGAACTGACCCGCAACCCACTTAGATACTTGACATGGTCCAGTCTATGATATCATGGACTTTCAACTCGCTCTTGCGTTTGCAACCGGGGAAAACAATGAAACACATAACGTGTAACTCCTGTAGGAGAAGATGGGGCTCCCAAAAGGGTTTTCAAGGGTGTGCTTGGAAGTTCACACTTTTAGTTAATTATTGTCACAGTCACGAACCACACCGGTCGGACTGTAGACCCCCAGAGAGAGAAGTATTGACCTTTATCTTGCTTTGCTTCTATTCAACCCAACGTAACCAAACCGAGGCTGGAATAGAAAGTCTGATTCATGTCATATGATGTGAGAATTAGAACTGCCATCACTGTCACTGTTGTATGCAGGGCATCTGACACAAATGGCCACAGCAAGCTAAAGGACTATTGAAGAAAAAAAAATGCGCGGCATCCACTCAAACCATAATTCCAAAATCAATATGCAAATTTCCCCAACAACCAACCAATCAACTCACCGACTCTATAAGTCGTTATTACTCCATCCAATTTTGAGCATTGGGTGGCCTGACTAGTGGGCGGTGCTGGACATTCCTCCACATACTTCGAGTCAGGCGGGCTTTTGTCGCAGTCGGGGTAAAGCGACAAAATACTGTCGCAAACAAGGCACTTCAGTGCGCCCGCTACGGTTTAAAGAAAACAGAAACGGACCTCTGTAATGCTAGAGACTATTGTGAGCTTTTGTTTATTGTTCAAAACATAATTCACGATTTGTTAACTGTGATGGAACAACGTTGCATAATAAACATTTCATTTCTAGAATACATCAATAATAGCTCAAGAAATGCCGAGTTTTGTTTTTGTTGAATTTTTTCCAAAAAGAAGTGACTAATTTTTTTTAAAAATAATCAGTACATTGGTTCAATGACGAACGAAAAGAAAGAAAGAAAAAACAAAAACATAATTATAACATTAAAAAAAAAAAAAAGTAAATAAAAGGAACTAAAAGAAGAAGATTGAATTAAATAAAAAAATAAAATAAAAAAACCCTCCTAAGACAAGTTAAATATAAAGCATTGCATAAAAGTACCCCAAAAATATAACAGTAAAAAAACAAATAACATAAATGAGTAACAAAAGTTTCATTGACTCTGTTACAATTCAAGGCCTTTACATTCCCAAGATCAAGAGACCGTGATTCCCCACCCTTTTTTCTTCTTTTTTGGTCAAAGGTCATTGGTTTTGGGACGAGTCACGTATACATTCGTTCAAACACCAACCGATGCGTTAATTCTATAACAGTGATTTTCTGAGTCTGAATGCCAGGGATAGTGTGTTTTTTACCTTTCAGTTGTATTTACTTTCACAGTAAATCTGGTGTACATTATTTGTCTGGGGATCGGTAGTGACAGAGCTTGGGAGTTGTATGGGTTATGCTTTCTGATTGAAGCAACTGAACAATTTTCCCAGAGCAAAATTGATTATCGTTGAGACAATAGTTAGTATCTAAACGTACAACTATACCAAGCGTCGTTGCGTTTTTAAAATACATGAATTAGTCTCCTCTCCAGGCGGCAAACAAGGCTACAATGACCTTCCTCAAACCTCCCCATCTTTCCGTACTCTGATTTTTTTTCAACTATTAAAATATATAAAATACATGTGTATAAATCAACATTAACCGTGTTGGTTGTAAGCTAGCCATGAAAATAAATGTATGAAAAATGTAATGGGATCGCAAACAATGTTACAAACAATGGCTTTGATTAAAATGTTTTTTTTTCTGATTTGAAGAAAATAGATGACAGAAACGATTAATAGGTCATTGGCATGGGAGTTGAAACAGAGGGTGGGGGAGGGGGCTGGGGTCTTCACGGGCAGTGACCCTCTGCAAGGCAATTTGTTTCTCATTTAGGATCAAAATAAAAAGTATAGAAAGTACCACTGAGCTCTGTTCAAGGTCCTAGTCTAAAAAAGAAAAAAAAAACCCACAAAGTTGCATACAAAGCACTTCAGTGCGCCCGCTACGGTTGAAAGAAAACATAAACGGACCTCTGTAGTGCTATAGAGATTATTTTGAGTTTGTCTTTATTGTTCACCATTTTGTTTGCTCTTCACATTTTTATTATATTTGAGTAAGTGTTAATGATTGATCGTCTACCATAACCTTCACCGCAGGCCAAAACAAGTGCAATCAGCAGTGTAAACTTCGCCATCTCTGTGGATGTGGAAGGGAAAAATGTGAATTTATAATTCCCGAAAACATAAGCAAAAATGATGTAAATAATGGCTTTTGTTTGCTTTTCTTTACGAAATTCAGGAGAATTTCATTAAGAGCCTTTTCCCGCACTTTCTCTCTCTCTCTCTCTCTCTCTGCTCGAAATTCAGGTCCATGCAAAACCGAGGCTAAAGAAGGAAAAAACGGTCTGGTCCCCCACCCCTCGGTATGTTGTTAGTTCGAATCAACCATTGCATATTGTCAAACCAATAGACATCAGATTGGAAGTCAGAATTTGTTCTACTAATAATGAAACATGGAGAAACACAATCAGCATCCTCTTTTGTGGAAGAGTAAATTCACTCCAATAGTTCCCCACTTCTTCTTCTTCTCCAACTTCTTTTAAATTATTATTTTTTGTAATAAGCATACTGTGGAATTATCCTTTGAAGATTTTATTTAAAATTGCTGATAACGTTCAAATGAAAACTACTAATACGGGTTTGGTTTGTTTTGGCCTGGCTTGATTGTTGTAGCCCAAGCACGCCGTGGTTTGCGGGTCTAGGTCGTCGTGGCTCAATACCCTTTTGCTTTCCTATATATATACTCTTTCCCCAGTAACAGCAGATCGTAAGCAATACATCAAAATGGCTCCTGACAGAAAAAACCCAACTTAAAATAAAAACTAAAAATTGGCCATTGCCGTTGCGTTTTTGTTGCTAGAATTACCCCAAGACATGTTTTCCCAGTCCCATGCAGAAATTACCCTTTCTAAATAATGACTTATGGATGGCAGAAAACCGAGCAAACGTTCACGCTCAACTTTCTCCCAACGCTAAAACATAGTTTTTCACATTGAATGCGGGAACCTTCGTTGTGTTCCTTTCTCGACTTTGACAGAATTACACCGCGTTTACACTAGATCATACAAGGTGGATTGAGATCCGGCACGTTTGTTACGACCGCGGATCGAGATCCGGTGTCACGTTTACACCAGCCCTTGATCCGGCCCCGATCCCACTTTTGAACCGGAGTGTATGTTAGTCATGACGCCACAGCTCCTCGCAAAGAGCTCAAGGGTTACGCGGCAAAGATCAAAGGTCAGGCCTTGCTACCCAAAGGATCTGAAAAAAATATAATTTACCTATTTCCCAACCAATTAAAACACTTCGTGACACCATAAAAAACCACACCATTTCACACTGCCTTACTTTTTGAGTAACAGTTTGATTTTAGCGTGTAATACATTTCTGTGAAGAACCAAATCACTTTTAAATCACCCAAAAGCATTAGATATAGACCCTTTTGACTAAATAAAATCAATTCAAGCAAAATTGTATTTTGAGATGAGCCCACATGTCTCTCTCTGCTCAATCAACAATTTCTTTGAATAACACCCTTTGTTTACACAATTTAGCAATTGCTGTACAATTCCTATGGGAATTCCTGGAGAGCGGGTCATTGTTGGATTGTGTAAGTGAAAAACAAACCCCGAATAGTGATAAGACATTTGGCGTGCTATTTGGCTAGGTGCAGTTGTAGCACTTGAATTTTTGTTTAGATTTTTGGGGAAAAAAATGGCGGATTACCGACTTTTTGATTAAAAACTGTTACTCAATAAGTGAGCGATAGTGTCAATTAAATAACACAAGTGGAAATATTTCAGAACAGTTACCACACTTGAATCTATATACTCACTAATACAGCTTTCATTTTAACGAAAAGTCCACAGATACAGCGTCACATTTATTATTCTTATGGGCGGAACTGTTTATCCGGAGGGTTGTTATACCTGATATTAACGTTACCAAGACGTTTTCACATTGAAACTATATGAATCGTCCCCTCCCTCCCGAGCTTTACCAAACCTGCCTTTGTCTTGAAAAAGAGATTCTGCGAGAAAACAAATGGATTGCGAGAAATTTCAATGTTAAATGCAGCATACAACTTCCCAGAGATAAAAAGAAGGCCCGATGTGCCCAACTTCATGGCCATTGATCCCCGCAGAATTCTGCCCTTACGGCACCCCAGAAAGCCCGTGATTCAATCTGTCGGCCGGACGCGCTGCCGCAGACATCCGCGGTATAGTGTATGTGCCATGGAATTTTTACTGCGATCTTACCTTCTGAAGTTTTCCGAGAATCAAATAAGCTCCAGTAAATGTTGCTTCACTCACTATCCTGATCGAGGTTGGCTTACGGAGTTTGGTCTTTAGGGAGCGGCGCGAAAAATCGGTAGCTCAGTTTGTATAACCTAGGCCCAAGTCACAAAAGCTGGTAAGCACGTCGCATTTACTTAGCAAATATTGCACATAAGAATGCAGAAATCAGCCCCCAAAATGCCTTGTATTAATTAACATAACTATGACTAGTGCCCGGCTGTTTCTTTCTTAACCAGTGTTTCTGATTAGCTTCTCAATTAATTTGAACCCTAGTGCGCATGACATTTGAACTTTGTCAATCTTGTTTTTCTTCTTTCACCCTTTTCCCCCTTTTTGGGGGTGTAAATGCAAACCTTTTAAAGCTTGACATTAAAATGTCAATTGAAATATTTGTACAACAAATTTCCGATATTTGGGACTCAGCCCCAATAGTGCAAATTGAACTTGAGGTGGTAACATGTTTTCGTAAAAGTTAGTACGTGCTTGGAAAGCTAAAATCAACCAACATTAGAATAAACAATCAAACACCCCTACACCCCAACAAACAAAAAAACAAACAAACAAAAACATCCTAAACAAACAGACGAACACCCCGACAAACAAACAAACAGACAAACAAACAAACTATCTCTCAGAAACAAAAGGTTGTCAGTTTTCCGAGGAGTTTTTTTACGTATAACGTTGAACTGGTTGAAACCCACTTGAGTCGTTTTACTTGGTGTGACAAAACTGTACATACTTTTTTTTATTTGTGGTTCAACAAAATAAATACGGTTTGTGTCTTTTTCGGGAGATTCAATCCAATTTAATAATTTTATTGTTTCAAGTGCACACCACACACAACGATTTTAGCACACAAAATACACCAATGTATAAAGCCCTTTTAAAAACAATACAAGTAACAAGTTAAAATTGTAAAAAGATAAAAAATACTGGAGTTTAAATAAGAAAGTCAGCAACGACAACCCCCCCCCCCCAAAGTGGAGGGAGATCTTTAAAACTACCACACAAAATGTGTGGGATTTTATGAATATATAAACAATCTTGCCATACCTCTCCAATGGCTGTTCACGACCGTCCATAAACTATCGACCAGCTGCTGTCACTCTAGTTGAAGATCTGTACATTTTACAAGGGGTGTGTACAGTACATTGTATGTTTTTGTGTGTGTACACATGTCAATCGTGACTCCCGCCAGCAAACTTCAAAGGGTCATTATGATAATCTGTTAAAGAACTTAACCCCATGGATGACTAGACTATCTCAAGGGAGGAGGGGTTCTAATAGAGGATTACAATCACGTGATAAGACCGAATTTCATCAAACGGTTCTTATACTGGAGTGATAGAAACCAACAAAGTGCCTACCGCTGTCGACCCTTTGCCATGCTCAGGGTCAATATAAAGCCTATCCTGATAGAGCTGTGCCAAGCAGAAACAAAGATGCTTAGCCAATATTTCTGCTAAGTAAAAATATGCAAGGAACCAGCCGGAAACTTGAATACATTACAAGGTCTTTTGGCTGGTGATCTGCCCCTGCTCGGCATGATTTTCTTTGCAGGGCAATGTATCTGTGCCTGACAGCGTTTTATAAAATTTGACTGAAACTCGGTTTTGCTCTATCCGTTTTCAAAGGCAGGGTATACCTTTGGTAATTCATACCCCAACGATTGATGTCCATAACAACTTGCTCAGTACAAATTTGAGAAACAATTCCCTTCAATGGAATGTGGTTTTAGAGAGAAGGACTTAAAAACATTTCAATCTGAGAAACGTTTCTGCATGAAACGTTTCTCAGAATGTACCTTCCAATTTTGGATTATTCTTCCTGGGTGGACATAGGCCCTAATCGCTCCAGATTTTCGACGATACCTCAACCACCTTTTAAAGTAAAATATTCACAGGATAGTTTCATTGTATACATATATCTACATTTATATGGGGCTACAACAATCGAACGGCGCCAAAAACCAAAGAAACACTTTGCATTTGACAGTGCCCTGAGGTAGGCCTACTATTAAGTAATGTACATGATGGAAGCGGTTTGGGCAGTGTTGTGATGACATTGAATATGCTGTTAAAGTAAACATCAATATAAAAAAAAAACACGCCTGTCCGCCGATGTCCGTTTCTATCCATGTAGTCCAAAAATGAAAGTAAACGGCATCAACGGTGCCCGATTGTGTGATCACGTGACGAGATTGTTTGCAACCCAGTCGCACGCTTGCTCATCCTGCGTGCGTCGCTGTCTTGATTGGTGCCCGGGTCTTTCTTATCCGTCCAGCTCCTGTCCCTGCGCCCTCTGTTTCCGTTCGAAGCCACCCGCCTGCATTTCAGCTTCGGTCTGTCCCTACTTATAGCATGCCCGACGGAAGCGGACTCGTCTTCAACGCGGCTGATCGACCGAGTGTCCCCCGGGGACGTGTTCTTAACCCTCTGCACGGACCTTACATCGGCCTCATTGACATCGCTCCTCCTGAACCCAAAGGCGGATCTTTTACCGGGGATCGTGTTCGAGTCGTCGCCTCTCCGCAGTCCCTCATGTACCTCACGTATGGTCTTCATGTACTCCTCCACACTCAGACCCTCCTTGATGATTGTCAGCAAGTTCCCATGGTGATCACACCATTTACCAGTTGTCTTATCGTACGAGCCGTTGAGGGAGTGCTCCACGATGTCCGCACCCAACAACTCTTCGTGCAATGGCACGCGTAAGCCGACAGTCACATTGAGCACGAAGAGGATCAGAAATGAGGTTGCTGCACTCCAAGCAATGATGGCTACGCAGGCTAAAGCTTGAATGCCTAGTAACTCAAACCCACCGCCAGCCATCAAACCTAGAACGGAATAGGTGAACAAATTGTTATTGTATACTCGGAAACAGTGTAAAAAGTCTCCACAATTTTGGAAGTCGCGGTTTTCCTGCACCCCAACACACATTTTTCTCCTTGCTCTATTTATTTATCAAATTTGTTAACACAAGTGCACCTGATCGTCCAGGATTCTGTGTTAGCACTTCTTGGGGTTGTTGTCTTTTTGTTGGCGTATCAATACACATGAGTGTCAGAGGCTACAACAAATGTTTGTCCAAGACCGTTTGTGCCCATTCCTTTTTTCTTTTTCTTCAACTTCTATAGTCCTGGTAGCTGTGGTCGAAACAGGGACTTAAATCCTCATCAACTGACGGAAAACAGCTCAGCAAACCCCAGTGCTACACTCTAAAATCTTCCCGGTCAGAATTGATCAGGAGACCAGGGGTTGATTTCACAAAGCACTAAGATTCATCTAAAGATGAGTTGTCAGTGTCACCATAGTGATTTGTATTGTGACATCACACCTTGCTTGGCGATTAGGAGTTATTTGGAGTTAAGATCAATCTTAACTCTTTGTGAAATCGAGCCCGGGTCCCACGGGGCCTGATCCATTTCCGGGTCAGAATGACCCGGAAAGGAGTTAGAAATTGGATTTTTAACTCGGAGTCTGCGTCAGTTTTGACCCATTTCTAGGGATTTCTGGACACATATTCCGGTTCATACTGACCCCTATGGGTCAAGCCATTCTAAATTTTGCAGAGTGTTATACAGAAGTAGCTACTATATATCAACAAGTGAGGCCCCAAAATAGAAAAATACCTTTCTTTTTATTGAATGATTCCAGGGTATCCTCCTCACCGAAGACACCTACGGCCAGAAGACCCCAGATGGCCGAGAGAGCGTGCACGGGGACAACCCCTACGGGGTCATCGATGCCGAGTTTCTCCGTCACCATGCAGCCCACGCACGCTATCACCGCTCCTAGCATACCGATCACAAGGCCTTGCCACGGTTTGGCCAATGCGCACAACGCTGGGAGGAGAATACAAAAAATGTGTTGTCACCTTGAGTGAACAGTTTGGTGATAATCTTAAATCTCGATTGGACATTGTTGTTGCTCGTGAGGAGTTTTCGGAGGTGCTGTTAGAGAGAGAGGGGGAGGGGGAGGGGAGAGAGAGAGAGGGGGGGGGGGTAGAGAGACAAACGTTTTGCCTGGAAGGTATAAAGATAGTCAAACAGGAAGTATTGGGTATAATCCACCAAGTAGCATTACTAACCTTGGCAACAACTATTTTATTTTACCGCATTTAAATTACTCAATTTTGACTTTGTGTAGTCCAACTCATGTAAAAAAAACTGCTTAGCCTACCCTCCAGAAACGTGCAGTTCGAGTACTTTCTAAAACTGGCTGCTGTGAACACTCTAGGTCTCTATTTGCAAAATTAAAATTGTTAAAAAATAACTGACCTTTATCATGATCTTAGGAACTTAGGAAAATGAATGTATAAATATTTTATATGATTAATGTATTACCTGCTTGTTTCAAAGACCCTGTTTGACACTAAATTCAAACATCCATTTCTACAATACCCGCAGGTACCACTGCAGAAACAAATCTGAATGTTATTTATCGTAGAACCACATTGTCCCAAAACGGTGTTGTCCAACGTGGCACTCTATAATATCGGAATAGTCTGGATGACTCGTATCATCACTCACTCTTTCTATTTTAACTAGACAACTAAATACTCATTTTTTTTAAAAATCGCTTGCTAAAACACTGTATGTGTAATTATTTGTGTCATTCATAGTCAGAGACGGTAAACCAATGTTTGTATGAGAGAAAATATCTGTTCGTGTATGTGGGCTTTGCCGAGTTCCCTTGTTGGGAAAAGCAGATTTTCTAAAACGACTGAACCTTATATTTTTAACACATGCTTTTTCAAGAACGCGTTTTGCACCATTTCTTTGATAAAGCATCCCCAACACACACAGCTCTGTATGTTGCAGTCACTCTGTGAACATTCCTTTGTTCTATACACTTAAGGAAAATCCTATTCCTTAACACTGTAAATAACACTATGTGGACGTGTGTAAGTCCACATAGTGTTTCAAGTCTGCACATTATGTGGACTTCCTTTGTTCTCAGATCCACACTTCGTATGAAGAGTTAAAACACTACCTCTGCACCGTCGTGCCAGTCTGATCTGTATCTACGAAACTCATGTACTGCACTAATTGCTTAAATCTTAACATTGTGTAATTTAAGATAAGAAAGCTATAAATAGTAAACAAGCGGGTACAACCATGTGTAAACTCTCTTTTTGGAGGAGTGTTGGATCTGAAAAGAGCCGGTGTGGTCTCCACGTTTCAAACAGTATACTCTGCTCTTCTTCAAGAGAATGCAGGACTACTGGTTGGTGATGCAGCTGAAGTGATACACATTTGGGCGGAAAGTATCCAAGTTGTTGTTGGTCGTTGATGCGTGGGAGTTGTCTGCTGGCTGGATGTGTGTGCGCACCGGTTCTTTTCAGAGCCAACACTCCTCACAAGAGAGATGTTACACATGGTTGTACCTGCAAGTTTACTATTGATATATATATTTTTATCTTGTGTAATTTAACTCTTGTTAGTATCCTATGATGACGCACCTGATATCGCCACTAATGCACCCAGGACCCCGTTGATAATGTAGTTCACTTCAAATTTCTTTCTCTTTGTCACGTAACTGAAAAAAAGAATGAAAAGAGAATGTTGTTCTTCTTCAACTAACGTTACTCGGTTAGGGTTATAATGGGTATGGGTTTAGGTTTAGGGTTAAGGTTAGGTTTATGGCTAGGTTTATGGGTGTGTGTGTGTGTGGGAGGGGTAGGACTATAGCTTTAGGCTTTGGGGTAGATTTAGGGCGCTGTGAATTATACCCAAAATTTGTCAAACTGACGCAGACTCCTAGTTAAAATCTCACTTTTCTAACCAGTTTCTTGGTCAGCCTTTCCCAGAAGACTCTAAAACATTCGAAAGTAAATAGCCGTTGTAAATTGCTCACCCTCCAATCTGAAGTGGGGTAAATGTAAACGTCAACGACCGGCGAGCACAGTCTTTCTCAACAGATTAAAAAACATTCGTTTAGTTTGACAGATCGAAATAAGATCAATATGACCACGGATATCCTTGACAAACGGTGAACTGTTTATTTAGTGTTTACTTGATACTGGCACAAACACACTCTAAAAACTTCCTCCTCTGAATGGACCCGAATCCTGATACCGTGGGGCTTGACCCATTTCAGAGTCAGTATGACCTGGAATCTGTGTCAACATGACCCTGAAATGGGTCAAAATGACGCAGATTCCGAGTTTAAAAATCCCCGTGTTTTAACCACTCACTTCGAGTCAGCCTGACTCAAGAAACGGGTCAGGCCCCAACGAGACCCGGAAATAATTAACCAAAATAACATTGGAAATGATTTTTTTAAAACAATTATTATGACTGACAACATCTACAAACCCTCTGAAAGGTCATGGGATTAATACTAATGTGTTTATAGCTTTATCCCCGGGTGTGGTAAGATTTCACCAAGCCTACTATAAACTGTAGTAGTGCTCTTGTCAAACGATCAGTTATTACGTAATTTGGCTCTCCAATGTTGACCCGGGTCAATTCTAATCTGGGTCAATTCTGATCCGGGTCAATTCTGACCCGGGAGAAGATAACGTCAATATTTACAGCACAGTGTGTTTTATTCAACCGAAAACTAACATAAGAACCAAGCGACTCCGGCTATACGGCTATACGGCCGTTGGCTCTGACCATCACTGCTGAAATGGAGTAGTTCCTAGGCCCACAGCTACATTGTCACCGCTGAAGCGGTCAGGGACCGACTTTCGTTTTGAACAGTGTAATAACGCCGCGATAAAACGATGTTCTTTGACCCATGGTTTTGTATCAAATACGTCAGCACAGTGTGTTTTATTTAACCGAAAATAAACCCCAAGCGACTTCGGCTATACGGCTATACGGCCGTTGGCTTTGACCATCACCATTGAACGGGAACACTCTCCTTATAACCACACTGTCACCGCTGAAGCCGTTAAACCCGGTCAAGGACCGACTGTCGTTTTGAGCAGTATAATAACGCCGCAATAAAACGATGTTCTTTGACTTATATGGTTTTGTATCATCTAACAATAAACGTAGCAAGGTTTTTCCCGTAATAGCGAGATGGTTTATTCTGTTATTATTTAATTTAAATCACAAATTACACAGGATAAAAAAGGCCGTGCTTCAATATTGACTATAGGCAAATCAATAAGAAACGCGGCTCCGTTTAAAAAAAAAAAATGAAATCAGGTCGAGGAGACTAAATCTAACAGTGACTTTCGATGCCAACCTCTTCATGGTCTGATTTTGTTTTCCACAGTCGCAGCGATTTCGCGTTGAAATAAGTCAAGGTTTTTCAGCGACCTAAAAACGTCAACGAATAGAGAGGAGGCGTCAAAATTTCAACAAGGATTCGGTCAATAAAGGGTTAGATGGCATAATGGGACTCGAATACTTGAAGGCTGGGGAGTGTTTTAAAGACGAATGAACACAAAGAATGGTTGTTCATTATACAGGGGCCTATTTATATGCTCAGTCGACACTCAGTTGTGATTGTGTATTTTACCACCGGATATTATTTTTGAAATCTTGACCTTTTTTTTTAAATTCATAGAATTGCTTCAAGCACAAACAAGTTACTATAAGCACATGCCAGTTTTGCTTACCAGAATCTAAGGTTACCAGCATTGTGAATGGTGTCCTGCTTATTTTGCTCAGGGGGAACTTTTTAAGCACTATTGTCATGCTTAAGCAACTCTATAAATTTTGTTCTGGTGTCTGCCCGAAATCTCCGTCCACGGAAACACTAAAGATAAACTGTTTGTTAGGTCCCAGATTGGAGAAAGATAATGACAAAAGAATGTCTTTCGTTAATATTACGATGCACAATTTTTTTCACTGAAGAGTGTGTTATTGTTTTCGTATAGAACTATAAGGACTTATAACAAAAGAGATGTAGAACATCTGTACACTCTTTAACTTAAAAGGGAAACAACGGGTTCATTGTTGTGAGAGAGCAAGGCATTTGACCATAAATGCTTCGTAAAAAGGTACAGCATTCGGCTTGTACCAGCCAGGCTCCTAGTGGATGATACCCATGCCTACATCCTTACGGACTGTGAAGGGGGTAACCCTGCTTCAGCCCCAGGAGTATAGGTGGCAACGTGCCCCTGGTGACAGTAACTGTTGATCTGGGTCGACAGCCCGAATCCTGTAGCCCTCACCTTGAAGTGGCCGTCCGGCCTTGTGAGTTTGGCGATATCTCATAAAAATATATGAAAACCCAAGTCTTTTTGAGTGCGTTAATCTTAGTGCGTAAAAACATGTGCGTGGCCTCAGCGCACACACCAGCGTTGCACGTTACCAAGCTAGGGGGGCTATGGAAACGCGCACGCGTGTATGCGTCGTGCACAACTCAAAGCCAATGCAATGGGTTTTTTTCTTGACCTAAGTGAGGGCTCTGTTTGGACTGGTGACGTCATACACAATGGGTCTGTAGTCTAGTCTTTAACCAAATGGGGGTATCGTTACCCCAGATGGGGGTATTTCACAGACAACTCACCTCAGAAATATAGCAGCAATGCCGCCGCCCATGGACGCAGTAATGGTTGCGACAGCAGATCTGAAATAAAAGTTATCAAAATTAAACTGTTGTAGTCAGAGACAACAACTGTGCCATGCAAAGTGTCTCGGTCAAACTGCCCCGTGTCTGATAAGCTGGGACTAAATAAAAATAATAATAACAAGTTCTTATGAAGCGCATTTTACGATTACGTGTCAATGTGCTTCACATTAGCGCCCTGGTCATTGTGCCAATAACATTCCTTTAATCTTTCTCAACTCCCTGGGGAGTATGCAGCCCTGAGCTTCCGTGGCGCTCCGAAGGTTTCTCAAACACAATATCAACCTCTACCCTCGCAATATCAACCTCTAACATCGCAGGTACCCATTTATACCCCTGGGTGAAGAGAAGCAATTATAGTAAAGCACCTTGCTCAGGACACAAGTGTCATGACCGGGATTCGAACCCACACACCAATGACTTAACCACCAGAACTTGAATTCGATGCTCTAAACCGCTCGGCTACGACACCCTAAAGAGTTGACCGGTACTCACCTAGCAGCTAGGATCCATTTGAAGTCTGTGATGCCGTATGTACTCCCGCAATTAAAACCGAGCCAGCCCCACCTGACAAAACAACAACAAAACAACAACACCAACACATTGAATTGGTGGACCATTACTATTCCCCGCACTGATGTTATAATAGTCAGTGGTGTAGGTGAGGGTGTGGGGAGGAGTGGTTTGGGTTGAGTGTTGGTGAGCCAGCTGTATACCAGATAAAACCGAGAACTTGAACAAAAGGGATCCTGGTGGGTTTTTTTTTCGGCCTCGCTTTGCGTTCGTGTACAAAGCCAATGGGAACGTCGCCAAACAATGGGAAGCAGAGAGAAGTTCTCGATTCACGGGGTCGGGTGTTTAAGCGTTAAATTTGCGAAGTGTGGACCTGAGAACAAAACCACATAGTTGTAGCTATGTAGACTTGCACACTATGTGCACTTACACACGTCCACACAGTATTTTTTTAAAATGTGTTGAAGAACACGTTTTTCTCTTAACTGCACAGAACAAAGGAATGTTGACTGAGTGTTTGTAAAACAGAGTTGTGCGTGTGTAGGAGAGAGCACACAAACACGTGCCGAAGAAAAAAACCTTCATCAGAATATCGGCGCCGGGGGCAAAAATAAAAAATAAAACCAGGGCTTGACTATTCTTAATCCACAATCCAACAACTACATCACTTTACGATTCACTGGCTGGGATTTCCTGGCAGATTAATCCAATTTAATCCGCCCCGTAATCCAATTGGGCCGGGCACTGTGAGACTCAATTAGATAAAGTCAGCATCTTAATTCGGCCTTTCACCAAAAACTCCTATATTTTCTCTATAACAGATCTTGCCTAGAACGATGATGCGTGTTTTTTTGTAACGGTTTCTTTAGTCATCTTCCGAAATCAAATGTATTTTTATCAAGTTGTGGGCGCATTGGGAGTAGACTTGTCACCAGTCTGTCTCTTTTACAATGAAGAGCGGCCTTAGAAGTAGAAATCCGAAAATGTCATTCGGTTACAACTCCCTGGGTGTGTTGCTCCCGTATGTGCGAACAATGTCTCACTGGTACGCGTGTTGAACCGTAATCGCTGTGCAACGGCTACATTTTTGTGACACCAACCAAAAGGTCAAAGGTTCAACGCCGCCGATAATGGTAGGTCGACCTTCATGGCTGGAAAGGTCAAGCGTGTTCCACAAGGCTCCTGACGTCTGACATTTTGTTTATTAAGGAGTTGTATACGTATTGCAGTTTCCTGTTTTAATAAATTTATATAACTCAACAAAACTAATATAAATTTCGTACCCCAGGTTAGTAGTTAATAGGCAGGATAGTTCTTTTCAGAACTAAATAGTCTGCCGAATTCAGAAACTCCGCGGCAGTAGAATAACACAGCAAGACAAGTTCTGAAAGAACAAATCTACACTAGAGCAAAGTAGATATAATATGATTATGGTGATACTGCAAACATAATTATACAGACATTGCAGTTTTATGCAAAATAGCAATACAACTATTTTGTGCAATATATTAAGTTAACATTTTGTGTACATTGTATTTCTACAGTTTTAGCGGTTTTTAATGATAATTTCAATCTTGTATCTGTGTTTTCTGCAAGTCATTTTGGCTGCGACGTGCTGTAATAGTAAACCAATGTTAATGAATTGGATAACTTGAACATACTAATAAAGCGTGGAAAACATGAAAATGACACTGGCTCCGATCAGTTGATACTCGATCGATTTCTTGAAAATCCACGCTTCACCCTCACAGAAAAAAAAATGCATCCCTTTCATTTCATAATTTTGTTCTGACTCATTTCTATGTTTTTGTGTCCTTCTTTTGGCTGACGGTTGTTATCAAGAAACGCGAGCCACTGCCTAACCGAGGCCACGGGGAAATGTTTTGGCGTTATATATAGTTTAATCATGGACCATGCGCCTTTTGCGAAAAGCATGTGTAGCGCTTCGGGCGTCAATGCTGACGTCACACGAAGGCGTGAATCGTACATTAAAGACAGAATTGCAGAATTTGTATTTACGTTTCGTGTCAATTAGGGAGCTCACTGACGAAACAATTCAAACCAGTATCCAAGCTTTTAACTATCAATACTTTTTTCTTCTAAATAAACACAGTAGTGTCAGAATCTGGCATTTTGAAGACGCCACAAAACTCTAAACAGGACTATTTTTGTTGCCTAAAGTATCACACATGAATTGAAGGCTAGTTGGATCGTCATCAGGGGTCTTGGCGTCTTCGCTCTTGTGGTATTGTATTACCTCAGTGAGGTCAAGGTACCATACAACTTCCCTTCAACCTCTAGACACTTCCGTGGTGTGATGTGGCTTATTTTTAACCACTATCGTACACCTCGTCCACGATGGTTATCGATCCAATCTTTCCTTCGTTTGGCTCACCAGACCCAAGGTTCGTCCAAATAATTCCCGAGCATGTTAATATTAATCCACTACAGTGAAGGTAAAAAAACATCGTCTCTCCATAGACCATGTCACCTTGTGTAAAAAAAAGAAAAGAAGGTAGAACCATGTGTGTTCCACGGCGTGTTCTGACAGGCGAGATGATACACTGTTGATATACTGCACGTTTTACCGTTATGGCATTGTGTGTACATTGTGATTGAAGTTCAACATTGTATATGAAAAAAAGCTTATTAAAAGTTTTCGGGATGTTGCCTCCTTCCCAATCACATGACAGACATTATTTTTCAAGGGGGGTTCAAATGCGGTTTGTTGCTCCGCCTCCGGCTCCGGGCTCTGTTTGATGTTGCAAACACCGTGCAGAATCTACACTGCTCCAGAAATTGATGACGGAGTCCAAGCCGGAGCCTGGCGCCCAAGCCTAGGTTTCGAAAATGCCTCAAACCTCTCTGGTTGTTTCGTATGTAATAAACCAGTCATAAAACGTCATCAACTTGAGTGGTTACACGTCGTGTAGTGACGGTCGTTGTTTAAATAAAACGTAAATTTGTCACCATTGTACTAGTCAGAACTAATTAGTTTCAAAGTGCGGTTAATGACAGAATTCTTTTAGGTTCAACAACACGGAAATTTGCTAGATTCGTCACAGAGATTTGCAAGGTAGAAGAAAATCTTCCTTTGATGGTTTTCTAACCCAAAATCCATGAGCCACAATTTGTTTATTTTTCTCAGTCTTCTCTTGAAGGGAGTCATATAACATCTGACTCCAAATAATTATAAACAACAAAATAACTAAGTGAGAAACTGCTTTACTAGTACATACAGAACAAGTTTACTGATACATTTTTGTATTTATTTTAAGGAGAGTGTTGGTGAGTAAAATCCATAGTTTTGCTCTCTCTATTTGTTTTAATGGAGCTCGGATTTTGAAGTAAACATATAGGTGCTATGTACATAAAAAAATAGTTTTTCTTTAATTTAGATATTGCCTCGCACGGCCGGTTGCGCCGAAGGGTAATACATATACAATAATCCTCATAAGTAAGTGTCGATAATTTATTCATAACTTGTCAGTCATTTTCCTTTTTGTTTATAGTGGTTACCATGGTTTTAGGAATGCATTTCCAACTATACGGAAAGCTCTTACTGCCCAAGGATCTTCTCATCATGGTTGTTTTGGCCGTGGAGGTTTGCCAAGATTTCCCGAGCACGAAGGATGTCTCGTACTTAATATAAATTTGACAAATATTAGTCCTTTTTTCTTTGCCCCCCCCCCCCTCCCGGACAATAGCGATGAATCAATTTTGATAAATGAAATATATAACGGACACGATTTATACTTTGCTAGATCATTTGTTTTCCACGTCCACATCGGGCTTATTTCGATTGCTGTGATTGAAATAAAGAATCGGTGTTATGTATAAGGACTTAAAATACTATTCCTTGAATTTGACAGTGTTCCAGGTGGAATTTTTTCTCTGGAGGATTGGTGGTTCTTGTATGAAATATAATAGCCTTTAGTCAAAGAGCCTCATCGGTTAAAAACTATAGTAATTTTTATAATTTGTTATTTTTTTTCATTTGTCTCTTTAAGGTTTATACAGGACGGGTAGAGCTGACAAAATAGTCGCACTCAGTGTTGATGGTTGTTTGTGATGTTCAATCATACACATGAAATAACAAGCCTGTTTCAATAACACGGTTTCATCCGTTGTGTAAGTCAGGAGAAAATAGAGAAAAAATATGCACAAGTTTCAGCAGCACGCTGTCGTTATTTTTTATTGTAACAACCGACATCAGCTGTTGCATTTCTAAAATAACGGTTTTTAAACACAGTTTTCTCGAATATGACTTTGTTTTAGAGGCAAACATCTCACAGAAGAAAAAAATGGTTCTTCTAATGTAAACTTCATAATCTGTAAGCTTATGACTAAAATTTAAAAAAGGATATTCTGATCCTATCAACCCTGAATACTTTTAACTTTCAAGATAGCAATCCGGTATTTAGTATTTAAATAGCTCCATAGATAAATTCTGTTCAGTGCAAATTATCTCCGATGAACAACTCCGTCGCTTAGGACCTAACTCTATATAATTACTGAGCGAGAATAAGTACTTTCGATGTGCATGCTGAGTGAGTTAAAAAGGAAACCACAAGACATATAGATAGTTAACAATAGACGCCGATTTACGTCATATTGCAACCTATCTATTATGCATATTACGTAATGTTTAATTCTCTTCTCATACTTATTCTGCTTACTGATATCTATTTGAGTTAAAGCGAAAAGTGGTAACTCGGTTGGTCAATGAAATCACCCTTGATGGCGGTGTAATTATTCGATACTGTCTGGTGTATTCGATAAATTACCACCGCTTCGCCGACATCAAATTCGATTTCTTGTTATTATTAATAATTGAGGGGTCTGACGTCATAGCCATCCGGTATCTGTCATTGTTAAGTAGGTGACTATGTCGGTCTCCAGAGGAGCGAATTTGTTCAAATTCTCTCGAGATTTCAGTCTATTATCACCGTGTAGAAGATTCATTATATTATAAGCTTGGCCCACCCTACCCCACCCCCAAAAGAAATAAAAAAAATCAAACTAACACCCCAACAAGCAACCAACCAAACAAACACCCAAACAAACAAACACTCACCCCAACAAAACAAAACAAACACCCCCCCCCCCAAAAAAAAAAAAAAATAAAAAAAAAAAATAATAAAAATAAATAAATAAATAAATAAATAAATAATAATAATAAAATAAAAAATAAAAATATGCCGAGTCTTGAAATACAAGTGCAGGGAGCAAAATTGCATAACAGGCGGAAATATTTCTTCAAATAACAGTTATTATTATTGTTGTTATTATATTATTCACGAAAGACTCTGTTGGTCGAGGCTTCATGTCAAAATCACTGAACCACGTGTCCACATGTCATTGGTCAGCATCACTACCCCCCCCCCCGGAAATATATCTCTGGACGGTTGGTATGGCTTTACATGTTTATGTAGGAAAATATAATTTTAAAACAAAACTACTCAAATTTGCTTTTGATATAAATTGATATTCATAACGAAAAGAGAGTATTCAGCCCTGTACGTGATTGTTTGCATCGCAGTGTGCACCTTATCTTGGTGCTTGAGAAGGCACGCAATATAGCAGTTTTGCAAGGTTACAAAATGGCGTACTATTTCTTCAAGGTGGCTCATCAGCAGAAGCGTAGTTCAAACAAAATAGCCCCCACCATACATCGCAAATATACTTGCAAATATTTGCGAAAACATTTCCGGTGTCGCACATTTTATCGCCCTAACCTTTGAAAATATTATTGCAAACATCTTAACATGTGGCGTGTCGTGGCCGAGTGGATAAGATCACTGGACTCAAGCTCTGGTGTTTCTGATCAGCAGAGTGTGAGTTCGAGCCCCGGTCGTGACACCTGTGTCCTTAAGCAAGACACTTAACCATGATTGCTTCGTCCTTGGATGACATGCCAATGTAAAGCCGTTGGTCCCGTGTGTTGTGTAACGCACGAAAAAGAACCCAGTGCACTTATCGAAAAGAGAAGGGGTCCGCCCCGGTGTTCCTGGTTTGATCGGCTGCATATTGCGCCACAGCACCTTGTAAACCATTACAAGGTGCTATGTAAAGGAGTAGGTCTCATACTTTCAAAACGTAGCCCCAAATACCTTGCAGGAAATACTGAATGTTAAGCGCTTAGAGGCTGGCCTGCAGTAGGCGCTATACAAATACAATATATTATATATTATTATTAATTGTAACGTAATTGTAACGTAACAGCTATTTTTGTACGATGTCACAAATGCTACCGCATGTATTTGCGAAGTCGCAATTTGTAATGTTGCAAATAATATTTGCAAAGTTTCTTGTGATGTCGCAATATTATCACAAATAGTTTTGCAAATATGTTTTGTAATGTCAAATTTGTAAAATGTATTATTATTATTTTTATGTATGGCAAGTATTTGCGATGTAATAGCTAATATTATCGCAAATATTCGCAAGAATAGTTGAATATACCTTCGTGGTATACGGATATTTACAGTCAGACATTATATTTAAATTTCGCTCAACGAAATACCCATGCAGTGCTAATTCTCCAATGTCCTATTATTGTTGGTGACAATAAATGGCTCCTCTAATATTAAACCAAATTGGCATGTCATCCAAAATTCATGACGAATTTTCAAAAGAGGCCAAACTAAGCCCGTCTGGTTAGTTTTATTTAACGGTGGCGTCACGGTTGAACTCATATCGGTCGCCATAGAAACTAACAAAACGGATGGGAAATTGTAAAGAACCCCGCACCGCTGGAAATTGAGTGAGAGAGAAAGGACTCGCATGAGTGAGTGGCTTTCTCTCCCCACTTTTTTTGTATTGTCTGTATCGGGGTCTCCATCTTGCCGAGACATTGTGTCCATCGATTACCTACTAAAAGCATCAGAGCAACATCGTAAGCCATTATGGAGATATACAATCCTAGTGCGGCAAATGAGGTGAAGAGGGGGGGGGGGGAGGAGGGATGAAGGGTGGGTAGGAATGAGGGGTATAGAAGGGGGTATGGAAGAGGAAAGGGACAGGGCAGAGGGGAAGGGTAGAGAAGAGGGGGAGGGGACAGAGAAGGGGAGGGGTAGAGCAGAGGGGAAAGGATTAAAAGAGAGGAAGTGGTGGAGAAGGGGTAGAGAAGAGGGGGAGGGGAAGAGAAGAACGGAAAGGGTGTAGAAGATGGGGAGGGGTAGAGAGAAGGGGGAAGGGTATAGAAGAGGATGGGTAGAAATGGGGGAAAGGGGTTAGAAGAGGGGGAAGGGTTAGAGAAGAGGAAAAGGAGTACAGAAGAGAGGGAAGGGGTAGAGGAGAGTGGAAGGGTGAGGGGTGTAGAAGATGGGGAAGGGGTAGAGAGAAGGGGAAGGGAGAAGGGGTAGAGAAGCGTATAAGGGGAAGGGGGTATAGAAGAGTGGGGGGGGGGAGGTATGAGCAGGGAAGGGAGGGAAAAGAGAAATCGGTTTAGGGCGGGAGACATGTAGGGGGGATGGTTGGGAGAAGGGCGGAGTGGGAAGGGGTGAGGGGGGGGGGTAATTTTTTCTATCTCCGACTGCCTGCAATGCTTCCGTTTTACTCCACTGCTCTGTTTTACCTATGGTCGTTCAAAAGCGAAAACGTGAGAAACATTAACTCGATTTGCACTCGTACGGAGAACACGACCGACCTAATACTTCCTGCCTAAATAAAGGCCTGCTATTGTACTGTGCCATGTAAGACCGACCCCAAAACAAGCGTGGCGTGACTCCGTTTGCTTGCATTAAGTGAACCTCCAATTTGCAAACTAGTGTTTCTTGTGTGCAGCTATACCGTACACTCACATGCACCCATCAGAAAGAATGACAAGGTCTTTATAGTTAAACAGTAAACCATTTTAATTCCTGACATAGAAATGATAGAAACAGAATCACTTTTAGATTAACTCGCCAACAAAATTGACACGCTGTATGGTCTTTATTTATTTCTCATTGCTTTGTATTGTTAATTTGTGATTGCTTGTAACCATTGTTGTAAAGCGTCGTGGTACTTTTTTTTGTGTAAGAACGCTATATAAATGCTTAGATTATATTATATTATAACTGTAACGGGCATTGCGCTTGCAAGTCCATTGTGTTCAGGGAACACAACGCAATGGCTGACCTATGAGTTAATTTAGTCCAAGAGAATGGTGTTTGCATTTTATTATTATGGCTCTGGAGGACAATTTATAAACGAGACGATTTCTGTTCTGCCCGTCTCATTCTCTCTCTCTCGCTCTCTCCCCACCCTCTCCTCTGAGAAAATCACCTCATGTTCATTTAATGAGGTCCAGCGGGATAATCATCAAGCAGAATGAAGACAGCAATTTACGGAGTAATTAAGAGATAATTGTGTCCATGGGAATGGAAGCGTATTCAGGTATAATTGATGATGCACTTCGATGCACTCCAAGGATGGATGTCCACGTAATTTTTAATAAAATACACAGCGCAATTATAGTGAAGCTTGAGCCCGAGTATAGTATTACTGCTGCTGCCGTAAGCCAGAGTGTGCAAGTCTCGCACTTGTCGAAAGAAAACTACGCAAACGAAGACTATATTTTGTCCATGAAATCAAAATCTTATTTTTAAATTAAATTTATGCTAAGCTAAATTCTTGAAAATAAAACAAATACCCATAGCGATTTGTTATAAATACAATTTCAGTTATTATTTAATACAAATCATTAACATTAACATTGAAGCCCATGTGCATGTCACAATGCGCATGGTCGGCGCGCAAAGGTTTCTGGGTGAAATCCGAGTCCATAAAACACCGGCAACCATCATGGCGCGCTGATTTTGAAGCAATACACACTTATAAACTTTGCATGTAGGCACTTGTAAACCACTGAATGGCGTCCATATTGGCAGCTTGATTTAAGTTTTAAGTACTCAGTTTCCCAAGATGCATTGCGGTGTATATATATATATTTTTTAATATGGCGCTTGTGCATAATGACCTTCGGACGAGGATGTTTCTTTTGTTTTTAAGAAACCCTAATTTGCCAGTCACAACCGAATGTGTGCGACCGTTATACGTAGTCGGCTACCTTTACAACCATTACAGTAACTGTTGTAGCCGTACATAAAGCTACGGCCACAACTGTTGCTAAGGATGTCCTATACTTCAACGCATGATGGCTCGACGATTCAGCCGTAGCCGTAGCTGTAGCACACGGTGCGCCATTTTGCACACGGTCTCAGGTTTCATGATAACATGGACGCCAGTTGGGCAAAATTTTTAATTGTTTACAAGTAACCGGGAATGTAGGTCATGTCTCTATACTTACCACAACATGAAGAGTCCAAATATTGCGTTGGTAGCCGAACCCATGGCGGGGGCTTCCGCACCATCTATGAAACGACCCGTCCTCGGCTTCAGCAGTAACGTGGCGACAAGACCAGTGACCCCGCCCACCATATGCACCGACCCCGCCCCGGCAATGTCGACCACGCCCATGGTCTTCAGCCACCCGTTCTCGCCCCACATCCAGTGGGCGGGGATACAGTACACCACGGTGTTCAGAAAGGAGAACAGGATATAGATCTCCAGTTTTGTCCGCTCGGCCATTGCCCCGCTCACGATGGTGGTGGCGGTGGTGGCGAACGAGGCGTGGAAGAAGAAGTGCGCGAAGAGGGTGCCCAGATCATCGGAGGTTGTATTGGTGGCGTCGACGAAGAAATCGCCCACGCCCACGAAGGGATTCGAACCTCCCGCTTCGTCCATGCCGAAGCTAAGCCCGTACCCGAACATCCAATAAGAGATCCCGCCGAATAGCACATCGATGGCATTCTTCACCATAATGTTAACCTGAAGAAGAAAACAAAATGAGGAACAATAGACCCCCTGGCATATGACGTCACAAGCTCGAACAGCGCCCCAACTGAGGCCGAGGAAAGGCCTAATCATTTCACTGAGAGTTGTGCATGGAGCTTACGCTCGTTTCCATTACGCACGTTTCCATTTGTTTTAGGTATAATGTGAACAATGTATAATAATGTATTATTATATAAAAGAAATGGGTGTAGTCTATCCTCAATTCACCGGAAAACAAACAAGGACAAATTGTGTGAGAAACTTCGTTCAGCCTAGTCAGCTTCTTGTATGCTTTGTCCGAATGTCTTTGTTTAAATAAATCTCTAGGGTAATAACTGTAAAAAAAAAATATAAAAAAAAAGCTTGCCCCTCGAGAAGGAATGCAAAAAAGCAAAACAAATCATTTTTTTAATGATTGATATCTGCAGACCCTCAGAGGATGAAAAATAATAAACATGTTTTTGATTAGCGTTTTCCTTGCTACTACTGCCAGCTACAGCACCCGTTTAGGTTTTGTAGTGAAATTTGGAACAATAATACTTGCAGGATTGGGTGCCCCCACAAAGTAAAACCTCGTATTTATAATGACAGCTCGGAGATCTGCAACGCACACTCAAACTGTAAAATGCTATTACGATCCAAACACAAATGCTTTTAACTTTCTTCAGCTTGCTTGTGTTTGTGGCTGACCGGAATTCTTAATCATTTTGTAGTGTTTTTATATTGCAGTTGTACTTACTTTCGGCAAGTTAAAAGTTGTGACCCAAACTGTACCAAAAAAAGCCAACAACATCACAATTTATTCGATTGGTGTCCTCGGCAACTGATGGTGGGCCGGGTAAAACAAGCGACGCAAGAAAGTAATTGAAAAGTAAATAAAATGCAACGGAAAAAAGTCTGACGTCAAGAAAAAAACATACGGCGCAATACATATAAGTAAATAAATAAAAGTGCAACGCAAGAGAAAAAAAAAGTTATGGAAATCCAAATACGACGTCAAAAAACCCCTGAATAAAAGCGGTGCACATGAAACACCATTTCAATGTCTATGCTTCACAGCCTTAAAATAGCACTGATTCGTCACTGGCGGTGAACAGTTGTTAGCTGGTGTCTACTCGATGTTGATGCATCGAACACATTGGTATTTCATTAATTTCAAATCTCACACGATTTTAATCACACATTCTGGAAGAATCAAAAACGTTTACGCTGGTATTGTGAACCTTTCAGTAGCAAATGGTTGAGCAAATTTGACTTGAGATAATAGAATCTGTACGGGCTGGGACACAGTAGCCGCGTCGTCAGGAATTTGTGCCAGTGGCTTATAAAATGTAATGTTTGCTTCTTCACATAAACATACTTGAAAACATAATGTTCGCAACCCGGTTTATTTTCAATTCAATTTGTAAATGGCTGTAAATAATTCGATTAAAAAAAGGTATATTCTCCGCTCATTTCCAATCCCTATTCCATTTAGCTAATAAATGAGAGTCTGGGTTACTTTATGGTTTGGGCTTACATTAAAAACCCCTTTACTGAGTGCCGACCACCGAAAATCACATCAATGTTGTATGTGTTCTCTGGTTACAGTCATCTTTAATTGGTGGGGTGTGTGTGTGGGTGTGCCCTTACACATGCCAACTTACGGGGTACTTTTAACAATGGAACAATGGACCCCACAAGGCAATTTCAATAGGAACAATAGGGCCCCACAAGGGAATTCTTTAGAAAAGGGAACAATAGAACAACAATAGCAGTACCCCACAAACCGGATCCGTAAGGTTGGGTGTGTGTGTTTGTGTTTTTTGTTAGTTTGTTTGTTTAGTTTGTTGTTGTTGTTTGCTGCTGCTGCCGTTGCTGGTTTTTTTTTTTGGGGGGGGGGGTGGGGGAGGAGGGGGTGAGTTGCATGAAACCACAGAGCTGCTCAGAGGATTGCCCGGCATCAGGGCACCGCTTAATAAAGTAAACAGGTGACTGGAATGGTTTTCACTTTATCAGAGGGATGGATGTGTTGACATTACGCTAAGCCATGTTGCAGATTTTGTACGGTGGGTATGGTAAATAATTTGTCCATAGCCCAGAGAAAGCTGCAACCCTGAAAACTAAACCCCCTTTTTTAGATGTGTGGAATGGTCCAGTCTAGGATATCAAGGACGATCAACTTGCTCTGGGCTTTGCAACTGGGAAAAACAATGAAATATATAACTTTTGTCTCGTGCAGGAGGACACCGCGGGGTCCATCCACACGTGTCTGATCCCTACCTCGTTCTTCTGCGAGACGCTACCGGATTCCAGCAGTCCGAAACCAGACTGCATGGTGAAGATGATAAAAGCGCTGGTTAGAATCCAGGTGGCGTCGTCCCATTTTGTAGGCGGGTGATGCTCCTCCAGTACCGTCACATTAATCGAGGAATTCTGGAGGTAGGGTGGCAGAGTCTCCAGAAGGGTTGTGTCGATCGTTGGTTCCATCTTCTGCTGCGGAAATGAGAAAAGGAGGCAGATACAAAACTACTGAAGAAAAAAAAGAAACAAACAAAGCAAAACACTCCTGTCCACACGACGGCAATTAAGCAGGGGTTCCTTGCTTTATTTTTGCAGGGTTGTGGAATTTTAAACTCACAATAAGCCATATTACATATTTTGTATGGTGGGCAAGGCAAAATATTTTTTTCCAGAAAAATACCCTCAACCCTGCAGACTGACCCTCCCCCTTAACTGACCCTTGCTTAACCCTGCGTGACACCCTCGCTCACTTATTGAGCAACATTTGTTTTCATTAAAAAGTCGGTACTTCGCCAATTTCTTTTTAATCTACAAAATTACCGTCGGGGTTTTTTTTGTCACTAAAAAAATCCGTCAATGACCAGTTCTATAAAAAGCAAATATAATGTTTATATATTTTAAAAGCATTTATATAGCGCCCAACGGCGCTTTACAGATAACAAGATGTAAAACAAGAAGGCAATAAACGTACCGAAATATATTATAGACAACTATAAACATAAACAGGAATTCCATGAACCCCTAAAAACTACACAAAACTTAAGGAATCATAAGAAGGAGGAATATAAAAAGAACCATCAAACTAACAGTAAAACACTTCGTGAATGCAGACAATGCATAATAGTTAGTAAAACAATAATATTTAAAATAAAGGAGTAATTAAATAATTAAATCAACGGAATGGGCAAAAGTTAGACACACTAGAAGGACCTGGCTTCTCCAGAGCGCTTACAATAAGCATCCTAAAGCGATTTGTTCTGTCAAATGTCCGGACCTACGTCAAAGTCTTCCACTCGCGGAAATTGCGATAAAGGTCGTACGTCAAATCATCTTGTGAAGGGAACCAAACGGACATTTATGATTTAAAAAAAAAAATAGATAACCCCCGTTTTTTACTCATGAAAAAAACCGCAATCTTTAATTGCAAAAACAATGACCTCGTGTATTCCAGGAAATTTATAGCAGGCAATATACCACACTGGTCCTGGGGTTATTATTTTTGTGTACATTTGTTGTTACACAATTTGCACACAAATTCAAGAGCTATAAAAAATAACAGCGGAACAAGTTTTGAGATGTGCTCCCTTTCTACATATCAAAGGCTGATATGATAATAAAATAAGCTTAATATGGACAGTGCAATCTACATAAAATGTAGATTTAAATGCACTCTTCCATTGGACTGTGTTCAAACCGTGCCTGCCTGCAAAAAGTCCAGGTTCTGTTTGGCTCTTAATTGCTAACATGTGACGGCGCATGTCACGTGTTTGTATACCCGACGTTGGAAACGTAGTCGATCTACTAGTTGAAATTACATTAACGAAATACAATTCAATTCAATTCAATTCAATTAACATTTACTTCATGATGGCGGTTACAAAGACAAGTACAGGTTATTGAAATTATATTATTATGTAGGTGTGAATACTGAATGTCACATAATAAACAACGCAACAAAAACACAAATGTTTGAAAATATCAAGAACCCTAAAATCATAGAGCATTATACAATCATAGCCAACATGTAGGAAAAAAGTGAAGCATGGTGCTTTTATGCTATTTATCAATACCGTTTTGGGCGCCAGTAAATTGATATTAACACCCAATAAATTACATTGCATTTACAGACGAATAATCAGCGTCTGCAAGACTATGGGTGAAAGTCGAAAATGTACTTTAAAAGCCTTTTTATACCCACTCGAACCGCGTGCCTGCTACCTCCTTGAAAATTTTCAGTAGGCCTATCTAAAAAAAACCAAAAAAAAACAAAACAAAAAACACCTGGTGCTTGTGAGAGATGTTTTTTTACTTCAGTCTTTCGCCTTCGGGCGCATAATGTACACTCTGTAGAGGAGAAAAACAAGTCATTGATATTTTGTTCCACATGTTGCTGAAATTCCCTGTCGGCTCGAATTGGCATTCACTCCTTTGCAGGGAAGCTGAAGTGAAAAAATCCTCGCGGCAAAAAGAAAAAAAAAGTTGTTTGTGGAAAAGGAATGAATGTAATAATAAAATTTAAAAAAAGATATATATATATATAATACTAATAATAATAAAGGGGGGGGGAAATTACGTTAAAGTCTATACGGTAGTCTTCTATTTCGTAACACTTTCAGGAGAAAAAAGGTAATATAAGCATTTTGTTTCCGCAATAAATGATTAATGATCGAAAAGTCTTCGTAATAATAATTAAGTTGGGGTTTAAAAACGTTCTTGACAAATTAGGGAGACCGCCAGCGTTAGGACTCGATAGCTTAGCCGGTATTTAACACGTTAAGCCGGAGGTTGTAGGTTCGACTCCCGCCGCCCTAGTCAGTTTTCTCTTTGTCCAACCCAAATTTGTTTAAAATTTGCCCAGTCAGTTTCCCTTGTGGTTTAACCTTGAATTTTGAACATTATTATTTCAGCCGATTTACGTATACACTGCAAAAACTGGGGTGTTAAATTGATTCTTTCTGGTATCTATATGTGACAACACCGACATGGTGTTATTTATCCCCTTTACTATATCGTTGGTGAAATTAACACCGTGTCGGTGTTGTCACATATAGATACCAAGAGAATCAATTTAACACCCCAGTGTTTGCAGTGTACAAATTACCAACAGCGCATGAACACAATAATTATGAAAGGACAAAACGGGAGGTCAACATAATGTAACACCAAGAGGTATATCAAACATGGAGCTTTTGCCGGCACTCAAATGTACACAGCTTCATCAATGGAAAGAGGAAACTCTCAACAACACAACAGTTAATCTACACTAGTTTAGGCGTGTAGGGCTCGGGTATTGGAAAAGCTGTTGTCGATTGTTAGACGAAACGTCGAGTCTAAAGCCAGCAGGTATTTTTTAGCGTCACGACTTCTTCACCATGGAAAAAAATACCACCCACAATAAAAACAAAAAAAAATCAAAAATCAGAATAATGAAAGGAATAACATCAGAAGTGACAAATCAACGACTGCACAAGGTTAAATATCTATTTCCGTCATGCTAATCCAGAAACGTACATATTTGGCCATGTGAAAAAGAGCTAACGCCTAAGTGACAAATCAACAATTTTAGACGGCTAGACCTTACCTCTTTAGAGTTGTCCTGGATAAACCTTCACTCTGACTAATTTGTTTATTTAAAAAAAAATCAAAAAATCAAATAAAATCAACAGATTTCTCGATGTAACTCCTCAAATATTCCACTTGATCAGTAAATATCCATAATGGTTCACTTCCCAATTATTGCCAGCTCGTACGCAAAGACACCTTGCATATTCTTATTATGTCTTTTGCCCAAACGGGTACCCGCATAGGTCATAGGTCATCGCGACGTCACCACACTCTTATCGGGGGTCACATAACGGCTGATAGCCTGAGTAGATACGAGTGGAAACTGACCAGCAACTGATGACCAGCAAATAGAGTAAAAAGGCAGGGCCATTTGATTAAGTCATTGCGTATACGCTTGAACACCACTCATTTTCTTCTTCAAACCCATCCACTCTTGCGGAGATGTAGAACAAAAAGCCATCTTTATTTTCCCGGACTGCATCTCTTTGGAACTCCTTGCTCGGTGCATGTCTCCCTCCATCCTATGATCTAGACTGTTAAATGAGGAATAACAATTCCAACCTTGTCGGCTCCCCAGGGTTATTTTCATCTTAAATATTTTCCTCTTGTATCCCCTAACAAAGATTGGCTTTGAGCGTTTTGGGGGGTGAACTTGCACTAAAAAAGAGAAAATAAAAACTAAAGTATCTCTTATATTTTATATTCAAAATGAGAACTAATTTTTATATTTTTTTAACTGAAAATGATAATCCTTTCCCCCCCCTTTCTTCTTCTTCATTTATCTACTCAAACACCTTTGCGAAGGACTCTGCTGGGTTTGAGATGTTAGGCCATTTCAATAAAACAATTGTTTGCATTAAACTTAAACTCCATAATTTAATGTCATTCTGGTCGGTAAGCAGTTTGCAACAGATAATTCCATGACCCCATAATTATATAGTGCGCACAAATACATGACATCTTAATTTGATGTGATCTTGGATTTATAATCGACTTAATCGGTTATTCCAACAATTATTGACTATAATGACCGTGATTCGGCAGTGGATATGACCAGAATGTTAATCACATGTCTCAATCTTTAAAGGCAAAGTTTACCATTGGTTTTTGGAACCGTTCGATTGTTTCATTCCTGGCATAAATCTAGATAATAATGATACAATAAAACTAACCTGTGAAAATTTCATTTCAAAATTGTGTAGCGTTTTTGAGATATCGCCGAAAATCTGGTTCTGGGAAATCGGTTCCAGTTTTTTTGAATGAAATGTTACTCACACTGAACTTCTTTTGAATACTTTTTCCTAAAACTACATTCCATATAGAAGGAAATCGCTTCTCCAAATGTTATACATTGTCAACAGCTGCAGTGCTTCATACAGAAAATACGTTTATAGTGTCATTATGTGTGGAGTAGTTATACCAAAGATATGCCCTCCCTTTAATGTTGCCGTTGCAGCTAGCTTCCATGGACCTCCACGTGGCAGGTAATTTGATTTATCCCGGCGCACTAATGAGGCCGAACATGTACAAGTTGGTGACAAATTTACCAGGATGAAAATAAGACAACACGCTTCAATGTGTTAAAAACCACAGAGGCTTGTAAACTAATATATGCAAATCATTCTAGGGTTTTTACAGTCTGTGTCGCACACACAGACTGCTGTCTCGCTGTTTTATAGCTCTTGACTTTATGTGGAAATTATGACACAACATGCAAACGTTCTCATCATGACAAGTGCAGTATCTTGCCTGCCAGAAAGGCCATGGAATGTCTGTTCATAAAAAAAGGTCTATAATGGTCTTTACTGTATTATTTTCGAGGGCAAGATGAATGGTCTATGCTCGAGCCACAGGCTGGGGGACGGATGATCTCTCTTCTTACACAGAAAGCAGATTTGACATTTGGCTGGCCATACGAGCTGCAAACCCTCCGGATGTGGCACAGGACAACGCGGCGGATGTTCAGTGTCCGATAAGTGGTACGGGAGAGGCATGCAGCCTACGAGTTGTTTTCACTCCTTGTCATAATGGCCAAACGGACCCCGAGGCATAGTGGCATCCCCTACCCTCTCTAGTAGCTTTCCCCCTGCCATGTGACTAAAGACCCCGAAGAGGAACCCGCTGCATTCACGCCTGGCTTTCGACTTTGCCCCGGAGCTCTTGATCACAACGCAATTACAGTATTCTTAATTTTGCCAATCGTCATTTACTTGCATAATTCATTTGATAACAGTTTTCATCACTGGATAGGTATGAGCAATAGAGTTGGTTGAGTTATAGCTCTATATGGGATGAGACACTGTAAACAGCTTTAATCTCATTCGCAACGACCGTTTGATGGCATGCCGTAACAGTACATTTTTGCTGAGATCATTCTGATGGCATGCTGGTAGGTACCATTGAGGAAACCTTCCTCCGTGCTGGTATACTTGCTATTCACTGGTAACCTTAGCAGCGTGCAGCCATTCTAATTTTCTCATAAATCCTGGGTAAATTGCGTCACAATGAGTGCTGCACGCCCAAAGTTTTCGTCACTTCCGGCTTCAAAGCTGGAATAAACGTGTGTGTGTAATTTTACCAAAGATGACCCTTCATTGCTCAAGATTGTTTATTATGACAGAAACTCATATTTCTGAGAAAACCCTTTTACTTTTTTGAAAAACGTATTCATAAAAGCCAAGTTCAAGTTTTAAATCTTGTTTTGCTTCAACTATCAAAGAAAAACGTAAGCTGTACGCTTCTGGTAATCAGTGGGGGCCAGTTTGCGTCAAGTAGGCGTGGCTTAGAGAGGAAATACGTACTCTTACGAACAGTTGTTACTAGACAATGTGATCGAGCCCTGCCCAATACCTATACGTTACGCGAAGTCAGAACGTCGCGTCCGCAACCATACTTTTATACCATTATAACGACGTGCGTTTCTTTGCCGAATTGGGAATCCGTAAATGGGCGCCCTTTTTAGTGCCGGACGTCATGCACGAAGTATCTGGCAAATAGCAATGACACTTTAAGCCTGCCCCTAGCCAATGTATAGACTTAGGATAGATAACCGATCGCCGCGTGGTACTTTCTGACATTATAGTGCATTAGAAAAGGCACTCACTCGCGAATCATTCAAAACCTAATAAATGACCGTTCGTGTTTTATTGAGACGCTGTGTGTAGCTGCATGCACTCTCTCTCTCCCCACCCAGCCAGGAGGTTCACCGTTCAGTTGAAGCCGTTGCATACAATACACTCTGGGACGCATGCGCTGAAATGGACTGCACATAGCAACCGCGTTTTATCAATTTTTCCCCAACTCGTCCGTATCCAAGCGATGTAATTACCGATAGCTCCATCATGACACTATATTTACCCGCATCAATTGCCGTTCACTTCAGCTATCACATCCTACTGTCTCTTTGACGTTGGAAATTGAAGGTTGTTTTCCCTTTAGACTACAATTCAATTGATTTAAAAAAATATATATAGGCTATATTTTAAAAAGAAATATTTAAAAGCTGCTAGGTCAAATTTTTGGTTGACTTTTAGATCTAAAAAATTTAGATCTTAATTTTTGAAACAGTAATTTTTTTTTTAGATTCAAGAAAGTTATGCCTGTAAGCTTTCATACTGCACACTCAAAAAAATCGCCAATGATAAGCAGTAGGCCTAGTTTTAAGAACTCAAAATTAATTGGTCTCATCAGATTTGGGGGAAACCCCCAGATGGGAGGGGGGGGGGAACCCACGCAATCAGGTGTATACCATGCCAGGATGCCCCCCCCCCCCAATGTGCCCATACTTTGAAACACACTATTTTCCTCTAATAGGCCTACAGAAATACCCCCTAACATAAGTGCCTCCCCAAAACCCCTGAGTTTAAAATCTGACACTCTGCAAAAACTGTGGTGTTAAAATTGACACCCTGGGTGTTGTCAAATACTTATTAATGCAAACAAAGAAAAGACAACAAATAATCAAAAGGTTGTTAAAATAACACTTACTTCTGCCAAAACAGTTACATTGGTTTTATTTCAACATCCTATATGATGTTAATTAATGATTTTCTCTTCGGATATCTATAATGTGACAAAACCCATGGTGTCAATTATTACACCCCACAGTTTTTGCAGTGATCAGATATTTAACCTTTAGCCTATAAGACTTTACCGCTAATAATAATAATTATTCCCCAAAGTCATGTACATGGGACGAAACATCGTCGTGACTGGAAACTCATGTGAACTGTACTCCCCAGGCTCTGCCCATTAAGGATTCAATACTAACACGACCGACTCCAAAATACAATTCAATGGATCGGGTTGATTTGGTTTAGTCAAATTATGAAGAGCAAAGGAGCAAGTGAACAAATTGGAACGTGTTCAAAAAAGGGTTTGTCGTATCTTTTTTGTGTGTGGGTGGAAACTACTTCTCTTGTTGTAGTGACGCTTTTTAACGTGTGTGCAGTCTTGAAACACATTTTCTATAGAAAACCGAAGAGACAAACTTTGTAGATACTTAGCTCTGTCAATTGAATTCCATCAAGTGTGTTGAAATTTGCTAACTTTCCAAGGAAACTGCCCGTTTAATTTAAGACACATAGAAAAAAGAAAGAAAAACTTAATAATTAACTAGTACATGTATATACATGTATGTGTATATTAAATTAGTAGGGGGGATGGCCTTAGCTTTCGATCCAAACCGGACCTTCGTCAGAGGCATAAACAAGCACAAACACAAACATATCCATTTATAGCAAAAAGAGGAGCAAAGGATTAAGGGAAAGTACGTATATATTTATATACAAAACAATGAGCAGTTCAAAATTTGAACATTTAATGTCGAACTCCACGTTATACCACTGCAAAGTGCAATCTCACAAATTGTCAGTCTTCGAAAATCTGGTTATTCTCATGAATTGTTCTCGTTCGTCTCATTGTGTATTTTTTTATTGTTCTGGCTTGAGACTTGTGTTTCCCCATATGTATAATCGTGTACATAATATTGTCCCTGTTTTGTATAGTTTACAGGTGTTGTTTGTTTCATTTAATTTTGTTTCGTGTTTTACGTTCTTGCTGTGCATGGGGGGAATTTATATTTGTGCAAATTGGTTGATCTGTTTTACAAAATGTGTATATGCTGTATGTATTATGATATGCCTGAATAAAGTATTACCATTATCAATAATTGTGTTAAAATCATGTGCAATTCAGTTCTTTAAAACTGCCATGTTTTTTTTTTTATTTTTAAAAACCATTTTGAATTGAATTGAATTGAATTGGTAATGGTCGTGAAGTCATCAGTACATCACGCATGATTTATCAGAAGCTAGCATATTGGATTCTGGTTCAACCATCTTCCTCCTTTCCTTTTTTTCTGTTTTATTGAAGAAGAAAAAAAAACCCAAAACCAGTCGCCCTTAAACTGAGCCAATTAAAGTACCACCTGTGCTTTTATTCACTGTTGTTTTGCTGTAAGTTGCACCTTTTAAAAAAATTAGTGAAGTCACTACATTATACAGTGCCGGTGATCTTGCCGATTTTGTTTTTCTTCTTTTTTACCGACCATAGTATTTACTGTTTGTTATGTTGCCACAGGCAACGAGCATCTTTTTTTTTCACCCTCTATATAAAAAGCTATAGCTATTCCATTACCAGGCACGGCATGCAATTAATCACTTCTCACGATTGTTGCCCACCCTTACGTATTTACAACGCTGGAATGATACCATCATTGAACCCTCAGCATTATTATTATTCGCTGCCGGTTCTCTGAACAAAAAAATTGACGAGGATCAATTACCAGTGGAGAAATTGAGTGTCCAGGTGGACCCCCGCTAATACAATGAAAAGGGGGAAATAATCAGAGTAAAAGATCAGCATCAATAGATGGCTGCTTTCTCTCCGCCATTCAGAAATCCAGATTGTATTTGAATTCGAGAACTAAAGGAGCATCTTCTTTAGAAAGGAATTGTCGTTGTCGGGGTAGCGACAGAGGAATGCTCGGTGGAACAAGCCGTAAAAGGATTGGGGGGGGGGGGGTTAATAACTCGGATGTGAATTTTTTTCTGAAAAATAAATTAAGAAGATCCGCTGTGCTCAACATTGACTCGTGACAGCGTGTTTACATAAAATGCACACAGACACTGACGGGAATAAAGATGTAGGCGGGCTGTGCAGTCGTTTATGTTCTTTTTGGATCTACATTAAGAAAGGGAATGATTTAATCACCAGTTGAAAAATATCAGTTTGGCAATTGGGTTTTTGTTTATGTTGGAAAGTTATGTGCGGCGTTACGTAAAATTATAATGCCAGTTTTCTGAAAATATGTTTAATTAATGTTTTTTTTTTAAGATCGTTCTTTTTTGTAATACGTATAGTGTAACAACCCTGTTGAGAGAACGTTTCGACATAAACTGTTTTTTTAAAATAGATTTTAGGCTTACACAATTGAATGTTTTGGTTCTGTTGTTTGACTAAGTGCACGCTTTTTATTATTTTGTAACTATAGAGTATAGGCCTAGTAGTAGTTGGTGATTGCCTGTTGTTTGTCGAGACATGCAATCAGTTCATTCGTGCTCGAAGGTCTGAAGTGTGTGTCTCGTTTTGATTAATGCCCAGTGTGCAGGTGAATGAGTTACAAGAACAACAATGGTAAAGAGCCACAGCGAACTCTCAAGTATACAGCAATAATTGGACATGATTGATGAAACCTGTATTCTCGATTACGGTCACATTCTGAAATAAAACAAAATGATATCGACATACCATCAACAGGGACAACAACAATACCAAAAACCACCACCACAACAACAACAACAACAAACAACAACAAACAACAACAACAACAACAACAACAACAACAACAACAACAACAACAACAACAACAACAACAACAACAACAACAACAACAACAACAACAACAACAACAACAACAACAACAACAACAACAACAACAACAACAACAACAACAACAACAACAACAACAACAACAACAACAACAACAACAACAACAACAACAACAACAACAACAACAAACAACAACAACAACAACAACAACAACAACAACAACAACAACAACAACAACAACAACAACAACAACAACAACAACAGCAACAGCAACAGCAACAGCAACAGCAACAGCAGCAGCAGCAGCAGCAGCAGCAGCCGCAGCAGCAGCAGCAGCAGCAGCAGCAGCAGCAGCAGCAACAGCAACAACAAATCCACTACAACCACCCTAACCACCACCAACAATAACATACTCAAAAACATCTACAACAACGACGACGACGACAACGAAGATGACACTAGCAGCAGCAGCAACAACAACAACATTCACAATTTCAACAACTACCGCGACAGCAACAACATTTTTATACAGTTGACACTAGCAGCAGCAGCAACAACAACAATATTCACAATTTCAACAACTACTAAGCAACAGCAACAACACAGGTAATATATCAAACGAGATATTTTTTTTTCATCCGACCTTGGAATGAAAATTATTTACCTAATGGGGGTCAGGAATTAAACTGACAGTAATTGCGTTGATTAAGGTCGAACTGTCATGGATCAATGTCTTTTCAAATTATCTTTTTTTAATGTTAAAAAACACAAAAAATACATGAATGTTCGGAATAGAAATGGTGAACACCCACTGATGAGGTAATAATAGTGTTGGTAATTACAAAGGGAAAAGTATTTAACAATGACTAACAATTACAGCAGTACCAATCGTCTACATCTTCATGTAAAATTTCAGAGAAGAGGAAACAATTATTTGAACCTTAAAAATCAGTACATGTATTGCTTATTTTAATTGCCGCTATCAACATGAGAACATGTAGGGGCATATGGAAGTAAAACTCCATGGTGAAGCATAATCCGTTTTAATTTGCTGTTTTCAAAAAAAAAAAAAAAGTTTCATTAAATTTGCACCAGGTGGTCTGTGTTTATAAACTAGAGGGTGAAACGCGAACTAACTCATCTCCAGAAGTCATTGATGTAAAACAACATTTTTTTTTCAACTTTAATTAATACATAAAGAACATAAATTTTACTTACTCAGTGATGGGAACCCTTTTGGTAGCTGCGCCGACTAAGTCACTCCCACAATCAAAGAAAACTCGCACATTTGTGTCCACTTCTACATTGACGCACTACTCTCATGTGAACAGAGTGAACCAGTGTTACTTCCCGACTGCTACACACGGACCTTGTGATGCCGCCAAGAATCGCACTCTTCAGACGTATTCTTGCTACCTGAACGCATGCAACGCCGGAGAGTACAGCAGCAACCACAAAGTCCCAAACCGTATGCCCCACTCTCATACTCCACAAAGTCTGCTCCTAGAAAGAGCGGGAGATTGTGGGGAAAATGGGTGGCAATAGCATCCCACGTTAGAGACTTTATTTAAAAAAAAAACAGTGGCTGTATTGTTAAACCATCGAAACCAGTTCCAGCTAAGATCCACACTCACTCGATAATAATGTACACCGTTTTTGGCGTTTGTCGCACGCACACACGCACTCGGAACAAACAGTGGTCGTTCTCCCCCCCCCCCCCTCCCCCTCTCTCTCCTTTCTCTTCTCATCTTCGAATCCAAGAAAGAGTGACAATTTATTTTGTCTCTTCCCCCAAGGATGAACTATCTCGCATTTACCATCCCATGGTTATTATTAGATTCCGTGAGCAAATACACTGTAGAGGGCTACCAATCTCCTCGCACCGACAGAGCGCGCGTCCAATTTATTTATTTATTTTTTGTCTTCCCCTCCGCACTGGATGTCTGGCTTTGCCTTGCTCGACACGTACGCAACACGGGCTTGTAAACACCGTACACGGTTTATTGAATTTCACCCGTACGTGCCCGGGCCGTCTAATTGTTTCTACGCCCGGCTGTGTCTACATGCAGGGACCGCTCCACTCTTAGCTTCTTATCACACCAATGCTAAACGAATACGGGTGTTTGCCGGCAGTCACGAACTAAAAAATAATGACGCTAACTGACTAGAAATTTATGACAAAATTCTGACCGGACCAAGACAAATTGGTTTAATTCAGGCCAAAACAAAAAACAAACAAAAAACACGAGCACACAATCCAATACACAATAATATACAAATAGGCTACGTAACATTCTGGCGTTGTTTGGCGTAACTTGACAGGGTAATTTAGCCTAAGCTTATTTGACGGCGACAGCAACCTCCCCCCACCCCCACCCCCCCCCCCCCCAAAAAAAACCCAAACAAACAAACACAAAACACACACAACCCCAAAACAACAACCACACAAACACAACTAAATGAATAAAATAAAATTACTTCTCGGCACGCTATAGTGGTTACAAAAAGACCTTGAACATTACATTTTACTTTCTGGCAGGCAAGAAACTGTGTTGCGCATACCATTTCTCGTTTACCCACATAAAAACAAGTATAGACCAGTAAGAAAGTAAAACCAAATGACTTAAAATGTGCACGTTTCGTTCATCACTATTTAAACAAAGCATACGACTTGAAATCTGCCATTTCTCCTACTGAGCTGTGTACACTTTGTGCCCGTCAGCAAAGGTCAAGGTTCAATACGCTGGTAAGCACAAACATCTGTCTTATGGTACATATAACACATTGACACATTTACATGTCATTCAAGTTGTTACAATTTGTGCTTGTTCATGTTTCTCTAAGCGAGTGGAATCGCTGAGAGACATACCCTGCTTAGGAGATGGATAATATAAATTCTCTACGTCAGACATTTTTTATTTTAGCGTGTTCTACATCAAGACTACCAAGTCTCAGAATACATGAACACGGTTAGCTAGTAATTAGCCAGTAATTCGTGCACACTTCCAGGGATCGATTTCACAAAGATAGTATTAACTTAGGACTAGTCCTAGGAGTTATTAAAAACTTAAGGCTAGTCCGAAGTTAGGACGAGTAACTCATCCTAACTCGAGATACGACTAGTCTTAACTCTTTGTGAAATCCACCCCTGGCTTGTGAATAACGCCAGATACCGGCCTTTTTTGGAACTGAGTGGTTCCTGTCAGATGTACCTTTGACCTTAACTTCTTGCATGGCATAATACTGTGTATAACAATTACGCCCATACTGTTGTACACTGTATAACAATTTACATATATCAATCTGGTAGTTATGCGTGTATAATGTCACTGCGTGTTTAATGTCTATCCAATGAAATCATTGGGTTTGTAAGACCAGTGCATGTCTTTATCCTTACATATAAAGACAAGGGACGAAACTCGTAGTGTTCAATTTGAAATGTTTTGGTCATTCGGAGTTAAAAGGGGATTTTCAAGGTGAATGAACTCACCCAGTGCATGGAGGTACTGCCATCTGTTTCTGCATGGTATAACGGTGGAATACCAAAGAGACTGAATTTTTTGAAAATTCATGGGCGGAATTATAAAAAAAAATAGCAAAAACCTACACGACGACATAGTACTTGGTCCATGCAGACAAAGCCCACTATGAAACTGCACAAGATCAAAGCTGGGCATAAATTATCCAACATTGGGTGCATTTTTGTTTATTCTGTGCACAAGAAAGGACAAGATGGTAGGTTTCCACACACCTCAAAGATAGTTTAAGACTCGTTTAAATTCCGTCATCCACAAAAAGTCCATTATGACAACTGACAAAATTTAATTAATAACATTGATCGTTACAACCAAAAGAAGAAAACACAATTAAGGATTAATCAAATTAAAAGTTTATGGGCATACCAAGCATTGTCAAACTTATCTTTCTGACACTAATCCATCTTACAAAGTTGTACTGTATTAAGATTGCTTAAAGAACATTATTTATGAACATTCCATTGGAAAAAAACAAATCCAACAAAAAACTACTGTGGGGATCAACACCGCCCTCTACTGACCAGTACAGCGATAGCCCAAACCGATACACTTTCTGGTAATTTAGATGAAAACAGAAGAAACGGAAAGTGTTTTAGAACTTCTATTTTTTTTACATATGTGCTGTCAATTTTAAAGGTTAAAAAAATGGATGAACTTGCCTAAATTTGCTATCGGAGTTCGCTCTATTGTACGTGTTGTGGTTTTAACGTTTTTGTAACACATATTATTTATTGTTTTTCTCTCCAAAAGTTGTTTTTGTCACTGCGACATAAAAACAAAATTACATTACGTCGTGGAGGTAAATAGCTGCTGCCATAAGTGCCAGTTCAAATACCAAGTGAAATGAATCGAACAATAAACTACCAGAAATGATGAGATTTTTTTGCAACTTGCGAGACTACGTCCGAATCACTGAGACTCTATTGGGCAACCGTTTTTCTTATGGACCGTTCGACCCCTGGCATACATTATCGCCGAGATCAATTTGGAAAAAGGTCTTCCTCTGACATCATCGAGGGCGCTGTTTGCTCTTTCGGCGTCATAACCAAGGGGTCTATTTCACGCTCAGGGCTTGGACATCAACATCCGTTCTTGCCAGCCATCACGTGTTCAGCCCAACAGGCCACCATATGTCTATGTCTAATGTTCCGGACGCATTTTCGCAAGTCGAGCAATAAAGGCCTACTTCCATTTTCGAACGGATAATATTTCATAACATAAGTATACATACCTCTATTTAATGGAATGAAAACATTTTGAATGGACAATGGTTAATTTTTAAAAAAGAATATCAAGTAATAAACCACAAGGGAAACTGACAGGGTATGTTTTAAACAATTTCGGTTTGAACAAACCCAATTTCCTCAGTGCATGAAATTGAATGCTCTTAAACGGTTTACAATAGACCTTTATCATGCTGCCGCCATCTTGGTCATGTTCCCTGTATCCAGTAACAGTATTGGATGCTAGTATTCACTGTACAAAAAAGGTACCAGATTATTTTTCCTTCCAGCCTTGGTTTGGTTACATTGAGCTGAATAGGAGAAAATCAAGATGGCCGCACCATGATAAAGGTCTATACAAACAAGACCTGTCCCAATTTCACAAAGCTGTTCAGCTCAAACTTCTGCTCAGCACAGAAAAGTACTGCTAAGCAGAAGTAAGTAACCAGCCAAAGTACAGTGTAATTTTCATTACGCATGACCAGTTCCTTGATAAGTTTTGCTTAGCACAAGAACTTGTTAAGCACAAATCATCTGCTTACGCAGCTCTATCAAATTGGGCTTAGATCACTAGTTTAATTAAATTAATCCAAACAAATCCCCCCCCCCCCGGAAAAAAACCCAACCCAACAAAACAAAAACAAATAATAAAAACATCTAAAAGCAGACAAGAAAAACAGTATGAGAAGTCGCTTAGCATTGAAGTGTAGAGCTTGGTCAAGGGTTAGAATACCATTTTGGTGCTCAAACATGTTTTCTGCGACTAGTAACATTGGATTTATATTTACAGGGCATAACTAGGAACTAGGGGGAAGATTAAAAAAACACAGTGCTGCAATTATCCGAAACGGAACTCATTTTTTTCTTTTTTCGTTACATTATAATGCCTTTCTTCTCGAGGTGATACACAGGCCTGGAAGTTCGTTTTTTTGAGAAGGCAAGGCCATTTTTACTTTGCAAAGGGCACTTTCATTGGGAAATCTTTTAAGTCTATGGGAAATTTCTGAAATAGGGCATCAAGGCCAAGACCAAGGAGCCAAGACCAAAGCCAAGGGGCAACGGAGGCTGTCATGTAATTCCAGGCCTGAATAAACTGCTACGTGTAAACCGGTTGAAATGTTTTTGGTTTTGTCTTTTACAAACTTCTCTCTATTTTTCTGACGAGCTGACGACCAGCAGCGATGAAGTTGTCCGTCCTTAGAACCGACCGGAGCGCTCTTGTTCCCTGGATCTGCCTCGTCGCCGGGAGCGGTCTCGGCTTCGGGAGCGCGACCTCTTCCTCTCTCTGCTGGGAGAGCGCGAGCGGGATCGTCTCTTCTTCCGGAGGCCGTACAGCTTTCGGCGAAGCTGACGGGAGATCGGCTTCAGATGCATGAAGTTACAAAAACCGCCTCTGGTGCATTCCCTGCATAAAAAAAACCCCCAAAACAAGAGTGTCAAACATCTATTTCAACAGACATCCAAATGTTTTTTGATGGATTTAGAAAAGCAATGATTTTTGGTGGATTTAGAAAAGCAATGATTTTTGATGGATTTAGAAAAGCAACACCAGCATAATGAGAGATAACAATCAACTTCTGGCACATCAACAAGCATTCTAGTCCCAGTCGGCGCAAAATCATTGACAGTTTCTTTATCACACGGGACCTCTGGCTTTACATCCTATGCGAAGGACGAAGAAATAATAGTTTTATTTTCATTTCATTTATTAATTCTGGTTGTGAAGCCAAGGACTCTCAGAAAAGCGAACTTAATCACTATACTAGCCAAGAACCCAATGGAGAGAAGACAATGAAGAAAGTTTCAGTTTTAGATATGGGAGGAAAACCCCAGAGAAATATTCTAGGTAAAACCCACGTAAAACCCACGCAATCAGGCAGGGACTGAAAACCACAATAGTGCCCCCAGTGGGATTTGAACCGGGGTCCCAGAGGTGGAAGGCGAGGAAAGATACCACTACGCCAACCTGACCACCCTTAGGTTAAGTGTCTTGCAAAAGGTCACAAGTGTCAAGCTGGTCTGGAACCCACACTCTCCAGATCAGAAATACCAGAGGTTCAGTTCAGTACCCTGCTTCCCTACAACCTATGGCCCAGACTATCCCTGCTATCCATGTACATACTGGAGGTTTCACAGACTACAATATCTTCTCGGCCAGCATTGGATGCATGGGTTTCTTCTGTTTGTGCAGCTGGTACTATGTAGAAACCCCATGGCTTGTGCACTGTGGACTTGGGTCTTCACAGTCTCCTGTGAAATTTTGTGGAGAGAGCCAGTTGGGCCAGCGAGTGTACCCAGAGCAAATACGGTAGAAATAACAGATAATCGTAAATCGATATCTGCTTTTACACCTTCCCCATTTTTCTTGTAACTCCCCTTTCTTGAGTGGTGTTTTGTGGCGACCCTCATAAAAAAAACCCGCAAAATTCTTCAAAAAGGAGTAAAATCTGTGGTGATGTTCGACTCCATGAAAGCCTAGAGCCTGGTCACAGGTTGAGAACAATTTATCTTTCAACTCACCCCATCTCATACTGGCGACAGCAAGCCTCTCTGAAGTCCGTCACTGGAGACAGCTCGGCCCTGATTGGCTGACCGTTGAACCATCGATTGTTCAAACTGTTGACCGCTGCCTCTGCATCCTCCTCACGACGGTACTACACACACAAAAAAGGTTAAAGAAGCAGTTTATGTATTAATAGATGTTATTGCATAAGAGATACTGAGGGCAAAGGTCTTGGGTTTGAATCTCGCCCGAGTAATATGCCTGTGGATTTTTTTTTTTCACTAGCAGGACTCGGGACAGTACTCGAGTACACAGTGCTTTACACAGATGTAATGGTAATGTGTATGGGTAAAAGCCGTGGGCCTGTGGTCCAGTGTTAATTTCCTGATAATATGTTGAGTGCATGCCATATTTTGTTAATTGTAGTTTTAAATGCCACCTCACACCATACGCAATAAATACATCAACATTAATTCAAATAAAATTTCGCTATAAAAGCGAATTTTTGGTCTAAAAGCAAACAGCTGAAATACCTTCACGTAGACATTGCCAACAAGATGGTCTCCCAAATTGTCACACACGTTCATTTCTTCAATTTCTCCATACTTCTCTTCCAGTTCTGTGAAAACCTCCTCGAAGAAATCGTCAAAATGCTGCTGCATTTCTACATCTGATACATTGGAGACTGTCAAGGAAAGAAACAAGCGTATTAATATATATTTTACTTCTTGGTGGCAATGTGCTATTTGATATCATGTGGTTAATGCATACACTACGCAGTACCATCTGCAGGCCTTGAACTTTGCTCTTGACGGGGCATGGCAATATTTTCTTTAGTAAGGGGCACTTCTTTGAGGAAAATGCAAATTTGTACGGCAATTGCTGTGGGTGACGTGGTTTAACTCGAGGCCTGCATCTGTGCTGGTTGTGCCATCGTATAAACCTCTGCAGTTGAATGCAGCGTTCTCCACTGGCCAAATGCCAGTTTAAACACCGTCCTGAAGACTAGTCAAAATTCACTCCAACTGGTCCGGCTGGCTAGTTCAGTTTTGAAAAGCATCCCTGAGTCATTTGAAATATTGACTTGTGAAAAAGCTGATGGACTAGTGAAATGACGATCTAACTAGCACTGCTGGCCAGTCACTAAAAAAGATCAGGGCAAAACCTGGAATGGTTCCGAACGGTTGGATAGCACACTGGCAAATGAGACGGACAGTTTGAGGGCTTAGAACTAATCAACGTTCTACTGTCTGACCATTTAATATCGTCAACTTTGGTTTTTGAATGATAGATAAACTATTGCAGCCTGCACTATGATATCATGTGGTATACATCTACACATTACTCAGTCAACCTAGGCCTGGAATTTACATGCAGGCCACCAAGGCCATGGCCTCTGTTGCCCAGTTTTGCCCTGCCCTTTTAGATTTTTCCAATGAAAGTTCCCTTTGCAGAAAAAAAAAATACTTCTGGCATGACGTTGTGAATGGGATCTCGGTTGCGACCGGTAAATGCTGAACGATGCGGATGGTCGTTTCGGTGGTAAATAAATTAACTGAGAGTTGAAGTATGTGGGTTAAACAAAATCAACAAATGAAAGTTTCTTTCTTACTATTTCCTCCATCTGCACTCTGCGCAGTATTCTGTGGATTCTGGTAAATGTTGGACAAAACAATTGTTTGACTGAATGTTGGCTTGTTGTGAAGTCGAGAGCAACGGTCTCCATGGCGACATGCACCAATCTTGAAGTAGAAGGAACAGTTGACTCTGAAAAAAAAGCCAAGAAATAAATAATACTTGTTGTTCACCCTTGTTTATTAAACACGCGTTGATGTCTGCAATCGAATGTTCACGCACTTTCCACCAGGTGTTAAGTTTGAAAAATTTCCGTATCCTACCCTGCCACCACTTTTTCACTCATTTTTACCCAAAGGAATATTCTCATTTAAACTAGATACTATTTTATTTCATAACGAATGAAAAAGTGGTGGCTGGATACGGAAATTTTTCCACTGCCTGGGGTCGATTTCACAAAGCACTAAGAAAAAAAAACATGACTAAGATTGATCGTAAGATGTGTTCAATCAGGTGTTGACTGTGATTTGCATTGTGACATCACACTTTGCTTAGCAATTAAGATTGATTTGAAGTTAAGATCAATCTTATTCTTAGCTCTTTGTGAAATCGGCCCCTGGTCACTCACTAGTCACTGGGGCCCAATGAATCATGGGGTCCCGCACGCCGTCTCGTGTGCATGGTGGTGTGAGTGATGATTGTTGTATTCGATTCGACTATTCGTACATTATTGACTATTGATTGGTTTCGTGCAATTACATCAATTAAATAACAAAAACACGAAACAGGCATTATCACACAAATTCTCGAATCGTATATTACATACTTTACACAATATCAGAACATCTACGAAGGGAAATACACAAACTTACTTGTCTTTCTCTGTTCCAAAAATCGACGCCAGATACTCCGCCATTTTGCTTTTTATTTGTGAACTCTCCGCGCGACGTACGGTTTATCAACGTTTTATGAGAAACCGTTTTCGCCCCAAAACCTTTTCGCCCCACTAAAAAAACGCACTTGGTAGAATTTTTAAATTACAAAATATTTTTTTTATCACGGTGCATTATAAGACAAAACTAACTTAAAGATTTAGAATATGAGTTGAGCTTAAAATAATCTTCATTTAAAACAGTATGATTATCCACTTTTTGAAAAATTAGAAAAATATAAAAGTTTTGTGAAACTTACAATGGGGCGTAAACCTCTGAATCCGTTGGGGCGAATTGACAAAGCAAAGCCTTTACAGCACAATGTTACCCTCGTTCGGTGTACTGTTGATATAGTTATATTTTGAAGTTATTAATAAAATATTTAACTGACTTGAAGACTAATAAATATTTACAAAATTTATATATATATTTTTTTACAGACCATTTAATTTTTCAATTATTAAAAATGTAGTTAAATTATTCCGATTTCATAACAGACTCATGTTGTTAATTATTTCCAATTCCGGGTTCGAGTGTCGACGGTAATTCAAGTTCTACAAATTCTGTTCTGGGTAAACTAGACAAAACACAAATCTTTACTGCAAGTTTCTTCAGTTCTTCGTTTCGGTAAGTTTTACAATCATTCAGTTCTTATACTCGACTCCAAAAAGATATAAATAAACACAAAAGCGAACCCGGAAAAACCCCTCTGAGACCACCACTTTTTTTTGCGAAACAGGTCAAATTGAGTCGTAGTCGTACACACACACAAACTCGCCCGTACGCCGCAAGTTAAGTGCATTTCTACGTGCATTATAATTATGGGAAACAGAGTCCAGTGATTGTTTTCGCGTGGGACAAGCATGGGAAAATGAATACCGGGAATATTACGAAAGCCCGTAGGCGCCACTGAAGTAGGCTATCACTTCAGCGGGAATGTTGAAGCGCCATGAGCGTCACTGACTGAGTGACGGATTTGAGCGCTATATAAGAAGCCACTATTTTATTATTATTATTAATGTTTAATTTAGGGTCGTACTAATTAGCGTCAACAGGCCCATTTGATTTCACGACAACTCAAGACAACTCAAGACAACAGGTTTAAAATACCATCAAATACAGTGGTTGTAATCAGAGTGTATCTGGAAACACGTTTAAAACTGACTGGAACCATCGTGCATACATATTTTTCACGGGAAAATTTTTTTTTTCGTAAAAATACTTAAATAGTCAACTTTCTCCGTCCTTAGAATTGGCCAACGTGATGCTATTGCGCTTGCGCAATGACTTTGGACCGCGCAATAGCATCACGTCGGCCAATTCTATGAGCTCTACGGACGGAGAAAGTTGACTATTTTTACGAAAAAAACATTTTTTTCCCGTGAAAAATATGGTTCCAGTCAGTTTTAAACGTGTTTTCAGGTACACTCTGATCACAACCATTGTATTTGATGGCATTTTAAACTTGTTGTCTTGAGTTGTCTTGAGTTGTCTTGAGTTGTCGTGAAATGGGCCTGTTGACGCTAATTAGTATGACCGTTAATTCATACACAATACAATTACATTATACATATTTAAATTAATAAAGGTCTTTTTCATTAAATGATATGGATACAGATGGAGAGTTATTTTTTTAATAACGAATTACTAAATTTGTTGTAACGGATTTGTAATAACAAATTAGTAACTCTCGGTTGCTGCTGATCAGTACTTGCAGGATTGAGCTTTCATAGAAAATCATTTTTTCACGAAAGTAAAAAAAGTTTCAAGATATTCTATTTCTATTTTAGTGATTCCATTTCAATTTGAGTTTACTTTAATTTTTTGAAGCCGCAAACTAATTTTCTGCATGTTGTCAAATCCCCAGAAAAAATTCACATTGACCTGAGTGATAATAATGATATCCGAAGTGCATAAAATGACAGAGTGAACTGAAAAATGAAAAAAAATAAATAAAAATGACATAAGTAAATTTGGACACCCTATTTTAAACACTCAGTTTTTAAATTTCCAGCAAATGTTGACACCCTTTTTCTACCAAATCCTGGCATAATATAACCTTGGTGCTGCACCAAGCCTTTTTTTATACAATGATGTCAATTTTTATTTTGAAGCTTTAGTTTGAACTCACACAAATGATGTACACAGTGTACCCCCCTTTAAAAACAATTTCCATACAGCAGATTCTGAGACAGTGTCCTGTGGCCTCATCTACAACGAGTCAGTGATGAATCTGGAGAAGCTTTCCGATGTCGACAAGTTAGAGTTGAGTCGCAAATATTACATCGGTGAGTCCATTATTTCTGAGCATGTCAACATCCAATCTGAAATTTGGTTAAAGTACCAAGTATGAAAAATGTTTAGGTTAAAAAAAGACAATCGACAGCCTCCCTACCATGGGCAGCGCGCTGTATCAATACCTCTCGTCACTAACCCCTAGTAGGGGTGTACTGAAAAACAGCGCTGATTGGCTCCCAATGGTGACTACTTTGCGTGCACGCTTGTTAAAAACTTTCGAGCGCATGTACGGCGCTTGTAGGACGCTTAGTACGCGCGTGTGAAAGTGCAAGTATTTTGACGCGATTCCATTTCAAATGAATCATGTTTTACACGGTCACCCTTACCTGCATACAGTTAGACATATCGAAAATCAAAGAAGAATGACAGAGGACCAGTTGCTTTTTGACTTGATGCCTCTTTTATCGGCGACCGTACTTGAGCACGCGCGTAGAACGGATCGGCCAAGGCCTAATTAAAATGTGCTAGATTCTAGCACATTTTAATGAACCAACTCCAGGGGTTATGATCGAGCAAGGAATGCTGGGAAAAAATGGCGCGGCGAGATCGATCACCCCTGGGAACGAGGATGGACAATTGAGCACTCGTCATGATCATAACCAAAAATAGTTGATTCATTCGGGTTTTATAACTTGGTACTTTTTTTGGCTGGTAAGCTTAAATCCTGTTAAGCCTTTGATGTGCTTAGCTACTTTTTGCACTCTGTATGAAATTACATCCTGATTTTGACATTTCAATGGGGGACTTTGGGACACTATAGATAGTTCCCAATAGACGCCATTTTTACGGGCAAACTGCATTTTGGCTTGCAGGCGCGGCAAGCGCTCAAATTATTGACGCAGCTGCGCTGTTTACTAACCAACTATGTAATGAGTTTTGTGAAATGTGCGCTGCTGCACGCCGCTGTTCTCACGCAAAACGCATGATTGTGTTCTAAATTGCCCGTAAAGATGGCCGACTTACGTCATATTGCAACCTATCTATATAGGTGCCAGCAGACTTACCTGACTAATTTCCCACTGTTTGCATAGTTTTGAGCTTGTGTTTATGAGAACTAATTGATTTACTTGGTCAGTCTGCTGCCACCAAACTCAACATTGCCATGATAGAGTTGCATTTATTCTCAGTGATAACCTTTTCTCGCTACACCCAAACAGTTTTATCAACCAAATATCCGTATCTTTTCTTTGTTCTTCTCTGATATTGTTTGTAAATCTTGATGCAATCCAGCCCCAATGTCCTGTATGCTGCCATGTCAAATTTGTATAGAAATGAACAATTAAACCATTCATAAAACATCCAGACTAGACATAAATGTTCAAAATACAGGTACCACAGAGTTGTGGTCATCGCAGCTCAGTTTAAGAACTAACCCCACCCCCCCACCACCCGGTGCCACCTCCCCCCCCCCCCCCCCCCGCCCCCATTTGAAGTCTGGAACTTTGAGATTCCTACCAGTAGGCCTACAACATTTTTGTTTTTTATTTACACCTTAACAATGTACTTGTTTTAATATCCACGTCAGATTATCTTTACGAAAAACAGCAAAATGCATAAGAAAGTTGCTGAAATGGGGCTTGTTTAAGAAAAATGCAGACGTGACAGAAGCTACAGTTTTAATTGGCCAAAAGCCCCCCCCAAAAAAAAAAAATAAATAAATAAATAAATAAAATAAATAAATAAATAAAATAAAATAAAATAAAATAAAAATAAATAAATAAATAAATAAATAGTGCTCCCCCTTCTACCCCCATTACAATTGTCAACCTATTTTTGTTGCTGTCACAATTACATCACTTTGTGACATCCAGGTTCTTTTTTATTTTTCAGGCGGATTCTTCCTGTTGCCATTCTTGTGGTTTATCAACTTTGTTTGGTTCTTCAAGGAAGCCTTCATTAGACCAGCATTCGATGAGCAGAAACAGATGAAAAAATGTAAGCCAAATGTCATAAAGCCTCTAAGCACACAAACTAGCTAAGCACAGGAAAATCATGCTCAGCAGACACAGGTTACCAACCAACATTCCATAAAAATTTACATTGTTGCCACTGGTACCCCGTCATTTCTTGCTAAGTAAAGACATTTTTTAAGCAGAATTTTTTTGATGAACAACTTTTAGAAATTGGGCCCAGTGTGTTGGAGGATGAAACCAGGCTTTCCTGCTTCTGCTAAAACGACAGAAGTGTCACTGGGATTAGAACCCAACATGATGACTTGTCAACCAGACCTAGAGTCTTTACCAAGGGCCATTCCTCAGTGACTTTGTGTTACATTCAGGCCTGATACATGTGCTTCATTCTTGTGAGGACAAGCATGACAAGGCAGTTTTTGTCCTCTACGAAGGGCACAGGAAATGAAAATTTGCACCTTGGAAAATTTCAAAGGGCACCAAAAGAAGTTTTCAAAGGGCAACAAAGCAATGACTATTAGGTACATGTGTACTCTGTTGAACTTGAAGTATATAAGGCCTGGACAGGGATTACAGAAATGAATTGTATATTTATAATGTATTTACTTGCATATATACATGTATATAAAGCTCTTCATTTTAATTGCAAAATTGTTTTTTGAATGTTTCTATTTTACTTGCCTTTCCATTTATATGCCCTTGTTTCACACTGCATTATTTCTTGATGTTATTGTACATGTATATTTGAGTTTTTTTTAAATCATATGCTCTGCTTTATGTTGCTGTTTGCTAATAGTTGAATTGTTATTGATTAATTTATGTACAGTGTATATTGCAATGATTTGCCATTACTTTTATCTGAATGATTTTTATATGTTGATATATGTAACATTTATAATAATGTTGATTACTACATTAATATAATATGTGGACAGTGACCTATGAAGTGCCCTCACTGTTTAGCATGAAATACATATCATTTCTTAGATAGATGCTTCCCTCCTATTATCTGACCACTCATTATCATCCACTGTGAGTTTTAAATGGTTGCATTAATTATTGTTTGACATTATATATAAGAGGTAGTTATTGGAGAAAATATAACTAATCGCTGTTGCAAACTGCATACCCATCAAAATTCCATGTTAAATGCAAGCAATTATTAATTTGGCCTCACGTTTTTACCCTAGGAGCAGGGTTGGTTTAATAGTTGGTAGGATATCATGCGGTGTGCAACTTGGTCTGCCCCTACCAGACACAACATGTAATAGGGGGCTAAATGGTTCTGAATAGTTAGTGAACTTGTTGGCATATAATATGGACAGTAGGACAGGTAATACAGCTTCGAATTCAAGAGTGAATTAATTCCATTGACTTAATAAAGACTTAATTAATCTCATTGTTTCCTCCATCTTCTCCCAGACCTAATCAGATCATGCATCGGGTCCGTGATATGGACTGCCGCTCTAATCACATGGATAACGTTGTTCCAGCTCAATCGCTCCAGCTGGGGTGCCACAGCGGATAGCATATCCTTCATTGTCCCTCAGGGAATTCCCTAGGATCGGGGCCTGGGTGGGTTGGAGGAAGAGTCCAGGGCAAAATTTCAAAGAGCTACTTAGGAACCAAAATAAGATAAGCTCTTGGAACAAAACTGTGCTTACCAGAATAAGGTTACCAGCCAAACTGCCATATCACATGTTTACAATTTATGACTGGTAGCCTGCTCATTTCTGCTAAGCAAAAACATTTTTAAGCAATATTGTCCGCTTAAGCAGCTCTATGAAATTGGGCCCTGGTGGGTTGGCTTGTGGAAGGAACGGGGATGGGTTGGATTGTTTAAGGAGTTGGGTGGGATGGGTTGTGTAAGGATTCCGGACGGGATGGGTTGTTTCAGGGTTTCCGGGTGGGTTGGCTTATGAAGGATTCAGGTTTGTTTTGGCTGTGGAAGGAGCAGGAGAGAGATTGGTTTGTGGTAGGAGATTGGTTCTACAGTTCGGGTTCTGTTCGTTCGGAACTATGATATGTGTGGAGTGGCCAAGATTTAAGAATGTTTCAATAATGGACATTCAGTTTAGATTTCCTTGAAGTTGCAGTCCAGCCAGGGAAGACGAAGCCATTGTTTTATTCAAATCTATGAATTCCTCTTTGAGATGACCTTAAAAGTCTAAAACCTCTAACATATAGACCTTTCCATTGGTGATAAACAAACAGCGCTGGTTGGCATGGACCGCCGAATGTAAGTAAAACATTCAATCGTAATAACAGATGTTTTAACCAAATTCAACATTTTCGGCAAGCTTCTAATTAAATAAAAATACCTCCCATGATCGGTCGCTTTTTTTCCAATAAATTCAACACTATTTTTGAATATTTGTGTAACGTTGTTACAAACTGTAGCTATCTGTTTTTGTTTTGCATTTGATGGCTTTCCATAGTTTTCCAACCTGGGTTGGCAAAAACTTGGGCTGTGACGTTGCAAAAGAAAGGTCTATAGCATGTATATTCAGAAGGCTTCTTATCTAGGCCAAGAAGTGACATCATTTCAGGATTGTTCACCTGTCATGCCTGTGCACAATTACACCCGTATATGTTGTAGGAGTGGGGTGGGGTGGATTGTTTAAGAAGTTGCGTTGAGTGAGTTAATGAAGGATTGGGGTAGGATAGGCTGTTGAAGGAGTGGGCTAGGGTGCACATGGGTTGTTGAAGGATTGTGGCAAGGTGGGCCGTGGAAGAAATAGGGTAGGGTGGGTGAGTTGAAGGAGTGGGCTGGGTGCGCATGGGCTGTTGGGGGATTGTGGTAGGGTGGGCCGTGGATAAAATGCGGTTGGTTGGGCTGTAAAAGGAGTTGGAGATGGCGGGTTGTATAGCTAGAGAAAAACAAAAAGCAAAGCAGGGTGAAGTGTAACTTCAACCTGGGCGCATGTAGCGTTATAAACGAACGGCACAGTTGTAGTTTCAATATGTTCATCTGGTCTAAATGAAAAGACAATAGATACATCAGCGGTTTTGCAGAAGAGTTAATTCAAGTCAGTCCTCTGGTTTTCAGTGTAAAACAAGGGGAACAAAATAATGAAATTACTTGATAAGCATACCATACAGCCGTTCCCATTTCGACTTGAAATTTTTTCATAGAGCTAGTTTTGAGTTTTGCGACCCCCTGATATAATCTACGTATCACTTTTCCTAAAACAACATTGTTAAAATAATGAAAGTAAAACCAACAACGGGACACAGTTATACAATAAATGTAAATATATATTTTTAATGTTAAATTTTGTAATACGTAGACAGGAATTGTTAAAAGTGTGCAATGTCATCAGCTTAACTCAAGTAACAGTATGTATGCCATCAAGAAGTAAACAAATAAACGCAAAATAAAACCTTTGGGAACATTTATCATTTCGTGTGTAAAATATAAGTCACTATTAAGCAAAAACATGGATTCTTACATTGCTTTATCTATGTGAGGACTTTCCTTTGTCCGTCTAACTTAACACTCTCCATAGACTTAGCGCATGAAAAAAATGTGAGCACACAAAAATACAAAGGATTCCATTGTGAGGACAGCATTGTCCCTTTGTATTCCTTTGTTTTACTGTCCCCACTCTTCTGGTAATACCACGCCGTACAGCTTTGTGTTGCGTACACTCTGTGTACATTCCTTTGTTCTGTGCTCTCAGCCAGGAAACACACGTTTCACCACTGTAAACACTGTGGGCGTGTGTAAATCACGTTGTGTTTCAATAGACCGATCCATTAAGCTCCGCCCCATTGCGTATTGACCCATCACAGCCCTGATTGCGCAACCAAAAGTCCGACACGCGTCCGCGTATGCTTGGCACGCGCGGCAGAGTTGTGCAGAATGGCATTGGAGAGGTTCACGTGTTCTTGCTCACACGTGCGCCGTGGGCGGAGCCTAATGGATCGGTCTATTAGATGGACTCCAGTTCACGGGTCCGCACTTCGTATCTAACGCTTAAAGGGTCTGTATACGTTTGGGGGGAATTGGATAACCACTCTTAAAATTAATGGCTATAAAAACTTACTTGGTTAGAAGTACAACAGCTTTCGGTAATATAAATCATTGTGAGAATCATTTCACTTCGAAGTAATGTGGTTATGGAAAAAGATATAAGTTTTTATCCCCCCCAAATTTGAATCTGAGAAACGTTACGGTCAGGAACGTTTCTCAGATTGTGTACATGTACATGTACATGTATTCCAATTACGGGTTTTTCTTCCTGTGTGGACATAACCGCTCCAGATTTTCAGCGATAGGCCTATATCCAAAACGCTACCACCTTTTGAAATGAAATTTTCACAGACTAGTTTGATGGTACATATGGTACATGTATCTACATTTGCATAGGGTTAAAACAATCAAACGGTTCCAAAATGCATTAACCTGGCTAAAAATAATAATACAAAGGCATTTATATGGCGCCTTAAATGTACAATCCCTTAAAGCACCACACAACAAAAACTACAATACAAAGCTTAGGCAATAAAACTTCAAATTGTAAAATTACTGAAAGTTAACAGATAGCAGTCAAACAATTAAACATGTCAGCAAACTAAACTTATTGTCCCGTGCTAGGGGAGATGGCCTTAGCTTTCGATCCAGACCGGACCTTCGTCAGAGGCATAAACAAGAACAAACACAAACATATCCATTTATAGCAAAAAGAGGGGCAAAGGATTAAGGGAGAGTATCCAGAAAAAAAGCGGGAAAATATAGCCAATCAGAGTTGTAAATTTACTGGCTAAGGACCAATCAGAGTGAAGAGGTGAGGACAAAGGATGGTCAGTGTGAAAGGCTGGATCACTGGACCATAAAGGTGGTGCCGCATTGTAGTGATTACAATGCGGGAAGCATGAAAGGGTAGGATTAGAGGGCAAGCCACATAAGAAAATGCAACTAACAATAGGAGGAAAGATCAAAGTAATTATAGAATAAAAGATTCAGTGTAAGAGGTTAAAACTAAGCAAGAGGAACCGGCAGAGAGAGCAGGTTATTAATTCCTCTGCAGAGGGAATAGGTTATTGCCAGGTTGATTTTTAAAAACTTTTTGAGAGAGAGAAAAAAGAAGTGTAGAGATGGACCATGTAAAGGGAACATGTAAATGACAATAACTATCTATTTTGTATCAATGAAGTAAGCAAGAGAAAAAGCGTAAAAATAGACTAGTGGAGAGAACTTGTTGTTTACAGTTATTGTATTTATTTTATATCGAAGAAAAAAACAAGCAAAGGTGGAAGGAGTGTAATAGGAATTTATTTAACACCAGTGTTTACGTTGAGTCCAAAGGGTTGGACTGTCTTGAGTTGGTGAATCCAGTGTGATTCTCTGAGTTTGCGGTGTGTGTCGTCACCATTGCAAGCCTCAATCACGATTAGTTCAACATCTTTGACGCTGTGATTAAGGCTGTTGAAGTGGATGGAGACGGGGTACAGTTTCTTGGTCTTTATGGAAGAGACATGGTTCGCAAAGCGAAGACAGAGTTTGGTCTTAGTCTCTCCCACATACTGTAGTCCACATATTTTACAAGATATAACATAGACCACATTGGGTGTGCTACATAGGGAGTCGGTCTTGATATTGTAAGAAGAGCCAGTGCTATGACTCTTCACTTTAAGTGCAGGTTTGATGTAGAGACAGGTTCTACATTTAGAGCGGGTACACTTGTGACAACCCTGTATCTCTGTTAGTGGTGGTGTTTGGCCCTGACTAGAATGTCTCCCAGGTTTTTAGGGCGGCGGAAAGCAACCATGGGGTTATCAGGGATTGCTGAGCGCAACCTCTTAGATGAATGGAGAATATCCATTCTACCATTGAGGATTGAGGAGAGTTTGGGTAGTTTAGGGTGGTAGGTGGTGACCAGGGCAACTCTGTTGGTCGGGACTTTTCTGGACCCCTTGTTGGCCAAAAGAGTATGGCGTGGTATACTGAGGGCCTTGTTGATGGCAAGTTGAACCCTGCGTTCGCTGTGACCTCTAGAAACAAGGTGTTTCCTGAGGTCCGATGAGCGCCTTTTGTATAGGGTATCTGTGGAGCAGATACGTCTTATGCGCAAGGCCTGACTGTAAGCTATTGCCTTCTTACAGTGACTGGGGTGGCAACTGTTGGAGAGAAGGTACTGGTGGGTGTCAGTGGGTTTGTTGTATACATCCGTAGCAATGCCGCTAGGGGATTTACTTATAGTTACATCTAGAAAGTTACTCTTGTTAGAGAGTATTCAGTAGTGAACTTTATGGTTGGGTGGAATGAGTTTATATGGTCGATAAACTCAACCAAGCTGTCTTGACTACCACACCAGATAGAGAAAATATCATCAATAAATCTCCACCAAACTAGTGGGCGGCTGGGGGCAGAGGACAGAAGTTTTTCCTCTAAGTCAGACATGAAAATGTTGGCATATGAGGGCGCCATTTTTGTACCCATGGCGGTACCCTGTATCTGTAGAAAATGCCTGTCAGTGAATGAAAAGTTGTTCTTAGTGAGAATATGGCTGATGAGTTCCTTAACATGTATCACTGAGGGGCGGGATTGTTTGTTGCCCCTGAGGGCAGAGACACATGCACTTATGCCTTCATTATGGGGTATGTTAGTATACGGTGATGAAACATCTAGAGTAACCGAAAAAGCAGTCAGGTATTCGATGTTTGACATCCTCTAGCTTATGGAGGAAGTCTGTGGTGTCCTTTATGAAGGAAGGGATGCCGGAGACTAGGGGGTTGAGAAAGCTATCTACAAACTCAGAAATACGCTCTGTAGGGCTACCATTACCAGATACAATGGGTCGGCCTGGGTTGTTGGGCTTGTGTATCTTAGGTAGAAGGTAGAAGCGTGCTGTACGGGGGTCCTGTGGAAGGAGATAGTTGAAGGTATCTTTGTCGATACCGTTGGCATTGTGCATTCTAACCAAGGTGTCACTGATTTGTTTGGAAAATGATTGGGTAGGGTCAGTGTCACATTCAATATAATGATCAGTGTTGCTGAGTTGTCTGAGGCCCTCAGCTATGTAGTCATGTGTGTTCATGACTACAACTGCGGACCCCTTGTCAGCACGTTTAATCACTATGTCTGGTGATTGGCGGAGCTGTGTTAGAGCGTGACGTTCATCTTGGGGAAGGTTGTTTGGTGCCAAGGTGTTAGGGACCTTAAGAACCTCGGAGCTGACTGAATTGATGTAGGTATCAAGAGCCATATCTCGGTTCTTAGGGGGTACCCAACGACTTTTCTCCCTGAAGCGGTTGCGGGTGGGTTGGACGTCCACAGATGACTCGTCATCTGATGACTCGTCATCTGTGGAGGGCTCTACATGAAAATATTCACGTAGGCGTAACCTACGGTTGAATTGGGCCATGTCTTGTTGAAAAGACAATTGGTCCGGTTCTCTGGGTGTGGGGCAAAATTTAAGACCCCTTGAGAGGAGTTTAACCTGTGGGTCGTTAGAACTTTGTCTGTTTATATATATATATATAAACAGTTTATTTACAATAGTCATCACAATATAAAAACCAAAGCTAAAACTACATAAGGACATCAAGGTATAGGCCTACAAATCAATCGAGTAAAAGGAAGCGAAAGGTTAACACACAAACCTGACACACAAAAATTGTAAAAAAACAAACAAACACTGAAGCGCCAAGGCACACACCCACACTCCCTCATACGCCACAAGACACTACACATGTACCTTCACTGGTCCCCTGTCATAGGAAAAAAACAGAGAAGCACTGGTCTTAAAGGCATATTGATTTCTCTTGATAAACTTGCAGTCACGTATTAAGCTTTCAATTTCTGTTTTATGATTGGTCTGCTCCGAAGTGACGCAGTTTGTCAGACTCACCAACAGCACTTAACTGTACTTTCGATTGTCTGCTGCTGCATCCGTGTGTGCATACACATGCATTTGTAATATTGTTTTAATCACAATGTAATGTGTGGACACGTTGTGTGTATAATCTACGAATCTCCGTCCGTGTGAATTGGAATACGAGGTCAAAGGTATATCTGGCAGGCGGGCAAGGCTGGTGTCTGGCGTTCTTCACGAGCCTCGAAGTGACACGTCATGATGTTCAGGCTAACATGTACCCAGCCACACTCACACATAACCAATACATTCAAACACAAAAAATGCTGAATAAAAGTATCAAAGTAAGTGTCATAAAAGATCAAGGTCATTTCTGACCAGTATTTTTTTGACAGTGTCAATCACAATTAATTTACAATGTTCACTGTAAGCTGAAAGTGTCTGAACACTTTATAAGTTGCTTAAAAAGGGTTTTACCTCGTGAAAATGGTATACGACAATGCACTAAAAATTATCACCTAAAATCAATAATCACAATTACTTTAAATGAAAGCGCAGAGTGTCTGTATTTTATAAATTGTTCAAAATAAAGTGTTGAAAATAAAATTTTAAACCAGGTGTCTGGAATATTGTGATTGCAGTTTTCTAGGCACAGTACTATAGATTGGGAAAAAACTTATTTTTTTTTCATTTTAACCGGGCATATTTTAAATGCACCATCCTTTGGGTCATTACATCCATCGCTGGACAGTCTAAACTTTCAATAATAATGTTATGGTAATTAAGAAGAGCAAAATGTGCGTGTCCGATTTGGTTCCTCCTATCGGGATATGTTTGAGCGTGAAACCAGGCTTTCTGTTTGTTCTCACTCTTACATGTTTGCTTTGCTGTGATAGAACGAAGAGCCACTCCAACAGCTTTTTCCCACTTGAAGACCGACACTGCATCTCTTAGGAACTCCTTGCCTGATGCATGTTTCCCTCCATCCTACAATCTAGATTGTTTTAAGACTCGGAATATCAATTCCTACCTTCAGCTCCCCTGAGTTATGTTCATTCTTCTTATGCCCTCAGAAAGGGTGGCTTTGAGCCTTGTTTGGGACGAACTTGAATAAGAAATCATTATTAAAGCCTTCGGACTGATTATTTAAATCCGGGGATGAAATTTACCTTATGGTAAATGTTCAATGATGTATTGTCTGCTACTGCCAGGTGTTGACGATCTTCCGTGAATGTGATTCCCATGGGATTATTCAGACCCTGAACAATACAGGAGAGGAACATCCCATCACCATCATAACGGTGGATATGACCACAACCCAAGCCACCGTTGCTAATTGCAACATAGATATCGGAGCCGTCGCAGCAAACACCATTGCAGTAGCGGACAGGTCGATCATCAATGGTGGGTTCGATGGCGACTAGGGTAACACCTTGGTCATTAATAACAGTAACTGGGTTATCATTACAGTAACTGACAACCACTCTGTCATTGAAGTCAGTGGCTAAGAACTGAGGGGTCTTCTCCATTGATATTATACTGGTGTTTTTTTGCGGATCATCACCACGGTGTAATACGTTTATCACGTTCCTCCTTGAATGTCCTACCAGTATAGTGCCGTCTTTCTTTATACAAATACACGCGTCGTGATCTCCTTTTGGAAATATACGCATCTGTGGGGACTTTGCCAGCGTGAAATCCTCGTTGTAGAACTGTAAACATCCACTGTCAACAACAACCACTTGGCCATAGTGAAAAGATGCAACACAACAAGAACCTGAAATGATAAATACATAAAACAAACACCATATAATGCACGAGATCTTAATTATGTTTGCCCTTTTTTAATTGTTTGCCTGTAATAAATTCTTTCGAAAAGCAGTGAATTGTTGGTGTGTAAAGAGTCTTGAGTTAAAAACAAACAAACTGGCGACTAGATCAGAGATCAACCCCACTCAAACCCCGCCGCCGGGAGCAGACGGTATACAACTTTTACCATCAAATTAGCCAATCAAAAACAGTGAACATTGTACCCGAATGAAAAATGAAGAACTTTGTTTTTCGTTTTGGTCTAATGTTCACCGTTTTTCTTCCGTCACGACTTTGGTCTAAAAATTCTAATAACAAACGTCATTTGCTCTTAGTCTTAAAGCCCCTGCTAGTTAAAGTCACAGGCCTACACCACCATAAAATGAGAAAGTGAAAATAACATGTTGTCTATCGGAACACTTACGTCCATTCGTTTTAATAGTTTTCTCAAATCCACCGTCAGTGTTGAAGATAATCACCTGTCTTTCATTGGTAGTTGCTGCCAGTTTGTTACCTCGCAGAGCTGTTATATCAGAAACCGACTTGATGTTTAGCTCACTCATCAAAAAGTAATATACTTTATGACACAGCTTCCACTTGGTATCTCTGAGATCCAGTGTGCCGAGTGAAATGGACTCAGGCGAAAGAGTCCGGTTGAGTCGCAGGAACTGAAACTTGGCGTCAAACTCAGGTGGGACATGACTTCTTAAGAAAGTCAGTTCTTGGTTGACGGTTGGAAATAAAGACAGAAAGTCGCTCTCTGAGCCTTTGGTGGCGATATCTCTGGCTATAGTCAGCGCATGTTGCTTCCTCTGAAGCAAAGATTTCATTAATTGTGTATGTTCTTTAAATGATGTGTTACGATCCTCCTTTAGGACTCGGATTTCTCCAAGAATTCGGTCCTCTTCGGCTTTCACCATGGCCCTCAGCCGGTCTGCCGTTCTCTGTACTTCCTGTCCTGTCAATAGCACATTCTTATGAAAGTTTTGCTGAGCTTTGGATGTGTCCTCTAAACATCGTTGAAAATTCTCGATTTCATTGGTGAACGTGGGAAAGATTTCACTAAAAAACTTCTTGTATTTGGAAGAAGCCAACGTACGATCAATATACTGATGCTCCGGTTTGCAGTGATCTACAACAGTACAGTCACGGCAGATCAAGACATGACATGTCTCGCAGTAGAATCGATTGTTCTCACCCTTGTGTTTGATGCACGTGTACTCCTTTTGTACCTCCGGTAGGGTAACTTTTCCCTTGCGAATGTCTTCCAGGGTTCCAACTGTGTGGTTAGTAGAAATCTTGCTCCGTAGGTGAATTTTCATGCAGCCCTGGCAGATACTCTGACAGCAGTTTAAACAGTGATGTGTAACCTCGTTCTCAGTACATAATTCACAAGTACGTCGTGCTTTGTCTGATGTTTTGACAACCTTCTCCTGGAGCTCGATTTTGTCCCTCAAAGTCACTATGTACCCATTAGTTTTAAAATCACTGACACCCCCTGGCACTGGAAGATATGTCTCTTGTCGACACTCTGGACAAGGCTTTACTTTATCATTGCCAAAGTAATTGACCAAACATTTCTCACAGAAGGTGTGAACACAATCTAGGATTTTGGGATTAGTGTATCGCTGCTTACAGATGCTGCATTCTAAAAAGTCTTTACTGATTTCCTCCAGTACGTCAGATACAGTTGCCATTTTACCTAGAACAAAGTAAGATTATTACAATTAGCGACGAGACTTCATTTAAACAGCGCGTCTTATTGTACGTCTCCAATTGTCCACCCATTTTGTTTTTTTCAGGGCGGCTAGACAATTCCTACTAATTAAAAAACAATATTTCTAAAAGCTTTTGAGGTGGGCACGTCACATAATAACATAAGCATAATACGCCCAAAACATTACCACAGTACCGCTGATAAAAAGGCGCGAAATGGCGGTGACCAACAAGTAGGTAAATGATTAATTTTAAACAATCAATAATCATGTAGTTTTATAACCCAATGTCTGTATCATCACCGTCTAAAATTTAAGACAGCAGTTTGTAATTGCACCTTTAAAAAATTGGATATCGAAGAATTTATAGGGATGTTTTTCGTTGGTGGACTTGTGTCTAAGGTGAATTATTTTAAATGTTGCAATTGGAGTACTCTTGATAGATGACATTCAGTTTGCTAGCCGCAACACGCGACACCGGCCGCAACACGAATTACTGGAGAAGAGATATCTGTATCGCACAAACATCTGATCCAGATTTGTTAGACTTGCAGGGGTGCACCCCACTAAATAAACTCCCGTTGCAAACAGTATGCAAAAATACAAAAGCAAATAAGAAACAAATACTAAGTCTCACATCTTTTTACTGTAAAGGGGAACTTATCACTTGACTCTTGAACTTTAATTCCCTGCTCAAATTAATGTGGAGAGTCCCTGGGCCCGTTTATTAACCCCCCTTAAAATTAAACCACACCTACACCGGTGTAATTTTCCAAACGTCCGAGCATCAATCTCGAAAAATGTCCCTACACTTCTCGGCAACTATGATTGTTTATTACATGGCCTAATCCAAAACACCTCAAGTTGGAAGTCAACAACCCACAGGTAACAACTGGGCAACATTTTAGCAATGTTTCCCTTTTATTGGAATCTCAAATCTGTCTAATACAAAATACTATTGTTGCCGACGCTCTGTTTTTTTTCTTCATAATTTTAGTTGGGTGCACCCTGCACAGTCCATCCGAGCCAGTAGATGTTGCGCCCTCTACCGGTGACTTATACAATCAACAGCAGCGGCCAATCAAGACTACAATTTTGATAAACACAATCTTCCAAACCATAGCTATGTGTACGCTTACCTGCGTGATCCAACGTTAAAAAAACACGGCCTTTTGCACTAGATTCAACGTGTCGTGAAGTGACGACAGCTTCTTTGTCCGTTGGACACAGTACCTGAAGTCCAATGCAACGATTTTACGGACGTGATGTACACCCCACACTATCACAACAAAGGGAAGAAGGAAATGGAAATAATATTTACTTCAGTACCCCCCGAAAGTACCCAGTATCCGGGCAATACATGGCGAAGCTTTCTGTTTTGAAAGTAAAGGAAATTTCAAAAACTCACTCGGTATGCATGTACCGGGCGCTGTTAATGTTAAGTTCTTTTTCAGTGGAGTATCAAGTACTGCCGAGTACTATAGGGTGGCCGAGTAGTACTCGACTACGAGTATGAGTACTAATATTGGCCATCGAGTACGTAGACAAGTGTATGAGTACCGAGTATTCTGATAAACTGAGTCCAACAGCCGGCTGTGAGCCGAGACCATGTACTTGTACAAGTACGAGTACCGGAGTACTTATGATACTTACGCATTATGAGGACAATAGGCCCCAAACGTTTGTGTTTTGTTGTGTTTGCTTGTTGTTGTCATGTTTTTTGTTTTGTTTTTTTTTATTTGTTTTTTTTAACTACTTTTCAGACAACATTGTACTTGATGAATATATTTTATACATTAAAACATCATAGACAAACAAAGTGTTAATCTTTTTCCAGAACTGTTGTCCTCCCTTTTTGCAATAATGGACGTAGAGGAAAGCGAAAAGAAACTGTCTTGAGTAAATTGTCAGTCGAGTATTGAGTAATTTTAATGTTTTATGCAAATTGGCCCCAAACAAGGCTAAAAGCCACTCTTGGTAAGGGGAACAAGAAGAAAAAAGTATAAGATGAATATAACTCATGGTAGGTAGGAAGCTGAAGGTATGAATTGGTATTCCTCTTAAAACAGTCTAGACTGTAGGATGGAGGGACACGTGGACTAGGCAAGGAGTTCCAAATAAGACGCAGAATGTGGAATAAAGCTGTTGGAATGGCTATTTGGTCTACATCTCAGCACAGCGAGAGTGATGGGTGAGAACAAGCAGATAATCTGGTTTCACGCTCAAACATCCTGATTGGAGGAACGAGGTAGGACCCACTGACTCGGCACATTTACCGTGAAAATATCTGTTGAAAATACAGAGCCTGGCTACAGATCAGATCTAAGGTGGAAAAGAGGTTGCAACGTTGACCCAATCATTCACCTAGAATGGTCCCCACAGAAAACAACACAGGCTTTGGTTTTACAGGCCAAATGATTTCATTGGATAAACATGTAATGACGTAAGCTTTCTATTTCTGAATTATGATTGGTCCGATCGTCTGCTGTGCGTGCGTAAAGTTTGTCTGCAGGTTGTTTCATTGACTTTGTAATGTGTGCATACACGTGTGTGTCTACAACGAACTTCCATGTAAATAGGTTGCAATTAAGGTCAAAGGTACATCAGGCAGGATATTGCCAGGTGCATAATGTATGTAGGCCTAAGGCGTTATTCACGAGCTACAAAGTGTGACGTTAGATATTCAGGCTGCCCTTCTCTAACAAGATTTTACAATACGCCCTTTGTACTTTATCTACTAATAAATGTTACATGACAGACAGAGGCCCAGTACTCCATTATGAGACGTATAGTTGTCTTACATGACTCCTAGTACATATTATTATTTAGTCGAGTATCGAGTATGCATTGAACATCGAGGTACGAGTACCATCAAAACATTACCCGAGTATTACTCGAGGACGAGTACAGGTACCATTAAAACGGTACCCAAGTATTACTGAAATACGAGTACGGGTACCATCATAACGATACTCCATACTCAAGTACGAGTACGGGTACTACCTAAACGGTATCGAATATTACTCGAGTACGAGTCTAGGTACCATCTAAATGGTCCAGTTTTATTGGAGTACGAGTCTGGGTACCATCAAAACGGTACTCCAGTATTACTCGAGTACAAGTACGAGTACCATCAAAACGGTACCCAAGTAACACTCGAGGATGAGTATGGGTACCCCCAAAAAACAACAACCAGTACTCGAGTACGAGTCTGGGTATCATCAAAACGGTACCCGATTATTACTCGAGGATGAGTACAAGTACCATCAAAATAATGGTACCCGAATAGTCACTCGAGTATGAGTCAAAGTAGTTTCCATTTGTTTTGAACATCAGAAACAGAGTTCCCTAAGTCACACCATCGCCTAATAAGAATGTCTGCGCTACAGACTCCACCAAACTCTTACAGATGTCTAATTTAAACATCATAAATATGAGGTAAATAAAAGTGTGGTTATCTATAGACTATGTTACATTCGTTTACAGAGTGGTGACCTTGTACATTATAATGCATTTCCTGGTGGGCAAGATACTACACAGGCTAGATGGGACAATTTACATTTTGTGTCATAATTTTCACATAAATTCAAAATTTACAAAAGCAACAGCTGTACAGCTTTTGAGATGTCCCCCTCTTTCTTCATATCAAAAGTTGAGAAAAATCAGACAGTGCGATCTCCATAAAACCTAAGATTTGTTGTATTCTTCCGTTGAGCTGTGTACAAATGTGCTTGCAGGAAGTAGTCCAGGCTCTGTGGCTCTTTTGTAAAAATGTGAAGTCATAAATAACATGGTCTATAGGCACTTCTTTAAAGTAATTTCCCTGTAATGCTTAAAAATGAGATGCACAATGTGTCTAAAAACCTGCCAAACAAAGCTTACATGTAGGTATGACTTTCTGACATTAATTGACTGTGTGTTTAGGTGTTAAACTTTGAAGTGATTTTTTTTAATATTTTTTTTTTCAAATGGAAAGGGTTTGGTTAAATTAATCCTGCAAGTCCTACCCAGGAACCCAGCAGTTGTGCATTTGCAACAACAGTCCAAATCTACAAATTATAATCATCACAGTATTGATGAGGTGTCAAGCAAAAACTTACCGGCGATGAATCAGTAGACTGGATGAGGAGAAAGTGATTCAACTACCGGGTTGGAAAGCCAAGGTGTGGTATGACCGTGCCTGAGAGTTCGTAATTACCCAGTTACAAACGCAGTGACAAAAGACTTAACGTTTCTGCGCATGCTCATAAAAACGGGTATTCCCCCTGACGCGTCATGACGTTCCAATAATCTCCACTGGTGCGCACATTAAAGCCGTAGACAAAATAAAGCACTGTCGTCGCTGGTCCGCATGCATACCGTATGCGGAGCATAGTTTGTTGGACGTTTTAGTTTAACTTTGTGAAGTGCCCTTTTTAGGCAACTCTACGTGCGTTAACAAGCTTACCTCAATGTGCGCGCGAATTTGACTACCTAAAGGGCGAGCGTGTGGCAGAGACTAGCCGCGTGTGACGATGGTGCAAGGAGAATTCATTGGCTCAACCGGGGGGGGGGGCGCAGGGTCGAGAGCCCCACCCTAAATCAAAAAAGAAACATCGCCCCTCATGCCCCCACCCCCGCCTTTGGAAAGAAAACTACACAAATTAATAGTTCGATTAATTTAAACTAGCCCCTAAATTCTGTCTCTGCTCCCGCCCCCCACAATGCAAAAATGTGTTTTTGGAATAGACCTTAAACCAATGCCACTTGGTGAAGAGGTGATAAATGTCACTCAGCTTTTCTGTACTTTATTTATCTGTGGCACAGTCAGGTTAAAAACAAGGGGGCAATTGGAGGACTAGAGAAATATGTAAGTAAAGAAACCATTGCATGACAGAATAATATAAAGTACACACTTTTAATACTACGCTAACATTATACACATTTAATAAACATTAACAGTACACTCTAAAAACTACCGGGTCAGATAGAACTCGGAACGTGCAAGCTGGCCGCTTGGTTAAAACATTAATACAAAGGCATTTATATGGCGCCTTAAATGTACAATCCCCAAAAGCAAGTCACAACAAAAACTACAAAACCTAGGCAATACAATTACAAAATGTAAAATTACTGAACGTGAACAGATAGCAGTCAAATAATTAAACATGTCAGCAAACTAATTGTTCCGGGCTAGATTTCACAAAGCAGCAAGACACATCTTTAAGATGAGGTTTCAGTATCACCATAGATCTCCTATTAAAGATCAATCATATTTCGTTTTGAAATCAGCCCTTGCTCGTTGTATATATATATGGACATAATAACTTGTCATTAAGTGATATAATGATTATTTACAATTTAACGAAAATTAGTTTTTTGAGTGAGTCCCTTTTCTTCAAACGATTCACATTCGGCATATACAATGTATTTTGTGTATCACTATTTCATTTGAATAACTCTGAGTAGGGTTCAAAATAACAACGAAGAGGGCCAAATAAAGCAGAATTCCAGTTAAAGTGACGAAACATTTACAATTTTAAGTCTTTTGAGTGAGTCCCTAATTTAGCTTTTACTCTAACCGGTTCACACACGGATTGCCTAAATTATATCACTAATGCATCGTAAATTTACTAATAGTTTGAACTTGTTCCACATAGGTTAAATGATGTAGTTTTACAAATCTTAAATAAGATTTCAAAATGACTATGAATCAGGTCAAAATAACACATAATCCGAGTTTCAATCAGGGAGCCTGACTCATTTATGACTCAGGTGAGTCAGTCTCACCTAGGACTCGGGTTCAGGGTCAATTCCGACCAGGAATTATTTGTATTCCTTTTTGTGTGTGTGAATGTTTTGAATTATTTTAGTGCGTGTGTTAATGTCACTAATTTTAGTCATTCGGCGAAATGGAATATTCCGGATTTCACCTTGTGATTATATTATTCTACGACAATGCATTCAAATGCATCAACTATTTGTGGAATACAATCTTTAAAAAAACAACTACAGGGTCAGAATTGAACCCGGATTGCTGGGATCACATGGGACCTGACCCATTTCTAGGTCAGGCTGACCCGGAAACTGCATGGTTTAAATGAGTTTTAAGATCAGCTTCTATATATGTTAGTTTGACCCATGTCTAGGTCAATTTGACTCAGAATCCGGGTCACATTGATCCAGAAAAGGGTCAGGCCCCCTTGGACCTAGATTTGGGTCAAGATAGATTAGATACATATACATAAACAGTTCATTTACAGTGGTCATCACAGCATGAAAACCAAAGCTAAAACTACATAAGGACATCAAGGTATACAAATCAATCGAGTAAAAGGAAGCGAAAGGTTAACACACAAACCTGACACACAAAAATGGTACTAAAACAAACCCTGAAGTGCCAAGGCACACACCCACACTCCCTCATACGCCACAATACACCACACATGTACCTTCACTGGTCCCCTGTCTTATCCACAAGGAGGATACAGACAGGCACTGGTCTTACATTCCCAATGATTTCATTGGATGAACCTGCAGTGACGTCAGCTTTTAATATCTCTGTTATGATTGGTCTGCTCCGAAGTGACGCAGTTTGTCAGATACACCAACGCAATTAACTGTACTTTCAATCGTCTGCTGCTTCATCCGTGTGTGCAAACTACATGTATTTGTATATGTAATGTTTTTTAATCATAATGTAATGTGTGGACACAGTGTGTGTATATTATAGAAATCTCCGTCCGTAAGAATTGGGATACGAGGTCAAAGGTATACCTGGCAGGCGGGCAAGGCCGGTGTCTGGCGTTCTTCACGAGCCTCGAAGTGAGACGTCATGATTTTCAGGCTTATGTACCCAGCAACACTCACACATAACCAATTCATCCAAACATAAAAAAGGGCCTACAAATTTGCAATTAGAATTGATTCTGGCTGAGTATAATGTATCAAAGTAAGTGTCATAAAAGATCATGGTCGTTTCTGACCAGGAGATTTTTAGAGTGTCTATCATAATTAATTTACAATGTACACTGTAAGCTGAAAGTGTCTGAACACTCCATAAATTGCTAAAATCGGGTTTTACCTCGTGAATATGTTATGCGACAATGCACAAAAAAATAATACCTAAAATTAATATTCACAATGAATGTAAATGAAAGCAGTATTTAAAAAAATTATTAAAAATAAAACCAGGTGTCTGAAATATTGTTTATGTAGTCACAGTACTACAGAACAGGAAAAAGACACATCTTACAATGAATTATTATTAATTCATTTTAACCGGTCATACTTAAAAAGCACAATCTTTTGGGTCTCATTATGTCCAACGATGGACAGTCTAAACTATTATTAATAAATGTGTGGTAATTAAGAGTTACTAGCAAAATGTGCCACTAGTGGTTCCTCCTATCGGGATATGTTTGAGCGTGAAACCAGGCTAATCTGTTTGTTCTCACTCCTACATATTTGCTTTGCTGGGATAGAACGAAGAGCAACTCCAACAGCTTTTTCCCGCTTGAAGACCGACACTGCATCTCTTAGGAACTCCTTGCCTGATGCATGTTTCCCTCCACCAACAATCTACTGTTTTAAGAGGAGTATCAACTCCTACCTTCAGTTCCCCTGAGTTATGTTCATCCTTGTTATGCCCTCACAAAGGGTGGCTTTGAGCCTTGTTTGGGACGAACTTGAATAAGAATAAATATTAAAGCCTTCGACTGATTTTTTAAGTCCGGGGACGAAACACACCTTCTGGTAAATGTTCACGCTTGTAACGTCTACTACTGCCAGGTAACCATCTTCCGTGATTGTGATTCCCGTTGGATGATGCAGACCCTGAACAATACAGGAGAGGAACATCCCATCACCATCATAACGGTGAATATGACCAGAACCCCAGCCACGGTTGCTAACTGCAACGTAGATGTCGGAGCCGTCGCAGCATACACCACTGCAGTAGCCGACAGGCTGATCATTCATGGTGACTTTAATGGCGACTAGGGTAGCACCTTTGTCATCGATAACAATAACTTGGTTTTCATTATGGCAGCCGACAACCACTCTGTCATTGGAGTCAGTGGCCAAGAACCGTGGTGTCTTTTCCAGTGATATTATACTGGAATTGTGTTTTTGCGGATTATCAGGACGGTGTAATAAGATTATCACGTTCTTGCTTGAATGTCCTACCAGAATAGTGCCGTCTCTCTTTGTACAAATACACGTGTGGTTATCTCCTTTTGGAACTGTACGCAACTGGAAGGACTTGGCCAGCGTGAAATCCTCATTGTAGAGCTGTAAACATCCACTGTCAGTAACAACCACTGGACCATTGTGAAAAGATGCAACACAACAAGAACCTGAAAGGATAAATAAATAAAATAAACATCATATAATGCTTAAGCGAGATCTTAATTATTTTGCCCTTTGTTATTTGTTTGCCTTTAATGAATTCTTTTGAAAAGCAGTGATTTGTTGATGAGTGCTGAGAAATCAAACCCGCTCAACCCCCGCAGCCGGGAGCAGACGGTATATTATTTTACACCATCAAATTAGGCAATAAAAAATCGTAAACATAAAAAAAATATATATATAAAAAAAAAACTTAACGAAGAGTTCTTAATTTTTCATTTTGGTATAACATTCACTATTTTTCTTCCCGTCGCGACTTTGATCTAAAGATTATAATAACAAACGTCATTGCTTCTTACTCTTAAAGCACATGCTAGTTAAAGTAACAGGCCTACACAACCGTAAAAAGAGAAAGTGAAATTAACCTGGGGCACTTACTTCCGTTCGTTTTAATATTGTTCTCAAATCCACCGTCAGTGTTCAAGGTAACCACATGTCCTTGATCGGTAGTTACTGCCAGTTTGTTACCTCGCAGGGCTGTTATATCAGCAAACGACCTGAAGTGTATTGAATCTTCCGTCAGAGTCACATTGCATGACTTCACGATGCAGCTCCCACTTGGTATCTCTGAGAACCAGTGTGTCGAGTGTAATGGACTCGGGCGTAAGAGTCTGGTTGAGTCGCAGGAACTGAAACTTGGCGTCAAACTCAGGTGGGACATGACTTCTTAAGAAACTCATATCTTGGTTGATGGTTGGAAATAAAGACAGAAAGTCGCTCTCTGAGCCTTTGGTGGTGACATATTTTGCTATGGTCAGCGTATGTTGCTTTCTCTGAAGCAAAGATTTCATTAATTTTAAATGTTCTTCAAATGCTGTGTTACGATCCTCCATTACCACTTGGATTTCTTCAAGAATTCGGTGTTCTTCGGATTTCACCATGGCCCTCAGCCGATCTGCTGTCCTGTGTACTTCCTGTCTTGTCAATGGCACATTCTTTTGAAAGTTTTGGTGAGCTTTGGATGTGTCCTCTAAACATCGTTGAAAATTCTCGATTTCATTGGTGAACATGGGAATGATTTCATTCAAAAACTTCTTGTATTTGGAAGAAGCCGACGCACGATCAATATACTGATGCTCCGGTTTGCAATGATCTACAACAGTACAGTCACGACAGATCAAGACATGACATGTCTTGCAGTAGAATCGATTGATCTCACCCTTGTGTTTGATGCACGTGTACTCCTTTTTTACCTCTGGTAGGGTAACCTTTCCCTTGTGAATATCTTCTAAGGTTCGGACTGTGTGATCTGCCATACCTTTGATTCGAGGGTGAATTTTCATGCAGTTCTGGCAGATACCCTGAGAGCAGTTTAAACAGTGATGTGTAACCTCGTTCACAGTACATAATTCACACGTACGTCGTGCTTTGTCTAATGTTTTGGCAACCTTTTCCTTGAGCTCGATTTTGTCAACCAAAGTCATTATGAACCCATTAGTTTTAAGACCACTGACACCCCCTGGCACTGGAAGATTTGTCTTTTGTCGACACACTGGACAAGGCTTCACTTTATCGTTGCCGAAGTAATTGATTAAACATTTCTCACAGAAGGTGTGAACACAATCTAGGATTTTGGGATTAGTGTATCGCTCCATACAAATACTGCATTTTAAAAAGTCTTTACCGATTTCCTCCAGAAGGTCAGATGCAGTAGCCATTTAACCTAGAACAAAAGAAGATTATTGTAATTAGCGACGCGATTTCAATCAAACAGCGCGTCTTGTAGTACGTCTCCATTTGTCCCCACATTCTGTGTCATAGGGCGGCTAGACAAATCATATCAGTTAAAAAAACAAAAAAATTATTAAAGTTTTTAAAGTGGGCACGTCACATAATAACATAAGCATGATAGGCCCAAAACATTGCCACAAAACCGCTGATATAAAAGGCGCGAATAGGCGGTAACCAACGAGTAGGTAGTAAACGATTAATTTGTAATCTTCTTTTAACCCGATGTCTGTATCATTGCTGTCTAAAATATCCGACAGCAGTTTGTAATTGCACTTTAAAACAATTAATATATCGAACAGTATTTAGGGATGTATTTTGTTGGTGGACTTAGATATAAGGTGAGTTATTTGAATGCCGCAATTTGAGTACTCTTGGTGGGTGACGTTCAGTTTGCTTGCCGCACACGCGACACCAACCGCATCACGAATTACTGGAGGAGAGATATCTGTATCAAACATATATCTACAGCATGCATTGCAAAACGCTAATGCAAAAAATTAATAAACAACTAAGAAACAAATTTTAACCCTACATTAAATGTTAGTGACAGTCACTAATTGCAAAATTTTACTTTTTTTTATTACTCCGCTGATTACTTTGGTAAAAATCCTGACTTTCTTGAATTCCTGACTTTCTTCATTATACGCTGATATAAGGTGAGTTATTTTATTGTCACATTACTCTTGGTGGATGGCATTCAGTTTGCTAGCCGAGCACCTGGCAACGGCCGCAACATGAATTACTGGAAAAGAGATATCTGTATCACACAAACATCTGATCCAGATTCGATAGACTTGCAGGGTGCACCCAACTAAATAAACTCCCGTAACACGCAGTGCAAAACGCTAAATATGCAAAAATTCAATAGCAAAAAAGAAACAAATACTAACTCTCACAGCTTTTTACTACTCTTAAACTTTAATTCCCTGCCCAATTTAAAATGGAGAGTCCCTGGGCCCGTCGGGTTCTTCTCCCTCCAAATAAAAACACCCTACACCGGTGTAATTTCCAAAACATCCGAGCATCAATCTCGAAAAATGTCCCTACACCTCTCAGCAAATATGACCGTTTATTTCATGGCCTATGTCATCCAAAAAACCTCAAGTTGGAAGTTAACAATTCCAAGGTAACAACTGGGCAAAATGTGTACACTGTTTCCTTTTTATTGAGCTCTTAAATATGTCTAACACAAATTGTTATTGTGGCCGACGCTCTGTTTTTACCTAATTTTAGTTGTGTGCACCCTGCACAGTCCCTCCGAGCCAGTAGATGTTGCGCCCTCTACCGCTGACTTATACAAACAACAGCAGCGGCCAATCAAGACTACAACACAATCCTCCAAACCCATGGCTATGTGTGCGCTTACCTGTATAGCGTGATCCAACGCTTACAATAACACGGCCTTTTGCACTAGATTCAACGTGGCGTGGAGTGACGTCAGCTTCTATGTCCGTTTGACACAATAATTGAAATTCAATGGAACGATTTCAATCACGTGATCACACCCCCACACTATCATGACAAAGGGAAGAAAGAAATGGAAATAATATTTACTTCAGTTACGTGTACTTTGGGAATCCCCGTAATATACCCAATATCCGGGCAATACATGGCGAAGCTCTCTATTTTGAAAGAACAGGTAATTCCAAAAACTCACTCGGTAGGCATGTAATAGGCATTGTTTATGTCAAGTTTTTTTAAGTACTGCCGAGTACTATAGGGTGGCCGAGTAGTACTCGACTACGAGTATGAGTACTCGACTACGAGTATGAGTACAAATATTGTCCATCGAGCACGTAGACAAGTGTATGAGTACCGAGTATTCTGATAAACTGAGTCCAACAGCCGACTGTGAGCCTAGACCATGTACTTGGATCTTCAAGTACGAGTACCGGAGTACTTATGATACTTACGCAAAATGAGGACAATAGGCCTCCGGTACTCGTGCTTGGATCTCCAAGTACGAGTACCGGAGGACTTATGATACTTACGCAAAATGACGACAATATGCCTTCAAGGTTTTTGTTTTGATGTGTTTGCTTGTAGTTGTAGTTGTTGTTGTTGTTGTTGCTGCTGCTGCTGCTGCTGCTGCTGCTGCTGCTGCTGCTGTAGTTGTTGTTGTAGTAGTAGTAGTAGTAGAAGTAGTTGTTGTAGTAGTAGTTGCTGTTGTTGTTGTTGTTACTCTTACAGTTGTCTATTTTAAACATCATAAATATGAGGTAAATATGAGTTTTAATCTATAGGCACTTTGCTTCTTCAAAACATTTTCCCCCGTTATGCTTAAAATATTAGATGCACAATGTGTCTAGAAACATGCAAACTAAAATTCACATATTGGTGTAACTTTCTGACATTACTTGATTGTGTATTTAGGTTTAACCTTGAGGTGAAAACCGTTTGGGGTTTTTTTTCAAATGGAAAGGGTCTGGTGAAATTAATCTTGCAAGTCCTACCCAGGAACCCAACAGTCCAAATATACAAATTATAATCATCACAGTAATAATGAGGTGTGAAGCAAAAACTTACCGGCGATGAATCAGTCGACTGGATGAGGAGAAAGTGATTCAACCACTGGGTTAGAAAGCCAGGGTGTGGTATAACCGTGCCTGCGATTTGGTAAATACCCAGTTACAAACGTAGTGACAAAAGACTTAACGTTTCTGCGCATGGTCGCGAAAACGGTTATTCCCCCTGACGTTGCAATAATCTCCGTGGGTGCACACATTAAAACCGTCGACAGCATACAGCACTGTCGTCGCTGGTCTGTTAGCATACCGTCTGCGGAGCATAGTTCATTGGAAATTCTAGTTTGATCTTGGGAGTTAATGTTATACAGTGAAGTGCCCATTTTAGGCGACTCTACATGCGTTGACAAGCTTACGTACCCAAATAAAATGTGTGCGTGAATTTGACTACCAAAAGGGCGAGCGTGTGGCAGACACTAGCCGCGTGTGACGATGGTGCAAGGGAAAAACAATGGCACAATCGGCGAACCCCCCCCCCCGGCAATAGAAAGAAAATTACACAAATTAATAGTTCGATTCGTTAATTAGTTCCTAAACTTTGTCTTTGCTCTCGTTCGCCCCCCCCCCTCCCCTCCATTGAAAGCAAATGCTTTTTGACAGAATACAAATACAAAGTACACACTTTTAATACCATGCTGACATTACACACATTTGATAAACATTAACAGTACACTCTAAACACTACCGGGTCAGATAGAACTCGGACTCCGGGTCCCAGGGTCCCAGATTGACCCGGAAAATGGTTTTCAACTCGGACTCTGCGTCAGTTTGACTCATTTCGTCGATTTTGACACGGATTTTAGGTCATACTGACCCAGAAGTCGGTCAGTCCCCTCAGGACCCAAAATCGGGACAATTCTGATCCAGTGAGGGCGTTTTTTGAGCGTGTGACGTCATATTCAAGTGGTCTTTAATCTTCGTTGCGCCATTTTGGGATCTAACGACCAATCATTATGTGCCGAACAACGTGATTTCCATTTCACAGCGCTGCAAACCGTACGCACCGGGACACGCATAACCTACCCGGTGCTTTGTGCTATTAAGCAATGAATCGCGTACAATTCAAATCCAAGGTGAACGTGCAAGCTGGCCGCCTGGTTAAAAATATTAATACTGAGGCATTTATATGGCGCCTTAAATGTACACTCCCCGACAGCACCTCACAACAAAAACTACAGAGCCTAGGCAATACAATTACAAAATGTAAAATTACTGAACGTGAACAGATAGCAGTCAAACAATTAAACATGTCAGCAAACTTATTGTCCCGGGCTCGATTTCACAAAGCAGTAAGACACATCTTTAAGATGAGGTTTCAGTATCACCATAGATCTCCTAAGATCGATCATATTTCTTTGTGAAATCAGCCCTTGCTCGTTGTAGATAATATATAGACATAATAACTTGTCATTAAGTGATATAATCATTATTTACAATTTACCGAAAATGAGTTTTTTGAGTGAGTCCCTTTTCTTCAAACGATTCACACTCGGCATATATATGTATTTTGTGTATCACTTTTTCATTTGAATAACTCTGAGTAGAGTTCAAAATAACCACGAACTGGTCCAAATGACGCAGAATTCGAGTTTAAGCGATGAAACATTTACAATTGTAAGAAGAAGTCTTTTGAGTGAGTCCCTATATTAGCTTTTACTCAAACTGGTTCACGCTCAGATTGTCTAAATTGTATCACTATTGCATCGTAACTCTACGAGTAGTTTGAACTTGTTTCACATAGGCTAAATTATATAGTTTTTAAAATGATATAGTTCTTAAATAAGAGTTCAAAATGACTATGAAAAAGGTCAAAATAACACAAATCCGAGTTTCAATCAGGGAGCCTGACTCATTTCTGACTCAGGTGAGTCAGTCTCACCTAGGACTCGGATTCAGGGTCAGTTCCGACCCGGAATTATTTGTATTTCTTTCTTTGCTTCTTTTTTAAAGAATGTATTGAACAATTTGGTGCATGTGTTAGTGTCGCTAATTTTAGTCATTCGGCGAATTCTGGCTTTTCATAATTCCCTTAGCTTCAACTTGTGGAATAAACCAGATTTCACCTTGTGATTATATTATTCTACGACAATGCATTCAAATGCATCAACTATTTGTGAAATACAATCTTTAAAAAACAACAACTCCAGGGTCAGATTTGTACCCGGATTGCTGGGATCACATGGGACCTGACCTATTTCTAGGTCAGACTGACCCGGAAACTGCATGGTTTAAACGGGATTTAAGATCGGATTCTATGTCAGTTTGACCCATTTCTCGGTCAATTTTACTCAGAATCCGGGTCATATTGATCACAAAGCAGTAAGACTCAACTTTAAGATGAGTTTTTCAGTATCACCATAGTGATTTGACATCAAACTTTGCTGATAGCAGTCTCCTAAGATCAATCATATCTCTTGGTGAAATGAGCCCTTTCTTGTTGTAGATAATATATAAACATAAAAACTTGTCATTAAGTGATATATTAATTATTTACATTTTTAAAACCATACCATGTACCTACACTGGTCCCCTGTCTTATCCGCAAGGAGAAAACAGACAGGCACTGGTCTTACAGGCGCAATGATTACATTGGATCAACTTGCAGTCACGTAAGCTTTGAATTTCTGTGTTATGATTGGTCTGCTCCGAAGTGACGCAGTTTGTCAGATACACCAACAGCAGTTAACTGTACTTTCGGTCGTCCGTGTGCGCGTACTATTTGTATAATGTTGTTTTAATCACAGTGTAATGTGTGGACACGTTCAGTGTGTATTCTACGAATCTCCGTCCGTGTGATTTGGGATACGAGGTCAAAGGTATACCTGGCAGGCGGGCAAGGCCAGTGTCTGGCGTTCTGCACGAGCCTCGAAATGAGACGTCATGATGTTCAGGCTAACATGTACCCAGCAACGCTCACATAACCAATACATTCAAACACAAAAGGGCCTACAAACTTGCGTTAGAAACTGAATCTGGCTTAGTGAGTAAAAAGTATTAATTTACAATGTACACTGTAAGTTGAAAGTGCCTGAACATAAGTGGTTAACAAAGGGTTTTACCTCGTGAATATGTTATGCGATAACACACTAAAAATTATCACTCAAATTTAATAATCACAATTAAATTAAATGAAAGCTCAAAGTGGTTGAACACTGTATACATTTAAAAAAATTAAAACACTGGTACATTGTGACTAAAGTAACTCTATAGAATGGAAATGAAAAGACAGGTTAAAAAAACAAACAAATTGTTTGGTTTCACCACTTAAATATGTTATGCGACAATGCACTGAAATACACCAACTAACGAACAATCACAAATACTTCAAATGCAAGCTCAAAGTGTCTGTATTTTATAAATTGTTAAAAATAAAACCAGGTTTCTGGAATACTGTGATTGCAGTTTTCTAGTCACAGTACTACAGAACATGAAAAGGACACTTCTTACAATAATTTATTTTAACCGGGCATATTTAAAATGCACAGTCTTTTGGGTCATTATGTCCAACGATGGACAGTCTGTACTATTAATAATAAATGTATGGTAATTATGAGTTACTAGCAAAATGTGCCACTAGTGTGTCCGACCTGGTTCCTCATAACGGGATATGTTTGAGTGTGAAACCAGGCTTTCTGTTTGTTCTCACTCCTACATGTTTGCTTTGCTGGGATAGAACGAAGAGCCACTCCAACAGCTTTTTCCTACTTGAAGACCGACACTGCATCTCTTTGGAACTCCTTGCCTGGTGCAAGTTTTCCACCATCCTACAATCTAGACTGTTTTAAGATGAATATCAATTCCTACCTTCAGCTCCCCTAATTTATGTTCATCCTTCTTATGCCCTCACAAAGGGTGGCTTTGAGCCTTGTTTGGGACAAACTTGAATTAGAAATAAATATTAAAGCCTTCCGACTGATTATTTAAATCCGGGGATGAAATTTACCTTCTGGTAAATTTTCACTCTTGTATTGTCTGCTACTGCCAGGTGTTGACGATCTTCCGTAAATGTGATTCCCATTGGATGATGCAGACCCTGAACAATACAGGAGAGGAACTTCCCATCACCATCATAATGGTGAATATGACCAGAATCAGATCCACGGTTGCCAAGTGCAACGTAGATATCGGAGCCGTCGCAGCATACACCACTGCAGTAGCGGACAGGTTGACCATCAATGGTGGGTTCGATGGCGACTAAGGTTACACCTTGGTCATTATTAACAGTAACTTGGTTATCATCATAGCCACTGACAACCACTCTGTCATTGGAGTCAGTGGCTAAGAACCGTGGTATCTTCTTCAGTGATATTCTGGTAGTGTCTATGGGCAAACCATCAGTATGGTGTATTAAGGTTATCACATTCTCGCGTGAATGTCCTACCAGAATAGTGCCGTCTTTCTTTATACAAATACACGTGTGGGGATCTCCTTTTGGAAACTTACGCGGCTGTGAGGACACGTCCAGCGTGTAATCCTCATTGTAGAACTGTAACCATCCACTCTCACTAACAACCACTGGGCAATAGTGAAAAGATGCAACACAACAAGAACCTGAAATGAGAAATAAGCCTTCATAAAATAAACACCATAATATAATGCTTAAATGAGATCTTAATTATGTTTGCCCTTTTTTAACTGTTTGCCTGTAATAAATTCCTTCGAAAAGCAGTGTATTGGCGATTCGATCAGAAATCAACCCCACTCAAACCCCGCCGCCGGGAGCAGACGGTATACAACTTTTACCATCAAATTAGCCAATAAAAACAGTGAACATTGTAACAAAATGAAAAATGAAGAACCTAACAAAGAGTCCTTTATTTTTCGTTTTGGTCTAACGTTCACTGTTTTTCTTCCCGTCACGACTTTGGTCTAAAGATTCTAATATCAAACGTCATTGCTTCTAAGTCTTAAAGCATCTGCTAGTTAAAGTCACAAGCCTACACCACTATTAAATGAGAAAGTGAAAATAACATGTTGTCTATTGGAACACTTACGTCCATTCGTTTTAATAGTTTTCTCAAATCTACCGTCAGTGTTGAAGATAACCACCTGTCCACGAGTGGTAGTTACTGCCAGTTTGTTACCTCGCAGAGCTGTTATATCAGAAAACGACCCGAAGTTTATTAGTCCTTCCGTCTGAGTCCCATCGACTTCACGACGCAGCTCCCACTTGGTATCTCCGAGATCCAGTGTGCCGAGTGTAATGGACTCGGGCGTAAGAGTCTGGTTGAGTCGCAAGTAGTGAAACCTGGCGTCAAACTCAGGTGGGACATGACTTCTTAAGTAAGTCAAATCTTGGTTGATGGTTGAAAATAAAGACAGAAAGTCGCTTTCTGAGCCTTTGGTGGTGATATCTGTTGCTATGGTCAACGTATGTTGCTTCCTCTGAAACAAAGATTTCATTGATTTTAAATGTTTTTCATATGCTGTGTTACGATCCTCCATGACGACTCGGATTTCTTCAAGAATTCGGTCCTCTTCGGCTTTCACCATGGCCCTCAGCCGATCTGCTGTCCTCCGTACTTCCTGTCTTGTCATTAGCACATTCTTTTGAAAGTTTTGCTGAGCTTTGGATGTGTCCTCTAAACATCGTTGAAAATTTTCGAGTTCATTGGTGAACGTGGGAAAGATTTCATTCCAAAACTTCTTGTATTTGGAAGAAGCCGACGCACGATCAATATACTGATGCTCAGGTTTGCAGTGATCTACAACAGTACAGTCACGGCAGATCAAGACATGACATGTCTGGCAGTAGAATCGACTGATCTCACCCTTGTGTTTGATGCATGTGTACTCCTTTTGTACCTCTGGTATGGTAACCTTTCCCTTGTGAATATCTTCCAGGGTACCAACTCTGTGATCAGCCGTACCTTTGCTTCGCAGGTGAATTTTCATGCAGCTCCGGCAGATACCCTGGAAGCAGTTTAAACAGTGATGTGTAACTTCGTTCTCAGTACATAATTCACAAGTACGTCGTGCTTTGTCTGATGTTTTGGCAACCTTCTCCTGGAGCTCGATTTTCTCAATCAAAGTAATTATGAACCCATTAGTTTTAAGACCATTGACACCCCCTGGCACTGGAAGGTTTGTCTCTTGTCGACACACTGGACAAGGCTTTACTTTGTCGTTGCCGAAGTAATTGACCAAACATTTCTCACAGAAGGTGTGAACACAATCTAGGATTTTGGGATTAGTGTATCGCTGCATACAGATACTGCATTCTAAAAAGTCTTTACCGATTTCCTCCAGTACGTCAGATACAGTTGCCATTTTACCTAGAAGAAAAGAAGATTAGTGTAATTAGCGACAATACTTTAATTAAACAGCTCGTCTTGTAGTACGTCTCCATTTGTCCACACAATCTGTGTTATAGGGCGGTTAGACAATTCATACTAATTAGAAAAACAATATTTCTAAAAGTTGTTTAAGTGGGCACGTCATATAATAACATAAGCATGATAGACCCAAAGCACTACCACAATACTGCTGATATAAAAGGCGCGAAATGGCGGTGACCAACAAGTTGGTAATAAATGATTAATTTTTAATCTTCAATAATTATGTTTTTTTTTTAACCAGTTGTCTGTACCATTGCTGTCTTAAATATAAGACAGCAGTTTGTATGTAATTGCACCTTTAAAAACAAAAAAATTCGAAGAATTTATAGGGATGTATATTTAGTTGGTGGACTAGATATAAGGTGAGTTATTGATGGATGACATTCAGTTTGCTTGCCGCAACACGCGACACCGACCGCAACACGAATTACTGGAGAAGAGATATCTGTATCACACAAACATCTGATCAGTTTCTTTAGACTTGCAGGGTGCACCCAACTAAATAAACTCCCAAAGCATGCAGTGCAAAACGCTAAAATGTGCACAAATACAAAATCAAATTAAGAAACAAATACCAAGAAGTCTCACAGCTTTTTACTGTAAAGGGGAATTTATCCATTGACTCTTGAACTTGTTTTTTGTCATCTGCTCAATTTAATATGGAGAGTCCCAGGACCCGTTGAGTAATTCCCCCTCCAAATAAAAACACCCTACACCGGTGAAACTTTCCAAACGTCCGAGCATCAATCTCGAAAAAATGTCCCTAAACCTCTCAGCAATTAGGATTTTTTATTTCAGGGCCTATGTCATCTAAAACACCTCAAATTGGAATTCAAAATACCCCAGGTCACATTTGGGCAAAAGTCAACAACCCCAGGTTAACAACTGGGCTTTCAAATATGTCTAATAGAAAATATTATTGTGGCCGACTCTCTGTTTTTTTCTTCTTCTCCTAATTTTAGTTGGGTGCACCCTGCACAGTTCACCCGAGCCAGTAGATGTTTCGCCCTCTACCGGTGAATTATACAAACAACAGCTTCGCTAATCAAGACTACAATTTGGATAAATACAATCTTCCAAACACATGGTTATGTGCGCGCTTACCTGTATAATGTGATCCAACGTTTACAAAAAAAACACGGCCTTATGTACTAGATTCAACGTGGCGTGAAGTGACGGCAGCTTGTATGTCCATTGGACACAATAAATGAAAATCAATGATTACACAGATGTGATGTACACCCCCACATTATAATGACAAAGGGTAGAAAGAAATGTGAATAATGTTGCTTTGGGAATCGCCCAGAAAGACACAATTTCCGGGCAGTACAGGGCGAAACTCAATTATGAAAGTAAAGGAAATTTCAAAAACTCACTCGGTATAATAGACACGAGTATGAGAACTGTATAGATTCGGTTAACCCATCTTGATAGGTGAGAATATAATTTAGTGTAATTTGACCTAAATTAAGGGAGACAAATTGGCGGCTCCATGCGGACAATTTGCCGTAAAATTATTCCTGCAAGTCCTACCCAGGAACCCATCAGTTGTGCAGGTGCAACAACAGTCCAAATCTACAAATTATAATCATCACAGTGTTAATGATGAGGTGTTAAGCAAAAACTTACCGGCTGAATCAGTAGACTGGATGAGGAGAAAGTGGTTCAGCCACCGTGATGGAAAGCCAGGTTGTGGTATGACCGCGCCCCAGTCAGTGCGCAGACGTATGCATAGCCAATTGATTTATGCATAGGTAATCAGTTGCTCTCGAAAACGGTAATTCCCCCTGACGTTGCAATAATCTCCGCTGGTGCACACATTAAAACCGTAGACAGCATACAGCACTGTCGTCGCTGGTCCGCTTACATACCGTCAGCGGAGCGCGTATTTTTTTTTTACACCGCAGCGAGGGGTTTTGTACTATAATACTGCCTTGAAATGAGACTAGAAACATTACATTACTAACCCTAACCCTAACCCTAACCCTAACCCTATCCCTAACCCTAACCCTAACCCTAACCCTAACCCTAACCCTAACCCTAACCCTAACCCTAACCATAACCCCAACCCTAACCCTAACCCCCTAACCCTAACCCTAACCCCAACCCTAACCCTAACCCCCTAACCCTAACCCTAACCCTAACCCTAACCCTAACCCCCTAACCCTAACCCAAACCCTAACCCTAACCCCGTAACCCTAACCCTAACCCTAACCCAAACCCTAACCCTAACCCCCTAACCCTAACCCTAACCCTAACCTAAATGTAATGTTTGTAGTCTCATCTCAAGGCAGTATTATAGTACAAAACCCCTCGCTGCGGTGTAAAAAAAATAATAAGCCAGCGGAGCATAGTTCATTAGAAATTTTAGTTTGATCTTGGGAGTTAATTTTATACAGTGAAGTGCTCATTTTAGGCGACTCTACGTGCGTTGACAAACTTACCCAAATACAAAGTGTTCGTGAATTTGACTACCAAAAGGGCGAGCATGTGGCAGAGACTAGCTGCGTGTGAAGATGGTGCAAGGGGAATACATAGGTGCAACCGGCGAACCCTCCCCCCCCCCCCGCCATTGGAAAGAAAAATACACACATTAATAGTTTGATTCATTCAATAATTCCTATATTTTGTATTTGCTCCCGTTTGCCCCCCCCCCCATTAAAAATATATGCTTTTAATAGACCTTAAACATATGCCACTTGGTGAATAGGTGTTCAATCTCACTCAGCTTTTCTGTACTTTAATTCTTTGTGGCACAGTCAGGTCAAAAAAAAAATCTTTAAAGGGCATTTGCAAGACTAGAGAAACCTGGAAGTAAAGAAACCATTGCATGACAGAATACAAATATAGAGTACACACTTTTAATACTACGCTAACATTATACACATTTGATAAACATTAACAGTACACTCTTAAAACTACCGGGTCAGATAGAGCTCGGACTCCGGGTCCCAGGGTCCCAGATTGACCCGGGAAATGGTTTTCAACTCGGACTCTTGACTCTTTTCGTGCCATTTTGACACGGATTTCAGGTCATACTGGGGTGCGTTTTCGTGGTCGTAACCAATAACTGTTTCGGTTGACTTGGCCATTGGTTAATCACTAGAGTCAGTGACCGAAACAGTTATTGGTTACAGCCGCGAAAACGCACCCCTGACCCAGAAATTGGTCAGGCCTCACGTGCCCAAGATTCGGGTCAAGTCTGATCCAGAGGTTTTAAAACATGAATCACAAACAAACTGTTAAATTCAAACGACATCCTAGAGACTTAAGACGACGGAATTGACCACAAGTCAATCCCGGAAAAGAGAAAACGCGAGAATGAAGTAAAATCACACGCTTAAAGGATGGGTCCCAAAACGCTCGAAATTGCGCAACACTTGCACTGGTATTGAGTTACGAGCTTCACAATGATTATTTACAACAAAGACTAACACATAATAATGCGCCGTTTTCGGCTCGTATGAACATGGAGTAAATGTGTTCACGGTTAGTAGAGCTGACAAAACAGTCGCAGTTTTAAAGGCTGTTTGCAATCAACCATACCTGAAGTGAGATATTATGTTTTTCTGATTGGTCAACAGCTATTGGATGTACAACAAATGCACTCTAAAGTCCACTCGATATAATCTTCGTCGGTCCATTTTGGGATCTAACGACCAACCATTGTGTGCTAAACAAAGTGATCTTCATTTCAAAGCGCTGCAAACCGTACGCACCGGGATACGCATAACCTCCCCGGTGCTTTGTGCTATTAACCCTCGATTAAGCCATCAGGCACTTTTCAGGCGTCCGTTTTTAATTAAAAAGTAATTACTCCGCCATTTTATTCTATTTGTATTTAAAAAATGTAAGGTTCCTCAACTACACCTAGCCAAATAGCATGCCAATTGTCTTGTTACCATCGGGGTTGATTTCACACCAAAAAAAATCCACCAATGACCAGTTCTCCCGGTATTCCCTTGGGAAATGTAAGAAATGTAAGAAATTATGATGTTTTTGCTGACTCATCAAACACGAGGGTTTCATTCAAACAAATGGCTTAGAGACACTTGTGGGCTGATCTCAATGGAAATTTTGCTTAAATTTATTTTATTTAGTCACAAGGGTCTATATCCAATAGTTTGGGCGATTTAAACATGATTGTGTTCTCAAAAAACACGTATTACACGCAAAATATCAAACGGACACTTGAAAAGTGCCTGATGGCATAAGTGTGTGATTTTTTTTGATGGTGTCACGAAGAGTTAAGCAATGAATCACGTACAATTCAAATTCAAGGTGAACGTGCAAGCTGGCCACCTTGTTAAAAATATTAATACAAAGGCATTTAAATGGCGCCTTAAATGTACAGTCCCCAAAAGCACATCACAACAAAAACTACAAGACAAAGCCTAGGCAATAAAACTACAAATTGTAAAATTACTGAAAGTGAACAGATAGCAGTAAAATAATTAAACATGTCAGCAAACTAAACTAATTTTGTCCCGGGCTCGATTTCACAAAGCAGTAAGACTCGTCTTTAAGATGAGTTTTCAGTATCACCATAGTGATTTGACATCATACTTTGCTTAGCAGTCTCCTAACATCAAGCATGTCTCTTTGTGAAATCGGCCCCTGCTCGTTGTAGATAATATATAAACATAATAACTTGTCGTTAAGTGATAAAATAATTATTTACAATTTACACCAAAAATGATTTTTTGTTTGAGTGAGTCCCTTTTCTTCAAACGATTCACACTCGGAATATACATGTATTTTTGTATCACTATTGCATCTTAACAACCTTGAGTAGTTTAAAAAAGGAGTTCAAATGTTCAAATGATGCAGAATTCGAGTCTAAGTGATGAAACATTTACAATTCTAAGAAGAAGTCTTTTGAGTGAGTCCCTATTTTAGCTTTTACTCAAACCGGTTCACTCTCAGATTGTCTAATTTGTATCACTAATGCATCGTAACTCTATGAGTAGTTCGAACTTGTTTTACATAGATTAAATGATATAGTTTAGCTATCTTATATTAGAGTTCAAAATGACTATGAAAAAGGTCAAAATAACACAGATCCGAGTTTCAATCAGGGAGCCTGACTCATTTCTGACTCATGTGTGTCAGTCTCACCTAGGACTCGGGTTCAGGGTCAATTCCGACCCGTTTGTTTTTATAAGTTTATTGAAATCATTTTTACTGGATATATTTAAACTGCGCCATCTTTTGGGTCCTTTTTCCCAACGACGGACAGTCTGAACTATTAATAATAATTGTATGGTAATTAAGAGTTACAAGCAAAATGTGCCACTAGTGGTTCCTCCTATCGGATATGTTTGAGCGTGAAACCAGGCTTTCTGTTTGTTCTCACTCCAACATGTTTGCTTTGCTGGGATAGAACGAAGAGCCACACCAACAGCTTTTTCCCACTAGAAGACCGATCTCTTTTGAACTCCTTGCCTGATGCATGTTTCCCTCCATCCAACAATCTAGACTGTTTTAAGAGGAATATCAATTCCTACCTTCAGCTCCCCTGAGTTATGTTCATTCTTTTTATGCTCTCACAAAGGTTTAGCCTTGTTTGTAACGAACTTAAATCCGGGGATGAAATTTACCTTCTGGTAAATGTTCACTCTTGTATTGTCTGCTACTGCCAGGTGTTGACGATCTTCCGTAAATGTAATTCCCTTTGGTCGATGCAGACCCTGAACAATACAGGAGAGGAACATCCCATCACCATCATAACGGTGGATATGACCAATGCCCTTGCCACCGTCGCCAAGTGCAACGTAGATGTCGGAACCATCGCAGCATACACCACTGCAGTAGCGGACAGGCTGACCATCAATGGTGGGTTTGATGGCGACTAGGGTAACACCTTGGTCATCAATAACAGTAACTTGGTTATCATCATAGCCACTGACAACCACTCTGTCATTGGAGTCAGTGGCCAAGAACCGTGGTGTCTTCTTCAGTGATATACTGGTAGTGTCTTTGCGCAAGCCACCAGTTTGGTGAATAAAGGTTATCACGTTCCTGCTTGAATGTCCTACCAGAATAGTGCCGTCTTTCTTTGTACAAATACATGTGCGGTGATCTCCTTTTGAAAGTATACGCAACTGGGTGGACTTGGCCAGCGTGAAATCCTCATAGTAGAGCTGTAAACATCCACTGTCACTAACAACCACTGGACCATGGTGAAAAGATGCAACACAACAAGAACCTGAAATGAGAAATACATCAAACACCATGTAATGCTTAAACGCGATCTAAATAGTTTTTGTCCTTTTTTATTTGTTTACCTGTCATAAATTCTTTTGAAAAGCAGTGATTTGTTGGTGCGTGCTGAGTCTTTAGTTAAAAAAAACAAATTGGCGGTTTGATCAGAGGTCCAACCCATTCAACCCCCGCAGCCGGGAGCAGACGGTATACAATTTTTACCTCCAAATTAGCCAATAAAAAACAGTGAACATTGTTCCAAAATGGAAAATGAAAAACTTAAGGAAGAGTTCTTCATTTTTTATTTCGTATAATGTTCACTGTTTTTCTTCCCGTAACGATTTTGGTTCTAAAGATTGTAACATTGTTTCTTACTCTTAAAGCTCCTACTAGTTAAAGTCACAGGCCTACACCACCTTAAAACGAGAAAGTGAAAATAACCTTGTGTCTATAGGAACACTTACGTCCGTTCGTTTCAATAGTTTTCTCAAATCCACCGTCAGTGTTGCAGATAACCACCTGTCCACGAGTGGTAGTTACTGCCAGTTTGTTACCTCGCAGAGCTGTTATATCAGAAAACGACCCGAAGTTTATTAGCCCTTCCGTCCAAGCCCCATCGACTTCACGACACAGCTCCCACTTGTTATCTCCGAGATCCAGTGTGCCAAGTGTAATAGACTCGGGCGTAAGACTCTGGTTGAGTCGCAAGTAGTGAAACCTGGCGTCAAACTCAGGTGAAACATACTTTCTTAAGAAAGTCAAATCTTGGTTGATAGTTGGAAATAAAGACAGAAAGTCACTCTCTGAGCCTTTGTTTGTGACATGTGTTGCTATAGTCAGCGCATGTTGCTTCCTCTGAAGCAATGGTTTCATTAATTTTGTATGTTCTTCAAACGCTGTGTTACGATCCTCTTTTAGGACTCGAATTTCTCCAAGAATTCGGTCCTCTTCGGCTTTCACCTCGTCCCTCAGCCGATCTGCTCCCTTCTTAACCCCTTGCACTAATTGTGAAACTTTCTCTTCACATTCTTGCTGAGCTTTGTATGCATCCTCTAAGCATCCTTCAAAACGTTCGATTTCATTGATGAACGTGGGGATGATTTCATTCAAAAACTTCTTGTATTTGGAAGAAGCTGACGCACGATCAATAAACTGATGCTCCGGTTTGCAATGATCTACAACAGTACAGTCACGGCAGATCAATACATGACATGTCTCGCAGTAGAATCGATTGATCTCACCCTTGTGTTTGATGCATGTGTACTCCTTTTGTATCTCTGGTAGGGTAACCTTTCCCTTGTGAATATCTTCCAGGGTTCCGACTGTGTGGTCAGCCATACCTTTGCTTCGCTGGTGAATTTTCGTGCAGCTCTGGCAGATCCCTGAGAGCAGTTTAAACAGTGATGTGTAACCTCGTTCTCAGTACATAATTCACAAGTACGTCGTGCTTTGTCTGATGTTTTGCCAATCTTCTCCTGGAGCTCGATTTTCTCAATCAAAGTAATTATGAACCCATTAGTTTTAAGACCATTGACACCCCCTGGCATTGGAAGATTTGTCTCTTGTCGACACTCTGAACAAGGCTTTACTGTATCGTTGCCGAAGTAATTGACCAAACATTTCTCACAGAAGGTGTGAACGCAATCTAGGATTTTGGGATTAGTGTATCGCCGCCTACAAATACTGCATTTTAAAAAGTCTTTACCGAATTCCTCCAGTACGTCAGATACAGTTGCCATTTTACCTAGAAGAAAAGAAGATTGTTATATTTAGCGACGATACTTTAATTTAAACAGTTCGTCTTGTATTACGTCTCCATTTATCCACAAAATCTGTGTTAAAGGGCGGCTAGACAAATCATACCAATTAAAAAACAACATTTCTTAAACTTGTCTAAGTGGGCGCGTCACATAATAACATAAGCATGACAGGCCTAAAACACTACTACAATACCGCTGATATAAAAGGCGCGAAATGGCGGTGACCAAGAAGTAGGTAAAAGATTTATTGTTAATCTTCATCAATCACGAAGTTTTTTTAACCCGATGTCTGTATCATTGCCGTCTAAAATATCAGATAGCAGTTTGCAATTGCACTTTTAAGAAATAATATATCGAAGAATTTATATGGATGTATTTCGTTGGTGGACTTAGATATAAGGTGCGTTATTTGAGTGTCGCAATTGGAGTACTTTTGAAGGATGACATTCAGTTTGCTAGCCGCAACACGCGACACCGGCCGCAACACGAATTACTGGAGAAGAGATATCTGTATCACACAAACATCTGATCCAGATTTGTTAGGAAGTCATTTTTGGCAGTTTGACTGGAGACCACATTCAGGACACTAGAAACATTGTCAGGATCAATTTTCATCAAACAAATTCCCTTTTTGAAAATATTAATACGTTGAGAAATGACAGTCTTATATATAAAAAAAACAAACAAGCTATGGTGTTTTGTGTACATTTTCAAATGAATGAGCAGTGCCTGCGTATGACTCACAAGTTGGTTCTTCTCCTGTAATTGTTTCCTTCCAGTTGAACAATCCACACATGTTTGGGTCTTGACAGTATCCTACGCTTGTTCTGGTGACAATTCTTTCAGAGAGTGTTCTATAATATATACTTTTTTCAATTTACCCTCTAGGCGGGGAGGGTCTCTAGTGATAGCAAAAGATTGAGGGGGGGGGGGGGTCAACAGGCAAACAAACAACTACTGTAGAGGGATCTGTTCGTCGCAGTGGTCAAAATGTTGGTCTGCAAAAGACCCGACGGTACATTAAGGTTCTTCTAAGAACAATATGAGGTTTTGCCCTGTATTTTTACCCCTGGGGTTGGTACCATGAGTGTGGGGGGAAAGGGCATGGCTTCTAAGGCTTGTGTGATGACTTGGTGAAAGGGACCAAGTCACATAAGATTTAAATGTTCAATGAGGATCGAGTTGACCACATAATTTAATAGATTGAACACCCATTACCCTCAGCTTTCCCCCGTCCTTACACATGTCCGCCCGCCCCCTTCCCATCCCTAAACTAATTATCAAACAAACTCCAGAGGAAATAATGCTGACATAATTGCGTACTTTCTCAAACAAATAGTTGGAGGTCTTCCTCAGAGATTGGAGTAGTTTACCCTTAAAATATGTATGAGCCCACCTAGAAGCACGTCATGGCTCTTTAACTCATTTCGGTGATCTATTAATGCAGTACGGGTTAGGGCCTGAGGGCTACAGTTAGGGTATGGGGCTAAAAAGTTCGGTTAGGGTTTGGGCTAGGGTTAGGGTTTGGGCTAAAATTTAGGGTTATGGTTAAGACGAGAAGGTTCATGTGCTTCTTTTAGCACAGCCACGCAACAAGCTAAGGTTTCAACTCAAACATTGCCTGCCCTGCAGTTTGATGCTTAAAGATAACAATTTATAACTTAGAAAAGGCCAACAAATTTGAATGTCACAAAATCTAAATTGAACACAGTTATTGCAAACCCCACCCGCCATAATTGATAATACAACAAAATAGTATACTTTAAAAACTTACAGTTACACTGTCACGCAGCTTGTTTCAACTTTTACCACGCAACTATGAACCAGTATTAGCTATACAAGTCGAGTCAGCAGGCATGCACTAGCATGAACATGTCATGCATATCAAGTATGTCTACCGCTTGAAGTTTAACACCCCAGTCAAAGATACCTTCATAAATTTTGTTTAATTATTGCTGTCTTCAGGATCAAAACGCTGAGAACATTTTGTAAAAATTGCAAACAACATTTGAAAATTAGTGAATAAAGGAAGACAAATAATTTCAGCAGTACTAGGTGTTTTTCCTCCAAACTATCAAAATACAACACATGCTGACTGGGGCGCAATCCACCATTTTGTAGCATTTACCATTTCATTTCCTTTGTAAATAAACTGTTTTGCCCAGTAAAAGGTTTGGATAAAAGTATGGCTAGATTTTAAAAAAAAAATCTATATCACACTGATTGTCAGTTTACAAATTTTGATAAGCAATGACACTTTAAAAAAAACATCAAGAAGTTAAACAAAATATGGCCGACACCAATTTGAGATTATAGGGTGCAACCATAGAGCTATATATAGGAACTAGAGGGCGCACTGGTAATGCATGCTACGTGCACAAATGCAACAGGACCGCAAGGAGACGCGCGCGCAATTTTGTACGAGGGCTAAATTAAATACAAAGTACTCACTGTGCTTGCTGAACACACGTTATGCGGTCTAAAACACGAGCGGCTGTTTTAAAGTTGTTTCGTTAGGTTTATCATGTTCGTTTCAAAAGAGGATGAACACACTATGTCATGAATTATTATTGGGGGAATATAGTTCTAAAATGTTATATTTATTCGTATTATAAACGGTCTTCACTGGCATGCATAAATTTTACTTTCATTGTTAACCACTGCTCTGTTGCAACACGCACTATGTGAACGCACCCACCGGTCCTTGTGGGGTCCAAAACAGAACAATGGACCCCACAAGGGAATTCTTTGTGGAACCTGGACCCCACAGGAGAATTCTTTAGAAAAGGGAATAATAGAACAACAATAGGCAGGACCCCACAAGCCACCATCGGTAAGAGTGTGCTCATATTCGGTACCCCTCCAAATAAAACCACCTCTACACCGGTGTAATTTTCCAAACGTCCGAGCGTCAATCTCGAAAAATGTCCCCACACTAACTTGTCGGCAAAAATGACCGTTTATTTCAGGGCCTATGTCATCCCAAATACCTTGGAAGTCAACAACCCCCAGGTAACAACTGGGCAAAATGTTAGCAACGTTTCCTATTTATAAGGCTCACAAATATGTCTAATACAAAATATTATTGAGTCCGACGCTCTGTTTTCTCTTCATTTTAGTTGTGTGCACCCTGCACCTTCCGAGCCAGTAGATATTGCGCCCTCTACCGGTAAATTACGTGCGCGCTTATCTGTATAGTGTGATCTAAAGTTTACAATAACATGGACTTTTGTACTAAACAAATTTGGATAACAAAATTAATTATTAACACATTTTTTTAAAACCCATGGCTATGTGCGCGCTTACCTGTGTATTGTGATTCAACGTTTACAAAAACACGGGCTTTGGTACTAGATTCAACTTGCCGTGAAGTGACGACAGTTTCTATGTCCAATGAACACAATAATTGAAATCCAATGGAACGATTTCACAGACGTGATGTACACCCCACACTAACATGACAAAGGGAAGAAAGAAATGTAAATAATGTTGACGTCAATTACGCGTGCTTTGGGAATCGCCCAGAAAGACATAATTTCCGGGCAATACATGGCGAAACTCTGTATTTTGAAAGTAAAGGAAATTCCAAAAACTAACTCGGTATAATAGGCACTGTTAATGTCAAGTTCTTTTTCAGTGGGGTATCAAGTAATGCCGAGTACTATAGGGTGGCCGAGTAGTACTCGACTACGAGTATGAGTACTAATTTGGGCAATCGAGTACGTAGACAAGTGTATGAGTACCGAGTATTCTGATAAACTGAGTCCAACAGCCGACTGTGAGCCGACACCTTGTACTTGGATCGGAGTACTTTTGGCTCATACGCAAAATGACGGCAATATGCCCTTACGGTTGTTGTTGTTGTTGTTGTTATTGTTGTTGTTGTTGTTGTTGTTGTTGTTGTTGTTGTTGTTGTTGTTGTTGTTGTTGTTGTTGTTGTTGTTGTTGTTGTTGTTGTTGTTGTTGTTGTTGTTGTTGTTGCTGCTGCTGCTGTTGCTGTTGCTGTTGCTGTTGCTGTTGCTGTTGCTGTTGCTGCTGCTGCTGCTGCTGCTGTTGTTGCTGTTGTTGTTGTTGTTGTTGTTGTTGTTGTTGTTGTTGTTGTTGTTGTTGTTGTTGTTGTTGTTGTTGTTGTTGTTGTTGTTGTTGTTGTTGTTGTTGTTGTTGCTGCTGCTGCTGTTGCTGTTGCTGTTGCTGTTGCTGTTGCTGTTGCTGTTGCTGCTGCTGCTGCTGCTGCTGCTGCTGCTGCTGCTGCTGTTGTTGCTGTTGTTGCTGTTGTTGTTGTTGTTGTTGTTGTTGTTGTTGTTGTTGTTGTTAGTGTTGTTGTTAGTGTTGTTGTTGTTGTTCCTTAGGTCACACAATTGCCTGATAAGAATGTATGCACTACAGATTCCACCAAACTCTTACAGTTGTCTATTTTAAACATCATAAATATGAGGTAAATAAAAGAGTGTAAATCTATAGGTACATCTTCAAAATATTTTTCCATGGAATGCTTAAAAATGTGATGCACAATGTGTCTAAAAACCTGCCATTTAAAGCTCACATATAAGTGTAACTTTCTGACATTACTTGACTGTGTATTCAGGTGTTTAACCTTGAAGTTAAAACCGGGGTTTTTTTTTCAAATGGAAATGGTCCGGTGAAATTAATCTTGAAGTCCCTACCCAGGAACCCAGCAGTCCAAATCTACAAATTATAATCATCACAGTGTTTATGATTAGGTGTCAAGCAAAAGCTTACCGGCGACGAATCAGTAGTCAGGAGAAGGATACAGTGATTCAACCACCGGGGTTAGAAAGCCAGGGTGTGGTTTGACCGTGCCTGAGATATGGAAAATACAACCCAGTTACAAACGCAGCGTTTCTGCGCATGCTCGGGAAAACGGTTATTCCCCTGACGTAATCTCCGCTGGTGCGCACTTTAAAACCTTAGACAGCATACAGCACTGTCGTCGCTGGTCCGCTAGCATACCGTCTGCGGAGCATAGTTCATTGGAAATTCTAGTTTGGTGTTGGGAGTTAATGTTGTACAGTGAAGTGCTTATTTTAGGCGACTCTATAATGCGTTGAAAAGCTTACCCAAATGTGTGCGTGAATTTGGAAATCAAAAGGACGAGTGTGTGGCAGAGATTGACCGCGTGTGACGATGGTGCAAGGAAAAAACAATGGCACAACCGGCGAAACATCGACCCTCTTGCCCCCCCCCCCGCTATTGGAAATAAAAATACACAAATTAATAGTTCGATACAATAAATAGCCCCCTAAATTCTGTCTTTGCTCCCGTTACCCCCCCCCCCCATGACAAAATGTGGTTTGAATAGACATTAAACCTTTGACACTTGGTGAAGAGGTGTTAAATCTCACTCAGCTTTTTTGTACTTTTTTTTTTATCTGTGGCACAGTCAGGTAAAAAAAAAGAGGGCATTTGCAAGACTAGAGAAATCTGTAAGTAAAGAAACCATTGTATGACAGAATCCAAATACAAAGTACATACTTTTAATACTATGCTAACATTATACACATTTGATAAACAGTACACTCTAAAAACTACCGGGTCAGATAGAACTCTGACTCCGGATCCCAGGGTCCCAGATTGACCCAAAATGGTTTTCAACTCGGACTCTGCGTCAGTTTGACTCATTTCGCGTCATTTTGACACGGACTTTAGGTCATACTGACCCAGAAATTGGTCAGGACCCACGGGACCCAGATTCGGGTCAAGTCTGATCCAGTGAGGGCGTTCTTTGAGCGTGTGGCGTCATATTCAAATGGTCTCTAATCTTCGTTGGTCCATTTTGAGATCTAACGACCAAATATTGTGTGCTGAACAAAGTGATTTCCATTTCACAGCTCTGCAAATCGTACGCACCGGGACACGCATAACCTCCCTGGTGCTTTGTGCTATTAAGCAATGAATCACGTACAATTCAAATCCAAGGTGAACGTGCAAGCTGGCCGCCTGGTTAAACATATTAATACAAACGCTTTTATATGGCGCCTTAAATGTACAGTCCCCAAAAGCACCTCACAACAAAAACTACATTACAAAGCCTAGGCAATAAAACTACAAATTGTAAATTACTGAAAATTAACAGAAATCAGTCAAAAAATTAAACATGTCAGCAAACTAAACTAATTGTCCTGGGCTCGATTTCACAAAGCAGTAAGACTCGTCTTTAAGATGAGGTTGTAGTATCACTATAGTGATTTGACATCATACTTTGCTAATAGCAGTCTCCTAAGAGCAATCATATCTCTTTGTGAAATCTGCCCTTGCTTGTTGTAGATAGTATCACTATAGTGATTTGACATCATACTTTGCTAATAGCAGTCTCCTAAGAGCAATCATATCTCTTTGTGAAATCTGCCCTTGCTTGTTGTAGATAATATAATATAGACAATGATAATAACTTGTCATTACGTGATATAATAATTATTTACAATTTACCGAAAATGAGCTTTTTGAGTGAGTCCCTTTTCTTCAAACGATTCACATTCGGCATATTTATGTATTTTTTGTATCACGATTTCATTTTAACAACTCTGAGTAGTTTAAAATGAGAGTTCAAATGTTCAAAGGACGCAGAATTAGAGTTTAAGTGATGAAACATTTACAATTCCAAGAAGAAGTCTTTTGAGTGAGTCCCTATTTCTAGTTTTTGCTCAAACCGGTTCACACTCGGATTGTCTAAATTGTATCACTATTGCATCTTAACTTTACGCATAGTTTGAACTTGTTTCACATAGGCTAAAGGGTGTAGTTTAAAAAATCTTAAATTAGAGTTCAGAATGAATATGAAATAGGTCAAAATAACACAGATCCGAGTTTCAATCAGGGAGCCTGACTCATTTCTGACTCAGGTGAGTCAGTCTCACCTAGGTCTCGGATTCCGGGTCAATTTCGACCCGGGAGAATTGTTTTATCATTTTTAGAGTGTAACGAATTCTTTTGGTGCGTGTGTTAATGTCGCTAATTTTAGTCATTCGGCGAAATTGAATAATCCAGATTTCACCTTGTGATTATATTATTCTACGACAATGCATTCAAATGCATCAACTATTTGTGGAATACACTCTTTAAAATAAACAACTCCAGGGTCAGAGTTGAACCCGGATTGCTGGGATCACATGGGACCCGACCCATTTCTAGGTCAGACTGACCCGGAAACTGCATGGTTTAAATGGGATTTAAGATCTGATTCTATGTCAGTTTGACCCATGTCTGGGTCAATGTGACTAAGAATCCGTGTCACATTGATCCAGAAAAGGGTCAGGCCCCATAACTGGGTCAAGATAGATTAGATAGATAGATATATAAACAGTTTATTTATAATAGTCATCACAGCATGAAAACCAAAGCTATAAGTACATAAGGACATCAAGGTACACAAATTAATCGAGTAAAAGGAAGCGAAAGGCTAACACACAAACCTGACACACAAAAATGGTACTAAAACAAACCCTGAAGCGCCGAGAAACACACCCACACTCCCTCACACGCCACAAAACACCACACATGTACCTTCACTGGTCTTACAGGCCCAATGATTTCATTGGATAAACTTGCAGTCACCTAAGCTTTCAATATCTCTGTTATGATTGGTCTGCTCCGAAGTGACGCAGTTTGTCAGACCAACGCAATTAACTGTACTTTCGATCGTCTGCTGCTTCATACTACATGTATTTGTATATGTAATCTTGTTTTAATCATAATGTAATGTGTGGACACAGTGTGTGTGTATTATAGAAATCTCCGTCCGTGGGAATTGGGATACGAGGTCAAAGGTATATCTGACAGGCGGGCAAGGCCGGTGTCTGGCGTTCTTCACGATCCTGTTCAGGATAACATGTACCTAGCAACACTCGTGAGACGTCATGATTTTCAGGCTCATGTACCCAGCAACACTCACACACAACCAATTCATCCAAACATAAAAAAAGGCCTACAAATTTGCAATTAGAATTGATTCTGGCTGAGTATAATGTATCAAAGTAAGTGTCATAAAAGATCAAGGTCGTTTCTGACCAGGAGATTTTTAGAGTGTCTATCAATTAATTTACAATCTGAACTGTAAGCTGAAAGTGTCTGAACACTTCATAAATTGTTAAAATCGGGTTTTACCTCGTGAATATGTTATGCGACAATGCACTAAAAAGTATTACCTAAAATTAATATTCACAATGAATGTAAGTGAAAGCACAAAGTGTCTGTATTTTAAAAATTAATAAAAATAAAACCAGGTGTCTGAAATATTGTTTATGCAGTCACAGTACTACAGAACAGGAAAAAGATACATCTTACAATGAATTATTTTTAATTCATTTTAACCGGGCATATTTAAAATGCACAATCTTTTGGGTCATTATGTCCAACGATGGACAGTCTAAACTATTAATAATAAATGTGTGGTAATTAAGAGTTACAAGCAAAATGTGCCACTAGTGGTTCCTCCTATCGGGATATGTTTGAGCGTGAAACCAGGCTTTCTGTTTGTTCTCACTCCTAATTTTTTGCTTTGCTGGGATAGAACGAAGAGCCACTCAAACAGTTTTTCCCGCTTGAAGACCGACACTGCATCTCTTTGGAACTCCTTGTCTGATGCATGTTTCCCTCCTTCCTACAATCTAGACTGTTTTAAGAGGAGTATAGATTCCTACCTTCAGCTCCCCTGAGTTATGTTCATCCTTCTTATGCCCTCACAAAGGGTGACTTTGAGCCTTATTTGGGACGAACTTGAATTAGAAAAAAAATATTAAAGCCTTCCGACTGATTATTTAAATTCGAGAACGGCATATGCCTTCTGGTAAATTTTCACTTTGTTATTGTCTACTACTGCCAGGTGCTGACGATCTTCCGTGATTGTGATTTCCCTGGGATGATACAGACCCTGAACAATACAGGAGAGGAACATCCCATCACCATCATAACGGTGGATATGACCAGAACCAGATCAACGGTTGTCAAGTGCAACGTAGATATCGGAGCAGTCGCAGCATACACCACTGCAGTAGCGGACAGGCTGACCATCAATGGTGGGTTTGATGGCGACTAGGGTAACACCTTTGTTGTCAATAACAGTAACTTGGTTATCATTACAGTAACTGACAACCACTCTGTCATTAGAGTCAGTGGCCAAGAACTGTGGTGTCTTCTTCAGTGATATACTGGTAGTGTCTTTGCGCGAACCTTCAGTATGGTGTATAAAGGTTATCGACTTCTTGCTGGAATGTCCTATCAGAATAGTACCGTCTTTCTTTATACAAATACACGTGTGGTCTCTTATTGGAAGTATACGCGACTGGGAGGACTTGGCCAGCGTGAAATCCTCATTGTAGAGCTGTAAACATACACTGTCACTAACAACAATGGAGCCATCGTGTAAAGATGCAGCACAACAACCTGAAATGAGAAGTACATAAAATAAACACCATATAATGTGGTTGATCTTAACTATTTTGTGCCCTTTTGTATTTGTTGCCTATAATAAATTCTTTTGAAAAGCAGTGAATTGTTGGTGCGTGTTGAGTCTTGAGTTAAAAAACAAATTGGCGATTCGATCAGCAATTAAACCCATTCAATCACCGCAGCTGGGAGCAGACGGTATACCATTTTCACTTTCAAATTAGCCAATAAAAAAAGTGAACGTTTTAGCCCCAAACAAGAAAAATGAAGAACTTAACGAACAGTTCTTTGTATCATCTATACTATAATGATCGTTAAATCGCCATCTTCGATTAGAAGCGCGCCATCTTCGATTAGAAGCGCGCCATCTTTTTTAGTAGCAGTGTGTTATGTTTTTAGGACTAGGGAACGACACTTAGTCAACTTAGACACTTAGTCAACTTAGTCAACTTAGTCTAAGTGCACTGAATAAAATTTTTGCAACAATGACTATGAGATGATTGAATTAAAATTATGCTCGAAAGTGCGAAAACATTCCACATTTATAAGGATACTGCACATTTCTGTTAATGATACTTTGTCTTCATCTAGGTAATTTCTTTTTATATTGACCTCCTATGTCCCATTTTTATGTTTCTCCTATATTTATTTCTTTCATAAATTGATAAATTGCTTACTCATTTACTTCATAACAACATAAAATAAAGACAAGCAGTATGTAGTCATGGCCAGCATTGGTGGGGACACGTTGACCCTGGAAATCAACAAACAAAGAAATTACAAGACAAAAAACAACGCAGAAAACACACAAATGCAGACATAAAGACATACAATAAAACCGAAATATACAGAGAAAGTATAATTAAAAGTAGGAGGGGGCCTAGCCATACATGATACAAATAAACAAACGGCAAAACACGGATATAGAAAAGGTGTAGAAACAAAGACACTTTTAACAAATAAAGATAAAGAGAAACAAAGAAATGCAGAATTACAGAAAAAAAAGAAATCAAGTAACAAATAAATACAGGAGCAAAGAAGCCTAATTTCTATTCAAAGAAACCAGTTGATTGCTTTATAGGCATTTAGTCGCTCAACACAAGTTTTAACATCATGAATAACATACAAATAATCATGCCAAGCATGCACCATTACCAAGTACATCCTTCCCCCATATTACAACTCTTCTCCGGCCATACACCCCCCAAATTATGCTTCGTAGTTGGAGAAAGGGGACGAGAATGGTCAGGAGGGCAGGTGACGTTTCGACCCCTCTCAACATCTTTTGCATGGTCACAATTTTGTCATAAGACAAAACAACATTGCGTACCGATTTTACCTACCGTTACCGAGCCAATTCTACAAAATGATTACCTCTGAGTGTCCCTCCAGTTACCCCCCCCCCCCTCACCCCACATTAAATTTGCTGCATTTTCTACGCAAGAATAGCTCCCATCTAGCGGGTGCCGCGCGAAGCGCGGCATCCCGCTTGTCTTCTATCTTCTATCTTCTATCTATACTATAATGATTTGAAGCGCGCCATCTTGGGATTCGAAGCGCGCCATCTTCGATTAGAAGCGCGCCATCTTTTTACGTCAAATGGCGCCCGCACCCTGCTGAGTTGATGCGTCCTGGGGTCGATGTCGGGTACCCGTAAGTTGGGGTCTGCGTTGGTGTTCCGACGTCTGACCGCGATTGTGTGCAGCGGCAGCCGGATACCCGCATTGGTCGGACATTTTGGTCGGTCATTTGCGTGGGATGGTTGGGTTCTGCGTTGGTGTTCCGACGTCTCCCCGCGAAAGCGTGCAACGGTAGCTGGACACCCGCATTGGTCGGCCCTAGCGTGGTTCATACCAGTCACGCATGTTTTTTTTGCGGCGGGGTTATTTAGTCTGTAACTATCGGAGCTTGCGTGAGGGTCAGATGATTTGTTATGGGTGTTGATTTTGGGATAAATTTGGCATATTCAAAACATAGATGGGGGTTTTGCCAAATAAATAAGTGTGTAATAGCAGTGTGTTATGTTTTTGTAGGACTCGGGAACGACACTTAGTCAACTGGCGGGGAAATACTAAGTGCAGTGAATAAAATCAATTCAACAATGACTGAGATAATTAAATTAAAATGTAATGCTCGAAAGTACGGGGAAAAAATTTCCACATTTATTAGGATACTGCACTTTTATGTTAATAAAACTTTGTCGTCCAGGTAATTTTTTTTAGATTGACATGGCCTCCTATGTCCCCTTTATATGTTTCTCCTCTATTATTTTTTTCATAAATTGATAAATTGCTTACTCAATTACTGAATAACAACATAAAATAAAGACAAGCAGTATGTAGTCATGGCCGGCATTAGTGGGGACATGTTGCCCTGCAAATCAACAAACAAAGAAATAACAAGGCAAAAAACAACTCAGAAAACACAAAAATGCAAAAATAAAGACATACAGAAAAACCGAAATAGAGAAGGTAATTAAAAGTACATATTATGATACAAAGAAACAAACGGCAAAACGCAGATATAGAAAAGGTGTAGAAACAAAGACACTTTTAACAAATAAAGATAAAGAGAAACAAAGAAATAAAGAATTAAAGAAAAAGGATATCAAGTAACAAATAAATACAGGAGCACAGAAGCCTAATTTCCATACAAAGAAACCAGTGGATGGCTCAAACATGTTAGTCGCTCAACACAAGTTTTAACATCATGAAAATACCTACAAAATGATCATGCCAAGCATGCATCATTGCCAAGTACATCCTTCCCTAATATTACAGCTCAACTCTGGCCATACACCCCCGAATTATGCTTCGTAGTTGGAGAAAGGGGACGGGAATGGTGAGGAGGGCAGGCGACGTTTCGACCCCACTCAACATCTTTTGCATGGTCACAATTTTATCATAAGACAAAACAACATTGCGTACCGATCATATCTACCGTTACCGAGCCAATTCTACAAAACCCTCACCCCACATTACATTTGCAGCATTTTATACGCAAGAAGAGCTCCCAACTAGCGGGTGCCGCGCGAGGCGCGTCACCCGCTAGTTTTGGTATAATGTATACTGTTTTTCTTCCCGTCACGATTTTGGTCGAAAGATTCCAATAACAAGCGCCATTGCCTCTAATGGTCTTAAAACCATCGTGTTAAGATGGCGCTGTTCATCAAGGCTGGTGTGGTTTTTTCCTCCTCTCCTGATGTCAATTTAAATCGATTTTAAAACTTGCTGAAAACTTGTCATCCGGTCTCAACATCTCCAACATTGTATAGAGTACTTCCTAAAGCATCGATTGAACTGAGAATTTTCTCTGCACGTATCTGAAAACTAAAAATATGGACAAAATGTTTCTCAGGCCCAGAGCGTTTGCTACACAAGCATTATCTGTACTGTTGCTGTGCATTTGTACCAGTGCTGTGGCCCACCTCCACCAACGCATAGATGGTTCAATTTGTGTATTAAGCCCTATTACTCTGAATGCCGCTTTTCTATCCAACTATGGAAGTGTACCCATGTCCAAATATACAGGTGTTCGGCATTTCAAATATGCTGGGAAACCGACGGCTTATTACTCAAACCATGTTGCCAGTTTTTTATATTCAACTTGGCCAGCCGTTATTGGCAGGAGACATCGAGCTGAATCCAGGACTAGTAAACAGTGACTGCAAGGTATCTATTTATTATCAAAATTTCCGCAGTCTCAAAAATAAACTTGATGATTGCAAAGCATATCTTCATGTCAATATCGAGACCAATAATCACCAGGTTATATGTTTAACTGAAACCTGGCTGAAAAACCATGTAATGGTTGCTGAGCTGAACATTCCTGATTGTGTCATGTATAGACGTGACAGAAACGACAATAGGAGAGGAGGTGGACTTTTAACATTAGTAAAAAATTATATTATCTCAAGAAGGCTTCATGAATTTGAAAAGGAAGAATGTGAACTGATGTGGGTGGAACTTGGAGTTTCTTCAAGAAAAAATGTGTGCTTGGACTCTATTATCGACCGCCAAATGCAAGCGTGGACTCGCTGAACTCCTTACAACAATCTCTTGAGTCGATTTTAGTGGAATACAATAGACATTATATTTTATTATTAGGGGATTTTAACCTTCCTGACTTTAATGGTATGATCATGGGTCGTATGTTTTAACCAAAAACAATGCGCACAATGCCCTTTTTGTGATCACATTCTCAATGGTTTGTCTTTAGTGCAACTCAATACCAATGTTACTCGTTTGGATAATATTTTAGATTGTATACTTTCGAATGAGCAGTCTAGTCTTAATTGCAATGTTAGTCTTGGTGACAAGATTTTTGAATCAGACCATGAATCTCTAATTGTTGACTTTGACCTTCAGAAAAGCCTTACCAGTTACAGAATGATAGAATAATTCTCAATTTTGCCAGGGCTGATTGGATGCTCATATGGCACAAATTTAGTAATTTTCCTTGAAATATTTTACATTTTTATGAAGATGTCAATGATGCAGTAGATGCGTTTTACTCTATTGTTAATTCAGTTGTTAATTAGTGTGTCCCTACTGTAAAGTCTCATAAATGTAGTCCCCCTTGGTTTGATAAGGAGGTCAGAAAACCATTCAAGCTTAAAAACTCTAAACATTAACGTATGAGGGTCTATAAAACTGATTTTCCCAACTTTTCCCAACTCTTCGGTAATTAGTTTGGATAATAGGCATGCCTTTAGTAACAACTCAAAGGCTTCCTTATTCAATGATTACTTTTGTTCTGTTTTCAGGAGTTTTGGAGCTTTGTCAAACATTTTGGTAAGCCGAGGTCGCGTGGAACAGCTTCTTAGGAAAATTCAACCGCAGGAGGATCTGGACAGGCTCTCTGTAGGTCCTCCACGTGGCGAATATCATTAAACCCTCCTAAAATGTAAAACCCTAACTCTAAAGAAACGGCCTGTTTTGTTTATTTCTGAACTATCTGATTTACTTCTGGAAAAAGTCAATGCCCATAAGGATCTAGGTATTTTAATTGACTCTAAATTAACATTTAATCATCATGTTGACTACATTGTTGCCAAGGCAAATCGAACGTTAGGAATTTTCTGGCGTCATTGCAAGAGTTTGTATCCCAAAACTAAGCATGTGCTTTATTGGTCTATTGTACGACCCAGCTTTGCATTTTCCTCTGTATGTTTTAATTCCATATCCGCAACTCAAGCAGAGCGTATTGAGCGAGTACAAAGAAAATTCCACCATTTCCTTGGCAACGGTGTAGCTGACACGGTTGAAGGTCAACCGCAACTTCAACATAAATCATTGCATTCACTTAAACAACGTAGACAATTTATGGATTTGATATTTCTCTACAAGAGTGTATACATTCTCATTTTACTTGTATTTTGATTAATTTCCCCCCTGAAAATTTCCCGTTCCGATCTCCGCTATCCTGATGTGTTCAAAGTTCCCAGTAGCAGGGTCAGTGCTACAAAGAATGGGTATATTCACCGGTTGACTTCATTATACAATTCCATTTCAAGCTCCAATCCCAGCATCGATATTTTTAGCCAGACTTGTTTAAGTTTACATTATCTACCAGACGTGCTTTGCTTGAGCCCACGCCCACGCGTGGAACGTCTGGCCTTGAATGAGTCCGTGTCTTGTCGTCCATTTTACCGGACTGTGTTTGTTGTATGTTCATGTATGTGTATTGTTCTTTTGAAGTAGTCTATTGCTAATTAACGAAACAATTTTTATCCATCCGTTTTTGGCGCTTGCTCTGTGGATGCTGTATGAAATAAAGAAAGAAATAAAGAAACACTAGTTGAAGTAATTATAGACCCACACCAACATAAAATGAAAACATTAAAATAACATGTTGTCCATAACACTTACGTCCGTTCGGCGTTTTAGTACTGTTCTCAAGTCCACCGTCAGTGTTGAAGATAACCACCTGTCCACGATTGGTAGTTACTGCCAATTTGTTACCTCGCAGAGATGTTATATCAGGAAAAACCCCGAAGAGAATTAGCTTTTCCGTCAAAACCTCATCGACTTCACGACGCAGCTCCCACCTGGTTTCTCCGAGATCCAGTGTGCCGAGTGCAATAGACTCGGGCGTAATAGTCTGGTTGAATCGCAGGTAGTAAAACTTGGCGTCAAACTCAGTTGGGAAATGACTAAAGAAAATCAAATGTTGGTTAATAATGTGATATAGGCACAGGAAGTCACTCTCTGAGCCTTTGTTTGTGATATCTTTTGCTATGGTCAGCGTATTTTGTTTCATCTGAGAAAAAGATTTCATTAATTTTAAATGCTCTTCAAATGCTGTGTTACGATCCTCCTTTAGGACTCGGATTTCTTCAAGAATTCGGTCCTCTTTGACTTTCACCTTGTCCCTCAGCCGGTCTGCTCCCCACTTTACCCTTTGCACTGATTGTGAAACTTTCTTTTCAAATTCTTGCCGAGCTGGGTCTTCATCATATGAGCGTCCTTCAAAACGCTTGCTTTCAGTGGTGAACTTCTTGTATTTGGAAGAAGCCGACGCACGATCAATATACTGATGCTCCGGTTTGCAATGATCTACAACAGTACAGTCACGGCAGATCAAGACATGACATGTCTTGCAGTAGAATCGATTGATCTCACCCTTGTGTTTGATGCATGTGTACTCCTTTAGTACCTCTGGTAGGGTAATCTTTCCGTTGTGAATATCTTCCAGGGTTCCGACTGTGTGATCGGCCGAAACTTTGCTTCGGTGGTGAATTTTCGTGCAGCCCTGGCAGATAATCTGAGAGCAGTTTAAACAGTGATGTGTAACCTCGTTCTCAGTACATAATTCACAAGTATGTCGTGCTTTGCCTGATGTTATGGCAAACTTCTCCTGGAGCTCGATTTTGTCAATCAAAGTAATTATGAACCCATTAGTTTTAAGACCACTGACACCCCTGGCACTGAAAGATTTGTCTTTTGTCGACACACTGGACAAGGCTTTACTTTATCGTTGCCGAAGTAATCGACCAAACATTTCTCACAGAAGGTGTGAACACAATCTAGGATTTTGGGATTAGTGTATCGCTGCATACAGATGCTGCATTCTACAACTACAACTACACAAGCTACAACTATATAAGGACATCAAGGTATACAAATCAACCGAGTAAAAGGAAGGCTACACACAACCGTAACACATAAAAATGGTACTACAACAAACCCTGAAGCGCCAAGGCAAACACCCACACTCCCTCACACTCCACAGACACTGGTCTTACATTCCCAATGATTACATTGGATAAACTTGCAGGGACGTATAGCTTTCATTTTTTGTGTTATGATTGATCTGCTCCGAAGTGACGCAGTTTGTCTATTACAATGAACTTACAATGTACACGTGTATTAAAGCTGAAAGTGTCTGAACACTTTATAAGTTGTTAAAAATGGGTTTACCTAATGAATACGTTATGCGACAATAAACTAAAAATTATCACCTAAAATCAACAATCACAGTTAATTTAAATAATAGCTCAAAGTGTCTAAACACTTTATAAATTGTTAAAAATAAAAACACTGGTATATTATGATTAAAGAAACAATATAAAATGGAAATGAAAATGCAAGTTTAAAAAGTTATTTGGTTTTACATGTAGTGATAATGTAATGCGACAATGCACTGCAGAAATACAATTTACAAAGCTTACAAGCCAACTAATGAGAATAAATTAATTTAAACGCAAGCTCACAATGTTTGTATTTTATAAATTGTAAAAAAAAAACAGGTGTCTGGAATATTTTGATTGCAGTTTTCTAGGTACAGTTCTATAGAATGGAAAAAAATACACTTCTTACAAAAACTGATTGTTTCATTTTAACTGGATATATTTAGAATACACCATCTTTTGGGTAATTAATTCTAACTGTGGACAGTCTGAACTATTGATAATAATGTTATGGTAATTAAAAGTTAGTAGCAAAATGTGCCACTAGTGTGTCCGACTTGGTTCCTCATATTGGGATATATTTGAGCGTGAAACCATACTTTATGTTTGTTCTCACACCTACATTTTTGCTTTGCTGGGATAGAACGAAGAGCCATTCCAACAGCTTTTCCCCACTTGCAACTCCTTGCCCGGTGCATGTTTCCCTCCATCCCGCAATCTAGACTGTTTAGAATATCAATTCCTACCTTCAGCTCCCCTGAGTTATGTTCATTCTTCTTATGCCCTCACAAAGGGTGACTTCGAGCCTTGTTTGGGACGAACTTGAATTAGAAATAAATATTCAGATCTTTCGACTGATTATTTAAATCCGGGGATGAAAGGTACCTTCTGGTAAATGTTCACTCTTGTATTGTCTACTATTGCCAGGTGTTGACGATCTTCCGTGATTGTGATACCCGTTGGTTGATGCAGACCCTGAACAATACAGGAGAGGAACATCCCATCACCATCATAACGGTGGATATGACCAGAACCCGAGTCAAGGTTGCTAACTGCAACGTAGATATCGGAGCCGTCGCAGCATACACCACTGCAGTAGCAGACAGGCTGATCATCAATGGTGGGTTCGATGGCGACTAAGGTTACACATTGGTTGTCAATAACAGTAACTTGGTTATCATTACAGTAACTGACAACCACTCTGTCATTGGAGTCAGTGGCCAAGAACCCCGGTGTCTTCTTCAGTGATATACTGGTAGTGTCTTTGCGCGAACCATCAGTATGGTGTATTAAGGTTATCACGTTCTCGCGTGAATGTCCTACCAGAATAGTGCCGTCTTTCTTTGTACAAATACACGTGTGGGGATCTCCTTTTGGAAACCTACGCAGCTGGAAGGACACGTCCAGCGTAAAATCCTCATTGTAGAACTGTAACCATCCACTCTCACTAACAACCACTGGGCCATAGTGAAAAGATGCAACACAAAAAGAGCCTGAAATGAGAAATACATAAAGTAAACACCATATAATGCTTAAATGAGATCTTAGTTATGTTTGCCCTTTTTTAACTGTTTGCCTGTAATAAATTCCTTCGAAAAGCAGTGAATTGGCGATTTGATCAGAAATCAACCCCACTCAACCCTCGCAGCCGGGAGCAGACGGTATACAATGTTTACCATCAAATTAGCCAATAAAAAACAGTGAACATTGTAACAAAATGAAAAATGAAGAACTTAACAAAGAATTCTTTATTTTTCGTTTTGGTCTAACGTTCATTGTTTTTCTTCCCGTCATGACTTTAGTCTAAAGATTCTAATATCTAACGTCATTGCTTGTAAGTCTAAAAGCACCTGCTAGTTAAAGTCACAGGCCTGCACCACCATAAACAGAGGAGGTGAAAATAACATGTTGACTATCGGAACACTTACGTCCGTTCGTTTCGATAGTTTTCTCAAATCCACCGTCAGTGTTGAAGATAACCACATGTCCACTAGTGGTAGTTGCTGCCAGTTTGTTACCTCGCAGAGATGTTATATCAAAAAACGACCTGAAAAATATGAGCTCGACTTCCCGACGCAGCTCCCACTTGGTATCTCCGAGATCCAGTGTGCCGAGTGTAATGGACTCGGGCGCAAGAGTCTGGTTGAGCCGCAAGTAGTGAAACTTGGCGTCAAACTCAGGTGGGACATGACTTCTTAAGTAAGTCAAATCTTGTTTGATGATTGGAAATAACGACAGAAAGTCGCTCTCTGAGCCTTTGGTGGTGACATCTGTTGCTATGGTCAGCGTATGTTGCTTCCTCTGAAGCAAAGATTTCATTAATTTCATATGTTCTTCACATTTTGTGTTACGATCCTTCTTTATGCCTTGGATTTCTTTAATAATTTGGTCCTCTTTGACTTTAACCTTCCCCCTCACCCGATCTGCCCCTCTCTTTACCCCTTGCACTAGTTGTGAAACAATCTCTTCAAACTCTTGCTGAGCTTTGTATGCATCCTCTAAGCATCCTTCAAAACGTTCGATTTCATTGGTGAACGTGGGAAAGATTTCACTAAAAAACTTCTTGTATTTGGAAGAAGCCCACGCACGATCAATATACTGATGCTCCGGTTTACAATGATCTACAACAGTACAGTCACGGCAGATCAAGACATGACATGTCTCACAGTAGAATCGATTGATTTCACCCGTGTGTTTGATGCACGTGTATTCCTTTTGTACCTCTGGTAGGGTAACTTTTCCCTTGCGAATGTCTTCCAGGGTTCCAACTGTGTGGTCAGTCAAAATCTTGCTCCGCAGGTGAATTTTCCTGCAGCTCTGGCAGATATCCTGAGAGCAGTTTAAACAGTGATGTGTAACCTCGTTCTCAGTACATAATTCACAAGTACGTCGTGCTTTGTCTGATGTTTTGGCAACCTTCTCCTGGAGCTCGATTTTGTCCCTCAAAGTTATTATGAACCCATTAGTTTTAATGCCACTGACACCCCCTGGCACTGGAAGATTTGTCTCTTGTCGACACACTGGACAAGGCTTTACTTTATCGTTCCCGAAGTAATTGACCAAACATTTCTCACAGAAGGTGTGGACACAATCTAGGATTTTGGGATTAGTGTATCGCTGCATACAGATACTGCATTCTAAAAAGTCTTTACCGATTTCCTCCAGTACGTCAGATACAGTAGCCATTTTACCTAGAAGAAAAGAAGATTAGTGTAATTAGCGAAGACACTTTAATCAAACATTGCGTCTCGCAGTACGTCTCCATTTGTCCACACATTCTGTGTTATAGGGCGGCTAGACAATTCTTACCAATTAAAAAAAAAAAAATCTAATAACATAAGCATGATAGGCCCAAAACACTACCACAATACTGCTGATATAAAAGGCGCGAAATGGTGGTGACCAACAAGTAGGTAATAAATGATTAATTTTTAATCTTCAATAATCATGGAGTTTCTTTTAACCCGATGTCTGTATCATTGCTGTCTAAAATATCCGACAGCAGTTTGTAATTGCACTTTAAAAAGAATAATATATCGAAGAGATTATAGGGATGTATTTTGTTGGTGGACTTAAGGTGGACTTAAGATATAAGGTGAGTTATTTGAATGTCACATTACTCTTGGTGAATGACATCCAGTTTGCTAGCCGCACACCCGACAACGGCCGCAACACGAGTTACTGGAGAAGAGATATCTGTATCACACAAACATCTGATCCAGATTGGTTAGACTTTCAGGGTGCACCCCACTAAATAAACTCCCTTAGCATGCAGTGGAAAACGGTAAACATGCAAAAATTCAAAAGCAAATAAGAAACAAATATTTATAATTTTGAAAGCTTTTTACTGGGAATTTATCTCTTGACTCTTGAACTTTAATCCCCGTCTCAATTTACTATGGAGAGTCCCAGGGCCCCTCGAGTTATTCTTCCTCAAAATACAAACACTCAACACCGGTGTAATTTTCCAAACGTCCGAGCATCTATGTCGAAAAATGTCCCTACACTTCTCAGCAAATATGACCGTTTATTTCAGGGCCTATGTCATCCAAAATACCTCAAGTTGGAAGTCAACAACCCCCAGGTCACATTTGGGCAAAATTTGTACACTGTTTGCCTTTTATTGGGCTCTGAAATATGTTTAACACAAATTATTATTCTGGCCGACGCTCTGTTTTTTCCTAATGTTAGTTGTGTACACCCTGCACAGTCCCTCCGAGCCAGTATATGTTGCGCCCTCTACCGGTGACTTATACAAACAACAGCAGCGCCAAGACTACAACACAATCTTCCAAACCCATGGCTTTGTGCGCGCACACCTGTATCGTGTGATCCAACGTTTACAAAAACATGGCATTTTGCACTAGATTCAACGTGGCGTGAAGTGACGGCAGCTTCTATGTCCGTTGTACACAATAATTGAAATTCAATTGAACGATTTCAATCACGTGATTACACCCACACACTATCATGACAAAGGGAAAACAGAAATGAAAATAATATTTACTTCAGTTACGCGTACTTTGGGAATCCCCGTAAAATACACCATATCCGGGCAATACATAGCGAAACTCTCTATTTTTTTAAAAGTAAAGGAAATTCCAAAAACTCACTCGGTATGAATGTAAAAGGCACTGTTAATGTCAAGTTCTTTTCATTGGAGTATCAAGTACTACCGAGTACTATAGGGTGGCCGAGTAGTACTCGACTACGAGTATGAGTACTAATGTTGGCCATCGAGTACGTAGACAAGTGTATGAGTACCGAGTATTCTGATAAACTGAGTCCAACAGCCGGCTGTGAGCCGAGACCATGTACTTGGATCTCCAAGTACGAGTACCGGAGTACTTATGATACTTACACAAAATGATCGAGGACAATAGGCCTTTAAGGTTTTTGTTTTGTTGTGTTTGCTTGTTGTTGTTGCTGTTGCTGTTGCTGCTGCTGTTGCTGCTGCTGGTGCTGGTGCTGGTGCTGCTGCTGCTATGATTTATTACTCGAGTACGAGCACAAATGCCATCAAAACGGTACTCGAGTATTCGAGTCTGAGTCCAAGTAGTTTTCTTTCGTTTTGAACGTCAGAAACGACAAGATTGTCTGCACTGCAGACTCCACCAAACTCTTACAATTGTCTATTTTAAACATTATAAATATGAGGTAAATAAAAGAGTTTTAATCTTTAGGCAATTGTTCAAAATAATTTTCCCTGTAGTGCTTAAAAAAGAGTTGCACAATGTGTCTAAAACCTGCCAACAAAAGCTCACATGTAGGTGTAACTTTCTGACGTTACTTGACTGTGTATTTAGGTGTTTAATCAAAACCGTTTGGTTTTGTTTCGTAATGGAAAGGGGTCTGGTGAAATTATTCCTGCATATCCTACCCAGGAACCCAGCAGTTGTGCAGGTGCAACACCAGTCCAAATCAATAAACTATAATCATCACAGTATTGATGAGGTATCAAGCAAAAACTTACCGGCGATGAATCAGTAGACTGGAAGAGGAGAAAGTTGTTCAACCACCGGGGTGGAAAGCCAAGGTGTTTTATGACCGTGCCTGCGATTTGGTATTAAACCCAGTTACAAACGCAGTGACAAAAGACTCAACGTTTCTCCGCATGCTTGGAAAACGGTTATTCCACCTAATGTTGCAATAATCTCCGCTGGTGCGCACTTTAAAACCGTAGACACCATACAACACTTTCGTCGCTGGTCCGCTGGCATAGTCTGCGGAGCATAGCTCATTGGAAGTTCTAGTTTGATCTTGGGAGCTAATGTTATACAGTAAAGTGCCCAATTTAGGCGACTCTACATGCGTTGACAAGCTTACCCAAATAAAATGTGTGCGTGAATTTGACTACCAAAAGGGCGAGCGTGTGGCAGAAGACTAGCCGCGTGTGACGATGGTGCAAGGGAAATACATTGGCGCAACCGGCGAACCCCCCCCCCCCCCCGCATTAGAAAGAAAAACAAAATAGTTTAATATATTAAATAGTTCCTAAAGTTGGTATTTGCTTCCGTTTGCCCCCCCCCCAATTAAAAATGTATGCTTTTAATAGAACTTAAACCTATGCCACTTGGTGAATAGGTGTTAAATCTCAGTCAGCTTTTTTGTACTAAACTTCTCTGTGGCACAGTCAGGTTAAAAAAGAAAGGAAAAAAGGGGCATTTGGAAAACTTAAGAAATATGTAAGTAAAGAAACCATTGCATGACAGAACACAAAATATAGAGTACACAATTTTAATACTATGCTAACATTATACACATTTGATAAACATTAACAGTACACTCTAAAAACTACCGGGTCAGATAGAACTCGGACTCCGGGTCCCAGGGTCCCAGATTGACCCGGAAAATGGTTTTCAACTCGGACTCTGCGTCAGTTTGACTCATTTCGCGCCATTTTGACACGGATTTCAGCTCATACTGACCCAGAATTTGGTCAGGTCCCACGTGACCCAGATTCGGGTCAAGTCTGATCCAGTGAGGCGTTGTTTGAGCGTGTGACGTCATATTCAAATGGTCTGAAATGTTCGTTGGTCCAATTTGGGATCTAACGACCAATTATTATGTACTGAACAAAGTGATTTCCATTTCACAGCGCTGCAAACCGTACGTACCGGGACACGCATAACCTCCCCGGTGATTTGTGCTATTAAGCAATGAATCACGTACAATTCAAATCCAAGGTGAACGTGCAAGCTGGCCGCCTGGTTAAAAATAATAATAGAAAGGCATTTATATGGTGCCTTAAATGTACAGTGCCCCAAAAGCACCTCCCAACAAGAACTACTAAGCCTAGGCAATACAGTTACAAAATGTAAAATTACTGAACGTGAACAGATAGCAGTCAAATAATTAAACATGTCAGCAAACTAAACTACTTGTCCCGGGCTCAATTTAACAAAGCAGTAAGACACATCTTTGAGATGAGGTTGTAGTATCACCATAGTGATTTGACATCATACTTTGCTTATAGCAGTCTCCTAAGAGCACTCATATCTACTTTTGAAATCAGCCCTTGCTTGTTGGAGATGATATATAAACAAAACAACTTGTCCTTAAGTGATATAATAATTATTTACAATTTTCACCGAAAATGAGTTTTTTGAGTGAGTCCCTTTTCTTCAAACGATTCACATTCGGCATATACATGTATTTTTTGTATCACTTTTTCATTTTTACAAATCTGAGTAGTTTAAAATGAGAGTTCAAATCTTCAAATGACGCAGAGTTCGAGTTTAAGTGATGAAACATTTACAATTGTAAGAAGAAGTCTTTTGACTTAGTCCCCACTTCTAGCTTTTACTCAAACCGGTTCACACTCGGATTGTCTAATTTGTATCACTATTGCATCGTAACTTTACGAGTAGTTTGAACTTGTTTCACATAGGCTAAATGATGTAGTTTAAAAAATATTAAATTAGAGTTCAAAATGACTATGAAATAGTTCAAAATAACAAAGAATCCGAGTTTCAATCAGGGAGCCTGACTCATTTCTGACTCAGGTGAGTCAGTCTCACCTAGGACTCGGATTCCGGGTCAATTTCGACTCGGGAGATTTGTTTTATTATTTATTACTATTTTTAGAGTGTAACGAATTATTTTGGTGCGTGTGGTAATGTCGCTAATTTTAGTCATTCGGCGAAATGGAATAATCCAGATTTCACCTTGTGATTATATTATTCTACGACAATGCATTCAAATGCATCAACTATTTGTGGAATATACTCTTTAAACAACTCCAGGGTCAGAATTGAACCCGGATTGCAGGGATCACATGGGACCTGACCCATTTCTAGGTCAGGCTGACCCGGAAACTGCATGGTTTAAATGGAATTTAAGATCGGATTCTATGTCAGTTTGACCCATGTCTGGGTTAATTTGACTCAGAATCCGTGTCACATTGATCCAGAAAAGGGTCAGGCCCCATTGGACTCAGAACTGGGTCAAGATAGATTAGATAGATAGATATATAAACAGTTTATTTAGAATAGTCATCACAGCATGAAAACCAAAGTTATAACTACATAAGAACATCAAGGTATACAAATCAATCGAGTAAAAGGAAGCGAAAGGCTAACACACAAACCTGACACACAAAAATGGTACTAAAACAAACCCTGAAGCGCCAAGGCAAACACCCACACTCCCACATACGCCACAAAACACCACACATGTACCTTCACTGGTCTTACAGGGCCAATGATGTCATTGGATAAACTTGCAGTCTCGTAAGCTTTCAATATCTCTGTTATGATTGGTCTGCTCCGAAGTGACGCAGTTTGTCAGATACACCAACGCAATTAACTGTACTTTCGATCGTCTGCTGCTTCATCCGTGTGTGCAAACTACATGTTTTTGTATATGTAATGTTGTTTTAATCATAATGTACCGTGTGGACACAGTGTGTGTATATTATAGAAATCTCCGTCCGTAGGAATTGGGATACGAGGTCAAAGGTATACCTGGCAGGCGGGCAAGGCCGGTGTCTGGCGTTCTGTACGAGCCTCGAAGTGAGACGTCATGATTTTCAGGCTTATATGTACCCAGCAACACTCACACACAACCAATTCATCCAAACATAAAAATGGGCCTACAAATTTGCAATTAGAATTGGTTCTGGCTGAGTATAATGTATCAAAGTAAGTGTCATAAAAGATCAAGGTCATTTCTGACCAGTAACTATTTGAGAGTGTCTATCACAATGAACTTAGAATGTACACTGTAAGCTGAAAATGTCTGAACACTTTATAAGTTGTTAAAAATGGGTTTACCTCGTGAATACTTTATGCGACAATACACTAAAAATTATCACCTAAAATCAACAATCACAGTTAATTTAAATAAAATCTCAAAGTGTCTAAACACTTTATAAATTGTTAAAAATAAAAACACTGATATATTATGATTAAAGAAACATTATAAAATGGAAATGAAAATGCAAGTTTAAAAAGTTGTTTGGTTTTACATGTAGTGATAATGTAATGCGACAATGCACTGCAGAAGTACAATTTACAAAACTTACAAAGCCAACTAATAAGAATAAATTAATTTAAACGCAAGCTCACAATGTTTGTATTTTATAAATTGTTAAAAAGTTCTATAGAATGGAAAAAATACACTTCTTACAAAAACTGATTGTTTCATTTTAACTGGAAATATTTAGAATAAACCATCTTTTGGGTAATTAATTAACTATGGACAGTCTGAACTATTAATAATAATTTTATGGTAATTAAAAGTTAGTAGCAAAATGTGCCACTAGTGTGTCCGACTTGGTTCCTCATATCGGGATGTATTTGAGCGTGAAACCATGCTTTATGTTTGTTCTCACACCTACAGTTTTGCTTTGCTGGGATAGAACGAAGAGCCACTCCAACAGCTTTTACCCACTTGCAACTCCTTGCCCGGTGCATGTTTCCCTCCATCCCACAATCTAGACTGTTTAGAATATTAATTCCTACCTTCAGCTCCCCTGAGTTACGTTCATCCTTCTTATGCTCTCACAAAGGGTGGCTTCGAGCCTTGTTTGGGACGAACTTGAATTAGAAATAAATATTCAAGTCTTTCGACTGATTATTTAAATCCGGAGATGAAATGTACCTTCTGGTAAATGTTCACTCTTGTATTGTCTACTATTGCCAGGTGTTGACGATCTTCCGTGATTGTGATACCCGTTGGTTGATGCAGACCCTGAACAATACAGGAGAGGAACATCCCATCACCATCATAACGGTGGATATGACCAGAACCCGAGTCAAGGTTGCTAACTGCAACGTAGATATCGGAGCCGTCGCAGCATACACCACTGCAGTAGCAGACAGGCTGATCATCAATGGTGGGTTCGATGGCGACTAAGGTTACACCTTGGTTGTCAATAACAGTAACTTGGTTATCATTACAGTAACTGACAACCACTCTGTCATTGGAGTCAGTGGCCAAGAACCCCGGTGTCTTCTTCAGTGATATACTGGTAGTGTCTTTGCGCGAACCATCAGTTTGGTGAATAAAGGTTATCACGTTCTCGCGTGAATGTCCTACCAGAATAGTGCCGTCTTTCTTTGTACAAATACACGTGTGGGGATCTCCTTTTGGAAACCTACGCAGCTGGAAGGACACGTCCAGCGTAAAATCCTCATTGTAGAACTGTAACCATCCACTCTCACTAACAACCACTGGGCCATAGTGAAAAGATGCAACACAAAAAGAGCCTGAAATGAGAAATACATAAAGTAAACACCATATAATGCTTAAATGAGATCTTAGTTATGTTTGCCCTTTTTTAACTGTTTGCCTGTAATAAATTCCTTCGAAAAGCAGTGAATTGGCAATTTGATCAGAAATCAACCCCACTCAACCCTCGCAGCCGGGAGCAGACGGTATACAATGTTTACCATCAAATTAGCCAATAAAAAACAGTGAACATTGTAACAAAATGAAAAATGAAGAACCTAACAAAGAGTCCTTTATTTTTCGTTTTGGTCTAATGTTCATTGTTTTTCTTCCCGTCATGACTTTAGTCTAAAGATTCTAATATCTAACGTCATTGCTTGTAAGTCTAAAAGCACCTGCTAGTTAAAGTCACATGCCTGCACCACCATAAACAGAGGAGGTGAAAATAACATGTTGACTATCGGAACACTTACGTCCGTTCGTTTCGATAGTTTTCTCAAATCCACCGTCAGTGTTGAAGATAACCACATGTCCACTAGTGGTAGTTGCTGCCAGTTTGTTACCTCGCAGAGATGTTATATCAGAAAACGACCTGAAAAATATGAGCTCTTCCGTCCGAGTCCCATCGACTTCACGATGCAGCTCCCACTTGGTATCTCTGAGATCCAGTGTGCCGAGTGAAATGGACTCGGGTGTAAGAGTCTGGTTGAGTTGCAGATAGTAAAACTTGGGGTCAAACTCAGGCTGGACATGACTTCTTAAGAAAGTCAAATCTTGGTTGATGGTTGAAAATAAAGACAGAAAGTCGCTCTCTGAGCCTTTGTTTGTGACATATGTTGCTATAGCCAGCGCATGTTGCTTCCTCTGAAGCAATGATTTCATTAATTTTGTATGTTCTTCAAATGCTGTGTTACGATCCTCCTTTAGGACTCGGATTCCTCCAAGAATTCGGTCCTCTTCGGCTGTCACCTGGTCCCTCAGCCGATCTGCTCCCTTTCTTACCCTATGCACTGATTGTGAAACTTTCTTTTCAAATTCTTGCTGAGCTTTGTATGCATCCTCTAAGCATCCTTCAAAACGCTCGATTTCATTGGTGAACGTGGGAAAGATTTCATTCAAAACCTTCTTGTATTTGGAAGAAGCCGACGCACGATCAATATACTGATGCTCCGGTTTGCAATGATCTACAACAGTACAGTCACGGCAGATCAAGACATGACATGTCTCGCAGTAGAATCGATTGATCTCACCCTTGTGTTTGATGCATGTGTACTCCTTTTGTGCCTCTGGTAGGGCAACCTTTCCCTTTTGAATATCTTCCAGGGTACCAACTGTGTGATCAGCCGTACCTTTGCTTTGCAGGTGAATTTTCATGCAGCTCTGGCAGATACTCTGAGAGCAGTTTAAACAGTGATGTGTAACCTCGTTCTCAGTACATAATTCACAAGTACGTCGTGCTTTGTCTGATGTTTTGGAAACCTTTTCCTGGAGCTCGATGTTGTCCCTCAAACTTATTAGGTACCCATTAGTTTTGAGACCACTGACACCCCCTGGCACTGGAAGATTTGTCTATTGTCGACACACTGGACAAGGCTTTACTTTATCGTTGCCGAAGAAATTGACCAAACATTTCTCACAGAAGGTATGAACACAATCTAGGATTTTGGGATTAGTGTATCGCTGCATACAGATACTGCATTCTAGAAAGTCTTTACCGAATTCCTCCAGTACGTCAGATACAGTTGCCATTTTACCTAGAAGAAAAGAAGATTGTTATATTTAGGGACGTTACTTTAATTAAAACAGCTCGTCTTGTATTACGTCTCCATTTATCCACACAATCTGTGTTAAAGGGCGGCTAGACAATTCATACCAATTAAAAAACAACATTTCTTAAAGTTTTCTAAGTGGGCGCGTCACATAATAACATAAGCATGACAGGCCCAAAACACTACTACAATACCGCTGATATAAAAGGCGCGAAATGGCGGTGACCAAGAAGTAGGTAACAGATTTATTGTTAATCTTAATCAATCACGAAGTTTTTTTAACCCGATGTCTGAATCATTGCCGTCTAAAATATCAGATAGCAGTTTGCAATTGCACTTTTAAGAAATTATATATCGAAGAATTTATAGGGATGTATTTCGTTGGTGGACTTAGATATAAGGTGCGTTATTTGAGTGCAATTGGAGTACTTTTGAAGGATGACATTCAGTTTGCTAGCCGCAACACGCGACACCGGGCGCAACACGAATTACTGGAGAAGAGATATCTGTATCACACAAACATCTGATCCAGATTCGTTAGACTTGCAGGGTGCACCCCACTAAATAAACTCCCATAGCACGCAGTGCAAAACGCTAAATATGCAAACATTCAAAAGAAAATAAATGACAATTTCTAAGAATTATTAAAGCTTTTTACTGTAAAGAGGAATTTATCCCTTGACTCTTAAACTTTAATCCCCTGCTGTCTTTAATATGGAGAGTCCCAGGGCCCGTCGAGCATACCCTCAAAATGAAACACCTACATCGGTGTAATTCTAGATAATAAGGTGCACCCATTGATCTCTATAAATATAATAAAGATCAATTGGTTCACCCCACTAATTAAACTCCCTATAAAAGCAGTTCAAAATGCAAAAAAAAAATATTTAAAAAAATAATACTAATTGTTATGTTCACACATCCAATCACTAAGCAGGGAACAAAATACAAACAACAATATATTCTAACCAGGCAGTGACCTCCCTGTATTCCAGAATCTTCTAAAGCTGCTCAGATGTTTATACGTCTATTTTAAAGAAATGATGTAATGTATAAGAAATTGCTAGAAGAGTGTATTTTAGGAAAATGATGTAATGTAAAGAAGTTTGTAGAAATAAGAAATTTGTGGAAGTTCTGAGACACTGTAAATGCGGGCTGTGAGAGACATGCAGGTCTAAGGAAAACATAGACGGAGAGAAACCCGGCCGTATGCAACCCAGAGAGATTTTGGAGGCTACAAGTGAAGTGCAGAGCTGAATTTTGTTCTGGAAGAGACAGTTTGTGAGCTGAATCTGCAGTTCCAGTTTTGGGGTCATCGATTCCCGTATTTGCGACGGTCATCACGCCTTCGCCGTTTCGTCTCGAGCCCGGTTATTCAAATTGGAGGTGATCTTCGCCCCAGTTGCTGCTCATTTTTGCACTGACAAGGACTGAACTGTGTTCACCAGTTTTGGAGTCCACCATTCTTCGTGGTAGTGCCTGCCAAGCTCTCGCCCGTAAGATCTTCTTATTAATATAAGATCTTATCTTAATTATTTAATCTCAGCATTGTAAACTGATATTAGTCAGCATTTTATTGTTATCATCATTTTTGACGAGTAAAGCGTAACATTGTATTAAAACACAAATGTTTATGTTCTTTAAATCAGTGTGATCTTGTTTGATTCTTTGTCACGTCTGTGAAAAGTCAAACTTTTTGATAGCCAACATTTCCGGATAGTTTGGGGATTGTCAGATCGTAACAAAATGATAATAAGAAATAAAAAAAGTCTCACAGCTTTTACCTGTAAAGGAGAAATTATCCCATGTCTTTTGAAATTGTATCCCCTGCTCAATTTATTGTCGAGTTATTACCCCTCAAAATAAAAACACCCCTACACCGGTGTAACTTTCCAAACGTCCGAGCATCAATCCTGAAAAATGTCCGTACACTTCTCGGCAAATATGACCGTTTATTTCAGGGCCTATGTCATCCAAAATACCTCTAGTTGGAAGTCAACAACCCACAGGTAACAACTGGGCAACATTTTAGCAATGTTTCCCTTTTATTTGGCTCTCAAATCTGTCTAATAAAAAATATTATTGTGGCCGACGCTCTGTTTTTTTTTCCGTATTTTAGTTGGGTGCACCCTGCACAGTCTTTCCGGGCCAGCAGATGTTGCACCTTCTACAGGTGACTTATACAACTAACAGCAGCGGCCAATCAAGACTACAATTTGGATAAATCTTCCAAACCCATGGTTATGTGCGCGCTCACCTGTCTAGTGTGATCCAACGCTTACAATAACACGGACTTTGGCACTAGATTCAACGTGGTGTGAAGTGACGGCAGCTTCTATGTACGTTGGACACAATAATTGAAATTCAATGGAACGATTTCAATCACGTGACTACACCCACACACTATCATGACAAAGGGAAGATAGCAATGAAAATAATATTTACTTCAGTTACGCGTACTTTGGGAATCCCCGTAAAATACCCAATATCCGGGCAATACATGGCGAAGCTCTCTATTTTGAAAGTAAAGGAAATTTCAAAAACTTACTCGGTATGCATGTACCGGGCGCTGTTAATGTTAAGTAATTTTTCAGTGGAGTATCAAGTACTGCCGAGTACTATAGGGTGGCCGAGTAGTACTCGACTACGAGTATGAGTACTAATGTTGGTCATCCAGTACGTAGACAAGTGTATGAGTACCGAGTATTCTGATAAACTGAGTCCAACAGGCGACTGTGAGCCGAGACCATGTACTTGGATCTCCAAGTACGAGTACCGGAGTACTTTTGGTTCATACGCAAAATGAGGACAATAGGCCTTTAAGGTTTTATGTTTTGATGTGTTTGCTTGTAGTTGTAGTTGTAGTTGTAGTTGTAGTTGTTGTTGTTGTTGTTGTTGTTGTTGTTGTTGTTGTTGTTGTTGCTGCTGTTGTTGTTGTCGTTGTCGCTGTCGCTGTCGCTGTCGCTGTCGCTGTCGCTGTCGCTGCCGCTGCCGCTGCCGCTGCCGGTGCCGCTGCCGCTGCCGCTGCCGCTGCGGCTGCCGCTGCCGCTGCCGCTGCCGCTGCCGCTGCCGCTGTCGCTGCCGCTGCCGCTGCCGCTGCCGCTGCCGCTGCCGCTGCCGCTGCCGCTGCCGCTGCCGCTGCCGCTGTCGCTGTCGCTGTCGCTGTCGCTGTCGTTGTCGTTATGTATTACTCGAGTACGAGCACAACTACCATCAAATCTGTACTGTAGTACTCACTCGAGTATGAGTCCGAGTAGTTTTCTCTTGTTTTGAACGTCAGAATCATAGTTCCTTAAGTCACACCATTGCCTGATATGAATGTCTGCACTACAGACTTCACCAAACTGTTACAGTTGTCTATTTTAAACATCATAAATATGAGCACTTTACTTCTTCAAAATATTTTTCCCTGTTATGCTTACAAGATTAGATGCACAATGTGTCTAAAAACCTGCCATTTAAAGCTCACATATAAGTGTAACTTTCTGACATTACTTGACTGTGTATTCAGGTGTTTAACCTTGAAGTGAAAACCGTTTGGGGTTTTTTTTTCAAATGGAAAGGTTCTGGTGAAATTAATCTTGCAAGTCCTACCCAGGAACCCAGTAGTTGTGCAGGTGCAACAACAGTCAAAATTTACAAATTATAATCATCACAGTATTAATGAGGTGTGAAGCAAAAACTTACCGGCGATGAATCAGCCGACTGGATGAGGAGAAAGTAATTCGACCACTGGGGTAGAAAGCCAGGGTATGGTATAACCGTGCGGTTTGGTAAATACCCAGTTACAAACGCAGTGACAAAAGACTTAACGTTTCTGCGCATGGTCGTGAAAACGGTTATTCCCCCTGACGTAATCTCCGCTGGTGCTCACTTTAAAACCGTAGACAGCATACAGCACTGTCGTCGCTGGTCTGCTAGCTTACCGTCTGCGGAGCATAGTTCATTGGAAATTCTAGTTTGATCTTGGGAATTATTGTTATACAGTGAAGTGCCCATTTTAAGCGACTCTACATGCGTTGACAAGCTTACCCAAATAAAATGTCTACGTGAATTTGACTACCAAAAGGGCGAGCGTGTGGCAGAGACTAGCCGCGTGTGACGATGGTGCAAGGGAAAAACAATGGCACGACCGGCGACCCCCCCCCCCGCATTAGAAAGAAAATTACACAAATTATTAGTTTGATTCGCTAATTAGTTCCTAAATTTTGTCTTTGCTCCCGCCCCCCCCCCCCCCCCTCCATTGAAAATAAATGCTTCTAATAGACCTAAACCTATGCCTCTTGGTTATTTGGTGTTAAATCTCACTCAGATTTTCTGTACTTTATTTCTGTGCGGCACAGTCAGGTTTAAAAAAAAGGCATTTGCAAGACAAGAGAAATATGTAAGTAAAGAAACCATTGCATGACAGAATACAAATATAGAGTACACACTTTTAATACCATGCTAACATTACACACATTTGATAAACATTAACAGTACACTCTAAAAACTACCGGGTCAGATAGAACTCGGACTCCGGGTCCCAGGGTCCCAGATTGACCCGGAAAATGGTTTTCAACTCGGACTCTGCGTCAGTTTGACTCATTCCGCGCCATTTTGACACGGATTTCAGGTCATACTGACCCAGAAATTGGTCAGGCCCCACGGGACCCAGATTCGGGTCAAGTCTGATCCAGAGGTTTTAAGACATGATTCACAAACAACTTTAAAATCAAACGACATCCTAGAGACTTAAGACGACCATATCGATCACAAGTCAATCCCGGAAAAGAGAAAACGCCAGAATGAAATAAAATCACACGCTTAAATGATGGGTCCAAAAACGCTCGAAATTGCGCAACACTTGCACTGGTATTGAGTTACGAGCTTCACAATAATTATTTACAACAAAGACTAACACATAATAATGCGCCGTTTTCGGCTCGTATGAACATCGAGTAAATGTGTTAAACAGGATTAGTAGAGCTGACAAAACAGTCGCAGTTTAAGGCCTTTTGCAATCAACCATACCTGAAGTGAGATATGAAATTACCAGATAGTATTATGTAACATTTCGTTAGCTTCAAGCAGAATGTTATTTTTCTGTTTTTAAAAACATTTTTTTCTTCTTCTTCATTTACACACAGACAGCTGTATTTAATTTCACACTCACGTCAGATACACTTTTATACAAGAACCCAATGGTAATTGGCACAACAAGCTGATGCTAAAAATATGCTTTATTAAGAGAAATACAAACGGAAACTATGGCATTTGAAGTACACCCCAGAAAAAATGGTGCCCCCCCCCCCTCATTACCCCCTCCCCATACCAAACTAGTTTGGGCACTCAATATAGGTGAGTATCCAGTGTGTATTTTCACTGGGTCATAGCTTTTTTTTTGTATTATGCATTTTTTCCACCTCCTACATGGAAGATATTGATTATTATTATAATAATAATGTTTTTATACATGTTGTACTCCAATTAACTTTTTTTCCCTTATTGGTCAACAGCTGTTGGACCATGAAACAAATGCACTCTAAAAAAGTCCGGTGCCGAAATGAACGCGGATCTGGGTCAAAATGACCAAGAAGTGTGTCAACATGACTAAGAAGTGGGTCAAAATTACTAAGAAGTGGGTCAAAGTGACTAAGAAGTGGGTCAAAACGACGCAGAATCCGAGTTTAAATCAGGAGGCCTGACTCAATCCGAGTCAGTCTAATCCAGAAATGAGTCGGGCCCCCTGGGATTCGAAATCCGGATTAATTTTGACCCAGTAGTTTTTAAGAGTATATCGCTGCATAGTAAAATCGGTGAAATCGGTGAAACCTCGTGAATATCTTCTTCGTCGGTGCACTCAAATGCATCAGGTTTGTGTAGGCCTGATCACTCTAAAACCTCCCCGGTCAAGATTGACCCCGATCCCGGATTCCGGGTCAACCATGTCTAGGTCAGGGTGACCCGGAAACTGGTCAAAAATGGGGTTAAAGCTCGCCTTTTATGTCAGTTTGACCCACTTGTGGTGCATTTTGACACATATTATTATTCTGGGTCACAAATCACCCAGAAATGGAACAGACCCCATGGAATTGAACTGGGTCAATTCTGAGATCGGATTTGTAGGAGCAACCCTGCGCTGCGCAGTAACACAATCAACACACGTGAGAACAGTATACCAGTTTCCAACTGGCAGTGCGTAACTAAATGAACGCGGGGCACATACCCCTGCATAAATGGACTGTAAGCATTTCCAAATGCTGTCCGAGGGTCTACAGATTGTATATAACCATTTCAGAGGCGTCAGGGGCGGATAAAAAAAAATTACTATCAAAAGCGTGCCCACAATAAAACAGACATCGCTCCAACTCCCAATTGCTCCATTTCATCAACTTGAGTCAAACAACTGTTCAGGCAGGCAACTTCAAAGCACCGCCGGCTACCCCCCCCCCCCCCCCACACACACCGAGATTATAAACAGCCCATTCATAGAAACCAAAGGCCTGGCTTCACTCTCCTCCATGCTTCAACTAGGGCAGCTTTGCAACAAAGTATCAATTACCCCACACCCAGACGCCAAGGCTTGTTTAGGTTTGTACACAGTCAATGGGAATTCCTGGTGGCTGGTAGCTTGTAACTGATCCAGCAGGTGAATGAACTTACCCAGGCCACTCAAATTCTACAACTTGTTTCTCTAGCGTAATATGTACAAAGTCATGAAAAATGAGATTTCGAATGAATTCATAAGCAGAGTAATTAACAAAAACGCATAATTAGCCAGTTTTCAACTGGTAGTCTGTCGCAGCGCAGGGTTTTAACCACAACATATTTACAATGCAAGCTGAAAGTGTTTGAACACTTTAAAAAATTTACAAATGAAAACAAATGTGTTTGGAATAAACAGTGGTTATTATAGCAACAACATTTAAATTGTAATGAGAAGACTTTTCTTACAAAAAAATTATAGACCTAAATGTTTGAGTCTAACTATAATTAAAACGCACAATCTTTTTTTACTTTTTATTTTTTATACGATGGATTGTCAGAACTATTAATAATAATATAAACTTATTTTAGTCTAGCAAAATGTGTCATCAGTGCGTCCGACCTGGCTCCTCTGATCCTATCGGGATGTTTGAGCGTGAAACCAGGTTTTCTTTTTGTTGTCACCCATAGCCTCTTGCCTTGCTGAGATGGGTAACAAAGAGCCATTCCAACAGCTTTATTCCACGCACTGCATCTCTTTGCCTTGTCTGGTGCATGTTTCCCTCCATCTACAATCTAAACGGTTTTAAGAGGAGTATCAATTCCAACCTTCAGCTCCCCCGAGTTATTTTCATCGTTCTTGTAGCCCCTTTTTACCAAGCGTGGCTGCTTAGTTTTGTTTGGGGCAGCCTACCGACTGATTAGTTAACACAAGCTAATTTTACAACATGGTAAATTTTTAGTCTTTTATCATCTACAACTGCCAGGTGTCGATCTTCCGTGATTGTGATTCCTGCCGGATGATACAGATCCTGAACAACACAGGAGAGGAACTTCCCATCACCATCATAGCGGTGGATATGACCAGAACCAGAGCACCGGTTACCAAGTGCAACGTAGAAAGTATCGGAGCCGTCGCAGCAAACACCACTGCAGTAGTCGACGGGCTGACCATTCATGGTGGGTTTGATGGCGACAAGGGTAACACCTTTGTCGTTAATAACAGTAACTTGGTTATCATTACAGTAACTGACAACCACTCTGTCATTGGAGTCAGTGGCCAAGAACCGCGGTGTCTTTTCCAGTGATATACGCGTAGTTTTGTGTTGACGGTCTAATAAGGTTACCACGTTCTCGCTTGAATTTCCTACCAGAATAGTGCCGTCTTTCTTTGTACAAATACACGCGCGGTGATCTCCTTTTGGAAGTGTACGCAACGTGAAGGACATGGCCAGCGTGAAGTCCTCATTGTAGATTTCGAAATATCTACTGCCACTAACAACCACTGGGCCATTGTGAACAGATGCAACACAACCAGAACCTGAAATGAGAAATAAATAAAACAAACATCATATTGAAGGGCTGAATGTTTAAATTAAATCTTAATTAATATTGTCCTTTTAAAAATGTGTTGAAAGCAGTTCAAAAGCAGTGAATTGTTGGTGCGCGTTGAGTCCTGTGTAAAAAACAAAAACAAAAACAAGTTGGTGAAGATATAATTAGAGGCCGTACCTCCCCCCCCCCCCTCCGTAGCCGGGAGCGGACGGTATACAATGACCCTCAAATCAGCCAATATCTTTATAGAAGTGTCCTTCATAACTCATGTTGGTTTAATGTTCACTGCTTTTTCCCGTCACGACTTTGTACTAAAAAACAACAAACGCCAATGTCTATTTAAGTCTTTGAGCACCTACTAGTTGAAGAAACTGACCGACACCAACATAACATGAGATTGTGAAAATAACCTGTTGACTATCGGAATACTCACGTCCGTTCGTTTTAATAGTTTTCTCAAATCCACCGTCAGTGTTAAAGATAACCAATCGTCCACCAGTGGTAGTTACTGCCAGTTTGTCACCTCGCAGAGCTGTTATACCAGAAAGCGACTCGACTTTTAACTCCGCCCAATCCTCACCGACTTCATGACGCAGCTCCCACTTGGTATCTCCGAGATCCAGTTCGCCCATTTTAATGGACCCATCAGGCGTTATTCGAGTCTGGTCGAATCGTAGACATTGAAACTTGGCGTCAATTTGAGGTGGGACAGAATTGCTTAAGCTAGTCAAATGCTGTTTGGTGAGCTGGAACAAAGACAGAAAGTCGCTCTCTGAGCCTTTGGTGGTGACATCTGCTGCTATGGTCAGCGTATGTTGCTTCCTCTGAAGGGTATATTTCATTGATTTTATGTTTTTATCAAATGTTTTGTTTCGATCCTCCGTAACGGCTCGGATTTCTTCAAGAATTCGGTTCTCTTCGGCTGTCACCATGGCTCTCCTCAAATCTGCTGCCCTCTGTACTTGCTCAGTTGTCAATAACACATTATTTTGAAAGCTTTGCTGAGCTTTGGATGTGTCCTCTAAACATCGTTGAAAATTCTCGAGTTCATTGGTGGACGCAAGAACAATTTCATTCAAAATCTTCTTGTATTTGGAAGAAGCCGACGCACGATCAATATACTGATGCTCAGGTTTGCAATGATCTACAACAGTACAGTCACGGCAGATCAAGACATGACATGTCTCGCAGTAGAATTGAATGATCTCACCCTTGTGTTTGATACAGGTGTACTCCTTTTGTACCTCTGGTAGGCTGAACTTTCCATCTCGAATATATTCTAAGGTTATGACTGTGTGATCAGCCATACCTTTGATTCGAGGGTGAATTTTCATGCAGCTCTGGCAGATATTCTGAGAGCAGTTAAAACAGTGATGTGTAACCTCGTTCTCAGTACATAATTCACAAGTACGTCGTTCTTTGTCTAATGTTTTGGCAACCTCCTGGAGCTCGATTCTGTCCCGCAACATCATTATGAACCCGTTAGTTTTAAGACCACTGACACCCCCTGGCACTGGAAGATTTGTCTCTTGTCGACACACTGGACAAGGCTTTACTTGATCCTTGCCGAAGTAATTGACCAAACAATTCTCACAGAAGGTGTGAACACAATCTAGGATTTTGGGATTAGTGTATCGCTGCATACAGATACTGCATTCTAAGTCTTTACCGAGTTCCTCCAGTACGTCAAATTCACTGGCCATTTTTACCTAGAACAATATAATATATTTTAGTTAGCGATGAAACTTTAATTAAGTAACACGTCCTGTAGCAAGTCTCAACTTGAACTTTCTGTGGTATAAAGTGACTAGAAAATGTATTCTTAGTAGTTACAAAAGTGCTTCTAAAAGTCCTTTATAAGTGAACAAGTCACATAACAATATAAACACAATAGACCCCAAAAACTCTACCCAGTACCGCTCAAAATATAAAAGGCACGAATCAAAAAGTAGGCAAGTAAATGATTCTGAATTATAAATAATCATGCTTTTTTTTTAACTCGATGTCCATATATCTGTTGTCTAAAATCTAAGACTGCAGTTTGCGCCTTAAAAAAAAGAACAAATAAAATGTAGAAAGAAAAGAAAAGAAGATATCGATGAAATTAGGGATGTGTTTTGTGGATATAATGTGGGTTATTTGAATGCTGCATTTTGCGCAGTTGTTAACAAAATCTTCCGAGCCCATGGCTATTGAGGGCTTACCTGTGTAGTGTGACTCAACGTTTACAACAACACGGCCTTTTGTACTAGATTCAACGTGGTGTGAAGTGATGGCAGCTTCTATGTCCGTTGAACACATTAATTGAAATCCAATGGAACGATTTTACAGACGCGATGTATACCCCCACACTATCATGACAAAGGGTAGAAAGAAATGTGAATAATATTTACTTTAGTTACGCGTGCTTTTGGGAATTCCCTGTAAAATACACGTTTTTCATGCAATAGACTGCGAAACTCTCTATTTTGAAAGTGAAGAAAATTCCAAAAATTTATTCAGATAATTGGCAGTGTTATTGCCAAGTACTTTTCAGTCGAGTATCAAGTAGGTCTACTGCCAAGTACTATGGTGGCCAAGTAGTACTCAAGTACGAGTACTAGGGCCATCGAGCACGTATACAAGTGAACGAGTAGGCCTCACGAGTTTTCTGATATACTGAGTCCAACAACCATTTTAGACACGAGACCAGGAGCCAAGTTCTCAGCAGAAAATTTCGCTTAAACCCTGCGTGACACCATCAACAAAATTGTACACTCGTACACCGTCCCTTTCTGCTTGAGTAACAGTTGGGTATTAGTGTGTAATACATTTTTGTGGAGAACCCAATCACCGCAAGCATTAGGTATAGACACTTTTGACTTAGTACAATCAATTAAAGCAAAATTTATTTTGAGATGAGCCCAAAAGTGTCTCTTATTCGAGTTTATACCACTTCTGCTCAATTCACCAAGTCTTGGAATAAAACCTTTCGTTTACTCAACTCAGCAAGATCATCACAATCTCTTACATCTACCCATATGGTGTAAGTCTAGCTAACCCTTGCAACATCTTCCTACTCAGTTATCCAAATAAACAACCAGATCAAACCCAAGAGTCTGGAGAAGAAGCAATCTGAAAACCATATGTTTCGTTTTACCCAGTCCCCTTAGTACCAAGCTGAGTAATTGCTGTTTAAACAGAAGCGTAATACACAGGTTAGCAAGAAAACTAGGCGGCAAGATTGTGCGTGCGCCATGCATTTGCACTGTTATACGCCAGTCAGTTTCAAACAGTAAGCACCGGAAGGTTAGCATGCCTTTTCGTGTGATTACGGTTAGCAGCACAATGAAATTGAAACTTGCACAGTAAGCACAAAATCGGCCGTTAAGCAACTCTATGAAAGTGGGCCCATGTACTTGGAACTGCGAGTATGAGTACCTGCAAAATGAGGTGTAGGCCCTAAACGTTTTTGTTTCGTTCTTAGTTTTTTAAGTATAATTTTTTTAAACAACTTTCAAGACAACTTTGCACTTGTTATGATAAATATAATTTGTACCAAAAAAAAAGACATCATAGACACCTATTTACTTTTCCCAGAGCTTGTGTCCCCCATCCTTGCAGTAAAAGACATGAGAGGAAAGCGACAAGGAACTGTCAGTGTAAATTGTCAGTCGAGTTGTGTTAACAAAATGTTATATGCACATTGGCCCCAAGCAAGGCTAAAAGCCACTTTTACAAGATGGCTACAAAAAGAAAATATATCCAAGATGAAAATAACTCCGGTGAGCTGAAGGTAAGAATTGATATTCCTTGTAAAACGGTCTATTAGATTGTAGGATGGAGTGAAACATGCACAGTTTCAATTATAGATGCAGTACATGGATTAAATATTTTAGAATTGCTCTTAATTCTACATCTCAGCACAGCGATAGTGCATGGGTGAGAAGAAGCAGAAAGTCTGGTTTCACGGTCAAACATCCTAATATAGGAGGAACTAGGTCTGACACACTTGTGGCGCATTGTCCGTGAAAATATCTGCTGAAAAGACAGAGGCTGCCATGGCTACAGACCTAAGGTTGGACCGAGGATGCAACGTTGATTCCAGCCCTTCAACAAAAGCTTCTGCACTTGATCTACTATTATTAAGAAACATGACTGGCAGAATCCCAGTACTCCATTATGGGACATTATGTGAATGTCTGCACTTACAGGCTCTACCCAACTCTATGCAACATAGGTGTAACTTTCTGACATTGCTTTTGTGTTTGATGTTAAATTTGGAGGTGAAAACCGTTAATTTATTCAAAGGAAATTGAAAAGGGTCTAATGAATTTATCACACATATCTGCAAGTCTTACCCATGAACTCCGCATTGGTTTTGTGCAGGATCAGGGAAAGTAAAAATTCACAAACATTCGCGGTATTAATGATGAGGTGTCACGCTAAAACTTACCAGAAATGAGTCAGTAGGCTTTCAGGAGGAGAAAGTGACGCAACCACCGTGTTGAAAATCTGGGTCTGCTATGACCGCGCCTGAGATTTGATGGTCGCAGTTTCCACAGATCACGGGGAAGTTGCCACGTTGGCAGAATTACGAAACTTTCCAAACCAAGAAGGGCAATTACCGTTTTGTGAAACGACAAAGTCTTTGTACTGGAATTTGCCACGTTGGCAGAATTACGAAACTGTCCAAACCAAGAAGGGGAAATTACCGTTTTGTGCAACGACAAGGTCTTTGTACTGGTCCCCTATATGTCGCAACTATTCCGAATGCACACCTCTGGGTACGTAGGGCCTACTTGGTGAAATACAGAATCTCCCGAGGGCAGATTTGAAGCTGTGTAATGGAGGACTTTGGGGACGCTAGGTGGCAGCAGACTTACCAGGTAAATACATTTTTCTCGATAGATGTGTGCATGCTCAGAACTACGTGAAGAATGGAAATTTACCTGGTAAGTCTGCTGCCGCCTAGCGTTCCAAAGTCTCCCATAAGAGAGTTGAGACATAGAGGGACAGCATGGACTGTTGAGTGTTAGCAAAAAAATGCAATTGTGTTAATAGATGTTGTGACCAAACTCAGCATTTTCTGCAACTTTCAATTTAATAAAATACCTTCCGTGATTTGTTGCTTTGTTTCCAACAAATTCAACACCATTTTTGGAAACTTGTGTAACAACAGTGTTTCAAACTGTGGCTATCTGTTTTTGTTTTGAATTTATGGCTTGCCATAGTTTTCCAACCTCGGTTGGCAAAAACTTGGGCTGTGACGTTGCAATAAAAAGGTGTATAAATGTGCACCCAACTAAATAAGAAGAAAACAGAGCGTCGACCTCATAAATATTTTCTAGACCCTCAAAATATTATTTGACAGATTTGAGAGCCGAATAAATGGGAAATAGTGTACAAATTTTGCCCAGTTGTGACCTGGGGGTTGTTGACTTCCAACTTGAGGTAGTTGTGGACGACATAGGCCGTGAAATAAATGGTTCTATTTGCTGAGGAGTGTAGGGACATTTTTCGAGATTGATGTTTGGACGTTTGGAAAATTACACCGGTGTAGGGGTGTTTTTATTTGGAGGGGGAATTACTCGACGGGCCGAAGGACTCCCCGTATCAATTTGAGTAGAGGATAAAAAATTCTACTTTGGACATGCACTTCCACTGGAAAATGGTACGGTTGCAGAAAGCCTACCTTGTACGTACTTTTCTACCGCACAAAGCTAGACTCACTACCAAATCAAGGCATAAAGGTTTGGTCATATACATTGGATGGTATGAAGAAAGAAAAATCCCCCCAAAACAACAAAAACAACAACGACGACGACGGCGACGACGACGACGACGGCGGCGGCGACGATGACGACGACAAAAAATAAAACAGGACATGAATGGTCTTGTTTTTTCCACAAGTATAGACACTGTCTTCAGCTGAAACTTTCACAGATGGCTTTTATTGAATACTCGTTGATAAGCTGCCTTATAAATCGGCATTATGGTGACAAAAACAACTCCATGACCCCTCTTTTAAAGAAGAACTTTTCAACTTTCAAAGTGTTTGCCGGCGTTTTCGAAGTGACTCTTTTCCAGTTACCTGGCTGGCTCATTTCGCAAATGTAGCTGTCTTTAGTATGTGTTTTTGATTTATTACCAAGGCTAGAAATGCAAGTAACGATAATAATTGGCAATAAGGTCGGTTCGGTATAGACACCCTGGACTCTTGATCAGAATAGCCCGAGGAAAACCGGCTCGCGGTCACATTTATCTGAAATACATGGGGTGACGTATTGTACCCAAACCATGACGAAGATCCTGGTGAACTCCGACCCTTGAGATTTAAAACTAACCATCATCATCATCTATCTCAACCCTCGAGAAATTTATCTTGGGACGACGATTTAATTTGTATGTAGATGTTTCTGTATACAATTATTCTATCTTGGGACGACAGTTTTTGTTTTCTGTAGGCTGTCGTTATCGTTGGATAATCTATAGGATGACAACAGTTCGGATGGCACATCCAGAACTCCGTAATTTTCATCTGACGGGTCAAGTGCACTATTTCGTTATAGTGTCAAACAATGAAAACGTGCGGTAAACACCAGCCATGTCTGCTCCATCTAGTCCCCAAGTGCGGCGAAGTATGAAGGTCCATTTTCAAACGTGATAAGTGGCAAGTGAACGACCTACCCCGACCCCCCCCCCCCGCTCCCCGCCCCCGTCAGCGATCATCCCGCCACAAGTGGAAATTTCAAGCAAACTCTATTCTGGAAAATGAAACCTGTTTGGGCTGACCATGCATTCATTACTTACAGAGCCAGCGATTCGGAACCTTTGGGTAGGAAGACATTCCTAATGTGGCCTTGGTACGGGGCCAAACGTGATTTTCTGATAGAAACACGATTTATTTATTTATTTGTTGTTGTTGTTGTATAGTACCGTTTTGTTTCTTTGGTATTCCGATCAGTGGGGTAGTTTCCGCCTCCATATTTGGATACAGTGCTTTCAAACCCGAACCACAATGCTAGTAAGTAGTAGGCCTATACACGAATAGAATTTAAGTCTTGCAGTCTCAAATTGCATTTACACCATATTGACACTTACGTTATTCTGAAAGAGAAACTGTGCACGTGTGATTACTCGACGTTTCGATTGGTCATATCCGATTGTCTTCGGAGATCGAAGGGAACAAACTGTAGCAACACAGTTTTTGTTTATTTTTTTTGCTTTGATTGATGTATTTATTCATTTATCTATTAACAATTCAGTTCATGGCAATAATACATTTATATAGGAAGCCTCTATAATTAACACGAAATAAATCTGAGTAAAAAAAACTAAGGTCGAATTTGAAGTCATGAGGGTTATCGTGGTTTACCGATTCGTTCGAATTTATCAACACACTCATCAAATATGACGTCAGGCTATGACAAAATATCCAAATGATGTTAACATTGGACCCATCTTTGCCACTGCGTCGAGAAAAAAGAAGTCATAATTTTACCATCGGTACCCTTCGTTCAAATTCGCAGCTTAGACACGACACACAAGTTATAAGCACTGTATAATACTGTCACCCAACGGAAAGCCGGTACTTAAGATACAGATAGTGATATCTTAGAGCGTGGCAAGGCTGTCAGTAGACCCTCCATGCTTTCAGTAAGGTAGTAGTCTCGTCCAAGAATTTGTGCCAAGTGTAGCACACATTCCACTGTAATGACATGGAGTACTGAACACTGCTCAGGCATGCCCAAATATAGGGCAACCTCCTCCTACTCCTTTGTTTAGTGCAACCCTCTCCTTAAAACCATCCAAACATGTTCTTGAGTATTGTAACATTATTCAAATGTATTCTTAATGATGTGTAAAAGAATTCCTAAATACGGTTATACTTGCTGTAATACGTGGTCTTAGGTTTTACAATCCATGGCCATGAGAAAGTCAGAGAGTAGGCAGAGAGAGCCTTCACTATCAGAGAGCAATATAAACGTATCGACTACCATCAACCGTGTGTTACTTGGTGTTCTTCTGCCTGTAGCGTATAATCAAACTGGTTATAATACTTATTAATACTTTCAATATAGGGATGGCAAATTATAATCTTTTTACCATAACAACAATACATCAAAGTGAAGTGATTCTCAAAATGCGTTATACCATCGAAAGCTGCTGCACTTCTATTAAACTAGGACGTTTTTAATGTCAGTAATTTTAAGAGTGTTTGCCGTAAGGCCACTGATATCAATTGCACACATGGGGAAAAAGTACTTTCAAAGTTATTACAAATTATCTTCCAGTACGCGCTAATCCTCCAATCAGATGCTCGAGCCGGAGTGTGGTATTATACAAATATTAACTGCTTCGAGTGCTATGGTTAAAACTACGACTCCCGAGGTGATCCCCGGAGCCTTCTATTTTCCCGAGGCGCAGCCGAGGGAAAATGGAAAGGTCCAGGGATCACCGAGGGAGTCGGAATTTTAACCATAGCACGAGTAAAAGCAGTCAATATTTGTTTTATAACACCCCAACAGACTATTTATCATCCTCGTACACGTAACGTTCGTACGCGCATTTCAGATACACAGATGCACAACTGATTGGGTTCGAGGTGGGTAAAAAAGACTTCTGTTGGGTACTGCGCGCGCCATGTAATAGTCGACTATTACATGGTAAACGACTATCACACGGCCGCCGGGTTTCTAGTAAAACTTAAAAAAATATCATGTGACGCGCTCTAAACCAATGAAAAGGCAGAATTTTTGTAAGGGGTGTTATTATACATAATATTCACAAGTAATCAGAGAAATCGTTTCGCCGGGTTGTATTTCACTTCAAACAGAGAAAGAAGAAAAGACGTTGTTGCTAATTTTAAAGCGATGGTCTGCCGACCATTGTTTCAATACAACAAGGTCTGTCTGACGGTTCAAAATCGCCACCACCTGTTTCTCGTTTTTTCTCGGCATTCACGGACGAAAAAAAATTCATGTAAACAGGACGATCTTTGATATTAAATCCTACTCGTTGAAACCTCATTTCTCTCGAGAAAAAGAAAACACTTTCCAATGTATTTTTTTTTTTTAAAGCAGTGTATACTTTTGGTTATTGTCAAGGACCAGTATCCTCACTTGGTGCATTCCAACATGTGCATAAATTAACAAATCTGTGAAAATTTTGCCTTAATTGATCATCTAAAGTTGCAAGGAAATAATGAAAGAAAAAACACACACCTTTGTAAAGATTGTGCGTTTTCAGGTGCCTGGGAGAGGCTTCACACCTGATGCCTTCCTCAGAATCAGGTTGTTTTGAGGAATAATTACAATTTTCTCTAAAACAACATAATTTCAAAGGGTGTCGTTTTTAACTTGAATGTTCTATAATACCAACTGCTCTCTCATAGGGCTTTATACCTTCCCTGTGTCATTGAACAGTCGAAAGTATTAATGAAACAAGTCACTAATGATGCCAAATAAATTAAAATAAGACTGGCATCGTACCGGGTCATTAAGAACAATCAAAGTTTAACATTTTCGATCATTTTTTGTTGTTGTCGGAATTGTTTTGACCCAACCACGTACTCCAAATCTCGATTTCCACGACAGGCATTTGTTAAAAAAAAAACCACTATTTTTGTGAGCCATGAAGAACAAAGTAACGCCTCAAATGAAGAAGATTTTTTGGAGATTGAGGCCCTCCAAGCTCGGGAGTTTGAAATGGCTTTTACTGGCTTCCAGCTCCTCGACAGAAGAGACAAATTGACGCCAACTCCCCACCGAGCGAGGAGTTCGACTATCGAAGCCAGATCAATGTTTAGAAATCCCAATTTGGAGTAAATATGGATGGGTAAAAAAGAAATCGATTGTTTTTACTGATAGATGACAAAGGAACATTACATACAATTTGGAAGAGGCTGATGTATATTTTTTATTTGCTCCCCCCCCAAAAAAAAATAAATAAATAAATAAATAAATAAATAAAACAATACAAATAAATAAAAATACTGTTTCCTATTTTTTTCAATTTGGATTTCTGTATTTCGATTTTCAATTATTTCTTTTGACCAACCCATCCACCAAAAATTTCGAGATTGTAACATATTTTAACCATTGAAGACGGTGATTTTTTTTTCTGAATAGCCCCTCACACACTTTATTAATGACATGAGCATAATCATTGGTCTTCAAATCTAAGGTTCATTCAAATTAAGTATCATAGTTAGGCCTAATTTTGTTTATCTTGATTTTTTGGGGATTTTTTTTATAAATGGATACGAACTAGCTCACACTGAAAATAATGTTAAAACAATGCTGGGTTGGGCGTGGGAATAATACTGGAAAAGGGTGACTTGTGACTTGTTCAATTGCGAAGTGTGATGGGGTCGATATCCGCTACATATAAAGCAGTTATGAATTGCACACTAAACATGCAAAATAGTCGTGACGTCACGATCGGCATTGTCGTCTTTGTGAATAATTATGACAATGACCTGGCATCTTACTCACAACCAGACGAAGCAATCCGAAAGCTCACTATAATAATAATAATAATTACTACATTTATAGAGCGCTAAATACGGACGTTTCTAAGCGTTTCTATAGCGGCAGCCGGCCACAATTACACGTCATGGTTTTTTTTTTTAATGAATGCCGACTCCATCAAGCTGCTGCTTTCCGGTCGGCTGCGGCTAAAAAGCCTTGAATTTCCGCGTAGGACTCGTTTTTAAGAGCCCCCATTATCCAGTTCGCCAAAGAATTGCCAACCATCATGAGTAATTGTATGGCAATCTTTTTGAACGTGGTATTAGGCTTAATGCAAAAATAGCAAGGGGTTATGTTCATTCATAAGGTTGGGGGAAGCGCTGGTGGTCCCAGCATGTTTGTAAAAAAAATAACAAAAAAACAAATTCCAGTGTTTTGTTTTGGGTTTTTTTTTTTTGGGGGGGGGTTTGGTTTTTTTTAGTATTTGTGTGCAAGCTCGCATGTAGCCTATACGTTTTAAAACAGTGGTCGTGCTGGGATTTCACGGCGCCCATTTGAACAGCCGCACGACTTGCAAGGTGTTTCCCGGAAGAACTGGCGATCGAACCACCAAGTATATTCCCTCTTCACAAACAGTCACCTTTTTTACAATTGAGACATGCTTCATAATGACATTGAATAAATACTGTAAAAAGCCATCTCGGTTAAAATAAAATTAATAAATAAATATGTTTTACTTTGATGGTTTTTCGTCTCCGATACCCCCCCCCCCCAACCACGTTCCCAGTGGACGATCTCCACGCACCATTTTCCCCAGAATGCCTTGCTCGACGAGAGGTATCGACACGGCGCGCTGCCCATGGTAGCTAGGCTGTGTCCCCCCCCCCCCCCCCTTCCAATGTAACCACACGCTTAAAGGCTATGTCTGGACCCTTTTTTGTTCCATGGAAATCTACATTAAATACTGAATTCACAAAAAGGAATCCAAACTATAAACTGGTCACAACATAATTGACTGCTGGCTGTTTAACTTCATCATGGTGCCGCCATGGTGGTCATGCTTCCGTGTATCCAATAGCAATGAGGAATGCTGATATCATAGCCCAAAATTAGTACCAGACTATTCTTTTTTTTCTTCCAGCCTCTGTTTGGTGACATTGAGTTATATTTCATTAACAAATCAAGATGGCCACACCACCATAAAGGTCAACACAGCACTGCGGTGTCAGATTATCCACAAGCTTTGGTTTTTAAGCTGCGTTATTTTCTCCTTGTGCCCGTAGATGTAGCTTAGATGCACGGCAATTGTGTTATTATTCTTCTCTCTCCACCCTTTCGTCTTGAAGTACTTGAATCCGTCCGGGAACTGGCTCGCAAGGAGGACACCAATCTTTAAGGGGATCGTCTGGCTTAGAATCAACCGATTCATAACTTTCTGGTCCGGTGTTTCTTTGTCTTTTGTCGCCAACAAGTGTACCCATTCTCTAACGAACCGTATAGTGTTGTTCGTCGGCCGGTAAAATACAAATCCGTCGCAGAAACCGTAAGTTGGGGGAGAAAACTCATTGTGCAATGCAAAATCGAAGTCCCATATCAAGTTCTTCAGCGGGTCGTGGAACCAGTAAGTGTCTACGTCAACAAAGAGAACGCGGTGCCCTTTCTCCAGGAACGAGAGAAGATAAGCCGGGCGCTTGTTCACAAATTTATTGTAGATCGCCGTGTTGACCATCAGCTTCTCGGGCGTGGTGTCCCCTGAGTCTGTTTTCTGGACACGAAGTCCCGGCTGGGTTTTCGCTCTCCTTGACAAATTCTGAAATGACAGCTCGTCTTCAGCGATAACCGTGATGTTCGGACGAGAGCCAGTTCTCCTGATGCTCTCCAACATGTTTTCAGTCAAATCTAGAAAACCCGCATTTGTGGTGGTCAGCACAATCGTTGTTACGTTCGACCTTTCCAATTTATGTCCATCCCCACCGAGCGGTATTTCCACAACAACTGTGTTCAGGTCAAATGCAATATTTGACCAAACTGTGTTATACACTGTAAATAAGAACACAAGAAATCAATTAAACTTAGGCACATTGTCAAAATACAGGGAGCTTTGTAGAGTCAAAACAAATAATGGACACACAACAGCAGCCGATTTCACGAAACGCTAGGATTAATCCTATCTCGAGTTAGGACGAGTAACTAGTCCTAACTTGGGATTAATCTTAAGGTTTACATGTTACAGTGCAAGGCTGGGACTCGTCCTAAGTCCTAAGATAAATCCTAAGTTAGGAAGAGTTTGGTGAAATCGACGGCTGGTCGTGAAACGGCACAAGGTTGTGTCTCGCAGGATACTTTATTTGCAGGCAACCAGTGAAAATATTAGGGGAAAACATTCATGTTTCGGTTTTTTAAAACTGTCTCCTTCAGCATTTTCGTATCTGTTGTAATTCATCTCAAAGTGAAAACATATGAAAAAAACACACATTTCAGTTTTTCACATGGACATGTTATTCACGTTTCAATTGTCACATACACATCTTTTCCAGGTTTCATTTTTCACATAAGCATCTCATTCACGTTCCAGTTTTCACATAAACATTTTATTCGCATTTCAGTTTTCACATAAACGTCCTCAAATTTCAGTGATTAGCATATTCTTCTCATTTCAGTTTTCACACGAACATCTTATTAACGTTAATGTTTTCATTCAAGCATCTTATTCACATTTCATTTCCCATGTAAAAAAAATTCTCATACCAGTCTTCACATGAACTTCTTAGTCACAATTCAATTTTTCACACATCTCTTTTTCATTTCAGTTTTCTATTAAACGTCTTTTTCACGTTTCAGTTGTTACACGAACATCTTAATCACAATCCATTTCTCACGTGAACATCTTGTTCATTTCAGTTTCACATAAATAGTTTCTTCACCTTTCGGTATTTACATGAACATCTTTATCACACCTTCAGTTTTCAAATGAACATCTCTTGATTTGTCTGACGCTGGTTAAGAGAAATGTCTCTTGTTCTGTCGAAGTGTTTCTGTTGCATGCGGTTGCAGTTGATTGGCTCAAAGTTACCAGTCAAAAGTATAATCTGTGTAAGGAGGTGTCTGTGTGGACTTACGGGAGCGCCCTTGTGGGGTATTGCCAACAATGGAACAATGGACCCAACAAGAGAAATCTTTGTTCAACCTGGAACAACAATAGGACCCCACAAACCTGATCCGTAAGGTTGGGTGTTCTTACACACATCTACACATACATTCTATTGTTTGCCTCCCTGTGGAGACATCTTTTGTTCTTTCCTTTGTCCCTGTAGTTAAGAACCTCCCATAGACTTTGTACACAAAATTCCTCGTGGAGCAACCCAGTCTTTAGAATTCCCCTATGGAGACCCTTTGTTTTCCCTTTTCTGTTTTGTTCTCGGTCTCCATAAGGTAGTGAATATGAAATCAATACTTTCACTGAATAACTAATTCATCACAATTATCTCGTTCAGTATTGTCTTATCCGTTGTAAATTGTCTCAAATTAAATACAAGAGGAAGATATCGCCAGAGCAAAAATTAGCCCTCCAAACTTTATTTTCTTGTAACTGTAAACAAAAATAATAATAATAAAAATTGTGTTTTTAAAAAGTATGTTTTTGTTTGCTACACAATGAACTTTGAATAACCCTGTAGCTTATGTTACAGGCTTATTTGTGTACCAAAAATCATCACACCCATAACAACAAAATCAGAAACGAATGAGCATACTAGAAATTCCAGACACAAATAAACAGTTATTTTGTTATTTGTTTCAGAAAAATAACAAAATTGGGGCTGAACAAAGAAAACTTGATATTTAAAAAACAACCAGTAACAAATTTGATGATTTAAGTCTAGAATGCTCGGTGTGTTAACTGAAATTTGACAGTGATGGTAATTTGAAGCGTATTTCAATGTAAACACTAGCTCAGAAGTTTCTGAAATGTTACAATTATTAAATTCAAACGAAATGTACAAATAATGAAGAAAACAAAATTAGAAACAAATTCGTGGCTGACTTACTGACAGTCATGGTAATAGCACAACTAGTTACGAATGCCAATTTCAGCACGTTCTTCAAACGCGACTTCCTCACTGTACCGACCTGTGTGGGAAAACAAAACAAGGGGGGGTCAAGCAAGGCGGGGTGGCTACAGACGTTTCTTGCCCGCCTTTCATCTCTGCGGACTACGGTTCAAATCCCGCCTTAGACCGGGCCCACTTCCATAGAGCCACTTAGGCACAGAATTTGTTTGAAAAACAATTGTGCGTGCCGGAAATTAATTAGGGGTATACCAGCCAAAAGTACCATGTATCATTTGAAACTGGTTTCCTGGCAATTGTTGCACACCGGAAATTTCTTTAAGTAATATGTAATATTTTCTGCTTAAGCAGCTCCTAAGAGTTAGGCTCGAGGGACTGGGCTGAAATTTGTAGTCCCTATCTGTAATATAAAAGCTCCCTGGATCAGAAGTGACCCAGATTCCTGGTCCCAGGGGGTGGGCTGACCATTTTCATGGTCAGGATGACCCGGAAGCTGGTTGTAAAACAAATGGGGGTGTTAGCTCGGCTTATGCGTTAGCTTGACCAATTTTCTGGGTCATTTTGACACTGATTCCGGGTCACACTGACCCGGAAATGGATCAGGGCCCCCTGGGACTCAAAACTGGGTCAACTCTGACCCGGATGTTTTTTTAGAATGTGATTAAACAACTAAAACTGATGATTTCATTGACAATTGTTTTTTTCAACCGTATTTTGGTCACCGAAAGTAGTCAGAGATTTTTTAGTTGTAGGGCCTACGTCGTGTTTCTTGAGGACCAGACGACGTGGCGAAGTTAATCTCTAATTGTGTAAGGATATACACAACATCATTAGCTTAAGTTTAGTCTGAATGCTTGCTTGTATGAAGCTTATAGTAGAACCATTGTTTTATCTCCCCTTGAAATATTTCGCTCTGAAATAAAGTCATACTTGAGGAAATCGTATCTGAAAAACCTAATTAGCCAAAAAGACAACAGCTGACTTCGGTTGTTACACAGCCAATTAAGGAAAATGTGGTGTTCCCACTATTTTCCATGACTCACACAACGGATCTAGCCCAAATTTACTCAGGTTTTTTTGTTTCATGTCTATGGTTGATCACACAAAACACGAACGCAGTGACTATTTTGTCAGCTCTACCGATCCCTTCAAAATAAGAAAACATAATTCAACCATTGTATTTCTCTCCGCTTAAATGACTACAAATTTCATATCCGCCATTGTTACCACGTTTAGTTGGTCGCTGTGAGCGCGTGCTAATTCCTAGTTCCTAGTTCACCATTGCAGGTCACGACTGCTGCAAACAAGGACACTTGTATTTGTATAGGCATAGTTGCTTATTCATTCGTTATACATACCAACAGTGAGTGAATCGTCGTCCAACACATCAGGGATCGTCAGCTTCGGATATAATACACACTCCTCTATAGCTCCGCGAAGTAGACGGACGGGACTCACTAACAGTAGCTTATAAAATGTCACCACTGCAAACACACAAGCAGTCAATGGCCTGACGTTTCGGCCCTAGTAGAGTACTTGTCGAAGTCTATATGTCAAAACATATTATATATGAACAGCTGTACCGGTGTAACGCCAGCAAATACGTGGAGACAAAATGGAGAAAGAGAAAGAGAGAGGGGGAGGCAGAAAGATCAGCCAAAAGCAAGGCACTATGACAACGCGTGCGTAATATGGTTTTTCCGAATAATCGCCCCTTACGATCGAATATGGCGAGGCGTTGTTTTGTCCTCCTTATAGTATACCACACAGCAAAGGCTTACCAATAATATAAAAACCAGCAGACCATAATGCCGTGTCGTCATTTGATGGATGGGAGCACGCCCACTTCTAGCAAGGTCATGCATGCACCTTTATAAACCGTTCGCATAATAAATATTAATTGTAAAAGGCATTGTACAGAGAAATGGTTAGGCCATGTCACACAAGGTCATGTATAGGCAACCAGTTCCTGGCAATCTACAGTAAGAAAATTAATTCACATTTCAGTTTTCTCATCATTTTCCTGGGGATAGTGAGTTACAGCTAGAAAAATGTCTCTTGTGCTGACAAATTGTTCTTTGTTACCCAACAACGCGCACCCATTCAAGTTATTTTGTGCTTTTCCCAGACGGCTTAGAAACACAATGTATTAAATTAACCTGTGCAGTATTCGGTTGTAGTTATTATAAGTACGGAGCTCTGTAAGTGCCATCCAACTTGTTTAGCTCTAGACATGATTTACCTTTATGAAACCATAAACGTAAGATAACGTCAACCCGGGATAATTAACCTTTGGATGACAACACCTTGGAAGTAGAATATCGCCTGCCGGAGGTTATATCTCAGGTTCTTGACATTTCCCGCAATAATTTATTTCAGAAAGTCGACATCTTACTTTAACGACGAAGACATCGTATTAAATTTTACTTTAGGAAGACTACATATTACTTTAGGATGTTGTCATCCCGAGCTAAATCAACCCAGGATGTCGTCATCTGACTTTTATGAGCAGAACAATGATCTCAACATGGCACTTCCAAAATTCCGTACGGTTGTTTGGCTTCTGGCTGGCACCCCCGAACAAAGACATTGACAACAATGCTGAGACCGCATGGGGCTAGACAGTTCAGTTGGTAGAGCGCCTGCAAGTTAATCCGGGAGATCGTTGGTTCAAATCCCGCTTTGGTCAATTTTTCGTTGTTCAACCTCACACTTTTCATAGGTTATTCTAACACATTAAGCGTACCCATTTATAGTTCCCGACGGCTGTTTTGATACAGCGCAGGTTGGCAAGGAACACGCTGAAAAGGGATAACAGGTTTTTTTTTAAAGTCACATTGAGAAAATACTGCATCAGTGTCCCGGGGGATAGCTGTTTATTCCACGGTGCCTCATTAGCGAATCAGCATCTGTTGTGACTAAGCAGCCAAGCTCTGGGGAAAAACACTTTGTCACAGATGTTGATTAAAAATTCAACGACTGACATTTATAAATAAATTTAGACAAAAGTGTTTGGTACAAAAAAAATGTACGAGTTAATAAATACCCCCCCCCCCCAAAAAAAAAAAAAAAAAAAAAAAAAAAACCAACAACAACAACAAACAACAGCAACAACTATAACGAAAGCAAAAAAAAAAACACACACACAACAATATGTATCAATAAATTGTAAAGAAGTGTACTTTAGTGAGATACCTATCAATGTAATATGAACGAAAAGTAGTTTACTTGTTTTTATCCGAGCTATTAAATAATGTAGAAAGGGGCCAGGAGTTTACCTTTTTTTTCCAATTGCAGGAAACTATAATTTTCCTTAATTCTCCCTTGATTGTTCTTACGAACATTTGAATTGGTCTATTTTCCCATCTTATGTCTATTGCTAATATAAGAGTGCACATCTTCACAGTGCCACACGCCCATCGACTAATGGCTGGTCAGGCCTTGGCAGGGCGCCATCTAGTGAATATAGCAGGCCAGTTCATCGTTGACAAAATTTGGATTTGATTATGTTTGTGTATAGCAATAGTTTTATGTGCTAAGCAAAGATGAGTTGCCAGTATTACCATAGTGATTTGTATTGTGACATCACACTTTGCTTAGCAATTAAGATGGATTTGCATTTCAGATCAATCTTAACTCTTTGTGAAATCGAGCCCAGGCTTTATGAAATTAGGCCCTGGTAGGTCCCTGGCAGTTGCTTTGCATCCATTCACACGGCGGAGAATCGTAGCCTACACACATACGCACACACACATTCTATTTTTTTGCATCCCTGTGGAGACATCTTTTGTTCTTTCCTTTGTCCCTGTAGTTAAGAACCTCCCATAGACTTTAGAATTCCCCTATGGAGACCCTTTGTTTTACTTTGTCTGTTTTGTTCTCAGTCTCCATAAAGTAGTGAATATTTATCCATTTTTATCAGCTCTGTTTCTAAGTCTCTATAATCCAATTAGCTACCTGTTATCATCGAAGTGTATCATTACCCTGAGTCAGTATGAAATAAATGTTGTTGAAATTTAAATATGAAATCACACGCACACGCATTACATGGTGAATAAAACAACATTACAGTCATGCTAACATTATGTACATGCGCGCGCAGCAGACGGTCGTAAAGTTCCCGCTGATGGTGTTGCTGACAAACACGCCACTTCGGAGCAGACCAATAATAACAAAGATATGGAATGCTTACGTCACTGCACGTTTTTCCTATGAAATTATTGTATCCAATGAAATAATTGGGTCTGCGAAACCAGTGCCTGTAAAGCATTTACATAAGTTTTGTGATCGGAGGTGAGCCCAAAATTCTTAATATTTTTGCAGTAACCGGAAGCTGAGGTCAAGTTAAATTATTTTACTTTCATATTTTGTTATCACTTGGTATTGCATGTCAAACACCAACTATGAATTTCATGGTCAAAAACTACGTTAAACTAAAATAAGTGACGAGACAACTTCTCGCCCACGTATGACTCCATAATGGTTGGGAACACAATGGTCCCGAGATTTCAAATTCGCGCGAGACTTGCACACTCCATGGGGCCCGCCGGCCGTAACGGCATAAACCCGCGGTAGACAGTACAGCACTGAAATCTGGCCGAGAAAAAAAACAAAATAATAATAATAACTCAATGGATAATTGAAAAAAAAATTATAACAATAACAATACCAGCAATAATACAAATAACATGAATATTACTACAAATAATTTTCAATAATAAACTATATACTTTTTGAGGCTTTGCATGGTGAAGTATAATTTATATTCGGTTTGCGGTAACACCATGTTAGTATTATTAATATTATTATATATTTGACTTCAACAAATACAAGTACACCAAAAAGCACAGCAAAAGAGAAACGATAACACAACGAACCAAACAAAATAAGAATGAACACAATAATTATTCAAGCAAAAAGCACACAAAAAGTATACAAAAACAACTAACAGAACATGATCTGGGGTCGATTTCACAAAACCCATCCTAACTTAGGACTTGTCCTTGGCAATGCTAGGAGATAGGACTTGTCCTAAGTTAAGACCAGTTACTGGTCCAAACTTCAGATAAGACTAGTCTTATCTCTTTGTGAAATCGACCCCAGGAGGGCAACTAGAAGAGCAAAAAAAAAATGAATGAATAGGAGAGGAGCATGCGGGCATGGGGAGTAAATCAACTGAGGGGAAGCAACTGGACAAACAAACAAAGAACAACTTATGTGGGTCAGGAACAACAAAAGTAAACTGAATTACTGTTGCTCGGAAGCATGTTGTCCTGTGCATAAGTAGCACTAATTCAGAGGATTAAAACGAAACACAATGGACATTGAACTGGCTATACAACAATAGTGATTGTGTACACCACGCCTGCATGCACCAGCAAGTTAAAACTAGTTTAAGAGTTGGGGTTTAAACAGACGTCTTTAAGTTGGCGGAGAAATGTCAGCAGAGGAGAGATAACAGCAGCATCCCGAATGTGTGATGGGGAAGTGTCCCACAACCTTGGAAGTCAATGGGAAGGTGAGTGGAACAAAGAATCTGTGCGAGCTCAGAGATGGCAGAATTTTAGCTGTGTAGATTTATTCTAATAGAACTATGTCTTGCCTTTTGATCTACTGCCGCAGAGTAGATTTTGGAAGTCGGGAGACTACTTCGGGAGACTACTTAGTTCGGAAAAGAGATGTCCAGCTTATTAGCTACTACCTGGGCGGAGGGTAGGAAATCGGCCGGGACTACTACTTTCACTTAGTGGATTCTTAATTGGTCTCAAAGTTTTGACTAGCTTGCTCTAGTCATCACCAGGAGACTGATGAGTTTGAGACATGTTGGTCTATTTATAGGGGTTCAGAGGTTTCAGTGTAAAGTCAGTCACTGCTCTGGTTGGTTCTTCTGAAAGGGGAATTGTGGTTGGAGGGATTGTGGTCCAATAATAATCTTATAAACACAAAAAGGGTTAAAACTATATTAGTTTTAATTTTGTAGACGAGTCAGCAATTTTGAATTACTTTCGCTTTTTTATGATTAATGACTATGCAAACTGATAACAGGAGAAATCAAGCCAATTAAACAAAATAATAATAATAATAAAATATTAACAAAGAAAGGGTAAAAACTATGTTAGTTTTAATATTGCAGTCGAGTCAGCAAGTTTGAATTACTTTCACTTTTTTGATTAATGACTATGCAAACTGATAACGGGGAGAAATATTGTCAATTTGAACAGATGTACATGCAGGCAGATGGTTCCCGTTAAGGGGAAGAGTTTTCAAATTCATCCAATGTACGATAAATCTAACCTGCCGGAAACCATACCAGACAACTACCTTTACTTGACTTGACTTTGGCTTAAAACTTTCCTCCCAAGGGGGCCTTGGAGATATCTGCCTAACCACTATCAGTCACCGTGCTTTTCTTTCATTTGCTAGGTGTCTTGCTCTGACCAGTGATATGATGCCCAGATCGGCACTGGAGGACTTGATGGCATCTGTGTCCAGCGCTTCGGTGGTCTTCCTCTCGGCCTTGATCCCTCAATATTGCCTTCGAGCACAAGTTTTGGGTAACGACTTGCCGTCGTCCTTTTAGTGTGGCCAAAGTATGATAGCTGCTTTTGCCTTTACCCTGTCAGTTATCAGTTCTTGGTCAGTTGTAACTACCGTTACAATAGTAGGTGTAATTTCTCACCAACCGACCGTAAAACAATTACGTAGTAGATATCGTCTTCTTTTGTTTTACTGCAAAGGCTGCAAAGGCAAACTTGCTTGTTCCTGTCTTGTCTTTAATTCTCGTCTCTCTAGCGCATTTTAAGGACTTGACGGTATTGTGCAGTTGCAAGAGTACGCTAGTATTACTATAAATACATATCAAAATAACGCTTAAATTAATCAAAAATGAACATACTACATTAAATACCTTACAAGTAGTGTCAAAACAAATTAGTGGTTGCTTGGATTCCTTTGGGTCAGGGACATACGTTAATTACTGCAAAGTCGGTGTAAGAAATAGATTATTTGATAAAATCCTGTAGGTTTTTCCCAAAACTTAAGATTTTTTGAGACGGTGTTATGGCACAGGGCTTTAGGTAAATCTACCTCGCTCCGTCATGTGTCCATGCTCAGAATGACGTAGGTAATTGAAAATGTACGTGTGTCGCCACCTAGTGTCAATGTCTCCAAATAGTTGATCGAGTTTTTCAAAAACTTCCGATTATTACAAATGTTTTGTCATGGATTGTGTAATATTTTATATTTTGAAAATCTAGATTTTCTTATACCATGCCCAATAAGGGGCAGAGGGAATCCCCCAAATGTTCCAAAACATTTTATCAAATTAGTTTCCTCTTGTACTGCAGTACCACCCCGAAAATTCTAAAAAGGAATTCCTGAAATTCCAAGCACACAATGAAGACAGAATAGGTACACCCTGCCCCACATTGGGCACCAAATGCGTATTTGTGGCGGTATGGGACGTAGCTTTTATGTGTTCCTTTGGACAACGGCTGCAGTGTCAAGCAAAAATGTTTAAATGTTTTTAATAATGGCCTAACGTTAGCAGCGTTTTTCTCAAAGGCTCACTGACAGCACAATCCGCTCGTGAAAGTTTGGTGTACCAGAGACAGTTAATTGGAAAAGAGGTGACAAGAAAGAACATTGCAGAACACTGAACAAAGACAAGCATTTTTTAGGGAACAGACAGACGGTAAAAAAAGGCTTTAAACTTGAAAAATCGTCATTTATTTCCAGCATAAAACAAATATTAAAAAAAATCCTTCCAAGAACCTTTTTTTACTTTGTCAACCAAATATTTACTCTCCAGCACAGGCATAATCAAATATTCGTCTATAATGTAAACAATCGTTAACATTTTGGAAACAATCAATATAAAGCTGCTGACGCAAACTAAAGATAAAACTGCAATAAAACAAAAAAGAACTGAAAGTGTCTGGGTACATGTTTAAATATTTGCAAGCTTGCCAGGCATTCGTCACTTTCAGTTTCATCCAACCATCGGGCGTCTCAAAAGTTTATTTTGAAAATGTTATAAAAGTTGAGGAGACCGTCTGTCGAAGCAGACTCACTTGGCTCGAAACCAAGAACGAACCTTGACCACCAACATGGAAGGAACCGGGAGTGCGTTCGTGCTGCTGCTATGCTTGGCAACTGTTGTGGGTAAGTCCTCTCAATTCATTGAAACGCTGATCAATAACATCATCAACCCGAAAGAGCTTACAACATTTTAGGTTTCCTTCTTTAGTAGAGCAGATAGGGGAAATGTTTGAAGGAAAATGTGCCCTTGATGATGCCAGTATGGAATTTGGGACACAGTCAGAGTGTGTCATGAGAAAAGTATTGGCTAAGTGCCATCGTAGATCTGTCCTTGAAAACATTATAAATGGACGTATATATATTTTTTCCAAAATTTTTTCAAAAGTCTGTTTTTCCAAGGACGATACTGCGATGGCCACATTGCCAAGTATCTTTCTCGTGACATACTCTGGTTGTGTCAAGTTGCTTTTGTCAGTTGCCCCACGAAGCCAGCGACGGGTACCCGTTTCTCACACACGCCACGCGCATTGTCTACAGGCCCACATCAAGTTCAAAACAACACGATTCCTCGTAGGCTGTGCAGGTCTCGTGCGTATTCGAAGCTCATGGACTTAGTTGGTTCCATTTAGTTTTACGTTTGCGCGATTCTGTTTCTTCAAAAACTGCAGTTTAACGTAGATTATGGCTATAAACAATTATGTTGATGAAAATTAAAGTAAAATTTGGCATGAAATGTATGAAAGTTGGTTTTTATTTTAATTTTTTAATTTTATTTTTACAAATCAACAAAGGAAACCAGTGAATAAGACTTGATCTCCATCTCGATTTACTTATAAACAGTTACGACTTTTGCCCAAATGACTTTTATTATTTCAAGAAACCCATGTAACGTTGGCATGAAATGTTGTTTCAAAGTGAATATTAACAAACTTATTTCTGTTATATAACAATTGGAACTGCTCAACAGTGAACATGGTTATGAAACTCAAATTATTCAGTGTTTGCAAAAGTAACGTTGACAAAATTCTCCTTTTTGTAATTTTTTTATGCATGTATTTCATGTTGTCCTTTATATGAATCATCGATTGAAATGTGGTTTTATTAGGCTATTAAATTGAATTAGATTATTAGCTTTTTCTATTTGCAACTTAAAACCCTTTCGTTACAGACCGTTTTTGTTGTATATGTGAACGTTCTTTGTCGAGGCCATTTGAATTTCCCCCTGTAGGGAAGCAGTTTTACCTAAAACTTTTCATAACATTATAAGACAATCATTTAGCCTATAAACATACTGTTCACTATTTATTCTCATTTCGGTGATTTTCCCCAATTTGTCCTCAGGATATCATACGGATTACCCGTCGTATGACTACGACACTGACAGCCCATCCGACTACTGGTCTGATAACTACCAAGACTCATCCTACGGTAGCTGTGGTTATTGGCAGTGGCGGTGTTACTACTCTGGGCAATGTATCTCTAAGTCGCAGAAATGTAACGGTTACAACGACTGTCTTTACGGTGAAGACGAACAAAACTGCAATGGTAAAGTTTCTTTTTGTTAAACCTTCAAATAAAATTAATGGTTAAGAATTGGTTAATTTAATAATTCATTTGTGTATAAGTTGTGAAAGTCATCAATACTTTTAAAACAGAATAGCTTTTAATAATTATATGGGAAAGAGAAACATGTTCTAATTTTTACTTTACCTCTTGTCCTCAGGATATCATACGGATTACCCGTCGTACGACTACGACACTGACAGCCCATCCGACTACTGGTCTGATGACTATCAAGACTCATCCTACGGTAGCTGTGGTTATTGGCAGTGGCGGTGTTACTACTCTGGGCAATGTATCTCTAGGTCACAGAAGTGTAACGGCTACTACGACTGTCCTCACGGTGAAGACGAACAAAACTGCAATGGTAAAGTTTATTTTTATTAAACCTTGAAATTTAATTATATTGCAAAGAATCGGCCAATTTAATAATTCATTTGTGTAAATGTAGTGAAAGTCCTTTTTTTTTTTAACTAAGACACTTCAATGATTTTATGGAAATAATTAATTCTATTCTTTACTTTACCTCTTGGCCTCAGGATATCAAACGGTTTACCCGTCGTATGACTACGACACCGACAGCCCATCCGACTACTGGTCTGATGACTACCAAGACTCATCCTACGGTAGCTGTGGTTACTGGCAGTGGCGGTGTTACTACTCGGGGCAATGTATCTCTAAGTCACAGAAATGTAACGGTTACAACGACTGTCTTTACGGTGAAGACGAACAAAACTGCAATGGTAAAGTTTATTTTTGTTAAACCTTTAAACCTTCAATTAAAAATAATGACAACAAATCGCTCAATTTAAAAAGAAATTTCAGATTATTAGTGAAAGATAGCACAACAGCCTGAAAGGTAAAGTATACCTTTGGTTTTGCAACAGTTTGATTGTTATTCCTATATTAATGCATATATATAAAATAAAACCAACCTGTGAAAACTTTATTTCAAAGGTGGTAGCGTTTTTGTGATACCGCCGAAAATTTGGAGCGAATCCGTTCAAGGAGGAGGAATAATCCCTACTAGGAATACACTCAGTGAAACCTTATTGACAGTAACGTTTCTCAGATTCAATTTTGGGGGGATAAAAAGGAATATATTTTTCAATAACCGCAGTACTTTGAAGTGAGATGTTTCTCTAACTGCATTATACTATTCAAAGCTGCTGTAGTTGTTGTGGTCACAGTTTGTACCATCTGATTTCTTGTTGGAATTCCTTTCAGCCACATTGTTGCCGAGACAAACATTCCTAGTTTAGCTGTTCCTTTCTGCTGGATTGTTCTCGGCTGGCTGAACTCCTAAGCTCTTTCATTACTTTAGCAAGTGGTCGCAGTTGATTTAATTCTAATTTGCGTATATAAGGCATTGTATGCCCACGCTGCGGCCTCCTTCGACTCCGAGCTCGGGAAAGGATGCTGACCGGCCACACCACGGTAATTGACGGCGCTACTACACCACTGGCAGGACGACACTTGGGCGTGGTCGCTGGCTACATGCTGTGCTCTGGCTGGGGGCTTGGTCTGACGAGATGTCCCACTGTGAAGGCTACCCACTACCCCGCTCCTTGTGACTGTGTGGTTGGCGCCGGACTCCCCATTCCCGAGTCCTGAGTTGGTTGAGCAGGCGGCTTTTATTTACTGTACATTTCAATCTCTAAGTAGACCAAAAATTGATATTCATTATGAATGCCTAGTCGCTTTAATTCATGCTTTTCATTGTTTACTGATTGTACGTTTCCTTGATTTGCCTTTGCTGTTTGTATTTACATTCATATAGTTTTTTATTTTGGATTATATACAACGTCTGGACCTGACCAACTTGTTTGTTGCTGGTTTTCCCTTTCATCATCATTTAGAAATTCCCATATTTTGTAACTTCGTTGTCGTGCGAACCGCCTCAGTAGGTAATACTCCAAATAAGTTGGTGGTACGTAACATACTTCTTACCGAGCAAGTTTGTATTGCCATTTATTTTCAGAGTCATTACCAAACGTATATAAAGACCCATTAAAAATAAGACATTTCAATCATAATTTGAAGAAAAACAATCTCCAATCTTTACTTTACCTCTTGTCCCCAGGATATCAAACGGATTACCCGTCGTACGACTACGACACCGAAAACCCATCCGACTACTGGTCTGATGACTACCAAGACTCATCCTACGGTAGCTGTGGTTATTGGCAGTGGCGGTGTTACTACTCGGGGCAATGTATCTCTAGGTCACAGAAGTGTAACGGTTACTACGACTGTCCTCACGGTGAAGACGAACAGAACTGCAATGGTTAGTTTCTTTTTGTTAAACTTTCAAACATAACTATATTGCAAAGAATATGTCAATTTAGTAATTCATTTGTGTAAATGTAGTGAAAGTCCTCAATTTTTTTTAACAAAAACACTTCAATGATTATATGGAAATAATTTTTATTTCCATCCTTTACTTTACCTCTTGGCCTCAGGATATCATACGGATTACCCGTCGTACGACTACGACACTGACAGCCCATCCGACTACTGGTCTGATGACTACCAAGACTCATCCTACGGTAGCTGTGGTTATTGGCAGTGGCTGTGTTACTACTCTGGGCAATGTATCTCTAGGTCACAGAAGTGTAACGGTTACACCGACTGTCCTCACGGTGAAGACGAGCACAACTGCAATGGTAAAGTTTCAAAACTGCCAAAAATATAATTATAATCAAAGAATCGGTCAATTTAATAATTCATTTGTGAAAATGTAGTGAAAGTCCTCGATTTTTTTTTCCTCATAAAAACAGTTTAAAGATTATATGGAAATAATTTTTATTTCCGGTCTTTACTTTACCTTTTGTCGTCAGGATATCAAACGGATTACCCGTCGTACGACTACGACACTGACAGCCCATCCGACTACTGGTCTGATGACTACCAAGACTCATCCTACGGTAGCTGTGGTTATTGGCAGTGGCTGTGTTACTACTCTGGGCAATGTATCTCTAGGTCACAGAAGTGTAACGGTTACACCGACTGTCCTCACGGTGAAGACGAGCACAACTGCAATGGTAAAGTTTATTTTTGTTAAACTGTCAAATATAATTATATTGCAAAGAATCGGTCAATTTAATAATTCATTTGTGTCAATGTAGTGAAAGTCCTCGATTTGTTTTTATAATAAAAACAGTTTAATGATTATATGGAAATAATTTTTATTTTCAATCTTTACTTTACCTTTTGTCGTCAGGATATCAAACGAGTTATCCCTCGTACGACTACGACACCGACAGCCCATCCGACTACTGGTCTGATGACTACCAAGACTCATCCTACGGTAGCTGTGGTTATTGGCAGTGGCTGTGTTACTACTCTGGGCAATGTATCTCTAGGTCACAGAAGTGTAACGGTTACACCGACTGTCCTCACGGTGAAGACGAGCACAACTGCAATGGTAAAGTTTATTTTTGTTAAACTGTCAAATATAATTATATTGCAAAGAATCGGTCAATTTAATAATTCATTTGTGTCAATGTAGTGAAAGTCCTCGATTTGTTTTTATAATAAAAACAGTTTAATGATTATATGGAAATAATTTTTATTTTCAATCTTTACTTTACCTTTTGTCGTCAGGATATCAAACGAGTTATCCCTCGTACGACTACGACACCGACAGCCCATCCGACTACTGGTCTGATGACTACCAAGACTCATCCTACGGTAGCTGTGGTTACTGGCAGTGGCGGTGTTACTACTCTGGGAGTTGTATCTCTTACTCACAGAAGTGTAACGGTTACAATGACTGTCCTCACGGTGAAGATGAACACAACTGCAATGGTAAAGTTTCTCTTTGTTAAACATTTATTTTACAAAAAAAAGTTATGGCAAAAACTCGGTCTTTTTAACAACTCATTTGTGTAGTGGAAGTTCAATAGTTTTAAAAAAAATTACTTCAATGATTATATGAAAAGAGAAAAAATATGTTCCATTCTTTACTTTATTTTTATGTCGTCAGGATACCAAACGGATTATCCGTCGTACGACTACGACACTGATAGCCCACCCGACAATGGTAAAGTTAACTTTACCTTAAAATAAAAATAGTGGGGAAAACTCGATAAGTGTACAAATACATTATATCGAAAGTCGTCACGGCTTAAAAGATAATAATACTAATAATAATTATGAGAAAACGAAAGTTCGAGTGTTTGTCACCAGACAAACACTCGGTGTTCGGAAACATAGACATAATAATAATATAGCGTCGTTAAAGGTTTGTTTTATATACATAGCCTACATGCTGTCTGTACATAGCGACCGTATATTGTCACTCTCAATTTAAAAAGACGTATCTCTCCAACTTTCCTTGGAGGGTACTGCTATCATGATGGTAAAACTAGAAGAACGAAACATCCAACAGTTCTTTCAGTTTAGACAAATGAGTTTCGTCTCATATATATGTAAATTGTTTTTTAAAAAGCTTTGCATGGTGTGAAAAATATGAAGTAACTATAAATACGGTAAACTTGCGGGTACAACCGCGTATAAAATCTCTTTTGAGGGAGTGTTGGCTCTGACACCGGCTCTTTTCAGAGCCAACACTTCCTCAAAAGAGATTTTATACATGGTTGTACCCGCAAGTTTACTATTTATGTATTTATAGTTACTTTTCATATATATGTATTTACGAAATCGAAGTTGAGGTTGGTGTTCATTGACTGAAATTTTCATTAACAGAGAGAGGAGCCTGTGTGTGTGTGTGTTGTTGTTGTTGCTGTTGTTGTTGTTTAGTTATTTTAATCTTTAGACATTTACACAGGGAATACAAGTTGAACAGGGACTGTCAAGTTTAAACAAAATAATAAAAACTGTCATACAAAAACTGTGTACAATCAGTTGTTACTGTGTGCAATGGAAGAGCCTTGCAACCGCTGCAGCGCACTGGACTTACATGAAATTACTGTTGACGGACCTTCCCCTTGCATCCGTTTTCTTCTCTGTGATACCAAGTTAACAAGCATAAGAAAAACTCTGACACGAAAAGCAACTGAATGTTATTAGATGTTAGGGATTAAGCGATTAATCGACTCTATTTGCCTCCGAAATAGATGGTGTGCGGCTTGTCGGTGGAAACGTTCCTTCTGAAGGTAGAGTTGAAGTATTGCATTATGGCCAATGGGGCACTGTATGTGATGATGGCTGGGGCATGACAAACGCGCACGTGGTGTGCAGACAACTCGGCTTCTCCGCAGCAACTAATGCTTGGCAGAGTGCACACTTTGGACAAGGAACGGGTCAAATACTCATGGACGACGTCAACTGCGTAGGAGATGAGCAAAGACTGCAAGATTGTGCTTTCCGAGGCTGGGGCTCACACAATTGTGGGCATTATGAAGATGCTGCCGTGACGTGTGACCCAGGTGAGTGCGATAATAGATCACTATTCTCAAGCTTTTGGTTCTTTAACGCACTTAGATCAGAAAGCCATAATAAATCACTAAACCCACAGGGAATGGATTGAGGTCATTGAATACTACTCTTGCCTGAGTGGGCTGAGTTTGTGGGCAGGCATGCATTAAGGTTACATTAATCAATTATTCGACTATCTTTGCCTCCAAAATAGATGGTGTGCGGCTTGTTGGTGGAAACGTTACCTCTGAAGGTAGAGTCGAAGTATCGTATAATGGCCAATGGGGCACTGTATGTGATGATGGCTGGGGCATGACGGATGCGCACGTTGTGTGCAGACAACTCGGCTTCTCCGCAGCAACTAATGCGTGGCAGAGTGCACACTTTGGACAAGGAACGGGTCAAATATTCATGGACCAAGTCAACTGCGTAGGAGATGAGCAAAAATTGCAAGATTGTGCTTTTCAGGGCTGGGGTTCTCACGATTGTTCCCATCATGAAGATGCTTCCGTGACGTGTGAACCAGGTGAGTGCGATAGCCATAATAGGTGACTATTCTTAAGCTTTTGGTTCTTTAACTCATGTCCATCAGAAAGCCACAATAAATCACTAACCCCAAAGGTAATGGATTGAGGTCATTGAATACTACTCTTGCCTGAGTGGGCTGCGTTTGTGGACAAGCATCAAGGTGTAGCCCTGGCAAGTGAAAACGTCTAAACTAATAACATGGCCATGCGACCGCTACAATTGATTCTGAATTGTGTTCAAAAGTCATTAGTTTTAGAAATAACAAAACCAAGATTTGTTCTTAAAAGGACAACATTTTCTCCAATGTGGTTAAACGTCTTTAAGTTATTGAAGAAAATCGGGGCAAATAAACGTGAAACCTGACTCAGTTTGCACTTCGGAGTTTTACGACCCAAATTCCCAAGCCAGAGATTTCTCAAAATAACCCCGCCCTGGAACTGAAGGGTAACAAAAATAGTCAATTAGACAAGCACCATAAGAAGCAGCAAGTATGTTCAATTAAATTTAATATAAACCATTACGAAAACTGACAATAATAATAAAAAGGCAATACAAAAAGTCGGTTAACCGGTTGTGATATGAATTAAATTAAAGGGGGGCGAGCAGCCCAGACAAAAATAGGGTCGAAGACCCAACAGCCTTTAATATACCTCGGCTCTCTCGTAGAGAGCTGAAGACCAATGTCCGCCTACTTTGATGAAAATGTCCCCGTAGATTGCTATCCTTCCAAGGTACACGCGATGTGATGAAACCCGGTGTGGAAAAATGGTCCGCCCCCTCAGTGCTCTCTGCTTTCGTACCTTCGTTGCTTCACGCAACCGGTACAACAAAGTCCGACGACCGCAGCTCGGAGGAAAAGAAACTCACACAGTGCCCAAGTCACGAGTCTGTGTGTCGTAAAGTCCGGCGCCCTCGGGAAGTTACAGCTCTGCCTCGTCGACGTGCAAACTCCCCGTCATAGAAAAACCACCGGCGCCCGTAGCAGCCTACTGCATGGTTTCTGCAGCGACGAACTTTACTGGAGGTTTCACGGATTGATCCGTGCAGGAACGGCGAAACTAAAACATGTCGAACATCACAGTCCGGCAACCAAATATGCCGCTCCAACGTGGGCACTCAGAAGGAATTCTCTGCCCACTCTGCTACTCTGCAGACCTCCGCCCCGAAACTGAAGAAAATAAAATGTGAGGGCCGAGGATGGCCGCAATCCTCACTTATATAGTGAATCCTGAATTCTCGGCATTCTCCAAACTCTGCAAATTCCAATATTCTGTTCATGTCTGCAAATCAGGTGTTTGTGTGGCGTACGAAGAAAAGTTCAAAACGATTAGCGAGTTTAAAACACGCGTGACTGCTCACCCCAAACTTAAAGTATGTGTGCTCGCCCCACTAAGGAATTATATGACCTTCTATAGTGATACTTAAATAAAGGAAACATTATTTCACTGCTACTTTAATCCTAACGTTTTTACTCTGGACCATGACAGGAGCTATAACCATAATTTATGTAAGGCGCCTGGTGGCGCTGTTAATGATTAGTGGTCATACTCATTATTTTAGTTGTTCGAGCAAGGCTACAATTTGTCACTTTGTGGAAACAAGAATTCCAGTTTCAAGAAATTTTGGCAGAATAACATAACTGTACCTAAGCAACCAAGACTTTTCCAGGATTATACAGAAAGAAAGATATCAGTAGGTAGCTTCTATATTTTGACATCACTAAAGTTTGGGAACGAAAGGCAGAAGAACCAAATTGTATTAAACCCTACAAGTTATCAATGTCATTGTGTAATCTTACTTCTGTTTTTGTTTCCATTTGTCGTAAGGATACCAAACGGATTACCCGTCGTATGACTACGACACCGACAGCCCATCCGACTACTGGTCTGATGACTACCAAGACTCATCCTACGGTAGCTGTGGTTACTGGCAGTGGCGGTGTTACTACTCTGGGAGTTGTATCTCTTACTCACAGAAGTGTAACGGTTACAACGACTGTCCTCACGGTGAAGACGAACACAACTGCAATGGTAAAGTTTCTTTTTGGTAAACCTTCAAATTACAATAAATCGGTCAATTAAACATAGTTTTTGAATAATTAGTGAAAGTCATCAAAGATTTCAATCAGAAACACTTCAATCTGTAAATGAAAAGAAAACAGTTTTTCAATCTTTATTTTATCTCTTGGTCTCAGGATACCAAACGGATTACCCGTCGTATGACTACGACACTGACAGCCCATCCGACTACTGGTCTGATGACTACCAAGACTCATCCTACGGTAGCTGTGGTTATTGGCAGTTTCACTGTTACAACTCCGGCAGTCAGTGTATCGATGAATGGCAACGATGCGATGGGCATAGTGACTGCTGCCACTCGGAGGACGAACTGAACTGTCATGGTTAGTGTGACTGCATGGCAAAACAACTTGCACCTCGTTAAACGGAAATAATAAATCTGAAAACAAAAAATTAAAAAATTATATCAACCAATCTTCCAACGACTAAGCAGCTTCAAAGTAAAATGACCTTGGTGAGTCATATTCCTTTATATTCTAGACTGGACCATTCCACATAACTAAAGGGGGGTCAGGTCTCACTGAGATTTTTTTGAGGGGCAGAAAACTATTCCAACTATGTACTAATCACATTATAACCCATGTCAACTTACCTACCAAGATCTAACTCTCTGAAAAGTGGAGGCGCGTGTGGTGGATTTTTTGTGGTTTTGGGTTTTTTTTTTGTTTATCATTCAAAAATGCTCCTTTTAATCCTAAACACCGGGCGTGCAAAAGAAGTCATTTCATGAACAAATTATTGTGAAGTGCACAACAAAAAATTGAATGTATTTTGGATGATATGGATACTCGTGCCGTCCAGAGCGGGGTAAAGTGGAAGGCTGCCATGCCAGGTTTTTGAAAAGATGCGAGTTTACTCGGATTCTGCACCAACATTTTCAAAAAGAATATTTTATCATTTTCTGGTCATCACGTCTCTGGATGTGAAATACATCTGGACGTTTCGAATAGTATGCTGGATTATTGTTGATGCATAATATATTTTGGGACTCGAATGCGGCCCACCGGGGAATCCTCAATATTGCTCTGCGTGGCGTGATCCGTTCGGTCACTTCGGTCAACAAACAAACACACAAACAAACACACGCTTACCACATTGTTTCACATGCAGTAATACATGCACAAGGCTACAACCTGTCACTCTGTAGAAACTAACAAATTCCTGTTTCCAAAAATGTTGGCTGAATTAAATTACTGTTACTAAGCAACCAAGGCGGTTCAAGAATTGATACAAGGCAGAAAGAAATATATCAGTAAATAGCTTCTACATTCTGACATCACTAAAGTTTGTGAATAAAAACATACAAACCAAATTCCATCAATTCGTTAATGTTATCGTAAGTTATCTCTTCCGTATTTGTTTTCCATTTTGTCCTCAGGATACCATACGGATTACCCGTCGTACGACTACGACCACGACACTGACAGCCCATCCGATTACTGGTCTGATGACAACGAGGGCTCATACTATTTTGGTAGCTGTTTTTCTGGTTCACCATGCTGATTCTACTTTTTTTAAACCTTGCGAGTATCTTGATTTCAAATTTCAAAGAAAGAAAATGACTAATAAACTTGTTTTCTATATCAAATAATATCCCGCTTTTTAGTCTGCCTCATTCGCTAACTAAATACTTATCTCCCCCTCTTCCCACCATTATTTTTTGTCTTTTGAGTTCCCTACCTCTTGTGGTCAACCACGCCCCCCCCGACTCTTCCTTTTTGTTACCCTCCTTTTTGTTACCCTCCTCTCTGTTCATCCCCCTGCTTTCTCTGTGTGCTTTCATCTCTATCATCTATTTCCCCTTGACTGATTTTGTTACGCAATTGTACCTGTTTATAATGTGGTATGTTTCATTTAGTTGAAAAGCTCTGCAGGGGCGAAACAGCAGGCCTCTGATCATTTTTTTTAGCATGATTGTACACCATAGGTTTTTTTAAGCAGTTGGCAACAGCTAATTTTTTTTCTCATTTCAAATATCATTTTTTAAACAATCATCTTATTATAAGGGGTGATGTTGCTGACAGTAGCAAGGAAAACACGCCGTTACACAAATCAACAACATTTTTTTTTTTACATATTACGCGTGGAGCTACTTGTTTTTCTGAGGGTCTGCAGATATCTGTTTTAATTAATTCTAATTTATTGCTTGTGTAATTTCCCCATGATTGTGCATTGTTGGACTGTGACAGCATTTCAATAAATGATACACCAGATGAATGATCACGTTCCTTCTTTTCTTTCAGGCTTCATGTGCCAGGACGGGAGGCAAATCCCATCGCAATGGAGGTGTGATCGTATAATGGACTGCACCGATGGAGATGACGAGTTATACTGCGTCCAGTTTGAAAACGAGGGTAAGCTTTTAATTCGATATACCGTCAACTACCGTCTTGGTTACTAAGTTGAAACACCCCTAATGTTAGTATTAAAATTGTGAATATTATCATTTTGAGAGTGTTAAGTCCATACTACAAAATTGTTTGTGTATTTAAAAGTTGACTTTTTAATCTACGCAAGGGGGTTCGTTTTACGTGGTTCAAATAATAAACGCTTAGGAGAGGCTTGGGAAATTGTTAGTGAGTCACTGACATCAACTGTATGTTACGCATTACTGTAATAATCAAGCACGAGTCTACTTAGATGCAACTCTGATTGATCTTCCTACAGGAAGAGTCTTTAGGAAGGATGAGGTTGAGGGTGAGAAGGCTACCCTGATGGAGAAGCTACTTGCCCGCAAGCGAAAGATGAGATCAAAGCCTCAGTAAAGACAATTTTGGGCGATTCTACAAAGGTAATTTTTTTCCCCGTCTACCTCTTTGACTTGCATTCTGTGTGTATACTTGTCTTCATAGATTTTGTATTCAGAAAAAAAAAACAGAAAAAATAAATCACAAAAAAATAAGTAAATGACCGTGAAGGCTACAGTGTCATTTCTAAGCGGTTAGAATACCGACAGTTAGTTTACATGCAGGGCGCCCTCTGTTGGGTTTGGTGCCACGTGTATTTGAACACGTATTCACTATTTTGGAGAACTGTGAAACGGATTAAACTTTTAAATGACAGAAATACATTGCATGTTTAACCTTGGCAATGTGAATTATGTAAGAGTTCTTAGAAGAATCATGTGGGGTTTTCCATTTCCAGACATGACAACTAGAATATGCAAGAAATAAAAAATAAAAAATGCTTGTGGCCTACACCTTTTGGGAAAAAGTTATGTTTCTCAGACACTGGCCCTTTGCAAAGAGTAGAAAATGTTACCAACTACAATGGCTGACATACATACGTGTATGTTACGCTTTTATTGACTTTCGGTAATTTTTATTAAAAACTTCAATGACTTTCTGTGCACCAGAAGAAAATAAAAATAACTATTAACAATAAATAAATAAAAAGATACGCAAATCGAAACCAGATTAAAGTAGGAAACATAATTTCATGCTTTGGTGTCCGAGGTGCTTTCAGTCTGAACAAAAAGGGAACGTTTGATATTGTTCCCCAAATCGATACTATTGCAAAAATGAGTTCGACTTGGTTTGATTGAGTACGAGTTGACCAGATTCTGTGTTCACCGATTACGTGTTCCCTTCTTCATTCCTTGCAGATGACATCATGGATACGACTGCCAAGAAATTGACCATGGACTAGTTATAATATATGTGTAGATGTAACAATTCAAAGACGTTTATCTTATTAAGGTAATGTATGGATTTCGTCACTTCCAACTTAGTTAAGTTTTACGGTTGTTTTCGATTGTTTTCTTTCGCCTTTAATTTTGTTTTGTTTGTTTTGGATTCGGAATGAACGACTGTCTGCATTAACCGACTGGGAAAGATGAGCCTGCACTTTACATAGGCCTATTAAACTAAGCAAAATTGTGAATAAAAATAAAAAGCAAAGGGGCTACATGTCTTCGTGTGTAATTGCCCCAAGAATGGAAGTTAAACTGGGGTTTCAGTTTTGATACTCGAATTTAACAGGGCGTACACGAACTGCCACAACAATTGGAAAATATTTTCTATTATTGTTTAATTTTATTATTAGTAGTATTGAAAAGAAACAAAAACAATTCGTAACGAAAATAGTTTGAGAGGTTCCCCAAAATGAAACTACAAAAGAAACAGTCATTCGCTTGGATGGGAAAATAGTACCTTTGGATGAGCAATAAATACATACATGAATAAATAAATAAATAAATGTTCAGCGATGTTAGAATCATTAGCAAATGAATGTTCAGCCAAGAATAGACTGTGTTCAAGTCTTCACGCGTATTCGATCGACATCTGTTAAGGCGTGATTTTTCCTGTCAATCAGCCGTCAAAACAGGCTTGCACAACATTGGTAAGATCGAAAATACAAATGTTCACAAATTTGCCCAAAACTCACATGGTATAAAGATGTTGGGAAAACTTCTCTTTTAATGTTTGTCTGCAATGCAATATGTGTTGAGAAGTTAGTACATGTAAAAGCAATTAGTTTTGCAGGTCCAAAAATACCCAATGTTTGAAAACACTGCATTTTTTGACAAAAAACAATCTCCCCTAATATTTTCTCGCGACTCTGACGACGACTGTTCGAGGTTTTAAACTTTCATAGGTTTTAAGAGTTCCCGTACGTTGTTGGGTCACATAGGCCTTTTCGAAACGACCGGCTCCGGCTTTGGCTATGGATCCAGTCCTCAGCGCCTTGAAGCTCAATACGAAACGCCTGGTTTCGGCTTCGGCTTGAAGCCGATACTGCGCCTTTGTTCAAAATACGGAGCCATCACGAGAACGCTTAACCAATGGCCATTGCAAAGCTAAAACATGTTTCTGGTTTGGCTCACCAAAATGCACTCCTACCCAGTCAATATAATAGAGATCAATGTTCGCAACAAACACGTCGCAATTATTTTGTTTATTGTGAAGCCGAAGCCGCACGAAGCCTAAGCCTTAAATAACGAATTTGGAGCCTGAGGCTGGAGCCGATCGATTCGAAAAGGGTTATATAGTGAGGATACTGGTCTTTGACAATTTACCAATGTTCTCCACGTATACGGATCCCGTAGGCTCCACAGATGTTTCAAAAGCGCAAGACTCGTTAACGGTAAAAAAAAAAAAAAGTAAGTGGTTGTGCGGGACATTATTCTGTCAAACTTTTGTTCACTTCGCTTTAAACTTTAGTGCAATAAAACATATTTTAGCTGCAGAAATAATGAACCTGAACATGTCACGTTCGTGTGTATCGTGTACAATTCAGTTAACCTGCTTTTTCGTGGTGACAACTTAGCTATATTTATTAAATTATCCCATTTATGCACAATTAAAAAAACTAAAAAGATGGCATCAAAAGATCTGAAATCACATGTGTAAGAACGAAATTCTACCCACCCCCCCCCCCACCTTAAGTGGGTAGGTACATAAATTCAAACCGGTTGGGTTAAGGTCCCCAGTTGAAGAGTGTGTACAAAACCAATGGGAGCTATTGCCAAAAGTTAAAAGTACATGTTGCAAGTTTGGATTGGGCGCTTTGGGCTATAAAAAGCGTTTGATATGAAACGAATATGGTTGAAAATATGTTTTTAAACTAGAATATATTGATCCACACAAATATCTCTAGCAAAAAAAAACGATCCGCCATTTTGTGGAGTCAAATTTTTGACTCCACTAATGGTCGACGTGTTCCGCTAGTCTTGGTTCCAGTCGCTGCTGTTGAACTTCGACTGAGCAATTATTATTAATAACTTTACGATTACCAGCTGTTTGTTTTATTCTAAGAAATATTCAATTTTTCAGAAAAAACATACGTTGAATTAAATTTTTAGTCCACTACAGCTAAGCAGCAAGTCTTGCAATGAGCTTGTGGAGCCTGGCCGGCTGAAGCGAAGCACGTCCCCACGTCTCGGTCCAGCCAGGGCCAGTATATAGCCCCTGGGGCCGGACCTAGCAGAGACGCGACCTGGACACACGGTCCTAATACGTCGTAGGATCCAGGCTTTCTGGATTGTGGATTGTAGCAAGGCCAACCTATTAACGCCAGCCAACGCGTAACGTGAAAGGCTTTGTTTGTGGAGACACAACCTCGTTCCCAGTGGTGAACGATCTCGACGCGCCATTTTGTTTTCTCTCCCAGAATGCCTTGCTCGATCGTAGCGAGCGAGAGGTATCGATACGGTGCGCTGCCCATGGTATCGAGGCTGGTGATGACATGTCGCGTATAACATGCTCGATATGGGGCAGAGGGTACCCCCCCCCCCAATGCTCCCATAATTTAACACACTATTTTCTTCTTGTACAGGATTACCCCCCCCCCCTCCTGAAATCCTCTAAAGAATTCCTGAGCTTCCAGGCACAATGAAGACACAATGGGGGGGGGGTGCCACCATGCCCCATATCGAGCACCAAATGTATTTGCAGATAGAAATACGTATCCGTTTCGCAGGACAGTTGCCGGGGGTCAGAGGAAATTTGAATATAAACAATAAAACATGTTTATCACCTTCACTATTTATAACACATTAAAGACGTTTTGTTGCATGAACAAATCTTAATAAGGATAAGGAACACATCCAAACAGCACAACTTTATGAGATTTGAAGGCAACTTGTCCCTTAAGGTACAAACAAAAGAGGAACCATAGGAAGTCCCCGATTGCAGGTGTTTACACACACAGGTGTTTTTTGCAGCTAATTAAATAATTCATTGCAAAAAAAAAAAAAAAAACATTACCAAACCATAAATAAAAGTTTAAAAACATTTAAGGGCAAACACCAAATTAAAAACTTATAATTGTGTTTTCGAGTTATTGTCGAGTCAGCAAGTATTATTTACTTTCACTTATTGATTAATAATAACATGCAAACTGATAACGGGAGATATCTTGTCAGTTTTAACATATATAAACACAGGCAGATGGTTCCCGCACGAGAGGAAAAGTTTTCAAATGCAGTCAATTTGCGGTAATTGTGACTGCCGGCATAGGTAACAATGACGTGTCGTAACTTCTCACCAACCAACCGTACAAAATGTCGTTGCAAATATCTTCTTCTTTTTTCTATCACAGAGACTGCATGTGAAAAATCATTGTTTTCTCCTGTCTCGTCTTCCTTACTTTTTTTCGCAACCTTACGGTTATACTGCGCTGTTATACGAATTGTCTAATATTACTATCAAGGCATATATCAAAATATTGCTTAAATTTATGGGAAATGAACTTGGTGCATGATCAAACACCTTATTAGTATAGTTTAGAATACTTAAATGTTACGATTGTTTCGGAAAGCCTTGCGTAAGGGACAAATGTGTACTTAATGCTACTGCAAAGTAGGTTTTAGAAAGAGTTAATTTCTTTCAAATCCTGGAATTTTTTCCCGAACAGAAAATTTTAAGAGACGATATTTACCACACGAGGCTATAGGTACAACCAATGTTCTGAAGGACGTAGCAATGAAAAAATTACGTCTGTCGCCATCTACGTCATAGTCTCCAAATAGTTTAGAAACTACCGAATAACAAACGCTTTGTCATGGATTTTTTTTTTTTAGATTTTGAAAATCTGGGAAGAACAACTTTAGTATTGGGGTAAGATTTTCTTATACCATGCCCGATATGAGGAATAAAAAAATAAAAATAAAAATAAATAAATAAATAAATAAATAAATAAATAGGCCCTAAATAAATAAATAAGTAAATAAATAAATAGAAATAAAATCAATCAATCAATCAATAAATAAATAAACATAAAAAATGTGTTCCAATGCTTTTTAACTATTTCCTGCTTAAACAGAAGTACCGCCCATAAAATCCTCCACATAGTTCCCGAGGGTCCAAGCACACAGTGAAGACACAATAGGGAGGGGGTAGACCATGCCACATATCAAGCACCAAATGCATGGTCGTATGGTGTGTGTTTTTTCTCCCTCAGGACAACGGCCGCGCAAGGTATCAGATTATTGTTAATATTATTGTATTATTATTATTATTACTGCTATTTGTATTTATGATTATTAGTTTATTTACATGATGGCCCGACGTTTGGCCAGAGTGTTTCTCAAAGGCTAAATGACAACACAATCTGAACGGGAAAGTTTGGTGTACCAGAGGAAGTGAGCGTGGGGAAGAGGCGATAAGAAAGAACAGGCAGAATGCTTAATCAGAGACAAGTATTCATGGGAAGAGACAATTATTTACAGCATTTTCAATTCTTTATTGCCGATCTTAACCTTTGAAATCGAAAGGTTTTCTCCTCTCCATAGGGGAAAAAGGCCACTTCCTGAAAACCTTCCACTTTGTCAACAAAATGTTTGTCTCCACCAGAGGTATATCACACTTTCGTTCATAATGTAAACAATTACAACTGTGAACAAACCGTGTATAACTGCTGACGCAAACTAAACAAAAATAAATAATAGTACAATACAACAGGAAAGAACGGAAAGTGTACTCACTGGCCACAATTTCAAATATTTGCAAGTTTGGCACGCAGTCGTCACTTTCAGTTTTATCCAACCATCTGCGGGCGTCCTGGATGTCTATTTTGAAAATGTTATAAAAGTTGAGGGGTGTGTCGAAGCAGAATCAATTTGCTCGAAACCAAGAACGAACCTTGACCACCAAAATGGAAGGAACCGGGAGTGCGTTCGTGCTGCTGCTATGTTTGGCAACTGTTATGGGTAAGTCTTCTCAATTCATTGAAACGCTGATCAATAGCATCATCAACCCGATAGAACATTGTATTGTTTTAAGGAACTAAATTTTCACTTGGTCATTATAGTAATTAGTCGTGCAATATATCGTTAAACCCTTTTTGTGTGTGTGCAAAATGTGCATTTTATTTTGATTTAGTTGGGTAGGCACCTGCGCATACAATATTGCAGTACGATGTGTATGGTAAGATTACAGTGTTCAGAGTAAATACATATTTACGCGGGAGATAGTCTTGACCTCTATTAAGGACACCAACTTAAAATATAAAAAATATATATTTTTACTGAATCAATTTGGGGGTCAGCTTGCTAAACTTGTAAGCCATCGAGAGGGGTCTTAGCTTCCGTTCTGTCATATATCTTTTGATTCGAACGAAAAAGGATAAACTTTTTGTTTTACACTTAGTGAAATCTTGTTAGCAGAAAACTATTGCGATAAGTTAGTTAAAACTCAAATTGTTTATTGAATTGTTTCAATGTAGCTTATTTATGTTATATAACAGTTGAACTTGCTCAACAGTAAACACAATGTTATAAAACGAAAATGTATCAATGTTTGCCAAAAGTAACGATGGCGAATTAGTTTACATTTGCATCACTGTATATCAACAATTCATACAAATTGTAATTTTAAGAAATGTATTTCCTTTTGTCCTGGACCATGTGCGGATCATTGGTTAGGATTTTTATAATGTGGCTTTCCTATGATATTGTATATAATGGAGTAGCTTTTTATATTTTGCAATTTTTAAACCCTTCGTTGCAGATTGTTTTTATTGTTACGCAAAATGTTCTTTGTCGAAGCCATCTGAATTTCCCATGTGAGGGGTATAACAGTTTTATCTAGCTGTTTTTGCTGATATCACCATGACATCAATTAATCCACGTAATGTTCATTGTTTAACTTCAATTCAGCGATTTCCCTCGTTTGTTCACAGGATATCAAACGGATTACCAGGACACCGACACTCATGGCCGAGCCAGCGACAATGGTAAAGTTGACTTCTTCTACCTTAAAATAAACAAAAACAAATTGGCAAAGACTTTGTCAATTTAAATATTCATTTGGGCATAAATAGGGAAAATCGTTATGAGCTTTACAAAAATAATAATAATACAAATTAATAAATAAATAAACAGGAAATTAACAACAAAAATATAAACAAAAAGGGAGAGAAAAAAATGCATGTTTAATCAAAATGAACGATCGCAATCGGGATCGCTATCGCAGCCACAACATACCATAAGGGGACGGTTGCCCCCTGCAGCACCCCATTCCAAAATAATAGCATACCCCCCCCCCGACAAACCTATTCTCCCTTGGCCGCTCCCTCTCCCTCTGTGCCCCCCCCCCCCCTGTGCCCCCCCCCAACACCACCACCACCGAAAAAGTCCTGGCTTCGCCGCTGCTTGCGGTCAGAAAGTTGGAAATCGGTTGGGACTATTTGTTTTCGCGCAGTAGACAGAGGGAACTTCTCGTTTAATAACTTCACTGCCGCGGAGTAAGTTCTTATACCTGCTCGCAACGTTTCGACTAGCCCGCTCTAATCATCGTCAGATAAGCAGGACAGTCCATTTCAGAACTAGGTTGGCCCCCGAGTTCCAATGTCTATTCTGCGGCAGTAAAATAAATAGCAAGACAAGTTCGTAAAAAAGACAACTGCACGGCAAAGTATACATTCAGTGGTGTTACCGCAGACTGAATATGCATTGATACATCACCATACAATACCTAACATCTCATACTCATTTAAGGTTACGGTAACATTAATCAAAGAATCGACTCTCTTTGCCTCCAAAATAGTTGGTGTGCGGCTTGTTGGTGGAAACGTTCCCTCTGAAGGTCGAGTTGAAGTATTCCATAATGGCCAATGGGGCACTGTATGTGACGATTTTTGGTACATGACAGAGGCGCACGTTGTGTGCAGACAACTCGGCTTCTCCGAAGCAACTAATGCGTCGCAGAGTGCACACTTTGGACAAGGAACGGGTCAAATACTCATGGACAACGTCAACTGCGTAGGAGATGAGCAAAGATTGCAAGATTGTGCTTTCAACGGCTGGGGCTTACACAATTGTAGGCATTATGAAGATGCTGCCGTGACGTGTGACCCAGGTGAGTGCGATAGGCATAATAGGTCACTGTTCTCAAGTTCTTGGTTCTTTAAATCACATCGATCAAAAGGTCGCAACAAAACGTTAAAAAATGTAGGAAATTTATCGATGTCTATATACAATTGCTTACCTGGTTGGGATGCGTTTGTGGGCAGACATCAATGTGTACCTGAAAAGTAAAAACTTAGGTACCTTACATGACCATGAGACCGGTAAATTGACTCTGAACTGTCAAGAAAATGTGTATTAGTTTATTTTATTTTTCTACAAAATTACAAAACCAAGTCATGTTGTTTTTCTAAAAGGGTAACATATTCTTCAACGTGGAATACGTCTTTGATTCAGTGAAAAAAATTGGGGCAAATAAACGTGAAGCCTGACTCAGTTTGCACTTCGGAGCTATAATCATAATGTCTGTAAAGCGCATGGTGGCGCTATAAATGGAAATAAGTCATATAGTTACATATTAGCCGTGCAAACTACTACAAACTTGGCATAACTCCAAGTTTTCCAGCACTTTTGTACAAATAAACAGCTTATTAGTGCACAGTAAACATTCTGCGTCGAAGTTTTGTAAAATATTGATGTGCAGGTACTGCCAATTTGATAATGATGTGGGGTTGACCAAAGAACGAATTGACTAAAGAGGAATTTGAACCAACGACATCCGGTTTAATAGTGCCGGCGTTCTACACGAACTGAGCTATCAAGCCCTATGTTGGCGGTCTCCCTATTGCGTCGATATCTTTGTTCGGGGTGCCAGTCATTGACTTTAAACCTTATGGTGAAATTTTATTATGACAAAGACTTGGTCAGTTTAAGAATATATTGACTTATAAATAGTGATAGTTTTCATAAAAGCTTTAAAACAAAGACACTTCAATAATCACAAAAATGTAGGTTCTGTGTTTAAATCTTTTTCTTTGTTTTACCTTTTGTCCCCAGGATATCCATCGGATTACCCGTCCTACGACCACGACACTGACAGCGCATCCGACCCCTATGGTAAAAATGACTTTTTAAACCTTAGAGTGAAATTTAGTATGGCAAAGACTTGTTCAATTTCAGAAATGGTTGATTTATAAACAGTGATAGTTTCCATAAAAGCTTTCAAACAAAGACACTTCAATAATCACAAAAATGTAGGTTCTGTGTTTAAATCTTTTTCTTTGTTTTACCTTTTGTCCCCAGGATATCCATCGGATTACCCGTCCTACGACCACGACACTGACAGCGCATCCGACCCCTATGGTAAAAATGACTTTTTAAACCTTAGAGTGAAATTTAGTGTGGCAAAGACTTGGTCAGTTTCAGAAATGGTTGATTTATAAACAGTGATAGTTTCCATAAAAGCTTTCAAACAAAGACACTTCAACATTCATTGAAAAAAAAAATATATATATGTTCAAATCTTAATTTTACCTCTTGTCCTCAGGATACCAATCAGATTTCCTGGATCACTCGGACAACGTCACTGATGACTCATCCGGCTATTGGTGTCACTATGAGGACAGTGGCTTCCCTAACTCCGTCTGTTGTTATAGGCAATTTCATTGTTACGAATCCGACAGTCAGTGTATCGAAGGATGGCAACGGTGCGATGGGCATAGTGACTGCTACAATTCTGAGGACGAACTAAACTGCCATGGTTAGTGTGACTGCATGGCAGAACAATTTTCACTGAATTAAAAAAAACAAAACAAGTCCGTTACGTCTTAGAATCGACAGTCTTCTTTCAAGAAGAAATTATGACATGGTTGTGTCCTTCCATAAACAAGCTTATGATACGGGCAATTAGTGTCACGTTTCTCGCCAAGATTGCTGGCTATTTTTCAGCCCCCGCAAAATGGCAAACAGTCTTACACAGGAAAAACTCTAACTTTGCTTTTGCGCTTGGCTCGCAACAAATCTTTGATTCTCAAGAAAAAGAATTCTGTAAATCTTTACATGGATGTGTGTGTTTGTGTGTGTGTGTTTTTTTGTTTTTTTCTTTTTCTTTCTTCTTATTATAACTATTGTTATTCTTTATTCTTTTCACGTCTACACTCTAAAAAAGTTCCGGTCAGAATTAACCTATATTATTCCCGTGCCCTTGGGGCCTAACCCCTTTTCGGGTTTTAGTCTGACCCGGAAAGTGTTTTGAAAAGCAGGGATTTTAATTCGTGTTCTGCGTCAATATCTGGCCATAAAGTGTGGGTATGAAATACGTCCAGACTTTTCGAACGAGCAGTATGCCGGAATTTCTGGTGAATCCATTTGGAGGCGCGAAACCGCCGCGGCCCATGATGGAACGCACAACATCGCTCTGCGTTGCGTGATCCATTCAGTCACTTCGTGAAACAAAAACGAAACAAAACACGCTGTGACACATGCATTAAACACATGCACAAAAGCTACAAATCCGTCACTTTGTAGAAACAAAAATTCCAGTTTAAGAAATTTTGACTGAGTGATATTTTTTGTAACTATTAAAGCAACCAAGACATTTTAAGAATTGATACAAGGTAGAAAGAAGTATGTCAATAAAAAGCTTCTACAATTTGACATCACTGAAGTTCGTGAATAAAAGCATAACAACCAAAAGTTCATTAATCCTAATAGCCTATCAATGCCTTTGTTTAGTTTTCCTCACGCACTTATTTTCCATTTGTCTTCAGAATATCAGACGGATTACCCCTGGTCCGACTATGACCAATCCGACTTTTATGAGCACTACCAATCACTCTACATGAATTGTAGTCCTTGGGAGTGGACATGTCATTCCGGCGACCGGTGTATCAGTGGATGGCAACGATGTGATGGGCATAGTGACTGCAGCAACTCGGACGACGAATGGTTCTGCAATCATGGTTAGTGTGACTGAATGACGAAACATCTTGCACTTTGTTTTAAAAAAAGGGAGAGGGGGTGGGCGGGGGAGAGAAAGAAAGGGTAGTGCGTAAAGCGTTCGCCTCACCATTGAACCCCCAAATTGGACAACACTCTTTACAAAAGAAAAGATGTACTTATGCTCGTGGGTCGCACAAATTAATAAATAATCCACAACTAAAGCAACTCGAAAATGATCATGAGGAAAAGCATTATGTGGATGAATGTTTGTTTATTTGTTGCTGTTGTTGTTGTTGTTGTTCTTGTTCTTGTTCATGTTGTTGTTGCTGTTGTTGTTCTTGTTCTTGTTGTTGTTGTTGTTGCTTTTCCCCCTTTGCATATAGCCCTAAAACCAAATTTTAATTCATTAACCTTAATAGCTTGGTAAAGTTGACTTTTGAAACTTTAAAACAAAATTAGTGGCAAAGACTTGGTCAATTCAATAATCCACTTGTGTATAAATAATGACAGATTTCACAAAAGCTAATGACAGAGACACTTGAGTAATCATTTTAAAAAACCTTAAATATGTTGCAATCTTAACTTTGCCTCTCTTCCTCAGGATCCTACATCGATTACCCTTCGTACGACTACGACAATGGCAGCCCATCTGACTACTATGGTAAAGTTGACTTTTTAAACCTTTTAATGAAATTTAGTATTGCAAAGATTTGGTCAATTTAAGAAAGCTTTTGTTTATAAGTTGTGAAAGTTTTCATAAAAGGGATATTGTCACTGTTGTCCATGGGCTTATGGGCTCATGGGCAAGAGTTGTTTAGTTTACTTGTTTGCCCCTATACCGCGAGATTTGTAGTATTTGTACCCACATTTGAATCAATCTACCCCCTTCCTTTTTTTTCCCCCTTTCGCGTTTTCCGCCCTCCATTCATTCCTTTACTGCCATAGTTCCTTTCCTCCATTATTTTAATTTCAACGAATCTTTTATGAATATTAATTGTCTATTCAGTAATGTATTTATCCACTTCTGGTTTTTGTAAATTAATACTTGTTTTGCTAATAGTTTTTTTCTTCTTATTGTGTTCACGTGCTTGTTTCGTTAAAGTATGACTTGTGATGTTCAAACAAATAGTACTAATAATAATAATAATGTTTGTGGATTAACGTGGAACATTTTCCAGCCAGCGCAATGAGCGCCCATCTGTGGTGCATACCACCGCGTAGTCTATTTCAGCACCACCAATTTAACATTATGTACAGTACAACTTACCCTATGGGGAAGGGTCCAATTACCCGCCCTCCCCCCCCCCCCCCCGGGAGTCAGCTGAAGTAAAAGTAACTTATCATATTTTGAAAAGTGTCAAATTGACTTTTTTTTATTCTTGCAACTGTTTGGGAAGTCCTTGTGGAATTAATTTGCAAAATTAATTATTGCAATGTTTTCGTGTTATGATGTTTACATATTTCCCTAAGAAAACATTATGGAAAAACCAATGATGGCAGAAATTAAGTGTGAGTAGAATGTTCTAAGTTGATCCTTTGAACTGATGGGAAATGCAATGGAATGAAACTATCTGGAAGGTTGTGGGGAATCATTCATGTTTGAGAGAGTTATGCACTAACTGGTGATTTGCTGAGACAGCTGCAGCTCATGCTGACAAGCTTTTTCCATAGGACATGCCTACAAGGATTTGGTTTGCACTTTTTTGGATGACATTGTTCTTGTCTAGGCCTGAGTGTATCGTGTTAAAGTGCAGGTACAGCCTGTGTCAATTTATGCTTACTTGCTTAATTAATTAAGTTTTGCAATTTGGTTTACTTAATTACCTATTTGTTGGTGTCGTAAAGTGCGACTTGTTACGTTCAAATAAGTAGTATATAATAATAATAATGTTTGTGGATTAGCGTGGGCAAATTTTCAGCCACCACTGACAATCGACATACCAATTTTGTACACCAATGATGCTGGCATATCGGCTATTTTTTTCCTGCCCCCTCCTGACCAAATCACTGACACCCTGTTGGTGGGATGTGCGCATGGTTCAGTTTAGGATATCATGGCATTTAGCCGACTGGGTGTGTGTGATGTGGTTAACCCTTGATGAAGCCATCAGGCACTTTTCAGGTGTCCGTTTTTAATTAAAAAGTAATTACTCCGCCATTTTATTTTATTTGTATTTAAAAAATTTAAGGTTCCTCAAATACACCTAGCCAAATAGCATGCCAATTGTCTTGTTACCATCGGGGTTGATTTCACACCAAAAAAAAACACCAATGACCAGTTCTCCCGGTATTCCCTTGGGAAATGTAAGAAATGTAAGAAATTATGATGTTTTTGCTGACCCATCAAACACGAGGGTTTCATTCAAACAAATGGCTTAGAGACACATGTGGGCTGATCTCAATGGAAATTTTGCTTGAATTTATTTTATTTAGACACAATAGTTTGGGCGATTTAAACAAAAAACACGTATTACACGCAAAATATAAAACGGACACCTGAAAAGTGCCTGAAAGCGTAGGGTGTGATTTTTTTTGATGGTGTCACGAAGTGTTAAGACAATGGAAAAATTCTCATGACAGCAGCCCTCACTTGGAAAATTTAGTGATTCAGAAATTGATAACTCAGTCACGACTCATGGGTCTCATGATATGTCTGCGACCGATCATCTGTGGATTTTTATTTTATTTTTTTAAAATCAAGTTTAATGGCTTTTCTAGCCCCAAAGTTGCACTTTGTGTATTTAGGCTTACGCCAGTATGTTTTACGTAAGGATATTTTGTACGTGGTTCAAATAATAGACGCTTGCAGAGGCTCGGAATGTCATGGGTATAGAATCACTGACGGCAACTGTTTGTTTCATATTACTTTATAAAAAATTAAGCACGAGTCTTTTAAGTTGAACTCTGTTTGACCTTCTAACAGGAAGTGTCTCTAAGAAGGATGATGTTGAGGCGGGTGAGAAGGATACCCTGATGAAGAAGCTACTTGACCGCAAGCGAAAGATGAAAGCGAAGCCTCAGTAGAGACTATTATTGGCAAGTCATTGCAAAGGTGATCTTGTTTTCTGTCTTCCTTTCTGTCTTGCAGTGTGTACATGACATTTGTCTTTGTAGATTGTTTTTATTCAGAAAAAACGATTGATAAACTACCATGAAGGCTACAGGGTCATTTTGTAATGGTGTGAATACCGATATTTAATTTAAATGCAGGGCGCCCTCTGTCGGGTTTGGTCCAACGCCTGAATACGTATTCACTAACTGACGGACTATTGCGAAATTGATTAAACTGTCGCAATGGCAGAACAAAATGTGTTTCCTACCTTAGTAAAAGCACCATGTGAACTAGGTAAGGGTTTAAAATGGGATTATGTAGGTTTTCCATTTCCATCCAAGGCCCCACTAAAATATTCAAGAACGTGTTCACAAATTTATTTGATGGCCTATACTTTTTTTTTTGGGGGGGGGGAGTACGACTCTCAGATATTGGCCCTTGGTGCAGAGTAGGTTGAAATGTTATCGAACCGCAATGGCTGACCTACATAGGTGTATGGTATGCTAATATTGACCTTTTCAGGCTGTTTTGATAAATCTTTCACTGATTTTCTGAGGGGGGAAATCACAGAGATTTGTTTTACAGAGTTTCCGAATTCGAGTCTCTTGCACAATGAGTTCGAGTTGGTTGAAGTTTGGAGTACGAGTTGACCAGAATCCGTGTTCACTGATTACGTTTTCCCTTCTTCATTCCTTGCAGATGACATCATGGATATACGACTGCCAAGAAACTGACCACGGACAAGTTATATTTTTTAGATGTTGCAACCCAAAGACATTTATCTTAATAAGGTCATATTTCGTCACTTGCAACTTAGTTAAGTTTTGCGGTTGTTTTCTTTCATCTTTAATTTTTGTTTGTGTATTTTGGACTCGAAATGTATGACTGTTTGCAATAATCGACCGGAAAAGATGAGCCTACTCTTTACATAGGCCTATTATAACAAAGCAAGTTGCTATTGAAAAGCAAAGTGGCTACATGTCTTCGTGTATAATTGTCCTCCAGATTGATATTTGAAATTGGGCTTGAGTTTTGATAATCTAATTTTACAGGTCGTACACGAACTGCCACAACTTTTCAAATGTTATTGTTGTTGTTCTTTTGTTAAGGATACAAAGACAAATCCTGACACTCTAGTTCGGGAGGCTACGCAGTCGACTTCCCGAAAATCTAATAACAATAAATATTACAACAAAAGAAAGAGTCGTTCGTTTGGATCGAGAATAGTACTTTAGTATTAAACAATAACTAATTAAATAAATAAATGAATGATCGCCGATGTTAGACCCATTGGCCGAAATTCAAAGTGAGATTTGTCAACATAGTGAACAAGTAGAGAATAAATAAATTGATCAAGACAAGTACAACCAAGATTATAAACTGTTCAAGTCTTCGTGCGCATTTTGATCGACATTTGTTAAGGCGTGCGTTTTTGCGACATCAGAGTCGGCCGTTAAAAGGTGTGCACAATACTGGTGAGATTAACCATGAACATTTTTTAAAATTTGCACATAACTTTGGTAATAAGATGGTCACGGTAGGAAAAAAACTTTCCCGTGAAGCTGGTCGTTTCAAAAAGGGCCACGAAGTTCGGATACTGGTCTTTGACAATTTACCAAATGTTGTCCACGTAGGGATTCCGTAGGTTCCACAGGTGTTTTAAAACGTAAGACTCGTTAGCGGTCTATAAAGTACGTGGTTGTGTGGGACATTATTCTGTCAAATTTTTGTTCACATCGCTTTAAACTTCAGTGCAATAAAACATTATTTTAACTGCAGCAACGCTATATGCACTCGAGCATGTCATTTTCTTTTGTGTATCGTGTGTAACTGTTTTAGTTAACCTGTTTTTCCGTCTTAACAACTTAGCTATGATCCCTTTCATGCATAATTCAAAAAGCTAGAAAGATATAAAAAGACATAAAATAGATCTGAAACTACATGTTTAAGAGCACACATTATATTTTGTGCATCCCTTTGGAGACATTTTTTGTTCTTTCCTTTGTCCCTGTAGTTAAGAACCTCCCATAGACTTTGTACACACAATTCCTTGTGGAGCAACCCAGTCTTTAGAATTCCCCTATGAAGACCCTTTGTTTTCCCTTTTCTGTTTTGTCCTCGGTCTCCATAAGGTAGTGAATATGAAATCACGAAATTCTGCCCACATTAAGTGGATAGGTGTACACATTCTAACCGGTTGGATAAAGTTCCCCAGTTGGAGAGTGTGTACAAAACCAATGGGAGCTATTGCCAACAATGTAGTCCAAACAAACAGGAAGTCCCCGACTGCAGGTGTTTACACAAATTGGTTTTCTATTTCTCTGCTACGACCCAATTCACCTTATGACGTCATCATCTTATAAATCGATATGGTGCAGAGGGTATCGCCCAAATGTTCCCGTACTTTAACACACAATTTTCCACTTGTACAGAAGTACCCTCCCTCTTAAACCCTCTAAAGAATTGCCGAGATTTCAAGCAAACAATGAAGCACTCGAGCACTAAATTGGGCGGTCATATAAACTTGGGCGGTCAGGTTGGTGTAGTGGTATCTTGCTTTGCATTTCACCTCTGGGACCCCGGTTCAAATCCCACTGGGGGCACTATGTGGATTGGGTTTTCAGTCCCTGCCTAATTGCGTGGGTTTTCCCCAGGAACAATTCTCTTGGATTTCCTCCAACGTCTAAAACTGAAACTACCTTCACTGTCCTCTCTCCGTGGGGTTCTTGGCTAGTATAATGAATTTAGTTCACTTTTCTGAGAGTCCTTGGCTTCACAACCAGAATCATAAAATGAAATGAAATAAATGATATTGGTGGCATTGTCTTGGGGATCAGATACCCTGTGTTACTGAGCAGTGCACACGCCTCGTTGCATTTGAGGCAACGCCTTCGCAATATAGATGTGCACCACATAGTTGTACAAACAATTTGACCTCCAAAATGACAGACCACGAGCAGACAGTCGCCGGCCCGTGTGTGACGTCAATGCAAGGAGCCAATACACACGTGCTGCTTTCTTTTAGCCTAGTAGTGCTGTGTGTCTATCAAACTTAGCCTATACAGTTTTGAAATTGAAGCTACCCACTCTAAGATGGTCTACTTTACAACAGTGATGTTAAAAACCCGCAATCTACAACTTCGGTTAAATAAAGAAACGACAATGTATACTCGGGGGTTACATATTCACACACACAAAAGGGATTTATTTATAAATATTTGTACCGAAAGTTGGGATTCAGTCAGAAAAAAAGAGGAGAAAAAAAACCCTAGTTGAAGTACAACAGTGGAGCAAATTTCATTTGTGTGGTACAACTGTACAATGTACAAGCAATCCTTGCAAACCCCAACATTGCAGACACAGAGATTGATTTTATATTAGTCCCAAAGAATCTACAAACTATTTCTTTTAGTGGTTTGACTCAATTAAATCAACTGGTAAGAGTTCAGGGAACTTGAGGGAACTGGACCAGAGTTCTGAAGAAAAAAAAACAACAAACAAACAAAACAGAGGCTACTCAGGTAGGATTCGAACCCACAACCACCTCATTCTAGAGGGCCTCCGCCAAATGTCATACACAGGTAGCTACTTAAGCACAAAAGTTGGCAAAGCACAAAAGAAATGTGCTTTATAACCCAGTAGGTTACCAGCCAAAATACTATGTCATGATCAACTACCCTCTGTGACCGGTTTCCTGAAAGATTTTGCTTCGCAGAATTTTTTTTAAACAATACCTTGTCCTGGGCAAAAGACAAACTGTATTTTTCTAGATCTTGGTCCTCAAACATAGACAGCTCTAAGACTGTACCAAAGATGTACATTAATTGAAAAAATATACACTGCTAGAAGAAAACGTTTGATGGATTCAGAAGACAAGTCGGTCTGCGTCTTCCCCTCCACCTCCGTAGTCATCCTCGTCCCCGTTATGCTCCTTCAGCTTGTTGTCCAGTTTGTTCTCTTCCGCTAAGCTCTTGAAATGCTGCAAACAAAGACAACGCAAACAAATTTAGAGGGTCAGCAAATTGAACCTAGCGGCATGTCGTGGCTGGGTGGATTGGGCTCAAAATCTTGAGGTTGAGTCAATGTGTCGTGTGTTAATCAATAATCTTCACCAATGCAGGTACATCGTTACTCCCGGGTGATGAGAAGCAACTATGGTTAAGTATCTTGCTCAAGGATGTATTAAAGTGTCACGACCAGGAATCGAAACCCACACTATGATGACTTGGCCACCACAACTTGAGCTTGATGCGATACACCCCTCGGCCACGACACAAAATTCAGGGGATGTGATTCAATGAATGTGAACATTCCTGGAACACTACTTGCGGGGTCTGGGTTCCCCGCTTTGTTCTGAACCCAGAACCTCTCGAATGTTACAACTCAGGAAGTTCCAGACTATTTGCGATACCCGAAAGACAAAACTACAGGTTTGGACACAATGTGGATTATTTTGTTCTCCCTTCAGTGACTGCTTTACACCTTTCAAGAAAACTTGAAAGCTCAAAGAGATTTCAGGAAAATCCCCAAAGTTGGGAAAATTCCTGATAAATCTCTTACCTTATACTTTGCCTTAAAAAACAAAAATGAATCCCCTCTTTTACCTGTGAGTTCTTGAACTCTGAGTAGAGTGTAAAGAGAACGTGCAGCGCTTGGATTCGACTCTGATAAATAGGGATGTCTAAGGTAGCGCAGACCATGTCTACGTACTGGTCCAGGTCACAGTTCATGTCGGCCGTAGGGAGACCGACACGCTTCAGTAACTCCTCAAACTCCGGCGGCCACTCCTGCATCAGCGATTCGATGTCTGGCATGGTCCTGAGGACAGTGCAAGATAAATGTAAATCGACTGGGCGGAAATGTTTTCAAAGTGTCATCTTAATATATTGACATTCATGGTAGTGTTTTTATCATACTCTTCCTACACCCTAAAAGCCCCTTGAAAAGACATCACAAGCGCAGCTATTGGCTGCCCATGGTCTGCCCATTATCGACTTAAGTTGCATGTCAAAATTTGGTGTCCTCAAAATCCATGATCTTTTTATTCACACAATAGTTGTTAACATTGATGGATGATGTGCATGAGCGTTTATAGTCAATTCTAAATAAATTCAGCCATCATTTGTCGTAAGTTTGTAAAATCCATCATCGTGAAACCAATCCTAACGGTTTGGTCAGCTACATCACTACTGTACAGCTCAGCTTGTGAAAAGGCTGAAGCTTGTGAAAAGGCTGAAGCTTGTGAAAAGGCTGAAGCTTGTGAAAAGGCTGAAGCTTGTGAAAAGGCTGAAGCTCAATTTCATCGATACTCAAACTCTTGCAGCCAGACTGACCCCCTCCCCCGAGTGAAACTTACAGGGATGAGAGTCATCCCTAACAAGAAGTCTGAAAACTACGATCTAAATTTTAGGAGGTATGTTGGAATGATGGCATTTCTAGCTTTCGGTGACCCCTGGAAGTAAAAGATTTCAAGGAACTTCTTGGAACAGTATGCCCAGTGCTAGAGAAGTAGATCAAAGAGCAGGATTTCTTTATGTCGAAAATAAACAGCTAATTTTGTCAACAAGCAGTCTGAATTCAGATAAATGTCTGGTTGTTTATCATCCCCGAACTTACTTGTTGTAGTGGACGGTCGGCGGTGGTTTGGACCGATGGAGCTGACTGATACTCTCCACCCAGTTACTGACCAGTTTGGGGTTCTTGCTGGCTTCCTCTATACTACGCACCTGCATAGCCTTGGTGGTGGTCTGTTTGGAGATCGCACGTAGGGTCAGGTCCAGGACTGTGGGGTCGGACTGCTTGGCGCAGGGCTCGTCCAGAACGGTCAAGCCGAGGGTGTCCGACTGATTGTCTGGACGTGGTATCTGGAGACGTACAATGAGAAAAAAATTATAACGATACTTAGGTGTTTGTTTTTTTTTCAGTTCTCAGATTGTTATCCTTCTTAGGAAGACACTAGAAACTGAGAACTGGTGGAGCTCAGCAATCAATGACTGGACGCCATATGGGAACAGATGGAATAGAGCGCACCAGAGAAAAAGATGGAGAGAGGAGCTGGTTAGTGTTTTTAAAAGGAGCCCCACAAGTACAGTGCACAGCTCCTACCTAAAACTCCCCCCCCACAATGTCTGTTTCCAAAGGGCAGACAGACAGACTAAAAGCTACAGACAGACCAACAGACTTTGACGGGCCTTGTTGAAGGCATCAATGCTCCTACAGCACAGGGGGATTGTACAGATGCCTTAAGCTGCTTGGCCATAACACAACACAAATAGGCCATACAGACAGAAAGACAGACATCTTTAGGAGAGCGACATTGTGGGCTTTCCCCAGGTGTTGTCTATGATCCCTTTTCTTTAATCTTTCCTGTTAAAAACATTGTGGGCACAGCCCCACAATGTAAAAAAAGCCCACAACTACACGTCCTACCTAAAACTCGCCCCACAATGTATTTCTCATCCGCCCAGACCGACAGAATGACAGACAAACAGACTTAGACTCTGACGTACCTTGATGAAGGCATCAATGTCTCCAACAGCAGGAATGTAATCGGGAATGAATGGCTTGAGTTTGTGCTCCAGATCAATGGTCTGCGGTGTGTAGCGTGTGATGTACTGAAACAGCTCTTTGATCTCTGAACTCACTGGAAGGTTCTCGTACTCTGCAGGATCATACGCTCTGGAGAGAGAGAAGAAGAAAAAAAAAGTAAATAAATAAGTAAAAAAAAAAAAAAAAATCAATAAATCAATAAATAAAACAATCAATAAAAAAAAAAATAAAAAAAAATAAATAAATAAATCAGTAACCAAGGGTGCTTGCTATGTGAACCAGAAACAACAGGGTTAACCCCCTACTCTTCCACGATACACGCTCTGGGTTCTTTTATGTATACTACAAATCGTAGTAAGGCTTAATGTCCCATCCAAAGGACAAAGCAACTATGGTAAAGTACCTTTCTCAAGGTCACTAGTGCTGTGACCAGGACTCGAACCCACACTCTGCTAATCAGAAACACCAGAACTTGAGTTCAGTGCTCTCAACCTCCAGGCCACGCCACGCCACAAACTTACCCCTCTAGTGCCATATTTTGCCCCTCCTCGTCGTCATCGTCTTCTCCAGACGAGTCGCTACCGTCATCGTCTTCATCCTCATCGTCGTCGTCGTCGTCGTCTTCGGATAAGGCTTCCTGACGAGGGTTTGCTGCCCTCTGCTGGTACGCTTGAGAGATGGGCTAAAACGGAAGGCAAACATGAGAGTGAAAGATATTAAAACACTGTGACTAAAAACCCCAAATCAAGAGTGTCACCTCACAGCATTTCAAAAACTCACACCCCCCCCAAAAGATGTCTTGAAGTTGTAACCTGAGTCTCACAGCACTCCACAACTTGATCAGGTAGAATCGTTTGGCCATTGCCATTGCTAAATCCGATAGCTTTGCAATATACTGATTCCCCAAAAATCCGTCCTAACCGGAGTGAATTTGCAGTAGAATTGTTCAGCTAACCATGAAAAAAAAGTTAATCTTTAGGAAGGAAAGGTCAGGGTGCACATGAAATGGAGAGTAAAAACGTCAAACAGTGTTACTTGTCAAGTCATTTATCAGGGATGTGATAGGCTGTTGAGAAAAAAACCTGAACTCTGAGCGCAAAGAGTGAAAGCATGCGAGCTCGAAAACTTGCGAGCATGAAGCCCAATACTAACATTTATCTTTGGTTTTAAAAGCCCAACTCTGCAATCTGGGGCGTTATTATATGGTTATATCTTCATTTTTTAATGAATTTGATCTTTAAAAAAAAAATAAATAAATAAATATATATTTTTTTTGGGGGGGGAAACCCGGAATTTCTTTTTTTTTAAGGGCAAAAAAAAAACGGAATTCCGGTTAAAAACGGAGAAATCACATCCCTGATTTATGATCCAAAGTGTAAAATTTTCTCCAGTGGAAAACTGTTCACACCCATGCAAAGTGCTCCACCACAGCAACGTCCCACGTCACACAGATTCTCTCGTGTTCGACCCTCATACTGTCTGACATTTAAGTGATATATGTGGTTATGAATGACATACATGTTTCAGGGCTCAAAATTTCCACCGGACCATAGGCCCAAGGCCACCAGGGTTTTCAGCTTCGGGCCGGTGAACTTACGATCGGACAAGTCCGGCGGTCTTGTGTTTTTGAATTTAATAACACTTCACCTCATCTTTAATTTACAACATTTCATTTCAATTTCGGTTATTAATTCTGGTTGTTGAAGCCAAGGACTCTCAGAAGAGCGAACTTAATCACCACTGCACTAGCCAAGAACCCAATGGAGAGAAAACAGAGAATGAAGTTTCAGTTTTAGATGTAGGAGGAACCCCCAAGAGAGTTATTCCAGGGAAAACCCACGCAATCAGGCAGGGATTGAAAACCCAATCCACATAGTGCCCCCGGTGGGATTTGAACCGGGGTCCCATAGGTGGAAGGCAAGGCAAGATACCACTACGCCAACATGATCGCCCATTATGTTCAAATGTTGACTTTAGGGTTTGATAAAAATCTTTCAATTCTGTTGAGTATGAAAGTATTACCCATCAGAGCAAATAAAAGCAGTTTAAATGTGTCACTGAGTAGAAAGCTTTTATCTCGTAATGAGATTCTGGTCTTGTACCAAATTTTCTGGTCCAGTACAATTTTCGAGTTGGATGCTGGCCCTACAGGCTTGTGGAGTTGTTCACCAAATTCGAGCCCTGCATTATGAACTACATGTAGGCGAAGGTGGTTATGCGCATTGGGTGTACCTGGGCAGGACTTATCATTTGAGATATTTGAAAAGACTCCTCCTCCAACTTCCCAGCATGCAATGGAAAAAAAAGGTCAAAGTTTGTTAACGAAGATAGTCTTTGAGGAAATTGCCACCAAGGAAAGTTGAGAAGAGATGCCACTGGCTCTTTATAGATAAGATGAAAACTAAGCAGACAAGACATCACTAAAAATGAGCAATGAACTAAAATGTACATGTAATATAAGGTCAAAGCCAGAGGATGAAAATGTTCTCCTTTTTTGGCGAGAAAAATAGCTACGGGTGCACCCCACTACATAAGAAGTCCTTTACAGCAACACAAGCTAAATGCTAAATATTCAGAAAGGACTTCCAGCATGTCCAAAGCTTTAAAAGTTTCACAGCCTTTTGAAATAAAAAAACGCACATGTGCAGTAACATCCAAACTTCAGATTCCTTTTTTCAATTTGATCGGGCCAGGAATTTCATCTTTGAGAGGGAAAGGCCATTTCCACTTTTATTGGAAAATCTTAAAGTCTATGGAAAACTTTTTGAAGGGGCACCAAGGGCCAAGACAAGGGGCAACAACAAAAGGCCATGGCCCCCCGTAGCCTCCGTGTAATTCCAGGCCTGTTTGATGGTGGTTGTCTATGGCTTCTTGAGCTTTGCCCGCCACACATAAAAACACCACATCAAGAGTGACAATTTCCAAAAAGAAAAGCGGCCATCTTAGAAAAGGGGTCCTAAACATGTGAGCCAAATAGAATACATTTTTTTAGGGTATAACTAGTACCCAAACTACCCAAATAAACGAGCCAATAAACCCGATAATGGACCTAAAAGTAAAAACCTTTAAATGAAGATGAGTAGAGAACCTTTTCGAAATGTCAAGAGCACACTGGCTCTTTTCAGAGCCAACACTCCACCTCCCAGAAAAACCTTATAGTTACTTCTTACCCTCAAATCTGTCATTTTACAGACATTTTTGGAGGTGCTCCAAAACTGTTAATGGGGCCTGGAGCGTTGAATCAGTCACTGATTTGTTTAGTTGGATGCACCCCTATGTGGTTGCACTGTACACAACCTTCATACATATATTGAAACTTGAGCAGTCTGAGCAGAACATGTTTGATTGTTTGTTTGTTTTTTTGACTGAGACAAGTCACAAGAAATTTGAGGATGAAAGTCAGATATTAAAACTATCAGCGACCATCTACAAAGTGTATTGAGAAAAGATGAAAAGTTGATAGAGTTGATGTTATTTGTGGCCGAAATTTACCTGTAAGGGTCCGTCCACGTCCTAGAAAAAAATGAAGACAAATGGAAACAAACAAAAACATAATGTGCATGGGGGATGAATGAGTTTGGAAACATGACAATCATTGCACGAGCTTGGGTCTTCGAGATGCTAGATGGCAGCAGACTTTACGAGGGAAAAACAATCTGCCCCCCCCCCCAAAATCAAAAAGGTTACTTGCCCAAAATTTTAGCATTTTTTAGCAGCCAAAATGTTGCTACACATAGACTGGCCAAGTCTCACTCAGAGTTCCACATTGGGGAACCTTGTGTGTGCACATACAATCACACATACTTCCGATGCTGGCGAGAGACTTCACCATAGTCTATTACCTAACATCTCAGAGCCTCCGAGGTGAGTGGTTGAGGTGAATGGTTCAGAAAAAAAGAGGGTGTGGTGGTTCGGGGGCTGGGAAGGCACGGGTAGGTGTTGTCTTGTTGAAAACTGTAGGCCCTGCGCTTAAGCTGTTTTGCTAAGTTTTCTTTTGCTTTTTTGCTAGTAAACTGTGAGTTTTACTCGCCTTAAGGAAGTTTTAGTAGTTTTTTGGCATAAATGTATCTTTTTTATATATTAACGATGATGATCACAACCAGTTTGTTAGACAAACAAGGTTGCATTCACCCACTCAACACATTTTTAAAATGAATTGGTCACACCTGAAAAAGAAGAAATATGACAATTATAAATAAGTAGGTTGCACAGTTTTTTCGTAGTAGTCCACAGGCCAAGTTGAGGAGTGGTGTTTACAGTCAATATCTTTGTTCAGGGGGCGACTGCCACAGCTAGACACATGTAGCTCAGTTGTTAGAGCACCGGCACGTTAATCCCGAGGTTGTAGGCTCAACTTCCGCTCTAGTCAAACTTTCTTTGCTCAACCCCAAAATAATTACAATTCACACAATCAGTTTCGCTTGCGTTTTATTATTTCAAATTATAAAAAGTCACTTTTAAAACGACTACTAGATTTCCGGTATCGGGGTGATTGTGGAAGTGCCTACATGACCTCGATGACGTTCAATGCAAAAAGGAGGTACCTTCGTCTCCATTGGACCTTGCTCGAAATCATCATCGCTGTTGTCCTCCATCGAACCTGGTGGGGAATTCCCTCTCTTGCCGCTGGTGTGCAGACTACTCCCACGAGCTGTAAAGATAGCGTGAGAGGGTACCAATGAAGCATATATCAGAAAATGCTCACGTTGCATGTCCACTAGAAATTTACTTTTAAGACCTTGTCATTTTGGCTGGCAAACTTTCCCCACTAAACAACATTTTTTCGGCGGGAAGCAAATTTGTGCACTTACCAGCAATGTGGTTTATTTCATAAAGCTGTTCGGCAGGAAATATTACTGAAAAGCTTTGTTTGTTGTAAAATGCAATATTTCACAGGGTGCCAGCCATGCGCAATGAACAATCCATCATACTTTAGCTACTTATACTAAATTCTTGCAGTCCATGCAACAATTTTTGTTGACGCTCGCTATACAAGCTTTAAGAAATTGAACCAAGATCGTCAGGGTCAGGATCAGGTCATACACAGTAACAGACTGAGTGACAGACAGGGTGGCAGACAGGGTGGCAGACAGGGTGACAGACAGGGTGATATAGTACCTGGGAGAGTACCAGGTTGTCTGGGGCTTGGCGTATACTGAGATGCAACTTCCTCAGCGTCCGGTATCTCTAATGATTCATCATAAGGTTGGTTCGTCACAAGTGTTGTCTGAAGAAATAAAACAATCCAAATATAAAAGTACACAATCTCAGGTATTAAAAGTCTGATTAATACTGATACTGACGACTGATAGTGATACTCTGTTTAAATTAAAGAGACATGGATTAGGGCTCAAATTTTACACAGAACCACAGGCCCGAGGCCAGTGGGCTCATGATGATGATGGGGCAAGTTCAGCTCTCTTGTACTTTTCAATAGACTAATTATTTATAACTTACTCTGTGTAATATCGTGTTCAAATTTTGACTTGGTGAGTCTGATAAAATACCTTTCATTTTCTATTTAGTAATGACATTATACTTAATACTCATAGTCATAGAGACAAAAACTTAAACTTTCTCTTATTAGTCTTACAATCATTGTTCGTTCAAATAACAACAATTAAGTGTATGTTCATCGATGTCATTAAGTTGTTTTTTTTCTCATTTTAATTGTGGTCTTGTAAACAATTTTATGTTACATTTATGATTTAGTAATTACAAGTTTACAATGTAGGGACTTTTCCCAGAACACTCAATTTATTAGTCAAAGTCAATTTTTTATTTTATTATTTTTTTTTTTTACATCACAATTTGTAATTGATTGATTTTATAGCCAAATGATGACAGTCTGTCAGAAGTAGCTATTAACATTTGCACAAATCGGTAGTTTTTAAAAGTGTTATTTTTGCAGTTGAAAATAACAATGCAAACTCGAAAATGGTGTCACTGTCAGTTTGGATACAAATGAAATAGTTGTGTACAAAATCCTAGCAACGGCAACAATCAATCTTCGTGCGATCGGTAGCCACTACAATTCACCCGTTTTTGTATTCAAGTTTTCCCCTAACCAACCAAATAAACACGTCCAGAAGCATCTCAGAATTTAACATATTCATGATACAAGATATATTTTTCTACAATGTCCGAATAAATAGTGAAAAAAATACTTACACCTCGTCTTTCTTCGTCGGAATCATCCGCCATCAGAGGAATGTGTTACTAAAATTGAGATAGTCAGTTATCCTGGTGATAAGTTGATCTGGATTACCTGCCAATACATACTAATTATTTGGAAATAAGTACAATAACCAGACTATTCTACAAGATCTCGCGATCTTTCGACAAAATTGGGGAATCTCCGGGATTTGAAACATTTTCACTGGTACTTTGTACTCCTCATTCGCCGGTAACCGGTGCTGTAAAGTGTAAAGTGATGTGAGAGTTAATGGTAAAAATTTACTAATTTTCTTTAATGACAAGGTGGTAGTCAAGTGGTACATGGTGTGGTGGTCAATGTGTGTGCATTTGACATTACGGTGATCTTTGGACTCACTGTCATGACACATAATCCCTTCGCCCAAAAGACAAACAGTGTCTGAGAGATGGCACAGAAACAACACAGATCATTACTTAATGCAGGCGCACTCCTCGATTTTGCTCAGAAACTCGGTAGCAAAGATCGCCGGGCAAGCAGTGGCAGTCCGGCCGGGTCGCAAACTCCAACAAGCCACAACGAACTTCCAAGTCCAACAGCCTCTGACCCGGGCCCTGCAATAGCCGGTCAATTTGCTGCAAACTCGGATAATGTGTCGAATTCACCGGCTTCTGGAGATGCCTTTGATGAGCATGGAGAAGAGGCGGCCTTGGTGCTGACAAGTGGCGAGATTTCCCGTCTTTCTAGCTCCCCAGTTGCAGCCACTCCATCAGCTGGTCAACTGCGGTCACCGGAAACAGCTGGGCCTGTCGCCGTGCAAGGCCAGCGAGAAACAGTATCACCGGAAGGTCGAGTTGACTCCTTGTCCGGGTCATTGCCTTCTCAAAGTGGATCTGAACTATCTTTGACTAGTGTTGGGAACAGAAGTTCTGGAAGTCCACCTGTTGTTGTTGTAGTTGGCGAAAAGGAGGACCTGGAAGAAAGGTAAACAATAAAAATAATGAATCAAGTTAGATTCTATAATATATTTTATAAGCAATGACATTATGACTGAGGTGAGTGAGATGAGATGCTAACAAAAGTAATGTAAAAAAAATATTGTTACTGTTATTTTAAAGTGTTCACTTAATTTATAGCTTAAACTAAATTGACAATATTCTGCCTAAATTGTTATGTTCTCAGCATTAAATCAGGGTTTAATATTGTTTAAAAAAAGCACAATCTAACGTTAGCACAGTTACTTTACATGAAATTACAATTATAATATAAGAAGTGCATTTTAACGCAAAAACACATTTAAAAAAAAATACAAAATGGAAGAAAAAAGTTTACGTATTGATTATACTTTGATGTTTATAAAATTTGAAACAGGAAATTGTGTGACTGTAAACCTTGCTCAAGGCAGTCACTCTACATGTAAGTCTTATCTTTTACAGTTCCACGGCGCCGACAATTGGTCATGACGGTTCAAAGTCTTTCTATTTTGCACTTTGTCATGTTTTGTACTAGTCTGTTTGATAATATCATGGAGGTGATAATATTAATCCCTTGTGTTTGTCTGTGAAAAAAGCGAGAACTATTCTAGAGTAATTACAGAGTATCTCACAACTTGTTCTCATCAGAATGGTTCACTCAGGCTTACTGCAGTGTTCTCCGTTAAATTTAACACTGGTCCACTGGCCATCTAAGACAGCTGGTTCTGCCTAAATTGTTATGTTCTCAGCATTAAATCATGGTTTAATATTGTTTAAAAAAAGCACAATCTAACGTTAGCACAGTTACTTTACATGAAATTACAATTATAATATAAGAAGTGCATTTTAACGCAAAAAAACAGTTAAAATTTAACTGGTCCGCAGGTCTGCGGACCAGTTAAAATTTCCCTCCAAGTGGTCCAGCTGGCTAGTCCAGTGTTGGTTGAAAAGCATTCCTATTTATAACATATGGACTGGTGAAAAAGCTGACAGACTCAATTATAGACAGACTAGTAGACTGGTGTAGACTGGTCCCCTGTCTTTTTGTGTAGACTTGTCCCCTGCCAATCCAAAGCACAAAACGTAGCTAAGCACAAGAAAATGATGCTTACCTGAATAAAGTTACCAGCCAAAACACCATGTCACATGATGTACCAACTGTAGCTTGTATCCCAGCTTATTTTTGCTCGGCAGAAAATTGTTTTAAAGCAATTTTTTACTGAGCGCTTTAAAAGCAGCTCTATGAAATTTTGCCTTGAAGGCGACTCAGGCCTTGGTCTTTGCCTAGGGGCCCCTTTAAAACTTTCCTATAGACTTTGAAGGTTTTTCGATGAAAAAGCCCAAGTTGCAAAATGAAAAGTGATCTTGCCCTGGACTCAAAGATGAAATTCCAGCCCTGCAACTCCTCATGGTTCGGATGATCTCCATGTTTTACATTTGCAGTGCTCTTGGTTTGTGTGCCATTGGAAACTAAAAAAAACTTGCAAAAACAGTATTCATGTTCTAGGCAGTTTCCTTGTTGTGTTAGACATTTTTGTAAAGTTTCATTGTATTATCAAACTCAGGCATGTGATTTCTTCAGATTTTGTCTTGATTTCAGGATTTTCTCAAAATCTCTTTTAGCCTTCAATTGTACATGTTACTCCATGATACACAAATGTACGGTACCTGTATGTTCATTTTCGGTACCTTATGGAGGCCAAGGACATAACAAACAAGGGAAAAACAAAAGGTCTCCACATGGAAATTCTAAAGACCGGGGTGCTCCACAAGGAAATTTATGTACAAAGTCATGGGAAACTGTTCAGTGCAGGGGACAAAAGAAAGAACAAAAGAATGCTCCACAAGGATGCATTTTTTAGAATATGTGTAGTTTTGTGTTTCTGGTGTTGCACAGGAGAGTCTGTTAAACTCCTGAGTTGTAACATCTGGAAGGTTCTTGGTGTTACCCAGGCCTGCAAGACATTAACTCAATGATTTTTCACATTCATCACTAGGGCTCGACAAATTAACACTAGGCCGCAGGCCCGAGGGCCAAGGCCAGTGATTTTAGCATCAGGCCAGTAAACTAAAAACTGGGCAAGCATGGTGGTCTTGTGTTCTTCATTTGAATAATGATCTAGACTAACAGCAATATCTGTGGGAAAACAAATGTTGACAAGGAATCTAACAATATCTTTCCAATCTTCGGAGTGTCAAAGTCTGAGACACAAAGACAAATGAGATCTATGTATGTACATTGTACAACATGTATGTACGTGTAGATCTGTTTTAAGTGCCTTTTCAACTCATTTTGATATTGGTCTTGATATTCTGGTCTAACTGTAAACATTTTGAGCTAATGTACAAGCCCTACAGTCAAGTACAAGGCTCTACTCATCCGTTGCTTGTCTTACTAAATGTTGTTCTAAAGTTAAAGTTCTTAAAATCTGCTAAAATACATCAATCCTGTTGAGCACTGTAGTAATTTCCTACCAATATGAGACAAAGCGATAATCTTCTCAGCTGTTTTAAATAATAATAAAAATGATACTGGGTTCATCGTGCTTTATCACACCCCTGGGGGATAAGCAAAGCTGCATATATTTTTTAACTATTGTACATAGTACGAGACCCAGGGTTCTCCCCATGTACAAGCTAGCGTATTGGGCTGATACGCACGAATTGTGTGCTACTGCTATTACATTATATGCACACATTTCGGCCGATACGCCAAAAAAATAAATAAATAAATAAATCACAACTTTTTGTTTGTCTTTTTCATAAAAAAAAAATAGATAAAAAAAATAGAGAGATAACCAACAATAACCAACAAATAACAATACTCCAGATTACACGTGTAGTAGACCTTTTAAAACAGTAGAGCTTTTAAAGTAGCAAACATTCTGAAGTTGTTGTTTCAATTCAGCAATTCAGTGTGCTTCGGTCAAACATCAACAAAATTTTGTCCAGAAATGAATGCCACCACAGTTTTGGAAAAACCTGGGGAGAGCCCCGAGACCCATTTATTTATGTAGAGGCACAGGAAGGAGGCTTGCCCTCTAAATAAAAGGATGAGTAAGATACTGTACAGCAAAATCCACACAATGATATAGTAAATATAAACTGATCTCCTGCACTTTACTCATGTTAATTGATTTTAATCCCCTACAATCAATAGCACACAATACAAAAATAGCACTTACTGTACCACAGCCACTATTTTATGTGAAGGGCAAAGGGTCAACACGGGGCTGGCTACTTACACTAAGTTTACAATATTCGATTCAGCTAGCCCTAAAATTGACAATATTTCTCTGATATAAAGACGTTTTTTTAAACCAAATAATGCTCACAGAGAGCTGTAGGACGATATCCATCCAAAGTAAACACAGGCTGCAAAATAGAGCTAAATACCCACAGAAAATAAATGTGTGCTCTTTTGCTCGAAGCTAAAATGGGAAAAGATTGGAGACCCAAACTTTAAAACTTCTTATTGTAATTACAATGTATACACATAATATGATAATTACAAAGTTGGATCAGACACTTGAACACTGAGGGCGCAATTTGGTTCCCTACACTTAGCACCTCATATCATGCATGGTTTACAAGGTGCTGTGATGCTTTCAGCAGCCAGTGCAGGAAACATCGGCCAAACCCCTTCTCTTAGCGATGAAAGTGTAACAGGGTTCTTTTGCGTGCATTACACCTCACAGCAAACAGTTACAACTTTACATCCCATCCAAAGAATGCAGCAATACATACATTGTAAAAGTGTCTTGCTTTTAAATGAGATAATTGTCAAGACCTGGACTCGAACCCACACTCTTCTGATTAGAAATGTTCATCAAAGTTTGAGCCCGCTGCACTTGACCGCTCGGCCACAACACGCCACACCTATAATTTACAGTGTGTACATGTACGTTACAAATAAAGCAAATAAATCATTATGTTATTTCTACAGTTGCTAAAAGTCCATGGATGACGGGAAACTAAGTTGTGAAACAGTGAACCTGGGCTAATGAAATACATAGTACACTGTACCAGAGCTTGATTTTTACACTGGACCGCAGGTCCGAGGCCAGTGGTTTTAGTGTCAGGTCCGAGGCCGTTTGTTTTAGTGTCAGGCCATTAAACTTATGACCGGACAAGTCCAGCGGTCTTGTGTTTTTCCATTTAAAATAACAATGTACCTCACTGTGTAATATCTTGACCAGCAACAAATTATGTTCAAATGTTGACTTTGAGTCTGTTAATTCTATTGAGTAATGAAGTACAGCTGAATACCCCAAAAGACAAAATATGCGATAAATCTTCTCTTACATTTCTTAGTGCAATTATTGTTCAAGTAAAAACTTTAAAATGTACGCTGTCAAGAAGTTTTTTTTGTTTTTTTTTCTTCTCACATTTGATTCTGGTCTTGTATAAAACTTTCTGGTCCAGTAAACCTTTTGAGACTACAAGCCCTTTCGGTCCTGTGGGTTTTGTTCCCCAAATTCAAACCCTGTGTAGTATAGTGCCTTTAAAGTCGTCCATGTGTGTACATGTAGGCCAGCAACTGAAAAGGGGGCACTTACAGTGTACATGTACATGTATGGGATAGCCTGGCCAGTGCCTCTACTGCTAGACAATAGTGTGGAACCAAGGCCACACTGTATACAAAGGAGAGCCTAGAAGCTCAGATGAGAGGAATAGGCCCCTGCTATGAATATCAAAAAGTTGTTGGGCCTATGTTAACAATGATCATTAAAAAACAAAAAAAACAGTCTGCACTGTTAGTTGGGTCTGCACTGTTACTTGGGTGTTGTGCATTCATCGTGTTCCTACGTTTTGAACGGCAGACTGTGGTCAACCTTTCTACATACATGTACATGTACCCACTAAGGTACTGGACATACCTTATCATTGTTGTATTAATTTGTTTCGTTTTTAAAATTCAAAAAAATAGTTAGTGGCCTGACGTTTCGACCCTAGCAGAGTCCTTCTCGAAGGCTAAAAGGCTAATTTTAGCCTTCGAGAAAGACTCTGCTAGGGTCGAAACGTCAGACCACTAACGATTTTTTTGCATTTATACCATATAGGTCCTTTTGGTTGGTAAGCAGTTTGCAACAGCTAATTCTATTTTTCGTTTTTAAAATTCCTGATACTCTTTTCTGATAGTGGTTCAGAATTTGCCCTCAACTTTGTCAACGATCAGCCATAAACTTGATACTAATCAATTGTCCTGATGAATGTTATTTGTGATTTGTCTGGAAACTGATAACTCCTCCCCCCCCTTTTCCACTAACCCACCGATCCCCATCAAATCAAACCACACCCCCATGTATTGTTCAATTTACATTGTGTATGACTGATACACATTGTGTATGAATGCAAACCCCGCCCATTCCCCCCCCTCCACACACAAACATACTGCAGTGTTGTGTGTACTATGTTTAGTATTCTAAAACACTAAAACGGGATCAATCTACATGTACATTGTACATATATAATAGAGGTCAAGAGACCGCTGTGCGTATTCGAACATACCCTATGTACATGTAGTACCCATAGAAGTGCGCAAGTTTGTTTTCTTCACTCGCCAGAGCAGATGTCAAGTTAGGTGGGACCAAAGTGGTCCCAAAACAGGGCTCGAATTAAACACTGGACCACTGGCCCGAGGCCAGTGATTTTAGCATCGGGCCAGGGAAACTCATCACCGGACAAGCCTGGTGGTTTATGTTAATTTTGCATCGTGGATTAAAGAATATCAATTTTGGTTTTTACCCTACACCGATGTGTGTTAGCACTGTATACTCGGTACTTTCCTGAGTTCTGTGAAAACAAATCACAGGCGTATTACTCGGGTGAAGGTCGTGGGTTCGAATCCCACCCGAGTAATATGCCTGTGATTTTTTTCACAGAACTCGGGAAAGTACTGAGTATACAGTGCTAACACACATCAGTGTACAGCATGGTAAAAACCAAAATTAATAAAAAGCCTGGTGGTCTTGTGTTTTTTCTATTGAAGAATAATAGGCTAACTCAGTCAGGGCTCGAAATTTACACTGGACCACAGGCCCGAGGCCAGTGATTTTAGCATCGGGCCAGTAAACTTACGACAGTACAAGTCCGGCTGTCTTATGTTTTTGAATTTAACAACACCTCACTGTATTATTAATTTAAACTGATAAATTGTGCGTAAATCTTTCAATTCTGTTGAGTCTAGATGAATTACCCATAAGCAAATTGAGATAAATCTTACTCTTAATAATGTTCCAAAAACAGCTCAAACAACAGTCCCAAAACAGCTCAAATGTGAAACTGTGTAATAAATAGTGTTCTTCTCATTTTGATTTTGGTCTTGGTAACAAATTTTCTAGTCCAGTAAAAGTTTTGAGCTGCAAGCCCTGCAGTCTTGTGGATTTTTTCCCCAAAACAGGATGTTAATATATTTTTTTTAATTACCATGTACCTTCTTTGTACGAGAACAAATACAAAGACTTAGACAATAGTATCAGGCCTGGTTGTATTTGTGCACATTATATGGATATGATTAGAAGAAGAAAACAATGGATTGAACTTTCACGAAATGTTCACATACTTTTGTACGTAATTTGTGTTTTGCTCTTAAGGACAAACTTGTGAAAATTGTCGAGTGAATCTACCACTTTAAAGTTACTATCATGTAAGTATACTGGTACATAGAAATTAATACACTGTGTACTGAGCTTACGATATTGCAGTAGTCATAAAATAGAGAACTCATAAACATTTATTTGAGCAGTTCTTTTGTCACGTGTACAGTTAGCGATGACAGTGCATCCATGCGTGTCGATAATTTGTATACAATTTTTTATTATTATTTTTTTTCCCCCTTTTTCATTTTATTGTGTCTGTTGTATGCTGGTACATGTATAGTAGTCAGTAGGAAATTCACTGTATACCGGATACTGTATTTAAAGTAATGGGAGTGCGTATCACTGTTCATTTAGATTTTATGGAGCTGGTAGCATGGCGTATGGATGCGTGTTTGGCGGCACCTTCCTTTAATTTTGTGACAATCTACTGAAACTAACAGGGTCTTCTTTTGTCATTGTTTGGTCACTTTCTGTTGCGGTGAGTAGCTCATAGTGGATTGTAGATTTGTATGCCTACATGGCCTACTGTTTGTGTTTGTGTACGCGTTAAATTGATATTTTATGTATTTAAAAAAAAAAATTATTTTAAAAATTGTATATTCATTTGTAATGTAATGTTCAGCTTAGTGTTAAATATGGTTGCTACAATTGCAGTTTCATATCCAATATTATCAAAAGGGAGTCGTCAGAAAAATATGTACATGTATTACATTTTATTTGAGAAAATCAATAAAAGTACACAAAAAAACTCTTACTTTTTGTATTTTTTTGCCGGAAGATTACATAAATGAGACAAAAAGCACGCTTGATCAATAAACTCCAATTACCAGGAGCTCCAGAAATGCAATCTACAAATTTCATGCAGTAGTGTACACTTCAAACTGCACTAACAATCTTTTACTGTCTGACTGTAGTCGGTAGTCCTGAGTCGACTGCTTACACAAAACACAGTCAACCCTCCTACTGTCTGACCATTCAATATCATCCAGTCTGCGGTTTAAAGCCAACCTGCAGTCAGGAGTGATTGCATACACCATGTACATGTATACAAGTACATGTATGTACATTGTGTACAGTCAACCTTTCCACTGTGTGACCAATTGATATCATTCACTCTGGTTTGGAATGTTAGATCCGCTATGCCAGCCAACAATTGTGTGGTGAATGCCACTTCGCAGAACACAGTCAACCCTCCTACTACACTGTATCTGACCATTCATTACATTATCACCCATCCCAATGTGTGCTTTCAATGATAGACTATACATTTACAATGCCTGCCTGCAGTACGACGTCATGCAGTGAATGCATACGTACACAGTACACAGTCAACCCTCCTACTGTCTGACCGTTCATTACATTATCACCAAGTGTGTGGTTTTTAATGATCATAGATTATTATTTAAGAATGCTAGCCTGCAGTTTGACACCATGCATTGAATGCATAGTACACAGTACATTGTACGTGTAGTCAAACTTTAATTTGAGCATTCAATCCTTGCAAGGGATGGTTTTTTTAGTTTGATTTATTTGCAGTAAACCAGGGGCCTGTGATGTCATGTGGTGAATGCATTGTAATAGTTACACACACAAAGGTCTGTGCACAGTGTGCCACCACACAGACAAGGTGTACAGACGTTTCAATATGTAGACATTTTTAACTCGCTTGAAAAATTGTTTTCAAGAGCGTGAATCATACAATTCATACAATCGATCTTGTGTTTATTGTATTTTTTTATTTGTATTTTATTGTACATGTAAACCTTACCACCCCTACCCGTCAAAGTCAAGCAGCATCTTTTGTTTGATTCTGTTTGTTTTGAAGTTAGTTTGAAGACTGTATGGGTACAGCGACTGAATTGCATCCTGGGATCACGCATTATACTAGGGTTTGCAATTAACTTATTTAGTGACTGGCGGGCAGGGCCAGTTAGCTTGTCATTTCACTAGTCCATCACCTTTTTCACGGGTCTATGGTAGGGATGCTTTTCAACACTGAACTAGCCAGCTGGACCACTTAGAGAATTTTGGCTGGTCCTCTGGTGTTTTTAACTGCCATTTGGCTAGCAGGCAATTGTAGTGTGTTTTGAAGAAGAATGCTGCTTGCCTCTAACACAGTTTGGGTGTTGAGTTACTGAATGGTGTTGGACTGAGGACTGCATTAGTAAGCTGATCATGCTTTACATGGGATCAGGCATACCAGCAAAATCAGAGTCTTGAACAGTTTTGGGTGTTGAGTTAATGGTGTTTGGACTGATATGAGGGCTGCATCAGTATTAAATGATAATGCTTTACTTTGGAACAGGCATACCACCGTAACCAGAGTTCAACCATTTGGGTGTTAAGTTACTGAATGGTGTTGGACTGCAGAGGAATTCTTGTAAACTGGTCCTGCTACATGTACATGTGTACGATCAGGCACACCACCATAATCAGAGTGTAACAGTTTGGGCAATGAGTTACTGAATGGTGTTGGACCATCTGGTCCTTGCTCTATGGTTTTAAAACTGAAGGACTGCACAATCAGTAAACTGATCATTACCAGGGCTTCGATTGGGGGAAAAAAAACCACAAGACTGCAGGGCTTGTACATTGTGGCCCAAAAACTTTTACTGGACCAGAAAAGTTGTTACAAGACCGGAATCAAAATGAGAAGAACACTCAACACAGTTTCACATTTGAGCTGTTTTTGGATCAAGCACTCTTAAAGAGAAGTTCATCTGATTTCTCTTATGGGTAATTGTACATGTACTAACTCAACAGAACTGAAAGGTTATTGTATTTTTCAGGATAAATTAAAAATGCAATGGGGTGTTATTATTCAAAATCACAAGACCGCCGGACTTCGGTCGTATGTTTACTGGCCCGATGCTAAAATCACTGGCCTCTGCAGTCCAGTGTCAATTTTTAGCCCTGCATACTTTTTTATGTGTATTTTGCATGGGGTCAGGCAAACCACCATAATCAGACTCCAACAGATGTGGATGTTAAGTTTACCTATATAGTGTTGGATTGTATTAAGAGTGCAGAAACCTAAGGGTGGTGGTCTGTGCAAGTTTAGTGGTTGAGTGGGTTCAGGTAAGCTTCCTGTGGCCTTGACAGTGAAATTTATTTCCTCAGAAGTTTCACTTTTTTACCGTTTATTGTCATGGTTTTGATAATGATGACATCCAGTTTGTCACTTCCATCATGAAAACTCGTAAAGCTAAGTGAACGAACAGTGGTGTACATGTATGTATTTTTTTTTTTCCCAAGTGAGCTTGTATATTGTCCCTTTTTCTAACCAATCCTACATAAAAAACATTGTAGTCACCATGCTCACAGTTAAGCCACACTTGGACCATTTACATGCACTATGCACAGTATATTGTGTAATTTAACTCTGCGTGACACGATCAAAAAAAAATCACACCATTTCGCCATGCCTTACTTTTTGAGTAACATTTCTGTGAAGAACCAAACCACTTTTAAATTACCCAATCACTTTTAAATCAGCCACAGCATTAGATATAGACCCTTTTGACTAAATAAAATCAATTCAAGCAAAATTGCATTTTGAGATGAGCCCACATGTCTCTTCCTGCCCAATCAACCATTTCTTTGACTAACGCCCTTTGTTTACACAACTTAGCAAGGCTGAGTAATTGCTGTACAATTCCTATGGGAATTCCTGGAGAGCGGGTCAATGTTGAATTGAGTTAGTTACAAATAAACCCCGGGTAGTGATAAGACATTTGGCATGCTATTTGGCTAGGTGCAGTTGTGGAACTTGGAATTTTTTTTTATTTTGGGGGAAAAAAATGGCGGACTAATTACTTTTTAATTAAAAATTGTTACTCAATAAGTGAGCGATGGTGTCACGGAGGGTTAAGGAGTGATCATTCTATAGTCTAAACTACACACACATCTATCCTAGTCCAGTTGTCATTGGTGGAACACGCGTGTACAGTACGTACATTGTATACTTCTGCCATGCTCCAAAATTTTATGTTGGAGTCCAATATGGATGTAGTTATTTGGCGCTTGGCAGCGTCGGTTTTACATGTAAAATGATCGTTTCCCACCTGTTTGTTGAAATGTGGCAAGGCCATTAAAGCCATATATTGTCGGACAAGGTTGTTTGAGTCATTCTACTCATTGGTTAGAAGTGTGGGTGTGGAAGAGTTTCCGTGACTACATTTTGTTTTTAAATTGTGAAAAAATGTAAAATGACGATTGATGTGTGAGTTTGTAGTAAAACTAATTAGTACATGTACATGTGTAATAGTGAATGCATATAATGTAATTATCGTTCTTGCATGGCAGAATATCACAAACGCTGTTTGTCATAAAGATGATATTGTCGGGAGCCATTTTATTGCTTTTACAAAGGCCTTGAAAAAGTACTTTATATGCCTAGAAGAAGGGCATAGAGCTTTATGCCCATCCGGGCACACAGAGACAATGGTCTACCAATGTTCTTTATTGCCCCATAACTTACATGTCTTTTATTAAATAATAATAATAATGATAACAAAAGATCTTACAAAATGTGTATAGCGCAGAATCCTCCTAAAAAGACGCCTAAGGCGCTTCACACAAACGATAAAAGTAAGAAATAAAAATGCACAATGTATATTTGAAACTACTGAAAAATTTACTATAACTTTAAAATACAAGCAAATGACAAGAGTACAAGACTGTATGTGTGTTGTACTGTACACATCCATTTTAGCATCAAGTGCATTGTACAGTGTAATAATATTATTAATGGACACTTTACTCTCTGTATGGCACTGATGTCCGTCATCACTCATGGTGCATTTAATAGCATCATTACCAACTGTCTCATCACCATTCATCCCTTAAATCATGTCTTACTTGTAGCTCACTGGGAACTCACTGGGAGCTCACCGGGAGCTCACCGGGAGCACACTGGGACCTCACTGGGACCTCACTGGGAACTCACTGGGAACTCACTGGGAACTCTCTGGGAGCTCACTCCAGAGGAGTTTTTGCAGCCTGCACTACCAAGTGCAGTGCACACCCGTGTTCAATCGGTTAGACTGCCGGGCTTGCAATCACAAGGTTGTGGGTTCGAATTTGGCCAAGCTAACCCGAGCTGCGTTCACAATGTCTAGAATAAGCATTGTTGTGTAGTTGCTGAATACCATTTTTTTGAATTGTGCAATTTATCATACCCTGTACATGTACACATGTAGGCGTTAAAAACCAATGTGAGTAGGAAAGAGATTGGCTGTTTGAGAGCTTGGTGTTTTTATCCTCATGTGGAGTTTTGCCAAGCTCCCTTGTTGGGAAGATCATCTGACCGTGACAAACAAACAGCAGACAGACAAACAAAAAGCAAACACGCCTCAAGCTAAAAATCAATTACAGGAACCCATTTTGGTCCTGGGTGAAAGAAGAACAGAGTATACTCAGGGTTTTGTCCTTAACTTTCTCTGCGACTAGCCAGCGGGACCAGTTAGCTTTTATGTCATACCAGCTATTTTACTAGTCCAAAGACCTACATGTAATTCATATTTAAATTTTGAGGCTCAGGCCTTGAAATAATCCGCGACACCCACAGCAATTGCCGTGGTGCCCTTTGCAAAGTTCCAATACAAATTTACATTTTCCTAAGAATAGAAGTTTTGCCCCTTTTTACCATGAGGAAAATTGCCGTGCCCCTTCAAGAGCGAAGTTCAAGGCCTGGATTGCTTTTCAAAACTTAACTAGCCAGCCGGACCACTTGGAGAGAATTTAGACTGGTCCTCGGATATTTTAAACTGGCGTTTGGCCAGCGAACCACTGTTTAAGGGAGAACAATGGTCATGTAATAGTCTCGCTCAAGGGCACATGGATGGGATTGGAACCCCACACCCTGAAACTGAAGCCTTTGCCCTCAGAGCGTGAGTTCAGTGCCCTCGCACTAAGTTTGTCTGTTACACAAGGAAGAGGGAGAGGCATGCAGTGGGCATGTTTAAATGCACATTAAAGGTATTAAAGCCTGCTGGATTGGTAGAGCTGACAAAATAGTCGCAGTATTCATGTTTTGTGTGATACATAAAATAACAATAAACCTGCGAAAATTTGGACTTATTGGGTGTGTGTCAGGAGAAAACAGTGAAAAACCATGCACTGATTCAAACACATTAGGTCCTTAATTTTGGTTGCAACCGAAATCAGCTGATTGCTGTTTTTTAAATGTAAAAACAAATAATTAAAAAAATACCACTTTGAAACTTTTCTTGTAGAGGTTTTCAGAAATATGACTTCATACTATACATGTACATGTAAACGTTATATCATAGGGAATTATTTCCCAGGAAAAAAAATGGTTCCAGTATGAACTTCATAATCTGTAGGCTTTCAGACTCAATTTTTAAACAATTTAAACAATCCTGTACAACACCTTGAAGACGTCATTTGTAAACACATTTAATTGATTTCACAATTTAATTGTGGCTAAGATCCTCTCAGTTGGGGGTCTCCTGACTCTCCTCCTTTGTGAGGAGAAAGCTGAATTCATGCTGTGCCGGGCGAAGTCTAGGATAGAAAATGACGATGCTACATAAACAGTGACTATGCAACAAGGTGAAAGTGTAGTTGATATCTGGCGTGTCGTGGCCGAGTGGATAAGATCACTGGACTCAAGCTCTGGTGTTTCTGATCAGCAGAGTGTGGGTTCGAGCCCCGGTCGTGACACCTGTGTCCTTAAGCAAGACACTTAACCATGATTGCTTCGTCCTTCGGATGGGACGTAAAGCCGTTGGTCCCGTGTGTTGTGTAACGCACGAAAAAGAACCCAGTGCACTTATCGAAAAGAGAAGGGGTCCGCCCCGGTGTTCCTGGTTTGATCGGCTGCATATTGCGCCACAGCACCTTGTAAACCATTACAAGGTGCTATGTAAAGGAGTAGGTCTCATACTTCAAACGTAGCCCCAAAATACCTTGCAGGAAATACTGAATGTTAAGCGCTTAGAGGCTGGCCTGCAGTAGGCGCTATACAAATACAATATATTATTATTATTATCTTTGGTTCATGTACTTTGGATGACTGGTAACCAGCCAGCCAGCATGGGTCTCTCCTCAGAATAACATTTTTTGTGAGAAAATAAAAATTAGCTGATTGTAAACTGCTTGCCAACCCAAAGGACTTTCCATGCAAAACATGTTTCTAATACTGTAATGGCCTGACGTTTCAACCCTAGCAAAGTCATTCTCAATGGTTGAAAGGAGACTGACTCTGCGAGGGTCCATTAAAACAGATTGAACGTCAGGCCATTAACTATTATTTGGTTGCAATAAAACTTTCTCTACCTAGAAACTGAATATGATTATATCATGGATAACAAAATAATATCGCCCTTTTGTACACAACACGCACTATCATTGTTTGCAGCGACACTATAGCATGACGGGTTTACTTTTTACAGAGGGGTGTCTGTTTTTGATTTGGACTCCCGTCTTGAAGGGAAATTATAGTCTCCATGAATATTGGATGCATTAATAGAAGGTGAAATGGAATAATCCAGATTTCACCCCGTGATTATAAAATGCAACAATGAACAAACAAAATGGTTCTTTTTTTTAATTTTTTTTTAACTCTCACGTGCATCTCGTCATCTGAATTTGTTTTCACAATAAACCCTGATTAGACACAAAGGCTCGTCCACCCAACACTCTGAATTTTAAGATTAAAATAGTAGAAAAGAATAAAATATGTAGGCTTAGATATGCCTTTGAAACATGTGATTTGGGTTCAAACTTCACACAAAGGTATGGTTGCTTTGGAGCTGGAAGTTGCAAACTTTGGGCGTACAGCGAATTTAAGCAGAGTGTGTGATGCAAAGGCCCACCCACAGTATAGTACAATGAATCATGACAATTATGTTATGTGCTGTTATTATGACAGTTGTACATGTACATCACCTCATGGTTATGCATGAGGTGGGCGGAGCTTAGTTTCTCTGATTGGGTGTGGGACTGTGGTGGGTGTAAAGGTGTTGCATGGTCACCAGGATTGCTATGTAAAATTTTGTATTATAAGGCATTTCACTTCATGTTTAAATGCATGAAGAGGGAGGAGTCTTTATTCTACCTCCATGGTTTTAAACAGACTCGAATGTGCTATGCATACACTGTTAAATTTTACAATGTATGTACAGTAGTACATTGTTTTCTGTATCTAGAACACAGTTTAATCCAGTTTTGCTAAGGAGGTCTACCTTTTTTGTTACCTCAATTTTACTGAACATTCTTTTCAGATAATAGTTGTGTGCGTATTTAATGCATTTTTTAAACAGTTGTACCTGTTACTGGTTACTGGTCGGTTGTGTTGCATTTGCATACAGTTCTTTGTCAAGGCCATTTTCATTTCCCCGATGGGGGATCACAGTTTTATCTACCTATCTACATGTATCTACCGTCAACTACCATGTCATGCAAAGATTCTAGATGTGTTTCATATGGGCATCACATATTTTTGTGTCGATGATTAATCAAATGGGGGGGGGGACCTCTGAGAGGACCTTGTGACTTCTGGCAAATGTACTTCCTTCCAAGAACTGTCCTTTTTTCCATACAAAAACCTTCCAGGACAAACTTGGCCAGAATATGGAGGAAGTAATGGATCGCTGTACATGTCATGTGTACACAAATGTTCATATACATGTACATAAATGATTTTATTTGAACTTGATTTTGCCCTTACACTATTGTTTATAAAGCACTGTACAGCATACAGTGTATACGCAGTACTTTTTCGAGTTCTGCGAAAAAAATCCTTAAGGCATTATATATGCCGCGTTCTCCCTTAACAGTGGTCCACTGGCCCATTGCCAGTTAAAACACCTGAGGACCAGTCAGAATTCTATCCAACTAGTCCTGCCGGCTACATGTACATGTACTGTAGTTTATTGCTGAAGTCCCATCCTACATGTACTTGTAAACCACTTGATATTAGTTCAAGTTACAAGTCCCACGCTAATGACAATGTTAAAAGAAAACCTGAAAATATCGACCGGTGAAAAAACTGGCGGTCTAGTGACATGACAAGCTGACTGGTCCTGTGTAGGCTACATGTACATGTAGATGCTGAAAAAGGGCAAACACTAGGTCGGGTGGGATTCAAACCCACAACCTTTGCCATTCGAGAGCAGATGCGGTTACCAACTACATGTACATGTAGAACACCAAGATTGCCTGGTAGCTGGAGGAAGTTCCATCCGTTATTTTAGCAGTGGTAACCTTCAACAATTTACACACATCATCTACATGGTGTATTGGCCATTGGTAGTCATTGGATCCAATATATCTGTACTTACATGTAGTAAGTGTGGCATGTGTGTACCATACAGTGTAATTTTTCACATCAAGTCACGCTCACAGTCACACACACACACTCTGATTGTGAACGAGCAGCGGAGGTCACATGGTTTCCCCGGTATACTTTTTCAGTGAATACTTTCAGTACATACTGTATTATGTAGGCCCAGTTGCTTTTCATTTCACTGGTCCTTCAGCTTTTTGACTTGATGTACAGTAATACATAATTCCACACTGAATTGGCTAGCCGGACCACTTGAAGAGAACTGTGACTGGTCCTTGGGCGTACTGGCATTTTGGCCAGCTGAGTGCTATATAGGGAGAAAATGATAAGGTGGAATTTTCCTAAATGATGTGTCAGTCACAGTTACATGTATTGTGGTTAAAGTGAGTGGGTGTGTGGATGGAATTTTCCTCTCAGTGATGATGTCATAGTCACATGGCTGTGTTGTCTGTACAAAGCCGGATTGTTTATTCGGTCTTCTGTTGACTATTTTCAGGCAGGACAACTCGGGAGTTGAAGGGGAGGCAGAGGTGGGGAAGGACGGTAGAAGAGAAGGGGGAGGCGTCATGGCAGTCGCCTTGTCAACGTCCCGGCAAAGCAGCGATGTGAATCTACGAGAGAAAGAAGTGTGAGTAGGATCGTACATGTAGTTGGTCAGTTTGTTTACGATTTGCAATATTTGTAAATTGCTGTTTTTGTTGAATACATTTATTATTATTATTTTGTGGCAGGTGAATTGTGGTGGGAGGTTACTACGTGCGTGCCAAGTTATTTTTGTTTTTTATCTATAATTTGATGTAAATAAAATTCAATTAACAAATTTACTTTTCAAGAAAAAAAGTAACAATTATTATTATTATTATTTTTTACAGAAAGGCCAACAAATTTGTAATTTTTTTCAATTTTTAATTTGTTAACGGTTATTTTAAAAGTTTATTTGTTATTTTTTATTTTTTTTTTATTTATTCAGGTAATGTGATTTTTTTTTTTTTACAGGGGTTGGGGAGTTGGATGTGGGTGAGCATAGGATCATATTAATTTAAAATTTGGTAGAAGCATGCACATACATATGTACAGTTTTAGACCCCAAACTGGTTTTAACTTACATAAGCTGCAAATGACTAGCTTCCATCTGAAAGTTCACTAAAAAAAACTTTAACCCTTTCAATACCATTGTCGAGTTTACTCGACCGTGCGCCGTGTGTGCTTCCGTACCAATGTCGAGTTTACTCGACAAAAAAAGTTGCGGCCTTTGAGACCCTGTATTTATTTTGTTTGGCGCCCTCTGTTGTTGACCCTTACATAGACGGGTAGCTTGTTTATCGAGCTTTCCAATGGTGTGTATTGTGTAGGGGGTCGCCATTACGATTTTCCGAGAAAAACTATGTTGTGTGCTGCAGTACTTCCAGATTTCACGCTTCCGTTTTCCCGACAAAAAATCACCATTATGGCTGTTCGTGACCCGTAGGTTTTGGTTGAAATATTTGTCGTTAATGACTATAAATTGGACTTGAAAATATATGAAGAAGAACCTAGTGAAGATTCGGATGAAACTCGTGATGTTTCGTCGCAAGGTACGTTCAATGATGGCAGTGATCCTGGCGATATACCGGTAGCTGGACCGAGCACTGCAACCCTTCAAAGCCATGGGCATGGGCTCGGCGGGCCTCGACCCATTCTTGCCGATCGAGGTGGCAAAGGACATGAAGATAATATATAAAAATTTGACATCATATGAAAGATCATTTCATTAGCTACAAATTGTATGCACAAAGTTTTTCCACAAAAATATGTCTTCACACAGAAAATCAAGATTGAAAAAAGTGAACACTGCACTTTGCTTTTTGTGTGAAAAAATGCGTTACACAGCAGTGTGATCCCTGTAAACAATGCGGTATTGGAAGGGTTAAAGGTAAAAAAAAAATACAAGTTTTGTTCTGAAAAGCATTTGAAGACTTCATGCCTGAAGCCTTTCTCAGATTCAAATTTGGGGTGAAAAGTTATCCTTTTCTCTAAAACTACACTACTTTTCAGGGTGTTGTTTATAACATTTTTTTTTAATACTATGAACAGCTCTCCAGTACTCTGTAGGCCTATCAAGTACATTTTGTATGTCATTAATTTTTAGAGTAATTACCAAATGTTTACCCTCTCTTTAAATGTGTGGTTCTACTGTAAGTTCACTTCCTTTAGTGTGCTATATAGAGGAATTTTAAAGTAATACAACTCAAGGGAAACTGACTGGGTAAATTTTTTAAAGATAAGTTTGGGTCGAACAAAGACAACTCCATGAGAGGGGGACTTGAACCCACGGCCTCTGGAAATGTGCCGGCACTCCACCAATAACCAACTGAGCTGCCTTAGCCCTGTGTTGGCGGTCTCCGTATTTGTGTCAATATCTTTGTTCGGGGTCGCCAGTCAGAAGGCTTGCCATACGACTAGCCATTAGCCAGGGATCACACCCAAGTTTAGGACACAACCCGGCAAGCGGCAGCAGCTAGTGATCACCTTAAGGGGATGTGACTTTTTATATCAAATATCAAGTAATAAACCACTTGTAAAGGAAACTGACTGTGTAAATGTTTGGAAATATTTTTCAGAAACTTAAAACAAAATTTAGGGTCAAATTTACCAAACATCAGATTTTAGGTTCGATCATACACCATTTCAGCATTATCACAATTACCCATTATACCCATTTACCCATTATACCCATTATACCCTTGTTGGTACAATCTTTCCAGATAATGTACTGTGCAACAAAATGTACAGTTTTCAATAGTGATATGTCACTGTACACACCCGCCTCTTTGTTGCAGTACTCTTCAAACAATTACATGGTACTTGTTAATCTGGGCTTTATCTGGAAAATCTCTTGTATTTGGACAGGGATTTAGATTACTGGAAACTTAGCCCCTTTTGTTTCATCGTCACGTGTAATTTGTCACTATGGACAAATCCAGTAACAGAAAACGCCCTGTTGCGCTTTAGTGATGGGTGCATGTGGAATGATGATGCAATGTTCAAAACGAGTTGTTGTAATCATTTCATTTAGCAAATATCTTTGTTTGTATTACATGTAAGTTTTAAAGCGACACCGATTGTCCTGAGAACTGGTGTAGTAGGAAAAAAATTGCCTCAACACGGCGTGTTCCTACATTTGTGCATTGTATTTTAATTAATTAATTTAGTTATGTACAGGGTTCTCCCCAGGTTTTTTCAACTTTGTGGGGCATTCTGGATCCAAATTTGTTTTTATGTTTGGCCGAAGCTCGCTAAATTGAAACATCGTTTTCGGAATGTTTTCTACTTGGTGTTTTTTCTTGGTTTTAAAAGCTCTACTGTGCAATCAGGAGCATGGGTTTTGGGGGTTTTTTTTTTAGAAATTAAATTTTTATAAAAAAAAAATTGTTTGGGTATCGACTGAAATTTGGCTGAAATCGGCTGAAATCGACACGCAATTGACGCTTGTGCACATGGAGAACCCTGATGTAGTTTAGTGTAAAAGCATAAACATGGTCGACAATTTCACAGCTCTAAAAGTTATAAAATATAGCGTTAAGACACTAGAAAATCAAAAACCTGGGCCAGCCAGATGAAAGAAATAACCTGATAATACCCTGATAAAAATACAACTAGCAATTAAGTAAAAGTTATAACCTCTCAAAGAAGATCGACAAAAACAGAACTTTCATTGTTACATACAAATGAATAAAAACCTGGAAAGCTGGATTTGATAAAGATTTAAAACTACCCAATCAAAATACATTTATTAGAGAAATAAAAAATGCACTAAATTCCAAGGGTTTTCCCCAGGATATTTTTTTGTTCAAAACTCAGGGGGCCTTGACCCAAATTTTGAAAGTTTGGTCGAATCGCTAAATTTTAAGCAAGGTCCTCGGAATGATTTTTACTTGGTCTTTATCTTTGGTTGTAAACACCCTGCTGTGCACTCTAAATGGTTTTGGCGTTATGATTTTTTTTCTGTCAAGCATTTTGTCTATAGTAACAGGGCTCGAATTTGACACTGGACCGCCGGCCCGAGGCCAGTAATTTTAGCCTCGGGCCAGTAAACTCATGACCTGACAAGTCCGGCGGTCTTGTGTTTTTCAATTGAATAACAGCCACTCTCTAATATCTTCAGAAATGGTGTTCAAATGTTGACCTTGAGTCTGGTATTATACATATATTACTGACTCGTACGAAAAGTGAGACAATCATTCTCTTAGTGCTTGTTCAAATAAAAACAATTTACTTGTTAAACTATGTAGAAAGCTCTTTCTTATAAAGATTCTGGTCTTGTGAAATAAATTCTGGTCCGGTAAACATTTTGAGCTACAAGCCCTGCAGTCTTGTGGTATTTTACCCTAAATTCAAGCCCTGAGTAATAAACCACAAGGAAAGCTGAACGGGTAAATTCAACGTGCGGGTGCTCTACCAATTGAGCTATATATCTTAGCCGTAATGGCAGAAGCCAATCAACCTGTAACTGTCAGATTGCACTTGAGTTTTGCGCAGCAGGAGAGGGATTACCGTCAGGATATGCGACTGAATGGCCTCTAACTGTCACCCCCAAAACATCGATTGACAAAATAGGGAGGCCGCCAACATTAAGCGCTAGACTAACACATGTGTACAGTAGCTCAGTTGATAGCGTGCCGGCTATTGGCACGTTAATCAGGCGATCGCAGGTTCGAATCCCGCTCCTGTCAATTTTTTCTTTGTTCATCCCCAATTAATTTGACACAGTTTAATTTGAAGTTTACCATGTTGTTATGCAACACTACAGTGTACTTTAACCTTTTCTCCACAGTGAACCACATGTAAGTGTACGGGTAACTGTTTCAGTTTTCACTAGATGTAACATTTTGTGGTACGGTTCTGGTAAAGAACTTCACCTGGTTCTTTAAGAAAGGACCGCACTGATTATAGTTCCTGTGAAGAGACCCATGGTGAACCAAACCATAGAGAAAGCAATTGAGCCCAGTCATCATTTTTGTTGTTGTTTTCTTGTCATACATGTATGTACATATTACATGAGGGGTTTCGACTGTACAGGTACATGTATGCTGACAACACAGAAAACACAGAATTCCGGTAAGCAGTGGTCAGGTGGTATGAAAAACTGGGCCCAGGTCTCGATTTCACGCAGACTTAAGATTGATCTCAAGTGCAAATCAATCTCAATTGCTGAGCAAAGTGTGAAGTCACAAAAACAAATTGCTGTGGCAATACTGACAACTTGTCGTTGGCTTTTTGAAATTGACCCCTGTTCTGTTTTACACATACCACAAAGTCCCAAACTCAAAACCCCAAAGCCATAAGAATGGGGACAAAAGCAAGCAATTTGTGACTAGCTATTCATGATAATTGGCTAGTTTTCCTGCTGCTCTGTTTTTGTTGTTCGTTTCCCCCTTCCTCCTTCTCTGGTTAAGAACGTGCAAGCCCACACGCTCCCTTGAGTGTTTTCGTATTTATCGGCATGAGCAAGTAACCCTCTGTTTATCTGTGCTGCTGCATAAATTAAAATGTAAATGACCACTAATGCCCCCCACCCCATTCTACAGGCATGCAACTCTTCCGCGTTTCCGCGGATTTCCGCGTTTTTTAAAAATGATCAGCGCTAAAAAAAAAAAAAAAATCGAAAAAAAAAATATATATATATATATTTTTTTTGGCGATTTTTTTTTTAAAGCCTTATATATGCTTGGCAACAACAATGTACAACCACAATAATGTGAAATAAGCCTAGTACATGCTAAGAATGCACCTAAGAGCATAATAAACCTCAACATTTTCTAGGGTACCATTGTGGATCTCATGTCCCTTGGCGTTTTGGCTGCCTCGCTCCGCGCTTGCGTTGTGCCTTTGAAAATTTCCTCTTTTTTTTTCATCGGGTAGTTGCATGCCTGATTCTAGCATCTGCCCATTAAAAGGAGAAAAAAAAACCTTTGTCATGTTGTGTTCATCTCATATTTTCCCTGATTCACAAAAAGGCGCTTACAAAATTGACAGTGGCTTTCGGCAGTGGCTAAAGCTGGTTTGCTGGAAAGGTCCAGTAGTCAACCTCCCTGCTGAGGCTGCAGCTGACTGCCAGCATGCCATTGCCGTAGCCAAAATCACTCGTTCCAACAACTGCCTCAGTGTTTAAGTGAATCCGGAGAACACCAAACTCGAATGCACTCTGCGTGTCTGGCTTGGGGTGAGGCGTATCGTTTACCATGGCAAAATGATATCACGTGATGCAGGTGTACGGTAAAATTGATATTACTTGTTAGCGTGTATTGCAAAATGGCACCACGCGACACGCCTGTGTGACAAAATGGGGAAACACAGTTTGCATAATCTATGTTTCTCAGGCTGATTGGTTGATCTAAATAAGTAGTACGCTGGTGCATACTTATCCGTCTGTCATTTTGCTGCGCATATAAAACACAGTGTAATAAAATGATTGCACTCGTCCATAAAGTGGCCTCAGATACTTACTCACTCTGAGCATGCTCAGAGATCTCCGGGTTCTATTTCTATGAATATTCATTGCAATCAAACTGAATCAGAACCACCCAAAAAATTGGTCTGGTTCAAATTTTATAAATTTAACAATCAACCAATAAATTCAGTATTGGCGTTGGGTGCGGGAACGTGAGGGAGATGGTCAGCAACATGAGAAAGGGTTTTTGTGAACGATAAACTCGTTAAAAACTGTTGTTGTTTTTCTTTTGTTCAATTTTGCATGGCTGTTTTATGTTTCTCCATTTGTTTCTTTTTTTTCTTCAGAAAGCGAAGTTCCAGCTTGAAACAGTCTTTTCTAAGGTGTGTTTTATAATATTAACATTAATTATTTTCCCACATTTACTTGTTTATTTATTTCACTTATTTATTTATTTATAAGTTTCACCTTAAAGGCACAGGACACATTGGTAATTGTCAAAGACCAGTATTCTCAACTGGTGTATCTCAACATACATGTACAGTGTATGCATAAAACAACAAATCTTTGAAGATTTTTGCTCAATTGGTTATCAAAGTTGCAAGAAAATAATGAAAGAAGAAAACACCCTTGTTGCACAAATGTGTGTGCTTTCAGATGCCTGAGAAAGGCTTCAGGCCTGAAGTCTTTCTCAGATTCAAATATTTTTGTGAGAAATTACATGTACCTCTTTCTAATAAAACTACGTTACTTCAGAGGGAGTAGTTTCTCACAATGTTTTATGCTATCAACAGCTCTCCATTGCTCGTTACCAAGTAAGTTTTTATGCTACTATATATTTTGAGTAATTACCAAACGTGTCCAGTGCCTTTAAAGAGAGACTGCAAGGTTAAACTAGGTTTTGTGATCCACTCATTTTCCAATAGATAGAGTCCTTATGAACATTGGGGGGAAAAATACACTGAACAAGTCTGTAACCTCTGACCTCATGTTAGAACAGGGTAAAGTGTTACACAGATGTTTATTACCTTTTGTGCGCAATTTTTAGTTTTGGTAAAAATCCCCAAAACATTTGATGATATCACATTTCAAATGTATGGTTTGTACATTTTTGTACGGAGAATTTGTACTTTATACCTGAATTTTGATGATTTAATCAAAACGGCATTGACGTTTTGACTGGCGAAAAAAAAAAACTCTTTGGAATGTACAGATCCATTTGCTTTTGATGTCCGATGACGTCAAGTTTCAAATTTGGCTCTGAAAGAGTAAAATGTATATACATGTAAAAAAAATATTTTACAGAGTTGTAATGGTAGATTAGTGCTTTGTATTTGTTTACCCTCTACACATGTACATGTAGTTCACATAATAGATACATGAAGTAGCCATTTTCTGCACGTTTTTATATAAACAATTTATACAATTTCTTTTCTACACGTGTATGATGCGAAACACAATAACGGGTACCAATTGGCATCATCACATACACTGTAGCTTAGTCTTTCCCAATAAACACAGTGGTAAACCCCTTGCTTATAAGCCTCCATCTCTGAGATAATAATAATAATAACTAGAAACGAGTTTGTAACGAACAAACACTGGGGTTTCGGCTTCGTTGTCAATGTTGAATTAATGTAATAATTAATTTGACACCTGATGACATCACGATGATGAAAACACGTTTTTCGTACGAACGTTGTGATAAGCTACAAGACAGTACAAAATATAACTCTTTTACGTTATGGTTCAGATGATATAAAGTTTTAAATAATAAATATTTGTAAACAATAAATTACCATGCCAATGCTAAAGTTATTAATAAGCTATACTGCACAGACCTTGAAATAAATTGTGGTGGGAGAATGCATTGAAATTGCGTGAGAACAAACCGCTACTAATATCCCCAAACGCTTCCGTATTTAATAGTTCGAGGACTCTCCACAAACAAGAGGGCGCTATACAGGTTCACCATTAACTGCAGAAGCGAAGTAGTCAACCAAAATGAACGGTACAAAGGTCGAACGATGCCGCGCGTGTGGACAATGGGCTCTGTGTGGGTATGGCCGTATGCGATGTACAGTGTGAATTACGTGCAATGTACACACACAAGACGATCGTGCTTTGTTGACGATACGTGTTTGTAAATCGTTAATATCATCATCAGTGGATTAAAAAACCTCGGTCGAACTACTGCTTGATCTAAGTTAGAGCACAGGCTTTCATTTGATGTATTGTTTGTGTCTTTTAAGACTGTAGTTCCTGAGATCGAACGATAACAAATTTCACGTGTAAATGCTATGAGACTTTTTCGGAAAGAAGTATAATAATAATAGTGAAATAAAATAAAAATCTCGACGAAAACAAAAAACAAAGGTGGTTTCGGCCGATGGCCGAAACCCCCAATAATAATAGGCATTTATAATGCGCCAAATCAATCTAAAAGATGTTCGAGGCGCAGAGAAGCGGACAATTTAAACAAAACAATACATATCCACTGAAAGAAGCAAAACAACAATTAGGGAAAACATATATATACATGTACGAAATTTAAACAATGGATACCAGATCAATCAAATGGAAACGAGTAAGCGCGGACACGCCACGCACAACTCTCAGCCAATGATAGGTCTTCCTTTGACAACAGTGAGGGCGCTGTTCAAGCATGTGACGTCATATGCAAGGGGTCTATCGTTTTTGTTTTGAGTACCTGAATCCTCCCAAAAGTGTTTCAACATGTAAAGGGACATGCAGGCTTATACTGCCTAAAATTTATTAACTTCATTTGATGTTTAGACACAAAATTTAATTACCCTCGAGTTTAAAAACAAAAATGGACAGAAATACATGTAGTTACATGTACCTGCCATTTCCGTCCATTTTTAAAAGAAACTAAATATCTTAATAGTTAATCACTAATCAACTCAAATTATTTTCCAGTATAAGCCTGCATATTCACTCACATGTTTGAAAAAAAGTTACAACCTTTTGGAAAAACTGCTATGTGACGTTAGATAAAGTGGTTGCGTGTACCAATTATTGTGTTTACTCTCATATGTATGTAGAGTGTTTCATCAAAGAAAACATTGAACCTTCTGAGAATCAAATATTACTAAGAAGTTTTTAGATTATTGATTTCCTTTTTAAAATATTTTTCAAGTTTGAGAATTGTTCACGAAGGGTTCGTATGCATTGGTTTGTACGCAGCACTCTGCGTACATGTCTCGTATTTTGTTCTTCATTTTCACAAAGTGATGCTTGATGTGTTTAGTAATTAATTAACTCATCAAAACAGTTTCAAGATTGAGAACACAATGGCAGTTCTGTACTAATGAAGAAGTCAGTCTTATTTCGGTATTACAAGTTTTGTTAAAAATCGCAATCAGTCTTCCAACATGCCGAAACACCAGTTTGAAAAATTGCCCAACTTCAACGGCATTTTTTTCCACACACAAAGTCTTGGCTTTACTACAGCACCATACATGTGTATATCAGTTTTTTGGTGCAACTGACGATGTTGTATTTAATGAAACTCGCGAAAGGCCGCCTTTGGCGGCCTTATGCGAGGCTGTTAGTGTTAGTTTCCTGTGGTGATTGGTCGAGGTAATTGTTTGATCGATTCAGAAATTAAAAATAATAATGGAAAAGTTGTATTTTCTATGGTAGGCCTACACAGAGAGATACACACACAGACGTGTTGGCAGGAAATAATGAAATTGGGCCCAGATGTTGTACCACCTAATATCAGCGTAAAGTTTATGCATAATGAATTGTTCGTGTGCGAACTTGACCCAAATGGGAGAGCGGCCGGGTTTGCGGGTGGGTTGCGGGCCAGGTTTTGGTGCCGCACGTGATTCGTGCCCGCTGATCTCTATCAGTATAATAGAGATCAGTGTTCGTGCCGCACGTCAATGTTGTTTTCGTTGCGCATGTTTTCGTAAATCATCAGCCGCGCTTTCATACCTTGCGTTCGTTCATCCTCTTTCAAAAACAATATTTGTTGTAAATCAAATTTTGAAATACGAAGAAAATAAAAAAATCGTACCCCCTTAGTATGATCACCGGACCGAAAAAAGGCCATACGAAAATTTGCAGCCCGATCTATACAGGCACGTGGGAGTTTTTCTTACACAAACAGACACGTTACTTGCATTAGTATATAGATGATTAACGAGACCTTTAACTCTTTCAGTGCCAAGGTCATACATGTACAATCTATTGGATGTATTCCGAAAGCGCAATCATCGTACATTGTACGATGTATTTTATGTACACAAAAAATGTGTCATCAATCATACGTACTGTATGACCCACAGTGACAGTATACATGTTATCTGGATAGGGCATCATCACTCAAGAAATACTGTTGGCTTTGAGCTGTAACAAGGCAACACAAATAAGCAAGGTACATTTTGTTTGGTGAGAAAGACTTTTGTTTTGTTTGTAAAATTTCAAAGAAAACCTCAAAATGCTGGGCATTTTAGGTTCAAAACGCAAAAAGAAGAAGAAGAGGGAACTGAAAGTGTTTTAAAAGCTTCTTTTAATGAATGTCAATATACAATGTACAACAAGTGTACATCATCAGGGTTCCTATGAAATAAAATTCATTGGGTGTATTTTTAATCTGAAACCTCACTGATGGTGAAGCTCAAACTGCAGTGCCAAACCTCCAGATTTCATTGCAACTCTACAATTTCGTTTAATATTTATATTTATTATTTATTAATTACTACATCGAGGGAGAGACTGCCCTTGGTGCATCGTCCCCCGCAAGGCCCGCTTTGCACCCCAGATCCATTGTCAATAACCAAGGCTGCATTGGTTGTGTGTATCGTTTAAATGTCCATTATTATACACTATAAAGCCTTTAATTCACTTTTGTTCTAATCAGAAACATTTTTAACTTTCCAAGCAACTGACATGTACATGTACGTACACAAATCAACCATTGTATTCCTTGAATTTTCCAAAATTAACTGCATGTGTTCAGAGTATTTACAATCTACATCTTCCCCCATCTTAATTTGTCCGTTAACTGAGCTAATTTGCATGCTTGTGTGAAATCTGATTTTAACCATTGCATTGGAAAGTTTGCACTGTATTGATTTTCGGCCTGTGTTTAAATTTGGCGTGTCGTGGCCGAGTGGATAAGATCACTGGACTCAAGCTCTGGTGTTTCTGATCAGCAGAGTGTGGGTTCGAGCCCCGGTCGTGACACTTGTGTCCTTAAGCAAGACACTTAACCATGTTTGCTTCGTCCTTCGGATGGGACGTAAAGCCGTTGGTCCCGTGTGTTGTGTAACGCACGAAAAAGAACCCAGTGCACTTATCGAAAAGAGAAGGGGTCCGCCCCGGTGTTCCTGGTTTGATCGGCTGCATATTGCGCCACAGCACCTTGTAAACCATTACATGGTGCTATGTAAAGGAGTAGGTCTCATACTTCAAACGAAGCCCCACATACCTTGCAGGAAACATGAATGTTAAGCGCTTAGAGGCTGGCCTGCAGTAGGCGCTATACAAATACAAAATATTATAATTATTATTGATCAGTAGCATGGATGGCAGTAATGCTTTGTTAAGAAGAGACCTGCCATATTTAGGTTTGAGCTTAGAGAGTGGTTTGAACTCAAATTTCTTTGTCCATTTCGTGTATATATATATATATATATATTTTGTGTAATCATATATGATTTTTTTACTATGAAATGGCAAATTCGTCACAGACCTGGAACAGGAGGGGGGGGAATTTTGATTTTGTAAAGGGCATTTTCTAATGGGAAAGCCTTCAAGCCTGAGGTTATTTTTGAACGGGGAACCAAATATTAAGAGAGGTCGTGACCTCTGCGTTCTCCATTTAATTCTACATGTAGGGCCCATTTTCATCAAGCTGCTTCAGCAGAAAATATTGCTTAACATTGTTCTACTAAAGCAGAAATGAGCAGGATACCAGTCACAAGTTGTGACATGGTAGTTTGGCTGATAACCCTATTCTGGTAATTTTGTTGTGTTTAGCTGCTTTTGTGCTTAAGCAGCTCTATGAAATTGGGTCCTGGCCTAGCGTTGGGTTTGTGTTTACATGTTCAAAAGAACAAAAAGTGAGAATTCGAAACTGTATAAACAGTGTTCAAAATTGTATATACAATTAGCCATGTTTCGCAAGTTGTATAATACAACAAGTGCCATATAAACAGCCAAATTTAAACAAATGATTGTTTGTTAAAAAAATGCAAACAATTAAAAAGGCTTTAAACATACAAAGGTCATGAAAGCATCAGGAATGTTTGTTAAAACATAACAGACACAGAAATGTGTTCATTCCAAAAGTGGAGATGCGGGAAAGGGGAGACTGTTAACGGGGGACATAGCATATTCATTTTGATATTTTTGTTAATTGGGGAGGGGGGGGGGGTCGTGAGGGAATGGTTTAGGAGGTGAATTAAAACACTTATCTAGAAGGGCAGATTTCAGGGGTGTGCCCACTCTCCCCCCTTCCCCTTCGTTGCTTTCAAATGCCCCTCTTGGCAACAGTTTCATCTTCTCCTCTATTTTTCTTCCTTAAAAAAAAATAAAAATGCAGTGTTCTTTAGAAGGGGTTTCACCACTGCTCATAACTATTCATGTCAATCATTGTTGAGTAAATGCTGCAATAAGAGCAGGAACACACTCATGAATATTTATGCCAATCAGTCCTGAGTGAAAGCTGCACGAGCAGAAACACTCTCATGAATATTCATGCCAATCAATGCTGAGTATAAGCGACACGGGCAGAAACACACTCATGAATATTCATGCCAAATCAATGCTGAGTATAAGCGGCACAAGCAGAAACACACTCATGAATAGTCATAAAAATGCCAATCCTTGCTTAATAATATCGACACGAGCAGAAACACACTCATGAATATTTACGTCAATCAGTGTTGGGTATCAAAGCTACCTAAGCAGAAACACTCACTAGTATGCATTTAAGCAATCCTGGCAAATACAGCTGGACCGTGCATATTTATGAATTAATAAATCGATACATTTAAAGGAATTATACATTATTGGTTAAGGATGAAGCATCATTGTTTAACTTTTGTCTGAAAGCTTACTGATTATGAAGTTCATACTAGAACCATTTTTTTCTGTGAAATATTTCCCTCTCAAATGAAGTTATACTCGAGAAAACTGTATCTGTAAACTCTTCCTGATTCTGCAGAAAGTTCCCCTGAAAATAAACAACTTTTTTTGGTTTAATGTATTCAAACTATGCCTTGTTTATTAGGCATATTGTTTTTAGTCCTCAAGAAAACATTTGGTGCCCGATATCTTTTTTTTGACACATATCCATCGAACTGCATTGTGCAAGTCGTCAACTATATACACAAACATGACAAAGGTTTACAAATATTTTTGTTTGGAATAGAAATGGTCACAATCCAGGAATTTTGGGTGGGACGTAGGGTTAAAACAAAAATACCTTCCAGTAAATGATACTTTCATTATCTGATCAACTATTAAAACAACAGGGAAACATTCTCACGGAGTCATTCAACATGATTGTAAAGCACTTCATGTAACGCTATACAAAAGGCCTCATGGACTTATTTAAAAGCTGCATACATTCCAAGTATTGTTTGTGCGACCTCTTTGTCACATTCCTATGTAATCAGATGAGAGAGAAAAAAAAATGCCAATGTTCAGTATTCAGTTTCACAGATAACGCAAATTTTTCCCCCCATCAAAGTTAGTCCCCCAAATTCTTAGAGGGGGGCACTGTTGCCATGGTCAAAGCAGGCCTGCTGGCTGTACATGGAATTATGAACTTTCAACCCAGTTACTGCGCGTGCGCGCTGGCTGTCACATCACAAAGGGTACTATTAAGTTGCAATGTGGCGGCCAGCGTGTGCGCGCGCGCGTGCAGTAACTTGGTTAGAGTTCATAGTTCCATGTACAGCCACAGACCTGACTAAACACCATGAAGACACTCCCCCTGTAAGCCAGGTGAAGTAACAGCCAGATTACAGATTAAATGGGATTTGATGAAACAATGTTTGTATTGTGTGATAAAAAGTGTAACCCTCTTTGCTCGTATTGATAGGGCCAGGCCCTCAACTCTGTTTTTGAAGGGACAAGCCAAAATTCCATTGTTAAAGGAGACTTCTGGGAGGACAAGGTAAAGTTCTATTCGGAAAAAAAAATAAATAAATAAAAAAATATCTCAAGATCAAGGGAAGAAACAGCAGGGACCTAAATATAAAGATTCCCTTGTGGGGTCTAAACAATGGACCCCACTAGGTATTTCTTTGTTCATCTTGAACTCCATTGAGGAATTCTTTAGAAAAGGCGAATGATAGAACAGCAATAGCAGGACCCCCCCCCCACAAACCCGATCCGTAAGGTTGCGTGTTCGTGCAGTTCTAGTTACCAAGTGTGCGTGGCGCGTACAAATAAGTACTCCAGTCTGGCGACCGATAAAAACCACTGACGCCAACTCAACGTTTCTAACAAGCGTTTCTGCATGCGTTTGAACCTTCAGGTCTTTGAAACCGCATAAAGATCGTCGGAGTAGTGGATCGGTGTCCAAAGAGGGCAGTGGGATAGACAGCGAGAGTGACGTGGATGTGCTGACCAAGTAAGTTATCAACGTATCCCTCCGCTGTGTAAGAAAATAGCTGTTGGTATCTAGACCATGTGACCTACATGACATCACATGTTTACAAAAGAGCCACAGAGCCTGGACTTCCTGCAGGCACATTTGTATACAGCTCAGTGGAAGAATACAACAAATCTTATGTTTTATGGAGATCGCACTGTCTGATTTTTCTCAACTTTTTATATGAAGAAGGGGGAGGGACATCTCAAAAGCTGTACAGCTGTTGCTTTTGTAAATTTTGAATATACAATGTATGTGAAAATTATGACACAAAATGTAAATTGTCCCATATAGCCTGTGTACATGTAGTACCTTGCTCGTCAGGTATGCATTATAATGTACAAGGTCACCACTCTGTAAAACAAATATAACATGGTCTAAAGTGTATTAACTATTTTTGAGAATGGAATCCCTTCGAAGTAATGTGACTGTTCACTCACAAATATTTGAATCTGAGAAACCATTCGTGCATGAAGCGTTTCTCCGATTTCTGAGGGTCGGTGTCCGTTTCGCGAATGCTGCGGCCAGAGACGCCGTTGGTGCCCACTTACACTTAGCTGGACGTGGATGGATTTTTGGCAGCATTTTTGAGATATTTCAAAAATTCCATGGAGCGGTTTTGCCACGCAGGAAGAATAATCCGTAGTCGGCATCCACAATCTGAAAACCCTCCAGATCTGACAGTAAAGTTCCTCAGATTCAAATTTGAGGGGATAAAAACTGATATTTTTTTCCATAACCACATCACTTCGAAGTTAATTGATCGTCAAAATGCTTTATACTAATCGAAAACTGCTGTATTTCTATTTAAACCAAGTAAGTTTTTATTGCCATTCATTTCAAGAGTGGGAACTTTGAGATCTTCTGGTAATTTTATCGTTCTTTTCCTATAGTGGCTCCACAGGGAATTTTCCATCTCCTTCGCAATCCTCCCCCAACGACCTGCCTCAGCTGGAAGAGTCTTCCTCCCACCAAGGCTTTGAGACGTCAGGTTCTTCTGTCAGCTCACCCACCGACAGAAGCCAGCTTCTCCTCAAAGATGACAAGTCGATCCGCTCTGGCAAGAGGAAAAAATCGTCACCCTGGTATAGCGTAAGTCATACTTGTTTGGTTGTGGGGTTACTGGCCCAGTGGTAAAACTACTGAACTCTGGCCAGTGGTCCAGTTGGTATTTTCAGTTTCTGGCTTGGCTTGTTTGAGTGTGGGATTACTGGCCTAATGCTAAAACTACTGAACTTTGGCCAGTGATCCAGCTGGTATTTTCTGTTCTTGGCTGGACTTGTTTGGTTGTGGGGTTACTGGCCAAATGTTCAAAACCACTGGATTCTGGCCAATGGTCCAGTTGGTGTTTCTATCCCTGGCTGGACTTGTTTGGTTGTGGGGTTACTGGCCAAATGCTAATACTACTGGACTCTGGCCAGTGGTCAAGGGGCTACTTCAGTCCCTGTGTGGCTAAAACATGTATACATCGGCAGTGTTAATAATGCTAACCAGTATTTTCTGTGTACTAATCGAGCTTTTTTTATCCGTTTGACAGGTTTTGTCATCCTCGTATAAAACCAAATCGGACGAGTTCAGAAAGTACTTCAAGAATATACACGACAGTGAAAAGCTCATAGCAGGTTAGTTGAAGAAAAAAAGGCCACGTCCAAATTGGCGGCTGTGGCTACGCTGTTCATGCGTTGAATTATAGGTCATCCTTAGCAACAACCTTAGCAACAGATGTACTTTTAGCTGTAGCCGCCAGTCGGGATGGCCTCAGTGTGTCGTAAGCGCTACACACATGTTGAGCATTGATGGATAGTTGTTGTGGTGGTGGACGGGGCATGATGGTTCAGACTTTTTCAATAATACAAGGAGTTGGCATTACAGAGCGCACTTGACAGTTATCCAAAGGGAGGCCATTGTTGCAGTGTATCATGGGAAGAAGGTCACAAGTTATGGTTCTCACTCTCCGCAGCACCTACCACCACAGGATCCATCCCGACTGTTAAAGTTTGTTTATTGTTTGCAAAGCAGCAATTTTTTTCTCATCTTCTGTATTTAAGGAAGTATTTTTTATGAGGCTGGGGTGGATTTCACAAAGAGTTAAGACTAGTCTTATCTCGAGTTAGGACGAGCTACGCATCCTAACTTAGGACTAGCCTTAAGTTTTTAACAACTCCTAGGACTAGTCCTAAGTTGGGACTATCTTTGTGAAATCGACCCCTGGTGACTATTTTGTCAAGATCATGGAAATTATCCTAAGGTTTCAAACTGCTCCTGAATCGCTGAGTTTGATTGATTGATTGATGGGATAAACTGTAGAGGGCGCACTGTATTGCAAATTGCCCGTATTGATACTCAACACCCGGTGAATTGACCATATTTTTGACCGCATGAGGGCGCTGTCATCAGGGAATGTCTTGCATCACAATAGCAGTTTTAGCTCATTATAATTGCCTGTTTGTAGTTTTCTTGCACCAATGAAGAAATACATAAAAAATAGCGATACAAAAGTGAAAAAAACCTGTTTGTTTACTTGTTTTTCATCATGTGAAATTTATCCACATACGCCCTCACGTGGTCAAAAATACGGCGAATTAAAATCTTCTTTTAAGTGAAAAACAACTCTACAAATGACTTTCTAGCCATGATGTCGCCTTGGTTTTATAACACTCGACAGTTGACCCGTTTGCAGGGAACCCTTGTAATTATTTGTTTGTTTGTTTCATTTTGTTTATCCTTTGTTTGTAGACTACTCGTGTGCCTTGCAGAAGGATATTCTTGTTCAAGGTCGCATGTACGTGACCGAGAACTGGCTTTGCTTCTATGCAAACATCTTCAAGTGGGAAACGCTGGTAAGGAATTGCTGATATTAAAAAAAAAATTAAAATAAAAAGTCTTTAATACAAGTCTGTCTGGAAGCTTAAAAACGCCACCATTTGCTCTTGTTCTTCTAGGCAGTTACAGACTGAAAAATGTAAATGTAAATTTCCTCAAAAATTACAGGAATCACCAATCATGTAATTTTTCTTAATTATGTGAATAATTTGGTATGATTTTTTCTTTCTCATCCAGCTCACCATCAAACTGAAGGCGATTACAGCGATCACAAAGGAACGAACGATACGACTGATTCCCAATGCAATACAAATAGCTGCAGATAGTGAAAAGGTATAAATCGCTTAGCGCCAAAACCCCTATTGCTTAGAGCAGGGCCTAATTTCAGAAATCTGGTAAGCACACAAAATAAACTTGCACAGTAAAGGTAAAATCTTGCTTATTAGAAATGGGTTACCTGCGCTGAAAAGCCAACGAAATGAGAAATTGTTATGTAATAAGTGCATCAGGGATAAAGAAAATTATTAGCTGTTTCGCAGCAAAGCGCAGCGAAACAGCTCTTGTTTTCGTTAAAGTTTTTTTTATTATTATTTTTTTTTTTTATTTGTCAGTTTCAGCAAAAAAGGCTATTGACATAACGCACGTTCGTTCTAAGCGGCCTTTTGCATAGTTCCTAAAGAGCAATTGCAATGAAACTTTCAGTGATGAAAGGCATTGGTGCAATAATGATTTTAAAACTAATGATGTCATGATGACGTCATCACCTGTCACGTGACGTCATCTTAAAGGTTTCTATTTTAAATATTTGAAAATCCGTAACAAATCAGCCACAAGAGACCGTAGGTTTCTGTTTGCGGGATTGTATAGGGATATATTAGGTCTTCATTTTATTCAGTGTGCGTGACCTCACATGACCTCTACTTCCGGTCGAAACAGGAAGTGCCTCGTAATTCAAAAGTGTAAATAGTTATGAAGTTGCTTTCAACGATGTTATTGTCTGGCAAGGGTGGGTAATTAAAAAAAATTACCGATGACGTCACAATACACAAGAGCGCCCTCTAGCGGCAGGTTGAAAACTGATCAAAATGGACTTTTTGAAGATGTGTGTGGTGAAGTTTTGTGTAATCACTTCAAAACTTACACACATGTTGATCGTCAGGCAGCCATCATATGTGTGAAATTTCAGATCGATGACGTCATCGGGGGTCACGTGACGCGGCATTAAAGGTGCCTTTTTTAATGTTGTATATATCTCCCTAAGTGTTAGTGCGATCATGTTGAAACTTGGTAGGTTGTTGGATATTGGCAAGTTCTTGTAAATTCTGAAATGACGTCATGATGACGTCATCACATGATTTTTTATGATTTTTTGAAAAAGTTATGGCGAAACAGCTCGGCATTTGTGCACAAATGCAATATGTCTAGTTTGGGTTTATTTTTACCCCACACCGGTGTGTGAATAGCACTGTGCTTTCCAGAGTTCTGTGAATTACAAAAACTGGTGAGAAATCCGCTGTGGAAGGGCAGGTGTCATGGGTTCGAATCCAACCCGAGTAGTAATATGCCTTTGGAGTTTTGTTCTTAAAGGTATTATGCAGTATTGGTCAGGATAAAAAAAAATAATTAATTGTTTAATTTTAGTCTGAAAGCTTACTGATTATGAAGATCATACTAGAACTGGTTTTGCCTGTTAAATATTTCCCTCTGGAATGAAGTCGTATTCAAGGAAACTGTATCTGGAAATGTTACAAAAACGCAACAGCTGATTTCGGTTGGTACAACCCAAATTAAGGACAGTGTGTAGTGTTTACATGCTGAAATTTGTGCATGGTTTTTCACTATTTTCCCCCGACTCACATAACAGATTTAGTTTGTACAAGCTTGTAATTTTATTTTGTGGTTGAATAAACAAAACAAAAACACTCTCTCTCTCTCTCTTTCTTCGATTATTTTGTCACCTCTCCTAATCCTATATAATATCTTTAATCAATGACAGATTCACTCATTCTCATAGTACCTTTTAGAAATAATGATTCTGTTATTGAAATAGGAGTTTTGGTTTCTTCCTTCTTTTTTTTCCCTCGGCAGTATTTCTTTACCTCATTCATGTCGAGAGATCGAACCTTCCTGCTCCTGTTCAAAGTGTGGCAGAACGCTCTTCTGGACCAGGTATGAGGTAGAGCAGTTAACGTGTACAAAACTTGTTTTTAAAACTGGACTTCGTAAAAAAAAAACAGTTTGTATTAGTTATATACAGCACAGTGTGGCCAAGTGGTGTAGTCCACTGGACTTAAGCTCTGGTGTTTCTGATCAGCAGTATGTGGGTTCGAGTCCCAGTCTTGACACTTGTGTTCTTAAGCGAGACACTTGACTGTAAGACCTTCAGATGAGACATTGAGTTGTTGGACCCAAGTGTTGTTTAATGCACGTTAAAAAAAAAACAAGTGCGCTTATCGCCAAGAGGAGGGGTTCGCTATGGTGTTTTTCTGGCGTGGTTGGCTGCAGATTGCACCACAGCACCTTGCAAAACTTGACAAGGTGCTGCATAATAATGGATTTCATGTTCAAATTAAAAGTTTGTGTTTGTTCTTGTTGAGTTAAAATGCTAGATGGCTGACTTGCACAAGGGAAAAAGTTTGCAAGAAAAAGTACACGTAAAACTATAAACGTGCTCTGTCCACCTTTGCTGTTGTTTGCTAGAAAATGCCAGCTACAGAGTACTGGACCAGAGTCCACAGTAACTACGGCAACAACCTGGGTCTCGGGTCAGATGACCTTCCGGAGGACTATGTCCGCCCGCATCACATGTCGGACGGAACGGAGAACGGAGAGAATGATTTCGACGAGGAATCCAAGAGCCAAGGGACGGAAGGGATGGATGAGGATGAAGAGTTGGAAGATGGAGACGAGGAAGATGAAGAAGAAGAAGATGAGGGTGAAGCGGAGGTAAGGAACCCTCAAAGCTGATAAGCAGATAATTTAGTTTGCAAGGCACAAAAATGGCAGGGAACCAACCACGAACAGTAAAGATTAAGTGGGATTCTGGATAGTTCCCCATTTCCGCTGAGCAATTATTTTTCTACGCTTAGCATCCTCTCCTTTTTGTTATACATGTTACATTATTAAATGGGCTCCTAGGTGGGCCAGATTTCAAAAAGGCTGCTTAAGCAACATTGCTAAGCACAGAAAAGAAGTTTCTTGACTGATTCTTGGTTTTGCGTTTAAAGGTAAAATTCTGCTTACAGGATCATCTAAATTTGTTTAGAAAACTGTTTAGCAAATTGTCTACTTTTGCAGCTCAATTAGCTGTTTTGAGAAATGGTGGACACGATGGGAGTGAGCTGTTTGGTTTGGGTATATAGACCCTTCAATTGTTGGTAAACAAACCGCGTTGGTTGGCATGGACGGCCGAATGTTGGCAAAATATTCAATCTGTTAACAGATGTTGTGACCAAATTCAACATTTCTACAAACTTTAAATAAAACAAAAAACATCCCATGGTTGGTTGCTTTGTTTCCAACAAATTCAACGCTATTCTTGAACGTTTGCTATTCTTGAACATTATTACAATCTGTTTTTACTTTGCATCTATGACTCTCTGTAGTTTTTCAACCTCGGGTGGCCAAAAATTGGGCTGTGACGTTGCAACAAAAAGGTCTACACAGACAAATTTACCCAAACCAAACAGTGTCCTGGTATTGTTACCACCGTATATAGAATTGTGCCCAGATGTCATGTCTGGTAGAGGATGTTTGTCTTTTATTATCCCTGTGCTACCATTCGGGAGTTTTTAGAAACTGTGTTTGTTTTTACCAGAGTGGTTCTTTAATTGTCATTTTTGTGTGTCGGGCTAATCTCGGCGAGCACGTGTTCCTTTTTCTGCTTCCTTCATTGTCCATTATCCAATGCTGATCCATTGTTAGGTCTATATTGAGACCATTTATTTTTGTTTATCTGCGACTAGGCAACAAAGTAAACAAAGACAAAGCTGGCACTGGTATAGCTTTGTTTAATTATTAACTTAGTACTGTATTATTAGAACAGACTGGAGTTTGTTTTATTCTGACTCATACATGAACACTTTGTATAGAGCACTGCAAAGGTGATGTGCACGTACACACTGTGCAGGTCAAGTGCAGGTGAATGGTCTTGTTCTTTGGGTCACAGATTTGTGTACGCCTGATAGGAAACTTGTAGACCATTGTCATGCAGCCACCATCTTTGTCATGTTCCCTGTATCCAGTAGCAGTAATGAGTGCTTATATGAATTGTACAAAAAGGAACCAGACTGTTTGCACTTCCAGCCTCATTTTGGTTACATTGATTTCAATAAAGAGAAATACACAAGATGGCCGCAACATGATACATGTGTTTTGTTTTCAGTTGCAATCAAAGTGCTCTCTCTCTCTGTATCTATCTATATATCTAAGGTTGAATAAAAAAAATTACAAAAATTACTTCATACATTCTGTCAAAAATATTCCACTTTAGTTTGTTATATATATCTTTTGTATTTGATATCTTTTGTTGATTGAATATTTTAGTCTCGTCACAACCGCTGTGACCTTTATTGGAATAACAGTATAGAACATTTGCAGAACAGGCGTGACATCTTCCTACTTGAATCAGCAAAACTGTTGTTAAAACACTCTGAAAACTCTGTAAAATCCTACAGTCCTTGTAATCAAGTAAAGTTTCCTACTTTTTTTCCCAAACGCCAAATATCATGCCTTCTAAAAGTGCCCCTGTATGTATGTACATGTATACAGTTTATTAAAGAAGGTTTCAGTCATTTCCGTTGACTGGTTATTCATTTGATTTTTTGATTTGATTTTTTATTTTTATATGCATGTTTTGTTATTTCGTTTGGTGGATTTTTGCTTAACGACTCGAGATTTGCACAGCCACCAATTGGAACAACCTAGGTGTCTCTGTACACATACTGTTTATTATGTGAGAGAGCAGTGTGAATGGCTTTGGGACATTGTGTGGCAGTAGCCGGCTCATGTGTATTGGCTGTGTGGCAAGCCGGTCAGCCGCAGCCAATGTGGATGCCTGCGGACCAGGTAATTGACCAGAGTGTTTGCCACATATAAGGGCGCTTTCAACGGTGAATTTCCTTGCGTCACAATTTCAGTTATTTGGACTGCCGGTATGGTGGGGTTTTTTTCTTCCTTTTTTTCAATGGTCAAATAAATAAAAGTACTAATTTGTAAAATCAATGGAGGAAAAAAAAGCACTTCATTTTACTTGTCCGCATCGCGTAAGTTTGTTTCACGCACGCCCATGCACGGTCAAAAATAGTGAAACTTAGGAAACTACAAGACAGCTTTGCATCAGGGCCTATATGAGCAACATACAAAGCTTTACTTATTACTTTTACAAATGTCATTCACACACAGCACGATAGCGAAGACCCATCTGAGTTGGAAAGTGGGAAGCGACTAGAGGTCAAAGGTCAAGAGGACCTTGTCAAGGAAGAGGTCAAAGTTGAAGGGACACTTGAGGCTGCTAAGGCACTGGATGAAGAAGGTAATAAACTAGAGCAGTGCAGGACCCACTTTTACTGAGCTGGTTAAATCCAAAGACTTGCTTAGCACATGAAAATACTGCTAAGCAGAAAAAGGGTTACCAGCTAAAATGCTATGTCATTAACATTGTTATATGACTGGTGCTTCATTATTATTTTGCTTAGCAAGTAGTGTAATGACTGTTGCTATTGTTTCTGTTAATGTAAGTTTTGTTATGCAATAAACCAGTCGAGCGTGACTGGTGGCCTGGCTGCACCACGCAGCCTGGCTGGCTGACAGTCCGAATCCAGCCAACTGCAGTACAAGAGGTGTTCAATCTTTACCGTGTGTGTGTGGGCCAGAGGACTCCCGCCTAACGAGCTCGGCCTGCATAGGTAACGTTAAATGCCAATCAGCATCAAAACTCCTGATCTTAACCAGATCTGTACTTTGCGTTAAATCTCGGTCTACAGGGGAAGTGGCGTCATTGGAGACCAAGTCCTTGGAAGCCAAGGAGTACATGAACTCTTACTTCAAGGTCACCGTGGACGACTTCTTTGCCGCCCTCTACTCCCAAGAGCATCCCTTCTACAGGAACTTCCTCATCCACAGAAAGCACACAGGTCAGTTTCCAGTCCACGGCTGTGAGGGACCGATTCAAAAGTAGGGCCGTTTTTTTGTGGGTTTTTTTTTTAGCATCTGCTATGGGGTTAAATGGTTAGATAATTTTTTCCCCAATATTTAATGCCTTGTTTGTCACTCTATCACAAATCCAATGAGATTAAACTTCTTAACCTTTGCAGAAGTTCTATATCTTTCGAGCCAATTTTGGCCGCTGTGGTCATTTTGAGACCAGCCCCATGCGACCGTATGGTCTCTTAATGGTTAAGTTGGGGTTTTTTTTCCAAGAGACTGTGCAAGTCTCGTGCATACTCGAACATTTTTAGAACCACTTTGGGCCCATGTACAATGCTGTAATGCATGAAAGAAGCAAACTCTCGCGTCTTTAACAAGTCCCAATGTTCGTAGACGTTCGAGACTAGCATAATCTAAACTTTTTCATTCTGTACATCAAATTATTACCACTGTGCTTTAGCGGTCATTGAAATGTTAGTGAAATGAATGACGTTTGCCAATTTTTGCCAATTTTATACATAAAGATATCGTCATCGGTGCGTGGCAGAAAGAGAATGAAGATAACGATGTCAGGGAGGTGTCTTACACCTTACACCTTGTCGGTTTCAAGTCATGTGGCGTAGAGGAGAGACAGGTTAGTATCAATACAAGAGATTCGCAATGCAGTGCGCCCTCTAGAGTTTGCCCTGGAGAGACCATTTTTGTAGAGCATCCGGGGAAAAGGGTCCAGTCGCATGACCAAATTTTTTAAGTTTGTTCGTGGTTTGCAAAACTGCATAATTTTTTGTTCCGTTTTGTGTATTGTGTATGGATGTTCGCAATCACTCACGTAGCTTTGCAAAAGTTTGCCCCAAATCTGGTGACGTACAAATGTAGCAACTGTTTTGATAGTCTGAGGAATTCAAATTTAAGCTGTAACTTGTGATCAAGCAAGTCATTGTACAAGATATTGTTCAAATGTAACTTGCAAATGGCTTATTGTGTATTTTTATTGTTATTCTGTGTCCTTGCCTGGGAGGGTTGGTTTGACCTTTGACATATTTAATCTGCAGATACTGCACAAGAACTGGAGTCGGCCAGGCCACAGTTACGTGGTTACGATCGAAGTGTGTCAGAAAGGTGTCCCCTACGCTGATTACTTCTACACTGAAGCCAGGATGGTGATCACCAGGGTGTCGAGTACCAGCTGTCACGTCAGGTAAAGATGGCTGTGCCCGATTGGCTGTTGCCTTTGGCCGAAGATGTAACATTGAGGCATAGGTCTTTTTGTAATAGACTGCAAGTCTCTTGCTTATCGAAACAAGAGAAAACAGCTCATAGAAAGACTTTATTTTTTATAAATTCAAATCTTTATTTTAAATGACATTTATACAAAATTCTTGAAAATAAAAATACCCATGGCAATTTGTTGTAAATACAATTTCGATTTTTATGTAAAACTAATAAAAATAAAAATTAACATGGAACCGAAAATGAAACTTTGGGACGAGGATGGTTAATTTATTCATTTATTTATTTTTTGCTGGTTTATAGTGACATGTGAATTGAATTTAAATTTCAAGTAAAAAACCACAAGTGAAACTGACTGGGTACATCGTAAATCAATTTTGGTTGAACAAAAACAAACTTACTAGAGCGGGGTTGGAACCTGCGACCTGCAGATTTACGTTGCCATCATCATCATGGTGACGTCCATGCGCATGCAGCGCACGGGCGTGGCTCAGTGGCTACATATTAATTGTTCGTTTCCATTGTTCGGTGTTCTGAGTAGCTTGGTGAAGCTGGTTCAATCCTCTATACCAACCATTCTCAGGGCATCAGAAAGTTGCTGTTGGCAGAAGTGCTCCGGTTCTGTTGGTTGGTTGTTTTTGTCCAGGAGTATTGAGAGTGGAGTGTCACACCTAGTCACGCGTCCAATCAGTTGTTGCCATTGCTCTACCAACTAACCTACTGAGCAATATCTACAATTTGAAATATTGAAGAATGTGTTCTTCTGTTTACAGAGTGGTTGCACATTTGATTTACAAGAAATCAGCTTGGGGTCTTATCAAGGGGTTCATTGAGAAGAACGCCGACAGCGGAGTCAAAAGCAAACACGTAGAACTCGGTAAGTCTTGCCGTTTCAACACTGCGACGTGTAGATCGGGATTGGTTAGTTGCGGGCCGATTTCACAAAGAGTTAAGACTCATCCAATAACTGGGTATCAATCCAAATTGCTGAGCAAAGTGTGATGCCATGATACGAATCACTATGGCGATTATGACGGCTCATCTTAAGATGAAACTTAGTTCTTTGTGAGATCGAACCCTGACCTCGTACTTTAGGAGGGTGGTTTGGGACCAGGGATACAGCAGCAGAACCATCCAAATACTCGACTTTATGGTGCATGTAGCTAAACATTTAAATGTTTGGACTCTGATGAGATTGGTCTGCCTGGACTCGTGCTACGGGTGGGTGGTTTGGGGGTACAGTACCAAATCCATCAAAGCACTCCACTCTTTAGTAAATCAACACCCAAATGTTTTGACTGTGATGAGATTGGTCTGTCCGGTCTCACACTTAGAGTGGGTGATTTGGGGGGTACAGTACCAAATCCATCAAAGCGCTCCACTCTATTAAGTAACTTGACACCCAAATGTTTATGCCGTTTACTGGTTAATAGCAAGCAGATCAACCCAGGAAGGACTATAGTGTCCAAGTGACAGCACTTTACCTATTCGTCCTCATTTTTCCGTCTAGATGCGTACGTCAAAAAGCACCTAACTAGTGCTGAGACCAGGGCGCCGGTCGCCACGGTACCCAAGAAGACGAAGAAGCCGAGGAAGAGGAAGATCGGAGCCAAGATGGAGGAGAGAGAGGAGCAGCTCAGACCACTCAACAGGATGGAGTCCGTGCCAAACGTTGCCCCAAATACAAGTCAGTCAAAATTACTTAGTTCTTGTCTGATTTTGGTTGCACCCTAATGTACGTGTGTACTATTGTATGTGATAAGCACTTTAATTGACCCAATTCACCCTGACGTCACCAAGCAACAGCTCTTGCTTGCGCCTTTTTGGGAGGCGGATCCCTCGTGTGTCAATACTGCAGTGGAATTTTTAGGCGACGTGCGTGAAGTTAGACGTGCACCAAATCTTTGCACACACTTTGACCTTCGCCAATGTGTGGCGTCGGTGCAAGGAGTCACTGTCCCAGTGCGATGCAAGGCCCTGGGGAAATAACTACAGGCTACTTGGGTGGGATTCGAACCCCCGACCCTCACGTTGTATTGAGAAGATGTCTGAAACACCAGATCACCGAGATTGCCCATGTCAAGAGGCCAGTTCGAATCCTGATTGCAGGACCGGCCTCTCGACAACAGACACGCTCGCTGTCGACCCGGGGCAGTTATGTTCTAAGTCAAGAATGCGGGAGTCGTGGGTTCGAATCCCTCCCCAGTAGCCTGTGGACATTTTTTTCCTGAGTTTTTACTGAGTACACAGTGCTTATCACACACATAAATAGAAGGATGAAACCACAATGTTCTTTATCTATGATGCAATTATTAAAACGGTGATTTAACCTCTTGTATTAAAACAATGATTTTGCTCTGTGCTTGCCACTACGGGAAAGCTCCATTAAAGAATTTCTGAGTTTTCACCCATTAGGTGTGTTTACATTGAATTACTTGGGTCATTTAACTTAATGGATGAGCAGTTAATCTGTCTTGGGTAGTCAGCAGCCCTACTGGTTTGTGCATGATCCAATTGAGTCCACTGTTTGGAAAAGCATTTACATGGAGATAACAGGTGTGAGCTGTCAGGCGAAAAGGATGTTTCCTTTGAGCCTCTTTCTTTAATGGAGCTCTCCCATAATGGCTGGCTTTTTATGTCACCTAAGCCTACATAGGGGAAGGTTCAACAATTTTGCTTTCTCGTTTCCCTCGATGCTGACATTTTATTGAATTATATTGAACATTGTATTCATGATATGCTGTTGTTTGGATTCTTACATCTATTTTGTAATAATATTTGCATTTTTGAGTTTTTATTAGATGTTATCTCCACCATGCAAAGTTTCAAATCTTACTCATGTACATGACCACAAACCTTTTCTTTACCCGCCTTTTACTTTTGTACACCTGTGTACATGTTTGTTTGCTATGCCTTTATTTATTCTTTCGAGTGATTATTTGTTAAATTTTCGTGCCTTTGCCGATTTATATTGGCTTTTTGAGATTGTCTGTTCTTTTGTAAATAACCAATGTTTTTCGCTATTTTCTATGTCCTTTTGATTATCATATTTATTTGGTGAACAGTTTTGTTAGATGCTCATGTACATTGTATGGAACTGGCTCGTTACAAATAAAAAGTTTTTATTCTTATTATTTAGGCCTACATGTATTAATTGTATCTCCACCTTGCATAGTTTCAAATCTTACTTTTGTTTAATAAGAAGCTACGGCCACCGTCACCTCAGGACTGGAACATTATTATGAATTTTTGGTTGATTTTGAGCCCTGACTGTGACATTGGTGCAAGGAGGGGTCATTAATCTAACATAAAAATTTATCATGAAGTTTAAGATTTTCTTCTTTTTTTCTTTTTCAGATTCGCTATCCAGATATTTGAACTCCCTGATACGGATGGATTCTAAGAGTGTTATGCTGCTTATTTGTATATTGTAAGTAAAATGAATATCAGCTTACTAAATGACTAAGGTGTTGAAAATAACAAAGCAAAGTTGTGCATCGATCACCCAAAGCCACAGCGGATGATATTGAATAATCAAACAGTAGGAGGGTTGACTATGTAATTAACTATGTAAATGCATTCACCACATGATATCATAATGCAAGCTGGCATAGTTTTTCGTTCATCACTAAAGTGGATGATATTGAATGGTCAGACAGTAGGAGGGTTGACTGTGTACTATGTAGATGCATTTATCACATGATATTGTATTGCAAGCTGGCAAAGTTTAACGTTCAATACCATTGTGGATGTGAATGATATTGATTGGTCAGACAGTAGGAGGGTTGACTGTGTACTGTGTAGATGCATATATCACATGATATATTGCAAGCTGGCAAAGTCTAACGTTCAATACCAATGTGGATGTGAATGATATTGATTGGTCAAACAGTAGGAGTGTTGACTGTGTACTGTGTAGATGCATTTACCACACGTGATATTGCAAGCCGGCATCATCACAATAAATAATATTGAATGGTCAGATAGTAGGAGGGTTGACTGTGTACTGTGCTGATGCATTTCACCACATGATATCCTTGCAGGCTGGCATAGTTTATATGTCATTGAAAAGAGTTTGAAACAGTATGATGGTGTAAGTGTGTGCGTAGATTCCAAGGGTGCCACCAAAAGATAAGTAGATCAGAGTGTATGAGCACAATTCAGAGAATGATTGATTCACCTGGAGAGTCTGGCGCCACCTAGTGGTCCTGGAAAGTCTCCCGTTGTCTTGTTTCTTGTTAAATAGCCAATGTTCTTAAGCAGCTTCTGTTTTCTCGTTCACAGCTTGACATTTCTGTCCATCGTTAACGTGTCCTTATTTCTTCAACTGCAATCGTTAGAACAGCTGGCCGGCTCATCGACCCCCGACTTCGCATCAACTCATTTTACCAAAAAATTAAAGTAAGTCCCAGCCGCACACAACCACCTGCGACCTGCGAAGCAATGTGCCGGTGCTCTACTAATTGAACTACATGTATCTAGGCTAAATGTTGGCGGTCTCCTTATTTTGTCGATATCTTTGTTCGGGGTCATTGAACATGTAACTGTTTTAATGCAAGGGATCACACCCCAAGTTTCAAACCAGGGACAACACGTTAATCCGGAGGTTGCAGGTTCAAGTCCCGCTTTAGTAAATTTTCTTTGTTCAATCCAAAAATATTTAAAATTTACCCTGTCAGGTTTCCTTGTGTTTTGTTTTTTTTTACATTTTTTTTATCAACTTTCAATCAATTTCAATTCAGTTGTTTGTTCAATCCAAAATTATTTACAATTTAACCTGTCAGTTTTCCATGTGTTTTTCAAAACTCTTTTTAAATAAATTTTCAATCAATTTCAATTCAGTTGTTGCAATCATCGGCTTGAATAGTTATACATTTTTCAAAATGATGTTTTCTTCATCTGCCTGATAGAGGAGTTCCTCAGTCCAGAGAGCAGTGGGCGTCATTACTTGAGAAGCAGCTGTACTACCATGAGCTCGAGATGGAAAGATGGCGGGAAATCGTGGGTTTGTGCATCGACCTCATGAAAAAGGTGAGTGGGTTTACCAACCCTAGAATTTCATCGTTGCGAGGGCAAGACCATTTTTTTTTATTTTGCGAATGGCACTTCCATTTGGAAAAACCTGAAAGTCTTTGGGAGACTTTTCAAGACAAACAAAGGATAATCATTCATGGTTGACGGAAGTGTATAAAGTGTATTGATAGGTTAGCAAGGATTCTTCGAGCTTCGTGTGTGTATTTCACCATACTAAACTCTCTTTGCTTACACAGCAAGTGCAGAAATTGTGCGCCTACCCTGTAAATGGAAAACAGTGCACATAAACACAGAATTATGTGGTGAGCAGAGCCAAGAAACTAGACCCTAGTCTTCCTCTCCCATGCAATGGCACATTATACATTTGTCAGGGGTTGAAGGAAAGCGCTCACAAGTGCAGAGGCACGGGAAGGAGATCGGCCCTCTAATTAAAAAGGGCGAGCATTTGCTAAAATACCACAAAATCCATAAAATGACCTTTAAAATTTGAAATGATATCCTGCACTTGTATTGATTTTAATCCTCCAGTCAGTAGTATACAATACAAATAGCTCAACACAGTCCTTAATGTAAGGAAGTGATGGGCAAAAGGTCAGCACAAGGCTGGTTACTTTCATACACTATTCAACTGAAACACTCAAAATTTTATCGGAACAAAAAAACATACTCACAGAGAGCTCTGGGACATTATCCCTCCCAAGTATGTGACAGTATATGGAGCGAGGCCAGAGCCAGAAAAATACCCACAGAAAGTGAATGTGCTGTCTTGCTCAAACCTAAAAATACAGCCAAAAAATGTTCAAAAAGTTGCAGAAAAACTTAAACTTTTCACAGTAAATATGCAAATAAGAAAGTGACATTTTGCCAATGTAGGATTGAGTGTGCATTTACTACAAAATCAATTTATTGCTATCAAGTTGAGGACTTTCCTTTGTCCGTCTTACTTCACACTCTCTAGAGACCAAGCGCATGAAAATAATGAGAGGACACACAAAGGATTCCAATGGGCAGTTCAGCATTGTTTCTTTTGTGTTCCTTTGTTCTACTGTCCCCACTCTTCTGATAATGCCATGCCCACAAGTATATGAGCTCTCTAGAACAGCATGGAGTTCATTTTTTCATGGAACTCGTGACATATTTTGTGTTTTTCTTCGCCAGACTAAAACAATATCCTCTCTTTTTAAACAGATGGAGATTACTCTGCAGGAGCTCCATAATGGCATGAAACCAGTCCGGTTACCAGACATGGAAGCTGAGCTCAACCGAGCCGATGTTAAGAAACCTGTACAGACATAACAGCCAGGTACTTCGGGACTGAGAGGGTTGGGATTAATAGCCCCCTCTTGTGGTGACATTTGGGAAATTCAGATCAGCACCAAACTTTCTTTGGAATTAACTTCTTATCCTTTTCAAGAGCTGTTCATGCACTAAGACACCTACAGTGTGTTGTAATTAGTGAGTTATGTTTAAACAAACAAACAATTTGCCTGGTTGTATTTCCAAAGGAAATTTTGTGGAGTAAAAAAAAATCGTGTCTACAAAAAAGCTGACCATGTTCTGTTATCAAACTACACAAGAACCACACAATTTCAAAAGTCATCTGTGTTAATCATTGTATTCTACTTTTAAAATATCTTTCCAACCATAATCATTTCATAACAAAAAAATTTCTGTAGGGCTAAATGCCCAATTCAAAGGCAATGTGTTCCTTACATTAGGTTGAAATACAGCGAAAACAAAAATTTACAAGAATATCTTCTTCTTTTTTAAATACCTTGTTGAAAACGGTGTTTGACCGTTTTTTGTTTTTTTAATTGATTAATGCGTATGCCAAAAATACATAAAAAGAGGGGAGTATCCTTCGCTCCCAGGTGTAAATTTTTCAACATATCAGGGAGAAGTGGTGTACATATTTTGATTCATGAATTTCTAGAAGTTTAAACATAGAATAATGGGATGCAGAGATTAATCTTTTTATATAATGTGATGGCATTGATGGCATTTATATAATGCGATGGCATTGGAGTGTACATAAATACCCAAAGCTTGTAAAGTGTGTGGGCAAAAGTGTTATTCTACATGATATAGATTTTATCGCAACTTGGATTAATGTAGTCGCTTGAGATGAATCTCGTTTTAGTGTTTCTATCTCAATTTCAGTTAACTTCTTATATTGGTTTGAAACTATCTACAAATCTTTCCCAAAGCTTTTCCTCATAGGGAACAAATTGACCATATTTTTGACCGCATGAGGGCACTGTCATCAGGGAATGTCTTGCATCACAATGGCATATTTAGCTTATTATAATTGCCTATTTGTAGTTTTCTTGCACCAATGAAGAAATACATAAAAAAAATAGCGATAAAAAAGTGGAAAAAACCCTGTTTGTTTACTTGTTTTTCATCATGTGAAATTTATCCACATACGCCCTCACGTGGTCAAAAATACGGCGAATTGCAGAAAGCTTGATTTGATTCTGCTGAAAGGTCTTTGAAAATAAACCAATCTGTCCATGTTCTGATGAACAAATTTGAAAATCTCCCTGATCATGGAATGTTGTTCACCATTACGTTGGATGTAACTCTAAACATCTCCCTGATAGTCGTACACAATCTTCCTGATCGCGAGATGCAAATGTTGGCAGCTCTGACGCCGTGGGATTTCATGTTTTCTTCCATTGAGCTGTTTACAATTTGTGCCTGCAGGACGTCCAGTCTGCATGATTATTATGGCTCATTTATAAATGCGACGTCTGTTTGGCTTGGAAAATATATATATATATGTATATATCCCATTTCTGAGTTCCAAGGGATTCTGTATATGCTGCATTACCAGCACCAGTGTTTTTCACAAATTCATTTTAGTTCATCAATATAGATGACTCACCTTTTCCATCACCTTCGTTTTGATGATGTCATCATATAACGGATTTGAAAAGTTCTATGTGTCAAAAGTTGCACTCGGTTTATTTTATTGCGATAATTGATGCACCATGTCGTAGCTAATAACTAAACTGAAGACCGCTTCATACTTCCTGCGAATGTAAATGCGAAGCGAATTTTGGTGACGCAATAATCAGTGTTACGGCGCAAGAAAATTCGCTTCGCACGAAGCCTTCACAGGAAGTATGAACCGAGCTTTAGTCAACAAAAAAGTCTACAGAACTACATAGGGCATAATAACATTTACTGTGTGTGTGTGTCATGTTGAAGAAAATAACCAATGTGAAAATTGTCTTTCAGACATGACCCTGTTTGACCTTTCCTTCCGGTGCAAGTTGGAAAGTCCAATGCAAAAAAGTTTCTAATAATTATTTATTACCGGTTTATTACCGATTTTCGTATTGATAATAATATATTATTTGTTTGTTTTCAATAATCAATGAGTCTGGTTTTTTTTATGTTTTTCCCTTTGCTTCCCCCCCCCCGCACCGAAACCTCCTTGTGCTTATTTTAACAAACACTTAAGTTGTAGTTACTTATTGTTATAACTCACCAGGAACATGACAAATACATTTTCTGGTTGTTACAGATGTGTCCTCGCCTGGTAATGAGTGTACTAGGGAAACACCATTTTGTGTCAAAAATAAATTTTAAAAAATCCACCTTACATTCAGGTGACCAACGGGTAGTATCAAACTGAACCAGAACAAAGCAAAGCTACCAAACAAAAGAGCTAAAGCCTGCGACACTCTATCTCCACAAATTAAAACACAAGAGAGGCCTCAATCTAGTGAAATTTAGTCCATCACAGTGATACGTTACAAAGTTGAGTTTGAACCGAGGGTCCTGTTATGAACCGTTATTTGTGTCTCATATATAATGTTGGTGATTTAACAATTGAACAATTTTTGTACTGAATCGATAAAAAAAAAATTAGGTGACTCTTAAGACATCTATTAACTGTTTGGTTGTCTTTGCAATATATAAAATTCATTTTGTGTGCAATGATATGTATAGCCGTTTGCCGCCTTAAACTGTTCCCTTATGTGTAAAAAAAGGGGCCGTCTTTTGTAAGTGTGCAGCAGTTTGCCGTCTTAAAATTTAGAATACCTCTTTGCTATGTCTTTAAATGAAAACGAGGCGTTCAGGGTGTGTGATTTCTGAGATTTTTTTTCTAACCGAGTTCGAATTGCAGGTTATGTTTATTATTATTAATATTATTATAATTTTTTTTTTGTCTTCTTTGTTTCCCGCTTTTTTGTTTGTTACTTTTCGGTGGTTATTTACGCTCCAATTTGTGTAATACCCGATAATTAATGAGTTGGTATAAATGCGTTAATAAGTTGAGCAGAACACATGTATATATATTGTTTTGAAAGTCACTGACACCATTGTGTCACATTAGTAGAATGTTGAGGTCAGGTTGTCGAGACTGCTGTACTCGTTTGAAGAGAGCGTGTTCGACTCCTAGCATGGTCGACGCCATGGTAACCATGGGTCAGCGTAGAGGGCAGTACACTCAATAAAGGTTCGCTCGGCCACACCGGTCTCATCCAAGACCTCAGGGATGGGCTGATGAGCTCGTATACATTCTTGTTCAGGATGTTTTGATGCATGATGGGAACGATTGTACTGCTGACCGGCGCAATGCGCACAGTCACGTAATGCGCACAGTCACGCAATGCGCACAGTCAAGCAAAGCATGGATGTAGAAATTACCTCCGTGCGCAATGTAAGCGATCATTACACAAAAGTTGGAAGAAGAATGCTTGCGCTAGAGCCATGTTTTAAGTACAAGGCCAAACATTGCAATCGTTTGCCATGGGTTTATACAATTGCAATTGTTGACAGTCGAATCTTTTGTAAACAGGAAGAGGTGACCAGGGGTTGTAGGTCAGGGGAATGGCCAAAGCGCATGTGTATACGTCGGCCCATCCAAGCGCCTTTAGAGACGCTGGGACCAAGTGACTCAATCGAGGCTGCTTGTTTTCTCTTTCTCACACGGGGCAGTGTTGTCGTCTAGCGGTCAATGTACCGTTCAATTACTGAGTGTGTGTGTGGGGGGGGGGATCAGATCCCGTTCTGACCGTTCCAGATGCCAGTATCCTTAATATTTGTTTCGGTAATAATTTGCTTTTTCAGCTTTCGAGTGTATACTATTTTATGCAAAGCTTACTATCTAGCTTTATGCTTGGTGATTTGCATCATTGGTGTTTTAGGGTGGGTTAATTGGGTTTTGGTGTACTTGTAGTGATATTCAAATGAAGAACTTCTAACAACATGGGCGATAGGTACACGATGCAGTCACAAAAGAAAACATTGGTATCCACGTGTGTCAAGACAGAGTTGAACCATGGAAGAAGAAAATCCGCCATGGTTGAACAAAGGAGGGTTCACGATTTGGGGTCATTACACACGTGAGTTTGTTTTCACATTCAAACCGGGGACCTATAACAAAAGAGGACAATAGGGTCCCCGGTTGGGTAAAGGTCCCCAGTTGGAAATTGTGTACAAAACCAATGGGAGCTGTTGCCAAAAAGTTTAAGTCCAAACAAAAGAGGGACAATAGGAGGTCCCCGATTGGAGGTGTTTACACACTTGTGTGCCCTTACACATGCCAACTTACGGGGTACTTTTAACAATGGAACAATGGACCCCACAAGGCAATTTCAATAGGAACAATAGGGCCCCACAAGGGAATTCTTTAGAAAAGGGAACAATAGAATAACAATAGCAGTACCCCACAAACCGGATCCGTAAGGTTGTGTGCGTGTGTGTGTGTGTGTGTGTTGGCTTGTGCATTGAGATATCTGTCTGGTGTTTGCCTGGTGTTTGTCTGGCGCTTAGCCTGGTGTTTGTATGGTGTTTGTTTGGTGTTTTATGGCGTTTGTTTGGTGTTTGTATGGTGTTTGTTCGGTGTTTGGCTAGTGTTTGTCTGCTTTGTTTTGTGTTTGTCTCGGTCTTGTCTGGTGTTTGTCTAGTGTTTGTCTTGTGTTGGTCTTGTGCTTGTCTGGTGTTTGTTTCATGTTTCAATTAGCCTCTTCCAATGCTTTTTACGCGAAACCAACCTGAACCAGGCTGGTATCACGTGCATGAACTGAAATTGACAGCATCATGTTAAGTAATGGGTCGGTATGGTTTTGCAATTTGGTAGTGCTGTCTTGCCCATTTGTGTGTGTGTTTTGGTAAATCCAGTAGCCAGGCAGATGGGTTTAACAACTAAGGGGTATTTGAACTAGAAATAATTTTCCCACATTGTTCTTTTCGCTCTCGCGCTCTCTTTATCACGTTTGTATTTGCATTTGATTATACGTTTGATTCATTAGTTTGTTATTCTGAGACTATGGTTATCATTTAGCTTTGTATGTTCTGAAGATTGACAACGTAATTAAACAATATGTAAAATGAAATGTATATTTAATTTGGATAATGAGATATAATGTAAATATAGTACGAGAAAAAGGCAAGAAAAGTTGATACAAAATACGATGAAATAAATAATATAACCACCATAAACCGTATGACTCGTGTGATTATTGTTAATGGCTGTTTCGGAGTCTGCGTATTGGAATTGTATATTAGGGTCTGTATACGTTTGGTAATCACTCTTAAAATTCATGGCAATAAAAACTTACTTGGTAAGAAGTACAGCAGCTTTCGGCAATGGAAAGCATTTTGAGAACCATTTCACTTCAAAGTATTGTTATGGGAAAATATATCAGTTTTTACCGCCAAAAATTTGAATCTGAGAAACGTTACTGTCAGTAACGTTTTTTTCAGATTGTGTATTCCCATTACGGATTTTTCTTCCTGCGTGGACATGTACTTAATACTTAATAAGCTCAGTATATCTCCTGAACTACAAAGGGCATGAATTTACAATCTTTGTGGCATGTTGAAGAAAAAAGGCAAAATGTGACAATTTTCTTTTATACGCGACGATCCTATTTGACTTTTCCTCTTGGTGGAAAATGGAAATCCAAATAAAACATTCTATTTAAAGAGTTATTTTAAGGTTTACTACCAATTTTCGTGAATACTCAATGTTATTTCGTTGTTTGCCATGATCAGTTTAGTATTTATTTTATGTTTTCTTCTCCTTTTCTCCCAGCCTCCACTCTACCGTGGTCCTTCCGTGTGTTCGCTTCTACGAACACTTTATTTGTAGTTTATAATTGTTGTAACTCGCCAGAAACATGACGAGAAACATGACGATGACGTTGGCTGAATAGTTACAGATGTTTCTTCGCCTGGTAATGAGTGTAGTAGGTTAAGGCCGTTTTGCGTCCATCAATTAAATCCATAAGTGACCAACAGATGTCCGCCAGCAGTACCTCTATCACGAAAATATCGAACTGAAACAGAACAACAACAAATCCTGCATCACCCTCGCCGTAAACATTTGTGTTATTTTTTGTTTAACAACAGAGGCCCCTTTGTTCTCACATTATGTTACCTTCCTGAAAACGATTCAATACAATTCAATGCATTCTAAAGGCAATAACAAAAGGGTTGAACATATCAATACATTCACAACAATAAAACAAACTAAACAAGTTAGCGTTTCTAAAAACGATCGTAAAGGGGTTTTGGTGGAACTAAAGGAGAAAAAAACATTGATTTCATTATGTAAATTGCATGTCAAATCCAATCATGTTAAGTTTAGTCGGAAACCCTAGCGCTTTGATCTTGCTGTTTGGACCGTAAGGAAGGATCAAGCTGCGGTTATGTTTTTGAATACAATGTCAAATGTGTTGTAAGGTACAGGACGGCACAAGATTATGACTTTATGACATGTGGTTCAGGAGATATGATTTTTTGAACCGGAAGTGAAGGTGAAAAGATGGTCATGTTTTAAGATAAATGTTACATTTGCTGTACGCTACAATACGTCACAGAGAATATTACTTTAATACACGTGGTTCAGGAATTGGTGGGGGGGGGGGTATTCGAACTTCCTGCTCAGACCGAAAGGAAAGGTCAAAGTGGCGTCTATCTAAAAATGGCGTCCAGATGAAAGTAATGCAAACATTATCCAAGGACTGTACAATTATTTTGTTGAAGACAGAATCGATAAAAATGTTCATGATATCGATTAATATACATGTATATACATATTTTTGTTGCAATTATGATATGTAATTCACATGTGCAATGAAGCATATCAGTTGTTTCGCCTTAATAGGCAGTTCCCAAAATGTTTGAAAAAGGTACTGCAAGCAAATGTCGAAGGAGAAATTGTTTTGTAAGTTTGAAGCAGTTTGCTGTCTTCAAGTTAGCAATAAGCATATCTCTGCTTTTTTTATGAAAATGAGCAATTGGCGTGTGCGATTTCTCCGACGTTTTTTTCTTTTTTGTTTTTTTTTAAAGTTAAAACCGAGTTTACCAACAAGGTTTGTAATGTTTGTAAAGTTCCATCCAATTAGGGCAATCTTTAGAGGGCCATAGACCCCCCCCCCCAAGTGCCCCAGGTTAAAAGTTAACAATCCCAGGGGAACAATATTGGTGCATTTTTAGTCTACAATCCCTAAAAGCATTTACCTTCAAAGTGTTGGTTTACCGGGAAAAAAATTGTGGTCTGGCAATTTATCTATGGAAATTAGCGCATGTTATTCTCTGTATTAGTACAGTGCACCATACGACTGATTATGTACCTGACAGGGCGCCGATAGCGCAAAATTCCGCGATATTTAGAGCCGAAAATTGTATAGCCCCCCCCCCCCCCCCGTTATAAAAAGCACGGAAATACAATGCATTGCGTCGAAAGTTTGGGCTCCCTCATTATAAGTAGCCTGATGAGTCGTCTGGTAAACCTAACTTATCGTATCACACATGCAATTAACTGATGTTGTTATAGGTGTTCCAGACTAACACAACCATAACATTTTTATCAAAAACAAGGTTGCTCAAAACCAAGGTTGCTCAAACACAAGGTTGCTCGTACAACCCCCCCCCCCCCTACATTTGTGATGAGATTTCGGCCTCGCATCTAAAGGGGTAGTGACTGCACAGCATGTTAGCTTCGTTCTTTTTATTCCCTTTTTTTCAGAATTTGTGTTTTCAGACCACGAACAATAATAATCTAAAAAGAGCAATTCAATAGCTTCCCCCCACACTTTTTTCTAGGTCATCAGAAATTGCTTTTCCCACTTGAGGTAAAATGAGTTTTAAAAAAAGACTTGTGGAGGGCCACTTGGAAATACGGTCGACTAGATCTTTCAACAACGCGAGACTTCAGTGTATAACAAAGCTAGGAAAAAGGTGTTTAATTACTCCCAGCAGACTTGTATGGAAGTTTAACTGTTGGATTGCAGAAGCTATTTCCAAGTTTTAATTACTAATTCGAGCTCCCATGAATTTCGGGATCACTTGTAAAATATCCTGCTGTTAACTGGCGTTTGCTTGACTGCTATGACAAACTGGTACCGATGGCCTTCAACCACCCACCACCGGTTGATCATATAACAAATAACAAATTACAACCCTCACATTTTCACCAAAAAAAAAATCATTTTCTCTTTTTGTCTGTGCTATGTGACTTCAATTCGTTTCGTTTTTCATTCACCAAACAAAGAAGACCAAGGACATTAACATTATTTGGGTAACAATGATTTAAAAAAATGAAATTCCTTAAAAATAAAAAACAAATTGAGAATTTTAAAATAAAGCATATAAAGGTGCCGACACGCTTTTAAACAGGGATTCGAATATATTACAACTTCGAAATCATAAACATAAAAAAGCAACCGAGATTGCATCACTGACGCCAAGAACAGACACCCTGTGTACAAAAAAAACACCACAAGTCCTACAATTTCATGGACTTTCGAAGCCTCAAAGTGCTACTTTTTTTTATCAACGATCATTTTGTGTTGCAACCCTTGAGAGTGACAATTTGCATGTTTTGCGAACTGGGCCCAATTTCATAAAGCTGTTAAGTAGAAAATTCTGCTTAGCAAATTTCTTTACTTAGCAAGAACTGAGCGGGTACCAGTGGCAACGCTGTAAACTTTATAGAATGTTGGTTGGTAACTTGTTTCTGCTAAGCAATATTTTCCTGTGCTTAGCAAGTTTTTGTGCTTACAGGCTATATGAAATTATGCCCGATGAAACACAAGTTCCATTTTACCATTGTAGTACACGGCTAACACTAAAAATATCAACGTGGGGCGCGCGCGGAGCTCCGTTTTCACAAAGTCACATACACGTTGTGTGCAAGTCTCGCGCGTTATCGAACAATGGGACCCGTTAAAGTGCGCGAGTTTGTTTCCTTCACGCAGTTTGCACGTGGGACCAAAGTGGTCCCAAAAAATACCATTCGAATACGCGCGAGATTTTAAACTTGCGCAGTCTATACATTGGAATGTGTCACTTCGTGAAATCAGCATTGTCTGTTTTGCTTGTATTTCGGTTTCTCTTACCTCATTGCTTATTAATTTAGGACATAAAGTATTCAAAAGCAGTATTTTTGTCAAGTTCAAAGTATCAATGTCCTCTATAAGAAAACTAGACGAAAGCGTTCTGGCATTTTGAAGGATGTTGGTGTTATAAAGCGTTCAACTTCAGACGCAGTTCTCTTCGATTGCTAGGTTTTACCAGTAGTTTCAGTTGTGTGTTTCAGTTCGTGACGTCAGTGGTGATTAGATTGACACATTCTAAAATGAAAGCTATTTGTTCATGGTGTGTTTTTTACTTTGAGAGATTGCCAAAAAAACCCAAAAAAAACCCGATGAATTACAATTTTGACTCGCTAGCAATAAGCACGCATGCGCCTCTGGTTTTAGCGCGTGGCCGTGATCGCTTGCAGAGTCATCGTCATTTAAAACAAAGACATGTTCCAGAACTGGCTGTGTGATAGGCTGAGAATTCCATACAGCAGTTGTTTTCGGAACCACGACTGGCAAGTGTCTGTTAAGTGGTTGCCTGTCCTGCTGGACTTGCATATAAAAAGACAGGTTCAGGCGTTTCATGCTATAATTCTCTCAAGCTCTCTTTTGGCCCTATCAGCTACAGCCTAAAAAGGTGAAGACTAGAGACAATGATGACTTGGAGTGAGTTGGCTGTCACTGCTCTGGCGGTGTTTGTTTGCGTAGACCAGACTACGGCATGGCCTGCTTTGGGTAAGTATGCTGGTGTCACAGGTCTTCTTAACTTTTGGCTATAAGTAATTTTTGAAGGACCTGGTCGGTTCGTCTATATTAGTTAAAATAAACGATCAAACAGAGATATGCATTGCTCCTTCTTATTATTATTCAAATCAATCATTAATCAAAACATTATATAACATTGTATATTATACAATGAATTTACAATTGTTGGGATTTAAGTACAATCAGTTTGTGAGGCTTCTCTATCCAATGGTTGAGCGAGCTTCATACTCATCAGAGGTCGGTGTCAGCAATACGAATGGATGGAAGTGCGAAGAGGCGGACCGGGCCGGCTCCCCGAAAGCGTGATCTGTAAGGGACAGGGTAGATTGACGAGAGGTGATATTAAATTTATACAAAACACCGGAGTAATTCGGTTCGATGCGATCACCTCAAGATCATTAACGCTTCTAATTATAAAGAACAAGAAAGTAAAATAAAAACAACAGTTTGCGCGCTGTGATAATCGCGTGCTGTATAAGAGTACACGGGCGCAACGCACACGGGCGATAGGCTTTTCTTTCGTTGAGCGTGATGTGATAACACTTATAGTTGGGGAAATTAAGACAGTTCCAACTGTCACAATAACAACTTAGTCTACAAACTTGTAGTAATACATTATAGTGTTCTGTTTTCATTCTGTTTTGATGTTTTTCAAAGCATCTATCAAAATCCCCGCTCTTGTCCCTCATCCATCCGTTATTTCACTTGAATATTAAATACTGAGCTCGTTTTGGGGGTTTTTTTTTTCGTATATCTTGTGCACCACGAAGGTACAGAGTTGTGGTTAACACCGTGGGCATGAAATATCTGACTCTGGTTAACTGAGGACCATGAGAGCGTACTGATCGAAACGTCGAATTTTTATCAAAACCGGATCTTTTCAGAACCACCACGAACTCGTAGATAATTACTTCATCATGATACTACCATAAACATAATGATTTCGAATGTATTTTGTATATGTTTTATCATAAAGGGTTTTGGTTTGTCTGTTTACCTCCCATCCCCACCCCACCCACCCCTATTCCCACCCCCTTCTTCTTCGTCTTCTTCCTCGTCCTTTTGTGGATATTCTCTTGTCTGGTTTTATGCTCTGTTTTTACACTCTTGCCTAGTTTAAAAAAAGTTTTTAATTGTTAATTGTATTTGATAAATCCCACTCTTTGAAACATGCAGCTTGGCCATTAGCCTTTCTGAGGTATGGTGGACACAATATGGGAGTGCACTGTTTGGTTTGGGTGCATATAGACAAATTTATCCAAACCTAATATGGAGTTGAGCCATGATTTGTAACTGTTATTATTTTTAATGAGCAAGATGTGCAATTTGAAAGGACACCTGGCGTTTGGTGTATGTTTCTTTTTTACAATTTTAATTGTAGTCACAGCTGGTCTGTTTTTACACTCCCTTTGCATTTTAAAATATTGCATATTTCTATTGTATATTGTAGATATCCATTGTATACTGTTCATCTCTATAACTGCTTGTCATTTTTCGCTTGAATTTGTATTTTCTTTTGCTGATTTTAACTTAATTTTATACCTTGTTGCTTTTTCTGTTTATCTATATTGGGTTTTTGTTTTTAAAGTTTCTCTGTATTAGCGCCATGGAGCATTGCTTTCGATGGATTTGGCGCTATACAAATGTTTACTTTTATTATTATTATGTATACGTTTAGCTCTCATCCTGCTGATCAAACAGCGGCTGTTGAGTTTTCAGGGGGAGTGGGTCATCAGCGGTTTAACAGTTGTGTTTTTCAAAGGGATTGTATACATTTTGTACAATTACTTTTAAAAATCAATGACTGTAAAAACTGACTTAATAAATAGCACTGGGAGAGCTGTTGATAATAAAACCTTGTTAAAACGAACCCTTTGATCATAGAGCAAGCTTAAAAAAAGACCATGTAGTTTTAGAGAAAGAGGTACACACAATTCTATGCAACTAGGGTGAAGTTTTCTTTCATTATTTTCTTTCAACTTTAAATACTGTAACTTGGAGCATGTGGACGATGTCATCATAGTATATACCACATCCGATATGTGGCAGGTATGGACCGCTGCCAAGCCCCCCCCCCCCCCCCTTGTCCCACGTGTTCCTATACTCTTGCCAACTCTTCTATAACAAGGTTAGTAGGCCACGGTGTAAAACCGATTGTAATAATAGTGGCGCTATGCGGGTAAAAAAAAAAATCAATTTGAATTAGTATGTAGGTTCTTGATAAAAGCTAAAACTAATATTTTGCACCGTAGAGTAGAGGCTACTGTTCTAGTTTTGTGTTTGCTTTGGGTTTTTTTTCTGAAGGGGGCTGACCATGTCAGCTGCCGGGCCCAAATTTCATAAAGTTATCGCCTTTATTGACACAGTTTCTATCTCCATCTATACGCTTACAATCAAACATGTGGTTCTACAAAATGGCTGACCGTGTCAAAGGAAAACCACACAGTTTCAAGGGATGTTTGTGTGAATCATCATTATTCTACTTTTTAAAAACACCTTTCTCACCATTATACATTTTCATGACAAACGCTTTTTAGAGCCCGAAGCGCCCAGTCCGAAGGCGACGTGTCTCTTAGTCTTAACAACTACCGATTGCGTTTCTTTACTGAGTTCAGCCTATAGGCAAATTTCACAAGCAGACGTTTTTTGTTTTGTTCTTTCTGTCTTGTTTCTTTCTTTTACTAAATCGCAGACCACTGTAAACAAATCAAAAAGCACAATAACTTAATTAGTAAGCAGGGTGTTTGGGGTGTCGGTCGGTCTGTTCGTTTATCATTACTTTTTTAATAACACATTTCTCTTTTATGCAGTGGGCATGCTTTATTGTTTGCTGGTAAACATTATATAAAACTGGGCCCGAAGATTATGTTTGTGTTTTTGTGTAAACAAAAATATATACACATTGTGGCAATAAAGCCTTTAAGTGCACAGGTGGGATTTTCTCACGACGAAAAGCTTATTTTTATTCTTTATATTTGTTTACCTGTGTCGATAAAAAAAAATGTTAAATGTATTATACAGGATTTGTAGAGCTGACAAAACTAGTCGCTCACAGTGTTCATGTTTTGTGTGATCAATGCTATAATACATGACGTAAACGAACCTGTGAAAATGTGCGAGAGTCGTGAGGAAATAGTGAAAAACCTTGCAAAATCGTCAGCATGAAACACATTGTCCTTTGTCCGTTGTCCAAATCAGCTGTTGTGTTTTTTTGTTTTGTTTTTCTCTCTAGGTTTTCAGAATCTGTTTTCTCGAATATGAATTAATTCCAGAGGGAAATATTTCACAGAAAATAATGGTTCCAGTAGGAACTTCACAGTCAGTGGGCTTTCAGACTAATTTCTTAAACAATGATGTTTTTTTTTTTTTTTTATCCTTACCTATCCTGTGATGTATAACATCTTTAAACAGGCTTGGCGTAAAAAGATTGGACTTTGGGTGATGGTTTGAGCTAGAGTTTGGTTTAGCTCTACATGGCGTAAAGAATAGATTAAGGTGGTTTAGGGGTCAGATTATAGATTCTAAGGTCCTGATTCTCGCCGAGAGACTTTTGTTTTCACTTAAAGAATTTGGACAGCATGCTGTTTCAAAAACGAAGAAAACACCCATTAAATGCACGCATATGCCGCGGATTATGCACCGAGTGCATGCAAAGTTGTTTGTAAATGGCTGATGGACGAGAACAAAATGTCGGGCTCCCGGTTATTTAGTCTTAGATTTTTAATAAATATACCAATAATCATTGGCGGAAATGTGTTCTTGCAAAACTTTAAATGAAAAGCTATACCTTTCTTGAATTAAAAAAAAAAAAAAAAAGCTATTTAAAAGAGAAATCAACATTTTCGGGTCAAATCAGCCACAAAAACGGACTAAGTTGATTTAAGTTGTTGTTGTTGATGTAGTTGTCGTCGTCGTCATTGTTGTTGTTGTTGTTGTTTTTTTGTGGTTTTTTGTGTGTGGTTTTTTTTTTTTTTTTGGTTGTTGTTGCTAATTTGGCTCAAGTATGGACTTGGTGATTGATTTACCTTTGCACGTGCTTTTCTTCACTATATAGACAACTATGGGGCAGACTCGACCAAAGTGTCCGTCAGCGGAGTGTCGTCTGGGGCCAACATGGCGGTCCAGCTCCACGTGGCGTACTCCTCGAGCATCATGGGAGTTGGCTCGGTAGCAGGAGGTAAGTCGAGGGCTCCTGGAGGGGTGTCCTTATTTTTGAACAGTTGAGGTCACATTCTAGGAGGTCACAGTTGAGCCAAATTTCCGCTGTCTGCTTAATTAAAAGTATAGGGTCATACAGTGGCATTGACCCCGAAAACAAGATGTTTAATTTATACCCGGAAGCTTCTGAAGATGGTAATGGTTGCAAGCATCCTGGGAAATTAGCTCATACGAAATGACCCCCAGTGATTACCCACAAATCAGTGCAAACATTTTGAATCTGGGAAACTATTCACGCATGAACCGTTTCTCAGATTTCTTGAGGGCTGGTGTCCAATCGCGAATGCTGCGGCCATGAGATGCGGCTGGTACCCGGTCATCTCACTAATTGTTGATGGATTCAACGCGCTTTTGAAAATACAGTGATGGTGTTTTTTTTTTTTTTTTCCTGTTTTCTCAGCAAGTATACATTTGCATTCAGCAAAACGTTCACATGGGACTTTCGTAATAACATGTCTTTATGATTTTGCATATAAATAAGCAATAGGTAAACAAACAAACAAAAATAAAAAACGATGACCCTACTTTTAAGCACAAAACAACCATTTTGGTTACCAGAAATCGATTACCGGCCAAAGTTCCGTATTACATGTACACTTTGTGACTTGTTTTGTTATGCTGAAATTACCCTATTAAGCAGAAATGTGTTAAGCTTTTTATTTGTTTAAGCGGCTCTGTGAGTACGTAAGTTATTATTTTATTCAGATAGAAATTGTTTTAAGAAATGAATGTATTAGATGAAAACAAATTTAGGACAAAAATTGAAAATCTATAGGCCCTAATGAAACTGATGGGGTGCTTATATACCTTTGGCTTCAAAATACCTGCAGCTCCGTATTATTGTGCGGAGGGGAGTGAAAGTGCCGCATCTACTGGGAAATGTTCCGCGTTCGGGAACGCCGGTGACATCAATGTACAGGACCTCATCGATCAAACCACGAGCTACGCCAACTCTGGCAAGGTGGACCCAACTTCCAACATGGCGTCCGATCGCGTCTACATATTCAGCGGGACGAAAGATCAGGTGGTACCAACCGGTGAGTGTTTAAAATAGTGAAGCTCTGACCTCGTTCGAAATCTCAGGGCGAAAACATTTCGGAAAAGTCGTCCCCAGCTTTCTCATACCTCGGTGGTACAATATTGACCGATCCATTAAGCTCCGCCCCATTGCGTATTGACCAATCATAGCGCAACCAAAAGTCCGACAAAAGTCCAACATGCGTGCGCGTATGCTTGGCGCGCGCGGCAGAGTTGTGCAGAATGGCATTGGAGAGGTTCACCATAGATATAGAATAATAATACCTAGATCGGCCGCGCGTACATACGCGCCATAAGCCGTACACAAAAATTCCTGGTTCTTCATGGACGCGCTAAAAAGTCACGTGCTGGTGGTGTAACGCACTGAAGATGAACATGCAGAATAGTCCTTAAACACACGGTGGGCTATATTATTTGACAGGTTTGTGGCACAATTTAAAGACCCATTTCTTGGATAAATGACAAAAAGCAAGATTCATAAACTCAACATAAGCACAAAGGTGTAAGTATAACACGGGCTAGTCATTTATTTTTCACCGGTAGTAGCATAAAACACTGCAGTGTGCACGTAGACCGTGCATAATTTGAATTATACAATTAAAGAAAACAAATCAATTACGTATTATTATATCAGTTTGGAGGGTAATTAGGCCTGCGCTAAAAAAAAACGTTGCTCTAGAAATGGGTTCATGTGAACGAGTATAAGTAACAAGTCTTGCAGCAGAGTTTTGAAACCTTTGAAGCTTTAACAAGAAGAGAGTCGGGTAACCCATAAAACAGACCATTGCAGTTATAATGTAAAATCTAGAGAGCTCGAGTTGCACTACAATTTCCGATGTTTTTGGTTTTTAACTTTTTAACGTTGGCTGAATAAATAATTCTAATCTAATCTAATCTAATCTAATAATTTATTCATATGCGCAAGTTTCATTAAGAAAAATATGTACAGATGCGCATTACAATAGTAAAAAGTACAGATGTTAACAATTATTTCAGAATATTATACACTGAAAAATACAAGAACAGTAGTAAAAAAGTATCAACAGAAATTATACATCAGCCGGCCAAAGGCCATTAAAACCAACATAAAGCCTGCCGAAATAAGATCAATCGAGGCTATGCACCTCCTGAAACTTCGTCAGACAGAACTTTCGGACACAACCCCTTATGATGCGAACAGGAAAGAACCCAGCGGATGTCGCCGATAGAGTTTTGAAGATAATGACAAAAAAGGTTCCCCCTCCCCAATTTGAGTTGATACCATTTAATCTGGTAATATCTAAATTATTTGTCTTCAAATCCTGCTCTACCACTACCCAATAATACTATTGCGCCGTATAAACCCATTCATTACCGTGCAATAAACACTCTAGACTATAGCCTAGAGTAGTATTAGACCCAAAGTCCCAATGAATATCATCATTACAGCATACGATGGAGGAAAGAAAAGAGTAAACCTGATAAATAACCGAAATGGAGTTCATATCAATGGTAATAAGCTAATTGCTAAAATTTTAAAAATTAAATAAACATGTAGGCCTACTTACTTATGGTATGTCAGCTTACGAAGGACTCCGAGCCCCTTTCTCTTTTCTCTGCTGAGACATATGGCTGCAGAGCAATTTGCAACCATCCTTTAGCCTTAAAAGGCCTAATTACATTAATTGTATGAATAATTCGGCTGGAGGAAAGTCACGAAATTAAACCAAAATTTTTTTGCTATACTATAACGCCACTTTAAACGTAAACGCGTTCGTCACGTCTAGTGCGCATTCAATGTTTTGACCACCAGCACGTGACCGCTTGGTACCAATGGCTGCGCACATGCCAGAACCCGCGTATTACGCGCGGCCGATCTAGGTATTATTCTATATCTATGAGGTTCACGTGTTCTTGCTCACATGTGCGCCGTGGGCGAAGCCTAATGGATCGGTCTATACATACAGCATTGACCCAAGGGGGGGGGGGGAACCCCTGAAATTGCCGAGTCAGGATTTGACTCGGAGAAGGGTCCGTTTGTGGGCCATACTCACTTCCGGATTAGCACAATGGGAGACTTTGGAAGGCTAGGTGGCAGCAGACTTACCAGGTAAATTTCCATTGTTTACGCGAAGTTCTGAGCGTGCGCTCATTACCGAGAATAGTGGATTTACCTGGTCTGCTGCCACCTAGCGTCCCAAAAGTCCTGCATTGACCCGTTCATCAGGTCAGTGTTTTTGATCCATATTCCGGGCGTCAAAACACAGTGGCATTTCACAACGTTTTGCAGGTAGGCTGGGTTTTAGAGACTTGAGATTGGTTCCCCAATAATTCATTGGGACTCTCTGTTGGAAAATGAGCACAACACAAAACTAAATTAAACCTCGAAGCCTCTTTGAGAAACTTTTGTCCGCTGATTTGAGTTTTCTTTATACTTTCAACATTCAGACGTTGTTGAGAAACTGGAGGATTATTACGACCACTACGTCACCAGTGCCAGTAACATTAAGACCAAGTACGATCTCCCCGCTGGACACGGGTTCGTAAGTACATAATATCCGGGACAAAGTCACTCTCACATTGGTCTCCCCCCCCCCCTCCGCCCCCCCTCTCTCTCTCTCCCCTCTCTCGCTGTCGTTATTTCTACAACCTCGCCGACAGTGCCATTTTTATTCTTTTTGAGAAGTTCGAAAATCATAGAGCGTTATTTTATTACAGCACCCAAAAGTGCAAGCGCCAGTAACAGGATTATAATTATTAGAAACTACCCCCGTCAAGATTTTTTTTTTTTTTTTTTTTTTTTTTTTTCCAATTGGACCAATCTCCGATCCCCAATGGAGGAGTAGCAATGTCCTCTGTTTGGAAACGTACACTTCAGTGAAACTATACTTCGTCCAAACGGTCCCATGACATTATCCGTTTACCGGATCGGCACCCTCTTCGATATCCCAATGGAAATAGTAATGGTCATCAATTTGTAACAAAACATGAAAGTGTGATATAAACTATCACCATTGGGGTAGCATCGGTCCCCATTTCGGAATCACCTTACAGCAGGTGATACAAACCTTTGGTATAACAACGTTCACGGTATCTTCTCCCATCTGAGATTTCGTTACCCAATCGGGAGCCTGGAGTTTGTATGCATGTATCACTAATTCGTCATTTGGGCATTTATTTCTCTTGTTGTCATTATTATGTTATTTATTCATTGTAAATATATATATATATATATATATTTTTTTACTTTTTAGATCACCACTGACTACATCAACTCGTGTGAAAACAACTACTTAACGCCCAATATCAATGACTGCGACTACAACATGGCCTACGAAATCCTGAACCATATTTACGGCAACCTCGTGGTATAAAAAAAAACTTCGTACAAAGCCATAAAACCTGGCTTTATAGTTATATGTTAACTACAGCATGTCGTCCATAGCTTGGTAGCTTGATCTATTTATTTGTTTACCTGTACTCAGTTTCACACGATGCATCGCGGTGTGTTTTTAAAATGGCGCGCATGGGGCTAGCCTATTCCTGCATGTGATTCGACAAGCAACAGTGGATTTATTTTTTTAAGCGGCGGGGCAGTCAAGTTACCACTCCATGACACCTTCCTTATGCACATGTGGCAGGTGTCATTTGGGTAGGGCGCCCTCAACTAGAGGTCAAAGGAAAGTTAATAGACCGTTTTATTCGAACTGGTAGGTACAGCTACGGCTACGGCTATTGCTAAGGGTGATGCCATGACGCATGACGCGACGATAGCCGTAGCTGTAACCGCTTATGCGGACACGGCCTTACTCCATGCTCACATGCCCCATCCTGTCCGCACGTGCAAAATGTGCGTCTCCACGTTGCATCATCATCGTTTCAACATCGATGACGTCATGGTGACGTCGAATGCAATAATGAGGTCCACAACCTGTTCTAATCAATCCGCCCGCCTCGCTTGTATAAGAGTGGATGCTCCATCACCATGATAGTCGGCCTATCGTTGGGGAGGCTTGGGAGCGAAGCGGTCGTGCTTATTAGCGGTTCGCTGATGATACGGTGGCGAGAGGCGCACGAATCGGGTTGCATCTCCTACCGTCAGCATCCCTGAGATTTGTGTATCATAAACTCCGACATCTCATAGGCCTACATGGAATTTTCTCTTCTTGCGTTTTGTTTGTCGATCCAAACTCTAAAAACCCCAGGTCAGAATTGACAAGGAGCGCGACCCGAGAGCAGACCTTATTCTGGGTCCCAGCTCGCGGATTATACGTAATTTTGACCGATTTGTGGGTCATTTTGACACAGGTTTCGAGCAATTTGACACCCAAAATGGTCAGGTCCCACGGAACACGGATTCAGGTCAATTTTTACCCATCGGTTTGTTTGGGGTTTTTTTGGGAGGGGGGCATTAGGTATCTCTCCACAAGCCATGGCTTCTAGAAAACGCCTCCATTCTTTCTGTCTCTGGGATTTATATTAATTTTCTTAAAAATCCCCCCACCTTTTTGTTTATGTGTTGTTTAGAAATGTTCATAAAGTATGCCGATAAGTTCTAGGTTTTTACAATGTTTTGAATTGTGTTGCTTTCGTCCTTGTAGTCACTTACAAATAGAAGCTTACAGCCTTGTTATAGGCAGTTTGCATTAAAAAATATATTACGAAAGGTCCGGATTGGATCGAAAGCTAAGGCCATCTCCCCTACCAATTTTACTAATAATATTAATGATATTAATTATAATAATAATAATAATAATTTAAAAACCCTATTTATGCAAGAAATGGCAAAACAAAGTTTGAACTTAATAAAAAAAATTATAATAATGAATAAATTTGAGACGATGTGCCTTCAAAAAAATAAATACTAGGGTCTACTAATGATAATAATGATTAATGATAATATTTAAGAAAAAATGTATTCATTGGCAAGAAATGGCATCGACAAAATTAGAACCTATCATTACCATTCGTATTAATTAGAACATTAATTTGTTTTTAACCCATTTAATTATAGGAACCGGATAACAGTACCGCCTTGGACGGTCAGGTAAGGACTGGTTTTGCAAATTTTGCAAATGATGGCATCGTTCGGGTTTTCATAAATTACATTTTTCAAATACTGTTTTCACGACTTTTCGACAGGGTGTGTATTTTTTGGTAAATCCTCTACAAAAAATTAAATGAATGACCAAAAAAACTTACTTGGTAAAGAGCACTGAAGATCGAGAGCTGTTGATATTATAAAACATTGTTAGAGACGACTCCTTTTGAAGTAATAGTAAAAGATGTAATTTTTCACAAATTGTGTAATCCAATTGCGGATTTTTTCTTTTCTTTTGCGTGTGGACATACAACCGCTCAAGTTTTCGGCAATACCTCAAAAACTGTAGCACCTCTTGAAATGAAATATCCTCAGTTTAGTTTGATTGCATTTGCACAACAATGACTCCTAAAACTATAGTTTGCTTTGTCTTAAAATCCACGATCTCCTCGACTCTTCTGTGAATGATAGTAAAACTACACAACTTTGATTCCTATTATGGAATAGATACTTACGATCGACCAGTCTGATTTCTTCCCATCTGTTTGGGGATGGCCGTACTGGTACATGGCTATGGCAAACACCGGGAGGATCTACGTGCCATCTGGCTGCTCGTCGGCTACCTCGGGTGAGCACATTAATATTGATCGGTCTCGAATAAAGTCATTCCTTCGGGAAAGTATCCACGGCTATACGTTGTTGTTGTTGTTTGGGTTTTTTGTGTGTGTTTTGTGGGGGTGTGTGTGAGTTTGTTTTCACATTCAAACCGGGGACCTATAACAAAAGAGGACAATAGGGTCCCCGGTTGGGTAAGGGTCCCCGGTTGGGTAAAGGTCCCCAGTTAGAAATTGTGTACAAAACCAATGGGAGCTGTTGCCAAAAAGTTAGAGTCCAAACAAAAGAGGGACAATAGGAGGTCCCCGATTGGAGGTGTTTACACACTTGTGTGTGTGGGCAAGCGCTACATACCCAGTGTGGACCTGAGAACAAAAGAGGTCCACATAATGTAGGGATCTGAAGCACTATGTGGACTTACACACGTCCACACAACGTTATTTGCAGTGTTGAGGAATAGGATTTTCCTTAAGTGTACAGAACAAAGGAATGTCCACACAACGACTGCAAAACAAGACTGGGTGTGTGTGTGTGTGTTTTTGTTTTATTTATTTATTTATTTATTTATTTATTATTTTTTTTGCTTGGTTGCTTGGTTGCTGTTGTTGTTGGTGGTGGTTTTTGGAAGGAGTTTTTTTTTTTTTTGGGGGGGGGGTGAATGGGTTTGTTCACAGTCAAATTTGGGAAAGTCTCTTGTGTGCTTTTCCGCACAGCAGCTCATTTTAAAATCTTCGGGCCATTTTCGGTATTTTGGGTCTTTGTATTGTTATCATGACATTTATTATTACTACCGTAATTGTTTTATACATGAATACTAGTCTACTTTTTTGGTAATTGAACTGCGCGCGAATAATTCGTTAAAAACGGATAAAGGAGTAATTCAAAACAGGACCATTCTGAGAAGTTTTAAGGCAATGTGTTCGTTTTTGAATCGCGGTTGCATTTTATGCGTTTGGTTTTTATGCTGGTAAAACTTGATTTACCACTGCCGGATGGGTCCCCTCTTGGATCCGTTTAGGCCTACCGTGGGAAATAGTATTTTACCCGGTTGACAAATTCTTTTCTGCTGCCAAGTGAATTTTCAAAATTTGTTCGTCAATATTCCTTCTTTTTTTTCTATCTTCTCACAGGCTGCAAACTCCACGTTGCTCTCCACGGCTGCGCCCAGTCAACGTAAGTCAGTCAGTAGAGGGCGCAATTGCGTCGCTAACTCTTTCTCACTGCACCTCCAACCATGCAAACCTACACACACTCGCAAAAATGCATCCTCGTGGAGCATTCTTTTGTTCTTTCCTTTGTCCCTGCACTTAACAGTTTCCCATAGACTTTGTAAACAAAATTCCTTGTGGAGCACCCCGGTCTTTAGAATTTCCCTATGGAGTCCTTTTATTTTTCCCTTTTTTGTTTTGTCCTTGGTCTCCATAAGGTACCGAATATGAGCCCATTAGTACGGGGGTCACATTTTGAGTGGAAAACAACGAACACCGATTTAAATTATAACGCGCATTTCCAGAGCGCTCTTACACTCACTGGGTACCACACATAGAGTAATATTAGAGGGCGCACTGGTAATGCTACGTGTACAATAGACTGTTTCCCTGTCCTTATCCTTGCGGATAAGGACCAACTTCGTCCCCATGGTTTACTCTATTTCCAACCATGTTTGGAAATAGTAAACCCTGGGATGGAAACTCCTCACTTGGACCCTGATTGGACAACAACATTACATTAGCACATGTACATGTACATGTTTCCAATACATACAAGCTACTAAATCTGGTACCGGACCACGAGACTATGGCGAAGATGTGGTTTTCGATATGCAGCCAGACTATTCTAATTTGCATACGTATCCAAACTTTTTGGATATGCAAATGTTCCAATACCAGGGTGAGAGAGCAGTCAACCTCGTACTGCTCGACACACCCTGGGGAAGAGGTTGGATAAGGACAGGCACTGGCCCAGCGATTTCATTGGATACAATGATTTCATTGAATAAACGTGCAGAGACGTAAGCGAATAGTCGCGAGGTGTGAATGGATGGGAGGTCAAAGGTACATCTGCCAACATCCGGTCTGGCAGGTATCTGGCGTTATTCACGAGCCTCGAAGTGTGACGTCGGATGTTCGGGCTACGTGCACAAACGCGACGGGACCGCAAGGAAGGAGACACGCGCGCCATTTTGTACGATGGCAACATTGAATACGAAATACGCGGTGTGCTTGCTAAATACACGTTACGCGGTCTAAAAAAAACAACGAGCGGCTGTATTAAAGTTGTTTCGTGGGGTTTAGGTTGTTCGTTTCAATAGAGGATGAACACACATGCCATGATCTATTGTCCAAAGTGAAGGAATGTAATTCTAAAATATTATATTTATTCGGGGATTATTAGGCCTAAGTACTATAAAACGGTCTTCCCTGGCATTCATAAATTTCTCATTAACCATTGCTCTGTTTAGAGATCAATGGTTGCAACACGCACAAATAGTTTAGACGTTTGTTTTTGACTACTTAGGAAATGGCCGCCACGCTGCCCTTGTCGGGCCGCGTAACTAGGCTAGTGCGGCCTCTAGTTCCTATAATTATATAACTCTATGGTACCGCAGCGCTTTACAAGGAAACCGTTCAAGAAGACAGTTGGTCCATGGCAATCAACCATTGAACAGGAAAGATAGTAGACGTTTTCTACACGTTTGTAACCAAAGTTTGATTCCTACCGCGGTATAGTCGAATATCCCACGTGGCGCCCCTTGAGGTACGCAGTAACATAATCATTTTGTACCTTGTGATTTTGCCCCCGCAGCTACAACATTGCCAGTCATTACTACCTACACACTGGCTACAATGAAGTGGGTGAACTCAATGATATCATCATCCTCTACCCTCAAACAATTCCTAATGCGTTAATCGACAACCCCCTAGCCTGCTGGGATTGGTAAGGATGTTATACGGTCAATGAGATGTTTATAGGGCCTGAAATCAATGTGTCAGTAGTTGTGCGTAAAATAGTGCGCAGTGCGTGAAAATGAAAGTACATGCAGCCACGAAACAAACATACTTCAATGTCATGCGTACTGCAATATCTGTAAAAACGATGTGCATACTAGATGTAGCGGAACGCTACTTGTGTACGCTGAGGTCACGTGTGCACAAAGAGAAGCTTTACAAATTGATCTGCCTCCTTTTGGCCTCAGCTAAGGCGTTTTTGAGAGTGTGAACGTCATATACAAGGGGTGTATTGCTTGGCGCGTATTTTATGTTTATATATATATATATATATATCCAATGAAATCGTCTTCTATCACAATTCACAGTGCTCGATACATCTCTGTAGAGCTATAACATGTAATAAATTCAGAATATGAGTTAAACAAACTCTGGCATATCTCTCTTCTGGACAGACTGTTTCGTACCATAAGGCACTCATCAGCAGAATGACGAAAATAGAATACAAGTAGCATCTTACCTTATTTCGAATTATAAAGCGCGCGCAAGCGTGACGCGTGCTACGTCATTGAAGTTAGTACGCGTTTACGTCACTGAAGTAAGAACACATCTGTCTCGATGCCGGCACTTTGAGACGATTTCGCTTTTCTTATTCAGTGTACCTAGGTCTGGCCTACAAATGATTATGTACAAATGATTAAAGTACATAATCATTTGTAGGCCAGACCTAGGTACACTGAATAAGAAAAGCGAAATCGTCTCAAAGTGCCGGCATCGAGACAGATGTGTTCTTACTTCAGTGACGTAAACGCGTACTAACTTCAATGACGTAGCACGCGTCACGCTTGCGCGCGCTTTATAATTCGAAATAAGGTAAGATGCTACTTGTATTCTATTTTCGTCATTCTGCTGATGAGTGCCTTATGGTACGAAACAGTCTGTCCAGAAGAGAGATATGCCAGAGTTTGTTTAACTCATATTCTGAATTTATTACATATATATATATATATATTTTTTATTATTAATATTTTTAAGGATTGCGCACACGGCATTGCGCACTGCGCATGACGGACACATAGATTTTAAGTCTAAGCTTAATACAAATACCATGTTGTGGTTTTTTCATTAAAAAAAAAACAAAAGTGGCGGTCGGATTTGGCACCCCCCCCCCCCACACACACACACACATCCTTAGAGTAATCGCTGTGTTTTTTTGCGGTATTTTGGCTACCGATTCCATTTGTATTTTAAAAGTAAAGTGTAGCTAGTTCTTTTTCATCCAACCATTTTCAATGAACGTCGTGTTTATTTAATAATTATTTTTTTGTTAAATAGTGCCGTTGCCATATTTTCGTTTTTATAAAACTTGTAATAGGTCTATAACGTAATTTTTTGTTTTTTCCAATGTCTAATATATTTTGTTAGCCTTTTAGTTTATTTGGGTATTTTTGTTGCGATCGGGCGAGACTTTGTGTCTTTCACACGTTAAAGCTAGTGTAGAATCACGAGGTCTCTAGTAACTGTTCAAAGACGCACGAGACTTTCTTGTAGACTTTGTATAATAACACTCATTTTCAATGTTGTTATTTTTCTGCTTTGTTTTATAGGTGGGGCTACAATAAAGATTTGTATGGTGAGAACATTATAGTTTGTTTATTTGTAAAGTTTAACAAGAATACAAACATTTCGTTTACGCTTCATAACAAACTGTGCAAGTCTCGCGCGTACTCAAATTTCCGAGACCCGCCTGTGGTCCCCGACCATTGAGTTTCACGCAGGCAAGGTTTTGTCAATTATATTAGTACTGTGGTTTATGATTATGAAAATAATATATGTTGTTGGGAATGTAATACTATAAAGTGATAAAAAAAAATGTGAATGTAAAAGAATATAACAAAGAACAAACCAGAGAGAAGACCTTATGCGCATGACGTCATTGGGTAGGGTGCCATCGCCTAGAGGCCGTGGAATTTATTCTGAGCTCGTATTCCTTTCTCTCCCCCGCCCCTTCTGTCTCTCACCTCCCCCCCTTCCACGACCCTGAAATTACACAATGCTTAATCACACGTTCGTGTACAGTAAATGCAATCATCTTCATTTGTTTTTCCCCCGATCGCCACACAGCAACCAATGAAGGGAAAGAAATGAGAGTCATAAAGGCAATGATCGACCGAATTCTCGCATGATCCTATAGACCCTGCACGGGTGGGCAGTTGGACGGATGCTGCAGTATTACAACTTCTACAAAATAAAACGGCTATAAATAGTACTTCGGTAAACCACACTTCTTCTTTTTTAGCAATTACTTAATGAACCCTATCACCTTGTTTCACTTTAGTCTTGTGAGTTACATAGCTTAAAATGACAACTTTCCTTAGTTCTTTTTCCAACTTGTAAAGCCCAACATATAAGATAAAACGAGAATTCAGAACAATAATTAAAAAAGAGAATCTCATTTTTACTTAGTATCAGTTTCACTTCAATAGGCCCCCAAAACGAGTTGTTTATTATGGTGTAAGCTTATTATTACTTTTTTTAGAAAAACGCAAAAACGTGTGTGTTCTCTTTGGTCGGTCGGTGTGTAATTGGCAAGTTGTTTACAGCATTATTATGTAGTCATCAATTTGTCGTACAACAATGACTGTTTATTCTTCATGAACTCGCTAACCTGAAGACCAAGTGAGACACTGTTTGAAACGTCGAGACTTATCTCACCTATCTGGTTCTTCACAGAACGAAAATTCTCTTCGAAAAAAAAAATCCTCCCAAAAACTAGTATATTTCTTTCTTTCAACAACAACAAAACTTCGAACCTTCCTTTGCCACCCATATATAGTTGTCCCGTCCCTTGCACCAACACGGATGCAGTAAACTAAGTTTGGAAATGAGTTCAAGATGTTAAGATTTTAATCAAATTTTAGTTTTTATTTTATTTAAATGCCAGTCCGAATAGTTATTATTTATCTAATACAACTTCAGGTTTCTTAAATTAAGGTGTCGGTGAATAAAAGTTAGTGTTTAAAAATTCATCAATATTTCTGAAAATGTGTATTATTTGATTGACCCTCGAGTCAGCCAAACACCATGTGTTTGGAAGCCAATTTGTGACCGGCGCTGTTTTCTGTTAACATTCAACGAACCAGGAGTGTGAGGGTTGGGCCTCAGTGTAAAAAAAATCCTTTCACACTACCAAGCCAAATCCCAGCAGATAAAACTCAAGGAAATTCCAACCCCACCTCCACCCCACGTTCGTTTTTATATTTGATGCATTTTTTTTCCTAGGGACAAAAACAAATTAAGACTCTGTATATTGTGTTAATCCACGGGATGAGTATGAAAAAGACAAATCCTTAAAAATTTGACGATTTCCACTTGGTGTGGAAATGAAGCTCCCCCTGATTGTACAGCATGCTACATGCTAGAGGTTTACAGACCGTCTACATGTACATCATTTCAAATAGGAGCTGCCTACCTTTGCATCTTGCAATCATGTAGATTGTTTTTGTTTTTACAACAATTAGGGAGATATTTTAAAATTACATAAAACAGGAGTAAACATTTCCATAATCAGGGAGCATTTCATATTCGTTCATCATCAGAACGTGGAAAGATTTGTTTATTTTCAGTGACCTTTCTGCAGAATCAGTGAGAGTTGGCAGCTCTGCTGAAGGTCTTTGCCCAATATCATAGAGCTGCTTTTCAGCACAGAAAGTTGCCAAGCGTTAACAAAATGATGCTTACCGGAATAAGGTTACCAGCCAAAGTGTCATCATGTCACGTGTAAAATCTGTGATTGGTATTCTGCTTATTTTTGCTTGGGCATAAAAAAAACATGCTAAGCATAATCCTCTGCTTGAACAGCTCTATGAGATTGGGCCCTGGTCACAACAATGGGCAAAGCATTTTCATCTCTGCGTTTTCATCTCTGTGATTTTCATCAAGTTTGCCTCTTTCAAATAAACCCTAAAGGTGCAGTGAAAATCAGTGGAAAAAAAACCGACAAAAACACAGGCCTGTAACCCGCCGGGATTTTCTCAGTTAACTCCACTGTCTAGCAAAGGGTAGCTATTTCCCTCAAGGTTTTTCACCAGGGTGAACAAATCTATTCAAGTGTGAAAACAACTCAATCAATTTTTTTCCCCCCCGGGAATATCCATTGTCGATCGTCTCGTGTGAACCCCAACAAACTTGTCGACAAGCTTTAGTGAGGCTGCAACTTCCCTGCTCAAAGAACAAACATAATTGCCAACAATGTTGAGGCGTCAAAAGTAAAACTCGCACACAAACAATTTTCATAGAGATTTAAAGTATATATTTTTTTATTTTCTGCTTGAGTCGACGGGACCAAATTGAAGTCTAACTGGAGAATTACTTTTTTTTCCACAAGATTACATTTTTGTGAAAAGTTCTTGTAAAATCAAGACTGAACTTGGGTTTAGTTCTTTAAAAGAACAACTCAATTCTTTTGTTGCCTCCAAGATACCAACATGAAAAAGAAAAGTATCATCTGCCCATTGGGGATTCCAATAGCAACCCAACATAGAGCTTTGTAAAAAGACCAACAACTCTTACCAGATCTAACTCCCCCCCCACACCCCCAAAGAAGAAAAAAGAATGTTCAAATAAAATTTGATCCTTTGCCCAAGTTTATGTCTGATTTTGATTCGGTTAAATAAAGTACTCTATTTTAGAACTCTACTCTGATTTTAGCACACCCCCCCCCAAAAAAAAAAAAACCCAAAACAAACAGCTGCCTAATTAAATCTTCATTTATATTCCATAGACAGTTTAGGCAATCCTATTGGTTGGAAGTCAGTCATGTGATCATATTTACCAGGTCTCAATTGGCTGATAAGGATGTGGCTTGAGCTGTTTTGACACTCCAGCCATGTGCACGGCTGCTACAAGTGACAGCCGCATGTGCGAGGGCGCTGTTAACGCGTAGCACATTACCATGCAGTGCTCAATTTAAAATCTTTGGCAAAAATAGAATGATGGCAAAGTACTCGTATGCACAACTATCGACGTAATTGAAGTTTTGACCCCCCCCCTCCCTTGACAGATGGAGCCGTGGAAACTTTCCACAACATGTACAGCAAAGTTATTTATATAGATTCTTTCTTCCTAAATATTTACTTATGAGAAGAAAAAAATTCAATGTAAACAAATTGTGTAAGGACCTTTTTAACATATTACCTCAAATGACATCACAACCAATTTCTTTCATCTGTCTACTCTGTACACGATGACATTAATTTGACCTTTAATAATCACAACAATAATAGAAATAATAGTAATAATATTGAAGTCTTATAATAGCCCAAGTGTCCAACAATAAGGTGCTCAAGGCGCTTGAACCAAGAGAAACTCTTTTAAAGACACGTTTTGAAGTTTATGAATTGTGAGACCCATTTTTGTACCACCTTTATAAAGGGTTTACGAGGTGCTTTGTTGATGTTAAGTCTTCTACTCGCTCTTAAAGATGACCTTTGACCTCTGATGATGTCATGAGGTCGCGTCCTCTTCATCGAGGTAGTTTTCCGTCTTCATCTCCAGCAGTCCCAGGTCATCATTTTGCTCCTCAGTTCTCTCGTACTCCTCCACCGTCAACTCTGGGTCGGGGTCGGGGGCGTACAAATTCTTTAAAAAAAAATAATAAATTTAAATAAAACTAGACATTCAGTTTTTGTGACATCACCCCCCAAAAAGGTGCTTCATGGAATTTGATACTGATGACGTCATCGTGAGGTGACGGTCATTGAATAGGTGTCGGCTTGTTGTTGGGATTCAATTGTCTGATGAGTTTCAAGGTTCAAGTCAGTTTATTATTATTAAGTCAAAAAAGAAAGAATAGTTTGAAAGAATACCACAGTTGCAGTGTGAAACGATGGTCTTTTAGGGACACTGTAACATGTGCTTTCTGGTTGAGCAAAAAATTACACCAAATTTCACCACAAAGATTTTTTTATAGCAGCTATTGGTGAAATGTTAAGAATGAAATTTGGTTAGAGAAATTTTGAATTTGAAATTAAGACAATTGTAAAGTGTCGCTGTAAAGCACTCAATGTTTTGAAGAGGTCATCACTGTTTTTTTTTTAAAAGGTCATGAATAAAATGTAAATTCATGCACTGAAAATGTCCACATTCCATTTCATATTACTGCAGAGCTGAAATTATTGGGTTTTTTATTAAGGTTTTTTTTTGCTTCAACTTCTTCCAGTTTGACCCGGCAGACAATGTAAAATTATATTTTTAAATTACTATGAAGTATTTTGCAGGGTCTTGGATGGTCTCTAGGCAAAGACAGTAAGGGATTAGGGTCAATAAACTCACCTGTATGTAGCAATTACCAGCTGGGTCATCCAGTACGACAGACACCAGAACCTTACCAGAAATGATCTGAAATAAAATTTATCAAGTTGTGAGAAGAAGGTGCGAATACACCCCAACAAGAAAAATATCCAAGTTTACTTAGCGAGTTTAAAAACAACACAAACTTATATATATATTGGGTTTGCGGTAACACCATGTGTATATCTACTTTGCTGTCTAGATTTGTTCTTTGGGAACTAGATCTTGCTCTTTTTCTACTGCCTCGGAGTAGATTTCGGAAAATTCAGGAGACTACTTTAGTTCTGAAAAAACTGTCCTGCTTATTAACTACTACCTGGGCGGAAGGTAGGAAATCGGCCGGGACTACTACTTTCGCTTAGTGGATCGAGGGGACTTCTTGTTATTAACTTCACTGCCGCGGAGTGAGTACCAAAAATGGTCTCAACATTTAGACAAGCTTGCTCTAGTCATCGTCAGGAGACTGAAGAGTGTGAGACATGATGATCTATTTATAAGGATTCAGAGGTTTCAGTGTAGAGTCAGTCACTGGGATGGATGTTGTCCTGAGCTTCATCTACAAACACTGATCAAGAAAGCTCAGGGTAGTCAAGCTCGTCTCTTAGGCAGCCTGAATAACAAGGCAGGAATTCAAACCAGCATTCTATGACACATGTATGAAACTCAAGTCCAACGCGCTTAGTCATTACACCAGATGTGTCTAACTCTGTTTTACCTCGTCAAGTCTGTCGATGAACGTCTGGAGTCTACTGCCGGACTCTTTGGTGGCGCTGTCCCCGCCCCTCATCAGGGCGAACGGACGCAGCAGCTGGCTCTTGATATCCGTCAGGAGGCCCTCTAGTGTTGTAAACTTGCCGCCCAGCGTTCCCATCATCAGCTCAAACTCCATTTCTGGTATCGTGAACCTGCACGTGTCGGACTGCGACGAAAGTGGAACTATATTACGGAGCTGTTTACTTTGACTACGAACACGACAAAGTCCCATGAAGGGCAGGCGGGTGCTGCACCACTTGGCTCCTACCCAACCCCCCCACCCCTTACACGTAGGCATGGGATTATAAACCCTTCCCTATACCACCCCCCCCCCCACCAACAAATCAACAACACACCTCCCCTCTGCTCACTATAACATCCCCCAATGATTGAAAAGGCCCTCTTCCGATACATTTCCTCCACCCAAAGACCCTACCCTAATAAGCACCCACCCCTCCCTACATTACTGAACATTTCTTCACCTGCTTTCAATGAATCACCTCAATCTACCATTCCAACCACCACCCTCCCTGCCCAAACCCAATCATTTCCTTTACAAACGTCCCACTTCACCCTTCCTTCTTATTAAACGACACACCCCCCCTCACCCAGCTGTCAAGAAAGTACCACAACACACAACCCCTTTCCCAAGAGTGGAATCAAATTGCTCTTTTCACCCTACCTTCAAGATGTCTCGGTTAAGATCCATGACTGCATCGGTCATCTTGAGGGTGATCCTCCTTCCTTTGGGTTCGATCCCCGCCCCCGATTTGACCTCGCTGTTCTTCATTCCGCAGGCGTCGCAGTTGATGGCCATCAAGATCACTTCCTTGAAGTGTGGGATGTCTGAGGCGGGATACGATCAAGGAACAATAACTTCGCTCTGAAACTCAAAAAGATCTGTTCATCTGGACAAGGCACTCGAGGAACCATCTCGAGGTGCACAGATTGTTAATCATTTGAAACAAGTCTCTACCATTTACTCCCGGGTGAGGAGAAGCAGTTTATGGTTTCAAGTGTCTTGCTCATTGACTCAAGCGTCATAACCCGGATTCGAACCCACACCCTGATGACTCGGACATCAGAACTCGAGTCTGATGCTCCAGAGTGGGGTACTAGTAGGATAGCTTTAACAAGGATACTGACTAATTTCATCTTTGACTTCGCCGGAGCGTTACAGTTGGAGCAGTTGACATCGAACATCAAGACCTCATCGCTGACCTTAGACACTTCGTCATCTTTAGGTTCCAAAGTTTCCTCCTCCTCAATGAGATGGTCTTCAGCATCCTCGACCTGATAAGATAGTTGGATTATCGTTTATACACCTGCACAGTATTCTAGCCAAGGGGGTCTAAAACCAGTGGTTAGTCAAGAGAAAATTTAGGACAATGTAATCAATTTGCCAACTGCTGAAATTGGGTTACCAGTCAAAATATCATCCAACTGAAACCACTTGTGACTGGTTCCCTGCTTGGTATAAATATCTCAAACTCAGCCATTTACTCATTAAAGTTAAATAATTGTTTGCTTAATTGTTTGGTCACAAACGAACACTCCATTTTAAAGTCCCTAAAGACAGTTTTGGACCGGGTGAAAAAAGGTTTTAAAACAACTAAGTATGTTGTTGTCCTATCAGCAGATCAGTGCAAAAAACGTTATATCTGGATTTTGTAATAATGTCCCATCTTGCCCGAGAGAGGGTCTGAGCAAAATATCTTGTAATCTCTGCTCGTAACTGCGGCATCCATGTTTTGCATAGACATAAATCAACGGATTTGGGAGCCATATGATTCGTAAAAAAACGGGTATTGCTTTGCTGATTTTAGTCGTACTTTTGCCCTAGATTTAGAACATTTTCCACGATATATTGCTTTTAATGCTGTCATTCATGATATAGATAGAAACGTGTTAGTCATTTGTAAGCCCTCCAAAAAATAGAGAAAAAATGCAGTGCAAACAAGATCTCTATTTCGCCATGCTTGTTGGAATCTTTCTTTACACGCGTTTAACGAACAGATTGAATACTATTCAATCAAATTCTCTAACATATCAAGAACACATATACAAAATGTTTTTGGATTTGTTTTACTCGCAAAACCTAAGACCAACTTGTATGTATAATTTGGCCTAGGCCTGACAAATAACTCTGTGATCGCGAAACAAAATCTGACGCGCATACACATGTACAACGTGAACGGATGCGGTTATTGTATCTGTTGTATCCGTATTTTGTATCCTTGCGAAACCTCTCTACTTAGAGCACTATCTTTAGGAGTGAGCGGCTTACCGCTAACCCTAGAGCCTGGTTCTGCTCCTTGGTCCTGGTGTACATGTTGATCCTCAGGGCCTCGTCTGCTTCGGGTGCCTTGGGGTTCTCGATGAAGCTGTTACCAGCAGGATCATCTAAGATCTAGACAAGAAACAACCAACTCAGGGATTTACTAGCAGGCTTAAGCAAGACAAAACAAAACCCGAACAGGGTTTGTCCTTAATCTCTCTGTGACTAGCCAGCATGACCGGTTAGCTCTTCATTTCTTTAGTCCGTCAGCTTTTGCACTTGTTCATACTCATGCTAAACAGGGACGGTTTTCAACACTGAACTATCCAGCTTGACCACTTGGAGAGAATGTATTTTGACTGGTTCTCAGGTGTTTTAACTGGTACTTGCCCTGCAGACCACAGATAATAAGGGAAAACACTGCTGAACAATATGAATATATGAATAATTATCTGTTTGGTGAAGCAATGAAATGACAGGATTGCTTCCCCGCTACATGTATGTAGTTCTGTTTGATAAAAGTCTAAGACACAACAATTGTGGACTTCGAATGCTTACGATGTGAAACGGGGGCGAGAGGTTCTTCAGCTTGACGATGAAGTCATCGATCTGAGCTGCGACTTCTGGATGCATGATCTATAAGGGATAATCAATACGGAACACAAATGTGATCAATATATATAGGTTTTAGTCTGACTACTTGTGAAACGACAAGCTCACTTGTCAAGGTTACTGGCGAAAGAGAAGGCAGGCCTGGAATTTCATCTTTGAGAGGGCAAGGCCATTTTCATTTTGCAAAGGGCACTTCCACTGGAAAATCTTAGAGTCTATGGGAAACTTTTGAAGGGCTGGGGCATTAAAGGCCAAGACCAGGGGGCAACAGAGGTCATGACCTCCACAGCCTCCACGTTATGAGAATGTAAAGGACAAATTCAGGAGCAGGGAGCAAGTGTGAAGCAATTTTCTTAATGCCATCCCGAATGTAGTTAAAAATGCCGAGGAAAAAGGAGTGATAGTTGAGAGAATGTAAGGGGCCTTAGAAAAACACCTAGAAAAATATATGATGCCCTGATGACAGGGTGAAATTCAGAGAGTCTCTCGGTGCAGGTTGGGTTCAGGAAAAGGGGGGGGCGGGGTTCCCTTTTGGCAGCCTCTGGATCATCTGACGACTGAGGTCTGGGAAATGTTTTTGCAGTCACTGACCTTTCTGACCGGCTGTTCTTGTTCCAGTCCCGAGACAACTCTATCTACGATCCCTTCCACTGTGGTGAAAGCTGTCAACAAAAAGGTGTTAATTTTATTGGTAAACAAGAATTTTACTCCACTAAGTTGCCCAGGTCTTTGGAGAGGCTTGACTTTTTGCATTTTGGGGACGTTACTTTTCTCCTCAAGAGCTGTTCCAATTTGGAATTATCTCCCTGTGACTGTTGCAACCTCCCTGCTCTCCACGTTAAGAAACCACCTGAGTACTCTACCTCAGGCATTTATCTGTCGCAAATGTGTTGTCTTGATGATCTAACAAAACTTTGTTCAAGCAGTCAATAATGTCAGAGTGAACAAAACAAAAAACACCACATTTTGACCATCTCAAAAGTCGGGCACGTTCCAAGCAACAAGAAACGTTCCCGTAGGTATACGCCCACGCATTCCCCGCAATCCACTGGATGGCCTTCATGTTCTACTGGATCACGATATTCTGCCGATTGCAATAAAAAACCAACGGCATATTTTGAACGTTCCAATGAAAACACTTTGGCAGTCTAACAGAACAGTCTGTGTATACCCGATAGAATACTTTTAAAAAAAATCAATGCCGCTAGAACGCCTCCTAATTAGCGTGCTAACTATTGAGACAATCCCAAACAACTTACAGCCTTTCTGTGTTCCGCCAGGAATCTCAAGGTCCAGTTCGGGTATTCTGATGCTGGCTGTATCGGATTTAACAACTTGCCTGTTTAGATCCTGAAGAAACAATTAGGAGAAAAAAGAAGAAGGAAGGATTGACGTTTTTACTAGACAAACAAATTTGCATACAATGCAAGGGTGTTTACTAGATCATGTTCGCAAGAGAGATCCAGGATTTGAGTATTGTTTTTGTTCAGGGTTGCCTCGTCTATAGTTGGGATAATTTTACCCCTTTATCCTCCTGATGGTCGCAGGAGGATGAAGGGTGAATGTTTACGATTATCGCAACTTGCCCGTCCATTGGCTATCAACCTCTAACCATCCCCAACCTTTCAAAAGGTACAGAGACATCCAGATCCAGAGAGAGTCAACAAACCTTTTGGGTGAGTATGTGAACGTCAACTCGGCATCCCTTGTCCTGGATTCTACCGGCCGGCTGTACTTCGTTGTTGGTGAAATTGCAATGTGGGCAGGAGAAGGACATGAGAACGATCTCACGGAAGAATGGAATCTTGGTCAGGAGAAGTCTTGTTGTTCCCTGTGAGATATAAAAAAACAACACAATGTAATAATTTGCAAATAATCAGCAAAACTACAACTAACTAGCATGACTAGGGTAGGGTTAGGGTACTCCTACAACTATTCGGTTCGTTCCGCTATCGTCTCCCCGACCCTCATAGGTCATCATGTACAAAATCCTATTCAAAACTTTTTCCCCTTCACGTTTATGCACCTGGACTTCTCTTTTGAAAACGGAGCTCGCCAAAATTAGGCTCTATGTGTTCATTGTTTTCACAGTGAGCTCGGGGTGGGTCCAGAAAATTCACTCCGCAAAAAAAAGATGCAAAAAATGATAAATTCCCATCGTTATTCGGAATCGTCGCCTTCCGATAACAAAAATGACCGCCGTCGCTTGTATCAATGGTATGCTGCACCCAACGCTGGTTCACAATAACCAACGGTTTACGTATAAAAGATAAGCCATTGATTATTGTGGACCAGTGTTGCACACAGAATACTATGCGAAGGCATGTCGTGGACCAGCGTTGCACGCAGCATACCAGTGATACAAGCGACGGCGGCCATTTTTGTTATCGGAAGGCGACGATTCTGAATAAACGATGGGAATTTATCATTTTTTGCACCTTTTTTTTGCGGAGTGGATTTTCTGGACCCACCCCGAGCTCACTGTGAAAACAATAAACACATAGAGCCTAATTTTGGCGAGCTCCGTTTTCAAAAGAGAAGTCCAGGTGCATAAACGTGAAGGGGAAAAAGTTTTGAATAGGATTTTGTACATGATGACCTATGAGGGTCGGGGAGACGATAGCGGAACGAACCGAATAGTTCTAGGAGTAGGGTTAGGGGTCATCAGTTCAAGATTCACAAACAACACTCTCGTCTTGGCATCGCAAAGATCAGCTTCTCACAAAGGATCATCCATACACTGAACAGTCTGAGTCTGCCTCCTGATGCTGTATCGGACTATCGGCTTCATGTCTCGGAGCTGATGCTTGCTGGAGGACATGTAAAAATACAGGTAAATACAGAAAAGAAAGTGGGTAGTGTCATTAATCTGACTGCCATGCCACTTTTTCTCACTTATATTACGACCAAAATTAGTGTATTTCGCGTCACACAACAATGGCAACGCAGTCAGACAGAGTGAACAGTTACCATGGTTACTTTTACAATAATTTACATCATCAATCAATTACAATCATCGTCCTCACTCCTCAGACTCCCAGAGTCAGATCAGACGTCTAATTTTACAGGAAAAACAAAACAAAATAACAACAATTTATATTAATTAACTGCCAGCAGCCATGACGTACATGTGCTTTAATGATGAATGATACTTGAAAATAAGTAAACCAATTAATAAACTAAAGTTCAATCAACTGTCAATTCAACCCCCCCCCCCCATCAAATCAAGTCAAGGTTGTTTGTTTACCTGCTCTTCATGACAGTTCATGCACATACTTTCAATCTCAGTGGCCTCCAAATCACCCACGTCTTCTGCTGTTAGTTCTCTAAAAAGTGGTACATTACCGTATCCACTTGGCAGTTGCGATTCCGCCATAATTATGGATAAAAACCGGACTCTAAAAAATATGTTTCACTGTGCAAATGTCATGCAGCAAAGTAGACCATGACGACATAACTCTCGACTCATCAGCACTAACCCCACATGGCAAAATTAATTTGACCTTATTGTGTGACCTCTAATCATAAATTCACCAACAGGAGCTGCCGTTACGGAAAAAGACTTTTTTGACCAATCAACAGGATCGTTTCTCAGAGCCTGCTCAGGGAAGCACGATCGCTCCCACCAGTTTTACTCAAGGATGCAGTACTTGCTCACTAACCTCTGACCCTTTATACTGACTTCCGGAACGTCGTACCACACAAGTCACTATAGTTAATTTTACCAACAATGCACTACGTTGTACACAAAATTGTGACGATCAATTTTGCAAGTCCCCGGTGTCGGCGTTTGGGGTCGAGTTTGTAATACAGCGTGCTGTACACACATGAAACCATTCATTGCCGATCGCAGACAACCGGTGTGAAGATTTTTTTTTCATGAAAAAATCCACATAAAAACCTTAAAATGGGCACTGTTTTTGCTGCAGAAGCTTCACCTGTGATGCCAAATCCACCTATGCCAGGGATGCCAGTTGCACCGCCTGTGACGGCAGCAGCACCGGCGGGTGTTGGGAGCGAGTCGACGGCAGCAGGGAATGGAGGTTTGCCCAATCCGGGCAGTTTTGAAGATTTATTCAAGAAAGTTAAAGGTTAGCTTGGACAAAACCCACTGATTTTTAAATGTTTTAACAATTCACTATGGTTAAATCAAGGGTCAAATTTTGTTAGCATATGCCATAGTGACGATTCAATTATGTAAGTTATAAGACTGTTAACTGTAAATGTGTTTTTGTTTGACAACATTTAAAAAATGAATATAATAAATAAAATAAATGTGTACTGTTAAAAAATGTTTTTACAAATATTAAGGAATAACAATGTTTAGTTATCCTAAAAAGTGTTAAATCAAATTGTTGATTAATTTTGTGTTATATCTGACTAAACTTTATAATTCTGTTGCGTATAATTTTTTGATACGAACTTAAACTCGACTGATCTTGTCCTGCAATTGTTGATGTAATTGTAACCAGGTAACTGCAACTTGAATTGAAAATGCAAGTTTTACCTGGCTGCCTCGCCTCTTGTCTTGATTTTTTAAGAGAATGATCAAAGTAGAACATTCATATCTAGGAGTTACATGTTGTGCTAAATTAGAAATTTAAGTATCAGTTTCCAAAGAACCGAGTTTTATACGCTTTGTTTAAATTCCCGTTTTACAGAAATTTTTCCTCAGCCGATAGAGGGCTGTAAGATGGTCATCAACAAGGGCTTAAGTAATCACTTCCAGATAAGTCACACTCTGTCGCTCGGCGCCTTCAGTCCGTCCTCCTACCACTTTGGGACGACCTACGTTGGATCTAACCAGATTAGTCCCGCAGAGGTACGTATGGCAAGGAAAGATTGACTAGCCTGTAGCCTCGTGTTTTGCAGGCTGGACTAAGTTACTACACCTAAATCTAGTCCTGGGTTAAGAAACTGCAAATGGAAGCATTAGGCTGTCAGCTTAGTTTCCTGCCAGTTTACTCCATCTTTACCTCTTCTTAGGAGATTTGAAGATGAACTGAGCAGAAGCATATCATTAATCTTGTTTAATGTTGGTGAAGGGTTGGGATCAAAGTTACCTGCCTCTTTTCTACAGATAATTTCATGGTGACTATGTCACTAGTGTGTCCAACCTGGTTCCTCCTATCGTTATGTTCGAGCCTGAAATCAGGCTTTCTGCCTCTTCTCATTCATACATTGCAATCTTTTGCTTTGCTGAGATGTACATGTATAAAACAAAGAGCCATTTTAACGTACTGAATCTCTTTGGAACTCCTTGCCTGGTGCATGTTTCCCTCCATCATACAATCTATAGACTGTTTCAAGAAGTATATCAATTCCTACCTTCAGATCCCCTGAGTTATTTTCATCTTTGATATTTTTCTTCTTGTAGCCCCTTGTTTTGGGCAAACTTGAAAAAAAGAAGAAGAACAAAAAGTAATTTCAAAGGAATTTCTTTAGCCGTCAATTTCATCCCAAGGCAGTTAAGACGCATCCCTTGTTATGAACAAACCACTAGATTTCTGTCTGAGGTGATTGAGGGGATAAATAAAACATCCCGACACTTCTAACAATGTTCAGATATCAAGGCGCAGTGAAAAATTCCCCTTTGCAATAATAGCATAGCAAACTGCCAGGCCCGGAATTTCATCTTTTAGAGGGCAAAGCCATTTTCATTTTCGCAAAGGGGCACTTCCATCGAGAAAAATCGTAAAGTCTACGGGAAACTTATGAAGCAGGGCACCGAGGCGAAGACCAGGGGCAACAGAGGTCATGACCTCTGTGACATCTGTGTAATTCCAGGCCTGAAATGCTACACAATATTTACCCAGTTGCTACCCCCAAATCATCATTCACTACTCAATGTGAATATTCAGGTGCAGGCCTCGAAATAACCCACGGCACCCACAGCAATTGCCGTGGTGCCCTGTGCTTTTGCTGTGGTGCCCTTTGCAAAGTTCCAATACATATTTACATTTTTCCTCATAGAGTGTCCCGGAAATTGCCGTGCCCCTTCAAGAGCGAAGTTCAGGGCCTGCAGATGTGCACAAAATTCAGTTCAGTCTGAATATTTTGCTATGCAGAGTTGACGGATGCAATCCTTCCCTGGGGTCATATAGTTGAGTCCCTTTGACGATAATGACAAGATTTTGTTTCTGTTCCCTGGGGTCTGTCATATACATGTAGTAGAGTTCTTTAATTCCATTCAATTCAATTCAATTCAATTCACTTTATTATCCACAATTAAAATGGGAAAAACCATTTCGGCCTTTACATCAATAAGTTAAAATTACAAACAATTACAATTACGTAAAAATTTGCCATTTCAGTACAAAAAAGCATAAAAAAAACGCAGTACTTCAGGATGATGTTGACAAGATTTTGTTTCTGTTTCCTGACAGGCGTATCCCGTGATGCTTGGAGACATCGATACCACAGGCAGTCTTAACGCACAAATTATCAACCAGCTCGCAAATAGGTTACGAGGGAAATTAGTCGTACAGGTACGTAACCCCCCCCCCCCCCACTCCCCTTTTGTGGCTTGTCGTGGCCAAGCGGATAAGATCACTGGACTCAGCTCTGGTGTTTCTGATCAGCAGAGTGTGGGTTCGAGTCCCGGTCGTGACACTTGTGTCCTTAAGCAAGACACTTAACCATGATTGCTACGTCCTTCGGATGGGACGTAAAGCCGTTGGTCCCGTGTGTTGTGTAACGCACGTAAAAGAACCCAGTGCACTTATCGAAAAGAGAAGGGATCCGCCCCGGTGTTCCTGGTTTGATTGGCAGCATATTGCGTCCACAGCACCTTGTAAACCATTACATGGTGCTATGTGACTGAAGGAGTAGGTCTCATACTTCAAACGTAGCCCCCAATACCTTGCAGGAAAATACTTAATGTTGAAGCGCCTTGAGCGTCACTGAGTGACGGGGGTATGAGCGCTATATATAAATAGCCTTTATTATTGTTTGAAAGAATTCCAATCTTTCTCTATGACATGTATGAGACCGTTGTGTAGGGGTTTGCCCTTTAGCCAGTTAGCTTTCTCATTGACTGGTCAGCTGGTTGACCTTTTTATCGACCCTTTGCCATTTCTCCATGTTTTTACCTTTTCTTTTTTTTTCACTCATTTGAAACAGGGATGCTTTTCACAGGGATGTAATTTCTCTGTTTTTAACTGGAATTCCGTTTTGTTTGCCCTCAAAAGAAAGAAATTCCGGGGTTTTTTTTGCCCCCCCCCCCAAAAAAAAGGAAGTTTTTTGGGGGTTTTGGGGGGGTTTTTTTTAGAGATCAAATTCATAAAAAAATGAATATAAAACCATATAATAACGCCCCAGATTGCAGAGTAGGGCTTTTAAAACCAAAGATAAATGTTAATATTGGGCTTCATGCTCGCAAGTTTTCGAGCTCGCATGCTTTCGCGCTTTGCGCTCAGAGTTCAGGTTTTTTTTCTCAACAGCTTATCACATCCCTGTTTTCAACACTGAACTAGCCGGCTGGCATGGCTGTACCACTTGGGGAGGATTTTCAACTGGTCCTCAGTGTTTTTGCATTACTGCCAAAACTCTCTCTGATTCTGCAGTCCCTGGAAATGAACCAATCTTTCCATGTTCTTTCTGGTGAACAAATTTGAAATTTTGAAAAATTCGCAGATTGCTTTCACAGTTGACTTTAAGAATGCGAATCCTCTTCAAAGCCTCTGTGGCAAGGAGGAAAAAAGGAATCCCACTTACAGGGCTCGAATTTGGGGATAAATTCCACAAGACCGCAGGGCTTGTAGCTCAAAATGTTTACCGGACCAGAGTTTAATTAACAAGACTGAAATCTTCATGAGAAAGAAAATTCTACACAGTTGATCGAACATGTAAATTTTTAAAATTTGAACAAGCACTAAGAGAAGATTTATCTAATTTGTCTAATGGGTTGTATATTTTGATATTCAACAGAATTGTATAAATACCAGACTCAAGGTCAACATTTGAACATGATTTCTTTCTGTTAAAGATATTACACAGTGGCTATAATTCAATTGAAAAACACAAGCCCACCGGACTTGTCAGGTCATGAGTTTACTGGCCCGAGGCTAAGGGGTCTATTGCTTTTTTTCTGTAACAGACGCAGCAAACCAAATGGGCCGTGTACCAGGGTGAACTAGAATACAAGGGTCCATCTTTCACCGGTACGCTGACAGCAGCCAACATCAACCCACTGGAAGGCTCCGGTATACTCGTTGGTCACTACCTACAGAGCGTGACCGATAGGTTAGCGTTGGGTGCCGAAGTACTATTCCACTACGGTCAGGGACAACAAGCGACTGTCCCATCACTAGCAGGAAAATATTCAAGTGAGTTTGGGTTATTCGTTTTCCTCATGATCAGCGACAACCGTTCTGATTTTTTTTTGTCATGGATTTAAAACTTGAAATGGTTGGAATGGTAGGAAAATGTTCCATTGGATTGCTGGAATGTTCTGATGGAATGCTAAAAACTACTAATGCGCGTAATCACTCGTGTAGGACTGCTCCTGCACTTCGGCACAATGAGCCGTCTAGCAAACATTCTGGCGGTCCAATAGCAGGCCTCGAACCTCGTGTTCAAAAGGGCACGGCAATATAATTGCCGTGCTTCTTTTTCTAGAATTTGAAGGGCATCGCAGCAATTTCTTAAGTGTTATAGAGGGCGTTTACCATCATTCTATCGCATTGTTCTGTGAAGCCCTCTAGCAGTCAATGTTTCTTGCCTTTATTGTAGATCGCAAAGTAACGAGATAACAAAGACTACGCGCCTGTAATTGGAAACGATGTGACCGCGTGCATTGTGTAAATTGTGATCGCAATGTGTTCTGTGTTTTGCGAAACTTTCGAGTCTATTTTTCGACGTTCATCCGAACCGTATACAAGTGTAAACAGACAACTGGACATTTAGGATGCAACTTACAATTTTACTAAGGGCCACCGACGGCAGTTGGAAAAAAAGGGCACGGCAATAAATTGCCGTGAATTTGCTTTAATTTCGAGGGCATCGCAGCAATGCCAATAGGGCACGACGGCAATTGCTTTGCTGCGTAGAAAAAATTAGACTGCTTGACATAACTCAAAGCCAAAACCCAAGATGCCTGTAAAGATGGCGTCTATCGGGAACTGTCTATGTTGGTTCTTTGTCATAAGGTTTTTACAAATTTATTGATCTTCATGCATGCATTTTTATAAAACTTGATACAAGTTTCAATCGTCTTTACCTTCAGCGAATAACTGGATAGCATCAGGGACGATCGGCATGACGGCATGCCACGCAGCGTACTACCACAAAGGGAAAGACGTCCAGTTCGGGGTCGAACTCGAAAGTAACTTCAGAGCTCAGGAAAGTGCATTAGCGTTCGGTTACCAAGTGGACATCAATCCAGCTAACGTAACGATTAAAGGTGAGTACAAAATACTTGTGACGTAAACACCGGAAGCCAAATCGGCCCACTGGCTGCTGATCAGTCACAGCAACAGTCTTTACCCCTCGCAGGTACTCATGGGTGATGGGAAAAAATTTTAGGTAAGTGTCTTGTCCAAGGACGCAAGTGTCGTGACCGGGATTCGAACCCACCTGATTTGGTGTTCGATATGTGGCATTGTGTACCCCCTTCCTCCTAATGTGTATTCATTGTGTTCTGGAAATTTCAGGAATTCTTCAGCGTGTTTTTTTTTTTTTTGGGGGGGGGGAGTCTTCTTCTGCACAAGAGGAAAGGAGTGTGTACTGTTAATGTATAGGAACATTGGGGGGGGGGGAACACCCAGTGCCACATGTCGGGCTTGGTTTACTCGGCAATCAAAACTAGAGTTTTGACACTCACATGTACCCATTTACGCCTGGGTGAGGAAATGGAATTATAATCGAGTGTCTCGTCCACGGACGTGAGGGTCACGACCCAGATTTGAACCCACACTCTGATGACTCGGCCATCAGAAACTTCAGGGGTTCAACACTCTAGGCTGCTCATCCAGCCACGACACATTGCACGCTACGTTCCGCAATTTTGTCTTTAATTTAGCTCTTTTTCTTTCTTTCTCTGTCGGCTTGTTCTGCAGGAATGCTAGACTCCAATTGGACAGTAGCGGCTGTGATGGAGAAAAGACTACAGCCCTTACCGTTCACCTTCCTACTTAGTGCCGTCCTCAACCACTGGAAAAGCCAATACCGCTTCGGCTTCGGACTCATGATAGGTTGAGTTCAAAGGTCGTCACTAGGTAGCAATTTTCCTGTATTAAAATAAACTTTCAATAAAATTAAAAAAAGGGTTAGTCCTAAACTCGGGTAACTGTTTGGTAGAGTGCTTCAACTTGTACTGGTCTCACAAATTTGAGAGGTTTTTTGGAATTCCGAGAAGGTGTTTGGTGGATGGTATTATATTGACGGCCCGATAGCCAGATGTCTGTCTCGTGACGTACTCCGGCAGTGTGCTAAATTCCGTGCTTGTAGCATGATTGCCACAATGTCGCATCGCCATGGTAATCAGCTGAAATTTGAGCAGTTTTCGTACAGGTTGTCTGGGTGTACACCATTCCGAAAGTACTTTGTGCGAAGTTGGAAATGGGGCACCAGCCAAAAACACCATATCATGTCTATTGCATGCAGTTGGTTCTCTGCCGGGTTTTTTTCCCCGCAGGTAATAACAATAATATTGCAATATTTGACGATTACTTCGACCGGTATGGCTGCTGGTCACTACTATTATAGGATGTACAAAGTTGAAGCATTCTATGAACGATATTGGTGTGAAGGAGTTTTTAACGTCACAAGAGATGGAGACAAGGGAACGGTATTTTTCCTGGCCTTTTGGAACGTTTGTGTTTTGAAGGAGCGAAATCAATTGTGTCCTAGGCTGTCTCTGATTTGAGGGTTTGTCCTTTGGCTGCAATGCAGTTTGGCATTGCCAAAAGAACTTGGAAGTTTTCTGGCCTTCCTGCAATAGCTATTGCAGGAGCTGTCAATTCAAACACGGCATTGGGGGCCGTTTTTAGAATAATCAATATTTCAAAAATATGTTGTTGAAAAATTGTATTAGCTGTCGCAAACTGCTTACCAACCAAAAGGACCTATGGTATAAATGCAAACAAAAGCAGTGGCCAGACATTTCGACCCTAGCAGAGTCTTTCTCGAATTTATTGTTTGGGAAATTGTGCGTGGGTGGGACTCATGAATTTACTGAAAATTGAACTTCAGTTTACGATTATAAAAAAAGACAAAATAACAACACATTTTTGACGGGGACAAGTACCCCGTTGCCCATTCCAGTCAGTTTCCTTTGGGGTTTATTACTTGCTATTTAATATTTAAAAAAACACAATTTGGGGGGGGGGGTGGTTGCGTAAAAGAAAAATTGTAAAAAGATCACAATTTTTAAACATTGATTATTCTGAATGGCTTGAAGGTCAAGATTTGAAAACCCACGAGTTTAATTCAGGCAGATTCTCAAAAGTGGGGATGGAATGTTGTAATCGATCGGATATCTATTGACTGTTCCGTTGGACAGCCAGAACGTTCTATTGGAACATTAGAAAATACTAGTCTGCGTATTTACTCTTGTAGGATTGCTGCCCTGCTTAAGCATTATCACACGGTCCAGCAAAACGTTCTCTTGGTCCAATGGATTGTGGGGCTGTGCCCTCGGGGGATTGTTCCTTTGGCGCCTGGAACATGCCGGTCTTTTGAGATGCTCTCTAAACGAGACAAATTCAGGACTTGTCAGCATCTTCAGTGAGAGTTCTGACTCTTGTGTATTCTTTATGCAAACTATTATAAAACCGTCATATAATAAGTTTACAATGGATTGTGCGTTTGTTTGTTTGTTTGTTTGTTTGTTTTTTCAAATCCAAAGTTTAGATGTTACTATTATTTTTAGTTACGTTTCACTCCTAAGCTAGGAGCTTCATTAGACTGGCAACCGACAGCATTGCGGACACCAACCACACCATAAAACGGGACAATGCCACAGTGATGAGAGAAGCTGACAAAACCGCTGGATGGCTTAATGAGGAGGGCGTGTGGGTCAGACAAAGAGGGAGATCACTCTCGACAAAAAGGCAAGCTCATGAACAGTAAAGACCAGCGAGTCCAAACCACGTCTACGGCGCCCTCTATGGTGAATGGTTGCCAGTCTGACGAAGCTCCTAGCTTCAGGCGAGAAATGCAGCTAAAACAAAAATATGTAAGTAACATCTACCTTTATTTGGATTTGTAAAACCAAACCTCATAATCCATTGAAGGACCGTGTCGTTGATAGTATAAGGTATGATATATCATTGGTTTGAGGAGGGAATGCATGTTGTTCTAGATGTCACAAAGTGGGCGACTATTTGGGATGCTTTGTGGAAGTGGACTTGACACATAAATCACTTTTTTTTGTTTCTCTGGCATCGTGACGTGTGCGCTTGTGCCAAATTATGCAACCATGGGGAAATTTAGCTGGTAATCCTGCTGCTAACCCGGCATCCCAAAGTCTCCCATTAATAAGGCAATGCTTTTTCAACCACCGAATTGTATGGGCTGTTTTGTCGAAGAAGGGGGTGGATTTTGTAAATTGATTTCTTGCATATCAAAACAAGAAAAAGTTCTTGGGGAGTGGGGGGGGGGGGGGGGGGGGCGAATGATTTGCATATTTTGATTTGGCAAATAGGGAAATGAAATGAGTGTGAGGATGGGGAGAAGTTGCTTGCATGTACCAGTGTTTTAAATTGTTCTGTATCTTTACCAATCGTCTATCATACCTTTAGAGTTTTTTTTTATACTAGTGTGTTTACGTTAGTCAAAAAACCCGTCTATTAATATTTATGTTTCCTAATTCGATGATACACAGACCTTTTGGGACCATCTGGTGTTTTAATCCTTTAAAAAAAAATCATTCATTTCTGTGTAGATAGATCCCGATAGACACCATTTTTACAGGCAACTTGGCGTTTAGCTTTTAAGTTTGCGTCAAGCGTTCAAATTTTGCTAGGCAGCCAAGTGGTTCACACGTTGACTGCCGGTCATAGATTCGTAGGGCATTCCCATTTGCAAAGTGTGGTGCGCATGCGCGCATACCAATGCGCCAACACTAAAATAAAATAAAAACTTGAACATACAAATTCTAAGGATGTATGTCCTCACCACTGGCAAAAGCATATTTGTTGCGTTCTCAGTGATGCCAGTGTATTCAATTGACAATACAAAAACCTTTCATTCTCTGTGAGTATACTCGTAGTTGGCAGAATCCGCTACACCTGTTACTACGAATATACTCGTAGGCGGCAGTCAACGTGTTGATCGACCAATCATGCAAGGAATTTGATATAGAGCACGCGCGCACACACACATACCGCATATAGCAAGGTCAGAGCTTTTATCGAGTTCGAACTGGGCCTTTTTCTTTTTTTTGCAATGGCATATCATTTGACTGCAGCTGCAATAATATTATGTTTTTAGTGGAGCCGATAGGGAAATGTTTGTGGGAGTTATGCCATGTATGCCTAGGATGATGTGAGCATATAATTTGGCACACAGTCAAGTACGTCTTGAGAGAGATTTGGCTAAAGGGCCATTGCGGGGTTGTCTTTTCAAAAAAAAGTGTTCAACATTTTCAAAATGGCTGATTGCTTATTGTTCTACCCGTATTTTTTCATTGAAGGATAAATCTGCGATGGCTCTAATAGCCAATTATGTTTCTCATGCCATGCTCCGAATGTGTACAGAACTTATATTGATGGTAGCATTGAAGGCACAATCCCATCGCCTACTAAAGACATTTACAATGATGTACGTGTAGCTTTCACTTCACAAACGGCCAGAACAAATTATAGTCGGTACCTGTTTATAAATGCAGCTTCTGTACGAGTACAATTACAGTTAGGAAATTCAAGCAAGGACCCTAGGTACAACACTTCCAGTCGTATAGAATACATTTATTGTTCCATCCTGGTTTATTAATTGTAAATTGATACATGTATAAAAAATAAAAAAATAATCCTTTTTCCACATGATATTATTTGAAGCATCTTTGTATTAATTATTGATTAAAGTCAAGTACATCGTTGTGCACAAGGTACAAGGTCGGAGTGCTGTACAACCTTTTATCCAGGCCTTCACTGAAGGTTAACACAAATTTTTCCATTCCCATCCGGAATTTAACTTTCCTTACAAAATCAAAATGGCAGAAGCCAGAAAGACAACCATACATTTTCACTCTTTTTATTTGTACACAAGTTTTGACAGTAATAATATCACTTTAAAAGCCGTTTGCATGTCTCACTTTTGTTGTGTTGTTGTCACGGCACACCTCAACTTCATTTAATGCCACACTTTTTATGAAATGTTTTTATTTCTAAGCCAAATTTGATAAAAATGCTTTTGATTTTACACAATTTTGAGCCAAATCTGAGAAAAATGCTGAACTTATGGATTTTTTCAATTTTTGACCCAAATTTGATAAAAACGCTTGACTTACCCCTTGTAATTTTTTCAATTTTTGAGCCAAATTTGATAAAAACCCTGGACTTAACCCTAGTGAGTTTTTCAATTTTAGACCCAAATTTGATAAAAATGCTGGACTTACCCCTTATGAATTTTTCAGTTTTAGATCCAAATTTGATAAAAATGCTGGACTTACCCCTTGTGATTTTTTCAATTTTTGACCCAAATTTGATAAAATTACCCCTTGTGATTTTTTCAATTTTGACCCAAATTTGATAAAAAACAATGGACTTACCCCTTGTGATTTTTTTAATTTCTAAGCTAAATTTGATAAAAATGCTTGTGATTTTTTCAATTTTTGAGCTAAATTTGAACAAAATGCTGGACTTACCCCTTGTGTATTTTTCAATTTTAGACCCAAATTTGATAAAACTGCTGGACTTACTTACCCCTTGTGATTTTCTTCAATTTTAGACCCAAATTTGAACAAAATGCTGGACTTACCCCTTGTGATTTTTTCAATTTTGACCCAAATTTGACAAAAACGCTGGACTTACCCCTTGTGATTTTTTTTTTATTTCTAAGCTAAATTTGATAAAAATGCTGGACTTACCCCTTGCGATTTTTTTTATTTCTAAGCTAAATTTGATAAAAATGCTGGGCTTACCCCTTGTGATTTTTTCAATTTTTGAGCTAAATTTGAACAAAATGCTGGACTTACCCCTTGTGTATTTTTCAATTTTAGACCCAAATTTGATAAAACTGCTGGACTTACTTACCCCTTGTGATTTTCTTCAATTTTAGACCCAAATTTGAACAAAATGCTGGACTTACCCCTTGTGATTTTTTCAATTTTGACCCAAATTTGACAAAAACGCTGGACTTACCCCTTGTGATTTTTTTTTTATTTCTAAGCTAAATTTGATAAAAATGCTGGACTTACCCCTTGCGATTTTTTTTATTTCTAAGCTAAATTTGATAAAAATGCTGGGCTTACCCCTTGTGATTTTTTCAATTTTTGACCCAAATTTGGTAATAATGCTGGACTTGCCCCTTGTGATTTTTTCAATTTTTTTCCAAATTTGTTAATAATGCTGGACTTACCCCTTGTGAGTTTATAATTTTTTTGAGCCAAATTTGATAAAAATGCTGGACTTACCACTTGTAATTTTTTTCATTAATTGAGAAAAATGCTGGACTTACCCCTTGTGGTTTTTTTTCAATTTTAGACCCAAATTTGATAAAAACGCTGTCAGACCATTAACCCCTTGTGATTTTTTAAACTTTAGATTGTATTTCGATAAAAATGCTAGGCTTACAGCATTTCTATTGAATTTTGGTCTCAAGCAAATTTGGCAAAAAAAAAATGAAAAAAATCACAAGGGGTAAGTCCAGCATTTTCATCAAATTTGTCTCTAAAATTTTAAAATACCTACAAGTATGTGACGTGAAAAATCTAATGAGAATATTTACATGTATTTACATAAAAAGTTTACCTAAAGTATCAAATAAAATGAGGTAAACAAACCACAGAAAAATTCCTTTGTGGAAATATAATACACTTATAGTTTTTGTGAATGATATAAAAGATATACAAAGTAAAGAACATATCTAACAAAATGGAAATATTTAAAAAATATATTTTATAAGTATAGCCAGCTAGTTTCACACACTTGGGTTATAACTGCAGGTTGTCTATTATTTTGTCTTACTTGCGCTATTTTTTCCAAAACCTGAGCTCTGGCATGTCTCGTTTTAGCTGGGAGCCCCACCTCAATCTTGGAGCAGTATCCATTCTGCCATTTTTGGCAGGAAGTGCCCGCCGCCGATTTCACCAAACTCTTCCTAACTTAGGATTAATCTCAGGACTTAGGACGAGTCCCAGCCTTGCACTGTAACATGTAAACCTTAAGATTAATCCCAAGTTAGGACTAGTTACTCGTCCTAACTCGAGATAGGATTAATCCTAGCGTTTCGTGAAATCGGCTGCAGGAGCTTTAAAAAAAAAACTGTCCAAAAAGAACCAAATGTTATAAGTTCTACAAATAGTTGGTACATGCAACTCTATGGTACATGTAGGTCCTGGAACAGTATTTGCTCAGTGTAAAACCTCAATCTATTTCATCATTAAATTTACAAAACTTGACCCATGTAAAAAAATAAAATAACTTTAGGCTAAACTACATGTAATAATAATAGCACTGAGGTGGTAACTGTCACCACTAAGTAAAAAAATACACATTATGTTAAAAAATTGTAATACACTTCCACTCTCACTGGTTTTTTTGTAATAAACTTCCAGTAACACTCGAAGTGTACTAGAAAACCAATGCGTAATTGGTTTTCTAATACACTTTCAGTGTTACTAGGTGAGTTTGTCTTTGCTGTCAGTGTTCCCTGGGGTTAGGGCATCATTCAGTCAGTCTTCGTCCTCAGACTCCTGACCTGGGGTTATGTAAACGTAGTCGTTCTCTTGGAAGCAGTCCATCAAGAGGTAACCCTTTATATAAAACAAAAACAAAAGTAAGAATTACATGTCAGGTTCCCTGTAGACTGTGTTACTGAGGTACACTGTTTAATGCCGTGACGGGGATGAGGAGCAGACTACTCTGTCCTTCGAGCCTCATTTTGGTCAATATTGATTTGAATGGCTGCAAAATTACGATGAGATTATTTTTACATGTGAAGGTGCAATGGGGCATCAGACATGCCACTACACATGGGCTAAATATCATGAAACTGCTTAAGCAGAGAAGGGTGCTGAGAAAAATTTCTGCTCAGCGAAAAAAAAAGGCAGGATACCAGTCATAGATGGTACATGTGATAAGGTCTTTTGGCTGGCAACCTTATTCTGGTATTTATATTGGGTACATTGCCTTTGGATTGGGCGCTCTGGGCTACAAAAAGCATTTGTTATTAACAGTTGGAAAGATGTTCTAAAAGCAAAATATAATGACTCACACAAATACCCCATGAAACGATGTAGCTTTTGTGTAATTTCATAACACGACCACGATCCGCTATTTTGTAGAACCAAATTTTTGAGTTCACAAACGGCTGAGCGTATGTTCCGCTGGGAAATACATTTCCCGAGGCAAATTTGATTTTTTAAATCAGTACTCACTAACTACAGCATACTGTGGGTGTTTTAGTGCATGAATAACTCTTAACTCTTTCAGTGCCCGCGACATTTCAAAAGTTTAACCCTAAATTGCCAAACTTCAAGCGTTTTTTATTTTATTTTCAAAATTCTGTAAAAAAAGAGTTCGAAGAAAAAAAATACAGGTCGTACATGAATAAAAATGGTACCATTAGAAAGAGCGAGAGCGCCCCCTTGTGATAACATGTTTACTCTACCTCGTACATGTACAGGGTTTGGCAATTTCAAGTATGAACATTACATCATACATGTACGAGGTTGGCGATTTCGAACTAACAAATATACCTCGTACATGTACGAGTTTGGCACTAAAAGAGTTAAAAAGAATATAGAGCAATTTCCAAACAGCACAACTTTGAGAGATTTTGTCGCGCTTAAAAACTTGTTGTGCTTGAAGCAGCTCTATGAAATTGGGCTCCGATCAGCTGATTTCCTCTTTTTAAAAATGAAATAATGATGAAGAAAACTGCAAAACACCACAAAGTTTTGTGTGCTCGGCTATTTCCTTTTCTTTGTTTTGCAAAACAGGCGAGAGCCATTGACGACAAAAAGGTCTGAAACGAGGATCCAAGTTTTAAGAGGTATGTTGAAATCATGAAATTTCAAGCTTTTGGTGATTCCTGGAGTTGTAGATTTGAATAAGCAACGATACAGCCCTGTTTCGAGACAGTCAAAGCCCCCAAAAATCAAGCTGCAGGCCTGGAATTACACTGAGGCCAGGGAAGGCCTCTGTTGTTGCCCCTGGTCTTGGCCTTGGTGCCCCTTTCAGTAGTTTCCTAAAGACATTCCAATGGAAGTGCCCTTTGCAAAACGAAAATGGCCTCGCCCTCTCAAAGATGAAAAACAAGGCTCGATGATGAAACCCAAATTAACTTTGATCTCAGCAGTCAACTTGGAAAGAATATCACATACATCAATGAGTTAGAACGATCGGGAGGGCAAAAACTAGGTGCGAATGGTTGGAATTTGAGATGAAAGCCCGGCGCCCTCTCTTGACACTCACCTGTGCGTTACTCAGCATGTCCTCGATGCTCTTGCGCAGACTCTGGAATGTTGGCCGGGCTTCAGGGTCCTCTTTCCAACAACTGTGCATTAAGTCATAGCTGAAAAGAAAAATGAAAAAAAAAACAAGGGTAAAAAAAAATTATATCAATCAGTGTTTCCTCAAACTAAAAAAGTCTCAAATCCTGACGAAATGCCGTGGCATTCAGCATTCAGAATCCGTGTCCCCCCCCCCACCCCTCCGCAAATGAGATCAAAGAAATGCATAAATGGTTCTTGACATCCAAATGCCCCCGCCCCCTTCCACCCCATTAGCCCGTATGCATGTCCCAATGTGTATAATCGGTGCGCAAAGGATTCTGGGTGAAATCCGAGCCCAAGCAACACCAGCAACCATCAAGGCAATCTGTATTTGAAGCAATGCAGCACACAACCATAAAACCTGGCACAGTTTTCATGTAAACTACAGCATGGCATCCACATTATTGGCAGCTAGATTAATTTTTTTACTGTTATCAAGTTCCCACGATGCATTAATGCTGTGTATTTTTAAGTTGGCACTTGTGCATATGGGCTATTCTTTCTTTGACGCCGCTTGCCCCCAAAATGAAAACGTCTAGTTATGCCACTGACAGATGAGACAAATCTTTGGTAAGTGCTTGGTCAAATAAAAGCAGTTCTCTCACAAAAGTACACAAAAACCACACAATTTCAAGGAATATTTATATGAATCAATATATTCTACTATTAGTGTGTTTTCATTTTGATTCTGGTCTTGTGAAAAGAATTCTGGTCCGGTAAAAATGTAAAGCGACAAGCCCTGCAGTCTTGTGGATTGTCAACCAAATTGAATAACAATAATAATAATAATAATAATGGCTTCTTATATAGCGCTCATATCCGTCACTCAGTGACGCTCAAGGCGCTTCAACATTCAGTATTTTCCTGCAAGGTATTTTTGGACTATGTTTCAAGTATGAGACCTACTCCTTTTACAAAGCACTATGATAGAATGGTTTACAAGGTGCTGTGGCACAATATGCAGCCAATCAAACCAGGAACACCGGGGCGAACCCCTTCTCTTTTCGATAAGTGCACTGGGTTCTTTTACATGCGTTACACAGCACACGGGACCAACGGCTTTACGTCCCATCCGAAGGACGAAGCAATAATGGTTGTATTGCTTGAGGACACAAGTGTCACGACCGGGACTCGAACCCACACTCTGCTGCGGCCCAATATGCTGCCCCGATGAAGGGACCCAGCAAAGCTGGAGCCCAAGCTTGAACAGTCCTGAACCTGGAGGCAAGGTTATACTTACATCTCCTGACTGCAGCAGTCCGGCTTGGGGAGGCGGTATCCATGCTGTACCTGTTTGATGACCTGCTGGGAGGACATCCCGGGATAGGGGTGAGAGCCTGGAGGGAAAATAATATAAGTGTTACAACTTATTATTTAGGTATTATTTCTGGTAATGAAACCAAGGATATGCCTCATAAGTGAACTTTATCGCTGCAGCTTGCAAGTCTGAGGGAACCTGTAATAACGGTGCTTGCTATGTGAACCAGAAACACCAGGGTTAACCCCTCTCTTTAGCGATAATCTTGATTCTTTTACGTGCATTACCAATCCTAGTACACCTGACCGACGGCTTAATGTCCCATCCGAAGGACAAAGCAATTGTGGTAATTTTCATTTATGACAACAATACAGAGAACAATAGTATATCTTTGGCAAAAGGTTAGTCTCCCATTAGCACTGTTACTGAATACCCAAATGTTTGGACTCAGTATAAGATTGGTGTGCCTGTTCCAACAATAATCAATAAATTGATTATTTTGGGGCCTGAAGTCCCAAATCCCATGAAGTAAACTAACTTCCTGTATGTGATTTTGGAGGATTTGGAACCATAAGTGAGAAAGAGGAAAAATAGCTATTAATCGTGGCAAGTTCTCTCCACTGTGAAGATTTATTTGTTTATTTCATTTATTTATTGATTTTGCGGGGTAGAGAGGGTTGAGGGGGGTGTCATTATCTGTCGCAACTTTCGTCATTTTCGATTTGAATACCTTGCGTCACCAGTTCCCACATCAGTACTCCGAACGACCAGACATCACTCTGGGAGGTGTATGTGTTGTGCAGCAAACACTCTGGAGCCAGCCATCGAACTGGTACTCTGCCCTGCAAAAAAAAGGATGGAATACCCGAGTATGAAGACTCAATAATTGGCAATTAAAACAATCTTTTCCCTAAGTACTGGGCCCAATTTCATGGCTCTGCTTACCACCAAATTCTGCACTTACTGTCACCATTCTCTGTTTTTTTTTTAGAGCGCCGAATTTCTGCGCTAGCTGTGTAAGCAAAAATGACTAGTAACGTTGAGTACGCACGTGCACAAGCTAAAATTCCATGCTAACCAGTGAAATACGCTTGACGTAAGCGCAGAATTCCCTGCTTCTGTAAGCGCCGATTCTTTGCTTATGGTCAGCAGAGCCATGAAATTAGGCCCTGATGCATTGGAGTGTATCTAAGGTAAATGAAATGTATGTAGCTGAAAAGTCCAAAATTTTAAAAAAGACAACTTTTCCTCTTTGCAATTTTAATCAAAGAATTGAACTGAACCATCTCTGGAAACCTCAATGGGCAAACAAAAATCTGTATATGAATCGCTGTGTCAGTGAAAAGACACAGTATTTCAAATTTATAATCGCATCAGTATTGTATATCGCATCCGCATGAGAGATGCAACCTGTGTTGAGAGAGTGAATGTTTCTGACGTTACTGGGCAGGTGGACTGTTCCACAAGACTGGTGCAATGTTAGAGAAGGCACGATCGCCACATATAGTGTGTAGTTAGAGGTTTAGGGAACTACACGTCAGGTTGTGAGGCATCAGAATGGAGAGGATAATGACAGTGTCTTATTTGAAGAAGATCTTTGAGTAAGGTGGGTGCAGAGTCGTGGAGTGTTTTAAAGACAAGTGTGAGGGCCTTTTTCTTAATTCTCTTTGGTAGTCGGGGTGTTGTGTCTTTCAGTTTTATAGCGACATAAACAAATAAACTGTGACAAGGATTTAACCACTCCAGTCCTTGATTTAATGTCATACCATGCTCTGACTTCTGTATCTACCATGGCGTTGGCCTGCATGCACATGACCTTTGACATGCTTACAAATAGACTGGTTATAAGTCACTTGTGAACACAACAGTGGGAGCAAATGTAGTTCTTTAAGGAAAGGGGCGATGCAAAAATATTGAATCTCAAACTCCTAAGGCTTTGTGTGTTTTAACAAAGATGCAGCGTTTTTGCACTTTCCAATTTGTTTATGCAACGAAACAAAGGGGTATGGATTACCTTTGACTTCATTTCATACTGCTGTTCTCCTGCTACATCCCTTGCCAATCCAAAATCAGACACCTTACAGACGTGATCTTCACCTAGCAAAATGTTCCTTGTTGCAAGGTCTCGATGTATACACTAAACAAAATATATATATACACATTTAAAAAATTTCCCGGTTTTAATCTAGTCTACTTCAACTTAATAGGGGACATTAAAGATATGTTGATTGCCCCCAAAAAATAAAAAATTAAAAAAAATATATATATATAAGATTGTTGTTTAATTTTATTTCTGTTACAATTATTATTACTATTTATTTCTGGTGATGAACCAAGGATGCCTCATAAGTGAACTTAATCACTGCAGCTCGCAAGCCTGAGGAAACCTGTACACAAGGGTGCTTGTTATGTGAACCAGAAACACCAGGGTTAACCCCTACTCTTCCATTAGCGTTCTGGGTTCTTTTTCTGATGTACACTACAAATCCTAGTACACTACAAATCCTAGTACACTGGACCTACAGCTTAATGTCCCATCCGAAGGACAAAGCAATAATGGTTAAGTGTCTTGCTCAAGGACACAGCGTGTCACGACCGGGACTCGAACCCCCACTCTGCTGATCAGAAACACCAGAGCTTGAGTCCAGAGCACTCCACCATGACACGCCACACCTCACTCCCCCTCTCTGACAAAGTTTTATGCCACTGAGCGAAATTCTCGTGAGCAAGCCTGCAGTCTCTTTGCCATGCCAAGAGTGTGAAGTGATCCCCATCAACACCAACCTCTTTAGACGCCAGGTATTCCATTCCTCTTGCCACCTGTGAGGAGTACATTAGAACCTCTTCCGGCTGGATGATACGCTGAGTGGCGTCGAGGTACCCCGCGTGGTCCCTCTCTTTGCCCGTTCGTACCCGCTGGAGGTACGACCGCAGGTTGCCGTGCGGCATGTAATCCAAGATGATGTAGAGAGGCTCTGTTGGAGAACACAAAATTGCTTATACTTCTACAAGAAAAAATAGTATTAGCTGTTGCAAAGTGCTTAGCCTACCAACCAAAAGGACCTATGGTATAAATGTAAAACAATAGTTAGTGGCCTGACCTTTCGACCCTAGCAGAGTCTTTCTCGAAGGCTAAATGACAAGACTACAAACACAAACTACAAACATAAACACATAAGAAAAGCAGTCATGTGGAAATAGATGATAGAGAAGAATAGTGTACTTTCATTTCGTGAACTAACACAGTCCGCCATTTTGTGGAGTCAAAAATTTGGTTCTACAAAATGGCCGACCGTGTTAGTTCACAAAGTAAAAGGAAATTTAAACCACCCAATTTCGAGGCATATTTGTGTGGATCATTATATTCAACTTTTAAAATATCTTTCCAACCCCTGCCAACAATATTAATTTTAAACAAGGGTTTTTTTCAAACATTTTTTTACGACCAATCCAAGGCAATTAATGTGTCCCTGTAAAGAACTTTTGAAGTAAAGCACCACGCTCCCCATTGGGCTATACAAAGTTACTTGAGCTACCTTCTGTTGTGCAGCAGCCAAGTAGTGACATGACGTTAGCATGCCTATCCAGCATCTTGAAGACGTTCAACTCCTTCATGAAGTCAGTCTTGTCCGTCTCAGACGCAGTCTCTGCAAAAAAATTAATAACATCAATTAAATAAAAACGCCACAAGCTTCCCAAATCCTTCTAGATATCCTCTTTGCATGCACCGAGCTATTACAATTTTGGGGAAGGTAGTAGTGTACTTTGCTCTACCAGCGCAGGCTCCTAGTGGATGACACCCATGCCTACATCTTTACACACTGTGAAGGGGGTAACGTGGCAATGTGCCCCTGGTGACAGTTGATTTGTGTTGACAGCCCAAATCAGTTTAGTGTAGCCCTCACCTCAAAGTGGCCATCCGGCCTTGTGATGTTATTAGGTAATCTCTCATCAAAAAAATTTAAAAATATATTTAAAAAAAATAGAAATATCAATCAAAAGAACCATCTCTGCCCTCACAGGTACTTATTTACTCCTGGGTGAAGAGAAGCAAATACAGTTGATCAACTCTCTTGCTCACGGGACACAATTTAAGTGTCATGACTGAGATTCGAACCAACACCAACCAGAACTTGACTGCGGTGCCCCAAACCGCTCGCAGCCACAAACACGCCAAAATCTACAGGCCTGTTCTTGGGGGAGATGTTTATTTAATAGTCAAAGCTCGTTGGGTAGCATGCATGATTGTCACTACAGAGAGCAATCAAGGCGTTGGAGAAACACCCACGTAACCATCGACTCCTAGGTGAAGAGGAGGTTTTTGCTTGAGGAGATTCAAGCTCCCACACGCCTCATGACTTAGTAATCTGGGCTCAATTGCATAGAGCTGCTTAAGCAGAAAATAATGCTTAACAATTTCCCGCTAAGCATAAATGAGCAGGATACCAGTCGCAAAATTGGACCCCTGACATGGTAGTTTGGCTGGTAACCTTATTCTGGTAAGCAAAATGTTATTGTGCTTAGCATGAAATTGGGCCCAGATTTTGACTCGGGCACTTAGACCGCTTAGGCCATGACATGCCATAATGACTGGTTATCTTCATGCGCCGTCATACTGGGCAGAAAACGGCGCAAAATCCATTCATTACAATAATTATTAAAGAACGACATTAAATTAATCATTGGGGTGTCGTGGCCGAGCGGATAAGAGCATCAGACTCAAGTTCTGGTGGTTAAGTCATCGGGATGTGGGTTCGAATCCCGGTCGTGACACTTGTGTCCTTGAGCAAGACACTTAACCATAATTGCTTCTCTCCACCCAGGGGTAAAATGGGTACCTGTGAGGGCAGAGATGGTTTATGTGAATGATTAGCTTGGAGCGCGATAAACTAGCAGCACCGGCTGTATACTCCCTAGGGAGCTGAGATTGTTTAAGGAATGAAATATATATGGCCCAGTGACCAGGGGTAATAATGTCAGAAGCGCTTTGATACGGCATTCGGGCTGTGATAAAGCGCTATATAAGAATCGATTATTATTATTGTTTAATCAGAATATTTTTTATCCGACTCACTTTTAAGCATCTTGACAGCAACGGTAGACACCAGCCCCGGCCTGTGAATGCCCATCGCTTCAGCACGGTACACCACGGCGAACGCCCCCGCGCCAACCTCCTCGTAAAACCGCAGCTGATCGCGGGGATACTCTTTGGTCTTCGGATCGACGTTGGACATGGGGGCGACTGGACCCTGCCTTTGTGGGGTCGAGAAGCCACGATTCAAATAGGAGTTCTCACGACCGAACTGAAAGTATAAAATAAAATAAAATAGCAGTTGGCATGAGCATGATGGGTCAATGCCCTATCAATTAGTTGGTATAAGTCTGTAGGATTTTGAAACTTTGCATGGTGGAAGTATATAACTAAGTAAGGTCTGCGGTAACACCATGTGGAAATCTCTTTTGAGTAGTGTAGGTTCTGAAAAGAACCGGTGGTAAACGACTCAACGTTTCGATCAGTATGCTCCGATCGTCTTCAAAAAGAGATTTTCACATGGTGTTACTGCAAACCTTACTTAGTTCCTACAGACTCAATATACCAACTAATTGATAGGGCATTGACCTACATGTATGCTCATGGTCACTGGCCTTAGGGGGAAGCAAACATTCCATGGTGCAGTGTTTTATCTTTGTAATTACTTTACTGATAACAGAGTCCAGATGAAACCGAAATGAGAAATTGTTTTTCGCATGGGATTCGTCTTGACAGAATACAACACCAACCTTGCCGGTAGTGGACAGCTGAACATCTCTCCCACCAGACTCCTTGGGTCTGGCCGCCCGCCTCTTGCAGCAGAAGTAAAGGAAGACCAAGACGAGGCCGAATATCACAATGACCCCGACAATGGCGCCGATGACTATGGGTATGATGGCGGAGCTGGGTGCCGGCTCTTGTGGGGCCAGTGTGGTGAGTTGTATGGTATGGATGGGAGTTCTAGCCGTAACTGTGCAATTTAATGGTAAAATGACCTCATTACCATTCATAACTTGTGGCACAGAACGATATACTATTGTAACTGTCTGACTGTACGGCAAACAATGGTATTTTATACAGTACCGATGGGGTTTCCAGTAATAAATGTGTGATTCAATGGTGAAATAACCGCATAACCATTCATAATTTGTGGCACTGAACGTTATGTAGGGGCCTTACTATGGTAACTGTATGGCGTACAATCTTCACCGCTACAATACATCGCAAAACAAAGATACTGACTAATAGGGAGACCGCCAACATAGGGCTGGATGGCTCAGTTGGTAGAGCGCCGGTACGTTAATCCGGAGGTCGTTGGTTCAAGTCCCGCTCCAGTCAATTTTTCTTCGTTCGAACCCAAAAAATTTATTTAAACTTTACCCAGTCAGTTTCCCTTGTGGTTTATTACTTGATAAAAAATAAAATAACAATACAACAATATTGGAGTCTTGAAACGTTTATCCACCAATAAGGTGCTCAAGGTGCTTGAACAAAGGGAAACACTTTTTTTTTAAACAGGTTATAAAGCTGTTATGAGACCATTTATCGTAGCACCTTATATAAGTGTTTACAGCTGCCGTACATTCAGCAGCCACTGCCGGAACCACCCAGGCATGCCACACCCCTTATCCTAAATATACTGGGTAACTGGGTAATTTTATGTGCAAAACACAACACACTGAACCAACAGTCTTTTCTCTCCATCTATACCTTCAGGCCAACGAGGATACCTTGGGAAAACTTACCGGAACGATTTAAAATAGCCGAGGGGAAATATTTGAAGAAGAAAGAAAAGTATCAATTTATTTCTAACCTGCCTCGCCGTCAATGATGTCAACAACGGCAGAATGCGGTTCAACCAAATTACCGTTGACTGCTTCTCTTAGCTCAACATAGAACGTCTCGGGGCCTTCCACGATGCCGTCATTCGTGAGCGTTATGTAAACTTGTGCAATACTCTCTCCAGGTTGGAAAGTGACATACTGGTTGGGAGGGGTATAGTCTTCACCAGCCACAGCGGTGCCAGCGACGGTATAGACTTCTGAAGATATCAAAGCATTTGAAATGACTACCGTTTACTAGAATTGTTAGAAATTCTTACATAACTTCATCGGTGACAGCCTCTTAACTTTTTTTAGAATGTTTCTTTAGTGTTGCATTGGTGTTTCTACAAGACTTTATAGATTTTTATTTTATATCTTTTTTACATTAATGTTTTAAACTGCTATAAAAAAAACTGTTATTGGAGCTGTTTTCAACATGGTCTCTCGAATCTAATTGTCAGTTAATGAGGTGTGAACTCGGACAGGCCGTTTATTGTGCCACTGCCTGCAAACTTACTTCATGTACTTACAAAACACATCTACAGAATTCTACCAGGGGCCAATTTCATGGCGTCGCTTATAAGCACAAAAACTAGCTAAGCACAACAAAAATTATGCTTACCAGCTAAATTGTGACCACCTGAAATAACATTCCACGTGTAGCATCTATGACTGGTATCCTGCTTATTGTTGCATTAGCGGACATTTTTTTTTAAGCAATATTTTCTGCTTTTAAAAGCAGCTCAAATGAAATTGATTCCCGGTTCTTGTTTATAGTCTTAATTAAGTAACGGGAAAAAGGTTGTTATGCAACTAAGCAACTTCAAGTCTTACGAATTGACCAATCAATTCTCAAGAAATTAAATAAGAACTCAGTCAGACGTCATCCATGTATTTTAATGTTTCCCTTAATTTGGCACCGGCAGCTGGTCCCAGTGGTGCAAGCCACTACAGAACTCTTTAGAGGCGCGTACAATGTTGTGCCCACACACTCCAAACGACTCTAATCTTTTGGTAAATGGGCCAATCACGGAACATGAATTTGACCCTGCTGGAGCCCCTAGCTCTTTAATCAAATAATTCTAAATCCTTTTTATACTCCCTTTCTGACAACAGCTCCCGTTTATATTCCAACATTTTGTAGGCCATTTGAGGCTCAGGGCGGGGAGTGGGGGGGTGGAATTTATCAACCACCTAGGCTGCTGTTTACCGTGCGGTCAGAAAAACAAACCTTAAGGCTCCCCCAGGTTATCTCCAAAGTGACCTGGGCCCAATTTCATAAAGCTGTTATAAGCAGAAAATTCTGCTTAGCATCTGTCTTTACTTTAGCAAGTGGCAACAGTGCAAACTTTATGGAATGCTGGTTGGTATAACCTGTTTCTGCTAAGCTAGATTTTCCTGTGCTTAGCAAGTTTTTGTGCTTATACAGGCTATATGAAACTGGGCCCTGAATGGGGGGAACTGGAGCTCTATCTTTTGTTGGTACGTGTGGGCACCATTTCATGAATCAGCAAGCTATACTCGGTTAACCATATGCTTTCTTACCCACTGACGTCATCGCATTGATGGCTCCGCTGGGTGCCCCAATTGTCACGTCTCGTAGCATTTCGATTAAAACAGATTCTCCCTCCACGGCTTCATATCGGTGGGAGCCCAGGAAGATAATAAGATCTACAACAAAACGCACACACAGATACAAAAATAAATCAATCAATCAAAAAGTTCACACCAAATCCAGAGAAATACATATCGGCCTGAAATCTCTCACATTAGTCAGAAAAGCATTTGTATAATCCCACACATTCCCTATACCCACCCCTAGTGGGTTTCAGTTTAGGATTAGCCCCAGCTCCAGCCTACAGGCTTCACCGAGCTAAGCCCAGCTTATCCAGTTCCTGTTCCCGCCTTCGCGCACCACCGAGCCAAGCCAAACTACCAGTTAATCCCTTACAAGGCAGTACTTAAGCAAAATCCAGCGACAGAGTCCAGCATTCTCCTGAAGACGATCAGAGCATACTGATCGAAACGTTGAGTCGTTATAACCACTGGTTCTTTTCAGAACCTACACTACATGGTGTTACCGCAAACCTTACTTAGTAATCCAGCTTGGTTATTTTTGCAGAAATTAAAATATGCACATAATCGAACACTACATATAGTCCCTGACAAAAAAAGGTTCCGAGCTTGGCCCCCCGTTGGCTACCCCACTGTCTATATAGTTGACTGCTTGTTCACAATTCATAACCCAACTATATCAGACTTAGGAGATCGGCAGAGATCTTTTGCCGCCATGAATTTGCTCTATTGAAAAATCAGTTATTAGACATCTGAGTTTCCAACCTGCAAGTTGCATACGGTACATGTATAATAATGAAATAATAGTCATACATACCTTAACTTCGGCACATAAGCGGTGGCATATAAACCGCAAGCACGCACGGCCCTTCTGTGTTTGCGGTCGCCGCTGCGGCTTATACACCGGGCGGCTTATACACTGACAACTGAATGTTGTTTTGACAATTTCTGGGCATTGCGGCTAATATGCCGAAGATTACGGTAGCGCATGTCTACCCATGAGGTGATCAATGTGCTTGAACAAACAGAAACATTTTAAGACAGGTTTTGAATTTGATTTGTTTTGTTTGTTAACTCTAGTTTCTTGTAAAGGTTCAGTATAGACACGTGACGTCTGTCTTGTAATACCTGCTCTTGGGTCTGGTCTGATGTTGACTCTGACAGCACCTTCCCTGGGACGGCCCAGCTGTCCACCGTCGATGACGCTCAGCATGACTAGAAAGTACTCCTCAGTTTCTTCGTAGATTGTATCTTGCGTGATGGGAATGCTTAACTGGTAAACATCCATGTCTTGTGTCATGAGGGAGATATTACTCACTGCCTGGTAGTCCGCACCCTCCAAGGCAGTTCCATCAAAAGTGTTGATTTCTGTAAGAAAGAGGGTTTTTTTTTTTCTTCTTTAAATAAAGTTAAAGGCAGAGACAAAACAGCAGGGCTCGAAAATTCCACTGGACCGTAGACCAGAGCCCAGTGATTAGCGGCAGGCCAGTGAACTCATGACTGTGTATGGACAAGTCTTGTGTTTTTCAATTCAATGTTATTATTTGTTTTACAAAAATGAATGAGAAAAGATGAGAATAATGAAAGTCAAATGAAAAACTAGTGCTTGTCCAAAATATGTATTTGCAGAAACTGTGGGATCATTTTGATTTGGGTCTTGTCTTGTCTTGTCTTGTCTTATCTTGTCTTTTTCTCATTTTGATATTTGCAGAAACTGTGGGGTCATTTTGATTTGAGTCTTGTCTCGTCTCGTCTTGTCTTGTCTTTTCTCATTTGGATATTTGCAGAAACTGTGCCGGGTGTCATTTTGATTTGGGTCTTGTCTCGTCTCGTCTTGTCTTGTCTTTTCTCATTTTGATATTTGCAGAAACTGTGCCGGGTGTCATCATTTTGATTTGGGTCTTGTCTTGTCTCGTCTTGTCTTGTCTTTTCTCATTTTGTTTGCAGAAACTGTGGTGTCATTTTGATTTGGGTCTTGTCTTGTCTTGTCTTTTCTCATTTTGGTTCTGGTCTGGTACACCAAATTTTGGTTTGGGAAAAATCCTGAGCCACAGTGGTATGAAGAGACTGAATTTCCAGACAGTAGGAGGGTTGACTGTGTATTGTGTAGATGCATTTATCACATAATATCACAGTGCACGCTGGCTTATAGTGTATCTATCATTCAAAAACACCAGTGGGTATTTACTGGTCACACAGTAGGAGGGTTATAAACACTTTATAAAAAGTGTATCTGTTGGTTTTTTATTTTATTTGGTCGTTGTACTTGATCACATTAAACCCAGGACAGGGTACCGGGCAAAAGACACACCAGATTGAAACACTCACCTATTAGAGTAGTTTTGTTCAAGTTGCCGATGCGATATATCGGGATTTGAACCTCTCCGCTATTCTCATTCGTCACGTACGGCAGGGTACCAGCGAAGAACACATATGCTAAAGATAACAATGGCAAAAATTGGCTACCATGCAAAAAAAAAAGGGCCCACAGCCAAGTATGGAAATTCATTACCGGTACTTTAACAGCAGGGTAACAAATTCATTCCTCTTTTGCAGCTAGGCTAGAAATTTACACTGGACCGCACAGGCCCGAGGCCAGTGGTTTTAGCATCGGGCCAGTAAACTCATGACTGGACACAGTTCAAATTTTGATTTTTCAGTCTGATAAATCTCTACCAATTCTGTTGAGTATTGAAGAATTTTTACCCAAAATGCAAATGAGATCCTCATGCTCGTTTAAATTTAAACAGTTCAAATGTTGAATTGTAAGGCCTTTATTTTGTAGGCCTTAATTTGTATCTCTTATTTCAAATCTTTAAAAAAAAATCTGGTCCGGTAAACTTTTTGAGCTACAAGCCCTGTCATCTTGTGAACTTTCACTCTAAATTTGAGCTCTGTCAACTACGTGTGATAATAAATAGCTTCCATTTTCCATGAGGTCTTTCTCTTTCAAATAAAAAACAAAAACACACACAAAATTGGTGGCCGGGATTTGAACCCATGACCCCTGCATGCATTGGCCCCATTTTCAGTGAAGTGAGGGTGCTTTTAACACAAGATTTACAGATATTTTGACTGCCTGAATTTTGTTTTTCTGGTATCCCTATGGTCAAATAAATAATAAAAATGATAGTACCAAGTAACCACAAGAGGAAACTAACTGGAAAAATTATTATACATTTTTGAGTTGAACACAGAAATTTGGTTGACTATAGTGGGATTTGAACCTGAAACCTTCGGATTAACGTGCCGGTGCTCTACCAACTGATTCGCTCTTTGCACGGATCTGCCATGTGCGTGTAGAGCCTCAACTTTATGCTTCATTTGTATTGTATTTATGTATCATCTGTTTGGATGTGCCCTTGTGTAAATACGGTTTTAGTTTTAGTAATTGTAAAAAAAAAATTGTGATTCTTCAGCATTTGTGATTCTTAAATTTGTGACATATATTTTTACGGTTAAGAGCATGTTCGACAATGCAAATTTCCGTTTTATAGACGATAAACATTGACATGAAAGTGTCATTATATTACAGTGACAATACAGAGTTAATGGCATGCCTCTATCTCACTGCTGTCCCCAAATTGAGGCTCCACACGAAAATGGCTGACCGTGCAAGGGCAGAGTTTAGCCCTTTGTTGGCAGTCCCCCTAATTTGTCGATATCTTTGTTCGGCAGTGCCAGTCAGAAGCCATTCAGCCTGTAACTCTGTAGTAATTATAATAACAACAACAACAACAATGGAAAACCAGTTCGTTTTAGTCTTCTTTCGCATCATGTATACAATTCCAGGCCTTGAACTTCGCTCTTGAAGGGGCACTGCAATTTTCCTCTGGTAAGGGGCACTCTATGAGAAAAATGTAAATTTGTATTGGATCTTTGCAAAGGGCACCACGTACAGCAAAAGCACAGGGGCACCACGGCAATCGCTGTGTGGGTGCCGTGGGAATTATTTCGAGGCCTGTAACATTCAGTTCACACACACACTCTCCGGCGGTCTAAATTACTGTGAATTGGGCTGTGGTACAATTGGTAGATCAACACATACCATCAATCTCACTTACTTGCACTTGAGGGAGCTCCAATCGTGGGTTGATACATGACATCATCGTCCTGAATCTGAACCTCAACTTGCCCGAGTGGGTTGCCGCTTCCGCCGATCAACGAGTACTCCACGAAGAAGAACCTCGAACCCTCGTGCACACTGTTGTCATTCAGGTTGACGCGGACCCTCAACATGTATTGCCCGGGCATAAACGTGAAGTTTCTGTCTGTGAATGGGGCGTAGTCCATAGACGCGGGATTCGTCGAGGCATCCATAGTACTAACAGCTTAAAGAGACAATACAGAAGGATTGGGGATTTAAAAAGGTATAGTCCGTTGGTGTGTGATAGCAAACTGAAAGGCCGCATCCAAATTGGCGCCTACAGCTAACGACTATAGGACCATGAGGACTGTTGCTAAGGAGGTCCTATACTTCATTACGGGAAAGCTCCATTAAAGAAAGAGGCTAGAATAAAACATCCTTTTCACTTGATAACTAACACCTGTTATCTCCATGTAAGTTTCCTGTTCCAAGCAGTGCACTTAATTGGATCATGCACAAACCAGTAGCTGGGCTGCTGACTGCCCCAGGCAGATTACATGCTCATCATCCATTAAGTTTAATGTACCAAGTAATTCAATGCAAACACACCCACTGGTGAAAAAGGATGCGTAGTTTCCGAGTTTTTGTGGGGAAGGTCTGAAAATCTTTAATGGAGCTTTCCCGTAATGGAAATGGGAGGATTGAGGCCACACTCTACAGCCAAACTGTTTATAGTCCATTGGCCCTAAGGGTTAATAGAATCAAATCCAAGTGGCTTCCACTCGAAGCATTATTTTAAAAACACATCACAAATTCAAGCATGCAGGTGACAAGGTTTTCTCATCAGTAGCTGGACCCAGATGCTGGAACTCGCTACCTGTCAACATTCCCACTTGCAACTCTATTCATCAATTCAAACGTAAACTCAAGTCATACCTATTTTCATCTTAAAGGTTCCTGCTTTCCTCTCTGGAATTTATGCCCTCAGCACGTTGTAACCGTTGGGAAAAATGCGCTTATAAGTGCTTGCATTATTATTATTATTATTATACATGTATTATTAAGTCAAATTGTTGCAGCTTAAGACAGCTGTCAAGTTGTCCGGTAAACCGGGGGAAAGGCTTTGTGGAAGAAACAAAAAAGCAACAACACAGTAAACATCCTAGACAGCTACAGATGCTCGTTATGTCTTCAAAAGGGGGCGGTGGAGGAGGCAGCTTATTATATCAGTGCCTGCAAGCCTTCCCTGAACTGGGACGGGAAGGGGGGCGGTACAAACTCTCAGGAATCCGTGACGCAGTATTGGGATCCGCAAGATCACGGGTGCTACTATCCAGGTCATCCTGCTGATAAAGACCGTAGTACCGGTCAGAAATTACAGGTACGGAAGTGTTTCCAGTGTCGTGATCAAAAGTTTAGCAATAAATTGTAAAAAAAAAGCAACAACTTACAGATTGTATCAGTTTGGTTAATCGAGCCCGATCTCAGGAATGTAACTTCAACAAAATCGTCAGACTCTATGGCGGTGACCTCGTACACCAATGGAAACACATCCACCACCGCAGCTGCAAATTAAAATAAACTCTTTTAAAAAAAAATGCAACAGTCCTCTATATGTGGACAATAGTATACAAATTGTCACAGAATAATCGCAAGGTGAAATCCTGACTATTCCATTTCACGAGGTGGAAGCAGACTGAAATGGATATAAGCCAGATTTCACCGAGTCGTGGTCAAGCTTGCGGATTAGTTCATCGGACCCAAGCTCTCTGGTGTTGTCAGCAGCAGAGTGTGGGTTGGAATCTCGGTAATGACATTTGTGTCCTTGTAAGCAAGGCACTTAACCATAATTGCTTCGTAAAAAGTTGGGAAGGTAGTGCATTCTGCTCGTTACCAACCAGGCTCCTAGTGGACGATACCCTTGCCTACATCCTTGCGGACTGTGAAGGGGGTAACCCTGTTTCAGCCCCAGGAGTAGGTGGCAACGTGCCTCTGGTGACAGTTGATCTGGGTTGACAGCCCAAATCAGTTAAGTGAAGCTCTCACCTTGAAGTGGCCGCCCGGCCTTGTGAGTTGGGCGATATCTCATTTTAAAAAGATATTCAAAAAGTGCACGAACTAAACCCATTTGATATTTGTTTTATATACCTCACATATAGATCCTTATTAGTCATTTGAAAAATGTTTAACAAAAAAACACAATAGACATGGAAAGATTGTCCACACTCCGAAAACTCTAAAACCCCATTCTGAATATTGTGGATGACTCCTCGTCAGACTAAGCCATGTCTTCCATGACACAACCTTCCCTTTGTTTGACGAACGAACGGGATCGATTGTTTTGGGAATCGACGCTGAGAATTAAGCCTCGAAAAATCAATATAACCGTCCTATATTTACTTCTATACAATGATGATGGCCGTCCTATATGTCGCGGCAGTAAATACATGGCAAATTAAAGGATCACTTAAGACTTGTGTCCTATCAGTCAAAATGGACAGGGGGGGCTGGGGGTATTAATGTTGTGTCGTCAGGAGGCTTTGGGTCTCAAGAGGGATGGGGAAATGCAACGCTAGGAGATGGCAAATTGGCAAATACTTACAATCAGTGTCTAAAACATGAACAATTGCAGCTCCGTTGGGCGACTGCACAGCTCCGTTAGTGGCACTGGAAAGCACCACCCAGAATGTCACAGTCTCGGGCGTACTGCTGTAGATGAGATTTATCGCCACCGACAGGTTCGTGATAGAGGGTTCAAAGTTCAAGACTTTGGACAGCCCTCGGTAGTTAGTACCATTCCTGGCAGTATCATCAAACGTTTCCATGCCTACAGGCAGAAGGATTATAATTATATAAACAAAAATATTGGAGCAATGTGATTGTGATTCATGCTCATCGAGTAATGGAGACCTGCATGCCACGCTTTCCTGATTAAACTTACAGGCTTGTCTTTTTCATCATGGAATATGGTAGCAATGCAAACAAATAGTTAGTGGCCTGACGTTTCGACCCTATAGCAGAGTCTTTCTCGAAGGTTAAATGACAAGACTACAAACATAAACAGGTACATGTATACTGATGTAACAAAAACAGTCAAGTGGAAATAGATGATGCTGAGGAAAATACACAGAGAAAGCAGGAGGCTGAACAGAATACACAGAGAAAGCAGGAGGCTGAACAGAAAGGAGGGTAACAAAAGGGAGGGGGATTGGGGGAAGGGGCTGGTTGACCACAAGAGGTGGGGAACACTAAGGACAAAATCAATGATGAGGAGAGGGAGAGAAAAGTAGTTTATTGGTGAATGAGGCAGACTGGGGGGGGGGAGAAGAAGAAGGCAAAGACAAAAAAGTTATTAGTCATTTCCTTCTTGGATGTTCAGACCATGGGGTTGAATGGAATATGTTAGCCTTACCATAGTTTGGAAGGATTTTACAGTGAGATTAAGGGATCTAACTTACAGGTCCTCTGGAGACTTTTAAGTTATATTTCCAAAGGTATGTTGTGATTATTTTCATTCACTTTGTTAACATTTTGTTTGCTTGGGATGAGAGTACTGTTGTGCAAACTTCTGCGCACAACTTTCCAAGTAACAACCATTAACTTTCGCATCACAAAGAGTATATGGCTCCTAATTTTAGTTCTGTCTTCTGTCTCTAACCTGAAAGTGTATTTCGATAAAAGCAAAAAAGAACGACTGTGCAAATCATTCAAAAGGTTAGTTTATCTTCTACACACACAAAATGTGAGCTTTTAATTACATATAAAAAATAATCCCAGCAAAATACTATGTCACATAATAACTTCTGCTAACGTCCGGTTCAGACAGGCATTCCAGAGTCGCGCCGAACCAAACAGATTAGGAGCGACTCTAGGTCGACACAAACTTTTAAAAATTTGAGACAGGAGAACTTTACATAACATTTACATTAGGTTTGGCTCATGGCAAGATCGACATCTGATACAAAGTCGTTCCAGAGTCGTTCCGAACGACTGCAACAGTCGATCTTTCGACTTCCTGCGCATCCCAGTCGCTCCCAGTCGTTTCAACTTTTCATGTACCTAAAATTCAATAATTTGGTTCGGCGCGACTCTAGAGCGCCTGTCTGAAACGGGTGTAAGTAAAGTAATTCTCTATGAAATTGGCCACCCTGGTCTAGCTAAACACACCCATCAATGAAGGGATAATAATACTCACGAACTCTTGTGGTTTTATTTAAACCCCCTGAGCGGAGGACCCTTAAGTGGACCCTGTTCGACGTTTCCACTGTTGCATAATCCAACACCTCAAATGAAAGATAAGTCGCAGTCTCTGCAATGAAAATCAGTGGACCCTTTATTTTCAACGGACACTCATTTTTAAAACGAATGAAATAGTATCATATTTTAAGCATTGCCCATTAACAGCAGACAGAGTTTGCCTATAGAGATGGCAAACTACAGTGGGTGTACTTGCTGGTTTGGGGTTATGAGTAGTTTTCCAACACATTTTTCTTATCCGATCAAAAGTTAATGAGGCCTGAACAGGTGGTTTAGGGTGCCACTCTGCCAGTGAGTTTACTGACACAAATATCTACAAAATTTAACAGGTTCTTGTTTAAGGTGTGATGTCTTGGGGGAAAAGTATTCAACATTAATGTGAAAGCAACTTTGAATCATTAAATCAACCAAATATATCTTGAGAATAAGAAACAGTAGGACCATGGTAGGACTTTCTCCCTGCTCCTCAGCGTTTCTATTATTTGACACCAGCAGTAGGCTCGTGGGTCAGGATCACTGGCCTTTGGGGAAGTGGGTTCCGGGGTGAATATTTATATATCAATTACTTTATTGATAACAGCCCATAAGTCACAGTGAAACCAGTGAGTAGAATTCATTGATTTTGGCTAAAAATGGGAAACTTGGGTATAATGATAAGGCATTAAAAATAAAACTGAATCAAAGCACGTAGTATTACTTTGTATTAGAAACTGCTATCACCAGGTGATGGCCATTTGAGAGTGAAATTTTAAAATGATGTCTGATAAAGTCACAAAGGAAATTAAGTCCCTGGAACTAAATCCAGTGTTGCTGTGTCACATGGTATGTCACATGGTACGTCACATGGTACGTCACATGGTCGTCACATGGTACGTCACATGGTACATCACATGGTACATGTATGTCACATGGTCCTTCACATGGTACGTCACATGGTATGTCACATGGTACGTCACATGGTACGTCACATGGTACGGGGGAAAGCTTTTTGTAGAAGCAATTATGGGTCTTGATCAAGGACACAAGTGTCACAACTGATCTTCAAACAACCGCTTCTTGACTTTTTTATTATTTTTTTGTATGCAAGTCTCCCAAAACAAGGCTAATAATTAAGCCACTCTTGGTATTGGAGGGCTACAAGAAGAAAACATATAAGATGAAAATAACTCAGAGGGGCTGATGTAAGAATTGAGATTCAGTCTACTTTGTAATATGGCAGGAAACATGCATCAGGAAAGGAGTTCCAAAGAAATTCAGTACGTGGGGCTCCAAGGTCAGAGTCAGTTTTGTGGACAGCTCATTTTCCAAAAGAGTCAAACATGGGGGAAACATTTTACAGTAATGTCTCTAGCCTCACGGTAAAATAGTGTAAAATGACACTGTGTTTGATACCAAATGACACTGTGTTTGATACCAAATGACACTGTGTTTGATACCAAATGACACTGTGTTTGATACCATTCATGTGCAATTTTTGTCAAAATACAAAAACGTTCGATGATGTCACATTCAAATGTTTACAATCTGTACAAAAAAATGTTTTTCTACAAAGAGTGTTCTGTTCATTCCTGAGTGTTGCTGATATTCAATCAAAATAGCATTTGAATTTGACCCCAAAATTCCTCTTTGGAATGTACAAACCCATTTGTGTTTTTTTTTCTGTCCAATGGATGACGCCATGTTTTAAATTTCACTTTAGAAGAGTAACAAATAAAATGACATTTTAAGCCATTTTGGCGTGTCGTGGCCGGGCGGATAAGAGCACCGGACTCAAGCTCTGGTGTTTCCAACTCAGCAGAGTGTGGTGTCCTTAAGCAAGGCACTTAACCAAAATTGGTTCGTCCTTCGGATGGGGCGTAAAAGCCGTTGGTCCCGTGTGTTGTGTAACGCACGTAAAAGAACCCAGTGCACTTATCGAAAAGAGAAGGGGTCCGCCCCGGTGTTCCTGGTTTGATTGGCTGCATATTGCGCCACAGCACCTTGTAAACCATTACATGGTGCTATGTAAAGGAGTAGGTCTCATACTTCAGAAACGTTGCCCCAAATACCTTGCAGGAAATACTGAATGTTAAGCGCTTAGAGGCTGGCCTGCAGTAGGCGCTATACAAATACGTTATACTATGATATCAGTATTATTTTAACGTGAAGATTGAGACTAGTAATTTTGTCCACTCTTTCATAAAGACTCTATTGGAAAAATGAGTGCATCACAAAAACTGAATTTTACCTTAGAGCTTATACTATAGCTAGTGTTCAAAGCATACAGTACCTTGACATGCTGGGCCTGTGAAGTTTGCACTACATAAGCAGGTCTCCTGCACAGCAGAGGGTAACTGTACACAAGTACCGCCATTCCAGCAGCCCGACAGATTGCACACATAAGCTACAAGGTTAAGAAAATTGAAAACAGGAAAAAACAACTTTGCTTTTCCCTTCTAAGCAGCTGGCTTTACAACTTCACAGCTCTGTTTCTTGCAAATATCTGCACTTTTAGGCCTATACCCAAACCTCTACAACTAAGGGCAAAATTCTACACTAGCTGGATGTATCAAGCAAACATTGCAGAGTATACACAATGGTATAGGAAGAAACGTGAACTTGTAAAGCAAATATAGTCCTTTTGTTTACCAGAGCTCAAATTTTGGGGGAAAGATCCACTTTAAGACCACTGAGCTTGTGGCTCAAAAACTGTACTGGACCAGAATTGGTTTAACAAGACCAGAATCAAAATAAGAAAAATTCCTGACCCGGTTTAAACATGTATTTTTAGTTTTAAAACTTTTCTTTTGGCTTGAAAAAAGTGCTCTAAGAGAATGTTGATTTCATTTGTCTTTATGGGTAGTAAGTATATACTTCATTATGTCAAGGAATCTGATTCCTAAACTGGCCAGCCTGGCAAATGCAGGGATCAACAAACTGAGTGATTGATTGTCGGCCCTAAAACGCCTCATACAATCATACTACTTGATTGACCCACAGCAAAAAAAAAATGCTAGATGCACTATAAATACCACGGCGACAATAAATGAACACCACGCCATCTATAAATTTGTAATAGCCATTATAATTAAGAGCTCATTTTAATTAAGGGAAGGCATAGGCTAACTCTGCTAATTTCTAAAGACTTTCAATCTAAAAGCCATCTCGGCATCATCCTGAAAAATAAAAAAATAATAAATCCATTTTCTGACTCCCTGTGAGTGAGTTTCAACTCAAGTTCAAAATCAAAAAATATTTCTTGTCATTATTTTTTTTTTCCCCCCAGGGAAAAAGCAATTCATGACAAGATTTGTTCCGCACTCATTGCAAAAGTTGACACCAATCAGTAACTCCGCACCCAATTAACTATTGGAATCTAATTTATGTTGGTGTGCCTGATCCCATGTAAAGCATGTTGCATAATCAGTTTACTAGTGCAGTCCTCAGTCCAACACCATTCAGTACTCAACACCCAAACTGTTGGACTCTGATTATGGTGGTATGCCTGATCCCATGTAAAGCATAATCAGTTTACTAGTGCAGTCCTCAGTCCTACACCAATCAGTAACTCAACACCCAAACTGTTGGACTCTGATTATGGTGGTATGCCTGATCCCCATGTAAAGCATAATCAGTTTACTAGTGCAGTCCTCAGTCCTACACCAATCAGTAACTCAACACCCAAACTGTTGGACTCTGATTATGGTGGTACATGTATGCCTGATCCCCATGTAAAGCATAATCAGTTTACTAGTGCAGTCCTCAGTCCTACACCATTCAGTAACTCAACACCCAAACTGTTGGACTCTGATTATGGTGGTATGCCTGATCCCATGTAAAGCATAATCAATTTACTAGTGCAGTCCTCAGTCCAACACCATTCAGTAACTCAACATCCAAACTGTTGGACTCTGATCATGGTTGTATATGCCAGATCCCATGTAAAGCAGTATTAATCAACTATTAGCACAACCCTCAGTTCAACAATGAACATTTAAAAAAAAACATGCAGTTGAATTTTGAAGGCTTAGGCCTATACTGTTAGGGTTAAAGAAACAAAAACATTTGTATATTTACTTTCACAGTAAATGCCTGAATAGTCGGGTAGACAAGAGCAGTATGAAAGGTCTCCAGTTGATTCAGTATAACAACTCCCACCGTTTTGACATTCATTTTTCCCACTGACCACTGTGCACATCGAAGTAGCTGTGGAGACAATGAATTGGGAGTTATATTAACCCTCCTACTATGTTTGTGATAATTTTAAATTACTTGTTTTGTCATATGACTGTTTTTGTCTGTACATGGGCAATTCCACACTAAAATGAGCACAGAAGTGTGACAGGGGATGGGAATAAATATAGTAATAACAATTGAAGTAACACGTTAAATTTGCATGGGGGATAAAGAATTTATTATTTGTTATTACCCCCAAAAAATACACACACTCGGCTTTTTTATAGCACCCACATTTAGATCACAGCGCTAATAGCAAACAGACAATAAAAATAGCACTGCAAATAATATAACAAATGAATTTACAGAAAGCAACTAGGGAAAAAGTTTTTTTTTTAAACTTGTGCTTTCTTGAAAAAAGGCAGCGAAATATAGCAAAATATTTAGACTGAACTTGTTCTGTGTACTCTGAATGCTAATATTGAGCAGCAGATGATTTTAGAGCCTGAGCAAATGATATATTTTGTGTAGCATTTTGCGATGCCACACATGGAAACCGTTCTGCTATACCCGTACATGCCGTACAGGCCTACCGATGTGTAGCATGTTTACTCAGTACATGTACTTTCCCGATTCCTGTTTAAAAAATCCAGACATTTTACTCGTGTGGGCATGGTGGGATTCACATTTAACATCTATTATTATAAATTTGCATCCTAAGAGCATCCTAAAAGTAGGCAATTACTGGAGCATTATTTTAAAGTACATGTAGTTTATCTGAAGTGCCGGGGTAAGGCTTACACTACAAATTACAAGGAAATCACGTCGTCGTCACAGTTACAAAATAACATGGTTCCCTAAATTACACTTACCAGTATTCGAAATGATGCCAACGGAGCCAAAGTATGACAGAACAACCACAACTGTCCCAACGAAGGTGGACAATTTGAATCTCGCCATGGTCGAGGAAAACCTGGAAATCTACATGTAAAAATATAGGAGACTTCAAACTTTACTAATTATCAATATCAGTTTCAAATCATAAAGTGTAGGCCTAATTCATGTAATATGTTTGCCATGTATGTTAACCCCCCCCCCCTTCAACTGTTCAAGCAAAACCGCCCCCTCAACATGACTTTATTTATTTCCTGAAAACTGAAATACAAAAGGCTTTTAAAATGCTGAAATAATAGTCACGGGTGTTGTTTTATTACACATGTGTGTGTAGCCTACCAATCGGCACACCTCTTTGAGAAATGTTTGCTTTTTGTATTTAAGTTAAGTTTCGGTTAATATTAAATCTTAATGCTTTTGTTTGCATTTGTACTTTGTGTAAAATGTCTGCGTTACGACATTTTAATTCATATATAATTTTGTTTTAAACTCTATTGTCTTGTAATTTAAAGATTCATTTGCTGATTACGTTGCTTTGAAGAAAAAAAATTGCTTTATTTTAAAAAAAATTGGGAGGGGAAGTTACATGTATGTTGTTCAATTTACATAAAAAGTGCTTTTCAGAATTTTTATTTGTTGATACAGTTAAAATTAAAGTAAAGAGATTTTTTCTGAAGAGAAAAATTATTAGAAAAGTATATAATATAGGCCTAAGATTTAATGTTTCTGAATTTATTATTTTTTTTTCCTCCTAGTTTTTTTCAATTGTGTGGTTGGCTGTTACTTGGTGTTTAATTTTGTCCCTGTATCCTTTTATGTTTTTGTTCATTTTTAGTAATTAATTTCCATTTTGACACACCTTCTGCCACATGAGTCACTTTCCTATTAAGTCAGGGGGCCACTGGAGCAACTTTACTAAGGGGGAAACTTTGCAGGGCAGGGGGAACCTTCTGGGGGGAACCTTCTGGGGGGGGGGGGCGGGTGATGGAACAAACTTGTAGCTCTGCTGGGGTCAGGTGACTGGCACTGGCAGTGGCATATCCTCGATCATCAGGCCCATCAAGCCATTATACAAATTATAGGACCAACTAACTAATGTTACCCGAGCTTTTTTTACTTGCAAACAGCAAAACGGGCCTAGAAATAGACCTGTAATGGTCTCACATTTCTTCTTTCAGCTAATCTTTCTTAAACTGTCTGTTCAAATAAATATGCAATGCATCAACTCAGTGACAACACGAGACGAAGCCCACATAACACAGAGCTACTGTACCTGTGTATGATCATGGAGCAATAAACTCCATGGTATGATACTGTGTACTACAACATATACAGTCATTTGACCAGTTCGGGATCACTTTTTGAATTCACATTGTTTTGGGTTGCAATCTCTTTGACATTTTAAACAAAAAAGTTTATCAGTTTACCTAAACATGTTATAAAACTCACCAAGTATCCACTGACAAAAAAAGATTAGTACTTTTGAAGAGGCTTTGAGAAAAGTATTGTCACCTGTTTGACCAGTTCAGGATCAGTTGATTCTATTCTGAATCAGTAGCTTGCCCTCTATTGCAAACCAATACTCCCATTCATAAAACTGTCTCTCAAGGACACAAACTTCACAAGTGTGTTGGTATGGACATGGACTTCCTTTCTCCAGAGAATTTCATGCAAGTGTATTCAACAGCAGCGCAAAAATCCAGCAACAAAAACACAAAACAACAGCAAAGGCAAATGAAAAGGTGAAGCATGCCTAAAAGCAACATTGACCCAAATATCTTTTCTTACAGTCGCAATTTCCTCCTCCAAGTTTCATTTTCTCACAAAAAAACAATATTCCTACAAGAATTTGTTGAAAAAATGTATCTTAAAAGCAACAAATAAACTTTCGACTGCAGCAGTAAGATTTTACCTCACTGAGTGCGGCACCATTTGACGCAATGAGAGATGCTGAGTAGTGAGTGATCCCGAACTGGTCAAGGGTACGATGCCCCCCAAAAGACGATTTCGGTAATTTCGTCTCCTCAAAAAAACAAGACGACTGCTCAGTATTTACCTGAAATACTTTTTACACATTCTAAGCATTTATTAACATAAATGTTATTCGCCCTGGCGTTCAAATTTTAAAGGTGAGAAGTTTTAACAGCGTTTTTCAACCAACATTTTTTTTTAAATAATGATCAAAATCGCAGACAAACTTCAAGAAAATGGCCACAATTTACTTGTTGATGAAGTTTGGAACCTTATTTTGGGTTTGTTGGTTTATTGCATGTTATTCTTCACATGTATCAACAGAAATTGGTAATGTGAGAAGTAACTTAATTATGGGGTTGTTGCAAAGTTGAAGTGATCCCGAACTGGTCAATGATCCCGAACTGGTCAAATGACTGTATAACCTTTCTACCTTTTTTGTAAACACCTATGGTGATGATGGATCTTTTCAAACTTACCGTCGACGATCGAACTCACCCACCCAGTCTTCGTCGAGTTTGCAACCAGTCAACTTTCCCTCGACTAAGTTTGTACCCTTGTTGTAGGAGCTTTAAGTGCAATACACGCACTTAACTTTATATCAAAAAAACTGTCACGTCACAGTGAATAATTGTAACAAAGATATCATGTTTGTATGATGAGACTGAGACACAACTTGGTGTTCGTAATAATATTCAGTAGATATAGAGCCTGTAGTACTACTAGTGATATTCCATGGTCATCTGCAGTCATGCAAAACACTCCACTCAGTCGAGTCACGTCAGCGCTGCATGTACGTCACTCTCCAAATTTTACGCGCTGGGTACGGGTGTAAGTGGACAACAACGGCAAAATGCACCCAAGCGTGACCGCAAAATGCCTCCTGGATAGAGGCCCCTATGATGTGTGTCTGGGGCGCGGTTAGATTTGGTGACATAATAATAATATCCACAACAATTTCAAGGGAATGTGCAAAATATTGTATTTGGAAGATGACTCAACCAAACTATACTTAAGGTTACTTTGTGAATGTTTCATTCCTTAGGGATACGACCCGGTTTGGGTTTTTTTTTTTTTTTTTGGGGGGGGGCATGCGGGGGCAGGGGGCACTCTGCCCTCCAAAGTTCGGCCAAGACAGTGTGGACAATTCGGGCAAAGGGAGAAGACAAACATTGGACAGACTCACAGAGAAAGCCGAACAGCTGTATTTTGCTTTTAAAAAATCGATACTCTTGTGTTTGTATAATGTAAACTTGTTGGCAAATTGTAACCCCTATCTGCCCCCCCCCTCCAAACAAAAGAGTCCCCACATATACACGATCATGTTTTTAAAAACAGGGGAGTAATAAGTTAGAGTCAAAACACAATCGTAAACCGTTTTTAGTAAATCGCCCCGATGAGCTTTGTGCACGTTCATGATTATTGAATCGATGGGCGTTATGTCAATTGTGCGGCTAAAAAGACAAATTACAAGAATTTTACAACAAAATACCAGAGGAGGTTACGGAAGCGTATTGCCGCCACACTGAATAAAACAAAATCTCTCTCTTACTCGTGTACGTACACGATAACTTATCATGTACGTATACGATAAGTTTGGATTTATCGTGGTACGTACATGATAAGTTATCGTGTACGTACACGATAAGTTTGGATCGAGCCACAGACCCCCGAGTAGTACCAGTTTCATAAAGCTGCTTCGGGAGACAATTGTGCTTACAAATTTTGTGCTAAGCAAAAGGTAGCAGGATACCAGTCAGAAATTGTTCTGAAATTGGCTGGTAACCTTATTCTGGTAAGCGTGAAGCAGCTCTAAGAAATTGGCCCCTCCCCCTCCCCCTTGATCCAGAAATGGGTCATGGCCCCTGCGTGGGGATACCTGCGGGATCCTGGTTAATTCTTGAATGGGCAGTTTTTAGAGTGTGGGCCGGCGAAACAAATAGGCCACACGCCACACAAGAGAGAAAAGGGAAGTATGACAAAAGAACATGGTACAATTATACTCAAAATTACATTTTCTGTAAATTTGAATAAATTTATTGAACACTTAATTGCAATTATACACTGAATCATAAAGGTTACACTGAAATAACTTTACAAGATGGGATTGTATATATTTATAATAGTAGTTTGGTTCTCATAAAATCCCTCTAAAGCAACAGTAAACGCCTATGTAATTAATGCAAGATCAAATTAAACTAAGTTTCCACACATTTCTCGAGATTTTGACAAAACAAAACCTTCCGTGATGTTTTTAGGCCTCACTGGTTAGCTAGTTCCACCCATTCCTCTTTTAGGAACATACAGTTCAAGGGTTTCAACAGAGGGCGCACTTTACTGTCACCGCTACTATGGCCGCGTCCAAGTTAATGGCTACGGCAGTTGGTACGGCAGTGGCTACAGAAATGGTTTACAGCGGTGGTTAGGGCCGGGAAGCCGAAAACCCCGTCTTCAACGACCGCAGCCTCTTCGAATGCAGCTGCGGCTGTTGCTAAGGGCAGTTTGATAAAGTGGCTATTAATCAAGCCGCAGCTTCAGCTGTAGCCGAAGCCTAAGCCGAAACTGCAGCCGCTTATTTTGATGATGGCCACAACAATGCATTTGTTAAAGTTCGCCAACGTGAACGTGAGGTTTAAATCAGAACCTCGCGTCAAACAAGGGGCATTTTTGCTCACGTTCACGTTTGCATAAACGCAGAGAAACGTACATCCCAATGATGGAAAAGCCTGAAGGAAGAAATCTCTGAGAAATCCCAGGCGAAATCATCAGCGATACAGTCAACGGTTAAGTGATATTTATTTTGATCTACCAAAAGTGAATCGATACTTCTTCTGAAAACTAACTCAACATTGCATTATAGGGTCATCACCCATAATTAAGAATTGTCTAATCATAATCAAATTAGTGATTTTCGTATCATCGATTTGAGGGTGGGCAGTTTTGTCGTGTTCAGATCACGGATTCACCACCGAAAGTCAAAACAAACGCCCCCGCTTTCCTCCTCGTGCACCTCATTCAGCACACATAGTGATGGCAACTCAGCGTTTTTGAATGGACGTGAGTGATAAGTCAGGGTTGGAACGTAATGGCGACGATGTTGTGTGAAGCGCTGCCACCAAGCATCGTCCGAAGAGGGCGCTGTTTAGAAGTTACGTCACCGTGCACTTTTAGAGCGGAACAAAACTGGATGGGAGTGCTGCACGAATGGTTTCTCTCTGTTTTATAGGTCACGACGAAGTAGTAGGAGTTATCTAAAGCAGCTTAAAAGAATATCTTTCGGATGTTTGACTCACTGCTGAAGAAATAAGAGCGATAAATCATGGTTAAAACAGACATACGGTGAAAAATTGGTAGTTTTCGTAAAAGACATGGGATAATTTCATGACTCTTCTCACTGCATAGTTCTGCGCTTGTGATCACCATCCTCCTCTTTTTACTCTGCAAGCGCCGAATTTCTGCGCTAGCTGTGTAAGCGTTGAATGCATGGTAACGTGAACTATACGCACGCGCAAGAGCAGAAATTCTCTCCTAACCCCTTGAAATACGCTTGACGTAAGCGCAGAATACACTGCTTCCGTAAAACGCTGATTATTTGCTTACGGTAAGCAGAGCCATGAAATTGGGCCCTGCAGTTGCATCCGCGAGTGACCGGAAGCCAAAGCCTGAGCCACTGGTTTCGAAAGCCGGTCATACACTCTCAGACGATGGAAGGCGAACAGTTACTATAGGGGCGAAGGTAAGTTAGACTGGTCTCCTGTCTTTATCCACATGATAAAGACAAACACTGGTCTTACAGACCCAATGATTTCATTGGATACAACTATTTCATTGTATACATTATCTAAGAGTGGACCAGGTCCCCGAGTTGGGTATGTTTCCTTTTGAGGGCCTGCCTGAACAACATTTCCACAATGCTTCGTGCATAGAATTACAGACCTATACCCAAAACAAGCTTATTAAGCCCTTTGATAGTGGATTCATCTGTTCTTCGTCAGGCTTCCAGATGTCTTCCTGAAAGTGCTAAGTTATGAGGTTTATGACACCCCTCCCACCCGGTCAATCAAACTTTGTTTAGTTTTTTTTTTATTACTGGGGATTCAGTATTTAGTGGAACTTTCCTGCATTTGTGTAATTCATGGGGTTCTTCCAAACCCAAAAGTTTTAAGTTCTAGTGATTGATTTAATACCTTGATCTGTCACAGATGTAGCCGCTGTCAGCGAAGTATTTACACGAGAAACCCATCCGGCATTCACATCGCTGTATCATCCCTCTACGGCCGCCAGGTACTGAAAAAATGCACTTCTCGCCTGGATCGGACACGCACTGGATGATGGAAGAGAATTAGCGGGTAAAAAAAAGGTGATTAATACTATATGAGCAACTGTAGCCGGGATAGAGGATCATGAACTCTTAAAACTCCCAGGTCAGAATATTATTAAGCTAGTTCCAGGTTCCGGGGTGTCTTGACCCTTTCGTGGTCAGTGTGACCCGGAATCTGTGTGCAAATGACCACGAAATGGATCAAACTGACGCAGAATCAAGGATAAATTCCCCTCAAACAAAAATATTAAAACAAAACAGTTTTCGGGACAGCCTTACCCAGGTCTCCTGCAATCCAGGATTTGGGTCAATTCTGAATATTATATAAATTTGATAATCTTGCTCTCGGGTTGAATGTGGTGTATTGACTGAAAACTATAGACCGCTAGAAAGGATGCGCTCTTTTTCTCAAAATCAAATCATGTACCTTTAAAACATCATTATTTCATCTTCTAAATCTAGGTCTCTTTAATTCAGCTCCCAGGGAGATGAATATCGGCTCTCAAATTGACCAGCAAAATGTGCAAAAGAACCCCCGGAAGGTCCACATAATTAGACGTCTGAAGTGGTGCCTGCCGAGCGCCCATGGGCGCGCCCCCCGTGAATGTAATCAATTTCCCCCACCACACTCCCCTGATTAGCCTCGCCTCATCACAGCCGTCTACGGTAACTCCGGAACCCGTGGGGGCAGATGACGTTGCGCGGCCTGCTTTGCTCCCTTGCGGAAATCATCGAATGATCAATGTTTGTTGTTGGATGTATTTTTTTTTTTTTTTTGTCGGTAGTGAGTTTTGAAAATTCACGTTTTTTTATTAGCAGATACAGCTTGTGGCAAGTACTGATTGGTAAGCTGCGGGGATCCAAAGTAATTTTATGCAAACTGAGACAAAATTAATACGCGTGCGAGTGCATGATAGTTTTGTCTCAAGTCGTAAAATGCAAATCAAGTTGCTTTTGTTTTTACAGTAGGTGAAACGGCAATTTAAAGTAATAGAAGGGTGTGGCTGGTTATAAAACCAACGCAGGATTGGTAAATATATATGGAGAGGGACAAATTAATCTCCTGAAAGCTGACTGATTCCAAAATAAGTTCAATCAATCCTTCAGAGAAAATCATTCTGAAATTTTCTCTGAGCGGAGAAGATAACATTTTTAGAACCGTGCACCTCTTATTTATTTCGATAGCCGGCAACCAAATAAGCCCAATATAAAATATAATCTCTGATTGTTTTCATAATTAGACGGAGCCGTGTTATTGGATTGCACATTATTTTTACGTGTTGTTCGTAAGGGTGTGTTTATTTAAAATTAGAAGATGTGAATTATTTAAGTTATCATTCTTACAGACAAACAGACAAACAGACAGACAGACAGACAGACATCTTTAGGAGAGCTACATTGTGGGCTTTCCCCAGGTGTTGTCTATGATCCCTTTTCTTTAATCTTTCCTGTTAAAAACATTGTGGGCACAGCCCCACAATGTAAAAAAAAGCCCACACCTACACATCCTACCTAAAACTCACCCCACAATGTATCTCTCGTCCGCCCAGCCCGACAGATAAACAGACAAACACACAAGCATACACACTGTCTTGTTTTGCAGTCGTTGTGTGGACATTCCTTTGTTCTGTACACTTAAGGAAAATCCTATTCCTCAACACTGCAAATAACGTTGTGTGGACGTGTGTAAGTCCACATAGTGCTTCAGATCCCTACATTATGTGGACCTCTTTTGTTCTCAAGTCCACACTGCGTATGTAGCGCTTGCCCAAACAAGGAGCGAAGGACGAACGGCTATAGTTTTGCGGGCCGTATGCCGACAGCAACGTGTATCGCATGGGATACATCAATCACAATGGCGAAAATTGTGAGGCTAAACGTGCGCTGCAGTGACGGTGATTTATGTTCCTTTCGACGGCAATAAAGAAAACAAAATAGCAAACAGATTGGGGAGCACAATTAAAACAATCTTGTAGCTTATCCCACAGAGAGGACTACCCGAATTTGCTGACTTTTAAAGCCAATTCTCACATTCACTACTTGCATAAGTTATTTTCGGCGTTTGCTTAAACCTAAACCTAACTTTAAACCTAACCCTTTCTCTAAACCTAATCCTAACTCTAAACCTAACCGTAACTAAACCTAACCCTTCGGTGACAAAAAATAACATTGTTCCGACTATACGGCACCGCACAAACTTCCAGGAAACTCAAGCCACGCCCCTCAATGACAACACAGAACCATGATGTTGTACTTCATTAAATCCTTAATCAACATCTTCAATTATAGTCCAGACCGTCAAAGGCTGTCATACATTGTCAAGGCGTGACAGTTGTAAAAAAAAAAACCCACAACAATAAACGAATTTGTGGAGCAGCCGCCGTCACGACACAAGGGATTCTACCCTTGGGTTCTGCTCTCTTTTTTTTCGCCGTCAGATTTTGACATGGCGTGACAGAAGAGCGTCACTCGAGAAGGATTTGTCGGGTCGGAGTAATTTTTAGAGGACGAAGACAGGTTCTGTTAGTTGAAAAGATTGCTGCGTGTGCTCATGAGGCTATGATTACAATTTTAGTGATTGAAATCCCGTAATGGAAACACATATTTTTTCAATGTGAGTACAATTTCTACAGCAACAATGTCGCAGCATTAAATGGGGGGGGGGGGGGGGTCGTGGATGGTAGGTGGCGGCAGACCCCTGAGGTATTTTCCATTGAAATTGTTCTGAGCATGTGCAAACTTCCGAGAAGAATGGACTTCATAATTGGCAAGTCTGCTGCCACCTAGCGTTCCAAAAGTTTCTCATTTGAAAAGCACATTCATTCAAACTTTCTTGTTTTCAATAAGTTACTTATAAAAAGACTGTGAATCTTATTTCATTGATTTACTGTTATTCTTCTTATGCTGTGCAGAACAATTTTTTTGCCCGACTTCCAAAATGGCAGACCGGGGTGGCAATAGGCAGCGTGTGACGTCAGCTTAGGGAGTATACGTGTTTGTTTCTCTTGACTTAGACGGAAGTAAGATGACAGATGAATTACGCAACTTCTCTTTACGCCTGACGCATTTTAATTGCGCAGAGCCTCTGACCTATACCAAATCCACATAATTGTCAATTGCATTCATTAGTCTGAAGCCACACGCTTAATGGCCTCATCCAAGACTCACTGCAACCCGCCTACATCGGCCGTACATCCAGCTGGCAAGGCCAAGACGTTACGTCTTGAGCTGAGACTAGAGCCTCAGCCCGCCAAATCAGATGCGACCTAATACGTTTTAACACACGATGCGGATAAATACATTGGGCCGGCAATTTTGTTGATTAACACCCTAGTCTCCGAGTAGAACACGACTTCATAAAGTTTCTCCATGTACGTCACAACTTCATAGAGCCTTTTCGAAATTATGGATTAAGATTTAGATCGGGCTCCGTGGTAATTATAGACCGATCCATTAGGCTCCGCCCACGGCGCACTTGCGAGCAAAAACACGTGAGCCTCTCCAATGCCATTCTGCACAACTCTGCCGCGCGCGCCAAGCATACGCGCACGCATGTCGGACTTTTGGTTGCGCAGTCAGGGCTGTGATTGGTCAATACGCAATGGGGCGGAGCTTAATGGATCGGTCTATTGTTAACCCCAGTGAATATAGTTACTATTTGAATAAAGCCAGAAGAGTGAGTTCAATTCAAACATGTGAAGGCATAGACTATACTGGATGTGTTTTTACGCAACAACTGAAATTGATTTTAGGAAAGTCCGTTCTTCCGATTTATTTTATTATTTTTTATTTATCTATGTGTTTTCCTATTTTTACTAAATGTATATAATGTACCACTGGTTTTTGGAAGACTAAATAAGAACCCTTGTTTCCTAAGCACACCATCTAACTGACCTATGGAAGTATCATTGAGGTTCAAGGTTCAAAAGTTCAAGGCTCAATTTTCCCCACGTTCTAAGATACAAAACAGGCACTGTCAATCAAAAAAGATCAATACAAAATACTAAGTGCATGTTTCACAACATAGGTTTGGAGAACCAGCTGCAAAACAAATGTGACATAGATCAGGTTTTTACAAACATTGAACGAAAAACAGTTATGCTTTAAACTTACCGCAGCCCGATCAAGCGCCTTGTACATCTGGAGGACAAGAAAAAAGAAAGAAATATAAGAACAATCACTGCCCCAAATACACAGAAACATAAGAATATTGTATATATTAAATTAAACCAGAAGAGTTCATGGCCAAAGCAAAAAAAAATATGGTGTAATTTTTTAATCAAGCCCAATATGGCATATTTGCTTTTAGTGTGCATTGTTACCGAAAAGACCAAGCACAATCACTGATGTGGATGCCTCGCTATTTTTGACTCGATAATCAAATGACAAACCTTTTTTGCCTCCCTGGGACTTTTTTAAGAGCAGCGCCCCCGCCCCCAATTTTTCCTGTAGCATGCATTGGCAACGGACGCACTAACCGAATGATTCCGTTTAAACGAATTCTGCGTAATTTAATCACGCCATGCGCCGGCAGACAGCCACTGATTTCCACTTCAACATCAACCCTGAAAATATATTTGCGACTTCCAAAAACAAAAACCAAGAAGAAGAAAAAAAAAGAAAGAAAAAAAAAAAAAAAGCTCCAAGGAGATTCGTAGCTAATGTTTCTCTCCCGTGGAACTTTCGCTCGGTGAGAGGAGAGATTTTGTTACAGGCCTTTGACGGGAGAAGCCCGTGTGAGTAAATTGGAAAGCGGCTCCATAGGAGATTGATCACGGACGTCATTGGTGAAGGAGATATCAAATCGTCAGGTTAAACGCGGAGAAGAGTCAGGTTTGAGGGAAGGCTCCGTATAACGGCTACGTGAAGCTCTTAGAAAACTTCATGAATAAATGGTTGATTATTAGCACTATTTGAAACAAATAAGGGACATTGCAGGTTTTCTGTTTTCTGTTCAAACTCTGTCCTATAGTTTGAAACTACGTTGTTTATGTTACTACATGTATTAAGTATGGTAACCAAATGGAATACCTTGATATAGTTTGAACTACGTTGTTTTTGTTACTCTTAAGTACGGTAACCAATATCTTGATATAGTTTGAATTACGTTGTTTTTGTTGATCAAATGGAACACTTAGAAACGTTTAGTGGGGAGTCTTTCTCGAGTCTAGGGCCGCGTCTGAGCAAGCGACTTTGGCTACAGCTATGGCTATTGGCTACGACTACTTTGGAGAGTTAAGACTTTTCGTCATTCCGGCCAAGTGCTGAAACCATTATCAATTCGGACACGGCCCAAGGGTCACCCACGGCCAATTTAATAATTGATGACCAATTCGCGGCAAACACTGCTACTGAGAGGTGTCGAGGAAACAAAATAAGCATGCAAATTATCACCCAACCCCGAAAGCGCCAAGTCCTTTGAGTATAGTATCTTAACTTTGGATGAGTGGGCTCGGTGTTGTCTTGCCGTGCCGTAGGCTTCGAAAGGGTCGGTGCTACGATCCTTCATCAATGCTGCATGGAAACAGTGTCCGGAATAACAGTTTTTTGGGTGCTGTACTCTCTTTGAGTCAAGATAAAGTACACCATTTGTGTTTAGTGACAAATTTGTTATGCTGACACCAAAACTATTTCTGAGTATAAACAGATATATGCCCTTTAAATAAAAATAAGGCAGATCTTTTGTGATAAGTGACAAATTTGTGATGCTGTCATAAAAAAATATTTCGGGTACAAACTGATATACGATCTTTGAATGAAGGTATGGTAAGATACTCTCGACCAAATTAGCACCGCAGTGTTGACCGGAACGAAGATGATGTTGGGATGCTTAATGTATTTTTAAGTACAACACGGGTGATGTTGACCAAATTTGTGGTGTCGACGGAAACGATACTGTTGGGATGTTTAATATCTTTGAATCAAGATAAATCACAGTTTTTTGCATAATTGGTCCAATTCCTGCTGCCGTTTGTTTGCTCTCTTTGGATCAATAACATAATAGTGTTGATACGGTTAGACAAACTGCTGCCAAGGGTCGGTGAACCAACTCAAGGTACAGTCAGTGGCAATGTCGATCAACTGCCCGATACTAATTATGCTCTATGAATCAAGATGATGTAGACTGCATGGTTAATGTTTGCTACTGTTGTTACCGATATGCGTAGAACTCTCTGTCGGACCCAATAAAGTTCACAAATGGAGCGTTTGATAACCTGGGGCTTTGTCGCTTGCAATCCCGACGCGCATCTGCGTTAACCTCGAATGACCGAGTTTAACCGTCAGCCTCTGAGCCGACAGCCACTGTTAAAATCCGAGATAATAATCAGGTGCATGCAAAAAAATGCATTACCTGATGAATCTCGTGTATCCGTGGAGAGATACAAAGGGTGAAAAGTGTTTCAACCTCACTGATGTAGATAAGACCGTTTCCGAATTAGCAGCCACGGCGTCAACTCTTGCTAAGGGTGTCTCTTCAACTCATGGTGAGCGGCGATCAAGCCGTAGCCGTATAGCCGACAATTCGGACATGGGCTAATATTTTTCTTCAAAGCCAACAGAACGGTCAACCGCGAGATTTCGGTTGCGATAAGGAGATCTGAGAAGTGCCATCGGACGTGTTTGTTTCTTTGTTGGGCGTCGTCAACCCGAGATACGGTTATCTTCAGGATCTCGACAAGTGGGATGGCACTTCCGGAACTCCTTACATAAATGGCTCGCTTCCAGCCATCACCTGGTGGAAGGTCACCTTCTGGGTCACACTTCTAAACAACTTTATGAGCTTGGTTCCAGAAAAGTCGACTTCGCTAAATCTGAAAAGTCGATCTTAATCCGATAAATTGAATTGAAACACGGCACACTTTCTAAGAAAAATAATTTACTTGACTAGAGGCATTGCCTTAAAGATGATGGTGCTGGGATAAAAGTTCTGGTTGTAAAATATTAATAAAGTTTTCTGAAACAGTTGCTCAAGGACATGATCAAATAAAAAGCTACGGCGTGTCGTCGCCGAGCCGCGGTCCATTGCGTCGAGTTTTGATGACAAAATCATCGGAGCATGGGTTCGAGTCCCGGTCATTGCACTTGCGTCCTTGTGCCATCCAGGCACTTAACCATAATTAATTCTTTTATTTATTTATTTATTTATTTTATTGTATTACCTTTATTGCACAAACATCAAAATACAACGTAGTGCTAAGGGGAAACCCCGAACAGGCACGCAGGCCCAGTAAATGGGGACCCTTGATCACACAAAACAAAAACATTAGTAGAAAACACGGAAGTATATGTACATTGAAAAAAGGTTGAAAAGCAAAAAAAAACACCATACAACACATATATATGTTAATAAATAGACAATAAAACATTCAAAATTGGCTACATATTGCACATGGTTAAAGATGATAAAGATAAACAGAATACCCTACTCCAAATTACAAGTCACTTAATGAGGTAGTGTTTACGGAGGCCAGATTTAAAATTGAGAAACAGCTTGCGTACGTGAGAACTGCGAGGGCTGAGGTTGAGTTATGTAGGATGAACCCCTCAGCCCAGCTTGAGGTTGTATGCTTCCCAGGGAGTTGAGAAAGTTTGAGGAATGGTGAACAGGAATAATAGTGTTGTGAAGTGCCTTGATCTAGCTACTTGAAAATTTGCGCTATAAGATACGATTATTGGTGCAAAGTTCCAAACGTTGCATGTTGCGTAATCTACTAAATTGAGTTATAATTGGTTTACAACCAATTTACGAGCGATCGCAGTAAAGTTGATTTATAGGCAAAAATATAAAGAAAGATACAATAAAAAACAACTTATTATTGAGAAAACAGCAACAATCTGCTGAGGTATTTTCATCAAGAACGTCAAATCCAACCCACGTTTAGTGAGGTGACACACCGGGTACCAATCGCATCTCTGGTCGTGTTGACGACAGCATTCAAACGGACACCATGGAAGTCGCCTTTAGGCAATCTTTGGACGTTCAATTGTTTCGAAAAACTTGTATTGATTTCTAATGAACAGGGGCACTTCAGACGAAATATTTTCGCAAGATGCTTGGTACAATTACCATGTTTTTAAACAAGTAGGCTTTTGGAGAAAGATATTTAGCTATAGATTTGAATTTTGAAAAATCATACGCAAGAGAACAACAAGCACAAATTTCAAAAATGGCAGGCATTGCTTTCTAAACATCTCATGTTTTTCTTCAAAATTCAATTCTTCGATGGCCCTATAAGGCCCAGCCAAATATCTTTTTCATGACATACTCTGACAGTGTGCCAAGTTACATGCGGGTATAAATATTCAGTTTGCGGTATAACACCACGTGTATATATCTACTTTGCTGTGTAGATTTGTTTCTGAGAGCTTGTCATGCTATTCCATGCTTGTATCATTAAAGGCCGCAATTTCAGCACCTGTGCCTGCCGTTCCATTATTACGCTTTCCCCAAACAGCGCTTTGGTATCTCTTCATGCCGTAAGAAGACGAAGAACACATGACGGGCGTTCCTCAATCAGTATAAATATCTCGTTTTGACACCTTCGGTGTTCTACTTAACACCCTAGTTTGCACAGTGTTGTATTTAGCACCTTAGTTTGCGCAGTGTTACAGAGTTCAATCGATGCATGCATAAAGTGTCGGTTAGTGTTATAGATTCTAGGTCACTCCATTGACAGCCGGCTGACCATGCCACTGTATCACCTAACCATGCCGTGCGGTCACTTTTTCATTCAAGATATTCATATTTCAAACATGCACAAAATTATCGCCATATTTAAACCTCAAACAGCACATGTTCAGTGGCATTTATATATCATTGAATCAATGCCTAACTTGTAGAATTGTAGACAAAATAAAGAGCCATTTAACAACGAGCCTTCCTCTCCCCAAATCTGGAATAGTTTGTTATCAAAACGGATAGTCAGAACTTGTTCTCTTTTTACACTGCTAAACTTATTATTTTCCATCAATTTTGTCTTTTGTTAAACCTGTCTGTCCTTACTTTCTTGTTCCTGTTCACGCTCTGTTTGTCTGTCCATCAGGCACCTCACCACAAGCCCCGGCTTCTAAGAGATGCATCCTTACTTATTTAATTTTCTACCTTGTAAAAAAAATGTTGGTTACTTCTTTAATTCAATTTCTTTTGTTATGCATTGTTCAGAAATTTCCATGAAGTAATGGCAATAAATGTGAGTTTGAATTTGAAAATGTTGTTAACAGAGGCTTGAGCCTCCCGCCCTACTCTAGCCCCTCTGTTCGACAATACCTATTCCTGCTTTTTGCATTCAAGTGCGGCGGATAGACTGTTCGGGTTCCGTGGCCAGACTTTAACCCGTAAAATAAACGTGCAACCGCATGGAGAGTGCATGCCCCCACTTCGGTCCACGACCCCTCTATCCGTCACCGGGGCGTGCTGACGAATCAATACCGTCGACTCTTCATCCCAAACGGCAGGCACACCTCTCAACAAATTGGATAAATTTATCGATGATTTTCTAAAACGGGTCAATTGTTGAGGCCCAAATTGGGCGCTTTCGTCCAGGTCTCCTGGAAATTGAATGAAGCGAAACATTAAAGAGATAATTAAGTTTTATTGGAACACCGGGGTCCTGCCTTTTACTCATTTCTTGTTTGGTCAAAAAAGAGACAGATACAAGCGTTTCTGATTGAAAGTCCAACTGTCGTTTGACTGCCTTCTTCATATCCCATTAAAAACAACCGAAGAAAACTTGTTGGTTGGTGTCAGCACAGTGTCTTACTCAAAGTTGAAGACTGAATTTTCGAAAGTTGTTATTTTGAACCTAGAGGCCAACCGTGCGGCATTGTTAATTGCAACTGGTGCACACGGCAGTGGTGTGGGCCTGTGTGAGATTAAGAGGCGACAGGGGGGATCTGGAAGGAGATTTTGCCCAAGTTCAACTAATGAAATAAGGATGCTTTTAGCAGATAGGTGGGGTGCGGGAGCTGTTATGTTATTAGATTTTTAAATACTTAATTTTGGTTATGGAGCCAAAGATTCACAGAAAAGCCAACTTAAATTACTGTACTAGCCAAGAGGCCCATGGAGAGAAAACAATGAAGGATGTTTCAGTTTTAGATGTGGGAGGAAAAACTCAAGAGAAATGCTCCCGCGGGTACATCTACGCAATCAGGTCGAGACTGATAACCCAACCCACACAGTGCCCCCGGCGGGATTTGAACCGGGGTCCTAGCTAAGAGATGGAAGGCGAGGAAAGATACCACGACGTAAACCTGACCGAGTTGGGAGAGGGGTGGGGGAGGCTAGAGTGGCTACCCGTCCCCCGCCTCCACCCACTGAGGGAGGTGAATTCATCGAAGTCGATCTAGCTTCTCTGTAAGGGTACACACTTAATAACACAATTAATTTACAGAATCTTACGTTTAGTATTAATCCCAATATTCACTTTTTATGATTTGCCCAATTGTGTATACCTCCGTATCAATGCTGAGTTAACGACGGTGCACAAACTGCTTTGAATGCGAAAGTAACCCTCATGAATTACACAGTGTACAGGAAGGAGCCACTAAAAACTGGCTCCCACTAAACCAAACAGTTTGATTGGCAGGTCGAGAATGGCGTGTTGGAAACCTCAGAACCTAGCACAAGCTGTCTGCAAGACATCTGGAGGCCTGCCACAAAGAACAGATGATGCTTCACTTTGTCAGAGGAATCGGGGTAGGTTTGTGTGTCTGTACAATTTTGTGCACAAAGTACACGAGTGAAAATATGTTTTTACTTTTTTTCTCTCAAAAGGGTTGCATTTTCGGGAAAACAGTGAAATAAATGAGTTGCGCAATTACTTAGTGTTACCAATTCTCACATAAGAGTCATAATAAATCAGTCAATCCCAAAATTGATTGGATGTATATTAAAACAGTAAGCCATTTCTATGGTTAACACTAAAACCCAACCAGGAGGATTTCCAAACCTTCGTATTGGGATAGAAATACTAAATCTAGAAATTCCACTTGACCTCTCTCTCCATCGGAATTGGATCCAAGCCAATTAATCTATCGGTCGGTGTAGTCTTCCTGATCTAAGTGACAATCCAGCGTAATTACCGGTAACACTGACGAGGAGGCCCTGAAATCTGGCAGAAGTAACGGTGGAAACCTCAGCTTGAAACCCTCTCGAAAATCCCGTTAAATGAATCATCAAATGCCTAAGCGACCGGGTTTGCTCAAAAACCTGATGAGATAGTTAGTAGACTAGCTACCAGTACGTTGTTGGTGAGTGATGTCGTTTGATGGAACACAGCAACCCAGAGAGTGAATTGGTTGTAGGTTTTTTTTTTCTTCTCACAGAACTCGGGAAAGTACTGAGTATACAATGCTTAACACGTCGCGTCGGTGTAAGGCAAAAAAACAAATTATGTTTTATTATATTAATTATGCGGGAAAAAGTCAGACACGCACATCCGACAACAAATGGTAAACGATGCCATGAAGAAAATCAAGAAAAAGAAATGGAGATGGGCAGATCACTTAGCAAGATGGCAAGACAAGGGATATGGAGCAAGAGACTCAAATCGCAGAGTGGCAACCGAGGACAGGCAGGAGAAGAAGAAGAGGAAGAAGAAGAAGGGGAAAAACGAAAAAAGAAAAGAAAAAAAGATGAAGGGATATAATCACCACATGAACACGGCAAGATGGAGTAGAATGACAAATGACGGAAGAAAATGGTACCCGGTTTTGTTCTCACAGCTTTGGGGAATTTGAGGGAACATTATCAATGCTGGACTTGATCTTTAAACATGGCCAGTTTAGTTTTACAAGACACACACTTTGTTGAGAGCATGTTAGTTTTTAATAACCCCTTGGGGCTTTCTTGGTGCACGGCCAGACTATGCAAGACGAAAAACCCTCACCGGATTCTTAACTGAACACCACTTGTCTTCAACAACTGCTCCGAGTCACAACAACCCCCGGCAGGTATAAAACACAAGCATCTCACTACTGCCAGTTAAAACCCACGCAGCTTCGACTTTATCAAAGATTGGGCACAGGGCCTGATTTCATAGAGCTGCTTAACGGCCGATTTTGTGCTTACTATCTATGCGATTTCCATTTCATAGCGCTGCTAACCGTAAGCACACGAAAATACATGCTAACCTTCCGGTGCTTACTGTATACGCAAATACATGACGTATAACAATTCAAATCCATGGTGAGCGCGCAAGATGGCTGCCTAATTTTCTTGCTAACATGTGAAATACGCTTACGCTTAAGCAAAATTTTCTGCTATAGTTAGCACGAAAACTTGCTTACCGTTAAGCAGCGCTATGAAATTGGGCCCAGATGTCAACAAAATCCGGTATTTTGTTTTTGACGACATGGCAGGGTGTCAAACGTTACGTAAAATTTACGTGTACTGCTTACATTACGTAACGTAAATGGTATAGTTAGTATATGTGTGTTCTGCTTCTGATTCTTACTAAACTTTAAAAACTCCCAGGTCGAAATTGACTCCGGATTTTACCCGGAATTTACCCGAGCTCCGGGTCCCAGTAGGCGACCTGACCCATTTTCGGGTGAGGCTAACCCGGAACGTGGTTAAAATGGGATTTGAACTCGGACTCTACGTCATTTTGACCCATGTCCGGGTTATTGTGACACGGATTCCAGGTCATACTGGCCCGGAAGTGTTTACATTTTTTTTTAGTGCATTGTGTAACGCAAAAGGATAAAACAAAAACAGTGTACCTTATCTTGAATCAAAGAGAGTTGAATTTACCAGGAGCAAGATTTTGACGAGCGCTTTGGGTTTTATGATCTTTGATAATGGTAAAAAAAAAATAGCCACACTTGTTAACGAGAAAACTGTGACAATGCATGTAGAGTATGGAGCCTCAACACCCATTGTGCTTTCGAGCTCCGTGGGCACAGTCGGGAACAACCACAATCGATTTTTAATCTGCATTTTAAGTGCTCTCTCGAAAAGGAAAACACTTATAATGAATTACGCTTTTAAGTAATGTTTTTCTTTTGTGGCGTTCTAAACAGTCTCTAAACGTAGACGTGGGCAGTTTTTGTTTGTACAAATGATTCTTGGCAATGTTAGCCACAATGTTCGTCTTTGGCTAATGACCAAGGCTCAGGACATTGGCTTCAATGTCACTTTAGTTAGAAAATGGAGAAAGTTTGCCACGTCAGAAGACGAATTCTTTCTTTAAGACAGAAAATAGGTATTCTTTTTACTAAAGATACTGGATCGGTAAATTATCGAAACAAAAGTTAACAACTTTTATTTTAAAAGTTCACTAACTGTTCGTACCATTTCCAATTCGCCAGAAAAGAAAGAAAACCATTCTCCCCAAAATGCCATCGAAGTTGAGATAAAGTCACGGGAAGCACCACAATTCCGTTTAATTGCTGCAATTGACATAAAGTTCGACATAAAATCATAGGAAGATCTATCTCTGGACACAATTCTGACGCGTGATTTTTGAGAATGTAGTCAAAGGACGCCCTCAGAGACAAGATATAACCTCATTGTTACAATTGAATCTGGAATGTCTAGCTTGATGCCAGTACTCTTGCCTTTATGGATTCTTCTACCCATAAATTGGAACTTCAGCACGGGGTAACTTTATAGGGCAATTCATCAAGTTTAAATCGGGGCTCGTTAGTCGACTGACAACCCAGAGCCGTCTATGATTACAAGTAAAACATTTCCCTCAAAACCTACACTTGGCATTAATTAATGTGACATCCCCCTCTCGGCGAGTAAGCACGCAAAAGTAATTCCAGACACCGTTAAGTGTTTTACCGTCGCGGCACTTGACTTTAACCAAAAGGTCACATAGAATGCATTCGACAAAATAAACATATTATCATCGGCAATATCCGGACGAAATGAGCCGCTTGAGTGTTTTATTACGCGCACTTTACTTTTTTTTTCCCCACTCTGTACAAAAAGTATTCATTTCAACTTTCATAATGTTGTGGAAATTTTATGAGACTGAAGTAATTTGAGCTTCTCACGGTGGGCAATATAATTTTTTTAAGTTGTGAATATTGATGTAACACTTAGCGAAATTTCCTTTAACGAGTTCGTCACGGACGCGCACCAGTGCTGGTTTCAAATTTACACATTCTGAAATTGCTAATTAAAGCAGCCCTATGCTGGTATTTTCGAAAGATAAGACAGTTTGTAACATATTGCATAAGTAATTGTATCGCGGTATCCTGTGTCATTGATAGGCAACGGAGTTCTGGAAGCGCCAGAACTTATAAAGTCAACTTTACATATATTTTATCTAAAGATGTCGACAATGTGAAAGAAGGATGACGACGTTCACAGATAAATTATATAAATTTGTCGACAGTTTGAAAGTAGTATGTCGAATTCCCGATAAAACATACCAGGAAAGACGTCATCTTGAATGAAAATGGCATGACTGAAAATTATATGTTCTCGTCATGTCGACATCTTGTTGTTAAGATGTCGACATCCCGCGAGATTTATCTTGGAAGGACAGCATTTTTTTTCTGTACGGGATGTCACCATGAGATAAATATCCCAGGATTTCAACAAGTCGGATGGCGTTTCGAGAGCTCCGTAGATATGTATAAATTTAATCCAAAACACTCGAAATCATCTCATCCCTTCGCGGTATCTGTTCCAAGTGTAATTACTGTGAGAAATTCACCTATAGCTTTTCCCCTCGAACTGCAGCACTTTGGAACTCCCTATACCCGTATCTCGTTTTCCCGTCGGTTTACAATCTATGGCTGTTCAAAGAATTTTTAAAACATTTTTTTTTTTCTACGAACAAAATATTTTCTTTTAAAAATTGTGTTCTTTTAACATTCTGAGTGACACAATCATGTTGGTTACTCTTTTGTATTTAATTATTATTATTATTTTTTACAAATGCATCCATAATATTAATGTTCTTAATCTTTACGTTCACGAAAAGTAAAGTTACGTAACTAAAATTCTGTGACTGTGTCACGGATCTGTTTTACGTTCTATATTCCAGTTATTACGTTATTCCATGGCTTACCGTAAACGTAAAAAGAAACAACATTTTCAGAACCTTTTTATTTGTTTATCAATTTGTTTTTATCATAAATTTCATTTCATTGATATAAATTATTTCCTGACAAGTATTGAAGACATTGTTCTCTTTGTCCAAGAGGACAATGCGCCGTTCAATACCGAAAAAAGGAGAGAAAAACTGTGAAAACAATGCCGATGAATGTCTTTTTCCAGTCCACAGCTCCATTTGTTTGAAACGGAAACACTTACCATAATCAAACAATATCAAGCCTAAAACTGATTTGTCATGCCCCAACAGAAGAAGTGTTTGTTAATTAATTTGGTACTTACCTCCCCATATGTCGACGTACTTAGAGCTGCCAAAACAGCTACGACTAGAAAAATGATTGCCGCTCCTCTGATCGTCATTTTGAAAAAAATATATAAAATGGTTTGCATGTAACTACTTTTCAAAAGGTAAGACCGCGAGCTGCCGTGATCCGTGGTCGCCAACAAGAGCTAAGCTTGAGTGTCCGCAGTATTAGCGCAACTTCATATAGTGTTGTCGCCCGCGGTTAGCTCATTTGCATTGCAAATTCCAACCGTCCAATCGAGTTCGACGGCACGCGCATGCGAACCGTGGTGTACTCTCACCATAGTGTGGCGTATCACAGCTCGTGGTTCACCGCACATAAATATTTTTTTTGGCGCCAATAGAAAAGATGAATGTTGTTTGTTACTTGAAGCTATGTATGACGGGGAGAAAATGAAGAAGATGCATCCGAAAGGTATCTCGAAACAGCGAATCAAGCACGTCCCATCGAAGCATTGATTTATTCTCAAGCTAATGCCACCATCTCCAAACATTTGCCAAGTGTTTTGAGAAAAAATAGTGGGATGTGTTTTTTTTTCATCGCAAAAATGAGCAATTTTCAGTCAAGGGTGCACTTTTAACATGCCATGGGCCTTTGGAAAAAACGTAACATGGAAATAAATTAGCTGTGATGTACTCATTGAAGTGGTTGGTTAAATTAGTGCCGCGTGCCTCGAGGGAAATTTGCTCATAATAGTTCGTTCACCCATAGTCAGAATAAGGCGGCGATCTTCAAAAGGATGATACATGTTATCTCAATCTCCTTTAATTTTTTCTTTCTTTCGTATTTATGTTTGATGTGAGTGATTAGGGGCTTTTGGACTATTATGGGGTCGATTTTTGTGGAAAACTTAAATTCTGAAACGAAAGAAAAGAGATCCTAATTTCACAGAGTTGGTTGAGCAGACAACTTGCAATCTAGGTTTGTCCTAATCAAAAATTAGCAGGATACCAGTCAAAGATGGTGTATGTGACATGCTTTTTTAGCAGGTAACCCTATTCTGGGCAGCAACATTTTGTTGTGCTACTTTTTGTGCTTAATACAAGCAGCCCTATGAATTTGGGTCAAGTTCTTCTTCTTTTTTTACTTTACCAAATCTGATGTTTTGTGGTCAAAGCGTGTGTAACTTTTACATCCTTTATGATTTTATTTTTAAAGATAAATGATCTATACGGTATTGTAGATTTGGCTTGTTTAGGTGCTGAAAAAATATTTACAAAATAATAATATTTACCCCCGCCAAAAAAAAAAAAAAAAAAAAAAAAAAAAACCAAACAAACATTTTAAAAACCACCGGATGTTATTTGCTCTTACCAGCTGACACGTTCACACGTCGGAATAGTCTCTACAATTTTTCACAATAATTTCATAAAATATATGGATAACTGAATGACCTTTTAGTGACGGTGCGCGGTACTATTGAAGTCGGTTGTAAAGTTTCTGTGGCTATTGGACCAAGAAACAGACGAAACATGTCAATATTTAAGCTTGAAGCTTTTTATGTGTGAGCTCATTATTATTGGTTATAGCTCACCCTGAAGAATTACTACCATTAACAAAGCTTTTAATTTTATAAATTGTGTCTTTTACTCCTAGCCTGTTTACGTACTAGATGCGGCCGGGCATACATGAAGCTGGTAGTGCACGACAACCATGATTATAAGCTACATAAACAGACGAACACAGTTATTCTCAAATATGCATTCATGTGGAGACATTATAAGTTATCACACAAGCGCGAGTGGGATACGGACAAATATAGCGCTCCAGTGTCCCATACCCAACGCGCGTGTGATAACGAATTTATCTTCAAGCAAACTTGACACGCTGTAAAGATGGATGACAATAAAACAAGAATTGAAATTTTCAACTTTTTTATAAAGCACAATATACGCGGAGTTAGAATACACAATACGCAGGGTGTGATATGATGGGCCGTGCTATAAAGTTTATATCACACTCCTTGTTGCCGTGGATCGGCCAATCAGAATCGAATATCCTATCCTGCTTGAAGATAACCTTTGTTCTTTCCCTTTGTCCATGTACTTCCCCACATGCTTTTTTACACAAATTTCGTTGTGCAGCACCCCATTCTTTAGAATTCCCCTATAAATACCTTTTATTTTCCATCTTTTTTGGTGCTGTTCTCGGTCTCCATAAGGTACAAAATATTAGCACAAAGTAACACACAGTTACCGGTTGTTGATACACTAACATTGCGCTCTGTAAAAATATCAAACACGTAAAACGCACAGTTGTTGAAACTACAACTAGGTAAACTTGCGTTTGGAAAACAAACTTGCTATGGCAGTAAAGAAGGGGTTAATAAATGTAAATGGCCGTCTCAGGGTCAGACAGTAGCGGGTGTTTTTTTATATATATTTTTTTATTAAAGCCTATGTTATCCGGTACTCGTTGAAGGATCGCAAGGCGCCAAAACACATGACGCCAGCGACCGAATATTTTTCTTGCACCATTGTCTTTTTTCTTCTTCTTTTTTTCAAACGAAAAGATCGATCATGGTGTTTGTTCTGAATGTGTAGGCTTTAGTTTCTACTCAATTAATTTAATGTTTAATTAGGCGGTAATGTAATTATTCGAGGTAGAGAGAATGACTAGTGACGCCTCTATGATAAGGGTCGTTTCGGTGGGAGCTGCAAGCTTGAGCTGCTCCTATGTTATATTGCAAGGTTGCAAATCGCAGATAATGGCGCTGCTCAGACGAAAACTAAATGACTTAGCGCGTAATGTGCGGCACCAAAGTGAAGGCGAAGACCTTCATGGCCGGTTAATAAATGTAGCCCAAATCGTGTGAAGCCCGAGCCTAAATGTAGCCCAAATCATGTATCAAAATGTTTAGTCCAGGCTTAAATGTAGCCCATACAATGTACCTTAATGTAGAGCGGGCTTAAATTAAGCTTAGTTCATACCCATAAATGTAGTCCAGGCTTAAATCGAGCCCAAATCATGTACCTAAGTGCAGCCCGGACTTAAATGTAGCCCATTTTATAACCTAAATGTAGCCCGGGTTTAAATGTAGCCCAAATCATGTACCTAAATGTATCCGGGGCTTAATTGTACCCCGTTTCATTACATAAATGTAGACCGGGCTTAAATGTAGCTCATTCCAAACCATAAATGTAGTCTGAACTCAAATATAATCCATATTATAACCTCACTTTAGACTGGGCTTTAGCTATAGGTACAGACTACTTCATTCTACCCGATTGGACTAGTCACCGCCAATTATAAGCAAAGCTTTCTTATACCAACGCACCACTAGCATGCTCATAATATTGGCCTACCTTTCGAAATCCCCCATTCGAAATCCCTAGAGTGAAACAATCTTGTAAGTAAATTTTTTTTTATGAACGATGACCCCAACAGAGGTTCGGAACTTAATGTGTCAAATTCGAATCCTTCGTTATGTAGTTTAGAGTGAGCTGAGGCAACTCAAAATCCGTTCATGCAGTCTTCTTCAAAGATGCACTGTCCGGTTTTTCAGCGATAATTCTTAAATTTTCCCGAGTAAGACTTTTCGAGGTATGTGGTTTGTAAAAAAAATTAAACGCCTCATTATTGGCATAACACATGTTTCTCTTCCAAAACTGCAACCATCATGTTACTTGAGTTTTGAGTTGTTCTGCCTGCTGTAGTTTTTATTTAATTTTTTGTTCATCTTCTGAGTTATTTTGAGCGTTTATATTTTGAGCGGTAGGTAATTTTTTCTTTTTTCTTCTGGTTTTTAAACAGATATTTGCTCATTGGTGTGTTCTTCTTGTGCATTGTTTTTAGGGTTGTTACGGCATAATTAATACTTAAAGTTTATTTTATTTATTTATTTATTATTTCTGAAAATTACGTACCGAAGGCTGACTTGCAATACATAATTAGTTTGTAGGCTACATTCTTTAAAAAAAAATAGATTAAAAAAAATGCAAATTCTGAAAAGATTGATAACCATTGAAATTGTAATTAATAAAATAATAAAAGTCCTAACAGTTTGAGAAAATAAATAACAAATAAACAATGATCATAGGATAAAAACAATCTAGAATTACTTCTCTATCCACACCATGCAAAGCCTCAAACATCTTTTGTATTATGCGCTGCAAAACATAAGACACAACACACGCAAACTGAACCCAATTCAAAACAATGTTTACTGATTATGAAGCAAGGAGAAACCGAAGACAACCAGAGCACACTCGTCGAAACGTCGGGTTAACCAACCGGCCCTTCTAAGAGCAATTCAGTAGTCCAAACAGATTTTCCCATACCGTCGTCATCACAAATCTACATTTACCGCCACTGTCCACAGCTTTATGCTTTTCTACTTGACCCCAATTACGTCTAAATTAAATTATGCCCAACCAGCTCCTTAAAATATAGAATAACAATAATGCAATTTAATACCTATTTTTTAAGTATATGAAATAGCAAGTATGATGTTTACTATCATCTCGCATCACATTGCAATAAAAGTGGTATGTTATTTGGCTGATCGATAGTCTTTCGAGGCATGTGTTTCCAGAAAAGATCAAAACAAAACCGACGCTAGCTGGGTAAGGCTTAATCAGTAACTTTTAGTTCTGTGGTGCGGGGACAGACGTATTCACACGCTATGGTCTGGACACTGGCCATGGCCCAATTTCATAGAGCTGCATAATAAGCAGAACAAAATTGCTAAACAATTTTCTACTTAGCATAGATGAGCAGGATACCAGTCACAGATTTTCCCCGTGGCATGGTAGTTTGGGCATTAACCATATTCTGCTAAGCATCATTTTGTTGTGCTTAGCTACTATTTGTGCTGAGGCAGCTCTATGAAATCGGGCCCTGGCGACCAATTTTGCTTCTTTATCTTTTTTTTCTGTTCTGTGAATTTTAAAACATTCGCACTAATCGTTTTTTTTTTTTATTTCGATGACGCAATATAATATATCATTATTGTTGAGTATTTTGACAGAGTACGGATAAAATTAACTAGTGTCTATTTATTATCAACTTGTTTCTTTTCTTTTCTTTTCTTTTCCGTTCTTTCTTTTGAGATGGAAATTTGAAATTGTTAAATCATGCAGAGGTAGGGGCGTCTTTAACCTATCAGTGGAAATACCACACAGGCGCATTGCACGCCGACTGGAGGCTTCGATTTCCATTAGACGAAAAGCCAATAAGTCAATTTGACTGTCTGTGGGGAGTTGAGCCTCGTCACTCGGAAGCAGCCAGAAATTTATTGAAAATTATTCTTAAAGAGATTAAGCGGGAGCTAATTGAATTCCGCGGTCCCCTCTCGTATGTGATGAGACTACAGTCATATTCGTTGCGACTTGGTACCCGCCCCTTGTCAGGGATTCGTGGCTTAATCCACTTTTTCCCCCGCGAGGCTCGTTTCCTTGTATTGTTGGTTGACGGTGGTTTTTTTTTTTCACTTTTCGGATGTTGGGTCTTAAAATTCTGGATATTGTAAGGCTTTCAAAGTGAGGTTGTGATTTATAGATAGTGTGATATCGTTCGAGTTTGGACGAGTACATTCTTGCCAATCCTCTTTTTTTTCCCCCTATACAACAAATTTAATCAGATTAAGGGCTGTCATATTCTCTGCAGAACATTAGTTTTGTCAGGGATTTGGAGCACACCCATAAAAATGCTCAATTTAATTTTGGAAATATCAATCAGAACTGAGCTCCGGGGACAATTCTTACTCTCGGTGCTTTTAGCAAGTCATGATGCAGTGGAGTTTTTATTTTCATGAAAGCATGACGAAATGATATAGCTCCAATAAAAAAATTAAAAAATAATAATAATAAAAAAATTAAAATGATACAGACAAATATTTGCAATAGGGTATTTTATATGTATATATTACAATTATTAATAGCATGGGAAAAGTCAAATTACCCTGGGTTGATTATTTGACTACAGGCATTCCATCAATGACCCCTCTGGGGTGAGGTTTGTGCCTTCAAACTAAAAAAAACATGGGTCTGAATTGATCCGGAGAACCCAGGAGAAAGTAAAATTTTCTAAAAGTTACTGAATTTAAAATGTTGAACGCAGTTTAACTTTTAGATTTTACACGTGTGATATATATATATATACATATTTTTAATTATATTACAGCACCTTATATGGGTTTAAAATGTGCTACAGAGCTACATGTATGTAAATGTGTTGTGTTGTCACTTAGGCCTTCGAGGAAGACTGTTGTGTTTATAAGGTCAAAATGTTCAGGTCATTTGAAAATGGAATCTCCTCAATATTGATCTGTCACAATATATATACACGTAAAACAAGTCAGCATAAAACCATAGAAGATAAACAGATAGCATTTATTGTCCACATTTTTAAAAACATGGAAATTTGCTTTCTACTGGCAAATCGGTAACAAAATATATATAAACAAATATATATATATAATAGGTAGGCCTATTGTACAATAATTATGCTAGGCACAAAGTACAACGAACAATAAAAGACGAGCACTAAAATACGAAAACCCTATAATAATCTTGTAATTATCTGAACAGTTTATGAACAACCGGTCCCAGCTATAGGGTTATATTTTCATACACGGCACCAGGCGATCTATAAATAGCTCAATGTTAATAATGAGAAGCAGTAATTAATATCATTTCAACCCAATTAGGGCCCACCGAATCTGAAGAGCGTACACGCAATGCGTCGTTTACCAAACTACCTTTGATGTTAAAGGAACAGTACGCCGTCTGTTTTTTGGAAGCGTTACTTCATTCCAACCATGTTTTCATCAAACCCACAAAAGAAATAACCGGGGCTCGATCTCACAAAGAGTTTATAATAATCTTAACTGTGTATTTAATTGCTAAGCAAAGTGTGACGTCATAATACAAATCATTATGGTGACAATGACAACTCATCTTAAGATGAATCTGTTACTGCTTTGTGAAACCAAACGCTCAGGATGGTGGTTTATTTATTTTTTCTTCTAAAGAAAAAATAAGTGACAGTTTGTGGCTCGATTTCACAAAGCACTAAGATTTATATTGAGATGAGTTGTCAATATCACCACAGAGATTTGTATAGTGACATCACACTTTGCTTAGCAATTGAGATTGGTAACATCGATTACTTTGTGAACTTTAGCCCGTGTCTTATCAAGAGTTTCCTGAACTGTCACATTTTGCTTATTTTCTTCTTCTGGCAAATCGAATAAGGTGATGGGAGACAAATAAATGTATGTGAGACGAAATTGTTTTCACCAAAGGCTGGTTTAAAGTAATTTTTTGCAGGTCCAATCAAATATACAAAATCTCAGTGTTAGAGGATCTGTTTGCTCTGAGCCGTTTCGATTCTTGGCAACGTTTCGAATAGTTTGCTGTGGTCATCTTCAAAAAATCGGTATATACAAAGTTGAACCAAAAGAAGAAAAAAAAGGTTTAACATCAACCGAAAGACAATATTTTGCCCAATCCTGTACTACACCTTTAAAGTATTTTGGAGCAGACACACCATGCACAAGGTGAGTGGTGTGTGAAGTGTTTCGTTGGCATAGGAGTCAAGTGGACAAACGGCCAGCAATTTCATTTCCCCTTCCTCTTCTCCAGTTTCAAACAAATTGATTATGTTGCTCTGAGTTTGGCTTTAACTTCCCCCCTAATCGATCGTTCAGGCTCATACATGGTAAAGACAACTGAAGAGGGATGGGAGAGCTTAGAAGAGGCAACAACATTGCCGTAGCCCGAGGAAACATTGAATTATATACATGGATTGTCAGATCTCGCGTGGAAGGAGACTATGGGAGAAGTATGGATATTGTAATCCTAGTAAAATGTTGGGTAAATCGCGATGGGAATTCAGTGAGAGACATTTTGAGACGCTAGGTGGCAGTAAACTTATCAGTAAAATTCATTTTTCTCGGGAGTGTGCGCATGCTCACAAAATACGTCAACAATGGAGGACTTTGGGGACGCTAGGTGGCAGCAGACTTACCAGGTAAATCCATTGTTCTCGATAAATGTGCGCATGCTCAGAACTACGTGAACAATGGAAATTTACCTGGTAAGTCTGCTGCCGCCTAGCGTTCAAAAGTCTCCCATTGAACATGATGTGGTCTGCTGCCACCTAGCGCCCCGAAGTCCGTCGCCCAGAGATCAATCTTGAAAGGTGAAAGGAAGGACGAGGTATCCCGCTATAGGCAAACCCCATCTCAGCTGCTGCGTAGGCCATTATTGACAAACATCAAGCGACGTTATTTAATATATTTGTTATTGAGGGCCATGTCATCAGTCGAATAGACTGGCCCTTTGTTTGTACGTTGTGTCTACATTGGTATACAAGTAGTTAGACGGAGACGACTGTATTATGATAGAGGTAATGTTTTCACACAAAGACAATTATAAAGAAAAACATTGACAAGCTTTAATCTGAAAGATCACTGATTATAAAGTCCATAACAGTACCTACCCTCCCAAAGAAACAGTTTTATCTGAAACTGTCAAAGGTGAAGGAATAGCATTTATAAGAGTACACAAACATGATAAACCGTTACTCGTTTCGATCGCAGCAATCGAAATACACACGAACGTGCACACATTTCCAGAGAAAAACACAAACTACTTTTTTCGCTGTGTGCGCACACGGAAAACATTTGGTACACGTCGAAGACCGGTACCCGCACTTTGTGTGACACAACATACGTGAAATAACAAACCTGTGAATGTTTAAGGCGAGTCGGTTAACGGGGTCAAGTGACAAATAAACCTCTCTTATTTTTTTTTCTTCTTCTCTGATTTCAAATATCGTGTTTTGGACACGTCAGATCAAAACTAATTGATTCACCCATCCATGTCTCAAAAACTGTCGCATTTCAGACAAACATTATTTCAAGGGGAAGTTTTTTCACCATGAGCATCTTTCTACCGTGTAAGTAACCTGCAAATCTGTGAATATCTGAATTTGGAATCGTACCAATGTTTGTGATACTAAAATTAGATAACACTTTGACACTTGTGTACTTAAAGGGAATGTATGTACGTTTGGTAATCAGACTTAAAATTAATAGCTATAAAAACCTAGTGGTTAGAAGCCTACATCAGCTTTCGATAGTAGAAAGCATTTTCAGAAACATTTCACTTCGAAGTAATGTGGTTATGTCAAAAGATATCAGTATTTATGCCTCCAAGTTTGATTATAAGAAACGTTACTGTCAGAAACGTTTCTCAGATTGTGTATTCCTATTAGAGATTATTCTTCCTGCGTGGAAACTTTCGGTCCAGGTTTTTGGCGATAGCTCAAAAACGCAACCACCTTTTGAAATGAATTTTTCACAGGTTAGTTTTGTTGCATACATCTACATTTATATAGGATTAAAACAATCGAACGGTTCCAAAAACCAAATGTACACTCTTAAAATACATACACACACACACACACAAAATAACTGGATATTGAGCCGAATGAAAACCAAACCACATTTGTACAAAATATTGTTTTGTTCATTTGTATATCAGCCGAATATTATTACAATGGTTGGCTTCAGAGTATATTTACGGATGCCCGTAAGCCACTTTCACATCCGTGTCGAAATCCCGTTTTGTGATCCCGTCTCCCGCTCGCCAGACAAAGTGGATAAACACGGGCTTGCGTGCAAAGCGCCTACGACGCTTCATTACTGTCCATTTACCCTAAGCAAACATTAACAGGAACCGACAGTTCACTTCGCTGAACGAATTGACATGGCGGGAAACGCAGTTTCATATTCTGATATAATCTGTACCGTCCAGTTGTTGAAGTCCCTTTTGTATTCTCAGAAAATAAAACCAATAAAGTATTGCACTAAGGATGCTTTGCTTTACATACATATTTACAAAACGGATCTCCAAAGCCTAGACTTCCGGCAGTCGCTAAAGTGTACACAACTAGTGAAGAAAACGCAACACATTTTATGAAGACGACAGCGTGTTATTTTGTTTATACTGAGATGAAGAAAGGAGGCATGTCACATTAAAAAAGTTGTTTACTTTTTCACAAAACTGTTTATAAATCTGAAAAACTCACTGATTGTAAAGTTCGTGCCTGTACTAATTAAACCTCCAGATACGTATTTCCATATGATTGTCAAAGTCAGCAAAATAGCAAAAGTAGAAAAAATACTGTTGCTTGTTTCGATTCAGTGCAATCAAAATAATCAATACACAAACGTGCATAAAACCCCTGATATACCCCCTGACACCCTTTTCGAAACAACGGCTTGGGCTCTGAGCTCTGGCTTAGGCTCCTCAAATTATTTTGAAAAGACGTGCGCATTCTGTACGCTGGCGTTCAAAGAGGCAGACGGAGCCCACGAAGCCTGAGCGCAAACCAAAACGTGGTTTCGAAAAGAGACTTTTCGTTGTTTTCACTCAAACATGACCACGGCCCAATTTCATAAAGCTGCTTAAGCTCAAAAAGTAGCTAAGCACAGCAAAAATATGCTAACCAGAATAAGGTTACCAGCTAAACTACCATGTCACATGCGCGATTTGTAACTGGTAGCCTCCCAATTTTTGCTCAGCACAAAATTTGTAAGCAAAATTGTCTGCTTAAGCTGCTCTATGAAATTAGGCCCACCTAATCTGGTGTTATTTTCACAGGTTGTTTGTTTGGTTTGTTTAATTGAAAACTGGAGGAGGGGAATTAATTAACTCATCCAGAAGTCATGAAGTACCCTTCGAAGGTAACTTGGTATTCTGCATAAATTAAGGACAATCGTGGCACAACATTAAGCACGATCGGTACACGCGTCGTCGAGTGAAATATATTGACAGTTTGAGCTTTTGAGGAATATTTAATCAGTCACGATAGTTTGTAGACGGACGGGGGCTTTTGGGTGTGAAGTTCATCAACAGAACAGAACAGGGGGACAATAAAACATAAGCAATGGTATGATGGGGTTCATTGCTGGGAACCAATGACGGGAGAAGGAGGTTGATATTGTGGAAGTAGTTGTGTGTTATTGATAGAAGAGTGGTTCTGCAGTGATCTCGTGTTGAGACAATATCTTCGGATTGGGGACAAACAGGCGCAATCTTTGAGTCGATTATGATTATTTTTTTTCAGTGCTCTGTTGGAGCACCCCTCCACCAAGTAGAGGTCCCAAAGTAGCCCTATCTTTCTATTTTAAAAAGTTCTCTAACAGCCTCTAGGAATACAAACAACAAAAAGTGACGCCAAAACTTGAGTTTTCTTTATTATGAGAGGTTTGTCCTAAGGCACCTTATAAGTACTGCAGGTACGTGATGGAATCGTGCCGGTGCTGTAAAGCATGGAATCTGGCACACAGTCAGAGCATGCCATGAGAAAGATATCTGTCTTTAGGGCCGTCGCACATTTGTCCGTCGGCAACAAAATATATAGGTGGAAAAAACAAGCAATAGCGCCAATCTTGAAAATGGTGGAAATTTCATGCTATATTCTCCCTACAATTTTCCAAAATTCAATTCTGTAACGGCCCTATAGCAAAATGTCTTTCTCGTGACAACCCCTGAAAGTGTGCCAAATTCCATGCTTGTCTCATCAAAGGCAAAGATCCCCCAGATATTTCCCTCATCCCCACACCTTGAGCTATACGCTTGTGCCACGAATTTAAAAAAACCACTCAGTATTCCGAAAAGGGGTCAAGCGCTTGTGATCAAAGTAGGGTCTTCTTTTTTGTAGGGCCTTGGTTTTCTCTTAGTACTACACATTTAGATTAAACAACCCCAAGGTACAATATCGGATCCTATTTCAACAATCCGCAAAAGGAGTGACTCAAACACTGAGATTTAAAGAATCTTTTTGATTTCCCCAATATATATCAAGGAGGTTTTGGTACAATGATTCAATCACTTTTCAGACGGATGCACCCTTAGAAGTTGAAGTCTCTCATTACATAGCCTTTCTGCAGGCACAAAATGTACACAGCTCAATAAAATCATTAAAATCTGACAGTTCTTAGGCAAAGGGTTTTGTCAAAACCTTTCAAAGATTCCGGAGCCATGGAGGTTTCGCTGATCAAAACAACGTATTTCCCTAGAGCGCTTCATTAGAACAAATTTTCTCTTCTTGTCATTAACAATTTAACAATTTACAAGTCATATTAATGTAAACTCCTGTGGAGTTCCCAACCTGCTTCCCGTTTCCTCCACTTCCGTATTATTCTTGGCATGGTAATGAAATTGTCTTCCTTGGCCAAAATTCTATCAAAATGTTAAACAAATCAAATTATCCTGCAAACGGCAATAGTTGAATGATGTTGATAAAACACAATCGACTTAAATTATCTTGTTCCAAAACGTCCATTGAGGTTTTTCTGTAATTGAAAAGCAAACATTATGATTTTTGTCCGTCTTTGTATGTATAGACGATGTGACTTGTGATATCGTACACTTAAGAGCCACAGAGACTGGGCGTCATGCAGGTATGATTTGTACACAGCTCAATGGTAGGAAATAGAATCTTATAGTTTGATGCAGACCGCAGTTTACAATGTTCATATTTTTTATGAAAAGAAGGGGGGGCACGCCTCAAAAACTTTTAAAGCTATTTTTTACAAATTATTATTATTATATATATATATATATTTTTTTTTTTAACCTTCACTTTTTCTTGGCACATCATCTTTGCAATGATCTTGCCTGCCGGAAAATGCCCTGCCCAAGAAACATTCTAAGCAATGTGACAAGATTCTGTATAAAAAAGTAATTTAAAAAAAAAATAATAATAATCCATAATTCTTATGCCAAGCCACGAGCAACTTTATTTTATTTTTTAGGGGCTGAGTAGTAGAAACAGCACTTGGCGATACCAAGCTTACTCGCCTATATAGTTTACCGAATACCGAATACGAAACCAGTATCAATACCCAATAATCCAAACCATCAAATAAAAAAGTACTAATAATAATAATAACAAATAAGTTCAAATATGAAATAAAAATTAATAGTAGTAAAAGCTGGTAGCAACTACCTGCCGAGTTATTTCTTGCATTCAAAAGAACATGGGTCAAATTTTTATGTAACTGCTAAGCAGAAGATGCTGCTACGAGAAACTGGAGACTTTGGGGCGCTAGGTGGCAGCAGACAAATCAGGTAAATTCTACTGTTTACGTAGTTCTGAGCATGCGCATGTTTTCGAGAGGCTACTTCATCAGCAGTAGTTAAATTTCTGCGCTTCTATCAAAATGTTGGCACTTGCCTTTTCACAAGTATAGATAGACATGAACGTGGCGGAGACACTGTCTGGTGCGCAGTTCGTTTAGCCCCTCGTTCGGTTGCACAGCACGTACTCAACACTGTAAAGAACTTCCACAAAGAAACGAGGTTAAACGCATCAGTGTTTAGGGGAACAGCACATTGGTTCTCGTCCCCGGGGGGGGGAAACATACAAACCAGTGGCTTCGATTTAATTTTTACTGCAGCACTTTGAATTTGACACTTTGTGTTACTTTGCAATTTTATCAAATCGGGTTTAGTTGAGTTGGTTGTTATATCAATTTTGAGCTGTCAGACGCTGGTTAACCAGCATGCTGTCTGGTAACAGCCTCCCCATGATGCCTCCATTAGTGCGCTCCATCGTTGCGTGAGCGTTTTTAAACTAGCACGGGGTCTGCTCCTATATCGTTCTCAGCTTCCTACTCCAGCTGCATCTCCAGTTTCACCCGTCAATTCGACCCTCACGTCGCGCCAAAACACGCAACTTCAACATGACCGAGCCCGCGTGGCTGAGCCATGCTTTTCAAACGGCATCAATATTATAGTTTCACTGTTATGGATTATTTATAATAGCCGTATATAAAAAAAAAATGCAGCACTATGCACGATGAAGCAAATAATTGAATGGAATTTTCCTGCTCGGTTTAAACACGGTTGGGGAAAAATTGGTGATCATGCCCCCGTAAGAAATAAACGTCTTTAAAATCAGCCAATTAACGGGATTATTTCTGGGCGCATCAGAAGTGCAGTGAAGTATCGCTAGGATGGATGGCCGGTTTTTATAGCGTAAACGAACTGTGTTTTCTTTGGAAAAGGAATAGTGTTTCGCTTTTACCGTGGTTTAGTTTTTTACGTACAGAGCGAAGTGATGATGGATTTAACACTATACTTGTGTGGCCAAAAAAAATATCAATAGTCACACTCGCAACGTGTAAAAACCATTACACATGTAAAGAACCCTGTTACATTATCGCTAAGAGAATTATCGCTATAAGAGAATGTGTTTCTGGCAGTTGCTGCTGAATGCGCCGCAGCACCTTGTAAACCCTTACAAGGTGCTACATAAACGGGTCTCACAATTCAAAAACATAGCTCTGCTTATCCTGTTGAAAAACAATTAATGAGCGCTTTGAAATGCCGTAGGGAAGTGATGAAGCATTTCATTTTTATTCCGGTTGTGAAGCCAAGTACTCTCAGAAAAGCAAACTTAATCACTGTATAAGCCAAGAACCCAAATGGAATGAAGACAAGGAAAGAATTTTCAGGTTGTTAAGGGCGATATAAGAACCCAGCATTATCGTTTATTTATTTATTTGATTGTTTTATCAGCAAAAGTTGCAGTCATGACAGGCGTTTGTGACAGTAATTGTGCAGAAAATTTATAGGTGGCTAAATGTCTCTTTCATAAAAATTAATATTCGCTGTCAGAACACCAGGTACCGTCAATGAATCCTTGCGAGAGCTCATCGGACTTTCTTGTTGGTTAGTTTTTATCTGATCGGATTACCAGAAAGGAAAAAAAACACTTGCCGCTACTGATGAGATTTCCAATGAACGTTTCATCAAAAAAGTGGCTTGACACTTAAGGGGGGTTTAGCTTTCCCACTGGTGCTAGTTCACATCGTGTGATGTGGTCGTTGATTTAGCGCAAAGTGGCATCGACACTTTGAAGGCTGTGACTATTATGTTGACTATGCCAATTTACGGAGTCCCAGTTCGTCAAAGTAATAAAGCATTTCACTTAATTTTGGTTTTTGTGCGAAACATTAGACCTCGAGTGCAAGAATAATAAAACCCAGGGCTTAATGTAACAAGAGATTTTAATATAGCCAGGGCCTAAATGTGCACGCCACTCTATACCTAAATGTAGCACAGATTTAAATGTAACCCGAGACCTAAATGTAAACCGAGGCCTAAATGAAACATGATATCTAAACAAAACCAGGTCTAAATTTTACCAGAGATACAAATATAGCCTGGGCCTAAATGTGAACCCTGTACGCACCACAGACCTTAATGTAATCCGAGGCCTAAACGTAGCATGAGATATAAATAAACCAAGTCTAGATGTAATACATAGATCTAATAGCCATGGCCTAAACGTAGCCCCGATTAAACCTAAATGTAGCCTAGACCTAAATGCATTACCCGAGGCATTACTGCTTGGCCTAATTGTGACCATAGCCCTGGGTCCAATTCCAAAGAGCTGCTTTAGCAGAAAAATACTGCTTAACTTGATAGTTTTCTGCTAAGCAAGAAAAGGCAGGATACCACTCACAATTGGTATGTGGAATTGCATTTTGACTGTTTTGTTGCTAGTCTATGCAAATGTAGTTGCTGTACGTAAGTATAAGTAGAGTGGGTAAAGCTCCTTTTTTTTTTTTTTTTTTTTGGCTGAAGTAGCTTTGTGAAGTTGGGCCCCTGTACTCCAATGTACTCGGATCTAGTACAAGTTCTTGTTTTGGTACCGGTTACTAAAAATGTACAGAGATAAGACGTCAAGGAAAGAGTAAAATGCGCAGCTCCCTCTGAAAACCGTCTAGCGATCACCCTAAAAGAATAAACAATTACAGCGGAAGTTACCTTCTGGAAAGTTTGCTTTTATAGTTTTGGTTGAGATGTACCATGGTCCTCACACTTACAAACAATCAGTCACAATGTCGAGGCTGCCTTGCAGGAAAATCTAATATAAAATTGAATAAACATAATCCTGATAATGGATTGACAGCAATCAAAGTTTTGGCAAGGACCTCCCACCCATGACATAATTCATTTTGAAACATCTGGTCTGTCAATTCTATCAACAATCAAGACTTGACCAAAAAGTATTGTTTCTCTTCATTTTGACAGCTGTCTTTTATTGCCCCTTCTCTCTTTATTTTATTTTTTATTTTTTGGCTTTTTTCCACCCGCCTTTCACGGGTGACCACAAAATGCTACTCACATTTCTATCATAAAACCTCAGAAAACCCCATTTTTTATGATAGGTTTCTTTATTGTCCAACAGTTGACATGCAGCAAGTCACAAGGGTAGGCCTACCCCCATCATTTGTTTCATTATACTTCATGTAAAACCTGACCGCCAAAATGATTTCATTTGCACAGATTGCCTGGATGTTTATTGTGTCTCTTGAACAATAAAGGATAAACAAGTATTGACTTTTCTTTAAAAGTCAGTGGTGCTCTTCAAAGGTATTGTATGTGCGCCCGAGGAACTGTGCACATCAAACTTGAAGAAGAAAAAAATAAAAATAAATAAAAATAAAAAAGCCGAAAATGGTATGCAGATGAATTCAGATCCGAAATAGGTCAGCACTTCATTATCCAATGCAAAACTGAAATGAATACAAAATGAGCAAAAGCGTAACTTGCACTTTGGAGTATTATTTTACAGGAGACGTACTCTTTGATAAAATTAGATTCATATTTTATATGTTCGTTCCTTGAGGCCCGTTGATCATTACAGATGTACGTTTTACAGATATTGAACCAAAAAGTACAAACTGCTTGCAGCTAAAGGCCTTTCTTACTTAAAGGAATGGTCGATGGTTGGTTGGGTGTCTGTTTGTTTGTTTGTTTGTTTGTTTGTTTGTTTGTTTGTTTGTTTGTTTGTTTGTTGGGGTGTTGGGATGTTTGTTGATTTTTGTTTGTTGGGTGGTTGTTGGGTGAAACAAACAGCCTGATAAAAAATACATAAAACCTTGATTGGTTTGTTTTTTTCCGGGAAAGCGACCACCTGTTTTTCATAATTTTTGTTTTTCTTCTTCTTCAAGTGTTTCTGGTATAAAATGAAATCAAGGGTTCCCCAAAAGCTACTCGCGCTGTTATCTGAAGATACTCCTGTATGTAGAGAAGATGTTTAAGAAATGTATAATTTTAGACGGGGGGGGGGGGCTAAATAATAGGGGGAAACCTTACAAGGAATCAGGTAGGGACAATAAAATAAAATAAAAAATCCACGCGCGAGGTGAAAGGCAGCAAGGCTTTTATTCTAGCAGATATTTTTTCTGACGTAGTAAGGTTTGGAGTAACATCGTGCGCAAGATCTCGACGTTTCGATCGGAATGCTCCGGACACAATTTCATACAGCTGCTTATTACGCAATAAATATTAATATATAACTTTCGGCGTAGCCAAAACAGAGCAGGATACCAGTCACAAACAGTACACGTTATTTTGGCTGGTAACCTTTTTTCTGGTACGAATAGTTTTTGTTGTGTGTGCTTAGTTACTTGGATTCAATCTAGAAAGAATCAAAATCTTCCAGAAACAATCATGTAGTAGGCCTGTGAGTGAGGTTGGATTTGCAGACAATTTTAAGTGTCCCAGTTCTTTCAATCTGACCGGCTATAATAAAATGCTCACTGTAGTACAACGGTCATATAATATCCCAGCAGGCACACGTCACGAGTGATTTATATTTCCTATTTCAATACACGTATATCTGTCGTCCCCCCGGGGAAATTGTTAGAAATTGCCGATATGTTTTAAGCATTAATGATATTACAACTCTGGAGGGGGGGGGGGGTGGGGACGAGGTGATCTGTCAGACCGCGATGTAGTCTCGCTCTCAAGGAGAAAACAAAAAGATGAACGTGTGAACGAACGCGTGGCGCGGTTTTTTTTCTTTGCAGTTCCAGAATTCGCAATCTTTACTCTCCGCTCCAGATGCATTTTCATGGCAAGACAGTCGCACGGTGATCATAAAACACCTTAAAGCCAGACGTCCTAGTTAATTTTTTCCCCCGCAGTGAGACGAGAAAAAAATAATTAGACTATTTTGCCAAACCAAGGACTTTTTGTACGATTTGTTTCACGGCTTTCCCTGCCTGAAGCCCTTCGAAAGCATAATAGACTTGTCCAAGTCGCATACTATCACTAAGCAAAGCATACGTATCCTTAAACTGTGTTGTGCAAGAATTACGAATAACAAAAAAAACTGGACGCTGTGGCCTTTTTCTCCGGCCGTTTAATCTAATCACGAAATTGCAAGACATCACCACGACGGTGTTACTGTTAGAATTTTCCACGAGGCTGTAAGGGACACGATTGCTCCTGGTGCGGTTAGTGCCGTGGTAATTGGATAGGAGCTGCGCGTAGGGCAGGCCGTGGACCCGCAGCAGGTGATCTGACGGCTGCAGGAGAGAGGCTACAAGGTGAGGCAGACGCGACTGAGGAATAATCAACGACGACTGTTTTATGGAAAGAAGGACAAGCGGCTAGCGGACAACCCAAACCACTGTCTTAATTACTACCTTGCTTGAATCGTACCTGCTGAGTAAACTCTTAAACGTTATATTTTTCCCATTTCAATTTTTGTTACTGTACATACAAAATACGGTTTAATTTCAAATTATATAACATAAGTTTTACTTCGGTGTCAACAGCCAAATAGCTCAAAACCCAAAACAAACAAACAAACAAACAAACAAACAAACAAACAACCCAACAAACAAACAAATAAACAAACAAACAAACATGCCATCAATAAAATATAATTAAAATTTAACAATGATTTCACCAAATCTACTGAAATTTCGTTTAAATGTTACAATATTGTAATCAGTCGTACATACAACATTCGCTTTGGTATTCGTATTTGCCTCAGGCAGATTTAAGTTAAAATTGGAAGTAAAAAGCCGTTCATCACAAACCAGTAGATAGGCTATTTTTTAAAAGGGAACTTTTTCCAAATTTGCATCATATTCTGTTCTTAAAGTCTTTTAAGTATTATGTATATCCATCCTTCATATTATACTGACACTGAAAGGGAACTCGAGCAGGACTTATCAGGTTACTTTGCCCAGTTGCTCTTCAAGAACACTTGTGAAGAAGAAAAAGTATTCAGTGATTCGATAAAATGTTAGAGTACAAAATAATCACGCAGAGCCAGCGCGTTCCAAACTTCTACGAAAAATCCACTCGCCCGTACCCGAATTTAATCCATGGAATACGCTCTTAACTCATAACATCGATTTTTCTCCGAGTTTGCCCCAAGGCTAAGTATGGATTTTACTATACACCGATGTTCTTTTTCGAGGGAGTTTTTACGTTTGGCGATTTAAGTGCTAAAAGAAGCTCCAGTCAAATTGAGTATATGGCGAGTGCTATCTTCTGAAGAGTTTGTTTGATATCTCTGTCGTCAACTGGTAATAAACGTAATGTCAATGCGGATGTCTCACCCAGAGGTCTTGTGTATACGGTCAGGGTGCTGTGTTGCCGCGTATTCCCCTGATGGATCGTAATTATTCAATACACAGTTTTTTGATAGAGCTGCCGTGATATTAAATTTATGTAATCAAAGTTAAAGGTAGAATCGGCAATGATAAAAAAGTATGAACGATATTATTCTGTGTATAAACAACATTAGAACAGCATAAAAATATTACACTCTAAAATTCGTTTAGGTGACAAAAGCCACTTTTGGAAAAAAATATATTGGCATTTAGTAACACGATGTATCCTTGTAATTTGTTTTGGGGCAGTAAATCTTTTGATAAAATTTGGTTAGGTTGACACTTTCAAAAGAATCAAAATTGTTTACTCAATTTTTGAGCACTTTGGTGCCAGTCAGCTGCCACAGATTCTTCACGCTCTAATGGTCTGTAGGCCAAAAACGAGACAGGAGCGGATACAGAGAGTCATTCGTAGAGGGGACAGGAAGTCATTTGCCAGGGAGGAGCCTCCGGCTGGGCAGCTTCGAAATCCATTGTGTGACACTATACTATAAGCAGGTGTCAGGTAAATTTTTATTTGGTGGAGGGGTCGTTGGGGGGTGGGAAGGTTCTACCCCTTCCAATCCCCCTGGATTAGCCACTTTTTTGTAACATGAAACGGTTGAAAAGTCATTGACTCTTCCTGATCACCCAAACGTTGGATCATTATTAAATAGTTGACCATGGATATTTTGTTTCTTAAAGTAATGGATTGAAACAATGTCTCTTCATCCCTATGTGTATTATCAATTTAACAATGGATGATTGTTTCTTGGGGTATTTGTTAACTTGCTGAGATAATCTTCCCAACAGAGGAACTCAGCAAAGTTCCTCTATTGGGATATAAACACCAAGCTGGCAACAGCCAATCTCTCTCATACAAACATTTTGTTTAGCGTCTCATATAGATATGAATTGCACAAATCAAAAGATTGTGATTCAGTAACTAGACGCCAATACTTATGCTAGTCACAACCTTGTGAGTGCAAGTCCTGCAGTCTAACCACTTGACCAGGGTGACGGCTACTGCCCATTGTTTCAATTTCTCTAGTTGGCTGAAAGGTTTTTGGGGGTTAAACATTATTCAAACAGAATATTACTTTATTGGCAAAAGTGATCATCAACACATCCCAAGATTGTTAGTGGTTAATATTTTTTCTTCTATTTCCCCCCTTTAAGCCTCTAGTGTTGATCCCTGCTGTTCATATCAAAGAACACAATTTGACACAATATTTGAATAAATTGCGTTTTTATTGCACAATAAGGTTAAGAGCACTCACATTTACTTTAGAAATGCGAGAGGAAAAAACTGCTCGCGAGTCTATGCCAGAAGCGATTTTGTTTTCCCACGTAAAGCAAAACGAAACAAGTTAAAGGCATGTCGAGTTCAGAAAGTTTCAGTTCGAATTTTAAAACGGCAATACTTTTTCACAAAAACTATAGTTTACGTATTTGCAACATCTTGGCAACATTATTAGAAAAATAAACTTGGACCAAGCGTGGGTAAAAGATCACTTTATGATAATCCACCTCGATTTTTAAGGCAGTTTGAAAATTGTTTAACTTTTAATAATCGGAGACTTTTTGAGGACGCTAGGTGGCAGCAGACTTCTATTATTCTCAGAAATATGCACATGCTCAGAATGACGCAGTCATTAGAACACTACCTGGTATCTGCTGCCACCTAATGTCCCAAACTCCCGCAGTGTACAGTTCAGTGTAAAATCATCAAAGAAACTCAAAAGAATATTTTCAAGTCAAAATGCGTAACTTAATGAGACTGTACGTTTGCATTCATTCGAGATAAAAAATAATAATCATTGTCGCCAAACGACACAGTTTAATTTTATGATAAGAACAATTAATTGCGTCTCCCTTTTCGTAAGTTTTTCGCTATTGTAAAGAAAAATGCGGGAAATCTTGAGTGTCTCTGGTTTTATGATTGGAATGGTTTTTAAACCATAATGGTTTTCTGATTGCGAAATAAAAACTTGCAGGCGACTTTCTGCTCAGGTGCATTCATTGCTCGAATTATCCTCATTGTTGGTTTTAATTGCATTCTGCTGCTCAACGCGCAATCGAACTGATTTTAAATAAGATGCAATGGTGCTTTGTACAATAAGTAATTAATGTTAAATAATTTTTAGCGCGCAAAGTAAAGAATAGTAGATGCTTTGCCAGTCCGGTACTTAATATTGATAACATAATATATAGTACAATGCTTCTTTTATGGAAGAAATCTTATGTTCTCGTGACCGGTCTTCTTTTCTTTTTTTCTTTTTTTACGGAGAGTCGCTCGACGTGGCAGACGTGGCCTGTGTGTTTGTCAACGTAAGCGGGGTGAAAGCAGACGACATGGAAGGTCTGAGCGTCACTTTCCCGCCCTCCATCTGCATGGCCTTGTACGCCCGCGGGAGGGCGACTGGAGCCGGCGTCTGGTACATGGCACGATGGGAATGGTGGTGGGCCAGCAGCGGTCCCGGGTGTTGGAGGGTGCCAACTTTCTTGTGGCGGCGCCATTTTGCACGGCGATTGGAAAACCAAACCTGGGAAAGAAATGAATAAAACGAGGTTGTAATTAACAACATTATTTCTGCAACAAATTCATACTGTCCATTATAAAACATGACATGTTTTACCAAAGCCGTTTTTAATAAAACACCTCTTTTGTTGCAGTAATTTATGAATATTTAGGGGAAAAATGTTTGTCCTAAGTTCTTTTTTTCACAAGAATGGTCTTATGGTGGCATAGATTACTTTTGCATCTTGTAATTATTGCACGCGCCACTGTGCTAGGCATTTGCTCAAGAATATTGAAGCTTGCCTAAAATATTTACTTTATGCTGAGTTTTTGTTTTTATTGTGATGAGTCTCTTCTCAAGAACGACAAAATGGCCTTTAATATGAGTATTGCTTTGGTGAATTTTTGTGACTCTTAATGAGTTTCTTGCCTGAAAACTGTCGATTGGTTCATTGTGAACTGCACACTGTGATGAGTTGTTGTAACTCACGGTGAGTTTCTAGTCTGAAGTGCACCGAGTTATCCATTTCAAGTTGTTCACCATGGATGAGTTTGTGTGTTTCCCAAGGTGAGTTTCATAAGATGTGTTACTCAAGTTGAGTTTCTCAAGATGTTTTTTATTTCAAGATGAGTTTTTCATTGTGAAAAGTAATGGGTGAGCCTTACGGCTCGTACCTGTACCCGAGCTTCGGACAGCGTCGTCTTGTTGGCGAGGTCTTCTCTCGTCGAGACGCAGGGATAGTGAGATTTCTCAAACTCCTTCTCGAGAATCTGATAACAGAAGAAAAGCATTCCCCAACAGTTAGAATCTGTCCTTCATTCCACCTTGAAAAATTACCCAACTACTTGAATTTAACTACAGCTACGGCTACTGGCTACGGCTAGATTTCTGCTCCATCATGAATTGAAGCGAAGTAAGTCTTTAGCAAGACCTTAGCAACAGTCGTAGCCGTAGCTGTAGCCGCCAATTTTGCTTTGCAATTTAAAATAAATAATACACTAAATGAGATCAGGTGTATGTGTCTACAATCAGGTTATAAGCGCCCTCTATGGCTTGATGAAACGAATGTCTGCAGAATGGGAAAACTAAGAGGTGAGAATACAATATAACGAATAATGCGTTTAAACTGGTGCCTTTGGTCACGGGTATGTAATGACAAATGGCAGCACCAGCAATGGTGATGTAAATGAGGATGAAGGTGTTCCAACTCTTTTCGGACGAGGACTTATTAGAATGCAAATACGAGGGGGGTAATGCCACCCTCTCTTGCTGACCTGTATTTGCTCCGGGGTGAACGTCGTTCTGCTCCTGCGAAGTTTCCTCCTCTGCTCTTCCGTGATTGGGTCCTTGTATGGAGATTCCAACTCTGGGCGATAGTTCATGTTCTCGGACGAGGAGACGGGTGTGTCTGGTGAGGGGGACCTGGCACGAGAACTGGAAAGGGATGATGCAGTCACCATGGAGACAGGGGCATCATTGGTGTAGTTATCGGCGGCTGGGGGAGGCGATGCCGTCCAAACGCGCGGCGTAGCCCGGAGCGATTTCCAACACCGTAAACCTCGTGCCTCTAGCCCTCCGTATGCCCTGGAGCGATTTGGCCTGGATTCCGACCGCTTTATCCGATCACCGTGCCACTGAAGTTATAGACTGCCGTTCCCCAGTGCTTCACTCGTCAATTTAAACCTTATTAGGTGTTGTTAATTACATTCGTAAGGGCGCTGGTAAACAATAGTCAACAATGAGGCGCGTGTTTGGTTACAAAGTAGTCCCCACGCACGCAACAGGCCAATTGAATCGGCGTACGCCTGCGCGAATCTACACAAGGAGACGAGGCCTGGGCTGTCTACCGGATTCACGGGGTAATATTGAAAACAAAAAACAGACGATCTGATACCCTTTATTCTGTGTATAAACAACATTAGAACAGCATAAAAATATTACACTCTAAAATTCGTTTAGGTGACAAAAGCCACTTTTGGAAAAAAATATATTGGCATTTAGTAACACGATGTATCCTTGTAATTTGTTTTGGGGCAGTAAATCTTTTGATAAAATTTGGTTAGGTTGACACTTTCAAAAGAATCAAAATTGTTTACTCAATTTTTGAGCACTTTGGTGCCAGTCAGCTGCCACAGATTCTTCACGCTCTAATGGTCTGTAGGCCAAAAACGAGACAGGAGCGGATACAGAGAGTCATTCGTAGAGGGGACAGGAAGTCATTTGCCAGGGAGGAGCCTCCGGCTGGGCAGCTTCGAAATCCATTGTGTGACACTATACTATAAGCAGGTGTCAGGTAAATTTTTATTTGGTGGAGGGGTCGTTGGGGGGTGGGAAGGTTCTACCCCTTCCAATCCCCCTGGATTAGCCACTTTTTTGTAACATGAAACGGTTGAAAAGTCATTGACTCTTCCTGATCACCCAAACGTTGGATCATTATTAAATAGTTGACCATGGATATTTTGTTTCTTAAAGTAATGGATTGAAACAATGTCTCTTCATCCCTATGTGTATTATCAATTTAACAATGGATGATTGTTTCTTGGGGTATTTGTTAACTTGCTGAGATAATCTTCCCAACAGAGGAACTCAGCAAAGTTCCTCTATTGGGATATAAACACCAAGCTGGCAACAGCCAATCTCTCTCATACAAACATTTTGTTTAGCGTCTCATATAGATATGAATTGCACAAATCAAAAGATTGTGATTCAGTAACTAGACGCCAATACTTATGCTAGTCACAACCTTGTGAGTGCAAGTCCTGCAGTCTAACCACTTGACCAGGGTGACGGCTACTGCCCATTGTTTCAATTTCTCTAGTTGGCTGAAAGGTTTTTGGGGGTTAAACATTATTCAAACAGAATATTACTTTATTGGCAAAAGTGATCATCAACACATCCCAAGATTGTTAGTGGTTAATATTTTTTCTTCTATTTCCCCCCTTTAAGCCTCTAGTGTTGATCCCTGCTGTTCATATCAAAGAACACAATTTGACACAATATTTGAATAAATTGCGTTTTTATTGCACAATAAGGTTAAGAGCACTCACATTTACTTTAGAAATGCGAGAGGAAAAAACTGCTCGCGAGTCTATGCCAGAAGCGATTTTGTTTTCCCACGTAAAGCAAAACGAAACAAGTTAAAGGCATGTCGAGTTCAGAAAGTTTCAGTTCGAATTTTAAAACGGCAATACTTTTTCACAAAAACTATAGTTTACGTATTTGCAACATCTTGGCAACATTATTAGAAAAATAAACTTGGACCAAGCGTGGGTAAAAGATCACTTTATGATAATCCACCTCGATTTTTAAGGCAGTTTGAAAATTGTTTAACTTTTAATAATCGGAGACTTTTTGAGGACGCTAGGTGGCAGCAGACTTCTATTATTCTCAGAAATATGCACATGCTCAGAATGACGCAGTCATTAGAACACTACCTGGTATCTGCTGCCACCTAATGTCCCAAACTCCCGCAGTGTACAGTTCAGTGTAAAATCATCAAAGAAACTCAAAAGAATATTTTCAAGTCAAAATGCGTAACTTAATGAGACTGTACGTTTGCATTCATTCGAGATAAAAAATAATAATCATTGTCGCCAAACGACACAGTTTAATTTTATGATAAGAACAATTAATTGCGTCTCCCTTTTCGTAAGTTTTTCGCTATTGTAAAGAAAAATGCGGGAAATCTTGAGTGTCTCTGGTTTTATGATTGGAATGGTTTTTAAACCATAATGGTTTTCTGATTGCGAAATAAAAACTTGCAGGCGACTTTCTGCTCAGGTGCATTCATTGCTCGAATTATCCTCATTGTTGGTTTTAATTGCATTCTGCTGCTCAACGCGCAATCGAACTGATTTTAAATAAGATGCAATGGTGCTTTGTACAATAAGTAATTAATGTTAAATAATTTTTAGCGCGCAAAGTAAAGAATAGTAGATGCTTTGCCAGTCCGGTACTTAATATTGATAACATAATATATAGTACAATGCTTCTTTTATGGAAGAAATCTTATGTTCTCGTGACCGGTCTTCTTTTCTTTTTTTCTTTTTTTACGGAGAGTCGCTCGACGTGGCAGACGTGGCCTGTGTGTTTGTCAACGTAAGCGGGGTGAAAGCAGACGACATGGAAGGTCTGAGCGTCACTTTCCCGCCCTCCATCTGCATGGCCTTGTACGCCCGCGGGAGGGCGACTGGAGCCGGCGTCTGGTACATGGCACGATGGGAATGGTGGTGGGCCAGCAGCGGTCCCGGGTGTTGGAGGGTGCCAACTTTCTTGTGGCGGCGCCATTTTGCACGGCGATTGGAAAACCAAACCTGGGAAAGAAATGAATAAAACGAGGTTGTAATTAACAACATTATTTCTGCAACAAATTCATACTGTCCATTATAAAACATGACATGTTTTACCAAAGCCGTTTTTAATAAAACACCTCTTTTGTTGCAGTAATTTATGAATATTTAGGGGAAAAATGTTTGTCCTAAGTTCTTTTTTTCACAAGAATGGTCTTATGGTGGCATAGATTACTTTTGCATCTTGTAATTATTGCACGCGCCACTGTGCTAGGCATTTGCTCAAGAATATTGAAGCTTGCCTAAAATATTTACTTTATGCTGAGTTTTTGTTTTTATTGTGATGAGTCTCTTCTCAAGAACGACAAAATGGCCTTTAATATGAGTATTGCTTTGGTGAATTTTTGTGACTCTTAATGAGTTTCTTGCCTGAAAACTGTCGATTGGTTCATTGTGAACTGCACACTGTGATGAGTTGTTGTAACTCACGGTGAGTTTCTAGTCTGAAGTGCACCGAGTTATCCATTTCAAGTTGTTCACCATGGATGAGTTTGTGTGTTTCCCAAGGTGAGTTTCATAAGATGTGTTACTCAAGTTGAGTTTCTCAAGATGTTTTTTATTTCAAGATGAGTTTTTCATTGTGAAAAGTAATGGGTGAGCCTTACGGCTCGTACCTGTACCCGAGCTTCGGACAGCGTCGTCTTGTTGGCGAGGTCTTCTCTCGTCGAGACGCAGGGATAGTGAGATTTCTCAAACTCCTTCTCGAGAATCTGATAACAGAAGAAAAGCATTCCCCAACAGTTAGAATCTGTCCTTCATTCCACCTTGAAAAATTACCCAACTACTTGAATTTAACTACAGCTACGGCTACTGGCTACGGCTAGATTTCTGCTCCATCATGAATTGAAGCGAAGTAAGTCTTTAGCAAGACCTTAGCAACAGTCGTAGCCGTAGCTGTAGCCGCCAATTTTGCTTTGCAATTTAAAATAAATAATACACTAAATGAGATCAGGTGTATGTGTCTACAATCAGGTTATAAGCGCCCTCTATGGCTTGATGAAACGAATGTCTGCAGAATGGGAAAACTAAGAGGTGAGAATACAATATAACGAATAATGCGTTTAAACTGGTGCCTTTGGTCACGGGTATGTAATGACAAATGGCAGCACCAGCAATGGTGATGTAAATGAGGATGAAGGTGTTCCAACTCTTTTCGGACGAGGACTTATTAGAATGCAAATACGAGGGGGGTAATGCCACCCTCTCTTGCTGACCTGTATTTGCTCCGGGGTGAACGTCGTTCTGCTCCTGCGAAGTTTCCTCCTCTGCTCTTCCGTGATTGGGTCCTTGTATGGAGATTCCAACTCTGGGCGATAGTTCATGTTCTCGGACGAGGAGACGGGTGTGTCTGGTGAGGGGGACCTGGCACGAGAACTGGAAAGGGATGATGCAGTCACCATGGAGACAGGGGCATCATTGGTGTAGTTATCGGCGGCTGGGGGAGGCGATGGTGACTCGGAGGAAGGTGCAAGACCTGCAGGGGAAAAAAAGCAGGGAGTAACATGAGATTAAGCATAAACAGGCCCGGCAGTGTGAAATAAACAATTGCAATCAAAGAAGTAGTCTTGTTATTTATTTGTTGGTTGTATGTTTGTCTGTTTGTTGTTTTGGTTGTTTTAAATTTATTTAATTATTTTTTATTTGTGTATCTTCTTTAAATAAGCACCTCAAACTTACCTGGTGGATACGTTCCGAAAGGTGGCCCACAAAACAACCCGGAACAGCACGCCCTCAACGACTGCCTCGGATCCAGTCGACTGTCCATCCTCAACCCCGGCACAATGCCGTACGGGGGTGCGTAATGTGCCCATGCGCTGGCGTAGTCGCTCATGTACGCCTGCTCAGTAGCCCTGGCGTATTCTGCGGCTGCGCGCTCCGCGGCGCGATTGCGCAGTATCCGATTGATGGAAGACACACTGGGAACGGTGGAGGTTGTGCAAACGCCTGCAGAAATCGGAAACAAAAATAATATTCAAAATATCAATTACCGATCGAGTAAGCAGGTCTCATGCAGTTCTCTTGTTTATTTATTTTATATTTATATTTGTTTTTCAATAAACTATGTCATAATAATTATATATATGTTTTAACATTTGCATTCATGTCCTGAGGAGCATAGAAAAAACACAATGGGTGACTTTGGGACAATAGGTGGCAGCAGACAAACCAGACTGCTGCCACCTAGCGTCCCCGAAAGTCTCTCTAAATACGGAAGGCGTTACACTGTCAATGCACACTGTGAAAATATTTGACAACAAATAATTAAACAAATTTCTAAAAGAAGAAACAGAACATTTCTGTCGAGGACACTTTCCTCTTCAGATGGTTATCAAGAAAAATAAGAAACGTAAATGAAACAGTGAAGTAATTATTGTGTATTTATTTGAAATAGATAATAAAGAACTGACGAGCATTTAATGTCACTTACCGTCAGATACAAGTTTATCTCTAATCTCCCAGGCGAATATGGTTGGGTTATCCTGTTTGTATCGCTCGATTTTCTCCACCACAGTGGGCGTGGCTACTTTGGGTTTACTACCACCGATGGTGCCTGGTCGTACGGAGCCAGTCTCAAGAAAACGACCTGGGAACAAACACAACAATACGAGTTACTCTATCTAAAAGACTGTAATGTAGAGAAAAACATTTGCCTTCGTCACAGATAACTGGGTCCTGGATCTATTATTGACTAAAGAATCATCAATGTAAACACGAAGGAGGAAATTGTTGGCATTGATTAGGAACATTGTGTGGCTACTCTGTTGCCGGGGCGGCAAACTCATCAGGAGTGAAACTAGTTTTTTTGGTGGTAAAATAAAAGGGAATTTGACATAAAGGCCCAAGTGCGTTTCCTAATGTAGGCCGAGATATATTTGTCACCCAGGCCTAAACTTAGCCCAAACCTAGCACGTACTATGTGTAGACCGGACTTAAGCGTGGCCAAAATCTTGCATCTAAATGTAACCCAGACCTAGGCTTGTACTAGAGTGCTGACATGGGCATGCTGTGCTTCAACGCATTTTCACATGACGATCAAGTCACAGCTGCAGGCACAGCTGCACGCACATCCGCAGTCGCTAATTTTGACACAGCCCCAACCAGCCTACATTCAACTACGGGGCCGGGTCCAAAGTCATTTGGGGGTAGAATGTTGGAGCATTATTTAGGTCTGGGGTTACATTTGAGGCGGCAAATTTGATAGCGCCTAATGAAAGGTGTTGCTATCAAAACAACAAAAATGGCGTTATAGGTCCAGGTCACGTGAGCCAATTTACAAGGGGAACAAGACAATCTCAAAGAAATAAAATTGTCAGCTTTTATTTATTTATTTATTTATTTATTTATATATTTTTTTCTTTCTTAGGTATACACTGTAATGAGACAGTGTTGAAAATAATATTTTCTCTTTACCAAAGTTTTCCGTTTTTAATACAGTGCATTCCCAGCCCTAAAAGTTCCCTGTACAAATGTTCTTACGTGACGAGGTCCGGGATTTAAGTACACCTACCTAAGATCTTATTCACACAGCCGTGCGATACGAGAAGTTGTCTTGAAATGTCACATGGTCGAGCCCCGCAGTGAGCCATCTCCACGATGCGGTGTCTCATTGTCTCCGGTAGAGGGCGCCCGTTCACAAACATACCCCCAAGCTGGTTGAAACCGCCGTCAGCTGGATGGAACGAGTTGAAACAAGAGACAAGTTATGAAAAGACTGATACACAAGAGATTGAAGAGATAATGAATGTGTTTATTGCTTAATTGTGTGGTGTGCTTCGCTTATGTGAAACATTTCTCAATAAATGGAATAATCAAAACATTGATTGTTGATATGTAGAAATCTACTTTTTATACGTTCGAGTAAATTCTAAAGGTTTTTGGAACTATATTCCAAACTTCGCAACCTGTCACTTCAACTGTAACTTTTTAGCTTTGTAAACTTGACTTATTTATATTTAATCTTTGGGAAATGGTCCAGTTGTAAAGTAAAATAAACCAAGTTGAACTAGAACAAACCTTTAATTAATAAATAATAATAATACAAGTGGCTTCTTAATTTAGCGCTCTTATCAGCCATCAGTCAGTGACGCTCAAGGCGCTTCAACATTCATTATTTTCCTGCAAGGTATGCGGAGCTACGTTTTGAAGTATGAGACCTAGGTTATTTCTTTACATAGCACCATGGAATGGTTTACATAAGTCAATAAAGTTGTAACATTTTTAAAAACAGCGACTTTTTATTTTCTTGCTCGTGAACATTTTCATCAGTTGTATGAATTCCATCCAAATAGGAAAAACTGTTGTGATAAAACCCGTGTTCTGTTTTTTAAAGTGTGACATTTCACAAATGAATAATGCATTATTTCTTGTCCGTAAAACATCTAAAAATCATGTTTTGTGATGCGTGAATGTTAGCGAAGTTAGGCCGGCGTTACCTTTTTATAACCAAAGCAGTAACTTCGAGTTTCGATTAACTTAAACGTTACGTTTCGTTTTTATCGGAATTTCCTTTCAGTGTAAAGTTCTTACAAAAACAGCCGAGGTTGAAAAAAGGCAGAACAATATTGTAATGTGTACTGATGCAGCTTAGGTCCGATTTGTGGCCGATTTAACCTAAAGTTTAAATTAAAAATTTAAATAGCCACGTATATAGATTTGAGAAAGTGATAATCAACAATTCATTTGATAAGGTATTGCACGAAAACATCTTTCAATGATAAGCGATAGTTAGTTCAAAACTAAACATGAATTATTGTTTGGATTCCGACATTATCTCACGTCTATCAGCCATGTACAACCAATTGTGCATGTTTACATTTTTTTGTAAACGTACCTGGTGTATGCGAATGTTTTTTGTATGATTTTCGTTTTGAAAATTCGTTCAGGGAAACACGTTTATAAAAGTTATGTTGTCGAAAATCAGGCCATGAAACTTCATCATTTTCGGCAGTAGGTGACATTGTATCAGGTACAATGTGCCCAAGTTTATAAACCCGCAAGCAAACAAAAAGTGTAATGCACAGCAAATTTCTGCTTAGGAAAAAAATAGCGGGAAAGTCCAAACTAGTATATTATCAAATATTATTTTGCCTGGTACTCCTTTTCTGGAAATTAATTGTTTTATTATATTGTATTATATTTTATTTTAATAATGTTATCATTATTTAGCTTTGATTAATAAGGCTATTTTTATTCATAGTTTTGATAACTTTTTAAGGCCGAAATAGTTAGTTTTACTAATACCTGCATTTTAGTTTTACCTGTCAACAAGAATGTGTATTATTTCTAAGAAGAAACTAATTTTGAAATGTTTCTGTTCCGTGCAATTGTTCTCAATTATTTTCTTGATGGATAAAATGAGACCTAAAACATTTCCTTGAACTACCTGCTTTAATGTTGGAATGTTAAGGTAGTCGACATGAACTCAACCATTGTCAAACACGTTAAGCAGAAACGGAATGTTACTGTAAACTACAGCAATTAATTCCAAGAAGGTTCGGCACGTGGTTTACCTAACCATCTATCAATAAACTAAGAACTATCACAACACCTCCTTTAAAAAAAATGCACGGATTCGTTTGTACTTACCGCTAAAATGCATGCCAGACCTGGGCGACCAAATTCAACAACTCCAGCCGTCCAAACGCGCGGCGTAGCCCGGAGCGATTTCCAACACCGTAAACCTCGTGCCTCTAGCCCTCCGTATGCCCTGGAGCGATTTGGCCTGGATTCCGACCGCTTTATCCGATCACCGTGCCACTGAAGTTATAGACTGCCGTTCCCCAGTGCTTCACTCGTCAATTTAAACCTTATTAGGTGTTGTTAATTACATTCGTAAGGGCGCTGGTAAACAATAGTCAACAATGAGGCGCGTGTTTGGTTACAAAGTAGTCCCCACGCACGCAACAGGCCAATTGAATCGGCGTACGCCTGCGCGAATCTACACAAGGAGACGAGGCCTGGGCTGTCTACCGGATTCACGGGGTAATATTGAAAACAAAAAACAGACGATCTGATACCCTTTGTAATTATTCCCAGAGACAAGGGTTAGCACTGGATGACCAGTCACTTCGAATCGGGTTTAGTTAAGTGTTTATGTTAAGTGGGCGTGGTTAAGTAAATGATGGAATGTTTGCGGTGTTGTAACTGGTCAGTTGAGGGTGTGACGCATGACTTTGAAACACGTAGCTCCACTTTTCAAAACGAAACTAAAGTAAGCCACACTACACAAGATGCATGCGCAACAAATATGTTTAACCAACAATGATGACTTCCAAGATTGTACCAAAAGGGACTAATAAAAGTGTTACCCAATGCAGTAAAAACAATTAGCGATACTTTCACTGTCTGTAGTTCCATTTTACTTTTTTATATGGAAGCTTAGAGATGCCACCGACGGTTCTCCATCAGTGATAGGTTCATGAAAATGCTTACATCATTAAGCGCGCAACAATCTGATTGGTCAGTCAATCAAAGTCAGAATAACTTATTAAAGCCTTCTGATTGGTCCACCAAATCAGTCCTCGCAGTTTCACTTCCTTTGATAAATTTGAACTTGGATGCAATTAGTACCAAGCGTGGTGTAAATTACAGACGGTAAACAAACAAGAGATACGTGTTCGTTCGCTTTTTTTCCCCCGGTTTTTTTTTCCCCCAACCCAAACACGTAACTCTTTTTTAATGACTAAATAAAATCCGGTGCAAGTGTCTCTTGCTTTTGTGTTCCTTTGTTCAGTTTAAACAATTAGCCATTGATTTATGTAAGAATAACAAATCCAATCTTAACTAATTAGCTCCGGCATTACAAACAACAGAGCTAGCACTTTATGCAGACAAAAGTGTTTTTCAATTTACGTTCAAATCAATCTGTCTGTTTTTTAATTAAGTGTAATGTTTTATCTTATAATAGTTTTTTTTTTTTTTTTTTTAAGAAGACCGCCTTTGTTTGTCAGTTTAATGATTTAGAGACAATTCAATTTTGAATAAATAATAATTACCGGGATTAAAGGTAAATGATTGTGATGAGTGGACGTGATTGAAAGTTCCCATGTTGCTTTTGTCAACATGAAAACTATAAGGGACATTTTTCCTAAACTTTGTGTTTTAAAGAACAATCAGATCGTTAACGTTATGTTTAAAACTCTGAATTGTATGAAAAGTGAGATTATAGTGGGTTGACGGGGTGCTTAACAAAAATTATGTGAACAAAATCTATTTTGGGAGAGATTTTGGTTCTAAGATAAACCGGGGTTGAGATCTATAGAGTTTCGACGTTTCGAGCAGTGAGCTTCTGCTGTCTTCAGGAGAATTGTTTTTTTCCACAATGTTGTTACCAGCAAACTCAATCATTTTTTTTATCATTTTCAAACGCATAGTTATATTAAAAAACGAAGGTTTTCCCCAAGTTTTTTTCACCCATCGATTTCCATCATTCAGTCAAAATAGTTTCCCTACCACCCTCAGTTTAGTTGCAATAATTTAAGAAAGGAAAAAATCTAACTCCCACAAAGCGACAATCTGCAACTAAATACTGCTGCTGCTTCTTTAGAAAAGAAAAGGCCCAGGGGATCAATTTTCAGTTTTACAGATCCGTTGAATTTACTTCCTGTCTCAAGAAAAAAAAAGAAAACGAAAAAAAAAAAAAAAAAAAAATGACGGGGTTTAATTCGCAAACGCCTGCACAATCGTAGGTTTATTGTAATTTTGTTCCCCCAGGGTACCCATGCCCATGCCATGCACTTTTAAGAACTCAAAACATTTTTTTTTAAAGAACCACTGCAGCGCCAAGCAAACGTTACGCCATGCTCAAAAATTGCCCAACACCGGTGGCGTTCAAGAGTTCAAAGAGATTCGGTTTTTAATGAATGATCATCAGCGGACCCCATATACCAAACAAGAAGAGGTTGAACAGGAAACGTCGGGCGTGAGAACGTTAAACAAGCCCCACAATCTTTCCGTAATAAGGCGGTATGTTTCAAATGTTATGTAGCACGAGGGAAGGGGGGTTGGGGGTGGACGAGTGCGTCCGGGCAAACCTCTCCACACGGCGTCCGTCAAGTTAGCTGTGCAAACACTGCGCATGCGTTTACGGTTTCCTGGCGGGCGACTGGTGAAAATTAATATTGCGTTGCGCATATTAGTTACGATTTGTCTAAAAGGAGATTCGAAAGTGTGGGATTGGTAATCTTGTTGTAGTTACCGTGACCCATGTATGAACAAAAAAATCTTTCCAAACTCTTTTAACAGCTTTTGTTGAAGCAACAATAAACTTCTCTATGGTCGAGTCGAGGGGTGTTTTGGAATATTGTATCCAACACTATATCCTTACAACTTTGTGCTGAATTGTAGGTCTGCTGGTAAATTTCATTGCAACGCCACTGAGTCGTAAATCTTTTATAACCACTGATGATTCAACCAAAGGGTAAAACAGACAAGCAATGCAAAAAGAAATTACAACAAAAACTGAATTAACGAAACCACTTTTAATTTGGTAGAGTCCTGACCGAGCGCACGACCGTGAAGCTTGTTCATTTATGAAGACATTCAGAGTATACCAATCGAAACGTTGGATTTAAAAAAGATACCGTATAAGATCAGGTTGGCTCGGTGTTTTATTCCCTGTGTCTTTCACCTCTGCGGACCCTGGTTCGAATCCCAGACGTATGGATTGGGTTTTCAGTCCCTACTTGATTGCACGGGTTTTCACAATATTGTTTTTTCTTCCTCCCTTATATCTAAACCTGACCTTTCTTCATCGTCTTCTCTACTCAGATACCTTCAGACCTACGGGTTACAGTGCTAGTCACTTTCGAGGGTTCTTTAGCTTTTCATTACCAGAAAAAAAAGTAAATCGCGCTACCCAACATGGCATTCTTGCTCAACTCTATCTCTATCGTGTTAAGTAATAATAATAACGGGTTCTGAACTCAGCGCTTTGTCACACTCCAGGGGCATTTTTAAAAGCGCTCATTATTTGGTATTCAACAGGATAAGCATAGCTATATTTTGAATTACGAGACCATTTACGTAGCACCATTTACAAGGTGCTGCGGCGCATTCAGCAGCCACTGCCAGAAACACAGGGGCAAACCTCTTCTCGCAACGATAAGTGTCACTGGGTTCTTTTACGTGCATAACACAACACACGGGGCCTGCGGCTTCACGTCCAATCCCATCCCATTAATTAAAACAGTTAAACAGTTATTTTGCAGCAGGCCAAATCAGGTACTACCTTCACACTTGCAGCAAAAAAAAAACCTGACAAATTGTCTGATTGAAATCATTTTAAGCCATCAGCAATCGCTGGATTTGGTTAAGTGTTGGAAATGCTCAGGCGCTCCACTTACAAAATTATTGGATTTGATATTAATTCAATAAAAAATATATATATCATAAATAACAAGCTGCAAAACCAATGATACGTTTATCAACTTTAATTAAAACGCTTCCACAAACAAGCCTGCGAAGTGAAGTCATTACACGGGTAAATTACCTCGCCGCCATCCAATCCCCCCATCGTCCTCCCTCGCCTCGACAAAATACTAATTAAAACTTGCCCCTAAAAACCTCTGTATTATCTCGTGGATGCGGTGCTGAGATTATTTTTAAAGTAATGGTGTTTGTATTCAGCCACGATCGCTGTTGATACAAAAAAGAAGAAGAATGGGGTGGGGGGGGGGGGGGGACTCGCCGTGTAGTTTTACTACAATTATTTCTATATTATTATTAATGATACTGTTATCGGTAGGTACCGACTTGCCATTCACACTCGGTTACCTACACCCAAACACACCGAGCTGGATATAACGAAAGTTTAACAAACAATGCACTGCCAGCCGAGAATGGAGATTCAAAAACGTAGACAAGTGTGTAGTCTTGATGTCTTCAGTAAACCTAATGCTAATTTTCAAATTAGAGTTTCAATCTGCGTTTGGACGGGACGTATGTATATACGGAGGTATGGAAGTGCCACCCATTAACTTGTCCAGATAACGAGATAGTTAATCTCGCCAAGTCGGCTTGTTAATTAATCAATACAGTCGACTAAATGAAACTAAGCGGTCGACTTGCTGTCGTATCGCTCTGACGACTTGCAATTAAAGCGGCAAGTCGACTTCTTTTGAGGCTTCAGTTAGTTGCCTTGGCGAAATGAATGATCACGTCCAGTCGAGTTCTTCGCTTCAGTATTAGTCTTGGCGAAATGAATTATTAAGACAAGTCACTTGCCATGAAGTATGTCGACTTGGTGATCTACACCATCTTCTCAACTGGGTATAAGCGAGATGGCACTTGCGGAGCTCCGTACCACGGAGTTTCATCAGTGCCGTTGGTGCGACAACTGCGGTTTACTGGCTACATCAATCTCTTCTTTAAAGTTATAATACACATCCATGAATGTATTCTGAGAACACAATCACCCCAAAATGTGAACTAGCCTATACGTGATACAAACGAACTGTACTCTTCAAAATACAAACTGGTTCAGGCCTATAATGAATGTCTCTTTAAGCAAACGAACCAGAAGGAAGACCTTTGAGGAAAATGTAGAACCTACAAATATCACCCAAAAGCCTTGTGTACTCACTTTCAGAAGTTTCCACAAGCGGGAGGGGGAATGGGGGAATGGTGCGTCGTGGACACAATTCACACTGTGTGCGGAATAGTGTTACACTCGGCTGTTATCCCCTTCACCAGCTAGTGTTGCATTTTTGCGTGCCCCACACAATGCACAAACTTGATTAATGCAATCCAAACTACAGGAACATAACGCACAATGAAGATGTATCAGTTCTTTGACATGGGAAAATGATAACCAAGCCTGCATGGAGTTTGTAAAGGGAGGCTTTGTGCGCAAATCTTTAGTATTTCCAGTGGGTTTTGTAAAGGTCCCACACGTCTCCGAGATACAGTCGGTGGTTTAATACTTTTGCAGGAACTGGAAATCGTGCTCCACGGAAATGTTGAAATATTGTTTGTTGATCTTTCTGTAAACGACGGATATCGACTAGAAAAATAATGCGTACATAAACACTGAAGATTTAGGGGGGGTGTACGAGAATCTTTCTGTTAGAAAACAATTGACTCTTCTCTTATTTCAAAGTTTAGGGTTTGGGTTACGGATAGGGTAAGGGTTTCAGGGTTTGGGGTTGAGGTTGGGTTAGGGTTAGGGTGTTGTGTTAGGGTTTGATTTACTAACCGTGGCGTGTCGTGGCCGAGCGATCTAGCTCACCGAAACCAAGCCCTGGTGTTGTCAGCAGCAGAGTGTGGGTTCGAATCCCGGTCATGACACTTGTGCCCTTAAAAAGGGCACTTTTGCTTCGCAAGAAGTTGGGAAGGTAAGGCAATCTGCTCTACCAGCCAGGCTCCTAGTGGATGATACCCATGCCTACTTATGGACTGTGAAAGGGGGGGGGGGGGTAACACTGTTTAAGCCCAAGGAGGAGGTATAGCAATGTACCCCTGGTGACAGTTGATTTGGGTCGACAGCCCATATTAGTTTAAGTTAAAGACAAACCTAACGTCAAATTGTAGACTCTTATAATTTTTCTTAAAGCAAAGCCTTTCAGATTCATGACTTTTAACAATGATATCTGCGTGTGAGGAGAAACACTACAGCTGGAGTCAACGCAGAACCTTGCCAAAGAACTCATGCTCTTCTGCAGCTCGCCCCGGACGACTTACAGTCTCTACCTCAAGACAAAGTTAAATAATACTATAGACCTAAACACGGCTTACAAACATGCCGTTAATTAACCTTTTTTTTCCAGCGAGTGGAAGGTGTGTACTTATACATTCACTGCCATGTCTGCCATGCCGTCCGGCCACGTTCTTAGTGCTTCTTTGACAGTTTACTCACGTGCGTGTAGCGGTCACGACGTCACGTGTACCTAGCAAACTTAAATCCACTCGCCAGGCACGTGGCCGCGATAGCCCCGTCGCGTGGCATGGGTCCAGAGTGGTCCTACACAAACTACGGTATGTTGTCTTTGTAAAGAAAATATACATTATAAAAAAGAAAAAGAAGAAGAAAAAGATGGCCAATAAAAAAATGCTATAGACAAGAATTTGGATCATTTTGTCTGAGATAAAAATGACGAACGCTCGTCACTGTTTAGCAACTCTTTTTCTTTTTAGAAACACGCTGACGGGCGGGGTTCAAATTCCGGGGTAAAAAGGAAAACAACGGTTAGTCCAGCCGGCGACCATTTGCTTTGAAGAAAGGCACTTGTTGAACTTGTGCTTTTCCGCATGATTAAAATGCAATCAGAATATACTAATTAGAAATGCTTTCTAAAGAGGGGAGTGTATTTGCACAATATATTGACTTGATCGAGGGGTTAAACATGTATTTAAAAAACAGCTAAAGGAAGCGATGGTTAGAGGTAAAGATGTTGTGGAGAGACCATCACAAATTAGACACTGTCATGTCTGTGTAGGCCTACATTTTTATTCCCTGCAAAAACTGTGGTGTTAAAATTGACACGAGGGTGTTGTCACATAGGGATGTGATACCCCTAAAGAATCAAAATTAACACCATATGGTGTTAGAGTAACACACATGTACAATAGTGCTTCGCAGAAATTAATGTTATTTTAGAGTTGTTTTAACACCGGCCCTTTGGTGTAAATTTTGATTCGTTTGCTATCTATTGTAAGTTGTGGCAATTCCCTGGTGTCAATTTTAAAACCACAGAAATGTCTTACTTTGTAGAAATGGGTTTACCAGCCAAAATGCTTGGTAATCCTGTTGGGAAGTGTGACGTAATTCCACTTAAAGCCACGCCCACTCTATGCGAACTGGCTCCGAAGATTAACAGAAGCCAAATTGAGCATATTTTTTTGGTAATAACTTGGCTTTACGCGTGTTCTTTAAGCACTCTTCTCAAACTTCTACGTTTCTGTCACAGAAAATGCCTTCTGATGATGACATTGGTGATTTGGGGGTAAAATTACACCTAAAGGTGTATGCCAGGGTAGCTCTGGGCCAGAAGTAACGAAAACCTTGGTCGTGCAGCTAGTGCGCGCACTCGTGACGCAGTGACGCACCATCGGGGTGGCGTTTCGTGGCTCAAGCTTCGTGTTTCTGATCAGCAGAGTGTGGGTTCAAGTCCCAGTCTTCACACTTGTGTCTTTAAGTAAAACACTTCACCAAAGTTGCTTCGTCATTTGGATGGGATGTAAAGCCGTTTATAGGTCCTGAGTGTTGTGTAATGCATGTAAACGAACCCAGTTCACTAATCGTAAAAAGAAGGGGTTCCCGGTGTTTATGGCAAAAAAAAAAATTTAAAAAAAAATTTTTTTTTTACAATGTTTAAGCCGCTATTCCATCAAGATCATAGCGCGAATAATATAAATTAACATGGATAGAGGTGAGTCTTAAGAGTTTGACGAAATAGAGATAAACAGACTCTCTAATGACAGAAGGAATATTGCATGGTAGGCTGCATTACGTTTGCGCCAAAGCACCTTGTAAACCGTTACAAGGTGCTACTTGCATGGGTCTAATATTTTTAAACGTATAGTTAATTCTGCGTACGTGTAGAGCAAAAATAACAACGAGCGCCTTGGGACGCTTTTGTGATGTTGAAAGCGCAATATAAGAACTTCGTATTATTATTATAAATTGCTAATGGGACTGGTCTAGGCAGGTTTTTGGCTGACATATTAATTTTCTTGGCAATGTTATTTTCTGCTGAGCCGTTTAGACGAAATTGAAATAATTGAATAATTTTTTTTTTTTACACACTGCCTCACGCGCATGGCGGATGACAAGCTTGCGTGACCCGCCACAAAGCCCGCCCTGTCGGCGGAAATGTAATGCCCCAGTCCCCTATTGTAACGTCATTATCATTGCGTTATTAATTTCCTCCCATTGTAATGCCTATGGAATTGTTTATGTCTGGTAAACAGAGCGAAGCGCTGGCTTTTGTGTCAAACGAGGCCTCTGTGTTTTGTTTTGAGGGAGATGGCTTGTTGTTACGAGTGAAATGAGGATAAATTGTTATGATTGCATCGAAGGTATAGTTATGATTGAAGGCTGGGCATGTTTGTGTGTGGGAATAATCTCGAAACTTCGGTTGTGCGGTGACGGCATTTAATAATCGGAGTCTGTAATGAGTTGTGGTGGGTCTGAGTGTAACGTCTGGACGTTTCGAACAGCGTACTCTTCTGTCTTCTGCTGGGTTTTGTTCTCGTGAAAACTTTCAGAGCAACCATATCAAAACCTGGATTACCAAACCCACTTTTTAGAATTATCACAACTTATTGATATTTTGGGGGTTAAAACGGTTTTAGATTTTCATTTGATACACTCTCAATGAAGAATAAATTCGCGTATGTCAAAGATAAATTTTAAAAACGTCTTTGACATCCATGTGACGTTATAAACAGTCGATGATTGGCTAGTTGTGACGTATAATTGGTGCGAACATTTTCTATAGGTCTCTGAATGTTTTGAATTCTCCATCTTCGATGCAAACCAACGACGTTGTGATGGAAAACTATATAATGTTAAAATCATCGAAGATGGCAAACGTTGACATTCAGAGAGGATTGTGGGATAGGTGACGTCATCTACAATCCACCTATTCCCCCTTGTACACACGTGTTCTCGAAAAGCACCAAAAAAACATCGACCGTAGCAGCCAGGTAAATCGTCAGTGCTGCCGATAAAACCACACCACAATACGCTGCCACTAAAAAAATACATAATTATTTTTAAATTATCAAACTTGCTTTTATTATCATTGTTTGGATAAATATTCTTTATCAACCTTGCCCTTACAATAAGAGTTGTTTTAATTGATAGCTGTGTGTTAATCTCTTCCAGCCACTAATTTAGCCGCATTAATTCGCTTGGTAATACGAATTCGCTTTGGTAATACGGATCGTGCGACGCGCAACGCCCGTACACCCGGATGGCTGCACATCCCAGTCCCCTCCAACGTCAACTTCAGAAAGGTCGGCACCAGGTTGTAGACGAACCCAAACATGATATGAGGAAAATGGCGGCAAGATGGTGCGTTTGGTTAACGCACATTAGGATTTGTCTAACTCAATAGGAGCCGGGTTGGGGGTGGGGGTGGGAATTGCTGCCATGTCCTGCGAGTTTCGCCTGCCAAGAAAGCTGGTGATTGTTTTTTAGATGAGGCGTACACGTGGTGCTGCTGGAGACGCAAGGCGCCTTTCGCAATCAGGACCCAATTTCATGGCTCTGCTTTACCGTAAGCAAATAATCGGCGCTAACGGAAGCAGGGAATTCCGCGCTTACGGGTTAGCAGAGAATGTTTAAAAGTGCGCGTGCGTACTCCACGTTACTAGACCATTATATGCTTACACAGCTAGCGCAGAAATTCGGCGATTGCACAGTAAAGCGGAGAATGGTGATCGCAAGCGCAGAATTGGCGGTAAGCAGAACCATGGAGTTGGGCTCAGGTGTTTACAAACACGTAAACCGGATACCAACAATTTGTTTGTGTCACACTACAATAACCCAAAATAGTGTGACCCTAAAAACTACGAAGGAGGGAGGATTTTCTTTTAAAACATGCGCACAAGATTATCGGTCAGGGGATCAAACTACTTTTTATTCCAACCTCGTTATGGTCTCAAAAACCAGTCTTTTTTTTTTTTTTTTTAGGCCCAAATTCTTTTCAAGATTATTATGAAGACCCAAAGCTATTTATTTACGGAGCTTTGGAAGTGTCATCCAACTTGTTGAGATCCTGAGATAATTTACCGCAGGATGATGACATCATAAACGAAGATGACGACATCCCGAGATGATTATCACGGGATGACTACGTTTTGAAAGTAGGATGTTGTCTTCCCTAGATAGCCTAATTTATCTTCGGGCTGTCGACATTTTCAGGATGTTACCATCCCGAGATATTTTTGTTATCACTAAGTCGACATCTTACTGTGATGATGTTGACATCCTATTATATATTACTTCAGGATGTCGTCACATCCCGTGTTAAACTTACTTCAGGATATCGGCTTCCTCAACGATAATGATGTCACCACCCTGAGGTAAATTGTCTCATGATCTCAACATGCCGGAAGGCACTTTCGGAACTCCGTAGATTGCACTGCCATTATTATTAGTCAAGTCTAGGTCCTGTTATTAACACAGTGGTGTTTGAGGTTCTTACTCTAATTGGATACAAAGCAATCAGACTATTTTTTTCCCTTCTATATCTAGCCCTTGTTTGACTACATATGATTTTATGGGGAAATTTAACAAGATGGCCCCTACCACAGGCACTTTTTTTAGATAACTCACTTTCAATTTGTGTTCCTTCTAAAAAATAAAGACCACACAGAAAGATCGAACCTATTTACAGAATATAATTATTGCTAGTCCAAAATGAAATTGATAATTTGCAGAAAATTATTTCGTTTAATTACAGATTATCCACACCTTTTGTGGGGGGCAAAATACCTTTTGTAATTAGTGTACGCGCGAACGGGATTTAATGCATTGGCACTTGAGATGTGGCGAGCGATACTAGTGCAGCGATATGCGGATGGTGTAACCGTCTCATGCGATATTCTCGGCGTACTTTGCGCGCGGGAAATTAGCCCGCCACGATACAATAAGGAATCGTCTGTCAGTCAAGTGGCGCTCACACAACAAACCGCAGGCGTTTCCCGCCCTACGCATTCGCATGGTGCACAGTGGGAGAAACAACCTGGCTTTTGTGTGCGTGTCCTTATTCATAAGTCTGCTTCGATCGTCCGCGCCGCCTTCCCATTCTCCCGCGCGAATTGTTGCTAGGCTAGAACATGTGACCACACGTGGCCCCGTACAATGGACAAGTAGACAATATGATGGGCTGTGCATGATGGCACATAATGAAAAAACACACACATCCCGTCAAGTAGTGAAGAGCGTTTTTTTTTTTTTGTCTTATTAATAATATAACAGGGAACTGTCTGTGTAGGTTGGTTCTCACACGGACTGAAGGGCCCAGGCACTGATGGGGCCCCCATCTCACTTCATTGCCATAGCCAACCTATATTAATATTACTCATTGATTTTCACCGTGTTGCCTGCCCGTATCTCATGGGAGCTTTTCGACTCATGGCCCCCATCATGGATACCCGTGAGAACTCGGTAGAAATCGATGAAACACGGAGGCCAGACAGTATGTGGAATGGGGGTGGGGCTGCGAGGATGGGGGGGGGGGGCTGTAAGATCCGGGAGCATTGACCAAACGTTACATGATGTATCCACTCGGATAGTTTCCAACGTTTTAACTTTTTTGTCTTGCCTCGCTCTCGGTGAGTGTTGCTACGAGGGAGTGAAGAAAAGCAACAAACTACACTCTTGAAAGTTTCCTGGATCCCTTGTCCCCCGGGGGGGGGGCGGCTGGCCCATTTCTGGGTCAGGCTGACCCCCAAAATGGTTACAAATTGTGTTTTGAGCTCGGATTCTGTTTCAGTTTTGACTCTTTTCGGTGTCATTTCCCCCACCTGGAATCTTGGTCACACATACCCGGAAATGGGTCTGGACTTCCTTGTGTATTTGAATAATAACGCCTCTCTGCATGTTTAATATAAGCTGATAAAATACAAATATCTTTCAGTTCTGTTGAGAATTGAAGTATTACCCATAAGACAAATGAGATAAATATTCTCTTAGTGCTTGTTCCAATAGAAACAGCTCAAATAATGTAAAACTGTGTAGATAATATTTTTCTCATTTTGATTCCAGGTCAATTCCGACCCGGGAGTTTTTCGAGGGTGTATATCACTATTCCGAGTTGGAAGGTTCTGGCAGTGTTTAATCAGACATTGAGTTGTGTAATTTAAGACAATACATGAACATCTCAGTACGGTCAGTTCAACCGATGAGAGATTTGCGTCAAGGTGGAGGGGGGGGTGTAGAACCCGCCCTTTTGATGAACACGATAATATGGGACACTAAGACGAAGTCACGGAATTACGTCGTGCCGTTGGCTCGGTTGGTCTTAGTTTCAAAATGGCAGACTTTACAAACTAGCTATAAGTATCTGCAGAATATAATATTTTCAAAAAACTAATTGGTATTATATATTTCTTGTAATGAAACCAAATATGGCTCGTGAACTTAACCACATTAGATCGCAAGGCTGAGGAAACATGTTAACATGGGTGCTTGCAATGTGAACCATAAACACTGGGGTTAACCGGTCCCCTACTCTTCCATGATAAATGTTCTGGGTTCTTTTACGTGCACTACCAATCCCAGTACATGGGACCTACGGCTTAATGTCCCATCCGAAGGACAAAGCAATTATGGTAAAGTATTTTGCTCATAGACACAATTGCCACGACCGGGATTGGAACCCACAATCTAATAAACCAGAAACACCATAGCTTGAGTCTGGTGCTCTTATATTGAAACTGCCCGGCCACGAGACGCCAGAAATTTGCAAGACCAATACTTCTGATAGAATGTTTCACCAATGTAAAGGTGCACTTTGCATGACACTTGTTTGATGACATCGGGTGCCAGGCTGTCATCCAGTTTGTATGAATTTGCCTCATCACTGTGGTCATTTTCGAAATCACGGCTTGGTCTTGAGCTCCAGCTTAGGCTCTGCCCGCCTGATTGAATCCCAATAAAGGAAACCGCATCTTTTCTAAATAACTGACGGGACGTAAGCCCAAGCTCAAGCTCATGCCGCAGGTTCGAAAAGGGCCTGTATTTAAAAACTTACTTATTTAAAAACTTGCTTACCAAAACAGCCCCATACTCTATTTATTACATTTATCATGCATGCTTACTGCTACTTAATGTTATTTTTGCTTTACTCCATAGTTACATGTACTTGTCTTTATTTTTCATCGAATTATGGAAATAAATGTGAATCTGGGTTGAATTAAATTGAATATTTTACAACGTAGGACACGATAATCCACGGTGCAATGTGTTTTCCATGTTATCGTCTGCATTGTTTCTGCTGGTCACATCTTAGCTGTGGTCAATCGGGGGGGATTTGTGTACTGGGCCCAATTTCATAGAGCTGCTTAAGCACAAAATAACGCTAAACAATTTCCTGCTAAGCAGAAATGAGCAGGATACCAGTCACAAATTGTACACGTGACATGGTAGTTTGGCTGGTAACCTTATTCTGGTAAGCAAAATTTTATTGTGCTTAGCAGATTGTTGTGCTTAAGCAGCTCTATGAAATTGGGCTCTGGTCAGAAGTGTCTCATCCACCATTTTCCTTATTCCACCGAGTCGGTCCAAGTCTGTCACAGGTGATATAGTATCATGCAGTTCTACAGAGCGCTTATATCACATCGCACCGTACCTGAGGGCGTCTCAAAGCGCTTATTGTTTTTCTATACAAGGTGTCCTGAGCTATTAGTTTGAAATACAAATGTACAAGACCCATTTATTTACACAGCACCATACAAGGTGTTGCGGCGCAGTCTGCAGCAAGGGCGTTGATGGATGGGGGACGGGGGGGGGGGACACATGTCCCCCTCACTTTTTAGACTGGAGGGGACAGTATATCAGATGTCCCCCCCCCCCACTTTTTGATTGACTGTTCATTAGAAATATGCAACAAAATATAAAAATATACACCATTTTCTTGATTTAGTATTTCATTACAATTTTCGTTCAAATAAAATAATAGCGAACAAAAAATGGTGAAATGTTTTTTTCATTTTTATCTTTTTTCTGATGGACCACGCGCAGAATGGTATTTTGGGCCTATTATGTTAGATGTATTTTTTTTTCAAGACTTGCTCGCCCGTCCCCCCTACTTTTCAGTAGCGATCGACGCCCTTGGTCTGCAGCAATTCAAACCGGGAAAAACACCGGGGCGAACCCCAGTACTGAGGTGCAATCTGCAGCCAACCATACCAGGAGAAAACACCGGGCGAACGCCTCCTCTTAACGATAAGTGTACTGGGTTCTTTTACGAGTACACACGGGACCTACGGCTTTACGCCCCATTCTGAAGAACGAAGCAAAACTATATTTAGTGTTTTGCTTAATAAAAATTGCTGCTGGAATGATAACGACCAAGACCCATTACGCAAAAATAAACTAAAGATCCTGCAGCCAATTTCACGAAACGCTAGGATTAATCCTATCTCGAGTTAGGACGAGTAACTAGTCCTAACTTAGGATTAATCTTAAGGTTTACATGTTACAGTGCAAGGCTGGGACTCGTCCTAAGTCCTAAGATTAATCCTAAGTTAGGAAGACTGCATTTTGACAATATTCAAGAGGTGTATCTACGTCATGAAAAGTTGGTCTGGTTACCGACCCGTTTTCTCGTACCGCGCGGAAATTTGTTTCGATCAGTGAAGCTTCCTCCAGAAAAGGTGTCTCCGTTCAGGGTCGCAGAAACCCGCCACAGCTTTCAGTTGAAGTGAATTGCCGAAGACTGGAAATGAACCACGCAAGAAACAAAACAAATGTGTCTGTGACAGGTACACTTTTTTTTTAAATGGGGAAATTTTATTCTCTGAGTATTTCAAAACATATTCCACTTAAGTATTCGTAACAACTAAAACTACAAAAGATGAATTGTATCTCCAAAAATAAGTTACAAAAAATGCGTCAGTTGAAATAATTATCTACACTTAGACATCCTGATTTACTTTATTCTGAAAGATTTTTTTTTTACCTTTATAATGGAACCAGAAATTTACATAAAAATTCTCATTATAATACAGTCGTAAATTCGTGATAAAATACACACAGATTGTAAAACAATGTTCAGTTTTCATAATCGGTATATTGTTCAAAGTAAATTTTATTAAGTAGTAGGCCTAAGTTGTTAATTGCTCTGACATTTGCATAGGACTTCAATAATTGCAATACTTTATGTTAAGAAATTTGTGTTTTGATCCGTTGTGGTAATGGTAAAGTTATCTATGGAAATACCAAAATAAACATAAAATACTACAAAATACTATCAGTTTATTTATCAAATTTTCTTCTATATATACATTCAGGTCCTATCGTAGAGTAATTTTATATAATAAAAAGCAATAACATTTCAATGGACGGAGTAAAATGTATTAGATTAAAAGATGACTTTGATTGGAAGAATACTTGATCTGGTGACAATATGAAAAAGGAAATTAAACATCTCTTATTTAAATTTAAAAAAAGTAACCGATGACGGAAAATGATTGGATGGAATCGAAGTAATAAAAGCCAATTCAGAATACTGATCGAAATAGATTCAAGCTAAAATTTGACAAAATACACATATAAATATATTGGACGGTTTGAAATTCTAGTTGCTTTGCATGTTTATATAAATATCAGCTTGTGACCTAAAACTTTTATGATTATGAACCTATCGAAAAATTTAAACCTCTCATATGTCTTGATCCTGACAAAACAACTTTTTTGTAGTTGATAAATTTATTCCGGGCAGTAAAAAATTGTTTTTGTGTTTAGCTACAATTTGTTCCTTAAAAGCAGCTGTAATTAATTGAGCGCAGATCAATAACAGTCCCACTTGCACATAACGTCACATACTCAGACAGCGCCCTCACCGATGTCAAAGGGAGACCTATCATTGGCTGGTCGTTGTTTGGGCGCGTAGACACGTGTACGTTTCTATTGTTTGACTTTAGCTTTGGTGGCCTGTGCGACAGGAGTGTAAAATGTATATTGCAAAAAATAACTACTAATCGGAAAACGTAATTGCAATAATCAGAACGTCCTGAGATACTTAAAAAAAATAGTCAAACATCTCACAACAGGTGCTCTAATAAAACAATACCAATGAAAATGTAGAGATAAAGTGAGAAAAAAAACTGAGAAAACCCTAACTTAAGCAATAACAGAAATATACATAGAAACTGATTGACAGTGTACTAATTTAAATTAAAAAAACTTCTCACACAGAGGGGAAATTCCTAGGCCTTTTCGGCTTTGGGATATTTCTCCATTCTCGGGCTTGGAATATCTGCGTTCAACACAGGTCTCCAAAATCAAACCGAGAGACACATTTTCCGTAGTCTCTTCAAACAGTCGAATAAGAGTTTGACAAGTGAAGCGGTAATCTCGATTTTTTTGTCTTGTGTTGATTCAGTAACACAAATCCAAGTAAAAATAAAAATCACTAAATAAGTAGATTTTTTGCTATAAGTTTGCCAACAGGTTCAAAGGATCGGGGAGAGGCAGGGGTGCGTCTGATTAACTCGGAGCTGAATCCGAACACCCACCTCCTTGCAAACCCCGCTCATTTCCAACGCTTTTAAAAAGAAACTATCATATCATTCATTAAATCTACATAAATACTACATTCTCCGTAAACAACTTCTGTGTACAAAAATACTACATTAAATTAACAACAACAATATTCACAAACGAGATATTTTAAAACGACAATCGTCGTTTCTTTTCTAAACCAAAGTTTTCTTCGGGATTTCCTTATCTAGTTAAAAACACTATGGTAAAAAACATTTTATTTAAATTTTACGTGACTTCTTCTTTATGTTTGCATTTTCTGCTTTTGTTCTTGACAACATCTGCTTACAAACACTTACAAATAAAACTATATTTCTATAAATTTGATCGAAAACTTGTTACTTTCTCACGATCTCTTGTTCTATTTAAATTATTACATCTATCGTTGATCTTGAAGACTGTTTTTTTTTTTTTTTTCTTCTTCTTCTGTTTTATTATTTCTTGTTCTGCTGGATGTTCTGACGATCTTTTCGTTTCTTTGCAATTTCCTCCTCAACTTGGGCGATCTTCTTGATCAGGTTCTCCGTCTTCAATCCCAGTGAGCTGAGCTGACCCTTCAAGACGGCAACGCCCTCACCGACGCTGTCATCCGGTTGGGCCAGCCCCTCTTGGATGGTTTGCGTCTCCTCTAGAGCCTGGCCGAGCTGAGCGTTGAGGTTGTCCAGCTGGCCCTCCCGGGCTCTGATCTGGGCGGTCAGGAAGTCAACCTGACCGGACAGTATCGGCTTCGGGGCACGAGGGGCAGGATCCCTGTGAAATTATGAAAATACCAGAACTTTTACAATTTGTCCCAGACCAATCAGAGAAGTCTTTAAAATTAATGCGAAGGGAAGGGTTCAACTTTGGGTTTTATTTCTTAGCAAGCATTTGTGATAATAATATGAACATAGGATACACAATTATAAATAACAACAATAAGAGAAGTCTTTAGTATTATTGGTTACAGAAATTAGAAAGGGAAGGTTCAACTTTGGATTTTCTTAACAAGCATTTGTGATAATATTAACATATGATACACATTTACATACAGCAAACAATAACAATAACAATCAATCAATCAATCAATCTTGCACCATATCCCGCAGGACGTTGGCTCCACGATAATAAATAACAATAATAAAAAGGAAATCTATAGTAGTAAACTTGTGGGTACAACCATATGTAAAAACACTTTAGAAAATGAGAATCAATAATGAAAAAGTAACAGTGATAAAGAACAATTACAATAAAAATCACACAATGATAACAACAGAAAACAACAACAGACAATGAAATCAATAATTTAGTGAGCAGAAATTACTTTTAAAAACAAACAAAGGCTACACAATGAAATAAATTGGTTCCTTTTAAGAATAGAATATCAGTGTCTTTGACAGCACTGTTGAACAGGGAACCAAACAAAAACAGCATGATTCAATATCTGTCTAGCTGAGCTGCTTAGCATCTTGATAAGCACCTAAGCGATGCTGCTAAGCAGCTAAACATCTTGCTAAGCAGCTAAGCATCTTGTTCAGCAGCTAAGCATCTTGCTATGCACCTAAGCAGCTTAACCCTTTCAATACCATTGTCGAGTTTACTCGACCGTGCGCCGTGTGTGCTTCCGTACCAATGTCGAGTTTACTCGACAAAAAAAGTCGCGGCCTTTGAGACCCTGTATTTATTTTGTTTGGCGCCCTCTGTTGTTGACCCTTATATAGACGGGTAGCTTGTTTATTGAGCTTTCCAATGGTGTGTATTGTATAGGGGGTCGCCATTACGATTTTCCGAGAAAAACTACGTTGTGTGCTGCAGTACTTCCAGATTTCACGCTTCCGTTTTCCCGACAAAAAATCACCATCATGGCTGTTCGTGACTCGTAGGTTTTGGTTGAAATATTTGTCGTTAGTGACTCAGAATTGGACTTGAAAATATGTGAAGAAGAACCTAGTGTAGATTCGGATGAAACTCGTGATGTTTCGTCGCAAGGTACGTTCAATGATGGCAGTGATCCTGACGATATACCGGTAGCTGGACCGAGCACTGCAACTCTTCAACGCCGTGGGCGTGGGCATGGGCATGGGCTCGGCAGGCCTCGACAAATTCTTGCCGATCGAGGTGGCAAAGGACATGAAGATAATATATACAAATTTGACATCATATGAAAGATCATTTCATTAGCTACAAATTGTATGCACAAAGTTTTTCCACAAAAATATGTCTTCACACAGAAAATCAAGATTGAAAAAAGTGAACACTGCACTTTGCTTTTTGTGTGAAAAAATGCGGTACACAGCAGTGTGACCCCTATAAACAATGCGGTATTGAAAGGGTTAACATCTTGCTGCGCAGCTAAGCATATTGCTAAGCATCTTGCTACACAGCTAAGCATCTTGCTTAGCATCTGTCAACACTGCTTAGAATTACAGTTTCTGCGAAGCCCAGTCAAATCAAACTTACGTTGGTTTCTCTTCAGCGGTCGTCATTCCTCTCAGCTCTCTCAAGCGAGAAGCGACAAAGTCTTTGGTGGTGATAGCGCCCCCACGACTCTGCAGAAAGTCCCGCAAGCGAGAGTTGTCGTGTTTATCCTGGGCGTTCTCCAGACGCTCTTTGATGGTCTGAAACAAAAGACACATAAACAAAAACAATAACAAGCAAGAATTGTAAACAGAGCATACGCTTCTTCCCAGGTTTTCTTTTCCACTTCAAGTGGAGCTCTCACCTCTTCGTTGAAGTCCTGCTCAACTGGTACCTTGACCTTCACGTTGACCAGCTCGCCGACCACGCCCGTCTTGTCCACGTCTGTCTTGCTGTACCTGAAGGCATGCTCCAGCGCAGTCTTGCCACTAGAGGGCGTGCTGCCAATCAGAGCGACGGAGAGGGGTGAGGAACGAGACCGAGCGAAGAACATGTCCTGGCAGATGACCTTCATTGCCTGTGGATCAAAGTAGACAATTCAAATCAAACTAAAAAAAAACTATTTCAAAAGTCACTAAAATAATATACTTCAGTAAACTGGCTTAATTAAATATTGTAATTTGCAATGAGTTGTGACAAGCATTCTTATTTTGCTACGGAGCCGAGAGGTTCTCTGATCAATCACGCAAGGAATTTGATCAAACTCCTGCACACGGTGTTTATGCATAACACACAGTTGTGTGCTCAAAAGATGATTGATGTGCACGAAAAGATGGCCATTTTTACACTGTGTGACGTCAAGTTGGACCTTTACCTTATAGAATACTCTTAAGAAGAGAGGGTCGGCGTCGTCTTTCAGCTCCCCAGTCTTGATATGAGCCAAGCAGTGCATGATGAGCATGACGAACTCTCCGACGGACTCCAACCTCTCCTGACGAATGAACAAGATGTTCATCGCCCGCTGGTAGAAGAACGAGCGCCGGTACATGTTGCGGTGGTAGTCGTTCTGGGGCAGGCTGGAGGCCAGCAGGAGGGTGACGTTGGGCGTGTCGATGGTCTCCCTGAGGAGGCGGACGATGAAGACACCGAAGCGGTAGATGACGAACTGGCTCGGGGTGATGCTGTTGATGTCTAGGGGGACGATGTCGTGCGCTAGGAGCCACTGGGCGTCCTTGACGTCGATGAAGGCGTCGGACACGGCTCCTGCGGATTCACAATAAACGAAAGTCAAACTACCTCAACATTGAGCTTCAAAGCAGAAAACTACCAAAAATCTTCTACTGGGAACACTAGGTGGCAGCAGACTGAAATCCCTGCATGACACACTCGGAATCTGCAGACACGCTTACAATATCACACCGTTTCAAACAGTACATTTCATAATAGCGCGTAATATATATTTTGGGGGTAAATATAATCCCTTTCAAATGGTCTAAACCATCACAGACAAGAGCAATAGTTAAGGAAACAACCCAGGGTAATTTGACATTTTTCCGTGCTATTTGGCTAGCTCTTAACAGGAAACTTAGAATGTTTGCGATTCCTGTCTATTTTTTGGGCCCAGACTCATGTGACATGGCAACTGTCTCTTTAGTCCGAGGACTTCAAATTTAAGCGGCAACTTGTGATTCAGCAAGTGATTGTCTGAACACAATTAGATAAATGGCTTAGGTCGTGTCCCAATTGGAGGCTACGGCTACCTGTAAAGTGCCATGTCAACAAGCCTTGGAGTATAGAACGCCCTTAGCAACAGTCGTAGCCATAGCTGTAGCCATCAATTCAGATACAGCCTTATTCAGACACATCCAAAGATCTTAAAAACCTCACCTTTGACCCCTGGTCGCTTCAGCGCGTCTGTACTATTCACGATCTCCTCAATCTCTTGGAGGTCCTTGTAAAGCGGTGAAGCGAGGAGGGCGTTGAAGATGGACTCGTCCATTCCTGAAGGCAGCTTGGATCTATCCTCTGCCTCCTGCTCGCGTTGGGCCCAGTCACTGGGAGCGTCCGGCGCCGTGGTCGAGTTGATTGTCTGGTTCAGCTCTGATGCACCTGTTACCGAGAAAAAAATTCGAGAAAGATTGGTTTATGCAACTTCTCGTGAGTGACACGTCTTATTTTAAAATCATCCTCGTCATTGTAAAACAAAATGTACAAACAATCCATTATTCAGCATCATGAATATGTAAATATCCATTTTAAATTTAATGAATATGTAAATATCCACCATTTGTTTGTCTCATTAGTATGTAAATATCCACCACTTTTTATCACATAAATATGTAAATATCCACTCTTTTTTTAATCTCATGAATATGTAAATATCCTCCATCTGTTATCTCATGAATATGTCAATATCCTCCATCTTTTATCTCATGAATATGGAAACATCCTCACCCTGCCTCTGGACGTTATTAAGATGGTCTTGAGTTCTGCGATCGTCCACCTCAGCTTGGGTGTTGATATCGGCCTTGATCCTCTCCTTCTCCAGGTCCTCTTTCTTCTTGCGTCTTGCCTCCAGACGAGCCCTCGTCTTCTCCTTGTTCCTCTGCTGCTCCAGGAGTTGAGCATCCTCAAACCGTTTCATGTTCTCGTCGTGCTCGGCCAGAAGTTTCTACGAGGGAGGGAACAAACTTTAAAAGTCACTCAAGAGTTGAACAATCAGAGTTCAAATGAAACTCTCTGCTACATTTCTGAAAAACGAAAATTGCAGAAATTTTGTTCTAGAAAAGTTTACTTCAACAAACAATCCCAATCAGCCATAAATGGGCATGTCAGTTCAGTCAATGGACTCTTGTTAAGTTCAGTCCTCTTGTGTAGAAATGCTCCCGTAGTTTGGCACAGTGTCGCAAATCATCAAAACATTCCGAAGGTCCACTGAATTGCGGGAGCACCTAGGATGTGCCCTTCAACTGCCTCCAGCCAACGGGCTAGCTCGGTGGTCTAGTGGTGAGACATCTGCTCTAGCAATGCAGAGGTCGTGGCTTCAAACCCCACCCGAGTCATTTGCCTGTGGATTTTTATCACAGAACTCGGGAAAGCACCGAGTATACAGTGCTTAATGTACATCGGTGTAAGGGTAAAAAACACAATTTGATTCTCACCTCCTGAGCGTCTTTGCTTCCTTCAAGCTGCTTCATCTCTTGCTGAAGACGTCTCTCTTTCTCCTGTTTCTGCTCCTCGATCGTCTTCAACCGTTGCTCGTCTCGTTCTTGCTGTCTTTGCTCGTCTCGGACGCGATCAATCTCCAGCTCCGATTCTAAAGAACTGATTTGAAATTTGTGTAAAAAGGAGAACAAAATAAGTATCCGTTCCATATGAGGTTTTGGAGTAAAAGCAGTCTGAAATTTGTTGACAGTTCAGAGAGTTAGAGAGGAATAAAATTTAAGCGTTTATCGTTTATTTACTTTTAAGTGTTTATGTGGTGTGTTGTGTCCGAGTGCTCTAGTCCGTCGGACTCAATGATCTAATGGCTGAATCATAGGAGTGTGGACTCGATTTCAGGTAACCATAATTGCTTCTCTTAACCCAGCTGTATAAATGGGAACCTGAGAGGGCCGAGACAGAATTGTGTTTGGTAAATCCCGCAGCACTAATTTAAGCAGCTTGGGGGATGTACGCTCCCCGTGAAGTTGAGAGGAAGTTTTGAGGAATGGCGGTGTTTTAAAGCTCCTTACTCAAGTTCTTGTTTCATCTTGCGTCTCCTCTCGTCATCTCGTTTCTGTTTCTCCGCTTTGATGCGCTCAATCTCGGATGTCATCTGACTCATCTTGCTCTCTCTGAACTTCTGGGCGTCCAGGGCTGCTTTGTCGGCGGCCTCGGTGTATTGATGAACGAGTGCCTGCTCAAGACGGGAAAAGTCAAAGGAAAGAAAAACTCAATCAATCTGGTGTTTGTAAGTGATCAGGCCATTAGCCCCTCACCATCCCCGAACCCATCAAAATCCAACTGCACGGTCGGTTTGATTCTGTTGGACTGAGGACTTTAATAGTAAAGTGATTATGCTTTACATGGGATCAGGCATACCACCATAATCAGAGTCCAACAGTTTGGGTGTTGAGTTACTGAATAGTGTTGGACTGAGGACTGCACTAGTAAACTGATCACGGGCAAGTTCGGATGGGCAACTAGAGTGACTAGACTAACCAGAAACCATAGGGCACAGGGAGATTAATGACTAGATCGACCATGCACTGGAGCATGGTCGATCTAGTCAATTCGAGAGCTACGTCACACACTGTCACACTGTTTCTGGTTAGTCTAGTCACTCTAGTCGCCCACCCGAACTTGCCCCATGCTGAATGAGGGCCCCAGTGATCTCAGGATCAGTCCCTACCTCCTCAGGGGATAGGTCTCTCATGGCCTCAGCGAGTTCCTTGAGCTGACGCTCCCTCATGGCCAGTCTGGCGTGGGCTTGTTTGACCTCGATGCCAGGCAGGCAGTCCTTGCTGGCCTGCTCCATCCTCTGGTCTTTGATCTTGTCAAATTCGGCCAGTTGTTTCTAAAATAAAGTAAGGAAGCAAGAGAGCAAAATACTAATTTCAGTATAGAAAGAAATTTTCTTTTTAATAATAAAATGGCGCGGCAAGATCGATAACCCCTGGGAACGAGGTTGAAGTTTTCAACCTCCTTGTCCACATCTCTTTAAATCAAGATTGTTAACTAAACCTAGCCTGAACATCTGACGTCACCCTTCGAGGCTCACGAATAATGCCAGATACCAGCCTGACCGTATGTTGCCAGGTGTACCTTTGACCTCGAATTCATAGAGATTCGTAGTCAATTCACACATGTATGTACGCATATTACATAGTGAATAAAACAACACTACATGATGTACACAACATTATGCACACACTGTATGCAGACGATCGAAAGTGCAAGGCTGACAAATTACGTCACCTCAGACCAATCATAACAGACATAAGGAAAGCTCACGTCAAAGAACGCTTATCCAATGAAATCATTGTATCCAATTAAATCATTGGGCCTGTAAGACCAGTGCCTGTCTTTATCCTTGCAGTTTAGACTGGTCCCCTTTCTTTATCCTTGCGGATAAAGACAGGGGACCAGTCTAAACTGAACCCCACATACCTGGTGTTGCTGCTGAAGCTTCTCCTTCTTCTCTGCCAAGTTGGCGGCCGACAGCGAGCCAGAGTTGGCGATGAGTTCCAGGAACTCCTTCTGTTGGGCATCCATGAGGGTGTCACGCTCATTCTGGCAGAGCTCTGCCATCTTGGCCTGGGCCTGGATGATGGCGGCTTCCTTCTCCCGATCCATTTGCTCCTCCTAGGGGAGAGGTTGAAGAAAGATTGATTATAATAATTAAAAGATGATGATGGGTATCTTTGGAATTAGGTATGTAACCACATTTATACCTCATTGGTTACACTCTTGCCTCTGCCCAAAAGACCGAGACCATAGCTTCTGGCAAGCTATATCTAACCATCTACATTCTTCACATCTCATATCCAAGTATTTCTTCAGGGTTGAAAGAGACAGAGGAAGAAATCTCACCTGCTGGACTTGTTCTTTCATGTGTCTCTGTCGGAGCACTCGATAGATGATGTTTTCAGCCTTCCCAATCTCCTCTCCTTCCAACGACTGGACGAGGGCTGGTCTCTCAGCTCCCTTCAACTGAGGTAAAATTATAGAAGAAAGATACAATAAAATTCACCTGTGAAAGTTTCAGTTGAAAACAGTACCTACTTGTTGGAAAAAAAACCCAGCAAAAACTGACACAGGATTTTTATCAAGAACGTCGAACCAATCCACATTCAGTGAGATGACAGCGAGTACCAACAGCATCTCTGGTCGTATTGAGGGCAGTATTCAAACAGACACCACAAAAAATTTCCAAAAGTCGCCTGCGGGCAATCTTTGGAGATTTCAAATTTTTCAACATGCTTTTATTGACTTCTAATCAACCGGGCCATTGCAGACGAAATAATTTCGCAAGATGCTTAGAACCATTAATACCATCTTGATAACAAGCAGACTTTCGATAATAACTACACCATTTCTTGTCTGGGTCAATACCCAAGTTTGACCCAACCTCTAAAGTGAGGAATAAAATGGTGCCATTTGCTTATCCATATCTAACATTCGTTTCATCCTTCAGAGGATTTCACCCTCCACAAATTCCTGAAATCAGGACAAAATCTAAAGAATATGCCAGGCCTGCTGTCAACAGTCCCGAAATGACCTGGCTTCAGAAGAATTCACCCGCCCCAAAAATTACTGAACACATGAAAAATCCTGAAAAATCTAAGGCCCTGCTGTCAAGACTCCCCATGCGACTGTCTCAACCCACCTGCTTGTTGCTCAGCTCATCTCTCTCAATCTTCTGTGCCAGCATCTCCTGCGTCATCTCCACGTTGTGTTTCTGTTTGACGCGCTCTTGGTTTTGCCGGCGTTTCTCGGCGATCCTCTCTGCCAACGTGGCCTTCTGTCTGTCCTTCTCTACATCCATGCTCTGAGCGAGTTTGTCCATCTGGTTTTGAACATCGAAAGAGAATGTTTTAATAGATGTTAGAGTTAAGGATAAATAGTAATAACAATAATAATAGTTCAAGTGGTGGTTGGAGCACTTGGTACCATTCCAAAGCACTGGGGAAACAGCTCGATGAAACAAGCACAACTGTGTGGGTAGATCTGTTACAGAAGGTGGCACTTTTGGGGAACAGGGAGGATCTTGAGAAAGACCCTTGACATCTTAGGCTACAGGACGTAGCCCGACTCGAGGAGTTGCCGGCACAAAGGAAAATGTGATCGGTTTGCCTCGATGTTTTGGCAATGGCTGCTGAATGCGCCGCAGCACCTTGCAAGGTGCTAACACCTGTCTTAAAATGATTCTGTTTATTCAAATGCCTTGAACAAACCTTACAGGTAAAAATGTGCATTATATAAGACTAGATACTATTATTATTATTAATATTATCACTTTTGAACACATCTTACATTCTTCTTGTGCTCGTCCATGAGTTCCTTGGATTGCTCATCCGAGAGCTGTTTCCTCTTGACCTGCATGTCCTTCTCAAAGTCTCTCTCCTGCCTTCTCAAGAGTTGCTTCTTCTGATCCTCCAGCTGCTCGTCGATGGATGTGGTGGCCACGGTCAGCTCTGAGTCCAGCGTCTTGTTCAGCTTGCTTATCTCCGACTGCTGTGCGATGTCCAGCTTGGCTTGACGTTCTTCTTGCGCAGACTGAGAATGGAATCAAATGCATTCTAACTTGTAACAAGCCAAACAAGCAGTAAAAACTCCACATCCTTCAAGCTAATCATAACAAAGTATTCTGACAAACACTATGAGGACTTGCAGCTAGTTTACTCGAATAAGAGATTACTCGATCAAACTCTGTGGTAATATCCGAAGTGTTGATGGTTTTAAGCACAGCACAAACAATTAATTTTCATTAATGAACACCAAGAACTCAGTTCATATACAGTGTTTAACATCCGTCAGTGTATCATAACACCAAAACACATACTTCTGAAAAATGATTTATAAGTTTGTCTCGTATTTCTTTTGATAAAATATTTTAAAAGAGGTTGAAAGAATATCATTGAATCTTACCAGAAGTTTTTCTCTCTGTTCGAGCGACTCATCCGCCGTCACGTTGTTGTTGACTGTATCGATAGCAAGAGCGCCCTCATCAGTTCCCTTCAAAACCTGTTGAACAAAAAAAACACCAACAGGAGGTCCCTGGTCTTTAAAATATGTTTTTATTAATCAAGAACACCTCGCTTATGAAACACAGAAGTTCTTGATTTACAAATTCGATGTATTTTGTAAGCTGTTTCTTTCTTCTTTGTGAGCAGCTAAAATAAGTGTTAAAAACGTTAATGACATGTAAAAACTGACTTTATAAATTGAACATTACAGAGTGTCTCAAAAGTAAGGCACGTTCTAGGCACAAAGGAATGTTCCTGTAGGCGTACGTCTGCAATCCACCACATATCAAGCACCAAATGTATGCATTACGGGAAAGCTCCATTAAAGAATTTTCGTGTTTGGGCCACAAAAACTCGGAAACTGTTCATCCTTTTCACCCATTAGGTGTGTTTACATTGATTTACTTGGATCGTTAAACTTAATGGATGAGCAGTTAATCTGCCTGGGGCAGTCAGCAGCCCTACTGGTTGGTGCATGGTCCAATTATGTCCACTGTTTGGAAAAGGAATTACAGGGAGATAACAGGTGTTAGTTGTCAGATGAAAATGATGTTTCATTTGAACCTCTTTCTTTAATGAAGCTTTCCCCTAATGGTTTGAGCAAGACTTTTGGGGCGCGCTGGTATGGTTGTGTTAAGACCAATGCATAAAAGACAGGTGGGAAGCCTTATGGATCAATCTACTGAGCATTTTTAGTCTGACCTCTCATGTCCATTCTACCGACCTGTTTCTTAGTGATGTGGTCCAGCTCCTTGGCCACGGCGTTCTCCGCCATCACCTCCTCCTTCAGTCTCTTCTTGGCGGCCAGCTTGGCAAGCAGATGCTCCTTCTGCTCGTCCCGGGATGATGTGAGTTTCTCTTGAGCACTGTCCACCCCCTTCAGGTACTGCTCAAGGATCGCTTTCTTTTCCGCTTCCGTCTTCTCTTCCTCTTCAGTCAGCAACTCCTAGTAGATGGGGGGGGGGGGAAAATAATTTTGTTAATATTGTTTGATGCAAGTTTAATGCACGTCCTAAAGCCACTCTTAAGGGGCTATGAGAAGAAAAACATTCAGATGAAAATAACAAAGAATGGACTAGAGCGAGATTTTGGCGAATACCCCATTTTATCAATATATTTGTTCAGGGGAGACTGAAACTTTTATATTTGTTTTACTTTCGGTGAATATGGCCCCATACATAAGACAGATACTATATATTGTTGCTGTTTTTTGTTGTTGTTTACCTTGATGGCCTTCTCATGCTCCTCCTTTTGTTTATCGTTGGCAAGGGTCTCAGCGATTTCCATGGCAGCTTGGATGCTGCGCTCTTGGTCTGCTGCCATCTGGGACTCCGCAGCTACAAGGAAGAAAGAAAAGCAATCCAGTGAGGGCGCTGTAAAAATATCATTATTGCGTATCAACTTTAAAACAGGACAAACTTCCTTTTGACGAACCAGTTGTAGAAAATGAAAATGATGTGAGTGTCTGCACCCATCTGAGTCGCCACAGCTACACAGGTGAAAAGATTGAGAAGTCCAAAGAGGGCGCTGTTCGCAAGTATTCTCATCTGTCTTTTATTTCAATAAATCCTTTAAAAACTCCTTGAGGGGTGTTAAGAATGTTTATCTTTCTTCATCATTACGGTAAATAATGTTAGTATTGTTTATTGTTGTGTTTGCAAGAACAATTTCTTTTTGATGAATCAGTAGATGAGAATGAAATCGACGTGAAAGTCAAAGTTATGTGGGGAAACATTTTCCCGGTAATTATCTCTTTAAAATAGACAACAAATAGATTGGAACACACAGAAATTATGCTTGGAGTGGTTTGCAATTTGCGAGGGTTGTGACAGTTTGACTGGAGGAACACGTATCGATTACCGGACTTATGTATTGGGTGGGATTCGAACCAGGGCCCACAGGAATGCCAGACAGGCAGCTTTACCAATCCAAACCCCTGTCTCAGCTGGGATTCAAACTCTTAATTGGCTGTAACCAAATCCTTCAACTGAAAAAAAGAAAGAAACAAGCCACTCACTTTGTACATATTGCTTTTCTTCATCTGTGCCGGGTTGGATTCCGTCCGGAGTGATCGACTTCCTGGAATTACGGCGTTTGTTCAAACGGTCTTTCATCTTGTTCTTCAGGTTGTTGTTCCCACGGTTGACGTCTCTGGTCGTCTGACTGATGGCGTCTACCACGGCCGTTATCTTAGGCCCTCTACTGGCCAGATTCAACAGTCTCATTTTCTCTTCCATCTCCGCGTCAAGACCGTTCCTCTTTTTAGCCATGAACTGTAAAACGGAAAGTCCACAACAAATCAGCACTTTTTCAAAAAGATGTGTGAATAGTGGGCCAGATTGGGGAAACATTTGGGGGAATCTTGCCTTTGTTGAAACAAAACATGCAATTTGGGACACAGTCAGAGTATGTCATGAGAAAGATATTTGGCTGAGGGCCATCACAGATTACAAAAACATACAATGCAAATGGCTTTACGTCCCATCTGAAGGACGAAGCAATAATGGTTTAAGTGTCTTGCTCAAGGACACAAGCGTCTGGACCGGAACTCGAACCCACACTCTGCTGATCAGAAACACCAGAGCTTGAGGTCAGGGTTGACAGCTCGGCCACGACACACCACGAGGGAGAGCACTGACGCCTTACCTCTTCATCGGCCTCAGCGTAGCCCTTCTGCAAGTCAGCCATCAGCTGCTGCTGCATCAGCATGAGTAGCTGCATCTCCTTATTGACCTCTTCCTCGTCCTGAAACAGGATGTCTGGTACCACCTCTTCACCTAGACCCTCTCCCTTTGCCTCATTGATGTGTTGACTGTCAAGACAAACCAACAAATTAGTCAGGAGCCATTCTCACAAAGTTACCCTTGACCCTCCTACTGTCTGTCCATTCAATATCATCCACTGTGGTTTTGAAAGATTGATAAACTATGCAAGCCTGCAATACGATATCATGCGGTGAATGCATTCTACACAGTACACAGTCAACCCTCCTACTGTCCTACCATTCAATACCATCCACTGTGGGAATGAGTGACAGAAAAGCTATAAGCAAGTGTGTGTTTACATTGTTAACAAAATGGAGAGAAAAAGACAAATGAGCGACATTCATTGCAAAAACCACACAAACAAACAAACAAAAGATAATCTGAAACTCACTTGTGCAAATCTTTCTTAGCCCGAGTCCTTCTTGCAGCTAGCTGCTTTTGAAGAGATCTCAGCTGAGCTTGCTTGCTGGACTCAATCTCCTGGGACACTCTAGCAGCCTGAAACAAAACAATTTTTACCAGTTTGAAAAAAAGGGGAAAAAGGAAAAACATAACGGCAATTGTGTGTCTTGACCTTTGACTTGCAATAAAGTCACTAATTTTTTAAGTGAACATTTTTGGGAAGCTACCTTGCCCTTCTGCGATTCTCTAATGTTCAAATTTAAGAGGAAAATCCACAAGACCTCGGGGCTTGTACCTCAAATTTTTTACTTGGCCAGAAATGTTTTGACAAGACCAGAAACAAAACGAGAAAAAAGTTACTTTCGGTTTTTACGCATACAAAAAAACCTGTTTATATTTCAACAAGAACTGAGAGAAGATTGATCTCATTTGTCCTTATTTCTGGGTAAGAATATACATTTCAATACTTGACAGAATTGAAATATATTTATCAGACTCAAGATCAACATGATTTTGTTTTTGAATATGATTTTGTTTTGTTGAAAGATATTCCACAGTGAAGCTTAACAAAACTATTAACATTGAAAACACAAGACCGCCGGACTTGTCCGGTCTTGAGTTTACTGGCCCTAAAATCACGGTATACCTAAAATCACTGGCCTCGGGTCTCCAGTCCAGTGTTAATTTTGAGCCCTGGAGCCAATTTCACTATTAAGAGCTAATGATTGATCTTAACTGTGTATCAATCTTAATTGCTAAGGAAAGTGTGATGTCACAATACAAAGCACTGTGGTGATACCGACAACTCACCTATAAGATGAACTTAGAATCTTACTTACTTTTCTCTATTGTCTAGCTTTAACTTCTCATTTTTTCATCTCAAAGCGCATAGAGACTTCTCTGTGATTGTGATATGCGCTATACAAGAATGGTTCATTATTGTTACTATTATTAGGGAAATGGATCCCGTGGACTGATAAAATAAACTCACATTGTCAACGAATTCTTGCATGATCTTGGCTTTGTCGTCATCCGATTCTGCTTTTGCGAGTTTCTTCTTCAGGTCGGCTTGTTTCTCTTTCAACGTGGACTCCTTCTTGGCCTCAAAGCTCTGTGAAATGCAAAGTTCACAATCTTTAAATCACTCAAATTTCTTTTACTTATACTTGTGTTTCATTTCAGGAAAGCTCTATTGAAGACAGAGGCCAGAATAACACATCCTTTTTCCTCTTTACCAACTCACGCCTGTTATCGCCATGTAATTCCTCTTCCAAAGAGTGGATTGTAATCTGTTATCGGATCATGAACAAACCAGTCATGCCCCAAACTGCCCCAGGCAGATTAACTGCTCATCCATTATGTTTAACGACCCAAGTATGACAACGTTGATACACACACTCACTCACTCAAAAGGATGTATAAGTCCCGAGTTTTGGTGGCCAAACTCGGAAATTCTTCAATGGAGCTTTCCCGTAATGTTCTCCACATACTCCTATTTCATTTGCTCAGTGTTACTAGATCCTCATTCATTTTTCAGTTGAACAACAACAAAATTGACAATGAGCGGAACTGAACCTACGACCTCCGGATTAACGTGCCGGCTCCCTACCGAACTGAGCCATCTAGCGCTAATGTTTGTGGTCTCCCTACAAGATCCTCATTTGTAACTTCTTATTTGTAACAATCAAATGGGCCTTCAAAATGGCTCTACATTCTCCTGAAGACGATCAGAGCATACTGATCCAAACGTTGAGTCATTAACCACCGGTTCTTTTCAGAACCTACACTACTCAAAAGAGATTTTCACATGGTGTTACCGCAAACCTCACTTAATAGTGGCTCTAAATATAAAAAAAACATAACCAAACACCTCATATAATTTTGTTTCCCAACAATATTTTTGTTCGTCTTTGCTCCGATTGGCTCGTCGTACCTGTACAACAGCGTTGATTTCTTTGATCTCTCCCTCCTTGAGGCCGTTCTCTAGTTTGATGGCCTCGATGGTCTGCCTCTCAGCCATGGACTTGGACATGGCATGCTTGTCATCATCGGTCAGCGACACGAGGTTGTTCCGGACGACCAGGTTGCTCCGGATGTCTCGGGAACTTGCTTGTACTTTACGAGAGAGATTATAGCAAGGGGATTACTGAACGAATCCTTGTGCCTTGATTAGAGTGCTGACACAGGATGCATGATGGGATAATCTTTAACAGTTGGGGAAAACGTGTCGCCTTCGTCTAAAGTCACGACAGAGGCTCCACCAAACATCGTATTCCAAGGCACTTATAGACCTATGTATATGACGTCATTTGAGTAGGGCGCCCTCGTCTAGAGGCCAAAAGGACGTTGTTCATTGGCCAGTCATGTGCGCCGTGCGTACAAATCTGTGTGTTTTCCATTGTTTCATCATCGATTTACTTCTAAGATGGCGGCTGTATGACGTCAATGTACAAGGTCTATTAGAATATCAATTTCACAAAAACAAATGGAAAACCAAACATTTTGCCACACTCCCTCGGCGGCAACTTGAACTCTTTTCAAAAGTTGAGGTAAGAAAATATCCATGAAAACTACTATCCACGCAATCATTAGGACTACTCACATGACACTTGAGACCGGTCATGCACGGCGGCGGCTGCGCGTACCGGCTGTACGATGGACACACCACCGGGCTGCTGGGGTACCTGTAACTGAAGCGTATCCTTCTGAGCTATGTTGACGTTGTACTGATCGCCTTGGACGATGTTACGGTTGATGGTACCGGCTCCCATGGCATTCACCTTGGCATACTAGAAGAGGAACAGTTAAAGTTATGGCTGTAGTTATAGTTATAGTTATTAAGACTGATGGTAGAAGTTCTCACTGCATTCATCTTGGCATACTAAAGTGGAATAGTTAGAGTTTAAGTTACCGGTATAGTTATTATTGACGGTATTGATGGTATCAGTTCCTATGGCTTTCATCTTGGCATACTAGACAGGGAATGGTTACAGTTAGTTAAAAAAGATTGATGGCATATTGGGGAGCAATATTTATAGATTGGTAGATAAGGTTGTAGTTATAGTTACTACAATTGATGGTAGCAACTCCCATTACATTCATCTTGGATTACTGGAAAGGTTATAGTTATAGTTATAGATAGCTCAGGTTGTAGTTATAGTTATCATAACTGATGGTAAATACCCCTATTGCATTCATCTTGGCATAATAGAAGAGGAACAGTTAAAGTTACAGTCATGGTTGAAGTTATAGTTACATTTATCTTGGCATGCTGAAGGAGAGTCATGGTTATAATAAATAAAAGTTTTAGTTATAGTTATAGTTAATGATCGGCGGTACCAGCTCCCATTGCAATTGCAGAATAGTGTAGATCCTGGCATAGTTATGGTTGTAATTAACAATATAAGTATAGTTTATACTGTAGTTATAGTTTTTGTAAAGGCATATATGACCTTGATGAACAAGCCATAAAGGTAAAGGTCACTGACCTTCTTATCACCACCTCCATCCCCAGCGATCCCTTGCAGCAGCTCAGCCGACAGAGTGAAGTGAGCTCCCTTCTCCAGCATGGCGATAATCTGCCTCAAGAGGGGGATAATCTCCCGGCTGGACTGCTCCGTCACGTTACTGTCACCGTAGACACCAGTCATTGTAGCGTCATAGTCGCCGGCAAGGATGATCGCGTTAGATAAGACGGCCTGATGAGGGTAAAGACAGAAGGGATTAATGTAGTCTGGATTATAATACCAAGAAGGGATTAATTCAGTCTGGATTATGATACCAAGAAGGGATTAATGCAGTCTGTATTAAGATGTCAACAAATCAAGTCTTGAAGCTCCATCCTTTCAAGCTCCGCCTTTTTAGGGTTCCGCCCTATAAGCTCCGCCCCTTAATGCAGCGACCAATCACAGCTGCAACAGTGAGTCCAAAAGTCCAAAATAGTACAAGACATTTAAAATCACATAATGTAAGTCTATTTGGCCTGCTGCCTAGTACCATTTTATTTGTGGCGTGGTGCACAGCTAGACATTCGAGTCAGATTTGTCCCAGGTGGGATCGGAACCACCCACAGTGGTAGACCGACTCACCTTAGCCTCCAAGCTGAGCAGTTCACTCCTCTCTCGGGCGTACTCCAAGGCGGAGTGGTCCTCGTCCAGGTTCTCCGTGCGGGTCAGGAGCTGATCTTTAAGCTCGGCCTGCAGGCGTGACTTGGCTTGACGGTAACGCTGCATCACTGCGGACTCAGCGTCGGGATTCAGGGCATCCTTGAAAACACAAACAAGAGCAAAGTTAGGATCATGTTTTTCAATTTGTAATCCATTTTAGCGACTTATTATTTGGGAATTCGGACTATTTCTGAGAGTGGCAGTGCCCAGTTCCAGACAGCAAAGGCATCTGTCATAAATAAGGTTTTCCTAAACTGATTTGAAACAAAATATACTATAATTTTGTTTGTTACAAATTCAAATTTCCTTTTCATATAATCAAGTCATGTTGCAACCTTAACAATAATTTTCAGTTCTTAAGTTTGTTCGATTTAGTTAAATTTGTTTATGACCCCTGACCTCTAGCTCTGCTAGCCTCTCCTTGTACTTGGCCTCCTCTGCCTGCAGGCGGGTGTAGATCTTACGAACAGTATCCACAAACTTGCGGTGGGAGGCGTGGTGGCGCTCTTCATACATGCGTTCAGAGTCATCTCCTTTGTAAGCAAATTAGTAAAACAAATGGTTTTAAGTGAAAACAAATGGTTTTAAGTGAAAACAACCGCTTTTAGCAACAAAATGGTTTCCCCACTCCAACTCTATTTTATGCATTTTGTAAAGTGTTTAACAGAGATCAGTTCTTGGTCCATAGTGTTAGTACAGACAGAGTATAGATTGTCAGAACATTGTAGCAATGTCTACAGGGTTTACTTCTTGGTCCATTTATCTTGTGTTAATACAGACATAGTTAACAGTGTTAAAATGTTGTTGAAATATCCCACAAGGATCTACTCTTGGTCCATTTAACTTGTTTTAATATAGACATAGTATCAAGTGTTAGGTAACTGTACAAGTGTCCCACAGGGATCGTTTCTTGGTCCATTTCACTTTTTTTAGTATAGACATATTATGAAGTGTTAGGAAACTGTACAAGTGTCCCACAGGGATCACTTCTTGGTCCATTTACCTTGCGTTAGTATAGACATAGTATGCAGTGTCAGGACATTGTTCAGTTCTTCTGTAGCCTCAACTCTTCGGGTCACCTCTCGCTTGTTGGTGTCCTCAAGAGACTTGGCCATGTCGCTGAAGGAGTCCAGATCCTCCTCCACCTGTTTCAAAAAAAATAAAAGAAAATAAATAAATAAATAAAAAACAGATTACGAAACTTATTTAACAAAAGTTATGGATCATTCAATCAATCATACTACCTTGAACCATGGCAACATCAACCAAGGATTACAATGAAAATAGTCTGGCCCCTTTTTGTCTGATGAGCGTCATAATTCTGATTCAGAACTTGCACGCTGGGAACATGACCAATATGGTAGCCTTTTTGATAAAAGTCAATTTGTTTAACTGTTAAGGTTTTTGTTTTACCTTCTTGACGTCGACATTCTCAATATCCAATAGAAGCTGGTTGACCAGTTTGGACTCTTGGGTGGTCAGCCCTTCCTCCCGTTGCCGTTGACGACGCCAGTAGCCACGCCTAGCAACAATCTCATCCTCCAGCATGGCCACCTGGGGAAATAAGAACAAAGTGATGTTACGACTTTAATACAGGGAAAATGTCAATTAAAAAAAAAAAGGATCAAAGATTTGATGTTGAATTCTCCTTCTGAATTAAACTCTGAAATTATTTCACTGATTACTGCGACGGAAATAGCGACTCCGGTAAAACAAATGACTGGAGTGGACGTTTTCTTTGTTCAATCAGGAGTCACATGACACTTACGGCACCAAGGGGCGGCTTCTTCTTCTTGTCTGCGGATACAGTTACCGGGACGACGGTCTCCGTTTCCGGGTTGATCCTGACCCCGGTGATCGGGCTGAGGTCACCCGTGACCTCATCGACGGCTTGACGGCCAACCATGATCGGAATCAGTCCTGTGATCAATCAAATCAGAGATTCAAATCAAATCAATATCGAACCACATCTTTACTTTTTGCACCAAACTGAGAAAACCAGAAGAGGGGAAACTGACTGAAACATTCGTATAAACTGTTAGCATATTTTAAATATTTACTCACCGTCTCCATCTGGGTCCTCCATGGTTCCTCCCAGAGGAATCAACGCTCCCGTCTTGGAGTTCCTCTCTACCCCTAGGATAGTGACGTCTTGCCCACTACCTCCAGGATCAGCCATGTGGGTCCCTACCAGGATGGGTAGGATCTGGCCTGTTGCTGTATGCTCGTACATACCTGAGGAATGAACAAAAAAAATTGTCATTTTAATTATATGTCACTTCAGTTGAAAAGCTATTTATTATTTTTCTGCTTCACCTGTTGTGTAGCTTCTCTTACCATCCACTTGGGTCACTGTTATAAGTACTTTTTATGATTAATTACCTAAATATCCCAGACAGTTTTTGGCAGTCCTATTGGTTGAAAGGTGGTCACATGACCATAATTACCTGGTCATAAACGGCAGATAAGGACATAGCTGGAGCTGTTTAAGACTAGTTTGGCTATATCGCGCGTTCACCATTCAAAGCCATAGGTGCACTGGCCCTCAAGCTTACGCGGGTGCTTATAACAAATAACACCATCAATACCTCTGGTTTTCAATGTAAAATCTATTAGTATGCGAGAGTACGCACAACCGTTGAAAATCACATTCAACACGACCCTTGGTAAAACAGCCAGAGGAAAGGAATTGAAAAAAAAAAAAAAAAAAAAAAAAAAAAAGCTCAAATACAGTTTTTCCTTTATTTTACGCTTTTTAAGCTTTTAAGTCTTAAATGGGCGTTAAAAGCCTTGCAGGGTCGTGACTGGGTGAAAAAGGACCTCCCTTTTGCCTCGGTCCTTTTTCGAATGGCCACGACCCTGCTCTCTTAAAGGGCTGTTAAAACCTCGTCGTGAATAAACTCCACTCTCTTATGATTTCTAAAAGACAGCTCAGTCAGTCTTCCTTTCATTCTATGAAACCAACCTGGAGAGCCGCCGCTAACGGCCAAGATAGAGGCTCGCTCAAGCCGTCGTTGGACGTTGTGGATGGCTCGAATGTGGTTTCCACGGCAACGCTGTCTGGACTTGATCAGCTCCTTCATGACGGTCTCCAGCTGGCTCTGCTCATGACGGCAGTTTAGGCCCTCTGGACCTGTGACAAGCAAGAAGATAAAAACAAAACAAGTTAAGTATCAGAATTAAGAATTATTCTTAAAAGAACTTGTCCTGCTGTTTATCGATCGCTCACGCGTGAGATTGGGAAATCGGGAGACTACTTAGTTCAGATAAGAACTTGACCTGCTGTTTATCTGCTTCCTTAGAGGAAACAGGTCAAATACTTGGACTTCTACTTTTGCTTCATGGATGAAAGGGACTTCTCATAATTATCTTCATTGTTGCGAAGTGAGATATATTGGTCTCAACATTTCAACAAGGCTCCTCTAGTAATCCTAAAGAGTTAATTTAAAAAAAAAAAATTAATATTGTAATTTTCAGAAGATTGTTGAAAAGGTCAGAAGATAAAACAATTTCCTCAATATCGACGATCCCGGAAATAAAATGTCCACGTACCGACTGCCGCATCAAGATACGTCTTCACTACCTCCAGGATCTTGACCTGGCACGCCATCAGGTTTGCGTCCAGCAGTGTCTGGTACCCACCACTAGAGGGCAGTGCCTCGTTGTCATGGAGAGCCGCGCTTTGGGTCAGTACCTGTAGATTGCTGAGGGGCTCGATGAAGCGGTCACCGGTTACCATGGTAATGTAGGCATTGTGGGTACCGTTGGGCGTTTGGAGAGTGCCACCCACTGGGATGACATCACCTGATGATGACAATGATGTCATGACAAAAAGGAAATATTTCAGAGGTTTGAACAAAAAGAAACATAATTTGGAAAATTATTTGATTTAAAAACATAAAATGTTGGTTTAAACATAAGTTGATGCCCCTAGGGAGTTCAAACTCATTCAGTCGAAAAACTTTCCTCGTTAAATTAAAATTCGCCCAAGACTGAATTAAGTAAGACAAGATATATTAGTTTCAATGATAAATTAAAGTAATTCTAATCTCAAATAAACAATTATTGTTTGGTTGGTGGGTTTTCAGGGGATAAAATTGAACCCCCAGAAAAGTGTGAACATTTTAAGTGATCTTTGAAGCTTTGCCTGGTGTGGAAAGTAAGAAGCAACTATAACTAGTAAACCTGTGGGTACAACCATGTGTAAATCTCTTTTGGGAGGAATGTTGGCTCTGAAAAGAGCCGGTGTGGTCTCGATGTTTCAAACAATATACTCTGCTCGTTTTCAGCTAAACATCTGAATGAACACAAGGTCTGACCTGCATATAGAATACTTTTTTTTTTCAGGGTACTTGACAATCGTAACTGATTTCAATGGGGAAGAATGGCCTACCTGTCTCTGGATCGATTGCCACGCTCAAGACAGGGACTGGTTGCTCACTGCTTGGATCGATCATAACGGCACCAATCTCTATCGGTACGGGGAGTCCAGTCACAGGGTCAGTATGGGTGCCCGCGACAGGGTACGCCACCCCGGACTGTGGGTGTATTGTCATGGCCACAATGGGGCATTTCAGACCCGTGTCGGGATCAGACATCGGCGCGTTCAGTTTGAGGTCACCGGTGCGCTCGATGGTGGTCAGTTTGGAGTTGACTGGGAGGCCGTTGTTGGGGTCAGTCGGGAACGGAATGTACGGAATAAGTGGCTCATCAGAGCGGACTAAATCACCTATAAAAAAGAGAAAATTTGTCAAACACTGAAAAAGGATCAGGCAAATGGAACAAAAATCTGGTTATTGGGCCACAGTTGCCAATCAATTTCATGCATCAAGTTCCAGGCTTTTACATCTTGGAGGACTCAAACATTTGACAAATTACATAACTACTGAAAATTCAAAAATTCAAAAAGTTATTAACAGAATTTTGTAACTCCTGTTTTGGAAAGCTACTTCCGACTCTTACCAGCTGAAGAATCCACCGTGTGGATAAGCCTTGAAGAGGTTGGGTCGTAACTAACATTTCCCTGGACAGGGAGTACGCGACCCGTGAGCGGATGGACGAAGTAATCCGGTGGGATGTTCCTTACGCGGCCGTCAGCTGATATCATGCGGGCGTCACTGTTTGGCACGATGAGGCCCGTGGTCGTGTTCTGGTGAATGAGATCTGTACGTAGGACACTGCCATCTGGGCCTGTAAAGACCCATTGTGAAATGTTTAAAGTGTCACAAGTTAAAAAACACAATGTTTACTCAAATACCAAAAGTTTAGACCAATAAGTAAAACTCAATTGTTACTCAAACACCATACAATTTTAAGAGATAAGTAAAACTCGTTGATTACTCATATACAAAATATTTTTGTAGTAAGTAAATACTCAACGGCATCTCCAATACAAAAACATTTTGAGTAATAAAATACAAAAATATTTTGAGCGATAAGTAAAAACTCAGTAGCTACACCATTACAAAACATTTTTAACGATAAATTAAAACTAAATGGTAAATCAGTGAATTTTGAGCAAAAAGTAAAAACTTGACATTTACTCAAATACTCAAACATTTAAAGAAATAAAATTAAACTCAATGGTCACTCATTCAAAATCATGTTTCCTGTAAGAAAAACTCAATGGCAACACAAATATCAAAACATTTTGAGAGATAAGTAATAACTCAGTAATTACTCAAAAACCAATATATTTAAAGCAATAAGTAAAAACTCAATGACAACTCAAATACAAAATTGTCAAAGTAAAACTCAATGGTTACCCAATTACAAACATGTGTCCTGTATAAAGTAAAACAAAACTAAATGCAACAAAAATATCAAAACATGGCAACACCAATATCAGAACATTTTGAGAAATAATTATAAAATCAATGGCAACACAAATACAAAAACAGTTTTGAGTAATCAGTTCATACACAATGGAAACACAAATACAAAAGCGCATCGCTAAAAATACCAAACCAAAACAAATTGGGACAAGTGAAAACTAAAGAGCAACTTTAGAATGAAAACAACTTGGTGTTGTCAGCCTTAAACTTAATTCAAAATACCATAGTAAACTTTCAAACTGTATTTCTAATAAATAACAATTATGTCATTGTTATGACATGGTGATGAGCCAAGTCTGAAATTTTAAGAAGGTAAAAAAAAAAACTCAGAGATTTCTTACCGAACAGCTCTTCCCTATCCACAGGAGTGTCGTCAGAGCCAGGGGCGACCAACTGTGCACCGATGCCCTGTCCAAGTACCCCCCAGGCACCGATACGCTGGGCCTCGGCAGACACTTCGCTGGACATCCTGCCCAGAAGGGCACCAACACGCCGGATAACACTGGAGGAGAAAAACAGATTAGAAAGACTTGAGGGTCTGCAACGGTGGTGGAGTGATATTGCTGTCGGTGTGCGGTACATTCCGTGAGGAAGTTCTCAGAAAAAGTGATTTATTGTACTGTAGTGGGTTGCTTCAGAGCTGCCAACATTTGTATCTTGTAATCAGGAAGATTTTGTGTAACAATGAGGGCGATATTTAGAACTACATTCAACATAATAGGGAATAAATTTCCGCATAGAGACTTTATTGTATTATGCGCTATACAAGAACTGATTATTATTGTTATTATAAATCAAAGAGATTTTCAAATAATTATGTTCATCAAGACGTGGAAAGATTGGTTTATTTTCAAGGAACTTTCTGCAGAATCAAGAAGAGTTGGCATCTCTGGCCGGCCAGTCTAGGGTGGTGGACTCAAGTTCTGTAATCTACAGAACGTTGGTTGGAATCCTGGCCTGGTCAATTACGACACCTGTGTCCTTGAGCAAGGAACTTTATAATAATTGCTACTCTCCGCCTAGGAGTAATAATAATAATAAATAATCATTTTAATTTTAATAAATAATAATAAAAAAATTAAAATATTTTAAATATTATTAGGAGTACAAATGGGTACCGGCGAGAGCAGGGAAGCAACCTGCGACGGACTGGCATCCTGTCCAGGGGAAATACACATATTCTCAGTCGTTTAACGCCAATTAAATCGGATATAAACACCGACCTGATGAGCTACATTGGCTCATAACCTTACCCTTAACTTTGCCGGGTCCTTTGGAATTAGGAAATGAAGGACAAATACTTTTCCGTTTTGGAGATACATTCCTTTTAAAAACTGGATATTAAGAAATATTATTTGAAGGAACCTGAAGTTTGTTGCACTCAAAACAGTTTGCGGCATTTTGGTGAAGGGGGGGGGGGTAAACTCACTGTTTCTGGGTGGTGTTGTCAAACTCCTTCTCTAGGCTCTTCTTCCCACTGCTCTTACTCTCTGTGTACTCATTCAGCATCCTCACAGCTTCTCGTAAAGCAGACAGGTACGACACCTTCAGAACAAATAATGTACGGCAAAAAAAGTTAGCAACTGGGCCCACTTTCATACAGCCGCTTACACCACAATGGCTTAAGCAGAAAATGTTGCTAACAAATTTTCTGCTCAGCAAAATTTAGCAGGGAACCAGTCACAGATGGTATATGTGGAATTGTAGTTTGACTGGTAACCTTATTCCAGGTAAGCAAAACTTGTTTGTGCTTAGCTACTTTTCGTGCTTAAGCAACTCTACTAAAAAGTTGACACAGGTTTCCATTTGGACCTTGCATGTTAAAAACGAAAAAATGTAAAAAAAATAGTTAATTACAAAATAAAACTTGAGACAAAAATACATCAGTTAGGTGAACAATAGACAAGCAAGAACGTTGCTTTTTAAAACACTCAAACCTAATCAATCTGGAGTATGTTTTGGCACTCTAGCTCAGAGAAAGGTTTCTGGCGTGAAAAAAAAAACCCTTTACAGACTCAGCAAGTTATCCCCAAGGTTTTTACAGAACCCTTGTGTGTCGACAAACTCACCTGGTGATCCTCTCGATTCTTCTCATCCTGCTCTTTGATCTCAAGCTGCCTCTTCAAGATGGTCTCAAAGCGGTAACCGAGTTCCTTCCGCCGTTCCAACTCCATCTCAAGCTGAAACAGATTAGTCATGGAAGGGTCATGGAAAGTTTGAGGAATTTGAGCCGAGCCCTCAGTGAGCTCGTCCTGCAGGGCCCTTATTTCATAAACAGGAAAATCTTGCTTAGCAAATTTATTTGCTACTGAGTAAAACTTGGTAGAGGACCAGTCACGCGCAACGTACATCACATTGCATTTTAGCTGGTAACCCATTTGTGTTGAACACAATCTTTCTGTGATCAGAAATTATTTGTGATCTGCCTTTAAAAAAATTGTACCTGATCAATGAAAATATTAAAAGTAAATAATTTATGGAATTCTATTGTGCACATTCCATTCAATTTACAAAAGTGCATAGCAATCATGAAATAAATGAACAATTTAAAATGGACACTGATAAATTGCTACAACCATTGATAAATTATAATAAAAACACAAAATAATCAGTACAAAAGCTTGGAAGTTCCACAATAGTTCATAAAAATGATTAGATATGACCCTTGCAGAACTCCCTATTCAAGATCATGTTTAACAATTACAAACTTTCATAAATCAATTTAGGGAAAGAAATCATTTTGACAAGATATTATATTTGATAGCATCTTATAAGCCTCATTGCCACACAAATCGGGTACCCTACCTCCTCGCTCTTGCGTTCATATGCTTCTAGGTCCTCGTCAGTAGCCAGGGCACTTCTACCCTTCAGGTTCATCTTGGCTACCCATAATCCTTTGAGGTTCTCCGCCTGGTTGCACAGTTTACGGTACAGCGCCTTCGCCTGAGATACGGATTCAATTAAAATGAAATGATTAAAGGCAAAATATGGTCAGTTCTCATATATGTGCAAATAACAGAACGCTTTCTCTAGCTGCAGCCATCTTGGTTTTTTTTCTCCACACAAATCAACGGCATCAAACCGAGGCTGGAAGCACAAAACAGATTGGCGCTTTTTTGTGAACTGGAAATCAGTATTCTTTATTGTGATAGTAGACAGGGAACATCACAAAAGTGGTTTATTTGGAAAACACAGACAGGGGCTCTTTAGTTTTGTTTTTCTCTAGAAAATTATGTTTTAAGAAGAAAATATAATCCTAAATTGACAGGGATAACCTACCTCTTCCTTTTGCCGTCCGAGCTCGCTGGTCACATGACGAGATTGCTGAGACAGATGACCGTAGAAGTCGGCCGTACTGAACGCTTCAAAGTCCACCTGCTTATCGTAATCCCAATACTCATCACCTTTGACCTCCACTGCTTCTACAACCACAAGAGAAAAATTTACAATAAAATGCAACAGGCTCATCAGACACTGTTTGGTAAAGCCTGGGCCAAATTTCACGGAGCTGCTGCTGAAGCAGAAAATATTGCTTAACAATATCCTGCTAAGCAAAAATGAGCAGGATACCAGTCACAAATGGTACATTTGAGATGATATTTTGGCTGGTAACCTTATCCTAAGAACAATTTTGTTGTGCTTAGCTACTTTTTGTGCTTAAGCAGCTCTATGAAATTTGGCCCAGCTGTTCGGAAGTAAGGAAGGCCCCCCCTTCTCGAAGGATGTCTACTAAAATAAACAAGAGGTACCTAGGGGTTTAAACCTTGTTCAACCCCAGGGATTTCCGAGGTACAATGTGGTTCAACTCTGAGTTACCAGGTTTGTTTTTATTTCGCTTTCCTCTCTTACTTCCCCAGCAGCCTACTGCAACCTCATAACCTACTACAAAAAATTCAACACAAACGACTTACCGTCAATGACCACAGCGCCCCCAACGCCTTCACCCCTGCCCTCGATGGCGCGGTTGTACTTCTTGACGGGATGGACAGCAGAGCCCTTGGAGGCGTAGTCGTCAAAGTTGTGATTCTGGATCAGGCTCCGGTACTTGGGACGAATGTAGGACACTTTACCCCAGCCGTACTTACGGAACAAAATCTAGAGAAACCAAACGTTAACAATCAATGCGCATCGCATTTTGCACCAATAGACTGTGCAAATCTTGTGAATATTTGAACATTAATGTGTGTAATTTCATTTCCTCCACACGTAAAGGAAATGAACATGGGACTCAAAGATTCGCAAAAATGTTTGAATATGCAGGAGACTCTACACGGCTTACAGCAGCAGTTCCTCCCCACAACAAGAACCTCTATCTGGTGAGGTTTGCAAGGACACCTTGTGCATAACACTCTCTCTGTGAGTTGTGATGTTTCTGAAAAGAACCTGTTGTTTAACAACTCGACGTTTCGATCAGTATGCTCTAAAGGTCTTCTGGGGTGGATTTCACCAAAAGTTAAGACTAGTCTTATCTCAAGTAAGGACGAGTTACTCGTCCTAACTTAGGACTAGCCTTAAGTTTTTAATAACTCCCAGGACTAGTCCTAAGTTAGAACTATCTTTGTGAAATCGACCCCAGGAGAATGCTGGACTCTGATGCTGTATTCTGCTTAATAACTGCTGGTGAAGTTTAAACTGACATGTTGGTTTAGCTCAATAGTGCGCAAAGGTGGGAAACTGGAACAGGATAAGCTGGGCTTAGCTCGATGGTACGCATACATGGGAACTGGAACCAGATCCCATTGGGGGTGAGTGGGTAGTGTGTGTGCTCACTGAACTGTGTCAGTTGGAACCAAGCACAGAAACAGGGAAGTAGAGAGCCCAGAGGAGACCATGGGTCTGGAAGACCCGAGAACCCACATCTCAAGTTTCTCTGACAAAAAAATTAGCAAGACTTACTCCAAGACTTACTCCAAGCATTGTCTCTAGGAAAAAAAACAGAAAACTCACCAAGACCAAGACCAAGAGGATGGTGAAGATCAGGATCATGCCGAGCACCAATCCGATGGTCACCCAGTCAGCGGCGAGTAGGATGGACTGACCCACGGCGATACCGTTCTGGACGATGTAACGAGGGGTAGCCGGGAAGAAGGGACCGTCTTCTGAACACTGGGCGTTCTTGGCCATCACTCGGATGTACTGTCATGAGAAGGGTGATTTCAATTAATTGTTTATTTCAAAGCCTTCCTAAGAAGAATGATGGTATGGATGTGCATTTTATTTTGAAAGATACAATAATACCCATCCTGCTCGTTTTCAAGAAGGCCAACCCAAAAAATATTTATGTTTCGTGTACTACATGCTGGAAAAAACAGAGGGTCGGTAGGTAGGGAAAAAAGTGTTTTGTCAGGAAAGCAATTATAACTGCACATAAATAACAAAGTTTGTTGACCGAAAAGAAATTGTCCTACCTGCAATTGTTTTATTATTTGCTTACCCATTTTGTGGGATGGGGTATGAATATATTTTTACATGAATATGCAATTAGATTTGATCAAACACTTCAAAAAAAAAGAGTGGGAGAAAAAAAAAGTCAAATTATTGATGAAACATTTTTATGGTTAGCAATATTTTATACAAACAGGTAAAGGAGAACTCTAGCTCACCATCTTTCGCTCGGAGTTGCTGCTGAGACAGAAGACGTAGACACCGGGGTCGACGAAGCGGTAGGTGAAGAGCGTCGTTGACGTTCCGATCTGAGTCTGCATCTCCTCCAGCTCACGGAATCCACCGTAATCAAACTGCTCGTTGGTGTTGTAGAGATTCTCCCTGATAATGAAGACCATTTGACGAAATGTATGTAAACAACAGGTACTTAAAAAATGAACATAGCCTTAAAATCAACCCCCAACCCTTCCGCCCTGAAAACACAAACAACGTATAACGCCATTACATCCACTACAACATTCAGGTCAAACAACAGAAATGTGACATATGAACAACTGTCAAAAAGGAGCCTTATTATGACCTCAGTCGAGGGCGCTGTTTCTGCATGAGTGGTGACATACTATAAGAGGCTGACCTTGACCAGGTAAGCAGAAAGTTCCTGCAAGTTATGGTGTAAGCGCTAAACATGTTAGAAGTATTAGTAATTCTTGACGGCGATCCCACTGTCATTCTTTAAGGCAATGAAGAGCTCTCTACATTTTCATTGATTAATTCTTGGTTGTGAAGCCAAGGACTCTCAGAAAAGTGAACTTAATCACTGTACTAGTCAAGAACCCCATGGAGAGAAGACAAGGAAGGAAGTTTCAGTTTAAGGGAGGCCCCAGAGAATTATTCCAGAGAAAACCCACGCCGTCAGGTAGTGACTTAAACCAAATCCATGTGGTGGCCCCCCGTCGGGATTCGAACCAGGGTCCTAGGAGGTAGAAGGTGAGGAAAGATACCACAACGCCAACTAGACAGCACAAGTGTTGCCACTGTACTGGCAGAAAAAAACTACCACATTAAAAGAGAAGAAAACAAAAAGCAATTCAGCAGATCTGCCGCGACGTTGCATGTCTGTACTTTTCATTCTTTATCCACATTAAGTGGAGAATCTTGGGTTTGTTTTAAAAAAAAGTTTCTGGAAGTTTCTCGCATTACTCACCGGTAGTAGACTGGGTAGTTGTCGTTGTCCACATAGAACATCATCGTCTCTCCATACTTCAAGCACACGGCAGGGTCAGAGATTCCCGAAAACGACGACCCATCCACTCCGGATGAGGACAGCAAACGGCGCCCTCTGCTCCGCACGGTGGAGTTACCGACAGACAGGAGACGTCTGCGAGACACGCTGTAGGTCATCGTGCCGTTAACTGTTGTGGCGTTTGTTAAACCTTTAGCGTTGTCCATGACGACTGTTTCTAGTTGTTCGGGCGATGGGTCGTACACACCCAGGAACCCGTTGGCTGTAAAATAAGATATTAAAATAAATTTATAAAAAATCCACTGATTCTTGCAAATGTTAATATAAGAGCAACCAGGTCCTTAGGCTGGGAGAGTTCAGGGGAGATTTCAGGAGGGAGCCCCTCGCTGGAAATAGTTACCAAGAGTAAGAGAGTAGCCAAATTAAGTACATGTTGCTTGACTATTATTAGTGACAATAATTCACTGAGTTTTTACATACCGCTCATTTCGGTGACATGAATGACCTGCGTGCTGCCATCGAGTGCGTCGCATTGGTCGGCCGAGATGGCATTGCGAGCGTTGATTACTTTGGTCAGACTGCTCACTGGGATCTTCGTCTGGAAAAAAAAAAATCAGTGTTAGAGTTCAAATTTTATTACAAGCCACCTCTTGACACTGTGGGCAGTTGATAGCAGCTGTGTGTGGCTGTTACCAGATATTTTGAGGTATGGTTGGATACATTACGATGGCACTATATTTGGTTTGCGTAAATCTGTATGTAAACCCCAAACTGAACAGTGCACTCTTACTGTTTCCAACAGATTTGATACATGCCGCATGTGGCTGATTGGGGTGTTTGATACAAGCCACGTGTGGCTGCTATGGGCCCTTAATACAAGCTGCATGTGGCCACTATGATCAAATTGATACAAGGCAGTTGTTGTGGCTGATAAAGGTGATTTTGATACAAGCCGTTTCAGGCAGCCATGAGCATTTCGAAACAAGCCATTTGTGGATATTTGGCACAAGCTGCTTGTGACCGCTAAGTTATTCGATACATGCAAAATGTAAAGGTAAAATTGCTGTGATTCAGCTTTTGTGATGTGAGGACAGTTTTTTAATAAATCATTTCATCTTTCTATCATGCTACTTGCGGCATTATAGGAGTTTTCATACAAGCCAATTTTGGCCGGCATGTGTGTCATACAAGCCGTCAGTGGCCACTGTGGGCATTTCAATACAAGCCACATCTGGCTGTTTTGGTTCCTGATTGATCAAAAAGCAGACAGACAGACAGACAGACAGACAGAATGACAAAGCAACCAACCTGTTCACCAGTTGTGTACTCAATGCAGACGTACGGTGGATCCTCACACACTAGCGTCATTCTGTTCCTCTGGGCCAGCCGACACTCCAAGTCACAAATCTCCTGGAGGTCGTCCACCTTGCACTTGCACAGCGACAGTGTCTGATCATACCCCAGGTAGTCCTCCGCTGTTGGACATCCACCCTTTGTGACAAAAAAAAACCCAGAAGATTATTAAGTAGGATTTGAAACTTTGCATGGTGGAAGTATAACTAAGTGAGGTTTGCGGTAACACCATGTGAAAATCTCTTTTGAGTAGTGTAGGTTCTGAAAAGAACCGGTGGTTAACGACTCAACATTTCGATCAGTATGCTCTGATCCTGAAGACGATCAGAGCATACTGATCGAAACGTTGAGTTATTATAACCACCGGTTCTTTTCACAACCTACACTTATACTCAAAAGAGATTTTCCCATGGTGTTACTGCAAACCTTACTTAGCAGAAGATTATTGAAATTCTGAAGACTAAAACCATTATCCGAATTAGCGGCTAAGGGTGTTGCTATGGAGGTCTTATACTGTAGCCCTAGCCGCCATGGCCCTGGACATGACCTAACATTCAGGAATAAAACAACAATGTAACAACAATGCAACAACATATCCACCACCAACAATGCAACAACAAAAAATGTACAAAATAAAAAACAACAACAATGCAACAAACAAAAACAAAAAAGCAAAATAACAACATCAAAAAACAACACCAAAAAACAAAGCAGCAGCAACAAACGTTCAAACAGCAACAACAACAAACATACAAACAGCAACAACAACAAACAAACCAAACAAAAACATCCAAAATGCAAAAACACACAAACAAAACCACACCATCAACAAAAATCAAACCCAACAACAAACATCAAAAAAAAAACAGCACAACAACAATCTACAAAAGAACAACAAACATAAAAAACAACAACTGCAACCCCACAACAACAGCAACAACAGACAAAGAAAGTTTCCACTCACCCCATCCCTGCAGTAGTTTTCCCATCCAGTGCTGTCCAGACACGCTCCACTCTGACTGCGTGATGTTCCTTCAGTGCAAATTTCGTACACCTCCTCCACACAGTCTTGCTCTCGACCCACCAGGGTAACAAAGCCTTGTTTGCAAAGACACTTACGGTCGCTGGCCTGTAGAGCAAAGACAATTATTCAGACTAAAAACATCCTGGAAATGTCACGTCTGTCTTCTTGAACTTTTAAGACATTACACTTTAAAGTAACGTCAGGACCCAAAAGTGGTCGCCACTTCAGTATCATGCGATCGTCTTCAAAGTTAATCTATCTAAATTTGTATTTAGGCATTCTGGTTGTGGAGCCAAGGACCCACAGAAAAGTGAACTTAAACACTTTACTAGCTAAGAATCTTCTAGGAGAGAAGACAAGGAAAGGAAGTTTCAGGTGTAGATATGGGAGAAAAACCCCAGAAAATTATTCCAGGAAAAACCCAACCAATCAGGCAGGGACTGAAAACCCAATCCACAATGGTGCCCCCGGTGGGATTTGAACCCGGGTCCCAGAGGTGGAAGGCGAGGAAAGATACCACAACGCCAACCTGACCGCCCAAAATAATGCAAACCAAACCATCTCTGGCTTCATTTTGGTTCTTATATCTTAGCATTGTCATAATTTACCTGGAACTGTTTTCCAGCGCCTGCACATTGACACTGCGGCTGTCCCATGTCCGTCTGATACGCTTCGGCACCGCAGTGGAAGCAGGCTCCCTGTCCTTCCAGATGATTGAAGTGGTCTACGGGGCAGTTCAGGCAGTCCGCCTGTGACATACCGTACTCGTATTCGTTGTACGTCCCGACGTTACACGCCAACGGAACGTAGGAACCTTCCGGACAGTAATAACCTGAACACCAAGGTAAGGGAGATTAAAATTAATTTTGACACCGCAAAGTTGTTTATAAAGTTCTGTAAATGCTGGGCTTAACTTCAATAAGCTATTCAGCAAAATACAAAATTTGCTTAGCAAAAACAGTCGCAATTATGTTAATAAGTTAAATACAACATTCTAGCTAATAAACAGTATCTGCTAAGCAAGATTTTCTGTGCTTAGTAAAGTTTTGTGCTGTACCACCTTCATGAAATTGAGCCATGAGACAAATGTCATAGAGCTACTTAAGCAGAAAACTTCTGCTAAGCGAAAAATAAACAGGAAACCAGTCACAGACTGTACATATGACATGATGTTTTTGGCTGGTGACCCTATCCTGGTAAGCAAAGTTGTTTTGTGCTCAGATTCCTTTTGTGCTTGAAGCAGCTCTATGAAAGTGGGCCCAGACCTTGGGATTGATTTCCACAAATAAAAGCATCCATGAATTTCATATTTTTTATAAACTGAGCTCTTGATTTCGCTCATAGATCTTAGATAGTTAAACGATTTTTTTAAAAAACAAAAATGATGACCTGGAGAAGATTTATGAGACGTTTGAAGCTTTGCATGGTGGGGACCATGAGAAAAACTTATCAAACTCTGTTGGGAGAAGTGTTGGTTCCAAGAAGAACTGGTGTGGTCTGAACGTTTCGGACAGTAACACAGGCTCGTCTTCAATTTCTTCTGCATTCTTCTGGAGATCAGCTGTTTGAAACGTCAAGACCACACACCGGTCTTCCCAGAACAAACACTTCTCCCAAAAGAGTTTATATACATGGTTGTACCTGCCAGCTTACTACTATAGCTTTTCTTGAGGAGAATTTATCGAGCCCTAAACACTTACCGATTGGACAGGGATATGAGTTAGTTACGTTCACTCCATTCTGTGTGTCGTTGCCTTGCGGCTCGTCGGTTGTCGCGCCCTCCAGGCACACCACCCCCGCCCTGCAGATGGTGCAGTTGGCTCGGTCGGGCTCATTGCCGTAGTAACCCGCCGCGCAGATCTGGCAGGTGTTCTTGAACGTTGAGCGACGGGAGCCGTCTTTCTCTCGGTAACCGAGCGGACATTTGATTGGCATTATCGCACCTATGGAGGGAAGCAGACAGATGATGGTATTTTATTGGATTCAAAATGGCACTTTTAAATCACAAACAAAACAAGTAATGGACAGTACAAAATTTATGAAAAATATACTTTGGAAACCGAGTTGTTTAAAAGAAAACATTGAAACAAAAGTTTTATAGGCACAAACGCTTTCTCGCAAAAGGTTCAGTACGTCAGAATCTCTACATACCTGGACATGGTTCTGTCTCGCAGCTCTCACCGCAGTAGTGACCGGCCGGACACGGTACGGGGTAACTAGAGTTGACTGGACAGTAGAAACCCGTCGGGCAAGCCTCCTGGGTCATGGAACGGTTGCAGTAATAACCTGTGAAAAGTAAAACACGGTAGAAACATTCGGGTCAGTGTAAGTGTCCAACTTTGTTCCTCTATATACCTATCAAAACAATGTCGATGGGAATACAGGCTTCTCAAAAATGTGCAATTACGCTCGAGACTCAACCCTGGTACTTCCCCGGGATACGCAAGACTGAAACGGCTTGCCAAATTCCTCAGGAGTTTCTCCCAAAATTTGCTCTAGTGTGAAAATGAATACAAGCATCTGGGCCCAATTTCATAGAGCTGCTTAAGCAGAAAATATTGCTGATTATATTTCTGCTGAGCAAAACTAAGCAGGATACCAGTTACATTTTGTACATGATAAATGGTATTTTAGCTGGTAACCTTTAGTCTGTTAAGCATAATTTTGTTGTATTTAGCAACTTTTTATGCTTAAGCAGCTCTATGAAACTGCATAAGCAGAAAATATTGCTTATTATATTTCTGCTTAGCAAAACTAAGCAGGATACCAGTTACATTTTGTACATGATAAATGGTATTTTAGCTGGTAACCTTTAGTCTGGTAAGCATAATTTTGTTGTGCTTAGCAACTTTTTATGCTTAAGCAGCTCTATGAAACTGCGTAAGCAGAAAATATTGCTTATTATATTTCTGCTAAGCAAAACTAAGCAGGATACCAGTTACATTTTGTACATGATAAATGGTATTTTAGCTGGTAACCTTTAGTTTGGTAAGCATAATTTTGTTGTGCTTAGCAACTTTTATGCAGCTCTATGAAATTGGGCCCAGATGATCAAGTGGTTGTTTTTATGATTTTTCGATCACTTACCTGGCTGGCAATCTCTTTGGTCCCACGATCCGGCCGGACAGAACTGACCGTCCAGACACTCGATGCCGTAGGCGTTGGCCGTGTCGTTCGGACAGTAGTAGCCGGCTGGACACAGCAGGCAGTCCTCTTGACCTGTGGAGGTTTTAGTGAGCAATTAATATGCAGAAAAAAATTACACTCCAAAGGAGGTATCTGAAAATCATGCATAAAATTTACATTTAATTCAAGTCAGGTTATTTCCAATGAAAGTAGTTTGAAAAAGCAAAATAGGGAAAATTAACCAGGCTCTTTACTTTCTAAAAACGTTTAGCAGACAGTTATAAGTAGTTGACCTTTCTACTCCTAGTAACATTTTCCAGCGAGAGTTGACCCACCGTTTGAAACCATTCAACTGCACGGGTTGTGTTTGGTGGCACAACTGCAGCAGACAGAACTAACTCTGTACATGTGTGCACTGTGTAGATGCATTCACACGATAAAAATGCCGGCGTCGGTAGTTTATCTATTATTCAATAAAACAGTGGACGGTACTGAATGGTCAGACAGTACAAGGATTGACTGTGTACTGTGTAGATGCATTCATCACATGATATCACATTGAAGGATGGCATAGTTTAAATCTGTCATTCACAGCCACAGTGGATGATATTGAATGGCCAGACAGTAAGAGGGTTGACTGTGTACTGTGTAGATGCATTCACCAAATGATATCATTGCAGGCTAGCATAGTTTATCTATCATTCACGACCACAGTGGATGATATTGAATAGTCATACAGTGGGAGGGTAACGATAAACTAGAAGATAAGAAGTTTTAGGGATTGGACAAAACGTTCCAGACAGCATTACTTACTCTCAGCAGCCTCAGTGTCTCTGTAAGTTCCAGGGGGACAGGAGAGTGGTTCCACGGTAGCCTCGGGACAGTAATACCCAAGAGGGCACGGGCTGATTGAGAAGTCTGTCATAGCTGCAAGATAAAGAACAAGTCAATCAATTAGACGAAGGTACAACAGGTGGATCTGAGGTTTGGGTGGGTGACTAGACTTAACCATAGTCAATCTTGATGTCACATCGACGGTGCATGGAACAAATTTTTTCCTTTTGAGTTTTGCTGCCGTCTTACCTGGGACGTTACACCAATACCCGGAAGGACATGGCTGACATGTGCTGGAGTTTGTAGCTTTCGATTCATCGGAGTATGTCGTATTGGGACATGGTTTGGGGTCCTGGTTGAACTCACAGAAATAACCTGTGGAAGGTACAAGAAAAACAAACTTTAACATAATTTTGTCAAAATCCTGTACTTACAAATCAATGAATTACATTACAAAAATTTATAAAAGGGGCCCAAGAATTCTGAGAATTTAAGAACTCCCAACATTAGCATCTTGCAATCAGGGAGATTTTGCACAACAGAGAGATACTTAGAATTTCACTCAACATAATAAATACAAAGTTTCCACCATCAGTGAGATTTCCAAATTTGTTCATCAGAACACGGAGTTGGTTTATTTTCAGGGAACTTTCTGCACAATTAGGAAGAGTTGGCAGCTCTGTAGTTTATTATTTTGTTTGTGTAAACTTCTCAGTTTGCATAAATGAGTAAATCAGCCTTAATAAGCAGATTCTCTCTTCTCATTTGCATAAATGAATATTACCTGTGTACAAGTTTCAGCTTGAATAATGACAGGGAGTTGGTAAGATGCACAAGTTTGCATAAATGAATATATCTGCATTAATCAGGCTTCATGTCTTGATAAATGTGTAGTTTAGACAGTTTTAACAAATGTAACTGATAATATGCAGACAGAACCCACAACATTGCATATATGAATACATTTGCATAAAATGAATACGCTAATTACCTGGCGTGCAGGGTTCTGCCTTGATGCTGTCAACGGTGCAGATGTACCCAGCTGGGCACTGGGTGCACTCTGCAGAGCTCTTGGCCCCTGGTTCTGTTATCACCTGTCCTGGGCTACACACGGAAGCGTTCAACGCACCTGCAACATAAAAAAACAACATAATCTTTACCATGTTTAAAACCTTGTTATCATAAGTTTTGTCTTTCATTGTTTTTCCCAGTTTCAAAGCCCACAACGAGTTGAATGTCCTTGATATCCTAGACTGGACCATTCAACATAACTAAGAGGGGCCAAGGGGGGAGTTCACAGGGTTGTTAAGCATGACTCTCCCATTACAATGTCTATTCCACCAGGAGTAGGGGTGTTAGATCAACACACCCTAGCAAACCTACAGACACACTGACAAACCAACCAACACACAGACACACGTCAGGTGGGGACTGTACATTACCTTCCAGACAGTAGTACCCAATGGGACATGGCTCTCCCATCACGATGTCCATGCCATCAGGGGTAGGGGTGTTAGATCCAGAGTAACAGATGAAACCCGCTGTGCATGGTCCAGCTGTCCTACCTCCAACACAATAACTCCCTGCAAAACACAGTCAATAATTTATAAATACTACTAACAATAAAACACAACAGCCCTACAGGCGTCTCAAAGCAGTCATTTTTTCAACAGTTATACAGATTTTATTGGCAAAGAACAGTCAGTTGGTCAGGTCTGTCAGGTCAGTCGTCAGTCAGGTCAGTCGGTCAGATCAGGTCAGTCTGCCAGTCAGGTTAGCTGGTCAGTCGGTCGGTCAGGTCAGTCGGTTGGCCATCAGGTCATTCAATCGGTCAGATCAGGTCAGTCAGTCAGGTCCGTTGGTCAGTTAGGTCAGTTGGTCAGTTAGGTCAGTTGGTCAGTTAGGTCAGTTGGTCCGTCAGATTCTCAGTCAGTCAGGTCCTTTAGTCGGTCAAGCCAAGCCAGTCTGGCCGGCAAGTCAGTCTTTTAGGTCAGATCAACCAGTTGGTCAGTTAGGTCAGTTGGTCCGTCAGATTCTCAGTCGGTCAGGTCCTTCAGTCGGTCATACCAAGCCAGTCTGGCCGGCAAGTCAGTCTGTCAGTCAGATCAGTCAGTTGGTCAGTTGGTCCATCAGATTCTCAGTCGGTCAGGTCCTTTAGTTGGTCAAGCCAAGCCAGTCTGGCCGGCAAGTCAGTCTGTCAGTCAGTCTTTTAGGTCAGTCAGTCAATCAACTATTGTATTATGTTCTGTATTTTAATTTTTTTTACCTGTGGGGCATTCCTGACACTGTGAGGGCTTGCTGAGTCCAGTCACATTATCCATGGTGTAAGTGCCGTTAGGACACGGCGTGGGCTCGATGGACCCTTGTGGGCAGTAGGAGTAGGCGCTGCAAGGCTCTGGGGTGCTTGAGTTCACCATGCAGAAGAAACCTTTGGGACACACATTGCAATCAACCTTTGCAGTGTTCGGCTGGTAGGTACCTGGAAAGACAAACATCCGACAGTTGATATATATTTTTTTTTAATTTGGGTTTGAACAAAGAAAAAATTGACTGGAGCGGGACTTGAACCAACGACCTCCGGCTTAACGTACCGGCACTCTACCAATTAAGCTATCCAGCCCTATGTTGGCGGTCTCTAAAATTTACCCAATCAGTTTCCTTTGTGGTTTATTACTTGATATTTTTTTATTTTATTGTGTAATAAACCATGAAGTGAAACTGACCGGGGGAATTACAAAAATATATTTGGGGTTGATCAAAGGAAAATTGACTTTCCTTTGTGGTTTATTACTTGACATTTGAAATATAAGTGGCACCCCTTAAGAAGATCTCTCTGCTGCCGCTTCCCAGGTTGAATCAGTAACAGGGGTGTGTTTCTTGGCTACAGGCAGTTAGAGGATGTATGGCTTCTAACTGACACTCCCAAACAAAGATATCGACAAAATAGGGAGACCACCAACATTAGCACTAGATTTAATCAACCCAAAATTACTCTTTTATTTTAATGAAACAAAAGAGACAGCTGTTGAAAATTTATCACCCAACAGAATGACATCAACTCTAGCAGCAAATTCATCCTTTGAGAAAGACTCTGCTGGGGTCGAACCCTCAGGTCATATCCACTCTTTTGCCACTTTTATTATTTTCTGGTTACTTCTGCTTCCCACACAATATCAACGGCAACAAACAAACTCTCTGGGAAAGGGTTTTTTTTCGAGTATGAAGAAAATAAATCTTTTAAAAAAGGAAAAGTTGTTTTTGTCCTACCTGGATCACAAGCTGTAGGAGTTGCTGTCTGGTTCAGGCAGTAGAATCCAGCTGGGCATTCATAACCGATGGGCTCGGCAGAGTCGATAACGGCATCGCTGGGGCAGTAGTAGCGTTCAGAACACACCCCGCTGGGTTGAGAGAGTCCCGTACCCTCGCAGTAGTGGCCCGCCTCACATGGGACGCAGTCGTCCACTGACACCCCGCCCCTGTTTGGGTTCATGGTGCCCGGGGGACACGGGGTGGCCGAGTGGGTACCTTAGGTGGGGATACAAAACAACAACAACAACATTTAATAGATGTAATATTTGCATCGGGATGAAGAATTTTTTTATTTTATTTGGTTTTACCCTTACACCGATGTCTATTAAGCACTGTATGCTCAGTGCTTTCCTGAGCACTGTGAAAAAAATCCACAGACAATTAAAAACCAAATTAAAAAACAACATTCAACGAACAGATTTGACAGGGCGCAATCTTTCGAGGACAAACCAAGGAACATTCATTCACAGTGCCTTGGAGAACATAACTTTCCGAGTGGCTACTGATAAAAAATAAACTGATCAAGAGGAATACACTGTGCAAGTTTCACGCATATTCAAACATTTTGGCACCACTTTGGTCCCACCTACATTGTTTCTAAAGCCGCGTTCGCATTGGACTTTTGAGTCTGGTTAACTTACCGGGCCGCACTTGGACTTAATATCGGTAAGTTAACAATTTGCGGCGGTAAGTTAACCATTTTAAGTCCAATACGAACGCGGCTTTAGCATACAGGAAACAAACTTGCTTGTGCCCCAAAGTTCACATACACGCAAGACTTGCAACCGTCTTTAAAAAAGGGGAGCTTCACTCACCATTGTCACAGTAATGTCCCACTTGGCACGGTTCATTCACCATATCGTTGGGACTGGCCGTCGCCGCTCCTTTAACGCACAAGAAACCAGCGTCGCATTCGCCGGTCGGCCAAGACAGTCCGGGGGTCTCACAGTACATTCCTATCAGGCACGGCTGACAGCTCGTTTCATTGATTAGGGACAGCTGATCACTGAAGGTACCTACATAGGATAAGGGTTAAATCACACAGAAAACATTGTCATCATTATCAAAGACCAGTATCTGCAGTTTGTGTGACCCAACATTTACATGAAACGACAAACCTGTGAAATTTTAAGCTCTGTCATCCGTACCACAAGAAAAAAGTGAAAACAAAATACTTGTTTTCACTCACAAGATCAAAACTACTTGTTTCACTCATTGCTCAAAAACTGTAGCATTTCAAGCAACAATATTTCCTAGGAAGTTTTCCGCCATGACCTTCTTTATACCATGAAAGTTATGAGCAAATCTTTGAACATTTATGGTTCCCTCTTACTAATGCTGTGCACATCCCTTAAACATAGGTTTAAAGAATCAAAGTCCAAGTAAAGCCTGAACGTTACCGGCTTCCAATAAACTAGTTTAGAATATCTAGTTTACAATAACTAGTTTAGAATATCTAGTTTACAATAACTAGTTTAGAATATCTAGTTTACAATAACTAGTTTAGAATATCTAGTTTACAATAACTAGTTTAGAATATCTAGTTTACAATAACTAGTTTAGTATATCTAGTTTACAATAACTAGTTTAGACAAAGTAAGTAATACAAAACAGATGTTGCTCTTTATCTAAGGGGTGTCTCCAATTTATTACAACAGGTGTTCAGTGCATGGTATGAACCTATAAGCCCAATTTGATAAGAGCACCAGTCACATCACATATAAAGTGTATAGAATTTTACCCGGTAACCTGCATCTGCTCAGCAAGATTTGTCCGTGCTTAGCAAATATTTGTCCAGATGACATTTGACCATGCGGTTTTGGGGAGTTTTTTTTCTTCAAATCAATCCATTTAGAAAATTCTACCTGGAGGGCAAGGTTCACCATTGTCGTCCGTTCCCTCTTGGCAGTAAAATCCGGTCGGACAAGGAAGCGTTGTGTTCATTCCAAACTCAGGACAAGTTTTACCTGAAAAAATGAAGAGAAAAAAAAAGAAGGTTATTCAATACTGAATTAAAAAGAGGAAAAGAAGTTCTTGGAGGACTGCAAAGAGAAAACCAGAATTTCTTACTTCATTCTACTGTTAGAAAAATGATAATAATTTCAAAACAAATATCGAAATAAACAGGAAAGCTTATAAATATACATAAGTTTGTGAACAATGGGACCTAGTACTTGCTTCATAAAACATAACTGAACGAGTTTGAGTGGCTTGACTGATAAAACCAGAATTTCTTACTTCATTCTACTGTTAGAAAAATTATAATAATTTCAAAACAAATATCGAAATAAACAGGAAAATTTATAAATATACATAAGTTTTGTGAACAATGGGACCTGCTACTTGCTTCATAAAACATACACGGACGAGGTTGAGTGGATTGACCGAGAAAGTGTTCAAGCGGTTAATGCCCCTTATGTATCATTCAATGGCCCAGTGGTTCAATAGACTATGCAACTAGGCGTACTATTTGTATTTATTGTCCAAACCAACAGCGGATGAACCGCCAATTACACTCCAACAATTGTACTCTAACAAGCGGGCTTCACCCACAGTTCGATAACAGAAGAAGAAAAGTACCTTTGTGGATCTTTTAAATGTATTCCCACAACAAAAATAAATACAAAATGTGTTGGCTACATTTATAGAGTAGGTCCGGTTAACAATTTTTTTTTAGGCCTTAGGAAGTTTCTATAACTTGAAAAATATTAAAGAAGTCCAGAACAGGAGGTGTGAGACTTACTTTCAGGGCAGGGGTCACACTTTCCCATACGCGGATATGGGGCGTACGTTCCCTTGTTACATGGGATCTCACTGGGTGCCCCCTCCTCACAGTAATGCCCAACTGGGCACTCGTAACCCTTGACCCCATCAGCGGGGGTGGGCGTGTCGGAGCCGCCGGTGCAGATGTAGCCGGCTGAGCATGGGGGTGTCAATCCTATGGATAACACAGAACTTGTTAAAATGTCTAAAAGTCTCTTGAAAGGTTTAAGTGACACTACATTAAATCAACCTTAGTTTCTGATCATTTTTCCTCACTTTATTCAAACTCTGAGAATTCCCAATTTAAAAAAATCAATAAATATTGACTTTTACAACAAACTTCTTTTCAACAGATGAATAAATCAATAAACATAAAATCAAAGTACAAACTTGAAATCAACATTAATCTCAGACCATTTTTCCTCACTTTATTCAACCCAAGCTTCCCAAGAAAACTACAGATCGACAATTATTTATTTTGACAACAAATCTCTTTAAAAAAAAACAATCACAGTAAAAAAATTACTTTCATAAAAGAAAAGCTTTTTGGAGTCGATGTGAATTCATTGTTAATACCACTTCTTGAATCAGAGATATGACAACATCTTCACAAACAGGAGACATTTTTAAAGAAATGTTTAAATGAACAAAGACAAATTTACTAGAGCAAGATTTTAACTATTACCAACTGAGCAGTTGATAGAGCCACTGCACCTGCCTGATAATCTGGAGGTCGCAGGTTCAAACCCTGCTCTGGTAAATTTGTCACTGTTCAACACAAAATTAATTAAAACTTACCCATTCAGTTTCCCTTCTGGTTTACTACTTGAATGTTAAAATCGTCCTTATGGACTTACCATTTTGAGAGCTGTTGGCGTTGCAGTAGCGTCCGATATCACATGGTGCACAGGATGTCTCGTTGATGTTACCCAGACCGGATGAGATCGTCCCCGCCGCGCAGGGCGTTGGTTGGTAGCTCCCCTCGGGACAGTAGCTCCCAGCCGGACAGATGTTGGGGTTGGGGATCGCATCTCCTCCTTCACAGTAGAACCTGTGAACAAAAAGGGCGGCCATACCGGTTCTTACACGCATGAATCAATGGAGGTCAAAACGAGGCTAGTGTCCAGAATAGTCTGATGCTCTACAAAGGTAAATTTTTTTTCAAGTTGACAGTTGACTGATTGTCAGAAAACCAACAAATGAATATAAACAGAATTACATGTCATCTATAAATAAAAAAAATTCGAAACCCTAAGCGGTAACACACAACAATACAACATTTTTGTGGTTGCTTGTTCAATATATTGTCAAATACATGTGTTACCAAAGAATTTTTTAAGGAAAACAAAGTAATTGGAGTGATTTCATGCTTTGCATTGTAACCAAAACTATTTTTTTTACTATTATAACTTTTGATTAGGAGAAGAGTGTTGGCTCATAAAATTAATCCAACACTCTGTTTTGTCATGTTAACCATACCAATGGCATGTCATGCTTAAGTGGTCAAGTGCACTGGACTCAACATGCTCAAGCTCTGGTCCTTCCGATTAGCTGAGTGTAGATTCGAGTCTCGTCTCGACACTTGTGTCCTCAAACAAAAATTGTATCAACACATATAAAAGTCTTGAACTGTACACAAAAACGCAGCATCTGCCGCCCTCATTGTCAGAAATCGCTCCCTATCCTTACCCTCCATAGCACAGCGCTTCGGGTTCGTTCAGCCCAGCGGAGAGACAGTAGTACCTGGCCAGGCAGGGCTGGCACCAGCTCTCGTTGAAAGCGTTGGTCAGATTATTGAACGTTCCCGGCGGGCAGGGGTACTCGTTGGCTCGTTTGGTCATCGGTAGGCAGTAGTAGCCGGCCGGACAGTCAGACCCGTTGAGGTGGACGACGGGGGCGACGGTGTTATCGCAAAAATAGCCTGACAGGGAGTAAGGGATAAAGTGGGGAGGCAAATTAACAACCACGTTTGGCACTTCAGGGACGTCATATCATGCTTGAACAATATCAGACATAAAAACCCACTGGCACCTGTTGGGAGGTACGACGTTAATTCCACAAAGATGAGATACTTTTTTGCTCTAAAATCATACATTTCAAGAGCCAGGTACAGGCCGGTGATGACACTGCTCTGCTTGAACTCAATGCTAAAAGGTTTGAACTTGGATACGGGAATTCAAAACCAAAAATGTTTGGACCAACACCATGCAAAAAAAACAAAACACTACCCGAAACAGTAGCTCTGGATGTACAACACCAAATCCATGAAAAAACACAGAGGATTTGGATGATTTGTTGACTCTCTTCAGATGAGGAAAAAAGACTTCAAAGTTAAAACTAAGATTATATGGACTTTGAGGCACTGCATGGCGAGGTATCAATATATATTCAGGTTGCAGTATCACCATGTATACGTATCTACTTTGTCGTTTAGAAAAGTTCTTCAAGAACTTGTCTTGCTATTTGTTCTACTGCCGCGGAGTAGTTTTCAGAAATCAGGAGACTTCTTAGTTCTGAAATGAACTTTTTGTAGTCATCTTTAGGAAACTGAAGAGTGTGAGATGCTGGTCTCTTTATATAGGAATTCGGAGGTTTCAGTGAAGAGTCACGATTGCCGTACCTTCTTCACAGGGTAGACACGACACTTTGCCTTCCTCGTCCTGATAATAACCGTCCTCGCATCTTTCTGGATCTGCAAAGTTCTCCATGCAGAAATGGCCGGCTGGGCAGAGGTAGTCCCCTGGGGTGGGGGTGTTCTGTCCCGGGGGACAGTAATAACCTGTGGAGAGAGAGCATGGTAAAGGAATTAGTACAGATACTTTCCCCCTAGGGTGGGGGGATATGTGTCACTGGAAGAGAGTGATGCAAAGACAGAATGGTAAAGAGTATACTCCCCTAAAGTGGGTACTGCATACCTAAAGTGGGTACTCTATCCCTAAAGGGGGTACTCTATCCCCTAAAGTGGGTACTCTATCCCTTAAGTGGGGTATTCTCCCCATGGGGGTGTTCACCCTTGGGTGAAGTACCCACCCCTAAGGTGAGGAGCTGTAGCGTTGGGTGGGTGTACTCCATCACCAGGGTGGAGGTACACTCCTTTGGTGGGTGCTCTTACTGGGATGGGGGTACTCACCCCTAGGGTGGGGGTACTCTTCCCTAGGATAGGAGGGTCTCTCTCTAAGTAAAATTAAGCCTCCTCCAGGCAAATTTTTTTGGGGGGGCTAACATATACATACCTTCAGCACATACACCACTTGCTGTAGACGCCCCAGTTTCATTACAATAGAAACCTCCCTCGCAGGGCAGGCAATCCTCGATGCCATCCTGACCCGTCGCCGGGTTGTACGTCCCGTTGGAACACGGTACCGGCAACCAAGTTTCCTCGGGACAGTAGCGACCGACCGGACACTCGATCTGCTCTGGACTGGACGAGCCTGCGGGGCAGTAGAATCCCGGGCTGCAGTTCCCCGACGGTGCGGAGAGACCGGTGGCGTTGCAGTGTTTTCCCGCGGTGCAGGGTTCGGGTGCAGCGTTACCCCCAACGCAGAACTCACCGGGTTGGCATTCTCCGCCATACTCTGTCGGCTGATGGAGACAGAGAGAGCACATATTATAACACCAGTCCCTTGACCGACTGAGAGCTTGTCACACAATAAGAGAAATCTTTACTGAAAAAATATTATGACACCAGTGTTGAAGAATATGCTTTTTTTTGCACAGAACAAAGGAACGTCCACAGAGCGTGTGTAACATAGAGCTTTCTGGGTGGGCAAGCGCTACATACGCAGTGTGGACCTGAGAACAAAAGAGGTCCACATAATGTAGGGATCTGAAGCACTATGTGGACTTACACACGTCCACACAACGTTATTTGCAGTGTTGAGGAATAGGATTTTCCTTAAGTGTACAGAACAAAGGAATGTCCACACAACGACTGCAAAACAAGACTGTGTGTGTGTGTGTGAGTGATTATATTTTTTTTAAGGGAAATCTGAAAATCTAGCAAAAGTGTACTAACCATTGCCTCACTGGTGTTCCCGGAACAGTAGAATCCCGGGCTACACTGGGCCGTAGGGTTGATGTTCCCGTACCCCTCACAGTACCACCCGGGGGTACACTCAGTACACCCAGAGCTGCTTCCCTGTAAGGTCTTGTTGTTGAAGGTGCCCGGTGGGCAAGGGTTGGCGTAGGGGTCCGGGGTGTTGAGTGGGCAGTAGTAGCCCGGTGGGCACTCGTTGGGGGTGTAGTCGGTCGTGTTGAGGTAACAGTAGTGGCTGACGGGGCAGGGCAGGCAGGATGACTGCTGGACTTGGTCTTGGTATGAGCCGGCCTCGCAACCTGCGAAACAGTTGACACAAATTTATGATTTACCTATGATTCACCCAAGTTGCACTGATCCTCAATATTAATAATAATAATAATAATCGGTTTTTATATCGCGCTTTAGGGCCTTGTCGCATGAGGCAACTTTTACAGGCAACTTGGAGGCAACCAACTGCAGTGCATGAAAACTGAACAGTCTGGTAGCACAGGAGTAATTTTTCATATTATGTCTTACAATTCACAAGAAAAACATGTGAACATTCAGATGTGAATGTCCTTTCCTCTTAGAGATTGCCTGGAACTGGTTGCCTGTAAACTGCCTCGTGTGACATGGCCCTACACACCCGAAGGGTGTCTCAAAGCGCTTCAAACATTATTACACCTGGTCGCTGGGCCATTTATTTCATTCCTTAAAACCATCTCAGCTCCCTGGGGAGTATACAGCCTGCAGCCAATTTCACGAAACGCTAGGATTAATCCTATCTCAAGTTAGGACGAGTAACTAGTCCTAACTTAGGATTAATCTTAAGGTTTACATGTTACAGTGCAAGGCTGGGACTCGTCCTAAGTCCTAAGATTAATCCTAAGTTAGGAAGAGTTTGGTGAAATCGACGGCTGTGCAGCCAAATATGCAGCATACTAAGCTAAAATCAATCACAAGAACCATCTCTGCCCTCACAGGTACCCGTTTTACCACTGGGTGGAGAGAAGCAATTATAGTTAAGTGTCTTGCTCAGGGAACACAAGTGCCACGACCGGGACTCGAACCCACACTCTGCTGAACAAAAACACTAGAGCAATTCCATTTGAGGTGATAAATATTTTCCAACTTACCAGTAGGGTAGTCCGTTCCCTGGACACAATAATGTCCCTTTGGGCATACGTCACCGATGATCGGATGCACGGTCCCCGTCGGGCACTGGTCCCCAGCCAGCATCAGCGGATCCATTTTATCCACTCCGGACACGCAGTAATATCCCGCTTCACATTCCGCCGTCGGGCTCGTCAAGTTGACTCCTTGGCAGTACATCCCAGCGTCGCAGGGTGTGCATTCTGTCGCCGCGGCCAGGCCCTCTGTTGGTCCGTAGGTACCGGCCGGACATGGTTGGTGATCGTGACCAGTGTTGTTGGGGCAGTAGAAGCCGGCAGGGCACAGGTGATAACTGGTTGCCCCAATACCTTCAATGACCAACTCAGGGATACAGTAAGAGCCTGCAGAGAGAGAGCGGGGGGGAGGGGAGACAGTTGACAAGTATAATTCCCAGAAAGCAAAAGTATTCCAAGAAGTGCTCCCTTGATCTTAATGACGACACTCTGAACCACCTGGGCATTACATTTTGAAGGATTTACAATTTGTCTACAATGTAGCGATTTCGGCAACATCTTTCTTCCATGGATGGCAAACTTGTCTTTTCCAAAATAAACGAATATCTCTTCAAAGATATATCAGAAATTTCCTGCGATTAAATATTACTCTGACAAATTGCAGGACCAAGGGTAGTGAGCCCACAGATATTCCTGAATTTTTTTAACAATTTTAGTTTTGAACAAAGACAAATTGACTGGAGCAGGACTTGAACCAACGACCTACGGAGTAACATACCGGCGTTCTACCAACTGAGCTATCCAGCCCTACGTTGGCGGTCTCCCAATTAGTCAATATCTTTGTTTGGGGTTGCCAGTCAGAAGCCGTTCAACCGTTAGTTAATTACTTGAATTTTGTTAATAGCAATTTTTTTTTTAGACTAATGTTGTAGTATACATCAGCGGATCAACAGCGTTTGCATTGTGCGATTTATTGTGAAGACAATCTTTAGCATGGTACCTCAAAACTGTTACCTCCCTTACCTTCTGGACAGACAGCGCACTCTGAAGCGCCCTCATAGTCGACGTAACTACCAGCGAGACAGTCCTGGGGTTCTGGGCTCTGTAGAGGGCAGTGTTTACCCTCTGGGCATGTGATCTGGTTGGGTACATCCGAGCCGGGGGGACAGTAGAACCCAGCGTGACACTGGGCCGTGACCTCTGTATTGGCTGTAGATGAAAAACAAAAAATAAACAAAAATTAAATCTCTGCTCTACAGTCATGACAGTACCCCATCACCCAAAACTTGACTCTTGTTAACTTGGTAAGCCTGGCCTCATGCAAAGAGTGTGCCGTTTGGGGCACAGAACGAAGTCTGTTCCTTGGTGTTTTAGTTATTCTAGGTAGACAACCAAATCCATTTCTAGATTTCGGACCATTTGGGGATAAAGTACCAAGCCCATTCCTTGGATTTCTGGCTATTTTAGGTGAAGTACCAAACCCATTTCTGGGTTTTCTGGCCATTTGGGGATAAAACTACAAAATTAATACAGAGGATTTTTTTTAACATTTTGTGGTAAAGTGCCAAATCCATTCCTAGGTATTCTAGACAGAAGCTTTCCCAAATTCATCAAAATACTCCAGTCATTTGCAATTCATTTCCCGAATGAAAAGACTTTAAGTTGGCCTTATGGTTTGAAAAGCTCTACTCTGCAATCTGGTGCATTCTTTATGGTTTTCTCTAGATTTTTTTTGAGAAAAAAAATAAACACCTTTTTTTTGCGAGTTCGCCGAAATTCGTGCGTAACGCCCCGATAGGCTAGCTGGTGCAAGGGGAAAACCCTGCTAAAACCTTAATGCTGGTGTATTTTTTCCCCATAGTTTCCCCAAAATGTGACGGCAAGAAACTTACCCATTCCTTCACAGTAAAACCCAGCAGTACAGCTCAGGCACTCCGTCTCATACGCCAGCCCAGTAGTGTTTGAGAACGTACCGTTGGGGCAAGGGGTGGGATTGAAAGTTTGCCCCTCGCAGAAGTACCCCTCCGGACATATGGTCTGGTCTGGGCGTGTGGAGTGCTCGTCGCAGTAGAACCGCGGTAGACATGGCCCGCTGACCTCAGTTTGTGCTGAAACAAAATTATAAAAATTTCTATGAAATAAACGAATTTGTAACTTTGTCGACACACCCCAGCAAGTACCATCCACGACAGTTCCAAGCACTCAGCTAGATTCTTCAGCAACATATATCAAGTCACAACTTACCACGTCTCTCCAGTCTCCTGGAAAAAAAGGTCAATTTAAAGAGAACAAAATTATCTGTTCACATTCCTCTTAAACTGTGGCAGATTGTAAGTTGATGGAAAGAAACAAAAACAAATTTAAAAGTAGAAAGGCAGAAATCTCATTAGCCTGTTTTTAACTCACTATTAACCAGACTTTATACAGGTATAACACAGGGTTGGTAAGGATAAAAATCAATGTTTGTTTAATTACAGTCTGAAAGCTTACTGATTATGAAGTTTATACTAAAACGGTTTTTCTGTGAAATATTTTTCTCTGAAACGAAGTTTGAATAACTGTATCTGAAAACATATAAAAAAAACGCAACGGTTAATTTCGGTTGTTGAAACAAAAACTAAGGAGAATGTGTTTACATGCTGAAAGTTGTACATGCTGAAAATTTTGCATGGTTTTTCACTATTTTCTCCAGACTCACACACCGATTAAGCCCAAATTTTCACACGAAAACACGAACACTGTCTTTGACTTTTTTGTCAGCTCTACCAATCCTGCATAATACCCTTAAGAAAGTGGTTCAAGGTAAAAAAATATCTTTGCAGAGTCTACTGACCGGTCTCGTTACAGAAGAAGCCGGCCGTACAATTCAGACACTCTCCAATAGCTTTCAGCTTAGTGGTTGGACTGAAGGATCCCTCTGGGCAAGCGTCAGGTGCAGCTGTTCCCTCCATGCAATAGTACCCAGCTGGACATTCATTATTCATGAGCCCTGACGGAAAATGAATATTCATTAGATTATAATTCAACACATCAGGCGTACCCTTCTTACATTATTCATTAAGGATAAATGCATACTTATTCATTTGATTATGATTAAAAGTATCATGTGTACCCTTCATGCATAATTCATTACCCTTGAGAGAAAACTACATGACTATTCATGAGATTATAGTTAAAAGTATCGAGCGTACCCTTCATGAATATTCATTAACCCAGATGCAAAGTGTGAACCGGAGAATAAAATGTCCACATGATGGATCCACAGGATCTTAAGATATTCTGTGGAACTCAATACAACTATCCAAGAATTAGGAAAATCTCAATTTTCTTGAAAAGGCAAGTTTTAAAATGAAGAAGAGCATTTAAAGATCACAAAAGATAATCAGCTCCAAGAAGTGAAAGTGGGACTTATTTGTTACAAATATTTTTTTGTTACTTCACAATAAAAATTTCTACAGAGCACATGTGCGAAAGTGTCTACCTCTTGAAACTGAGGACTTTTTGCACAAAAGAGATCCGGCTGGTCTCACTAACAGAGAGAATATCCTCAATTCGATATTGTGTAGAAACAAAATGGGGACTTTGCTATAAAAAAAGATCAGACTGAACAATGAAAACACAACGAGAAGTCTTGTTTAAGCGTCACATACAAAGTGTGGACCTGAGAAAAAAGAAGTCCACATAATGTAGGGCCTTGAAACAATGTGTGGATTAACCACGTCCACACAGTGTTTGTACAGTGACGTAGAATATGTTTTTTCTTCAGTGCACAGAACAAAGGACCCAAAGAGTTTATGCAACGCAGAGCTGTGTGCGCCGACAAACATACGTATGTCTGGGTTTTGATTTTTTTTTTAAAACTCACCATCGTTGGGAGTAGTGGCGTTGGCCCCTCCCTTACAGAAGTACCCGGCTTCACAAGGCCTGATGGGATACATTAAGCCCGGCTCGTCGCATGCCATCCCAGGTAGACATGGCGTGCATACATCCTCACTAACTATACCTGATCACAAATCACAAGTTTTTTGTATGATTGGTACAAAATTGAAACAAAAATTGACAAACTTTTTTCCTGAGAAAATAGAATTAGTAGCTGTTGCAAACTGCTTACCAATCAAAAGGACCTATGGTTTAAGTGGGAAAAAAAATAACAGCCTGACGTTTCGACCCTACCAGAGTCTTTCTCAGAGGCAAAACATTGTTTTTTTCTGAAATTTTTTATACAACCGTCATCAGTGCCTAATGTCCTAGATATATTTCCATCAGAAATACTGTCATAACGTAAGAAAAATGTCCCCCAAAATTATCCGTTTTTATTTTTATTTGCAAAACTGATACGTATGTCATTGATACCGACCTCATAGTAACCACACAGCCATAGATTTGATTTCCACAAAACTTTGAATACATTTTGCAAACGATGGCTGACCAAATTTGCAATATTTTTGACCATGTGAGGGCATGAGTGAACCAAATTTACGCGATGTGAAAAAGTATACAAATTTTTTTTTGTCATTCTTTTTATTATTATTTTACTTGGGCACTGATACAGGAAAACATACAGGCAGTCAAAATTAAGTAAAACTGTATACTGTGATGCAAACAAAATTGCAGTAAAAGCGCCCTCATGTGTTAAAAAAAACCCGGTTAATTTCAACCTTCATTTATGTGTGAATTCCACATTGGGCTTTGTTCTTATTCGGGCTTGGTCAAAACTCACCTGTCAAATTGTTAAATGTTCCATAGGGACAAGCAAACTCCTCTGCGTAGGTAGTACTATTCGGGCAGTAATACCCAGACGGGCAGACGTAGGATCCATACCACACCACAGGGCCGATAGTAGCATTACAATAATGCCCCTCGGGGCACTCTTTGCAATCCCATCGCCCCGTTGTGTCTTGGTAGGTCCCTGACGGGCAAGGCTCTGGATCCCCGTACCCGACCCCGCAAAAGTGACCGACCGGGCAGGTGTACGGTCCGGGTGTCGCCGTTATCTGACCCTCGGGGCAGTAGTAACCTGCCAGGCAATCTCCGCTGGGGGTAGGGAGCCCTTCGCTGCCACAAAACTCCCCCTCGGTGCAGATCTTGCAGCTGGTGTTTACGCTCTGCTCCACGGCGTCCAGGTAGTACCCGATGGGGCAGGGCTGGGGCTCGAAGGAACCCACGGGGCAGTAGTGACCCTGGGGGCAGATGTTGCCCGTGATATTGTCTGTTGGGTTACTGATGGAGGCACCGAGGGTGCAGTAGAATCCTAACGGTGGGGGGAGAGAGAGAGGGTTAGTAAGAGGCACAAGATGTAGGGCGGTCAGGTTGGTTTAGTGGTGTATCTTTCCTCAGCTGCAACCTCTAGGACACCACTCCCGCCGGGGGCACTATGTGGATTGGGTCCCTACCTGATTGCGTGGGTTTTCCCGCGAATAAATGTCTGGGGTTTTCCTACCATCATCTAAAACTGAAACTTACTTCTTTGTCTTCTATCCATGGGATTCATGGCTAGCATAGTGACTAAGTTCGCTTTTCTGAGAGTCCTTGGCTTCACAACCAGAATTAATAAATGAAACTTCAAGAATTTGGGGTTGTACCCCATATACCCACATTATACCATGGAAAAACTTGAGATTACGCAAGGTTCAACCTCCAGTTACCATAAAACTTTATTTTTTTACAGTCTTCCCCAAACAAAAAAACCACTTACCCTGTGAGCAGGGTAAGCTCGATGCGGCAAGTCCGACCCTCTCGCAGTAGTAGCCGGGGTCACATAGGATTGGATGGTCAGTGCCACCTGGGCAATACTCCCCGAGGTCACATCGGCCGCCGATAGACGGGTCAGTTGGCGTTGGGCTTGACGCACCTCCGATGCAGTACCAGCCGTCGCTGTGTGGGACAGATCAAGACGGTGTCAAAAGAATGTTGCAGTAGAGCATCATGGATCAAGTTGTTAAAACCTTGTATGATGGGTTGATTTTGGGGGAGGCTCTAGGTGGCAGCAGACTTACCAGGGTAAATTCACTGATCTGGGGCCAATTTCATAGAGCTGCATAAGCAGAAAATAATGCTTAACAATTTCCTGCTAAGCAGAAATGAGCAGGATACCAGTCACAAATTGTACACGTGACATGGTAGTTTGGCTGGTAACCTTGTTCTGGTAAGCAACATGTTATTGTGCTTAGCAAATTTGTGTGCTTAAGCAGCTCTATGAAATTGGGCCCTGGGCTTTCTCTGGTAAATGCTCAGAACAACAAAATCAATGAAACATAACCAGGGCTCAGCTTTACAGAGCTGCTTAAACATAAAAAGTACCAATGAGCACCAGACAATTTTGCGTCCCGACTGTTCCAGCGATAGAGGGCGTTCTCTGGAAGCCGCGAACCTGTCAGTTTGAGTGCGATGTGGTAAATGATCTGGAAGTTTTCCCAACAGCGCCGGCTAACGTACGATGGTAATGTGCGCGCCGCGGAGCGGGGAATTTGCGATAGTCGAGTGATAATGAACAACAACATCTTGCACCAAGACTAACCAGAACAAGGTTACCAGCTAAAATACTAGGTAACATGTACCATCTGTAACGGTATCCAGCACAAATTTTGCTAAAGTCGCCATTGGGGCTCAAGCAGGGTACAGCGGACAGTCGACTAATGTTGCCATCGGGGCTCAAGCAGGGTATAGTGCACAGTGGACTGAAGTCGCCATTGGGGCTCAAACAGGGTATAGTGCACAGTTGACTGAAGTCGCCATTGGGGCTCAAGCAGGGTATAGTGGACAGTGGACTGAAGTCGCAATTGGGGCTCAAACAGGGTATAGTGCACAGTGGACTGAAGTCGCCATTGGGGCTCAAGCAGGGTATAGTGCACAGTCAACTAATGTCCCCATCGGGGCTGAAAGGGTTAATCGTGTTCAATGAGCTGATCTTGAATAAGAAAATCTAAAAAAGTCTTAACATTACCTGCAGTTAGTTGTTGGCATGTCGTTGCCACTTCCCATGCAGTACATCCCGGCTAAGCACGACACGCAGGCACTTTCATTGGTCTGCTGCAGTTTATCGTTGAACGTTCCCGGTGCACATGGAAACTCATTGGACATGGTGGTACCGTTGGGGCAGTAGTGACCCACTGGACAATCGTTCCCGACGTAGGTGGTGGAGTTGGCCAGACAGAAGAAACCTCAAAATAAAAACATGACAAAAATGAATTCCTAAACTTACATTGTTGTTGAAGGCTTTGTGATGTGCAGCTAGTTTTCAAGGCTGGAAAGACAAGAAAACAGTCTGCAACAGACCAATCCATTACAGGGGCTGTGTCGTCATGTGTCGTTAAAGCACGCCTGTGGCTGTGCATGGAGTTATAAACTCTCACCCAGTTACTGAACGGGCCCGCCATCCCTTCCTGTCAAATTTATAGAGAGAGCACCCGCGCGCCCTTGCAAGAAGTGGGTGAAAGTTAATAATTCCACGTACAGCCACAGGCCTGCTTTGATCAAGACGACATAGCCCCGATAAGCCAAGCCCACCATAGTAACTGTCTACCAACAATGCCAAGGTGGGTATTGAGTACGATACATATGTCTTGCCCTGCCCCACACTACCCACAAAAGATAAGCCTGCAGCAATCCAAATTGCAGCAAATCCAAGTTTGTTTAAATGTTGTAATGAGTTTTTAACCGTATCAGACTTTTGTCCAATTTTTGGGGGGCGAGCGTTCGCAGCTGTGAAGTTTGTCCACGCATTAAGGGGCAGAGCTGAATGGACGAATCCTGTTTTATCAAACAGCTAGTTTTGTAAATTTCATTTAATAGTTCAAAGTCATATCGTTGGGTTTTCTATTTTAATGAAGATTTTTTAAAACTAATTTCATAACGTGTAATATACAAATCAATTATACTGTGATATTATTTTATAGGTGGTAAACATTTGATTCGCGCTTACCTTCAGGGCATTCCTTGCAGGTTCCCTGTCCTTCCTGATCCTGATACTCTCCGGCCTCACACCCGATGGGAAGCTTGGTGCCCACTGGGCATCGATAACCCATGGGGCACACCCCTCCTACGCCCGTGTGACCGCCAAGGATCGGGCAGGAGGCAGAGTAGGTCTCATTCTCTGAGGGGTTGTTGGGGTTGGCTCGGTCCACCCCGGAGTCACACCAGTAGCCTTCGTCGCAGAGGTGCGAATAGGAGGTAGCAGCTTGGTCGGGGCAATAGGATCCACCGGGGCAGTCCACACATTGCTGAACCTGATTGACAGAGAGAAGTAGAAGGGTGTGATCATACAGATAAGAAATAGAATTAATAGTATTATTACATATTGCCTTATTAGTGTTCTTGGAAACATGTGGGCACAGGATCGGTGTAAATTGGACAGGGTAATTAAGCAAGCTAATAAAGTAACTGGTACTGATGAATCAATGGTTGACAGTCTCTATCAATCTCTCACGCTAAACAAAGTTGAAATAATTCTGTCAGATGAATCTCACTCTTTGTATGTACAATTCAATAAAAGTGCAAAGAGTAAACGTCTTTTACAGCTAAGATTACCAGAATAACACTAAACAGTATGCCATCTCATTTGTCCCCTAAGCTGTCCGGATTTTTAATGAACAATCGGAACGATGATTCTTCTCAGGCAATATTACAGAGACCCACATGGGTTCTATTTCGTATACTATCAATTTTTAATATAGTTTTTGTAATAGCAATTTTTTATGTGCTTTTAGCTCTTATATTTTTCTATTATATTTTGTGTCATTTCTCTTGTGGTTTTTAGATGTATTTTTTGTACTGAAATGGTCAAACTTAACGTATTGTAATTTTTGTAAATTTACTTATTGATGTAAAGGCCGCAAATGAATTTCCCGTTGGGGATAATAAAGTGAATTGAATTGAACGAGGTCTCCGTTGGGTCTAGAGATGAAAGCCCTATGTAAGGTGTCACATCTTACTACTACTAATTCACTCTACTCGATCGCTTCAATACATCTTAATGTTTGTCCACCTGACAAGATTGTATTCAGCTTTTCCTATACGCAGGAACCCGTTTTGGGCCCAATTTCATAGAGCCGCTTAACGACTGATTTTGTGCTTACTGAGCGATTTCCATTTCACAGTGCTGCTATTAACACGTTGACTGCCGCCTACGAGTATATTCGTAGTAACAGGTGTAAAGGATTCTGCCACTACGAGTATACTCGTAGAGAATGAAAGGCTTTACGTATTGTTAACTGAATACACTGGCATCACTGAGAACGCAACAAATACGCTTCTGGCAGTGGTGAGGGTTAGGGTTAGAAATGAGCGTATTACAACATGTAGACACCAAAAAAGTACCTATTTGGTATGCGTGCATATGTGCACCACACTTGGCAAATGGAAACTCCCTAGGCATCTATGACAGGCAGTCAACATGTTAACCGTAAGCACACGAAAAGGCATGCCAACCTTCCGGTGCTTACTGTATGAAAATGAATGACGTAACAATGCAAATCCATGGTGAACGCTCAAGATGGCCGCCTAATTTTCTTGCTGACCTGTGAAATACGCTTTATACGCTTAAGCAAATTTTCCTGCTACAGTTAGCAGGAAAATTTGCTTACCGTTAAGCAGCGCTATGAAATTGAGCCCTGATGGTAAACTTGACAAAGCATCTTTGAGATTCACATGTCCATAACTCTGCTGACTGACACGGATGAGATTTGAGAAATGTGAAAATTCCTGAAAAATGGCTCGTGGGACTGGGTTTTCCCCCTTATTCGACACCCCTGATTGGCTGCATGTTGCGCCACAGCACCTTGTAAACCATTACATGGTGCTATGTAAAAGGTGTAGATCTCATATTACAACACGTAGCTCCGCATACCTTGTAAAAAAAATTTAAAAACTGACAGCGCATAGGGACCTCACGGTGATATGCGCTATATAAGAATGGTTTATTATTATTATTATTATTATTATTATTATTATTATTATTATTATGATGATGATTCCCAGATGTTACAAATTCAGGAGGTTTTGCTCCGTGCATCACCGGATATACGATAAAACTAAAGGTTTTGACACAATGTGGACCACTTCTTTCTCCCTTTAGTGACTGCTTTTATCCTTCAAGAAAATTGGAAGCATCTAGGAGATCGTGGCGTGTCGTGGCCGAGCGGATATAAGAGCACCGGACTCAAGCTCTGGCGTTTCTGAGTCGAGTCCCGGTCGTGACACTTGTGTCCTTAAGCAAGACACTTAACCATGATTGCTTCGTCCTTCGGATGGGACGTAAAGCCGTTGGTCCCGTGTGTTGTGTGACGCACGTAAAAGAACCCAGTGCACTTATCGTAAACCATTACATGGTGCTATAAAGGAATAGGTCTCATACTTCAAAATGTAGCTCCGCATACCTTGCAGTAAAAAAAATACTGAGCGCTTTGATATGCCCCTAGGGGTGTGATAAAGTACTATATAAGAACCAAGTATATATATATTTTGAGAAAAATCCTAAAATCAGGAAAAATGTGGAAGCTTCCCTCACCTTGTAAAAATTGGTCTGGTTGCTATAGGTACCGGAGGGGCAGGCGGTCCAGTCTAAACCGGTTCCGTTGGCACAGAAATAGCCAGCCGGGCAGTCCTCGATTCCGGCCTTGAGGTCCGGGTTACCGATCGTCTCATTCTCAGGGAGACAGTAATATCTACAGAGAAACGAAACAATTTCAAACTCGTGCATAATCTTAACTGCTACTTTAAGAGTAGATACGCTTATGCACTGACATAGGGATTTGTTCACTTTCGGACATATGTGGCACGAATCAGCAACATCAAAGAATATTTAGGACCTTGTCACATGAAGCAAACTTTACAGGCACCTAACTGCACTGCAAAAGGAACACTTCAGCAGGACAAGGTTAACTTTGTTGAAGCTGTATTTCACAATTGCCTAGAAAGTAATGTGAAAGTTGTCCTAGATTATTTTTTTTCTTGGAAATTCCTTGGGTCCAATTACACCAAACTGGTTGAGCAGAAAAATATTTGCTTTACAATTTGTGCTCAGCAAAAAAATGAGCAGGATATCAGTTACAGATGGTGCAAGGGACATGGTAGTTTGGCTGGTAACCTGACGCTGGGTATTAAGCTCTATTCACATATGGCCTTAGGCGAGAATCAAACCAGACCAAAACTGGTGAAAGTGGAAAAATATTGCTTAAAACTTTCCGCTCAGCAAAAAATGAGCCGGGTATCAGTTACAGATGGTGCATGGGACATGGTAGTTTGGCTGGTAACCTGACTCTGGGTAAGCTCTACTCACATATGGCCTTAGGCGAGAATCAAACCAGACCCAAACTGGTGAGAGGCGGGCGCTTAACGCACCAACCACTAAGATCCAACCACTAAGATCTGTTTCAAATACCTACCCTCTTGGGCACAACTTGCAGGCATACTGTGTTGACCTGTCTGTATAGTAGCCAGAGGAACAGGCCTTGGGATCCGGTGACCCCTCAGGACAGTGCAGCCCCGTCGGACACTCTACTGGATTACGGACACTAGAGCCTAGGGCAAAAAAACAATCAAATTATGTGTCAGATTTAGGGCTAGTATGGTTTGTGGTAGCATCTTGTAATAATCTGTGTTTGAGTAACATTGGCTCTGAGAAGAGTTTGTTTAAAGGTAGGGTAAAAATACTATAAAAAAACATGACCATAAAAAAATTATTTGGTGAGAAGCACTGCAGCTGTTGATAGTACAAACAACGTTGAGAGAGGATTCCCTTCAAAGTAATATGGTTTGGATAAATTTTCACCCCAAAACATTTGAATTTGAGAAATGATTCATGCATGAATTGTTTTCTCAGATTATTGAAGCTTGTTGTTCAAATGCTGCAACCAGAGATGCGGTTGGTACCCGCTGTCACCTCGCTAAACGTGGATGGATTCGACGTTCTTATGAAAATACCGTGACAGTTTTTTTAGCTATTTTCTCAGTAAGTAGGCACTGTATTCAGCTGAAACTTTCACATGTAACTTTTATTGCATCGATCTTTATAATTTTGCCCATAAAATCAGCATTACGTTGACAGAAACTAATCTATGACCCTATACTCAAAACTTTTGGGGAGCTCTGGTTCTCGTCTCCAGAAGATTCTGCGACAGATAAACTTCATCAAGTAGAGAGGAATGCTGAATTAAATAATGCATTACTCAGGGTTGGCCCTCAAGGTTGGCTATATCTAAAAGCCTCAAAACTTTTTTACAAAGACCTTATAATTTGAATGGTGCTTACCTTCGGGGCAATAATATCCCTCCATACACAGTCCTTCCTCAGCAGTCAGACCAGTCTGTTGGCAGTACCAGCCCGCAGTGCAATTCCTGCACTCTTCTGCGGCCGTCAGCATGGTGTCGTTGGAGTACGTTCCTGCAGGGCATCGCTCGGGTACCGACGTCGCGTTGCCGCAGTACCTACCAGCCGGGCAGATGTACTGTTGTCTGTTGTCAGAGCCTTGCTCGCAGTAGTAGCCTGGCAGGCAGAAACCGGCGGGCGCCAGGAGGGCATCCTCATCGCAATACTGGCCTGTGTGTCGTCGTTAGAGAAACAGACATGTTTTGCATAAATTAGTTTTCCAATTCGATTGTTCTGGTACCCAGAGACTAATTTGCAGGTATTCCGAGCGGCCTCTCATCACCGAGCTTGCTTGGTGGTCAAGCAGTAAACACATCAGCTGTAAAATACAGAGGTTGTAGGTTCGAATCCTACTTAAGCAGCCTATATACAGTGCTCATCACACATCGGTGTAAATGTAAACCAAATGAATAACAAGAAGCAGGTTCATTATTTGGTGTTACTCGTAGACCGATGAGTGTAACGCAATGTATACTCAGAACATTCCCAAGTCCTGTGAAAAAATTCCTCCGGCAAACTACTCGGTGGGATTCAAACCCACTACCTTTGCCATTCTAAAGCAGAAATCATACCACTAGACCACCGAGATTGCCCGATAGCTAGAGGCAGTTTAAATCCTATATTTTGACAGCAGGTAACGCAACAAATTAATATAATGTTAAACTTGCATTAGTGATTGACTAAAATTTATTATTTTTCTTCTGCGTGCCAAGTATTAAATGAAATATAGTGGTTGGTTCACATCCCATCTGAGGCGCTACAGTTTTTATTTTTTTCCTTCCTGGCTTGAATGCATGCGGCACACAATGTTTAATAATTATATCATGTTAGACAAGAGGTAAAATCAAAATGCTTTGCAGTATTTAGTATTTGAAATGAAAGCTTACCCGCCAGACAAGGTTCACATTCCGTCACATTCATCAGCATCTCCTCGTTGCTGAACGTTCCTCTTGGGCACGCCGTCGGTTCCGTCGTCCCCTCTAGGCAGTAATGACCCACTGTACAGACCCCCGCGTCCGACCCTTGACCGGGTGTGGCCCGCTCTGCCCTGATGCGGCAGAAGTAGCCGGCGGCGCAGAGGGTGTACGGATAGGTCAGGCCCGGTTGGCCGCAATAGTAGCCGCCCAGGCATGGAGCGCATTGGTCAGAGCTGGCCAGGCCGGTGGCATTGTTGAAGGTTCCGATGGGACAGGTGAACTCAGTGGCGGCTGTGGTCCCATTCGGACAGTAGTGACCTGTTTGGGTTGGGAGTAAAAAAGTTCTTGCTTCAATAATTTGTTTACCAGTGATAAAAATGTCTCAAACTGATTGCACATTCGGGCATACACCCTATGCAGAAGCCCCCCATTGCTCAGGTCAAACAATGTAACACATCATGCTGACTCAATGATACATCACAGGAAAGCTCCATTAAACAAAGCGGCTCAAAATAAACATCCTTTTTGTCTGACACCTCACACCTGTTACCTCCTTGTAATTGCTTTTCCAAACAGTGGACATAATTGGATCATGCACAAACCAGTTGGGCTGCTGACTGCCCCAGGCTGATTAACTGCTCATCCATTAAGTATAATGACCCAAGTAATTCAGTGTAAACGCACCTAATGGGTGAAAAGGATGAATAGTTTCAGAGTTTTTGTGGCCAAAACTCAGAAATTCTTTAATGGAGCTTTCCCATGAGTCTTTCTTTGACCTCAGTGAGGGCGCTGTTTGAGCTTGAGGCCATATAAAAAGATCTATTCAAGATCTAGTTCTTTTATTTCCCTTAAATTCACCATTCAAAGGCAATTCTAATGACTCACGTTTTCAGAGTGTAGGGCAGGACAGCACCGGATTTATGTGTCCTATATGCTACCCACGAGGACGGTTGATAGACAGTTGCTATTGAAAATATCAAACAGCATTCACCTAAACAGCAAATGGTTTCCTACTTACCTTCTGGGCATATATAAGCAGTGTAGTTCACAATCGGCCCATTGGTGTCGTCACAGTAGAATCCCTCTGGGCAGGTCTTGCACGCCCACTGTTCCGGTTCGTCTTGGTAAGTGCCGGCAGGGCAGGGCACCTTGTCGTCTACCCCCTCCTCACAGTAGTAGCCCGGTGGGCATGGGTACTCAATGGGACTGGCCACGATTTGCCCGCCAGGGCAGTAGAAACCTGTCAGTTGACAAATGAATTCATTTATTATAATTATAAATGCTTACCAATATAAAAAAAAACAGAATCAGAAACAGAAGCTCCGCCCCTTTAGTGCATTGACCGATCGCAGTGAACCTAACAGTCGGACAAAAATTGTAACAATTTAAATCCCCATTATAAAATGTCTACAAGCTGCAACAAACAGGATAAATGCATAGAGAGAAAGATCTAGCTGGCTCGATGATCGAGAAGCACAAAAATAAATGCAAGTTATTGTGAGTGCTGTTGCTAGGTTTTTACTACGGTAGGCAGGGCTTAAAGGATTGGTGTATCATCCTTCAAAATATTTGATCTGCTTGTTCTAAAAAAGATCATACCTGCCAACCTTGAGGAATGAAAAAGCGTAATCAAGCAAAATCGAGCAAAATCATGTGATTCTTACAAAAAGTATGCACACTGAATGTGCACCCTAAAAAAAATGGGAGAAAAAAAAAGCGGAAAACCGTTGTCCGGATTTTGGGCCAGCACAACGAACGTTAAAAAGGCTTTCAAAAATAAACGGCAGCGTAGACAAAACATTCACAGAAGCATAGGCCACAATTCTTACATTGTAACAATGTGTTGTGCATCCTCATTTTAAAGATATTTTGTAGCTTTCCTTAGGGTAATTCCACAAGCGCGATGCGTCCTCGTCGGCCAGCCTGCCATATCATTTTACTTGACACAAAAATACACGTCCACACACACGGGACACACACAACCAATACAACGTACGTCGTGTAGGAAAACCATGTGCGCTAAAGTCTTGTCTCAAGGTGTTGGCTTTTTAGTAAAGCGCCCTCTCTTGGTACAATGGAACAATGGCATTGAAGACATGTATAATGGACATCGCGCTAGACGAAAAACTAACAACAACGGCTCCAATGAAAGACCACACGGTGCATTTTACGCTCACATTAACGACAAATATACTGCTTGGAAAACAAGACGGATAACAAAACAAGACGGATAAATATTGATACATGTTACCGTTCAAAATATTAATAAATCATTGTATTTAAATAACAATGTACATGATTTTGAGGAAATGCGTAATAAAGGGTGAGTAATTCGTAATCCGTAACATAGCTCTTATTTCCGTAATGATTACGCCTAAATCGGAATGGTTGGCAGGTATGAAAGATATGTACAGAAATAAAAGTTTGAAAAAAATGTTTAAAGTTTTCAAAAAAATTTGATCTGTTTTCTTTTTTTGAGGAAAACACTCGACGAAGGCCCACCTTGAGTACAGTTGCCTTGTGGGTAAGCCAGTCCGCTGGCCCCGCAGTACTGACCGCCGATACAATCCAAGCAGTAGGATTCGTTCTTGGCCCTCTTGGATGGAAGATACGTCCCTGGAGGGCAGTCGTCCTCGGCAAAGCTCCCCTCGATGCAGAAATGTCCCGCGCTGCACTCGTTCCCTTCAAGAAAGAAATCAGGACACATTTATCAAACGTGGTCAAGTTTCGTGAAATACAATTAAGACCTTTATTTGTGTTTTACCCAAATACACCAATATGTGTTAAACATTGAATACTCAATACTTTTAAGAGTCCTTTAAAATAAATCTACACAAATAACCAAATAAAACTCCTGCACTTTTCTGAAATAAATTATTTATCCAGTTATAAATATTTTAAAACAGAGCATACACTGTTTATGAAAATAAACTCAAATATCACTGGCAACTTGAAATTGTTTCTGATAGCAAACATCAAATGGACTGTTCCGACAGCAATTAAAGCTATTTACTTTATTGTGACTTACCTGCAACTCCTGATGGAGTGGCCGTGTCAGACCCATGGGTGCAGTAGAAGCCCGCATTACAGTCTCCAGCTGGTTCGTACAACTCAGGAACGTCGCAGAATTTACCGAGATCACACGTCTGCTGTGATGATGAGCCTCGAGGGCAGTAGTTACCTGGAACAAGACAAAGCAAGACAAAAGAATGTTAACTGGCGTAAAATCGGAAAGAAGAATAGCACTGCTTTTGTTCGCCGGCAATGAAGCAACTCTGTGCATTTAAATAAACTGATATGGACTAAGAATAGAGACTGGTGCAACTCTTTAACAACTTGCTGGACTGCCATCCATCATGTCTATGACCAGTCACTAGCCAAAGAGACTGAAAATGGACCCCTGAGGAACCCTATCCATACCTGCTTGGCATCTGCCTCCAAGTGAAGCCTCCGATGGCTGTGCCTCGTACGATCCACTGTAGCAGTACCATCCCGGATCACACTGATCTGTTGGGTTGGTGTTACCGTACCCTGCGCAGTAGGACCCAGCGGTACAGGGGATGCAAGCAGACTCATTCTGTCCACCTGTAGAAAGTAAGATCAATCAATTAGAACTACTATAATTACTCGACTCAGTTCGAGAAAAAAAAACACACAGATCCCGCACAAAAAAAGGATTAAGGCAAGGATGTCTATCCAGGTGCCATTGGGTTAACGGCTGTGAATGTACCCTGCGTATTTTGCATAGTTTTTTTTTAACCTTGTTTGTTTTTGATCAGTTCACAAGTGCAGTCCTCAATCCAACACAATGACCAACTTCAGTAATCACTGAAGATTTACAGCAAGAAAAAAAAACTGGCAAAGGATGTTTGCTTTGAACTGCAAACACAAGGGTCAACCCCTCCTCATGAAAAAATAACTGTAACTGGGTTACTATCATGGTATAATGGATCTATTTGATTCAAGAGACCTGTTGAAATGAGAAGGCAATATGATAAAAAAATAACTCTGGAGTATTTTAGAAACTGTAACTGACCTGTCAGGTTATTGAAGGTTCCAGGTGGGCACTGGAACTCTATGTCGTAGGTTGTGCTATTAGGGCAGTAGTGGCCCTCTGGACACAATGTCTCACTGGAAAGAAAAAAAATTGTTACACAAAATTTTACTTACAAAACAATTGTTAGAAGAAGTTTTTTTATTTATTATTTTAATAAAAATCAGTTTTATTCTGACCAAAAAAAAAGTTTCAAATGTGAGGTCTTTTTGTCTATGGACTGAAAAAAGAAGAAGTTAGTAACAAATTCGTTCAACTCACAGGTAAGTGGTCGAGTTAACGAGGCAGTAGTATCCAGCTGGACATGCTTTACATGAGTCTTGCCCCTCCTCGTCTTGGTAGGTCCCAGCATTGCACCCCTCCGGGTACGTGGAACCTTCCAGACAGAAATGACCCGTGGGGCAGATATCGCCATAGCCGGTGTGTTCACCTGGAAGGAAGAGAAAGACGAACTGACATGAGGAGAGAAAAAAAACGTAGTGCGTTGTTGTTGCTAACGCCTGCATGCAAACCCTCCTACAACCAGAGACAAAAACATCTAAAACACTTCTTAATAATGACGTCTTCTATAGCGCCGGTATCCACGAAAGTGCTCATGGCACTTGCTCCAAGAAATAAAGTTTCTCTGTGGATGTCTTCAAGTGGTGCACAAGCAAGAAAGGGTGAAAATGGGATGCTGCATAATATAAAAACAGCAGCAGAATAAGCAGTAATCCCAATCTCCGCGGAATTAGGATAAAATGTTCTTTAAAAAAAGATGTGTTTTCAAGGCCGTTTTGAAATTGTCCGTTGTCTGGATGGCTCTGATGAAATTTGGTAGACCATTCCAGACCTTCGCAGCATGAGCAGCTACCTGAAAAGAACGGGATCCCCATGAATTGTTCATAACTTAAAAGAAGCCTATTGCCTCCTGGCCCCTCTTTCAGCCAAGGTTGCGCCCAGTTCACTAGACCATCCCGCTACGACACTACAATACGAATCCCTTTGTGATTTAACTGAATGCCCGCAGATATCCTAAGGTGTTTATGAGGACTTACCGTCATAGGAGCAGGAGTCGTTGATAAAAGCCGTCGGGTTGGCTCTGTCCACCCTCGAGGTGCAGAAGTAGCCCGGAGCACACAGGTCGGTGGGTTGGGTGCGGGTGACTCCATCACAGTAACTCCCTCCTGAAGGTTTCAAGGATATAAAGGGCCAGGGTTATTCTCAGAGAAATACTCCCAAGAAAGTTTTGTTGTGTGGGCACAGAGATCCTCACATGTTGGTTGATGGAGTGACAGAAACTGTCTTCTACAGGTTTTAACGAACTAAAGAATGTAAATGCCTTCAACGATTTTTTGCAGATGAGGCACGGAGAACCTCAAATGTTGGTGGGTTGGGTGAGGGTTACACCAATGCAGTACCTCGCTCCTGAGGAGGTGAGTGTTTTAAGAGAAATGCCTCCACTGCACTTAGATGTGAGGTACACTGAACCTCAAGATGGTGGCTCCCAGTACCAAAACTAACTTCTACAAATTTCAATGAGCTTGAGAATGGAACTTTTTTGTTTTGTTTGTGGGTTTTTTCTTATTGCATGAATTTTGTTTCTATGTTTACCTGGGCAGCTAGTACACTCTCCGTCATCCTGCAATCCTTTGCGACCTCCGTATGTCCCTGGAGGGCAGGCAGTCCAGTTTAGACCGGTGCCGGCCAGGCAGTAATAACCCTGAGGGCAGAGGTTGTACCCAGACGTGGAGTTACCTGTACAAGAAGTTGATGAGAAATAGACTTAAGATAAGCACGTCAGTAAACAATAGAACGATGCTTCTGCTATTAATGCACATGGAAATAAAATAAAATGAAATGCTACACTGAAAATGTAAAAACAAAGGCAAATGGAATACAATCGACTTTCAAATGTTATTTCCTTTTGGTTTTTCCAAATATGTAAAAACAATTTGTTCTGATGAAGTGCTCTTTGATTCATTTGATCGAAATGATTAGAATACTGAAAAGCGTAACCGGTTTGCTTTCAAAGTTTACCATATTGAAACCAACCCCAGGCTACCCAAGACCTTTGGTTACCGTTTGGTCCACACAACCACGTCTTCGAAAAACAGACCAACGCCCAAAGCTCAATCATGATTCTTGCAGGGGTTGCCTCCTACACATAAAATGAGCCCCCGATTCTTCTACCAATTAAACAATGCTGGGGAAAAAATAAGAAAAAAAAATGTACCTTCGATGACTTCAGAGGGTACGCAGTAGTAACCCTCTGGGCATGTCATGCACACCGACGCCTGGGTGAGGTTGGAGAACATCCCCGGCTCACAGGGAACTGGGAGGGGGCTACCCTGGGGGCAGTGAAGCCCAATCGGACAGGGGTACTCGGTAGGATTCGGAACACTCTGACCCTCTGGGCAGTAGAAGCCTGGGTCGCATTCGGCGACTGGGGCAGTCAAACCTGTGGGCAAAGAGAAATTCATAGAAGTGATTCAGCATATCTTTCTTAAAAACACTTTATTTCTTAAGGTTTACTTTCTTATTTTAAACTTTTTAAACTTAAGAATCTGAACTTTCAAAAAATTAAACCATGGTTTTGCTTGTATTTGATTTGTTTCAGTCCTGCGTCCCCCAACAGTTACACAACATTAAACACGGGGCCAGACATATCAATCAGAGTCCAAACATCTAGGAGTTATGTTTAGACATAAAGTGGGGCATTTTGGTGGTGTGATACTCTACCTGGCCCGAGCCATTTACACCAACAACATGGGACCAGGAAAACCAATCTTATAAGAGTCGAAACATCTGGGAGTTATGTTTAACCTAGAATGGAGTATATTGTTGAGTCTAGGTCAAATATTTTGGGGTTGAGAGTCCTTTGAGAGTCCTACCTGTTTGGTTGCAAAACCATCCCTCGTCACAGGGCACACACTGGGATACGTTCCAACGGTTCTCCATATCACTGTAGGTACCCAGCGGGCAGGGTTCGGGAACACCCACGCCCGTCATGCAGTAGCTCCCAGCGGGGCACGTGATGTTACGCCGATCGGACGAGCCCAGCTCACAATAGTACCTACAATGAACCACACCAAAGTTTCACAATAAAGTTTAGTTTAGCTACACCAACTTTTAATCTGTGTGTTCTTTGAGAGTTGCTCCCAAGTATAGAAAATGTTTGATACACTTGGTCCCTCTGATAACAGTTAGTCCTGGTCTCTGATCTCTATTCTAGCCAAACTGTGTAGCAAAATGCTGTTCACATTGATCCGAGTCAAACCAAGGTATCAAGCTTATCCCCGTTCACACTGCTCCAACCCATCCAACAAATATACAACACCCTTGTACACACAGTGCAAGCCAAACCCAACCCAGCGATTTATCTTTACCCCTGTTCACATGCCCTTAACCCAGCCACACTATTTAACTCACCACTGTTCACACTGTTCATCCAATAATCTAACTCAGGCTTGTTCACACTGTCCAAGCCCCATCAAATTATCTATCTCATCCCTGTTCACACTACCCCAGCCCCACCCAACAATCTAACTCACCCCTGTTCACACTGTCCCACCCCTACCCAACTAATTCGCCCTTGTTTAAACTACCCCAGTCCAACATCTGCCCACCTCATCCCATCTATCTACCTCACCCCTGTTCGCACTGCCCCATCTCAGCCCATCTATCAACCAACCTCACCCCTGTTCGCACTGCCTCATCTCTGCCCATCTATCTACCTCACCCCTGTTCGCACTGCCCCATCTCAGCCCATCTATCTACCTCACCCCTGTTTGCACTGCCCCATCTCAGCCCATCTATCTACCTCACCCCTGTTCGCACTGCCCCATCTCAGCCCATCTATTCATCTTACCCCTGTTGACACAGCCCGCTGGTAACATTCTTTCCGACCTCAGCGCAGTATTCCCCAGCAGGACACAGTTCACACTGCGACTCCATCTCCAGCATGTACTCGTCGCTGAAGGTTCCCTTCGGACAGGGAGTAGGGTTGTCTGTCCCCACTTCGCAGTAGTGACCGTGAGGGCACATGTCAGCTTGTTCACCTGTTTCACCACAAAACAAAATAAAACTCTGACTCAATTTCCAAAAGTGGGACTTAATCATAAAATTTAACAGTATTTCTCTTTATCCATCAAAAATCTAGAGAAAATGCTCAACATGGTGATATAAAAATCTCAAATTGGTCCCCGAGGTAAGTTTTTGTTCTTTTCAAGGCTTTTATTAATTTTTTGTTTTCACACAAAACCAATTCCCGCCAGCGACGGTCAAACATGACAAACAGCGCTGGACATGCTGGAGGGCAATGAAAAATCTCATAAATTTTTTTTAAAAACAACAACAACAACAACCACCATGAATCCCACCAAAGCATGCAATAAGTGTATAATGTACCATTCACAGTATTTCCTGACCAAATGAAAAACCCTTACCTTGCTCGGGGGTTGATGTCCTTGCATACTCTCGACAGTAATACCCAGCCGCGCACTGGTCTACGGGGTACGACATACCAGTCACCGGGCAGTAGAATCCTCCCAGACATCCAATACATTGACTCTCTACCTGACGACCTGTGACACCAACGGATACAGACAGGTTAACAGTACCCTCGCCACATGGGGGACCTAGAGGCTCCCGGGTTTGAATCCAATTATTGGTTTCTCCATTCAAATTTTGAATATACTGAGCACGATAAATGTCTCAGGAGGAAAAATCTGGTATAATCTCTTTTAACTCACCATGCCTGTCTCCCATGTATATTTGAAAAAGGTTTGGCAACCAATGAACATTGCTTTTTTGTCGTCACCGCAATTTTGCCCCAGCAGCCAAACTTTCATGTTTGGAGAAAATCGCGTTTGAAGTTAAACGATTTTTGAAATCATTGTTTCGGACACTGTTTGCCATTTAAACGTTGACATTTTTCCAAGCATGAAAGCGGAGATCCTAAACCTAATTATTAGCATAATTAGAAAAATATAACGATTTAGCACTTGAAACTTGGGGAAAATGATGATGTCACTAATAACATCCAAAATGTGTAAAAACACCAATTTGCCAAAATGTGTGATTTTTTAAAGAATTGCCTCTTCGTGAAAACAGTGACGATGTGTGTCAGAAACAACATGCAGCAAAATAAGACAGCGCCCTTCGTTATGGGCCCCAATTACGGCCCTTCAATCAGGGCCCTAAAGCAGCGCCCAGACGGAGCCCGTCATTTAAAAACAAATAAGACTTGGACAGTCTAAACAATTCAATCGTGAAAGACAGATATCATATTTGGCTGTCACTGATTCTGTGTTACCTCTTAAAGCCAGCCATTGTATACATTTGGTTTTTTTTAGGAGGGTGGGGGGGGGGGAGGTGTGGCGTTGTGGAACACACCCAACCTCTCACCTTCTCACCCTCACCCAAGATTTTCCACTGCCACCCACCTCCTCACCCCACACCCCATTAACTCCCCCAGATTTCCCACTCTCACCAGGTTCCCTCTCGTTACTACAAAGTCAACATCACATCCTTACCGGTTACGTTATTGAACGTCCCGATGGGGCATGGGTACTCGGTCGCGTAGCGTGTTCCCGGAAGGCAGTAGTACCCCGTTGGGCAGACGTTGGTCTCGTTGTACTGCACCACTGGTTCCTCGGTGCTGTCGCAGAAGTAACCGGCCGGGCACTCCAGGCACGACCCCTGACCTGTCTCGTTGTTGTAGGTGCCGTTGCGGCAGCGTGTCGGGGTCGCTGAACCTATCTCGCAGTAGTAGCCGACTGGACATCTGAAGTCAAGTGAAGTAACAATGATAATGATATAACAGCAATTCTGATATTTAGCACAAAAACATCAGGAGAGTGATCAATATACACATCTCTGATACAATCCCTCAAAAACTAAACAAGGCGTTAAATATTTTGAAAGTCAAATGTTTAACCACGTCACATAAACAACTACAAACAAACCTGTACTCAGGTGGTGCCGAAACGATCTGACCACTAGGGCAGTAGTATCCTACGTCACATGGCCCCTCCGGAACGTCCATCCCATTGCCTGGGCAGAACATCCCTTCAGTGCACGGTTGGCAGTCCTCGACTGCATCGTTCTGTGTACTATTCAGGAAGGTTCCATTCTGGCAGGGGTAGGGTTCTCTCGAACCTTCGGGGCAGTAGTTACCCTTGGGGCATATGTCGCCAGTCGTGCCATCCATGGGTGAAGAATCGTTTGCGCCCAGGGTGCAATAAAAACCTGAAATGTAAAGAGAGAGGGCAAGGGTGTCCCTGTTAAGTTTCTGCAAATTTGAATTAACCCTCCCATCTTGCTTGCATTTTCCAGCTAAATTGACCAACCATTTGACACCATTTACGGGTTTCATACTGTTACTTTGTAAATAATAATACTAACAATAATAACTAGTTTTTATAAAGCACTTTATCTACAAGCGTCTCAAAGCGCTTGTGATTATTTATTTCCAGACAATTTTTTGAAAACTTTGAATTACGAGACCGATTTATGCAACACCTTGTGAGTTTACAAGGTGCTGCGGCGCATTGGGCAGCCACTACCAGAAACACTGAGGCAAACCCCCCGTCTCTTAGCCATAAGTGTAAGACAGGACCAACGGCTTTATGTTCCATCCAAAGGACGAAGCAATAATGGTTTAAGTGTCTTGCTTAAAGACACAAGTGTCAAGACCAGGACTCGAGTCCACACTCTGCTGATCAGAAATACAAGAGCTTGAGTTCAGTGTGCTTGATCGCTCGGCCATGATGACGATGATGATAAACTCAGCAGAACAGTGTCTCCTTTAACCCTTCAGAGACCACAGCAGCTGGGAACGGCTTGTACAAAAAATGCCTATAGCAGCTACTTCGGCCAAAATTGGCCGCAAGATCTGACCAACATCCACTCAACCAAAAAGGGTGAAAGTGAAGGTCAAGTCCTGAAATTGACATTTTCCAATGCTTTTCATGTTAAAGTATAGTTAGCTGTGTTTCGAAAACAACATTAAATTTATGTTTTATATTTTTTTTACAAGAAAGAAACTATATAGAAAAAAAATAATAAAATAAAACCATGTCTGGGCATATGGCAACGGTTATAGAGAAATGAATGGTCTCTAACTGTCTAAAGGGTTAATTTTGCCACCTAAGCAGACCCAGCTGAAGGAAAAATCAAATCAAGAAGATTGGAAACTTTGTCCGCACCTGCAGAGCAGTTTCCGGTGGGTTCAGCGAGGCCCGGTGTGAGACAGTACGTCCCCGGATCGCAGGACAACATTTTATGAGATCCCATCGGGCAGTAGGTGCCAGGTTGACATTCTCCTCCGTGGGTAGAATCCATGCTGGTAGAGGCGTTGGCCGTACAGTACCATCCTGGAATAGATTCAAGTTCTTATTATTCATTTTTTTAGTTGATATTACAATAAAGAAAAAACTTATATAAAAGATTATTGTGTAATTTTTATTTCAATTGGGATAACGCCAAGTGATAATATTGTCGTACAAGGCAAAAATGTTGGTACTCCTAAAATAGCACTGATGTTATGAGCAAGTTTGCTCGACACGTTGTATCTTTGTGCAATAGCCTGGATGTACACACAAAACATGTACGTCCCGCGATATGAAATTCTCGCGCGGATCATTTTATGCGAGAAACGACACTTATGCAAAATCGAGATGCAACGTTTTTGCACTGACGCGACATTATCTACTTTGCTGTGTAGATTGTTCTTTTTAGAACTTGTCTTGCTATTTCTTCTACTACCGGGCAGTAGCTTTCGGTGTTCAGGGGCATTTTATAGTTCTGAAAAGGTATTTAGGTACTGCCCGGGGTGTAAGGAGTCGGCCAGGACAACAAGTCAGCTTAGTGGATCGAGAGGACTCCTCGAGATTAACTTTACTGCTGGTGTGCGTTATTAACTAGTCTCTACTCCCATATGGCCTTTTGCGGGATTCGAACCAGGTCCACAGTGGTGAGAGGCGAACGCTTTACGCACAAGCAACCCAAGCTCATATAGAACATTTTATTCAACAACAACTCAGACCGGTGCCCTCCTACCTGGTGAGCATTGATCCGTGGGCGTGTCCAGCCCCTCTTTGTCACAGAACCATCCTCCTGGGCAGCCAAGGCAGTCGCTCTGAGAGGTGGCGTGGGTCGCATTGAAGAAGGTCCCAGTCGGGCACGGGAACTGTAACATGGACTCGGTGCGTAGAGGGCAGTAGTGGCCAAGTGGACAGGGCTTGTCGTCGTAAGACACTGATTCTGTAAACCCGAATAAACATTTATAAATTCAGTTCTGGATAAATACTTTACATAATTTGTTTGCACCACAGATGGCCATTTCAAGTACAACTTTTCTATTCCTTCATCATAAGGTGTTCAGGTGTTAAACTCCACATATTTTTATATTATAAGTGATTTTTTAAAATAAAAAACAGTATTTATTCACTTTCTTTCAAAAACTTTTGGAAGCTTCTGTTGCACTACTCTCATCATTTTGAATCCTGCTTACCTTCAGGGCAGTAATAACCCTCCGGGCAGTCCCAGCACACAGCCAGACCCGTCACATTGCCATAGCTCCCAGCTTCACACGCTACCGGCATTGCCGTTTCCACAGGGCAGTAGTGACCTACGGGACACACCCCTCCTACCCCTGTGTACCCTCCCGGTAATTGACAGGTGCCGTTGGCGAGGGACGGAGAGAGGTCATCAGGCTGGGCGCGGTCGACGCCATAGGTGCAATAATACCCTAATTTCAAATTAAGAAAGTAACAAAATGAACATTCAAGATTTCAAAAGTATTACCATCCCGTTAGTCCCTTCAAAAATAATAACAGGCATTTATTAAGAGCTTTTTAACCGATAGTCTTCATCAATCTCTTAAACAAAACTACCTTTCTGTTTCATATGATTTTTTTCAGTGACTTTCATCAGAAAAGAGCATTTTGAAAAATTATCAAAATCAGTAATGTCTGGTCAAAATGTTGGTGATTTTAAAATGTAAAAAAATAACCAACAACACTAACAAATAACACTTCTTACTAAAGGTCTAACTTATTGTTTAGCTTACCAGGATCACAGCTAGCCGTCACACTCGTCGCTCCAAGCTGATCACAGTAAAACCCACCCAGACACTGCTCACACTGGTCTACCGCCGACAGACCCGTCTCATTCCCAAACGCTCCATGCGGGCATGGTTGCCAGTCAAAACCGGTACCCAGAGGACACCAGTATCCCATGGGGCAGAGGTCAACGAGGTTGCCCAAAACACAATACCTTAAAAAAATAAAATGTTGAAGTGATAATTGCATCGGGGATAGAGAGTATGTTTTTGTTTTTAGCCTTACAGCGATATTTGGTTAAAGTACTGTAGAGTTAGCCCTTTCAGAGTCCTGAGGAATACACTTGCAGGCAAGTCAGGAGGGAGTTAAGCCCAGTGACAGTCTCTGCATTCTAGAACACACATCTTTTAACCCTCTCAGCCCCAAGGGCGACTATAGTCGACTGTGCACTCTACCCTGCTTCAGCCCCAACGGCGACTATAGTCGACTGTGCACTCTACCCTGCTTCAGCCCCAAGGGCGACTATAGTCGCCCAAGATAACACACAACAAAGCACTCAAGCCTGGGCACAAAGGCCATTTGTTAAAAAGCTGTAGTTTTGTCCATGTTCACCCTCCATACCCAAGCTTACCATCATTGGAAAGAGAAAAAGATCGGATCTTTTCAATGACGGTAAAATAAAATAGGGTTGTTATTTTGCAATTTCTTCAAATTAGAGTAGAAAGATCCGAAATGCCAAACACCTACGGAGCGACATAAGGTTGTGTGCAAAAAAGTGTTTGGGTTTTCAGAACACACTGAGGAAACAAAGACCAAGAACTTGGACATTGTTTGGCTGATTTCAATGATTTTTAAATTATATGAAAAGGAAATTCAATAAGTAAGACAATTTTTATTACTCATTATGCTCTTAAATAAAATCTTCAAGGTAATAATAGAGTTTGTAAAATCAAACTTTGAACACCACCTTCCTGTTGTGTGAGGAAGTGTGCTTCACGCTTGAGTGGTCAAAGAACGTGGGCTCCAGCAGCTGTTTATGTCAAAAGAACTTGGGGCTGAAAGGGTTAAAGAGGGGCTCCAAGGTGCAACTCAGTTTTGTAATGCACTCATTTTCAAAAATTTCAAGTATCTATACAGGCCATCACAGAGTTGTCGTTGGAGAAAACAAAAAGACAAACAAAATTGATCATACCCCTCAGCCAAATGTCTTTCTAATGACATCCTCTGACTGTTTGCCAAAATTCCATGCTGGTATCATCAAAGACACGATGCCATCATCTACCTTCCGTACTACATCTCTTTCTTTCCAGTTTTTTTTTTTTAAACCAGGCGATTGGAAAGAATGTATCCTGTAGTTTTTTAAAGCACCCATAGTGTAATTTATGAAGTGTTTCCTCGAAAACTGTATTGGAAGTAACTTTCCAAAAAACAATATTTATTGTTCTGTTTAAAGAAATGTTAGTTGAAAAATCAGAGAATTTGAATGAATGCAGTTTTTCAAAAGCCACAAATATATATTTGTTTTCCTACCATCCTTCTGGGCAGATGAAGCATTCGTCTGCATGCGTTTGATTCATATACGTCCCATTTGCACACGGTAGAGGCTCAGACGAGTTGAGTTGACAGTAGTGACCGATGGTGCAATTGTAGTCATACGGCCGGGGTGAACTTTGACCTGGTGGGCAGTAGTAGCGTGGCTCACAGGGGCCTGTTGGCTGGTCAAGACCTGAAGAAGCACAAGGGTTAAAAGTTCAAAGATTGTGTGCAAAACACAACAGCCTGAGCATCTGATCTCATCAGTTCAAGATTTGTGGAAGGCACCAGACACTGACCTTCCAACTATGGAGAAACCAAACTCCACTTTGGAGGTGAACCTTTGACCTTTTGGCTGGTGTCCCAAATTGCCATTGCATAATAAAGGTTAAATACGCATACCAGCTATCTATTTTGTTTTACATTCTCATGTTTATGCCCCTGTGCATGCAGTGAAATCTCGCCCACCAAAGCCTGTCTGCATTCCAGAGCATACAGACAGATAAACAGTCTAAGAAAACAAAAACAAGTCAGTGAGACTGGTCGATATTCACCACACGAGGGCCTAGATTCAAACTCACCCTGGGTCTGACAGTAACTTCCCTCCGTACACGGCGTGCATTGACTCTCGTTCATGCGCCCCTCATAGGGGTTAAAAGTACCTTCAGGGCATGCTGTGGGAATGTCGGACGTAGTAGGACAGTAGTTGCCCACGGTGCAGATCACTTGAGTCCGGGAACTAGACCCGACAGGGCAGTAGTACCCCTCCTGGCAAGGTCCTGAAGGGAAACCAAATAAAAAACGAATCAAGGCATCATCTGAGAGAACTGCTTTAGCTACACTGTAACTCTTCCCCCCCCCAATCAACGAGATCAAACAATGGAATAATGCCTGAGCGAAATGCGCCATGCACAACTCAGCCAATAATAGGTCATCCTTTGACCTCAGTGAGGGCGCTGTGTGAGCTGCTGATGAGGGAATAATAGCGAGAGGTCAAAGTCTTTGCTGCGATGTAATGACCCCCTAGGGTCCAATTGGAGCAAGCTGTCAAGCACAAAAAAATGCCTAGCACAGAATAATTTCGCTCAGCAAAAACAGGTTACCAGTCAAAACACCATGTAATGTATATTGTTAGTGACTGGCTCCCTGCTAACTTTCTCTTAGCAGAAGTTTTTGCTAAGCACCAATTGCCGCTTCACAGGGTTGGATGCTTGCCCCTGTTAAATTAATCAAGCTGAAGGTCAAGTTCAATAAAAATCACCTTCGACATCAAGGAGTCCCTGGCTCTCACAGTAGAAACCGGCCAAGCACGGTGTACAACTGGACTCGTTGTGAAGACCCTCTGATGCACCGTAGGTACCCGGTGGGCAAGGGTACGGCTCTGCTGTTCCCTCTGTACAATAAGAACCTGTCGACAGGAAAGAGAAATAATTACTGTGAATGGTTTTGTGGTGTGTGTCGTGGCCGAGCGGTTAAGAGCACCGGACTCAAGCTTATTTGTTTCTGATCAGCAGAGTGTGGGTTCGAGTCCCAGTCATGGAACTTCCTTGAGCAAGATACTTCAACAATGTCGAATTGTTCTTCGTATGGGATATTAAGCCTGTAGATCCCTTGTTCTAGCATTGCAGTGCCTGTTAAAGATCCCTGAACACTTATCGTGGAAGAGTAGGGGTTAACCTCGGTGCACTTGGTTCACACAGCAAGCACCTTTGTTTACAGGTTTCCTCAGGCTCACAAGCTACAGTGATTAAGTTCACTTTAATGAGCATCTTTGGTTTCATGACCAGAAATATATAATAATAAAGATTTTTAATGAAATCTCAAAGTTCTTCCCTGCGAACATTTCCCAATTTTCGATTGGTATGCTCTTTGAGAACATCTGATGGGCAGTAGTAGTGTGACTCGCAGGGCCCTGTTGGCTGGTCAAGACTTGGCAAAGTATATAGTTTTATATGAACTTAAAGTTTAAAGATTTTGTACAGCTTGTGTACAAAACACAAGAGCCTGAGCATCTGGGCCCAATTTCATAGAGCTGCTTAAGCACAAAAAGTAGCTGAGCACAACCAAATTATGCTTACCAGAATAAGATTACCAGCCAACCTACCATGTCACATGTACAATTTGTGACTGGTATCCTGCTCATTTCTTCTTAGCAGACAATTGTTAAGCAATATTTTCTGCTTAAGCAGCTCCATGAAATTTGGCCCAGTTGAAACATCAGGGGAAAAAGAGAAAAAATAATATTGCAATTGGTTGAAAAGATCCAATTAAATTCTCAAAAAAAGTTGCCACAAAACATTTCCCGTTTTCCGTTTGGCCGTCGCGTTGAGGAGATACAACCGATGCATTTTTTATACCTTGTGGGCAGACGTCTGCCTGGTCAGCTCCTTGGTTTGGTGTTGCTGTCTCGGCGTACTGCTTGCAGAAGAATCCAGCATCGCACGGAGCTGTGGGTTCCGTCTTCCCTGCCTCCTCGCAGTAATACCCACCTGTGAAAATGTAAAAAATAAGTCAATTTCAATCACCTAGTCTTGGAAGTATTAGGAACTTCTTTTCTTTTCTGAAGACGTGCTCAGATAAAGAGCACCCCAAGAAAACAAGCAAACTATTCCTGGGGATAGATTCAATAAATGCCTGTTTTACCCAAGCACGATACCTGGTCCTTGGAAAAAAGTGGGAAATTTTGTTTGAGCACCGGGGCTGACGAATGCTATAGGGTTTAGTAGCCTTTTCAGGCTACTTAATCACTGGTTTTCTGATTTTTCCAAAGGCAAAAAAAACCAAAAATTGGAAATTAAACTAAAGTAGGAAGAATATCAAGCCTTGTTTAACTGACAGATCCCACCATAAAACAAGAAACAAACGAAAAGATTCAAGGCTTACTGGACTATTAAAGCCTCACTCACTAACAAGTGATTAATGACACGATTGTTAGGGACAACACCACAAGTGTTTTAATCGGCCCGCCGTGATGCGCCGAGGGTCAGCTGGCGGCTTCTCGCCGATCCCGGCAAAGTGCGGCACAGGTGATGAAGAAAGCTTAACAAAGGGAACAAACCCCTTCGTTTACATTTCTAAACATTGCAGCCTGCTGCAGCCGGTCGCTGGTCCCAAAGCATTCAACAAGCATTCTATCAGTCAAGTCAAGATTGGATCAATGGATTTCTATTTAAGCTGACAAATATTTGGAAGCGTCCCAAAAATGGGAAAAAAGCACCATAGCATCACACAACAATCAAGTTTGCCCAAAAGATGAATCTACTTTAGATACTAGTTTTACACTACAGCACACATACCTGAGCAGGGAATGCAGTCAGTGACGTTATCAAACCCAGTGTCGTTGCCGAACGTCCCTCGTGGGCAACCGGACTGCTCGGCCAGCTTGGTACCTGCCTCACAATAGAAACCCCTGGGACACGTCACCGTCTCGTTGATGACGACTACACCGTAGGTACTGGCAAATAAGAGAAGATATTTCTTTGTTACTAACTGGTCAATGCACAAACACTGTTCCTGTCTACCTGACTGGTCACAGTACATAGACACTGTTCCTGCCTAAGCCTATGTAGCGCTTATTGCTACATCACAATAAACAGTCATTATCTACTGCCTTGCAAATAAACATAGCACACAATTTTTTTTTAGAAAGAGCACATGATTCTCTTTAATGTGATATATATTTTGCCGTGTATCCCGTCTCATATCACTAGTAATGAGAGTGCAAAGAAAGACACTAAACTTCTTGTTGATCTGCAGGTTTTCAAACAATTAGGCACTAACAGCGTTTGTGTGTTCTACAGGGCAACCCAAAGTTAGGCAGACATAGGTTAAAAGTTCAAGGGAAAGTACATCAGTGCTGTTGGTGGGGTTTTTTGAGATGAAGAAGAAGGGGAAAAAAATAAATAAGGAGCATTTCTAGCCTCTGACTCTAGGGGGTAACAAAAGAAGCAAACAGGTTTGCATTCAGTTTGGCGCTAACAGCGATTGTGTGTTCTATAGGGCAACCCAAAGTTAGGCAGACATGGGTTAAAAGTTCAAGATAAAGTAAATCAGTGTTGTTGGGAGTTTTTTTTGGGAGAAATTTATAGCCTATTACTCTAGGGGGTAAGCAAAAGAAGCAAACAGGGATACGTGAGTGAAGTCGATACTTACTTGTCACAGTAGTACGTAGCGGGGCATTCCTTGCAGTACCATCTCGCCGGTTCGTCTTGGTACGTGCCGCTCGGACACAGGATGGGGTCATGAATTCCACTTGGACAATAGTGACCGATCAGACATGGGAAGGCCTGGGGGTCGGACTGACCACGAGGGCAGTAGTAACCCTGGGTGCAGTTCCCTACAGAAATGAAAAGATAAAATCCAATCAAAGTATTACATTTTTTTTATACAATTTTAGGCAAATTGCACAATGGCTGTGTCTTGGCTTCAGCTAAGAAATATACACACTCTCCTGAAGTACGTCTGGTCTTATTTCCAACTTACTACCTGTTCAAACCCAAACCCCGCACTCTCTTGTTTTGTTTTGGCACCACCCTAGATTGGCATGGTGGGCTAGTGCGTAAAGTGCTTGCCTCTCTCCGCTGTAGCCCTGGTTCAATTTCCGACTAGGGCCATTATATGTGGATAGAGTTATGCATTGGCTCTCTGCTGTGCTGCAAGGGTTTTTTCTCTGGGCCCTTCGGTTCTCCTCTCGTCTGAAAAATCAAACACTTTCGAGCTCTGGCTGTGCTCTGTGATCAGATATGGGCTGATGTGGAAGGCTGCCAAAAGGTTCCTTTACATTCCTGTGACTCGACCATGTTGTAGCCGCGCCCTTCGCAATTCAGTTTCTCGGCTGCAAACAAGTAAACTATCTAATCTGTCGTGACTTACCATTAGTCTCAGTCAGATTGTACTCCCCACAGTAATCTCCATCCAAACAGTCCAGGCAGTCCGAAACGTTGACGTTCTTAGAGTAGGGGCTGAAGGTCCCTGGCGGACAGGGTTCCGGCCACATTGACCCGGCCTCGCAGTAGAACCCCGGAGGGCATTCGTCGCCTTCCACCCCATCTCCCGGGGTACCAGTCGTCGAGGAACCAATGCAATAGTAGCCGGCATCGCAATCGGCAGTCGGGATGGCTAGGCCTGGTGTTTGGCAGTACTGCCCACCGGGGCAAGGAGTCGGGGCTCCAGATCCTGAAGGAGATACATATAAATTTTATTTGATATTCCTTTAATTTTTAAAGGAATGTTGCTTTTGGAACCCTGGAGTTCTCCCACCAGGAAACCATAGTTCAAAATAAAGAACACTCAAATTTGAAAACCATGGTGAAAACTTGCTTAGCAGAAATTGGGTACCAACCAAAATAATTTGAAAAAACACACTGCTTGTGACTGGCTCCCTGTATACTTTTGATGAAGCAAATAAACTGTATAATTCAATTCAATCAGTTCAAAGTAACATTTATTTCCACATTAACATTTGTAATTAGAGGATACAATGACTTGTAGATAATACGGAGGCATTTCCGAAAAAAGCGGGGCTTGTCGGGAAACAGCCTTAAGACAGAAAAATAGGAACTAACAATAAACAACAACTAGACAAAGGTGACCAAACAATGTGTATACACGTACTGGGTTATACAAAGCAATAAGTATTTTGTTCTGCTTGACAGCTTTATAAGATTGTAATTCAACAGAGTTTGCCAAACATTTTCAAGAGGATTTAAGTTTCACCTCTTGGGCAGTAGTATCCGGGTTCACAGCGCCCGCCGTGCGACGTCGACGTTTGGTTAGAGGCACCTCCCGAGCAGTACCAACCCTCGTCACACTCATCAGTGTAGTTGGAATTCCCCGACCCATCGCAGTATTTCCCCATCGGGCACGACAGACACGCGTCCATGTCCTTTGCGTTCAGGTCCGGGTTGTACGTCCCTGGTGGGCAGGGATTCTCAATCGGGTCCACGGTTCCATTCGGGCAGAAGTGACCTGGGAGAGTGAAGAGGAGCAAAAAGATCCGTTTCACAAAACTGGTAAGCGCAGAGAGACTCTTGCTTAGTAGCATCAGGTATCCAGCCAAGATATCACATCTATCACATTCCTACTACTGGTGCCCTGTTATTATATTGCTTGGCAAATAATTATGCCGAGCATTAATCTGGATCCAGGTTTGGCTTCGGCAAAATAAAAGACCAAATCTCTTGAAGTACGTCTAGTATCCTACTTACCTACAGGGCAGTCAAAGTCAATGTAATGTGTAGTCTGTGCCAGGCAGTAGTATCCCTCCACGCAGGTGAAGCATTCTGGCTGACCGGTCAGGTTGTTGTAGGTGCCCGGAGCGCAGGCTGTCGGCAGGCTGCTATTGACCGGGCAGTAGTGGGCCACAGGGCATACACCACCCTCGCCTGGAAAGAAATCATAAATCACAGGTAGTGTAATAACTAGAAGTTTCGATCAGTATGTTCTGAGCGTCTTCAGGAGAAAGCTTGACTCGGATGTTGCAGGTTATGTGTGTAAACATTTTACGTTTGTTCTATGACGCACAAAGGCGGTTCAAGCAGAATTTAGATCAACCGAAAAATTCAGCATGAGAGTCAAATTACTTCCACCTACAATGTCACTGTTTCGTAATCGGAAGTCAGTATTTTAAAATCATTAAATACAAGAGGGCAAGATTATTTTTTCAAACTGTTTTTTTTTTAAATTTATCAGGAGCATTTTCACAAATTTCGAGCCCCTCAGGGTCCATCTCATGAGTAGTCTTGACTCACCAGTGAAGACGGTTTGCTCTGGGCAGGAACAATTGATGGCATCGCTACTGGCTCCCGGGTCTGGGCGATCCACTCCGGATGTACAGTAATAGCCTAGTGGGTAGAAGAAGAAAAAATACTCATTGTTAATAACGACTACACACAGGTTTGCTTCCAGGTTGGTTTCTCAGAAAGTAATATACAGTTTACACCAGTGCAATACAGTCCCACTGGAGAAATGTATCCTTGTTTATTTGATGTGTTATTCTGTTTATATTTATCTTATTGTTTGTTGTTTAATTTTGTGTTAAGCGCTGTGCTACTTCCTCTGGTTAGTTTAGAGAGCTGTAGAAATACTCTGTAGTATCATTATGATTATTATCACCTGGCCAGCAGTCGCCCGACGTAGAAGTCTCGTGAGGCCCGGTGCAGTACTGGCCTCCATCACAAGCTAGGCATTCTGTCACGTTGGTCAGCCCTTCCGACGGGCTGTAGGTGCCAGCCGGGCAGGGCTGCCAATCTGCCCCCGTTCCTGAAAAGGAAAAAAACAAGGATTCCTTGTCAATGTCTTGTAATTGTAGGACTCAAATTCTTTAGAAGAAAATTAGTACTAGTCATCCCGGTGTGGGTTTAACAGGCCTTGAACTTCGCTCTTGAAGGGGCACGGCAATTTTCCTCTGGTAAGGGGCACTTCTATGCGGAAAATGTAAATTTGCAAAGGGCACCACAGCAAAAGCACAGGGCACCACGGCAATTGCTGTGGGTGCCGTGGGTTATTTCGAGGCCTGGTTCAAATCCGAAATGTCTGGCCATTAGCTATTTTTGGCAAGATTCTTTTACCAAAAGCAGAGGATGATAGTCAGAACATCTTACCGTATGGGCAATAGTATCCAGCAGGGCAGGGTTGGTACGCCAGCGATGCATTCTCGGGGGTGACAGGTAGACAGTAGCTTCCCTCGGGGCAGACCCCACACTCCGACGCTCCGACGTAGTCCGTAAACGTCCCCGCTGCGCACTCCCTGTAGATTCCGCTACCGTTGGGACAGTGTACGCCGGCTGGGCACTGGTAGTCAACGGGATTGGGGACACTGTCACCACCGGGGCAGTAGAAACCTCCCCAGCATTCGTCGACGACCGCGGTCATGCCGCTCAGTGGACAGTAGAATCCAGCTGCGGAAGAATTGAAAGACAAAGTATGAGAATGGTTATTATAAAAAAAAAGGCAAATTGATTTGTTTATTTGAAACCTCACAGATTATCAACAACAAAAAACTGTCAAAGTCAGGGAAATAGTATTTGAGGACTCCAGAAATCAACGCTTCTTATTTTGTTTGCCACAACCTAATTAAGGAGATATGATAGGCATGTGATCTGAGGAACATTAAACAGTGTTTTTATTGAGCACTAGAGGATAAGAATGAAGTAACCCTTTCCAAAAATACTTCCCCCCCCTTTTTTTTCTTTATAACCGGACTGAAATGTGTGCCCTTTTTTCCACAGAATTGATGTTGGGTCATTTTAGTCAGGAGTATCATCAACATTCAACTCACCAGTGCAGTTGTAGCATTCACTCTCAGTCGTTAACTTCTTGACGTCGGACCACGTCCCCGGCGGGCATGGCTGTGGTACGTCGGTACCCTGCTCGCAGTATCGACCCTCTGGGCACTCCTGGTACTCGGCGTTATCAGCGCCCGACGCACAGTAATACCCTACAGGAGTCAAAACGACATCAAAGGAATAAAAACAAACAGTCAAAAATATGACTTTATCTTGCAGGACTTGTGGCTTTACTTGTTGAAAATAGATATTTACTCAGTTCTTACAGGTGGATTGACCTGGCCGAGTGGTCTAGTGCACCAGACTCAAGTTCTGGTGTTGTTTGTCATAGCGTGGGTTCAGGTCCCAGTCCTGGCACTTGTGTCCTTGAGCATGACACTTAACCATAAGGAAGAAATGCAGAAATAAACACACAACATCTCAAGGTTGAACCCCAGGTAACCCCGGAAAACCTCCAAAAACCTTGGGGTTAACCTCGAGTTACTGTCTGTTTAATTTTGCATTCCTTCCTAACTGCTTCATCCTTCAGATGGGGCGTAAAGCCATAGGTCCCATGTGTTGTGTAATTCACTTATAAGAACCCAGTCAACTTATCGCTAAAAGAGAGGCTTGCCCCGGTGATTTCTGTGGCGTGGTTGGCTGCAGAATGCACCACATCACCATGTAAACCCCAACGAGGTGCTAGATAAATGGGTCTCATAACTCAAGCATAGCTCTGCACACCTGTTGTACAAATAACGAGCGGTTTGAGATGCCCGTTATTATCAATCTTTTGTAAGGGAGATGGTGATTCTGAAAAGAATCTGTCCGTCTGGTCTCGGCATTTAGAAAGGAATTTGAAAGGTCAATGACAAGACCCACCGGGGCTACAGAGATCTCCTACAGCGGTCATGTTGTAGTCGGGGCAGTAGTGTTTCGCGTCGCAGCCAACGCAGTCATCCATTGTCTCCCTCCTGATGAAGGGGTTATAGGTCCCCCGTGGACACGCCTGCGGGGTGGCCGTCCCGTTTCCGCAGTAGAACCCGGCCGGGCACTCGTCGGCGTTGCTGCCGATGGTCGGCGTCGGGGTGTTGGACCCGCTGGTGCAGAAGTAACCTGAGGAGAGAAAAACAATTCAAGCAGAATTGTTAGGCTCAGTGGGAAAAAAACACCAGCTGACCTCTCCCTTTTTTTTTTTAAGCCGCACCCAATTTTTAAATTTTTTTTTAAGCCGCACCCAATTTTTTTATTGATTTTTGTCTCCAAAAAGAATGAAATTGTTCATGTATTTTCGCTCCACTTTTGCACCACCTTTCAAAGACTGATTCAATTTACCAGTATGGCATTATTGACAACTCATCTTAAGGTAAAATTTGAGTGCTTTGGTGAAATCGAACCCTGATCCGAGAACAAAATCTTCATGCCTTTTGTCGCTCGTTTATTTTGTTCAGTCATTGTTTTTCTGTTTATTTATTTATTTATTTATTTAACTACTTTGTATAGCCTAGGCCTATGCCCATACTTATTTATTTAGTCTGTTATTCTAATTATTTATGTATTACTAATATTTGTTTACATTGTCTGCATGCATGACGTGTGTTGTTGTTTGATTTACAGCTTGTAGTATTTTTTTTTTTTTTTTTTTTTTTTTTTTTTCCTTCTTAGGAGTCCTTGTTATCACTTGTAGTTTCTTATATTTTTCGGTGTGTTCTATTGGCTTTTTGCTTAACTTCTTATTATCCAGGGATGTGATAGGCTGTTGAGAAAAAAACCTGAACTCTGAGCGCAAAGAGCGAAAGCATGCGAGCTCGAAAAACTTGCGAGCATGAAGCCCAATATTAACATTTATCTTTGGTTTTAAAAACCCCACTCTGCAATCTGGGCGTTATTATATGGTTTTATCTTCATTTTTTTATGAATTTGATCTTTAAAAAAAAAAATAATAATTTTTTTTTTTTTGGGGGGGGGGGCAAAAAAAAACGGATTTTTTTTTTTTTAAGGGCAAAAAAAAACGGAATTCCGGTAAAAAACGGAGAAATCACATCCCTGATTATCTGTAAAGCGCATTGAGCGTCTTTTTAGGCGGATTTTGGCGCTATATTAATACTTTTTATTATTATTATTATTATTATTATTATTAGCCTTTACCTGCGTAGCAATCTCCGGTAGGCTCGGACAAGCCTTCCGTCTCGCAGTACTGTCCTGCTCTGCAGGGCTCGCAATCCCCAACGTCGGTACGGTGAGTCAAGTTACCAAAGGTACCGTTGGGGCAGGCAAACTGGGTTGCGTATTTCGTCTTGGGAGGGCAGTAGAAACCTTCAAAAAGTGCACGAGAGAGAAAGCGTAGTTACAGTTTTGTTCAGCAACGATGTTAAAAAGTCAAATGTTGACTCTCCTACAAGCTGGTAGATTGGGAAGCCCACTGTTTCACCATCTAAAATACACGCTTCACTGAACATGCATGGCTTTTTACACTTTGATCCAATGATAAAGCTGATTTTCTTGGCGTCTAGGAAAATTTAACAGTACCTACCACCTCGGTTACATATACAAAGCTACGGGTAAGCATGAGGAAAGGATTTTTGAAAAGTTCCCAATGGTCAATTTGAAGGAGGTTTGAAGGTTAAATTTCAAGCGCTTTTATTTTTTTTAAAAATTTAAAATCGCCTTTTCGTAAAGAATAAAACATAAGTATTTAAGTCTGAAAAATTACTGATTATGAAATTGATACTACAATCATTTCTTCTATGTGGTATTTCCCTCTGAAATGAAGTTATAGTCGAGAAAACTGTCTCTGAAAACCCTTTAAAAAAATGCAATCAGCTGTTTTTGGTTGTTACAACCAAAATAAAGGACAATGTGTTGACATGCTGAAAATTGTGCATGGTTTTTCACTATTTTCCTTTTGACTCACACAACGGATTAAGCCCAAATTTTCACAGGTTTGTTATGTTGTACATGGTTGATCACACAAAACACGAAGACTGCCTGCGGCTATTGTGTCAGCTCTAACAATCCTGTATAACACCTTTCGAAAAAGAAAATATATTTGAGACATTTTTACGACTGACCGAATCAAGCAGTTCTACTGAAGGAACATACCTGTGGGGCAGTACGAGTTTTGGTATAGTACCACAGGTTCAATGGTGTTATCGCAGTAGTAACCCTCTGGACAATCTTTGCATCCTGACTGGCCGATCTCGTCTTGGTAAGTACCGGACTCGCAGCGGAGCGGCTCGATGGAAGCGACCGGACAGAAGTGACCTGATGACAAAGAACAAAAAGTACATTAATGCTAAGGGGGCCATTCAGAGTTATGAATGCTTTCAAATTTAAATTTTCTTTTCAAAATATTTTTGACCCCAATTATAGATTTTGCTTACCTTATTCGTAAATTGTTTTATTGAAAATCAATTAGTGAATTTTTCTTTTCTTTGACCCAATATGAAAAAAAAGAAACATTTAAAAAAAAATAATACTGATAAAACAAGACGGCACCTAAGTTAGTTGACTACAACTAAATACAATAAAAGTACAATCTTTGAAAAAAAAAGTTTAAAAATACAAATTTTACACATTTGAATGCAATTATGACTTATAACAAGAGTATAGAGTTCAAGTTATAAATACACACCTTGTGTGCAATTGTAAGCATCAGGAGTTGGCTCTTCCTGTCCCGGAGGGCAGTAATACCCAGCAGAGCACACATTGGTCGGTTCGGCGTTACCCTCCCCGGAACAGTAATAGCCAGCGTCGCACGGCAAGCAGGCCGAGCTGTAGTTGTTGTGGGTACTGTTGAGGTAGTAGCCTGGGTTGCAGAGCTGCTCGGAGGCACTCTGTGGGGGGCAGTAGGCACCCTTGGGGCAGAAGTTACCTGGACAGAGGAAGGAAAACAAGATTTTTCGTTGGTGAGAAGAGACTTTTCCCTCACAACAGAGAATCCGCACAGAGTTGTCTTGTACCATCCCATGGAACTTTGCACTTTGATGCGTGGAGTGTTGTAGCTGTGGAGTGTTGTAGCCGAGCGGTCTGGCACGCTGGACTCAAGCTCAGCAGCAAATTTCATGAAACTTTACGCAACTGCGTAAAGTCCACTCGCACAAGATTTTCTATTAGTTGGTGCATAACTTAAGCAATCAATGTTGCACAAGTGGACTTAGGCAAACCTTTTAAGTTTCATGAAATCGGCGGCTGGTGGCAGAGTTGTCGGAATGTGGGTTCGCATCCAAGACTGGTCAAACACGGCACATTATGTCCTTGAGCAAGATACCTCATCATAACTTGCTTCTCTTCATCCAGGAGTATAAACAGTAACCTCCAAGGGCTGAGGTGGTATTGTGTTTGATTAACCCTTGACACCCAACAGGCTTCCAAGGTTGTACATTCCCAAGAGAGTTGAGAATGTTCCAGGGATGTTTTTACAGTTTGCCTGACAGCCAAGGATAATAGTTTTCTAGCGCCTTGAGAAAGCAGAAGACGAACCACAAGAAAAAATCAAAGGGGTCACGATGAATACAGGGGACAATAATTGTTACTCACCAGTTACCCCATCCTCTGGGTTGGGCACCACAGCCTTCAGCGTGCAATAAAACCCGGCATCACAAACCCCGGACGTCTGGTTCAGGCCCTCCCTGGCGCAATACTCTCCCCCTGGACAGGGAATGGCATAGGACGCCCCCGCTGGGCAGTAGTAGCCAGCCATGCACATGTCACCTCCGTTTCCAGAGGGGGTAGCCATGGAGGCACCCCCGCTGCAGTAGAAACCTCCTTGGCAGATGTCTGTGGGGTTGGGTAGGCCGCTGCTGGCGCAGTAAGATCCACCTGTCATTATTTTAAAAAAAATACAATTACAACATTTGTTACATCACAGTCAACCCTCCTACTGTCTGACCGCTCAATATCATCCAATGTGGTTTTGAATGACAGATCGACCATGCCAGCCTGCCATATGATAACCATGTGGTGAAAACATTTGCACAGTACACAGTCAACCCTTCTACTGTCTGACCATTAAATATCATCCATTGTGTTTTTTTCAAAAAAGTTGTCAGGAACGAAAATTTAGCAGGGTAAAATAGCTGCAAGCAGAAACGGATAACCAGGCAAAATACCGATAGGTGAACACCGTTCAAGACTGGTTCCCTGTCTATTTCAGCTAAGCATAAATGTTAAGCAATATTGTCTACTTGATCAGACTGGAGATCTCACCTGTACAGTTGACACAGTCACTATCGTTGATGCTCTTGGTCAGGCTGTTGAAGGTTCCGATCGGACAGGGGTACTGAGTGTCCGACTCTGTCCTCTCTGGGCAGTAGTGACCCAACGGGCACGGCTTGTCCGCATACGCTGATGAGCCTTGCGGACAGTAGTAACCTGAAATTAGATTACAGAGTTAGCAAGAACAATGTCTGGGTGTGTTTTTTAAGGACACTGTTTCATGTCACAGTTTTAGAAATGAGACAAGAAACTACACGATCAGGGTGTATCTACTTCAAGGCAGGTAGTTAGGGTTTTATGCTGGCATTTTGCCAGCACTGTTACAGACGAAGACTGTTAACACCTGGGCCCGATTTCATAGGGCTGCTTAAGCAGAAAATTTTGCTAACCAGTTTTATGCTAAGCAAAAGTTAGCAAGATACCAGTTAAGAATGGTGCATGGGACATAGCATTTTGACTGGTAACCTTATTCTGGTAAGCATAATTTTGTTGTGCTTAGCTACTTTTTGTGCTTAACAGCTTACCTGGTTCACATGCTAAGCACGCATCCATGCCTTCATCCGGGGCGTACGTCCCAGCTAAGCAGGGCTCCGGATTGATGGTCCCCTCTATGCAGAAATGCCCAACAGGGCACTTCCCTCCATACCCCGTCTGTCGCCCGTCGTAGTATGAGCACGACGTTGAGTTATCGCCGTCGGGCTCGGGCCGGTCCACACCGTACATGCAGTAGTACCCTGCTGCACACCGGTCGGTTTCCACGCTGAGGTGTTCGCCGTCGCAGTAGTAGCCCGCTTTGCACGGCTTGCACTGGTCGCGAGAGTACAAACCCTCCTGGTCGCTGTACGTCCCACGAGGGCAGGCTTCCCAGTCAACACCTTCAAATGGATCAACAAAAAAATAAGACTTATTGTTGCCTCTTATTGTAGGGCACGCACTCTCCGGTGATCTAGCAGTTTTAAAGATCTGCTGTAGAATGTGGGGGTCATAGTTCAAAAAATGAATTTTGCAATGAATTTTGAATGAATTTTGACTTTACCTGTACCAGCCGGGCAGTAGTACCCTTGAGGGCAGTAGTGTCTCACCCCAGGCTGGGGGCAGTAGTAGCCCTGGGGGCAGAGGTTACAGCTAGAGGACTTGGTCTGGTTCGCCTCGGTGTAGTTGGGGCACGGGATGGGGTACGCCACCCCTCCCGGGCAGAAATAGCCAACGTAGCACTCATTATCAACTGGCTCTTGCTCGATGGTGCCCGGCGGACAGAAATACCCTGAACAGAAAATACAGACAAATGTAAACTTCACGGTCATCATTTTTCTTCGGCACTTTGATCTCTCTGTCTAAAAGTAGGATCACTGTGTTTGCCAGAGGGTTGTCTAGGTTTGGGCTCTGGCCCCAGCTCTGGGTTCTGTTTGATGTTGGTAACACCTTCCGAAATGTACACTGCTCCAAAATTGGTGGGACCGAATATGGAGTGGGAGCCCAAGCCCAAGCTGAGGTTTGGAAAAGCCACTAGGCGTTGCTTTGAACTCGGCCATACTGGACACCCTCTCTTTATCTGTCCAGAGTACTGTTAATGTCAAGGAAGTAGCATTTGAAGATTTCCCATGTATCACCGCTGCTTATTTTAATTGCCGCAAATTGAAATAAGCCCGATACAAACGTGCACAAAATCCCTGAAATACATACACTGTATATATTCTATATTTATTTTTTTATTTTTTTTATTAAAAAAAAAAAATTACCACAAAAAATAGTGGGTTTTTTTACCACAAAAAAATTGAGCACTGAATTTGATGAAATTCTTCAGATTGGTTGTACATCTATGGTATGTTTATTGAAAGAGGAAGGGAACAAATGTACTCTTCTCAAAGCTAATGATGTATGGATCTTGGTGGTTTGGATGGATACATACCAACGCCGCAGTCTCCCGTTGGCTCAGTCAGCCCTTCGGTCTCACAGTATTTGCCCCCGGAGCAGAGGTAACATTCACTCTCCGCTGCCTTCATCGTATCGTTATTGTAAGTCCCTAAACAGAACAAAAGTAAAATTCATCAATAGTTTATTGACATCTACAATCTTAAGTTCTTAAAAAAGTCAAAGTCATCATTTTAGGCTTTGAGTAAAACTCTGCTAAACTCAAAACGTCAGATCATTAACTTATTTTTGCATTCATACCATATATCCTTTTCGTTGGTAAGCATTAATGGTAAGCATTTTTGCATTCATACCAAGCAATTTGCAGCAGCTCATTCTATTTTCTCATCAATAGTTACTTGAAGTTCCAAAACATTGAAAGACAAAACCTTCAATAACTTGTGACAGTATTGAGTCTGTGTAAAAATGCATCTCAATTCGAAGATAACCTTTCTCGAACAAAAGAAGCTCTGCGTAAAAAAACATTATCTCTTCAATCCATTAACTTTATTTGAATATCTGGGACAGTTCTAAGGAGATAAACCATAGCGCATTTTCAAAAAATCCTGTGTTGTGTAAACGCTAGCTCCAGAGATACAACAGTTTTGCACTGAAAAAAAAAAAAACCTAAAAGATGTCGAAAATCAAACTCAAAAAAAGGAAGTTTGAGTCTCCATTTTACACACCTCTTGGGCAGTTTGCTGGATCAAACGTGCCATTGACACAGTATTTTCCCACTGGACATTCGATCTGATCCAGCCGGCTGGAGCTCTCTGGACAGTAGTAGCCAGCCAAGCACTCTCCGGCTGGAGCGGTCATTCCATAGTCTGGACAGTACTGGCCTGAAAATAGGAAAGTACAAAATTTAGGAAGATATTGTGATATAATTTTTTCTCATCAAATTCATATTATAAAGCAAACTAAGGCTCTTTTTGAAACCCTCATACCTCATATCATGCACCAAATGTTGAAAAAGCAACTTAGTCAGGCCCCCTTTTTATTCGTTCAATGAAAATCTATTGTCAGGTATGCTTCAGTACATGGGGGGGGTACGGCTGCAAACATATTTATTAAAAAAATATCAGTGTTGCATCAAAACAAAAAAACGAGCAAACAAAAACTCATTGACTTTTCTTCTGGCGTACCTTTCGTACAGTTACTGCATTCCTCCAGACCCGTCAGCTTTGTGTTGTCTGAGAAGGTTCCTGGCGGGCAGGGTACCGGTTCAGCGGTTCCCTCGACACAGTAGTAGCCAGCAGGGCAGATGTTGGCGTCCAATGTCAGGTTGGGAGTGGATGTCAGGGCACCGGTGCGGCAGTAGTATCTGAAAAAATGATAAGATTTGAAATAATTGAAAGTTCCTGAAAATGGCTCTCAAGCCTAAATTCCCCCCTTATTCTAGACCCAGAACCAGGGTTCGTACACTTATAATAGCTATAAATTCAAGGACTTTTCAAGGACTTTCAAGGTCCAGAAATCCCATTATCAAGGACCAAAATCCAGCAAATATTGATGGTTTATTTGAGACTTGATGAAAAAACACAACATTACTCTGCATGATTAAATACTTTAATTACAAAAAGTGAATTTTCAAGGACTTACAAGGACCTAAGATAAATCCAAGGACTTTCAAGGCCTTGAAAAACAGATTTTCAAATTCCAGGACTTTCAAGGATTTTCAAGGACCGTACGAACCCTGCAGAACTTCCCGGATGCTACAATTCGGGAGGTTTACAGACGCTGTGCACCACGGCAAATATAAACCTCCACAATGCGGACTATTTCTTTCTCCATTTAGTGATTGCTTTTACTTCTTTTAAGAAAAATGTAGGGCTTTAAGAGATTTTTTTTAAATTCCTGAAATCAGGAAGAAAATCCTGAGAAATTGCATGCCCGAAATGTTTATTTGAAAAATAAAGAAATCAAGAGCAAAAAATACCGTATCACACCATAGAAACTTCTTTCTATTAAGATTTTTGGGAGTGACACAAGAAAAGTTTGTTTGAAATAAGTTTTTTTCTTATTTCAGGTTTTTACCAGTGTAGATCAAAGAGCAAGGTTTCTTTGTATCTGAAGAAAATAAAAAGTAATTGTTTCCATAAAAACATCTGTAATCAGATAAAAGTCTGAAATTCCTCAACCCCCTGAGTAAAAGACAAGAGCGTGAGGACCAAGCCGTACTTAACAACCTCTTACCCGGCAGAACAGAGTTTAGTGTAAGATGTCTGTGCCTCCTCGTCGCAGTAGTACCCGCCGGGACAAGGGTTGCAGTCATCGCTGGAGTTCATACCGGTGCGGTTACCGAACGTCCCTCGAGGGCATTTGAACTCCGTGGCGTAGCGCGTCAAGGGAGGGCAAAAATAACCTGCGGGGAAAAATCATACATACGCATGTAACAAACACACTGATCCAAGAGCTAAGATTGACCTTAAATGCGAAGTATTTTAAACTGCTAAGCAAAGTGGGGTGTTACAATATAAATTACTATGGTGAAACTGACCGCGCTGTTTACTAACCAATTGTGCAAAGAGTTTTGTGAAATGTGCGCGTGCTTCATGTCGTTCTCACGCATGACTGTGTGTTCCAAATTGCCCGTAAAGATGGCCGATTTAAGTCATATTGCAACCTGTCTATTCCGACTTTCGAGACACTCCTCTTAACAGTACATAAAATAATAGAAAAATACCTTCTAGACACAGGGAGTTGCTATACAAAACCACTGGGCCGAGAGTGTTGTCACAGAAGTAGCCGCTGGGACACCCTTTGCAGGACCCTTCAGCCGTCTCATCCTGGTAGTAGCCCGAGCTACAACGTATCGGCTCATGGCTCCCCTCTGGACAATAATGACCTGGATGGGAAATTAAAAAATTATTGATTTGAAATCGTGCCAACCTACCTGAGGATAAACGCATCAGCTCAGTGCTACCACATGTATAAGGTCGTTAATTGCAATTTCTTATCCATAATGATCGAAAAGGGGATAATTGAAAAACTTGTATACATGGTTTTTTTTTTAAATAATCAAAATCCACAAATCAAATGTTTTAACTTGAAAATGCTTGTTTCTTGTTGCCAAACAATTACTTTTGGAGATCACTGTTGATCAAAAAATGTATGCAAAACCAATTTTCTAAAATCCATAAAGACTGCACTGATGACCTTACAGTCCTGAGCCGACGAACGGCGTTGTTAAAAAGAAAAAAACAAGGCTCTAATTTCATGGTGCTGCTTGTCGCAGAATGCTGCGCTAATCGCGCCCAGGCATGAGATTTGATGACTGTGACCTGTAATATGACTTGCAGTTGATGACTGTGACCTGTAATATGACTTGCAGTTCAGGGTTCATGCAATAACATCGCCGGAGAGACCCTTCTCTTTTACGATAAAAGAGTAATTCTACTTCTTATTTCAGCTAAAGCAGCTTTTCATCAACTGTAAATGGACGGGTTCCCTAAGCAGCTTTTCATCAACTGTAAATGGACGGGTTCCCTAAGCAGCTTTTCATCAACTGTAAATGGACGGGTTCCCTAAGCAGCTTGTCATCAACTGTAAATGGGCGGGTTCCTTTACCTTGAGGGCAGCGGTAGTCATAAGGATCCTTCACAATCTGTCCTGGCGGGCAGTAGTATCCAGACATGCATAGTGCATCTGGCTGGGTGTTTGCCAGACCCTCACAGTACATTCCCTGGGTGCAGTTGTAACAGTCCGATTCAGCTGTTCAGAAAAATAAAGACAGAATTAAAACCCATAATTTTATTTTATTTATTTATTTTTTTATCATGAAAAAAAAATAACATTTTAAATTATGTTATAGGTGACGAGGCCTGACCAACATATCCTCAGGTCAGCACAACAACGTGAACAAGGTCAAAAGGTCAAAAGGTTGTATCTTAAACAATTGAAAATACACAAATATACAAATAGACTGTGCAAGTCTCGCGCGTATTCGAACATTGGGATCCGTTAAAGCGCGTGAGTTTGTTTCTTTAACGCGTTAAAGCAATGTACATGGGACCACAGTGGTCCCAAAAATGTTCGAATACGCGCGAGACTTGCATGGTCTATATACTCCGTGCCACAAGGTTATAACTCAGTTTGGTCAAAAGGTCAAAAGGTCAAAAGGTCAAGTCTCACATCCTTGTACAACCACACTATTTTCTCCATGAGGCATTGTCGTACGTCACTTCATTGGTTTTGTGCTTTATCGCTCCGCTGTCTACTCTTACCTTCATTCCCTGTGGTGTTGCCGAAGGTCCCGACTGGACATGACGTTGGGGAAGGGCTCCCTGCTGGACAGTAGTTCCCCATCGGGCAGATATCACCTGAATTAGATCAAACGAATGGGGCTTTTAAAAGGGCAAATTAGAGATCTAAAGATGAATTTACGGTTCGGCAATCTTGATCATCTTTTATTCAGAATAGTGTGACGAAACAGAATCTTGGAGGGAAAATCTGAATCTCAACAGTCCCCTTTATAAAAACGTAACTAAAACCCATCCTGATTATTAACTTTTTTTCATCTGCCTTCTCCTTTTTCGACAGATGTCCCCCATTTAAGTTTCGTTCACTAATTTATTCTTGTTTTCCCTTTTCAGAAGTCCATGGCGTTTTCAACCACTTGTGGTTAACCCTCGCTCCTTCCCTCTACCCCACCCCTACCCCCTTGTCTTCTCTTCCATTGTTCATCCCTTGGTTCTTGTGTGGGCTTTCTGCCTCTCTAGTTTCATTTCTTTCTACTTGACTGCTTCCGTCTCACTATGTTACTTGTTCATGTGTGTTGTGTTGTCGTTTAGCCTTTGCTAAAGACTCTGCTCAGGTCCAAACAAGAGGCCATTATTAACAATTGTTTGCAAAGCATCCTGCTCTAAAGAAACAGTCTTCAGAAGAACAGACAAGGTTAGGCCGACAAAAGATAATGGGAAAATGACCTCATTGCTAACAGCATCTTTTATCTGGTACAATTTAAAGCACAAGACAGGCCGGGGGTAGAGAGAGACAATCCATGGAGACAACATCCCTCAGGACACAGCCCAAGATTACATTAGATTACTTGAAACTTCTAAGTAATAAACTGTCCAACAAGTCTATTGTATATTCGGTTTGCGGTAACACCATGTGTATATCTACTAGCTATGTAGATTTGTTTTTAGAGAACAAGGTCTTGCTTTTCATTCTACTGCCGCGGAGTAGATTTTGGAAATCGGGAGACTACTTCGGGAGACTACTTAGTTCTGAAAAGAACTGTCCAGCTTATTAGCTACTACCTGGGCGGAGGGTAGGAAATCGGCCGGGACTACTACTTTAGCTTAATAGCGGATAGGATCGAGGGGACTTCTCGTTATTAACTTCACTGCAGCGGAGTGAGTTCTTAATTGGTCTCACCGTCTGGACTAGTGGCAGTAGAATAAAAAGCAAGACCTAGTTCTCTAAGAACAAATCTACATACATATGTAGCTAGTAGATATACACATGGTGTTACCGCAAAAACCTCAAAAAGTATATAACGAGTCTATTGTTTTATCTTTCCTGCAACTCTTACCATATATTTTGCAATATAAACCATCAGGAAAATGTTTTACCTGTTGCGCTTCCCTCCGGATCAGCAACCGAGGCCCCGCCCACGCAGTAATGCCCAGCGGAGCAACTTCCATTGGGGTAGGCCAGCTGCGGGCTCCCGCAGTACATTCCCGGCAGACACGACAGCGGGAGGGAGCTTCCCCTCGGGCAGTACTGCCCGACCTCGCAGCGACCTCCTTGATACGCTTCGGTCGGCTGGGCAAAGCTGGAGCTGTTACGGCAGTACCAGCCAGCATCGCAGAGATCGGTGGGCCAGCTCAGACCGGGAGTGCCGCAGTAGTATCTGATGAGAAGGAAATGGTTTTTTGTCAGTTCGTATTTCACTTTGTTAAATCAAAGTATGCCGTTAAAACCCTCTTACCCTCAAAAAAAATTTTCACATTGCATCTCAAATTCGCAAAATGTTAAATCTTGCACGAAAATGCTGCATGCAAAGATCCTTCCGAACCATTGTGGAAGATATTGATTGGTCAGACAGTAGGAGGGGCAATAGCCTGCACAAATTCCTTTTCCAAAATAACAAATGTTTACAAAATACTTACGTCGGGAGACACTCTATACAATCTTGGAGCGCTGACCTCCCTGTCAGGTTGTTAAACTTTCCCTCCGGGCAGGCGTTGGCGTACGCCGTCTGGGTACCAGCGGGGCAGTAATAACCCTCGGGACACACGGCAGGGTCAGTGGTCTGTTCGATACAATAGGATCCCGCTGGACACTGCAGACAGTCAGCCTGGCCACTCTCATTGTTATAGCTCCCCGCTTGGCATTTCACCGGAGCTGGTGACCCGGCTTCACAATAAAATCCTTTAGAACGAAGAGAACCAGTTTTGATTCGATCGATACACAAAATTACGAGTGTCACGTTTGTCTTTGGCAGACGAATGCTTTGGAAAAAAATTTCATCAACACACAACTCAATCAGCCAAATTAGGTTTGAATACTGTACGGTCCAAGGGCCGAGGCCGGTGATTATAGCCCCGGGTCGGTAAATTTATGACCAAACAAGTCCAGCGGTCTGGTGTTTTTCAATTGAATAATAATCACTGTGTAATATCTTTTCGTTAATAACGAAAAACAAATGTTGCTTAAATGTTGATGTTGAGTAAACATGGTAAATATCTTTTAATTCTGTTGAGTATCAATGTATACTAACCCAAAAGACAAACTAGATACAGTTTCTCTCAGTGCTTGTTCAAATAAAATATTATGACCAATTCTAAGCAAACAACTACATAACCTGGGGTCGATTTCACAAAGAGTTAAGACTAGTCTTATTTGAGTTAGGACGAGTTACTCGTCCTAACTTAGGACTAGCCTTAAGTTTTTCATAACTCCTAGGACAAGTTAGGACTATCTTTGTGAAATCGACCCCTGTGCTGCTTACCTGCAGGGCATTCACCCCCTTCTTCAGCTACAAGTGGTCTCTGTGAGGTGGAGCCGTTTGTACAATACCAGCCAGCGTCGCAGTCACCTTGCCACGACGTAGCGTGGTTTACCGGGCAGTACTTCCCAGGGAGGCACACCGCGCAAGAGCCCTCAGACGGTAGATGGGTTGAGTCACTAAAGAGTCAACGTTAGAAATCGGTTTTGAGTATTGAGTAATAGGTAATTGGGTAGATGAGTTGAGTCACTAAAGAGTCAACATTAGATATCGGTTTTGAGTATTGAGTAATAGGTTACTGGGTAGATGGGTTGAGTCACTAAAGAGACAACACCAGATATCGGTTTTGAGTATTGAGTAATAGGTTACTGGGTAGATGAGTTGTGTCACTAAAGAGACAGCATCAGATATCAGTTTTGAGTACTGAGTAATAGGTTACTGGGTAGATGAGTTGAGTCACTAAAGAGACAACATTAGATATCAGTTTTGAGTACTGAGTAATAGGTTACTCATTTCTCATTTATTGACAATACAATGTAGTAATACTTATCAGTTCGTACTAGTGCTTTATTTACAGGCTTCTCAAAACGCTTGTTCGTATTCCTTAGACAGGTTTGCTAAGTTTTTGAATAATGAGACCGATTTAAATAGCATTGTAATGCAGCAGAATCTGCAGTCAACCATGCCCGAATCACCCGGGCAAACCCCTTCTCTACAACACAAGTGTTCTGGGTTCTTTAATGGGTAACGTTTTTCTTCTCGAATTTACATAGTTTTGTCGTTTAAAAGAAAATGTAAACACGTAAACTGTTGTCGTTTTAATTACTGTCGTGTATTCTTTTTAGTAGAAAAATAAACTTAAATGAATGTTAATGTGAATGTTACACAGCACACGGGACCTACAGCTTTACAACCCATCCGAACGACGGAGCAAAAATGGTTTAAGCGTCTCGCTTAAGGACACAAGTGTCCAGACTTGGGCTCGAACCCACACTCAGCAGGGCCCAATTTCATAGAGCTGCTTACGCGAAAATAATGCTTAACATTTTCCTGCTAAGCAGAAATGAGCAGGATACCAGTCACAAATTGTACACGTGGCATGGTAGTTTGGCTGGTAACCTTATTCTGGTAAGCAAAATTTTATTGTGCTTAGCAAATTTTTGTGCTTAAGCAGCTCTATGAAATTGGGCCCAGATCAGAAACACACGAGCTCGAGTCCTATGCCCTTGACCACTCGGCCACAACACGCCTACAAATGTGTATTTATTATTGAAAAGGCACACCAAGCCAGAGTTTTCAGAGTGTTGATAAATTGCTGAAGATGTATCTACAAATAATAATAACAATAATAATAATAATAACGGCTTCTTATATAGCGCTCATATCCATCACTCAGTGACGCTCAAGACGCTTCAACATTCAGTATTTTCCTGCAAGGTTTTTTTTGGGGGCTACGTTTGAAGTATGAGACCTACTCCTTAATACATAGCACCATGTAATGGTTTACAAGGTGCTGTGGACGCAATATGCAGCCAATCAAACCAGGGCTCGATTTCACAAAGAGTTAAGATTGATCTCAACTCCAAATCACTCCTAATTGCTAAGCAAAGTCTGATGTCATAGTACAAATCTCTATGGTAATACTGAGAACTCATCTTAAGATGAATCTTAGTGCTTTGTGAAATCGACCCCAGGAACAGACTCCGAGGTCTTGGTTGGGGGTAAATAAATTAGTCGTACCTGTAGGTCCCCGGAGGGCATGGGCTTGGATGGTCGGAGCCCTCGGGACAGAAGTAACCCTGGGGGCATATACCAAAGTCAGGGTTGGTGACGTCATCGAAGGGACCTTTTTGGGTTGCCCCCGTAATGGACCAGAATCCTGCTACGATCAGACCGCTGAAGGTGGACAAGCCTGGTTGCTCGCAGTATTTACCTACAGAGTAAAGCGTTCATTTTAAATTTATACCCTTTAATAGGACAACACTTCGATCTTTCTTATCACTACATTTCTCAATTTAACATTTCCCTAAAAAATATTGAATTTGATTTGTTCTTTCTTTCTTTTTTTCTTTTTTTCTTTTTTTTTTTACTTTTTTTTTTTTCTTCTATCGAGTTTTTAAACTTACTTTTATCTATTTTCACCTCTTCTTTTCATTTCATATTTTCACTTGATTTATTTTTTACTCATCTTCTGTAGTTCCGTTTCATTTTCAGCAGCCAACGTGGCATTATTAGTCAATTATAGCGAAATGTAAATGGTCTGGTACCTACCTCCTGGACATATAATACACTCAGATTCCAGGGTCAGTTGAGTCCGGTTTCCAAACGTTCCCGTCGGACAGTCAATGGGATCTCTGTTTGACTCAGTACCACCGATGCAGAATTGTCCTGTAACCACAATGCAAAGTAGTCAGTGTGACATTTAACCATAGAGTTATATATCGGAACTAGAGGGCGCATTAGCCTAGTTACGCAGCCCGACGAGGGCAGCGGCGGCCATTTCTTAAGTAGTCAAATAAAATAAAATTAAAAATAATAAAATACCTTGAGGGCAGGGTACAGGGTTCAGCTCTGCCTTCAAATTGGCAGCTCTGCCTTCAAATGAGGCGTTTTGGAAGGTAAAAGAAGCCGATTTGTTTTGTTCTTATTTTTAATCCTTCTTTTACTTGTTTTTTTTTCGTTAATAAAATACCTTGAGGGCAGGGTACAGGGTCAGCATCCGGGGCACAGTAGAACCCTGGCTCGCACATCTTGCATTCAGACAGACCCTCAACATCGGAGTAGTAACCCTGGGCGCATTGAAACTCGTCGGCCGTGCCCCCCGGGCAGTAGCGCCGTTTGGAGCAGACGTGACCGGTCACGTTGTCCGTGGGGTCCTTCTGCATCGCCCCACCGAGGCAAACGAAACCCGGATCACAGTCACCTGGGGGAAGGAACGACACACACACACACAAAGTTTTCATTTCATTTATTCAACCTGGTTGTGAAGCAAAGTTCTCTCAGAAAAAGCGAACTTAATCACTGTACTAGCCAAGAAAACCCCCGGAGAGAAGACAAAGAAGGAAGTTTCAGTTTTAGACATGGGAAGAAAACCCCAAAGATTTATTCCAGGGAAAACCCACGCCGTCAGGTAGTGATTCAACACCCACTCCACATAGTGTCCCCGTTGTGATTCGAACCTAGAGGGGTCCTAGAGGTGGAAGGCGAGGAAAGATACCATTACGCCAACCCGACCACCAAAGTTCATGACAATGTAAGCAATGTATTAAGCCATGTAAGCAAAAATCACAAGAATTTATCCGATTTTGACAGGTATGCCAGTCGTTCTTGGCTCCAGAACTTGAACAAATTTTGCACACAGCATAAAATAGTATAACGGTATACAATTTTATATATCGCAAATATATCCAGAGACCTGGCATCCCCGTTTTATCAATATACATGTACTACAAAGGATTCAAAACTTCGCATGGTGCGAAAAGAAAACTAAGGATTGCACCCTGTCAAGAACTCTTTACTGAGCTGGTCCTAATTGAAGTTTGAACAAATGCATGACCCCAAAAAAACTTTTAAAAATTACAGACCTTTCTCCGCTATGGCTCCTGTTGTGTCGCAGTACCTCCCTTCTCCGCAAGGTTTACAATCATCCTCCGATTTAGCTCCGACAAAATCGAGGTACGTCCCTTTCGGGCACGGATCCATAAAGGTCGCCCCCTGGACGCAGAAATGACCCTGTGCGCACTGGTCACCCCAGGTAATGATGACTTGACCTGATAGAACATCAGAAAGTAAAGGCCGTGTCCCAAACGGCGACTTCGGCTACAGCTACGGCTAGATCGCGCGCGTCTGCCTGTTAATCAACACTGGCAGATGCGCTGATCTAGCTAGTAGCTGTAGCCGAAGTTGCTGTTTCCGATACGGCCTAATAATAATAATTTATGTGTGTCGGTGGTGTTTGCGCAGCGGCTTTGAGACTTCGGGAAGGGATCGAAAATAGCTAGCTCACAAACTTTTTGTTTTTATTCCCAACCATTAATCCTCAACAACAAAAAAGCCTTACACATTTTTTTTTTTTATGGGCTTGAAACCTGGCCCTATCTGTTGGGAATATCTGTTGTCCGACTAGAACTGACAATGCCATGGCGCAGAGCTGCCAACGTTAGAATGATTTTAATGCACGTAAAAGAACCCAGTGGCACTTATTGCAAAGAGAAGAGGGGTTCGCCCCGGTGTGTCTGGCAGTGGCTGCTGAATGCGCCGCAGCACCTTGTAAAATCCTTACAAGGTGTTACATAAATGGGTCTCATAATTCAATGGCTTCAAAAACCTGTCTGAAAATAAATGATGAAAAGCACTTTGAGACGCCCGTAGAAAGCGCTATATAAAAAACTAGTAATTATTATTACTATTATTTCTTCAACTCAGCTCAACTCTGTCGACCTACGAGACTACCTGAGACGAGGTGTTCTAGGTGTAGAGGAAGTTGTCGGATGGAGCGTAGACTGCGTAGGTATGGGCACATTCAACAGATATACATAAAAAATGGTAAACCAAAGTTCACATGCCGACTTACCCCCCGACGAGTCGTTATTGTAGACGGGCGTTGCAAAGAGGGCGTTCTTGAAGCAAATATGACCTGCATCACAGAGGCCTGTCTGTGTGACACCCCCTCTCTCACTGCAGTAGTACCCTTGCTCGCAATCCGTGCAGTTATCGATGTGCGTCTGGTGACTGACACCGGAGTAGGTACCGGGATGGCAAAGTTCAAAAGTGTAGGCCCCTTCACCGCAGTATTGACCTGGAAGGTTGGGGGTGTGGGGGGGGGGGTATCAATTACTTGTTGCAGTTAATGGATTAAACGTGGCATGTAGCGGGCCGAGCTTTTAAGAGCACCGGACAACAAGCTCTGGTGTTCCTGATCAGCAGAGTGTGGGTTCGAGTCCCGGTCGTAGCACTTGTGTTCTTGAGAAAGATACTTTTACCACAAAAGCCTTGTCCTTCGGATGCAACATTAGGCCGTAGAGCCCTAGTACTAGGATTGGTAGTGCACGTAAAAGAACCCGGAACACTTATCGTGGAAGAGTAGGGGGGTTAACCCCGGTGTTTCTGGTTCACATAGCAAGCACCCTTGTTTACAGGTTTCCTCAGCCTTGCGAGCTACAGTGATTCAGTTTATGAATCGGGCATTCTTGGTTTCATTACCAGAAATGTATATTAACAAGATTAATAATAAAACAAATATGAGCCTTGGTTGTCAAAAATATGAAAAAACAAATCTTATTTGCACGAGGCAAGCTGCTCGTAGCAATCCAAGCTGGAAGGACAAAGTAGTCTGATACCTTTTCTGTACGAAGATGATCAGTAGGGTTTGCATGTACAGGGAACAAGACTTCAATTGGCTTACCGGCTTCACACACTGTCATGTTGGTCATGCCCACGTAGGGGCAGTAGAACCCGGGCTCGCAGATGTAGCACTCGCCCGCCCTATCGTTGGGCATGTAGGTGCCCAGTGGGCAGGGGGTCTGCTGGGTAGCGCCGTAATCCGAGTAGTGGCCTGGCTGGGTGACGGTTTGGTTCGGGGTGCGCGCCCCTCCGGTGCAGTAGTAACCAGGGTTACATGGACCCGATGGACCTGTGAAACGAGACAGAGACCCCCAAAAAATGTGGTAAAAAACTTTGGGAAACAATCCTTGCTCTTTTTGATGTTGTCTTCCTTCGTTTACTTCTCTCAATTTGGTTCCACATGTCCACATGATAAAGTCGCCACTTGAGCGCACCTCAAAAGAGAAAATCCAGTAAATTAATTTTACTGCGGTTAAGACAATCAAAATATCAGTGACATAGTTTACACAGCAAATGAGCTTTAACAATTCCTGTGTTAGATGTTTAGGCCTGCAGCCCAACAAATCCACAGGTTTCTTGCGTGTATGGCTACATGGGTGCAGCTGGACGAAAGATAAATTGAAAATTATTTCTATCATACTTTCTAGTGGAAATTAGTGGAGAAGATCTCCTTTACTGGTGAATGCATCTTTACTAATCAGACACAATCGACCGACTGATCATTTCGTCTTACTTGGTGTTCTTGCGTTACTGCAGTAGAATCCCGGATCACAGTCAAAGCAGTCGTAGTGATTGATGGCACCCGACGTGTTGCTGTACGTCCCTGGCGGGCAAGGCAGACTGGCGTATGATCCTGTCAACAACAACAAGAAGAACAATAACAACAACAACAATAATAGGCATCTACAAAGCAATTTTTTATAGCCAGGTGTCAATTTCATAGAGCTGCTTAAGCACAAAGAGTAGCTAAGCACAACAAAATTCTGCTTTCCAGGATAAGGTTACCAGCCAAAATACCATGTCTCATGTATCATCTATAGCTGGTATCCTGCTCATTTATGTTAAGTAGAAAATTGCTAAGCAATAATTTTCTGCTGAAGCAGCTCTATGAAGTTGGGTCCAGGGCCCAATTTCATAGAGCTGCTTAAGCAGAAAATAATGCTTAACAATTTCCTGCTAAGCAGAAATGGGCAGGATACCAGTCACAAATTGTACACGTGACATGGTAGTTTGGCTGGTAACCTTATTCTGGTAAGCAAAATGTTATTGTGCTTAGCAAATTTTTTGTGCTTAAGCAGCTCTATGAAATTGGGCCCAGGTATCAAAGCTCCTCACAGTATCACTACCCCTGTTCATTTGGGTTATAAGCATGTGTGAACCCACACATTCTCAAAAATGCAGCCTTGTGGAGCATTCTTTTGTTCTTTCCTAATCGACCATATTTTTGTCCACATGAGGGCGCTGTCATAAGGGAATGTCTTGCATCACAATAGCAGTTTTAGCTTATTATAATTGCCTGTTTGTAGTTTTCTTGCACCAATGAAGAAATACATAAAAATAGCGATAAAAAAGTGAAAAAACCCTGTTTGTTTACTTGTTTTTCATCATGTGAAATTTATCCACGTACGCCCTCAAGTGGTCAAAAATACGGCGAATTGTTCCTGTACTTAACAGTTTCCCATAGACTTCCCATGTACACAAATTTCCCTTGTGGAGCACACCGGTCTTTAGAATTTTCTATGTGGAGACCTTTTGTTTTCCCTTTTTTGTTTTGTCCTTGGTCTCCATAAGGTACCGAATATGAGCACATTTCAACTCTTTGGGGGTATGCAACACCGGCAACCAAATGGGCACACAGTTTGCTAATCATTCACATCAACAATCTCTACCCTTGCAGGTACCCATGTAGTCCTAGCCGGCCGTACCCTCTTGGGGCTTGTTATGAAGCCAGCTGAACACAATACAGGATAATTTTGGGTCGAACAAAGAAAAGTTGACTAGAGGCCAGAGCCACTCACCAAGAGGACAGTAACCTCCCGCGGGGCAAACTTCTCCCAACGTCCCATCAGTCGGATCGGATGAGGTAGCGCCCTCATAGCAGACGAACCCGGGATCGCAAGGCGCTCTCGGAGTGGTCAGACCGGGGGCGTCACAATACCAGCCTGGGTCACAGAGAGGACAGCTCTCTAACAACGGGAGGCCTGGGGAGAAAGAAAGAAAGACACATCATACTTTGCATCTTGGAAATTCGGTCAACATAGTAACACCCTAACCCACCCTATACCCAAACACCCAAAAGCGACGTAGCCTAGGTGCATACCTTGTGTACAATTCATACAGTCACAGACTTTCCCCTGACCATTCCATACCGTAGATGCCATCATATGACACGTACCTTTACGGGTACTATGTGGGGACATAGTGGTAACACCCTAACCCACCCTATACCCGAACACCCAAAAGTCTTTTCCTGAAGTCCCTCAGGGCACACTTATCGAAACTTCGGGCTGAAATGTAGATACTATGTTAAACGTGGGATACACTGGAAAACGTCAGTTCAGGTCACGACCTTTACTTTGACCTTTCTGCTCGAGTGGACTGAGGTCAACTCTTGCGGCCATTTGCAGCCGCTATGGTCTCTAAAGATTAGAGTTTGCAAGAACCTACCGGAGGAGTTTCCGTATCGTCCAATCGGACATGGGAATGCCACCGAAGAGTTCATGGGACAGTAGAACCCACGAGGGCACTCTATGGGATCGCCGGTACCCAGAGGGCAGTAGAAGCTAGCTGGACAGGGGATGCAATCCTCCACATAGCGGCCCCCTTGGGTGTCAATGTAGGTCCCGCCTGGACAAGGTACCTAGGGAAATAACGGAAAAACAAAGAGTAGGTAGTCATAGGTAGGGGTATGTTGGCAGGGGGGGGGGAAATGGGGGGTATAGCATATCCTCCTGTTTTTTTTTGTTTTGGGGGTTTTTTTTTATGAGATATCACCCAACTCACAAGGCCGGATGGCCACTTCGAGGTGAGGGCTACACTTAACTGATTTGGGCTGTCAACCCAGATCAACTGTCACCAGGGGCACGTTGCCACCTACTCCTGGGGCTGAAACAGGGTTACCCCCTTCACAGTCCGTAAGAAGGGCATAACGATAGTGTACCTGGCAAAAGGTTGTCATAAATGTGAAGAATTGTGGTGGGGTTTTTTTAATGGCTAGTGTCCTTAAGCAAGATGCTTTACCATAATTTATTTGTTCTGTATAATACCTCTGAGAAAAGTATGGAACTTTAACACTGCATTGAGGACCATTTGGAAACATTTTCGTTGTACTAATTAAGAGGCAGGGGGAAGGTGGTACCTGTTGGGGCCCGTAAGAGCCGATGGTGGCCGGGTTGTTACTGTAGGGGTTGGTGATATTAGTCGGACAGTAGTAACCCGTAGAGCATTGGCCTGCCGTGGTGTTGGTTTCCTCTAGACAATAATAGCCAGCATCACAAGCCGTACACAGGTTCACGTCGCCCAGACCCGTCGTCGGGTTGTACGTCCCGACGGGACAGTTGACTTCGAACGGCGTAGCTGCAACGAGAAATGTTGTTGTTAATAGAAGACAAACAGAGAGGAACTTCTGTTATTAGATAGAGCAAGGGCCATCAGCGGATACCGTTGTCATGGGGATACTGACCGCTGGTGTGTGTTTCCAATACCGAAAAATCATTTCATTAATTCTGGTTGTGAAGCCAAGGACTCTAAGAAAAGTTAACTCAATCACTGTACTAGCCATGAACCCCATGGAGAGAAGACAAAGACTGAAGTTTCAGTTTTAGATGTGGGAGGAAAACCCCAGAGAATTATTCCAGGGAAAACCCACGCAGTCAGGTTATGAAGGACTGCAAACCCAAACCACATGGTGCCCCCAGATAAGATTTGAACCGGGGTCCCAGAGGTGGAAGGTGAGGAAAGATACTACCACTACGCCAACCTGACCGCCAGTGGGCTGAAGAAAGTTGAATCAAAAGAGGGCGCTATCAGACACAATTTCTACACAACTCAACATATGGGGGGACAGAATCACCGGAGGACAAAACCCTGTGACACCCGAGGTATGGAAGATATTGTTATCAATCATTACTATCAAATTTCATCGTTAACATTGACCGAATCCACCCACGATAAATCTTAGTTGTGCAATTGTATTTCACAAACAATTAATACGATTTGTCAGAGATTGTGCATTTAAATAGGACTTGCAATTTTGCATCACTCATCTACTTACAAGAACTGCTGGCAAGCTAGTGTGTCGTTTGCTTCGCTTACAGTGAGCAGTGTTTATGTAATAGAAATGTTGCTAATGGCCGCTCTGTAAGCAGAAGTTGTCTCTGTACATGCTGTACAGGCTTAAGGAAAGTGGGCCCAGGTCGTGACTGTGGGTGCGCTAGGAACAGCAGATAATAATCCACCGTATTTTAAAAGCAAACAGCACACTGCGAGTGTGTTATCTGTACTTGAAATTCCTACTTACCTTCCGGGCAGTAATGAGACTGGCTACAGTCGGTAGCCTCGGACACGGCGTTCAGGCCCGTGGTGCAGTACAGCCCAGCAGGGCACTTCTTGTTGTTCAGCATATCCCAGCGGGACGTCGTCACGTTGTCGCAGTAGTACCCGGCCTCGCAGGTCACGCAGACGCTCTGGCCCGGTTTGGAATACATCCCCGTGCCGCAGTCGCTCGGATCGAAGGTGGCTGACCCGCACCAGGACCCGCCGGGGCAATCGAGGCAGTCACTCTGGTACTTTGCCGTCTCTCCGATAAGATTACCCAAGCCGTTCACTCCTTGAGGCATGTAAGTACCCGGCGGACACGCTTCGGGCTCGTTGACTCCATACTCGCAGAAATGACCTGATGAAGGAAACCAACATCAGGAGTGTCAAATTAAGCCATTTTGGGGGTTGTAATTTTGTCCTTTTAGGGTACAATGGGGGGAAGCAGTTACACCACAACCCACCCTGTACCCAGAAACCCATATTAAAGTAGCCTAGTTCCATACCTTGTGACAATTCGTATAGTCACTGACTTAATCTTGTTTGTATTCCATATCGTAGGAGCCATTACCTTTATGGGTACCATGGGGGGAAGTAGTGAAACCCTAACCCACCCTGCACCCAGACACCCAAAGTAAAGTAGCCTAGTTGCATACCTTGTGCACAAATCATATAGTCACAGACTTCCTCCTGACCATTCCATATTATAGGTGCCATCATATGATTTGTACCTTTAATGGGTACTATGTGGGGACGTGGTAACACCCAAACCCACCCTGTACCCAGACACCCAAAGTAAAGTAGCCTAGTTGCATACCTTGTGCACAATTCATACAGTCACAGACTTCCTCCCGACCATTCCATATTGTATGTGCCATTAGATGACACATACCTTTATGGGTACTATGTGGGGACGTGGTAACACCCTATACCCGAACACCAAAAAGCAACGTAGCCTAGTTCCATACCTTGTGTACAATTCATACAGTCACAGACTTCCTCCTGACCATTCCATATTGTAGGTGCCATCATATGATTTGTACCTTTATGGGTACTATGTGGGGACGTGGTAACACTCAAGCCCACCCTATACCCAAACACCCAAAAGCAACGTAGCCTAGTTCCATACCTTGTGTACAATTCATACAGTCACAGACTTCCTCCTGACCATTCCATATTGTAGGTGCCATCATATGATTTGTACCTTTATGGGTACTATGTGGGGACGTGGTAACACCCAAACCCACCCTATACCCGAACACCCAAAACCAACGTAGCCTAGTTCCATACCTTGGGTACAATTCATACAGTCACTGACTTCATCCTGGCTGTAATCCATATTGAAGGTGCCATTGGGGCAGGCATACTGCTCAGCGTACTGGGTACCCGTGGGGCAGTAGTAACCGGGAGGACAGGGTCCACTCTCGGTAGGTTCCCCACCTGATCATGACATCATACAAAAGCAAAACTTGATGTGAAATAGTACAAACATTTCATGGAAGGGGATTACTTTTAAAAACAGTAGAATCAAAAACCAATCCATACTTTAAACTCGGAGGATAATCATCTGTACTCGCAGCTAACATTAAGTTTAACTGCGATGGGAGCGACTGCAATTTGATCCAGCCACAGGCATGTAAAGATACCTTTGGCAGCCAGACGCATCTACCGTATTTGGCCATAGAGCAGAGATCGAAAGCGTTTGATTTTCTACCGAGGGAGAAAAACTTGAGGGCACAGAGGCTGCAGAGGACGGAACCAATGCACAACTCTTTTTTATTTATTTTTTTTTTAATGAGACATCGCCCAACTCACAAGGCCAGACGGCCACTTCAAGGTGAGGGCTACACTTAACTGATTTGGGCTGTCAACCCAAATCAACTGTCACCAGGGGCAAGTTGTCACCTACTCCAGGGGCTGAAACAGGGTTACCCCCTTCACAGTCTGTAAGGATATAGCCAAAGGGATCATCCACTAGGAGCCTGGCTGGTAGAGCAGAATGCACTGCCTTTCCAACTTTTTACGAAGCAATTATGGTTAAGTGCCTTGCTTAAGGACACAAGTGTCGTTACCGGGATTCGAACCCACACTCTGGCCACGACACGCATCTCTACTCACATATGGCTCTAGCTGTGAATTGAACCTGGCCCACGGTGGTGAGACGCAAGCGCTTTTTGCACAAGCTGCCCACGCCACCCAACATTTGGGAATAGAGGCGGTAGTACGTACCAAGGCAGTAGTATGTTGCCGTACAATCCGTACACTCCGCCGGCTTGGTGAGGTTGGAGCTAGGGGAGAAGGTCCCCTCGGGGCACGGGTACCGGTCAGGGCTTGGTGTCTGCAGAGGGCAATAGTAACCGGGCTTGCAGGGCTGGGGACCGTTGACAGTATCACCTGGAAGAGGAAAATATTTATTTTAAAAAATTGCAATTTGAATAATAACTAGCACCAGAACTTTTTTTTTCTGAGTAAATTTGATCAATCAATCAACACACCTGTTGCCCAGCTGCAGAATTTCCCGGCAGGGCACGCAGAGCACTCTTCAGACGAAGTGAGAGATGTTGATCCGGTGTGAGTCCCAGGTGGGCATGGGTACTGGTCGTTGGTGATGGTCCCGTTCGGACAATAATATCCTGTCACAAAATACATCAAAGTTTGGTTTTTTTAACTTGAGACGACGAAATAATGCTGAAAGAGAAAAGTTATTTTGGAAGGCTGGCATCTTTGTAAGAAGAAGGATGGCATAGTCCCAAGGTTTTGGCTTATAACCAAATTTCAAATTACATCGGTGTATGGGTAAAACCGAATAACATTCTTTATCCCTGATGTATATTTAACATCTGTTAAATTGTCGGCCAAAAGGCGCAAGTTTCAAGCTGTAATGTGGTACCTTGCTTCAAGCACATACAAACCCACGAGAGACTTTCGGGGACACTAGGTGGCAGCAGACTAACCGCGTAAAATCCATTGTTCTCGCGTGCTCGAAATTACATAAACAATGGAAAAATTACATGGTATAGCCACTGCTATCGTCACCCAGAGTTTCAAGTTAGCAAGATTGTACTTTGGGAGCCCACAGGCGGGGTCAAGCCCAAAGAGGTCATGGGCACCTGCCCTATGTAGACATACTATGCAGGGATACTGGCTTGGTGATAACAGATGAAATATCGACATGCATGAAGGACTGGGAGATCTGGGGACACTTCTCTTGTGACATCATTGGCCGAGAAAACCACTCGACATAGAGGAATCAGCATCCCAAAGTCCCATATTCAGTCAAGGTATTTATTTTTTTATTTTTTTTTTTTTTTCTTGATGCAAAATATGACAAAATTTGGGTACCAAGATTCTGAACAGCAAGGACAAAATAACAAATTGTTTTCCTACTTACCTTCTGCACATGGGTGTGAGCTATTACGCAATCCCGGCAGGGGACAGGACCTGCCCTGGTCGCACAGCCTGCAGTTGTACTGATGACCGGCCCCCTCATCCGGATTGTATGTCCCCGGTTCGCACGGCGTCGGTGACGTAGTGGGGTTGGTGGCGCTACCGTGGGGACAGAAGTAGCCCACGGGGCAGATTGTACACTGGGTAGCATTCTCAAATCCTAACCCATCCCTGCAGAGAAAAACAAAGATAGTCATGTTAATATCACATCATTTTGAATACTATGCGGTTCCACCCATCCATTGATGTGTGTAAACCACTATATACTCAGTACTTTCCCAAGTCCTGTTAAAAAAAACACAGGCATATGTCTAGAATGGGATTCAAACCCATGACCTTTGCAATTCTAGAGCAGTCGTCTTACCACTAGACCACCAAGATTGCCCGGTAGCTACAGGCAGTTTGAATCCTATGTGTTAAGCAGGTACTGCAACAATTTAAACAGATCATTTTGGTTCACTATTGGGATCCAGGTTCTAGGAGGTATTAATGAAATGATGGCACCAATAGCACTAATAATATGCAGTTCTTAACAGGATTCTCCCCAGGTTTTTTTTCAAAACTGCGGTGCATTCTGGACCAATTTTTTTTTTATGTTTGGCCGAAGTACGCTAAATTGAAACAACATCTGAGAAATGTTTTCTACTTGGTGTTTATCTTGGCTTCAAAAGCTCTACTGTGCAATCTGGAGCATTCTTTATGGTTTTCTCGCAATTGTTTTGAGAAGAAAAAAAAATTGTTTAAAAATACAACAAAATTGCCTATTGGTTTCATCGCTTCATGACAACTTTGTTTATGTACCATGACCAGTAAAATTAGTACTCACCCGAAGTATCCGAGCGGACAGGCCTTGTCCACCCCCGAGGCTTGACCCTCCAGACAGTAGAATCCTCGTGGACAGGAGTTATCGTGATTGGAACTCCCCTGGGGGCAGTAGTAGCCCGCGGGGCACTGTTTACACGCGAGGAACTCCGAGGTCTGATTGGTCAGATCATTGTAGGTTCCGCCTGCGAATGAGAATGAGATTGAATGACTTAGGGGGTGAGAGGCAGTGCTGACAAAGAGGTCTAAAACTAGGATCCATTAAAAATGGAGAAAATATCAAAATGATGGCATTTCCACCTTTTGGTAACCCCTGGAGTTATAGATTCCAGGAGATTTGGGGAACAGCTACCTCAGCACTACAGAAGAAGATCAAAGAACATACATTTTAATAATAATAATAATGGCTTCTTGTAAAGCACTCAGATATGTCACTCAGTAACACTCAAGGCGCTTCAACATTCAGTATTTTCCTGCAAGGTATTTTGGGGCTACGTTTGAAGTATGAGACCTACTCCTTTACATAGCACCATGGTTTACAAGGTGCTGTGGCGCAATATGCAGCCAATCAAACCAGGAACACCGGGGCGAACCCCTTCTCTTTTTGATAAGTGCACTGGGTTCTTTTACGTGCGTTACACAACACACGGGACCAATGGCTTTACGTCCCATCCGAAGATCGAAGCAATCATGATTCCTTTTTGTTTCCAAAAACAATTTCCCCAAGCAGACATAAAAAAAAAGTCTAAAATTTCTCATCCCTAGAAGTGATTTGTTGTTGTCTTTGTTTATTGTTTTTGTATTATGTCTAGGGCTGTTCCCCAGCAAGCCTCGGCTTTTTTAACCAGCCTCCTTACTCACAGCTTTTTTTTCTTACATTTTTCATTATCATTGGTCACGTTTACTCTTTGCTTGTTTTGTACTACTATTATTTTTTATACAAACAATTCTGTCTTTCATTGTTGTGAGAACAGTAATAAATGTTACACTGAATTGAATTGAATCAACATTGATTTAAAAATTCAAATCTTTGGAAACTCAATATGATCGCAACAACACGGATAGTTCTGTGCTCAGGGCCCAATTTCATAGAGCTGCTTAAGCAGAAAATAATGCTTAACAATTTCCTGCTAAGCAGAAATGAGCAGGATACCAGTCACAAATTGTACACGTGGCATGGTAGTTTGGCTGGTAACCTTATTCTGGTAAGCAAAATTTTATTGTGCTTAGCAAATTTTTGTGCTTAAGCAGCTCTTTGAAATTGGGCCCAGGTGTGCTACCACACACAACCCGTGCAGTTGAATGGTTTTTAAAATAAGGTTGACCAACTCACTGAAGAAATGTCTGGAAAGAAGCTGGATGGTTAAGAAAAGTTGGGGTGAAAGTTCTTACCTGGGCATGGGAAGGCAGTCTCATAGGTGGTACCAATCGGGCAATAGTGACCAGTTGGGCAGAGGTTTGTTACGTAGTCGCTGTCTCCTGGGCCAGGGCAGAAGAACCCTGAAACGAATGGCAAATTTGTCAAGTTATGATAACTGATTACCACCCAAATATTGTGCTGGCATAACTTGAATTACTGGTTGGTACTAGACTGCCCTCAATGGAGTCAATTTATTATGACAGACTGTGTGTAAACGCACTAGATCTATAACGCAGGATGAGTTTCACCAAGCAACAGAATATTTCCAATTCCTTCCGTCTAACCGTCGTCTTAAGTATTTTAAAGGTAGTAAGCCGTTCACTGATAGTTTTTACCCTCGTGCAGTTCGTGTTTTTAATGGGATCTAGTTTGTCTTTATGTCGGCTCTCTTCCGCTATTGTTGTATTTTTAATTCTGTGTTTAGTGTTTGTTGTAATTAATAGAGAGCTCGAGGTGCACAACAATTATCCGATGTTTTGGTTTTTAACTTTTTAAACATTGGCTGATTAAATTATTATCTTATCTCTTATTATTATTGTAAAGTAAATGCTGCTGACCTCCTGGGCATGGTATACAGCCTGTAGCCTGCGACGTTGATCCGTTGTTTGGGTTGTAACTTCCCGGAGGGCATTCGTAGCGTGTCTTGCCGTCGCACCATCCCCCTGGCTCGCAGATATCAGCCGAGGGGTTGGGCGTCGTGGAGCCCTCGTCGCAGGTGTAGCCTGACTCGCAGGCTTTGCAGCCGGTCCAGCCTGCTTCAGACCAGGTACCGGGCGGACAAACCTCAGGCACTGTAACACAAAGAAAAAATGTTTTTTAATTGTTTATGTTTTTTTTCGTCAAGAAAATATTACAGAACTCGGGTAAGTACTGAGTATACAGTGCTAACACACATCGGTGTAAGGGTAAAACCAAAATTAATGTTCTTTATCCCCGATGCAAAATTAACATCTATTAAAAAGAAAATATTACTAAACAATTTTGAGTGACTAAGTCAGTTCTGAGCATCCTTGGAAGAATGAAGCAAGATTTTTGCCGGAGAAAATATATTTGCTCTGATATGAACTGCTACAGAAACAACTCAACATTACGATCAGTACAGTATGATGGTCTTCCAGAAAAACTACACAAACCTTACATTTACTTTGGGAAGTCTAGTTTAACCTGTATGGCTCACTTGGCCATATTTGGTAAAGCTCTTAACCCCCAAAAATTGCTCAGCATGGAAAAACCCTGCTTAGCAGAAACAGGTTACCAGCTAAAATGTCATGTAATGTATATTGCTATTGACTGGTTCCCTGCTAATTTCTGCTAAGCACAAACATTTACCAAGCACAATTTTCTGCTTAACAGCTTTGTGGATTTGGGACCAGCTATTAAATCGTGCATTCACTCACCTGTCTGGTCAGAGCACTGGTACCCAGCCTCGCATATGGTGCAGTTGGCTGCATTGAGACTGCTGTAGTAACCCTTGTAGCATTTGATTGGTCCAGAGTAGATCGATGGGCAGAAGTAACCGGGGTTGCAGTTTGTGCACGATATCTGCGCACCCAACGAGTAGGTGCCAGGATTGCATATGTCACTGTTTTGAATCAAAAAATGTACATAATATAAAACAATAAACCCGTAAATTTTACACTAGTTTATAAAACAGTTTCAATTTCTGGATATTAACATCTGCGCACCCAACGAGTAGAGAAAAAAAATGGAAAGAAAACTAATATTGACAATCAATAGTCTTATAAAGCAAACATATCTACCAATAAGGTTCTGAAGGTGTTTGAACAAACAGAAACATTTTAATACTAGCAAAAACTCAACACAACATGGATAGAAGTATGCTAAGGATCATCTACGAGGACAGAAAAACAAACAAATGGATAAAGGAACCGACCAAAGTTCGGGACATCTTAGAAACTGTAAAAAAAAACAGAGAAAAATGGAGCTAAGCTGGGGCCGATTTTACAAAGAGTTAGATTGATCTTAACTGCGAATCAATCGTAGTTGCTAAGCAAAGTGTGATGTCACAATACATATCACTATGGCAATACTAAAAACTCAACTCGATCTTAATGCTTCTTGAAATCGAGACCAGGACACATAAGCCGCAGAACCGTTGGTGCTCAGCAATCAATCACTGGACGCCATATGGAAACAGACAGAATAGAGGGCAACAGAGAGAAAAAAATGGAGGACACGATGCATAAATACTTGGGGGCACAGTCAATTGGGACCAACAAGCACAAACTAGAGACATTTGGAGACATCACGCTGAGACCTTCATCCTGCAGTGGATCAACGATGGCTTGAAAAAATCAAAATCAAAATCAAGATAGATTGATTCAGTTGACGATAATTTAGATTTGTATACTGTACCTGGGTGCCGTCTCTTTGTCCGTACATGCATAACCAGCCGGACACTGAGTGCAGATGGAGGAGTTACCGAGAGAGTAGTAGCCCGTCGGACATTCCAACATTTGATCAGAGAAGGGGTTCGGACAGAAACTGCAAACGACAAATATAAAAAAAATGCATTGTTGAACATTTTTCAAACACTGACCTGATGGCTGTGCGACTTTGCATGAAGAGCTTGAAATTAATACTGGACGACAGGCCCAAGGCCAGTGATTTTAGCTCTGGGCCGGTAAACTCACAACCAGACAAGCCCAGTGAACTTTTGTCAACTGGTTTATTTTACTTCACTGTGTAAATATTCGATATCTTTCATAATTCTTCTTTTAAATGTTCAAATATTGGACATATTAAATTGTACATTCAAGTTTTAAGCACGTAAAAGTAATCTCCAAACTTGATTCAGTGCAGGTCTTGTAAAACCATTTCTGGTCCAGTAAACATTTAGAGTAACAAGCCCTGCGGTCCAGTGGACCCTGCCCCTTAAGTTCAAGCCCTGGCATCGTGCAGATACATGTAGACACTGAGAATAAAACAAAATGGGCCATATGTACAAGTATCATCTTGTAAATACCACACATGTATATCACAGTGCATCTTGGGAAAGCAAGTACAGTTAACAAATTGAATCAATGTATATTTGGTTTGCGGTAACACCATGTGTATATATCTACTTTGCTGTGCAGATTTGTTCTTTGGGAACTAGCTCTTGCTTTATTTTACTGCCACGTAGTAAGTATCGAAATTCGGGAGACTACTTAGTTCTGAAAAGAACTGTCGTGCTTATAAACTACTACCTGGGCAGGAGGTAGGAAATCGGTCGGGACTACTACTTTCGCTTACGTGGATCGAGGGAACTTCTCGTTATTAACTTCACTGCCGCTGAATGAGTTCTTACTTAAGAACTTAATTGAGTTCTTAAATTTAAACAAGCTGCCAATATGCTGAGGTTTACAGGTGTGCCAGGTTTTATAGTTGTATACCGCATTGGGCGCCATGACGGTTGCCGGTGTTGCTTGGACTCAGAATCCTTTTGGGACATGCGTGAGGGCGTTTGGCTCTTTTCACAGCCACTCCCTACGTACACCACAAAAAAAAGGGCAAGAGAATACTTACAATCCAGCTGGGCAGCCCAAGCAGGCGCTCTGCATACCCGTGGAGTAGAACCCACTAGTGCACGGCACTTTATAGTCGCTGTCGGTGAGTGGGCAAGCGTAACCGGACGGGCACGCCGTGCAGGCTGTACTCTGCGCTGTGCTATACTCCCCCAGGGTGCAGTTACGGATGTCCATCCCGTCCAAGCGTGGGCATTCTCGGCCGGCGAGGCAGACTTGGCACGAGGTCGCTCCGGCCGAGGAGTAGGTACCGGGTGCACAGGGTATCTCAGTGTCGTCACTTTATTAGCATAAACACAAAATCGTAACAGTGACAATATGAGTAACAATAGTTATAATAGTGGCTTCTTATAAAGTGCCCACAACCGTCACTCAGTGATGCTCATGGTGTTTCAACATTACTACCCCTGGTCACTGGGCCATTCATTTTGTTCCTTGGGAGTATACAGCCTGTGCTGCCAAATATGCAGCATACAACATGTACTAAGCTAAATCAATCACAAGAACCATCTCTGCCCTCACAGGTACCCATTTACCCCTGGGTGATGAGAAGCAGTTATAGTCAAGTGTCTGGCTCAAGGACACAAGTGTAAATGGTAGTATATGATGGAAGTTTTGCCCTCCACTGATGTAGGATGTGAACGAGGAACGTAGGTGCCTTGGTTGCGATTCGAACCCTTTACACTACGCCTGAACATACGCACAAATCTGTTACTGCACATAAAAGAAAACAAGAGAAAAACTGCCCTGCACCCAAAACTTTATCTGCTGCTTTTTCAAATTCTCTATAATGCAAAAAACTGTGATATGGCAAAATTTGTCAAATTTTTTTTTTTTAAATCAGTTCTGCCACCAAATGCAAAAGTTTTGGTCAATGCCCTGGAAATTTTACCAAGTGTAGAAGAATCTCTCTCGAAAAAAAGAAACCCAATAAAACAGATCTCATATAGGGGATCAGGCTGTCTCAGTGGCTTCTTTCCATGCCTTTTCACCTCTATTGACCCCGGTTCGAATCCCACCTCAGACCTGGAGCCTTGCGTGTGGATTGGGTTTTCAGTCTCTACCTGATTGCGTGTGTTTCCCCATTTGGGTTTTTTTTTCCCCTCATCAAAAAAACAGAACACTTCTTCTTATTTCCTAATCACAATCATTGCCGATTGTGCTGTTGGATGTATAATGAAATAAATAAAAAATTTGGGTTCGAACAAAAGGAAAATTGACTGGAGCGGGACTTGAGCCAACGACCTCCGGATTAACGTACCGGCGCTCTACCAACTGAGCTATCCAGCCCTATGCTGGCGGTCTCCCTATTAGTCAATATCTTTGTTCGGGGGTGCCAGTCAGAAGCCATACAACCGTTAACTGCCGTGTAGCCAGGGATCACACCCAAGTTTACGATACAACCTGGGAAGCAGCAGCCACGGGATCACCTTAAGGGGATGCGACTTTTTAATAATAAATATCAAGTAATAAACCACAAGGGAAATAAATAAATACTTACGTAGTGGTTGGGCAGTAGGAGCCCGCAGTGCATTCCGTACAGGAAGTGGCCTTGCCAGTAGCATAGGTGCCTGCCGCGCAAGCCACTCTTCCTTCATACGTATGGTTTGTGCAGGCATAGCCTGGCGGGCAGTCAGTGCAACCGGTGGAACCAGCGTAACTGTAAGAACCTGAAATGAAATGTTCCAAGCCAGAGTAGAGAGAGATCTTTGTTTTGTTTTGTTCCCCTTCCCATTAAAATCAATGTAACTATACTGAGGTAGGAAGGGCAAGAGAGTCAGGCCCCCTTTTCGGTATGATGGGATATTATTTGGGTTGTTACTTCTGCAGTCAGGGCACAGGACAAATCATCTGATGATGAAGATTCATCAGAAACTCAAAATCAACATACATGTAGATGTACATTTAACAAAACAAATATTAGGCAAGATTACACCAAACAAGGCTAAAAGCAACTCTTGGTTATGGGGTACAAGAAAAACATACTAAAGATGAAAATAACTCTGAAGCCGAAGGTAGGAATTTATTTTTCTCTTAAATTAGTCTAGATTGCAGGATGGAGGGAAACATGCACCAGGCAAGGAGTTCCAAAGAGAGCGCAGTCCGGTGAATAAAACTGTTGGAATGGCTCTTTATTTTACATCTCAGCAAAGCAAGAGTGTATGGGTGAGAAGAAGCTCAAACATCCTGATAGGAGGAACCAGGTCGGACACACTGGTGGCACATTAACCATAATTTGTTTGGTGGGTTTTTTTTAATATCAAGAAATAAATTACAAGGGAAACTAATTGGGAATAAACTGTAAAACAGGATTTGAAACTGCGGCCTCCAGATGAACGTGTCAGTGCTCTATCAACTAAACTATCTAGCCCTAATGCTGGCAGTCTCCATTTTTGTTTTCAAATAAGTTTACTTACCGTCGTCACAGTCAACAGGACCCTGTGTTCGATCTGAGCAGTACTTTCCGACTGGACACTGCCGGCAAACTTCGGTGGACGGCTCGTCGTTGTACCAACCCAAGTCACACAGTACGGGCTCAATATTTTTATTATTGACACAAGAATGGCCTAAATGGCGCAGAAGAAACAAAGATTTTGCAATGTCAGTTTAGAAAATGTTTCCATCGAATGTTTTATAAAAATGGGAAATGGCTAAAGAAACTTTAATTTAGGGTTCAACAAAGAAAAATTTACTAGAGGGATTTGACCTCCGGATTGACATGCTGGCACTCTACCAACTGAGGTATCTAGCCCTATGCTGGCAGTCTCCCTATTTTGTCAATATTGTTCGGGATGCCAGTCAGAAGGCATACAACCTCAAACGCTGCGTAGCAAGGGATCACACCCAATACCATGAATACAATACAACCTGGGAAGTGGCAGCCAAGGGATCATCTAACTGGGATTCGAACCCACACTTCGATAGCTTGAGCTCAGTACTCTTGACCCCTCAGCTACAATACTAGTAATATTTGATTCTTATACATGTAGCGCACATATCCTAGTACATGTAGCTAGATTAAGGCACTTAGCAATATTATTATTTCTATTGATCAGGCATATTTAAGAACATTCATCAAACTTTCTCAACCCCCCCCCCCCCCCCCCCCCTGGGAAGCATACAACACCAAACCAAGCTGCTTAAATTTGCGCTAAACGGTTAATCCAAAACAATACTATCTCAGCCCTCGCAGGTTCCCGCTTATAAACCTGGGTTAAGAGAAGCAACTATTGTAAATAATAATAATAATAATATATTGTATTTGTATAGCGCCTACTGCAGGCCAGCCTCTAAGCGCTTAACATTCAGTATTTCCTGCAAGGTATTTGGGGCTACGTTTGAAGTATGAGACCTACTCCTTTACATAGCACCTTGTAATGGTTTACAAGGTGCTGTGGCGCAATATGCAGCCGATCAAACCAGGAACACCGGGGCGGACCCCTTCTCTTTTCGATAAGTGCACTGGGTTCTTTTTCGTGCGTTACACAACACACGGGACCAACGGCTTTACGTCCCATCCGAAGGACGAAGCAATCATGGTTAAGTGTCTTGCTTAAGGACACAGGTGTCACGACCGGGGCTCGAACCCACACTCTGCTGATCAGAAACACCAGAGCTTGAGTCCAGTGATCTTATCCACTCGGCCACGACACGCCACAAGTGCATCGCTCAAGGACGCAAGTGTCATGACCGGGAATCCAACCCACACTCTCATGATTCAGCCACTAGAACTTAAGTTCCATGCAGCAAACCTCTGGGCATTCTTGCCAGTGAATATAAAACTTATTCCGAAAGCTTTGGCCACCCTGCAGCTTGACACACTCCACGATCGTAGTAACACAAATTTGTAAGGAGTTTGCTATAAAATCAAGCTGCACTGACAGATTCTTAGCTTGGTTTCCTGCCTCTGGGTATACCTCATCCATGAAATTAAGGAACACAAAGCAATATGGATCCTACAAGTGCAAATACAAAGCGGCTTGAATGCAGCCCACTCCCATACCTGACATCTCTTCTGAACAGTTAATTTTTGCGTTACAATGTAGATCTGTTTTGATTTTATATTGTTTTTCTTCTTTTTTTCTTCAAGTTTGTTTTACCTTCTTTATGTACTTTTAATGTTTTTAAAACTGTAAATTCAAAATGCAATTCGGTCGTTGGACCGCAAATGTTTGAATGTTTTTAAATAAACCATAAACCATAAACTAAACCAAGACGGCTCAGATACGACACACAACAAAAGAGAAAAGTTACCTGCAGGACATGCTCTGCACTCCGTTGACCTGGCCAGGGAGTAGTGGCCTGCACTGCAGCTCTCAACGGCTGACTTAGTGGAACACATCGACCCAGCCGGACACTCCAGGCAGTTTTGCTGCGCAGCCGAGCTGCTGTAGTACCCGTCTCCACATGCAAACGCTTCTGCCGATCCAACGGGGCAGTAGAACCCTGCCGCACACTCGTAGCAGACGGAATCTGTCAACGATAAAGATAGCTTCATCACATCTCATGGCGGCATAGTGTTAGCCAGAGGGGTGTCTAGTTGGGTGTCTTTTGGACACAATGTTTTAAAGTTGGACACCCTATTTTATCTGTCATTTACATGTAAATAAATTGTAAGTGAACAATTTGGACGCCTAGTTTTTAAATTTCCAGCAAATTGGGACACTATTTTACAAAAAACCTGGCTAAAACCTTGCATCGTGGCAATGTAAATAGGTCTTCTCGAGTTGATGAAATTGTTCACATTTTTGGGGGACAATACCCATAAAAGGGAGAAACTCCGTGCACAAACATTGAATTTGCATTGAGAAATGGGTCTACAATATTGTTGTAGTCACAAAAATGTAAACCATCAGAAAGGCTTTTTTTTTCCTTTTTTGTATTTCCCTCTTCTTCTTGAATATTCTTGAATATTTTCACATTCATAATTTCTGTATTCCTTTTTAGGGCTGGATTTACCGAAGGCCACGGAGGCCATGGCCTCTGGTGGCGCCCCTGGTTTTGGCCTTGGTGCCCCTTTGAAAGTTTCCCATAATCTTTAAGATCCTCTGATGGAAGTGCCCTTTGCAAAATTTCTATTTTCTTTTTCTTTCTTTATCTTCTTTTCTTTATTTTTTTTCTGTCTTTTTTTTCTTTTTTTCTTTTTTGTTTGTTTGTGTTTTGTTTTGTTTTTTTGTTTTTTTTGTTTGTTTTTTTTTGGGGGGCGGGATGTTAAAGCCAAAAACATTTATACTTACTGGCTTCTGGGCTGTACCATCCTCCAGGACAGGCAGAGGTTGATGTGTTCGTACAACTATAACCAGCGGTGCATATTGTGCAGGATGTAGCGCCCCCAATGGAATAAGTATCTGGAGAAGCAACATAATAATAGCAATGATAAGTGGGAAATCACAAGCTGCTGTTTTACAATTTGTTGATTAACCCTCCCACACTTGGTAACATTTTTCAGCGAGCTGACCAAGAATTTTAACCATTAAACATGTTAAACTGCCCAGGTTGTGTATGGTGGCACGACTGTGCACAGAACTGTGGCATGGTAATTACCAGAAGAGTGGAGACAGTAGAACAAAGGAACACAAAAGGAACAATGCTGTCCTCACATTGGAATCCTTTGTATTTTTGTGTCCTCACATTTTGTTCATGTGCTAAGTCTATGGAGAGTGTTTTAAAAGTTAGACGGACAAAGGAAAGTCCTCACATAGATACATGTAGCAATAAGTTGATGTATGTACAAACACACACACATGTACAGGTGATGTGTGTACTGTGTAGAATACATTCACCACATGACATCATAATGCAGGCTGGGATAGTCTCTATCGTTCAAAACCACAGTAGATGACATTGAATAAAAGTCAAATAGTAGAAGGGTTGAGAATTAATCTAAAATTAATAGTATGTACATTGGAAGGTGTACCAGATGACACATGTTTGACATTTTCTTAATATGTAAAAAATTTAACTCAGAAGATACGAATCACAAAGACAAGACTCTTATTACCTGCAGGACAGGGCTCAACGCTTGACGTCGTCGGGCAGAGACTCCCTGCAGGACACGACTGGCAGACACCGTCCCCAAGCAAGGCATAATCCCCTTCAGAACACTCAGTGGGCGTCAAGGTAGGATCGCTGCAACTCTTCCCCGCGGGACAGGGGTCACACGCCGTGTGGAGGGTGTTGCTGATCTCGTTGTTCGCACAGCGCGTGCAGTTGTCGGCGCCATCGGATGAGAAGTAGCCGTCGCCGCAGGCAACCTGCGCGCTGGCCGGGTCTGGGCACTTGTGACCAGCATCACAGATGGTACAGACACTTTGACCTTCATCACTAAAGACAAAATACATGGAACATTCAACGTTCAAGTAGGATTGAAAGTTTTACAATGGAAGACTTTAGAACGCTAGGTGGCAGCAGACTTTCCAATGTTTATGTCGTTCTGAGCATGCTCAAATTTCCAAGAACAACATGAACAATGGATTTACCTGGCAAGTCTACTGCCACCTAGAGTCCCAAAAAGTCTCCCATTTGGGAAATAATCCTACGCCCAACAGGAATCTCAAACTCCTCATTGGTTTTACAACAGATATGTCATGTATGTAGAGCTATGTTTGAAATGAGATTCTTTTATATATCACATTGTAAAGGTTTATAAGACGATGCGGCACAATCTGCTGCCAGAAACACCAGGGCAAACCCTTTCTATTATTGATAAAAGTGGGTGCTTTTACGTGTATTACACTACACACAGGAGCTACATGAACAACTTTATGTCACATCAGAAGGACAGAGCTATATGGTTGGTGTCTGGCGTAAGGACACATGTGCTATGACCAGGACTCGAACCAGAAGACCAGAACTTGAGTTTGGTGCACTAGACCACACAGCAACAACACTCCAAGTGAAAAAAATAAATAAAAATGCTGGAGCCGTATCAAAATTGACAGCTACAACTACAGCTACGACTGTTGCCAAGGGTGTTGCTAAGGATGTCCTATACTTTAATGCACGATGACGCGGTAATCCAGCCGTAGCCAAAGCCGACAGTTCAGACATAGCCTAACTGATGATGGTTCATCTTACCTGCGATACCCAAGAGCACAGCTCGTACACACTCCATCCCCGAGTTGACTTTTGGTACCGGCTGGGCAGGGTACCGATGAGTTCCGGTCAGGGCACTTGTGACCCGCCTCGCACTCCGTACAGGACGTCTGGCCTTCCCCGTTGGAGTACTGTCCAAAGTCGCACTGGACGGGCTGGCCGTATATGCTGGGACAGAAGTGGCCGAGCGGACATTGGTTACACACCGAGCTGCCATTGATTGCGTACTGACCAACCCCGCACTGCGTCGGCGAGCTGGTACCGTCCACGAAGCAAGCATGACCGGACGGACACTCTGAGCAGTAATCAGCCGCACCGACGCTGTAGGTCCCCGCTGAGCACGACTATTGGAAGGAAACACAAATCATAAAGTGCATTTTAATAGCTGAACTGTTAGTCAAGTTTGCATTGTGCTTAAAAAAAAACCCAATAATAAACCAGTATTAATCAAAAATACTGGGCTCGATTTCACAAAGCACGTTTAGATTCATCAAAAGATAACTTGTCAGTGGTACCCAAGTGATTTATATTGTGACATCACACTTTACTCAGCAACTACGACTGATTTGCAGTTAAGACCAATCTTAGCCCTTTGTAGAATCGGCTCCTAAATATTGAAAATTTGCTCTCTTTTTTTTCTTTCTTTTTTTTTCTTTTAGGGAAGGGGGGGGGGAGTTTCTTTGGAAAGTACTAAGTATACAGTACTTTACACACATCAGTGTATGAGTAAAACCATAGAGCACGGCTCTATGGTAAAACCAAATACTGTAAGCCCTGTAAGCCTTTACTCCTCACAAAGCTTTTTTCAAAGCTTAAAGTGATCAGTCTATTCGCCAGTACACGTAGCAGATGTTCTTAATTAACATCATTAGTAGAAAGGGAATTACCTGACATGCTGCTGAGTCGCTCTGTCCAGGGTCACTGTTGAACGTTCCTCCTCCGCAAGGGACCCTTCCGCTATTTCCACCTGGACAACTGTCAATGACAAAAGGCAAAGGAGCTAATTAACCGGTTTGATCCAGACTTTTGTTAGGAGCTTCTTCTTTTTTTTAGAGACCTGAGAGTCATTGCTGGCAAAAAAAGGTCTGAAGCTAGGATCCAATTTGTAGGAGGTACCTTGAAATGATGATGACAACCCCTGGAGTTTTTCCAAGGATTTTCAAGGAGCTTCTGTGAACATTAACCTCAATAGTAATAGTAAAGTACATCAAATTTCTTTTTACTAGAAGACATATTTATGTAACTGCCACTTTTTTCACCAGGCAGACATTGGTGGTTTTGGGGTGTTTTTTTTTCACCAGCTGGAGAGGAGAGCCTCTAGACAGGAACTTTGTTTCTTTTAGGCAATCCTACGGGATTCAGTTGGTTCTCTTTCCTTCCTCTGTATATAAATTGATTTTATTGTACATGTATCTCTTAATGTTTTTTACCCAATGTGGATTTTTGTAATTTTTATCTGCCTGAGAAAACAAAAATAAATATAATAAATATTTTTTTAAAGTCTGAGCTCAGATTAAAGCCTAAAACTTATTATTACTTTTCTTTCAATTTATATTTTAAAGTGTCTGTTTTATTTTGTACACAGTTTATAAAACTGCACCAAACATTTATGGGCCTACAAATTAATAATTGACCAATGGTAAATTAAAAGATTCGTTAAAGGCCAGTTAAAAAATTATTAGCCTAAGGAGTCCGATTCCCTTGTAAATTTCTGGTATACTGTGCAAACATGCTTTTGGGAGGCATTGCATTGCACACTGAGTAAACAAATGATTCCTACTCAAGTCATGCGTGGGGTGATCTGTTTGCACACACTGATGGGATTTTGTTTAGCTCCAGTTTGTAAACCAAGGGTCGACTTGAAGTTGAAGGAAACAAAAGTGGTTTAACATGTCCAGTTAGACAAAGAGCCATGTCACACACTAAAGTATTATTTACAGGTGTCTTGTATAGGCAATCAACTGCTCTGAACTCAAAACAAAAAGTAGGCCTATAATACTGCAAAATGTAGGCAGGGTTCAATTCTATATAACCCAAGGATATGTCAAAACTGTGGGACATTCAGGAGTCCAGGACCCAAATCTTGGAAGTTTAGCCAAAGCACGCTAAAATGAAACAAGGTCCTTGGACTATTTTCTACTTGGAGTGTATCTTGGTTTTCCCTTATGAGCAACCTGTAGAGCATTTAATGATTTTTGTGAAATTGATATTGAAGTAAAAACAATTATTAAAATAACATTCCAAAACATTAAAGATTATTATATTGTAATATTTTGTTGAGTATCAGCCACAATTACAGCACATCGACCTGCAACCAACTGCTCTGATTTTTTGTTTTTAAACATAGCATTAGGCAGAGTTCTTCCCAGGATTTTTTTTTTAACTGGGGGGGGGGCCTCTGGGACCCAATTTTTTGAAATTTTGGCCAAAGCACGTTGGAATTGAAACAAGATCCTTGGAATGTTTTCTACTTGGAGTTTATCTTTGTTGTAAACATGCAATCTGGAGCATTCAAAATGGGTTTTTTTCTTGATGATTTTTGTGAATTTGATCTTAAGGGTCATGTCACACGAGGCAACTTTTCCAGGCAACTTGGAGGCAACCAACCGCAGTGCATGCTACAGGACCACTTTCCTAGCACATGAGTAAATTTTCTAACAATGTCTTACGATTCCTCAGAAAACTACGTGAATATTCAAATATGAATGCCTTTTCTTCTTAGAGATTGCTTGGAACTGGTTGCCTGTAAATTGCCCCGTGTGACATGGCCCTAAGTCTGAAAAAAAAAGTTGCCCATATCGGCACGCAATTCGGGGGTATCGGCCCGATATGCTATAGCTTGTGCAATAGGGAGACCACTCTAGTGTCTTGTCACCATGGTACAAGTAAATTTTAACAGTCAACTTTAAAAAGACAACCAACGGCACTGCATGTTGAAGGAATACTTTGACAGTACAAGAGATTGTTCTACCAGGTACCAGTCTCTGACTACATTCATCCCATGAAAATTAAACGCCAACTGAAACCCAGAGTGTTTTTCCTTCTGGATGAGATTGCCTGGAACTCGTTGCCCCTATACCATACATGAACCTAAAGCCCTGTTCACGTGACAATAATTTACCAGGGGTCCCTTGCTTAGTTCTAGCATTTATGGTTGTGAAACTTTACAAATTGCACTTCGTGTGAAAAGACAAAAAATGTGTCCAAGCTAAAAGTTTAGCCTTTCTGTACTACATAGCTGACTAATAATGTTTATGCACCGCCAAGAAAAATACATAAAAACTCAAATGGGGCGAATACGTTTCTTTTTGGAGATTACCTGGAACTAATTGCCTTTAATACAGTGTTTTGTTACTTTTTTGGGGGTGGGGGGAGGGGATAACATTTTGTCTGGTCCTTCATTGTTATGGATTGACATTCTGTCTGCCAGCATTGCAGTAAAACTGTTTGTTGACCTTAAGTTGGGTCTTTTGTGTGGTTGCTGTTAGCAGTGAAGCTTTTGAAGTTTAGGCCACTTGTTTTCTACCTTGTGCAGGGTATGAAAATGCCAACAGACGGAGTTTGATAATGCAGGAAAAAAATTATGAACATGGGAGACTTCAGAGGCGATAAAGGGCATCCCAGCAGGCAGTCCTTTTTTCAGAATTTGCCCTGAACTTTTTTCAGTAGCTGTCCAACGGGATAAGTTAGTTTGACATTTGAATAGTACGCCGGTTTTTTTTCCATGGACCCCCATCTTCTACAGTTTTCTGGAGAACTACACATTAAAATCTATAGGATCCATTTTCAAGTGTGTAAACACACCATCCAACCAACCTGTGAAAATTTCACCAAACTAGGTGAATCTCATTTTAAAGGATTTTTTTTGTGCATCACTTTTTTTTAATTGTGCCTTATTTTGATTGAGGCAATCAAAATAACCAATGGTGAAATGAAATTTCACTGATTTCGTTGGTTGTGTTTCTGATGGAAACTTGGTTAGGAAGACTGCCAACATTAAGGCTAGACAGCTCAGTTTGTAGAGCACCAGCACTTTAATCCAGCTATACGGAGAGCTTTCATCAATTTTTACAAATATCCAGAGTGCTTTGCTTTTTTGGGGTCAATTAGCCTTTTTGAGGTATGGTGAAGACTATATGAGTGCACTGCTTGGTTTGGGTGTATTCAGACAAATTTACCCAGAACCAAGTCAAAGTAATTTGCCCACCATATCTCAAGATGGCTAATTGTGTTTGTTAGAGTACACTTCCTTAGAGAGGGAATTCCCCTGAAACAGGCTGAATATATAATCACCACATTGCTCATTGCAAAACAACTGCGTGATGAATTGCCATCTAGCCAATGGACAAATCTTTGGACCCCTCGAACCGTGTGCATATTTGCATTGTTGGCCTCTACTGCGTTAGTTCCCTGCAGTCCCCGCAGAAGCAACCTCACACAAGAGCTTACAGTCACTTTGTTTCTCCAACACAAGGACTCGGTCCACTGGATTAGCACAAAGTCCTCCAACCAGGACATTGTCACGGTCCGCCGTGTCTCAATTGCATGTTGATCGGTAACCATGGGGAATGTTTGAACACAACTTTGGTTTGAGTCAGTTGCTAGGTAACAGCCAGAGTGAGGGCTGGGCTGGGATGGATGTAGATATAAGAGATTTCAATTTTGATGGTGCGGGCCGGTTAGATCCGGCTTAATTCTGTCATGTGTAATGAAGTGTTCTTTGAACATGAGGCTTCATGAATGTTATCAAATTTTCATGCAAATCATGTGCTTTTGAGTACAACGGACATGTACCTTAACACGTACACTAAAGATATTATGAACTTTGAAGGTGTGTTTGGTCATGAAAAATATAATACCAAGTAATAAACCACAAAGGAAACTGACTCAGGGGTAATTTTTGTTACAATTTTGGGTTGAACACTTCAAAAACAAATTGACTAGAGGGGCAACCACTCTACTCACTGAGCTACTAGTCCTACTGCCCTACGTTTAGCAGTCTCCTGATTTTGTCCATAAACTTTGTTCAGGGGTAATAGAAACATGCAATTTTCAGGCACGGATATATTCCTCTGGCTGTCTGCAAAGCCATTTTCATTTTTTTTTAAAGGACACTTCCATTTGGGAAAACTATAAAGTCTATCAATGGGAAACTATTAAAGGGGCACCAAGGCCGAGACAACCTGGGGCCAACAGAGGCCGTTGCCTCCGCGTAATTCCAGACCTTGATTTCCAAATCAACGGCTTCTCTTTCTCCTCATAAAAGAGCACTGTTATTTAAAAAGAGCTCAAGTGCTTTCAAATAAAGAGCAAACTCTGAAGTCCTGAATCACATGTGGGTTTCTGGTTTTGTTTGGGGGTGGTTTTTTTGCTGTCCTCTTACAATATTCTGAAAAAAATGATGGGAAATTTTGCAAGAGAAGCACCAGGCTCGAACAGCAAAATACAAACAAAAATTTGAAATAAAAACCCTAAAAACAACATGCCTCAATCCTCTTACAAAATGTGTCTCCACACATTTCAGCTACATAATACGTGGGAATGGCAACCTGTGTAAATATCTTCAAAGAGTCTTGAGACTTGCGAAGTCTAGTCAGGCCAGGGTCTAATTTCATAGAGCTGCTTTTAAAAGTGGAAATACTGTTTAAAAAATCCCTGCTTTTTTAGCAATAATGAGCAGGGTACCAGACCAGTCACAAATTGTAAATTTGACAATGTATTTTAGCTGGTAACCTTATTCTGGTTAGCATAATTTTGTTGTGGATTTTTTTTTCGCAACCTGTGTAAATATCTTCAAAGAGTCTTGAGACTTGCGAAGTCTAGTCAGGCCAGGGTCTAATTTCATAGAGCTGCTTTTAAAAGTGGAAATACTGTTTAAAAAATCCCTGCTTTTTTAGCAATAATGAGCAGGGTACCAGACCAGTCACAAATTGTAAATTTGACAATGTATTTTAGCTGGTAACCTTATTCTGGTTAGCATAATTTTGTTGTGGATTTTTTTTTCACAGAGCTTGGGAAAGCACTGAGCATACAGTGCTGACTAAAAAAACAAATTACAAAATTCTTCATCCCGATGCAAATATTACAAACATGTTGTTGTGCTTAGCTTATTTTTGTGCTTTAGAAGCAGCTCTATGAAATTGAGCCATTGGTTTTTCATCTAGAGCCAATAACAGAATAAGAGGGCAAGGCCATTTTTATTTTGCAAAGGGCACTTCCTACATTGAAAGATATTAAAGTCTATTGGAAAGTTAGGAATGGGCACCAAGGACAATCTTAGGGCAACAGGGGCTATGGCCTACATGTACATGTACATGGTCTCAGTGTAATCATGGAGGATAGGCCTGTGTCTAGCTTCATGGTGTAATTCAAGGCCTGAGAGTATTGTATCAGCTAAATTAAATATCACACTGCTGTTCCAATTACATGTACATGTAGACAGATATGTACATTCCACCTTTAAAAAAAATTTTGCCACGTGTAAAAATAGCACAAGTCTGTCAATTTTGAGTTTTGGCTGGTAACCATTTTTCTTTTTAGCAGAATTACACTGAGGCCACTATCTGCAAACTTACTAGTATCCAGCAGAGCATTCTATGCAGGCAGTAGCATTGCTGTCCCAGTAGCTCCCTGCGTTACATCCTGCTGTACAGTCAGCACTGTTGCATTCACACACACCTGTGACAATTGGGGGGGGGAAAAAAATTATCTTAAATTTTATCAAGTAATTTTAACAACAAGTTGTGTATTCTAGATTTTGTCTGAAGCCTGAGGACAACTTTCTTTTCTTTTTTTAACCTAAGTCCTGCACTTTGTGTGACCCAACATATTGCATGAAATAACAAACCTGTGAAAGTTTTCAAGCTCAATCATGTCAATCAGTCATCAGATTCACAAGAAAATAGTGAAAAACTCCATCACTCTTTTCACGCACTTTAAAATTGGATTTCAGACTCCCATGATCAAAACTATTTGTTTTACTCAGAGTACCAACAGGCAAAAATGTTTTTAAGGGAAGTTTTTCACTACTGACAGATCTGTAAAGTGTAAAATGACACCAGGGCTCGAAATTAACACTGGACCGCAGGGCCCGAGGCCAGTGATTTTAGCAAAGGGTCAGTAAACTTACGACCATACAAGTCCGGTGGTCTTGTGTTGTTTAATATTAACAACTCAAGCTGCATTTTTAATTTAAACTATTAAATACATCTTTCACTTCTGTTGAGTTGGACCCCTATTGAAGTATTAACAGGGCTCGAATTTGGTGGAAATATCCACAAGACCGCAGGGCTTGTAGCTCAAAATGTTTACTGGACCAGAATTTATTTTCCAAGACCGGAATCCAAATAAGTTGAACCAGCACAAAGAGAAAGTTTACTCTCATTTGTCTTAAATGTGTAGCATGTGTAGTGTACTTTGATATACTGAAGAGAATTGACAGATATTTATCAGATTCCTAGTCAACATTTTTTCACAAAAATATTACACAATGAGGTAGCCTATTCAATTGATAAAACACAAGACCACCGGGCTTGTCCGGTTGTGAGTTGACTGGCCCGATGCTAAAATCACTGGCCTCGGGCCTGCGGTCCAGTGTTAATTTCGAGCCCTGATTTAAAACCATTAAGACAAATGAGATACATCTTCTCTTCTTAGTGCTTGTTCCAAAAAGAGCTCAAATGTGAAACTGTGTAGATACATTGTACATGTAGTGTTTTTCTCATTTTTATGCCAGTCTTGTTACACATTTTCTGGTCCAGTAAAAGATTTTAGCTACAAGCATGACAAGCCCTGCAGTCTTGTGGATTTTGTTTCCCCAAGTTTGAGCCCCTGGACACTGTATACAATACAAGTTAATGTAAAATCTGTGAACAAATTAACTAATGTTACATACATTTTGTATTACCAATGTTAGGATCATAAATTTTGACCACTATAATTGGAGTTAGTTCGTACTCATCCTCTAGTTTGTGGTACAAAAAACAGGTCATGATTAAGTCATAAGCCTGGCATGAACACACAAAAACATCAAGAGTGCTGCGGGATACCTGTACATAAACTGTGTACATGTAGTCAGACTTACTCCTCAGGTAACCACAGGCATACAGGGCAGACCTTCTCAAAATTTAACTATAATATACACCCCTTGGATTGTCAACCCACGCTGTGATTTAATATTCCTGTCATGGATGTAGTGACTAAAAGAAGTTGTTTTGAATTAGTGAGAGATGCCAGTCAGACACAACCCAGGAATCCTACTATGTACAATGTACATGTAGTATGATGAAAAATGGGCCAAATCACAGGAGACAAATTACTGGCAACCAATGTGTACATGTACTGGCAAAACTTCACAGCGCGAAAAATGTGCGCAGGGGGCACTGGTAGCGAGGGGGACACCTCCCTGCAGGCAAGGGCAACCCAGACACTGTCACTGTCAGACATGTCAGAGACAATTGAATTACACAAGTCATGTCAAACTTTACTCAGGTTAGTCAATAGGCAAGACTGAAAAGCCATGGGCTAAATTTCTATAAGGGTTGGTATACTACAAGCGGTGGCAAAGACATAAGTTGGGGCTATAATAGTGAATCGTACCATTCATTTGTGCATTTTTTTTCTTATCATGGAGAGAGAAAGAGGGTGGAAGGGGGGGGCAAGGGAGAATACTGACCGGTGGTGCGTACTCTGATCGGTTTTAAGCGGAAATGATGTTAGTCTGACCACCATTTTTATTTAATAAAATACACACTTTCACATGACTTTTATTGTATTAAATTGATAAAGTGGCATATAAATCAGCATTCATTGACAATAAACCAATCTATGACCACTACCTTTCAATATAAAACAGTTAGATTTTATAAAATCATGTTTTTTAATTTTGATTTATTTTCTTTGGACTAACAATGTGTGAAGTTTTGTTTAAAGGAGTAAAAACCGCTCTCCTCAATAATTAATTTGCAGTTTATAAAATGAAGGACAGGGATTGGCATTATTGGGGGCTACCACCAAAGCCTGGTGTAGCTGTAGACCAAGTATTAAACTGGTGCGCTGTACACCTTTTTTTGCAATGTTGACATCTTCGGTCGTACTACTTGTACGACTGAACTAAGATGTCCCCAAAAAAATTACAGTGCCCCTGTTACTGGGTGTAGTGTAGCTGTAGATTTAATTATCATTTTTACATACAATACAAAAATGTCACAGTGTTATTATTTTTTTTTTACAAAATTAATAGTGTAGCGCAATGTACAGCAAGCAATTTTTAATGTTTAAAAAATTTATAAAATATTTTGTCAACTAATGTATCTGATGGTTAGACGTTACGAGTTGACACGAATACGAGTTGACCCAGCCCAGGTCTACATATAGGTACAAGTTGACCTGGGTACTGATTTTGGGGTACTACGAGTTGACTTGAAGCTTGGGTACAAGTTTACGCGTTTCCGGTTGGGCTGCAGTATCAACGTCGATTCATGGTCTAGCCTTTATTCTATTCTATAAGTAATAAGTTACAATTTATTCAGAGTCTGCCTGAAAAGACAATTTTGCAGTAAATGACGGACCCATTTGATTGAACCACAACAACAGAACTGGATTACAAAACGAAGCACATTGTAATCTAATTGAATGGGCCCCCATGGCCATGGCCCATGCCATAGTAAAGTTAAGTGTGAGCAGAGTTTTTTGTTTTTTTGGGGGGGGGTGTTTATTAAGGTGGGTTTTTTTTGTTTCTGTTTTTTTTTGCAAGCCCACTTTACATGCTTTACAGCTTTTTATTCAACGATTTGAGTTTGACACTTGTTGTAACTTGTAGTTGTAAGTTGTATTGTCATTGACATTGTCGTCACACTCACACAACATTGACATAAATTCATCACAAAATACCGTCTTTTTTTCTCTCATTACAGTAACTTACCATCCACTCCACCAGTTGCTACAGCTCCATACACCAACACAACGACCAATATTTTCCAAAATAGGCTCATTTGCAGTGAAGAAAGTTTACACTTTCTGTGCGAATTTGTGAGGGACGGTACCGTGTTTTCCACGGTACACCGCAGGCCGTTGGCGACCGCTCCAACGTGGTGGTTGGAGTCCATATTTCAGGGTGTCCCACTTTACAGTATTTCTTAGTTTCAGAGGGTTATAAGACCTCTCCACGTTGCACTTATAAAATCCACGTGTGCTCAGTTCATCTTGACTCCATTTTGGGGACAAATATCCATCGTCCTGCGATGATTTTGTATCTAAAAAGTTCCGTTTGGTGAGGTGGTTATAAAAAAAAAACTTGCACAACTTTCCGCACCAACTAATCAATGAAATACTTTGAATAGCTTAGGGGGTCACAGGTTACGTCATTGTCGTTATGGTTCCACCACGCTATCTCGCGCGCATACGTAATAACTCTGCGCCTTGAACAGGGTGGCAGAATACACAACTTTTTAACAAAAGAATGTCAAGTATTGGGTAACAATGCCGATCTAACTGTTGTGATAAACTAGGGATTTTAGCATCGATTGGTTCTGTTTATTTTAATCAATCGACTTCTTGCATTACAAACAGTGAAATTAGAACTGGGGCACAGTCCAAGATTTGATACAATAAAGTTGAAAATAAAATGTGTGATAAATTATTTCTTGATAGAACTTTTTGACGTTTTGTTATTATTTGGCCAATAACATTAATTAGTCAGGATTATAAATCAGCCAATCAATACACGTCTGATGGCACAATAACCAACAACATTGCTTGAGGAGGCGAGACACCAAAATTACGAACCTCCTGCTAGCTGGCTATACTAAAGACCTCTTGTCTAAGGGGGCAATCCAAAACCTTAAAGGGGCAGTTGCCCAAATGCCCATGTATAAAGTGAGAACATGGCTAATTCGTGCCTTTACAACAAAAGTAACAGGCCTTTAGGTTTGACTCATGAAACTGACGAACTTTCAGGACTGATCTTGGAAGGAAGGTGTCTCTGACAACTAGTGAGTGAATCACTCACTCAGATTTGGGGAGAAGTTTGTGCCAATTGTTTGGATGTTGTTCAAAGAGAGATCAGTTATTTTAAATTTATTCTCCTCTCAAGTTGGAAAAATGAAAAAGGAAAGAACAGACGATTCGTGTGCACAATATGATATTTAATCGTGTTTAGGGTTGCTACATTACCAATTCCCTGTTATTGATAATTACACCTATAATAGTTGGTACTTGTTGCCATTAGAGGGCGCTCACACATCTTAATGGTCCCAAAGTCAGCATTAAATTTAGTGCTATCACCAAATAAAAAAAATAACTTGTCAACGACGGTCATTGACAGTGCGAACGGAATCCTGAATTCTCGTGTAAGTGCCTTGTTTCAGTTGCAATGTTTACATTGTAAAATCGTGAAACCTTAATTGTTTCCTTCACAGATGCTACCTTACATCCTTAATACTTTTCAAATAAAATAGGTAGCTGCGTCTTCGTTTCTTTACTGATCGGCAGACTGGAATTACCAGGCTTTCACTTTTTACAAGCCTGAACAGGGAAAGCCTGCGTTTCGAAAATACCCTGATGGTATTTTCGAAACGGCGGACTGGAATTACCAGGCTTTTAATTCACTTTTTTCAAAGCCTGAACAGGGAAAGCCTGTGTTTCGAAAATACTCTAATGTGGGTACTTTCGAAACGGCGGACTGGAATTACCAGGCTTTCACTTTTTTTCAAAGCCTGAACAGGGAAAGCCTGAGCCTGACTGTTAAAAGTGGCCATGGTTTTTAAGTGGCACTTTAATATCACATATTAATTGGTATGACCGTAGTATAATATTGGTTATTCGCTGCTGGCGGAATGGGCCACCCGCGTATACATAAAATTCGTAAAGAATATGCAGTACAGGGGGGTGAACAATTTCTCATTTGGCTGTTTGCTGTCGGTGAATCCCTTATTTAACCGAACGAAAACTTAACTATTGGCAATAACTTACCAATTTTTATTTAACAATATTGAAATTTTATAGCTATAAGTCATTCCAAAACTTTAAACAAAGAAAACAAATCGATAAATATCAAAAAAATAAGCCTCAAACACGGAGAAAATTTGCATGATATGCAATATGTCTTAATATGTACATGATTGTAAACGCTTTATAATACTAAATCATATTTTTGAAAAGAATTTGTACTCGAGCTTCGCTTTGAGTAAAAGTGTAAGTTTAGCCCAGAGTCTTGAAGACTGTTACACTGGGCACACCAATTAGTGGTTAATTAAACACATTTATACAGATCCCATTTTACATCTAGTATAAGTTCTATAACTTGCACAAAATTGCCCATGCTTTTGAGTCAACTACCTTTTGAAAAGAATTTCACTGCAAATGGAGTTTATACCCTTGATATGAAAAAACTTTATAAAAATTTCAGGCCAGAATCTTAAAGACTGTTAAACTGGGCATGCCAAGTATTTGGGCTGGCTACTGGGTCACATACTCCATTTTCCATCTACAGGCACAAATATTGCCTGGGGTTTTGAGTCGACTACCTTTTGAAAAGAATTTGTAGGCCTACCCTTATTACAAAAAGAAGTGGTACCGGTAGTTTGAGTACAGAAGCTTCAAGACTGTTACCATGGGCATACCAAATTTTAGGAGCTGGCTAATTTAGCTTACTATAAGTGGTTAATTTACCACAGTTTTACAGACTTAATTTTTCATCTATATACGCACAATTGGCTATATGCATTTGAGTCAATACCTTTTCAAGAGAGTTAAATGTACCCTTCATTAAGAATAAAAGTGGATTTTTTAGCCCCAATTCTGAGAGACTGTTTCGTTTCCCCTTATACCTCTCTCACTCCATTGCTTTCTTTATGATAACCATTCCTTTTATGAAAATTGGAGCTTCCTGAAAGCTCAAACGTTGAAGATCACCACAATGTAAATCTGTTCGTAAAAGACCTGGATTTTATATCCCTTTTAACAACGTTTTTGCTTTCGAGTGTTGGTTTTTCCATTTTTTCTATCAACCACCCTCCAGCCAACCCGCTCACTCTTCTCTTCATACACCACTTCTTCCCTATACTCCTCTCTTTCTCCTTTTTTCATTTCCATTTTTTCTGTTCCTTTACATCCTCCCGTAATCCTCACCCTCCACCCTTCTGTCCTTGCGAAACCCCCAGCTTTCATTTCACTTTCCACCCTTTCTGAGTCGCCCTAAGTTCCTGCTTTCCCTCCCCTTATTATTTAGTTGTTGATCTGCTCTTCCCTCTCCTCCTCCGCCACCCATCCCTCCCCAGCCTTCTTCTGTTTCTCTCTCCCTATACTAACCTCCCACCCCCACTCTCCTCTTAGTAACAACTGTTTAACCTGACCATCTGCTCCAAGTTTGTCAATAACGCAGCCTGACCTTCCTACTGTTCTACACAACCCCCGGGGGTGTCACAACACATGTGCAGGCGCATGGCATCTGTTGGTCATGGTCCGTGAGATGTCAGGTACTTCAACACGCTTGGAAGTTGCAAACCACAAACGATTGTTGCAACTCTATCGTCCCTACTGCAAAAACATCATACTAAAACGGCTCAGGACTTTAGTATTGCAACTAGAGACACGTGAAGGAGGCAGAACCTCTATTTAAAAAGGACGAGCATTCACTAGAATACACCAAAATCAAAAACCATAATGACATCAAAAATATAATACAATCTCCTGTACTATTTTTAATCCTCCAGCACACAATACACAATGCACAGCACAGTCACTTATTATTGAGGGAAAAAAGGTAAACACAACACTAGGCATGGCCACACACAACAATGATTCAATCAGCCCTAAATGACAATATTTCTGGAATAAAAGGATAATTTGACACAGAACAAAACTGACAGAAGAACCTATCCCCAAGGGCGTCGATGGGTGGGGGACGGGAGGGGACTGGAGGGGACAGCAGATGTCCCCCCCCCCCACTTTTTGATTGACAGTTCATTAGGAAAAAAAATATGTGCAACAAAATATAAAAATATACACCATTTTCTTGATTTAATATTTCATTCTACTTTTTGTTCAAATAAAAGAATAGCGAACAAACGGTGAAATGTTTTGGGGTTTTTTTTTCATCTTTTTTTCTGATGAACCACGCGCAGAATGGTATTTTGGGCCTATTGTAAGATGTATCCTTTTTAAGACTTGCTCGCCCGTCCCCCCTACTTTTCAGTAGCGATCGACACCCTTGCCTATCCCTCCCTACTGAATGCATTTGGAGCATGGCCATACTCTGAAAAATGTACGCAGCACTTGGTGTAAAATCATTATAAAAACGCAAAACCCTTTCATGAAATCTAAATCACATTTATCCTGCATCTCACTACAGACAATTTTTAGTTTCTACTACAATATGAATCTCAAGTGGTGTTTGAAGCTTTGCATGGTGTGAAGAATAAATCCTGGTCCACCCCTGACACAATCAGAGAGCCATTCTTGAACCTGTGTGCCTTGTTCGGCGTAGACCGAGGCCCACTTCCTGCATGAGTACGGGGTGAATCCTCTCACATAGGGAACCCAAGTGCACCCTCACTGTTCAACTGTCTAATCCTCCTTCCCTTGGCGTCGTAGACAGGATTGAGCATTCCGCCATTTTTAAAACTCATTACTTATATTTTTCTTCTGTCTACGCTGTATTTCTACAAATGGTGTCATAGACATGATTTGACTGTTTGCCCTTTTCTTCTTTGTTTTAAGGTATTGCTTCTGTTTTCGCATTTTAAACATTTAAAATTGCCCTTTAGCTTTCCTAGCACTTAAAGTGTACTGTCGGTCAGCTGTATTTTATTTTCCATTCTAATCTTTCTAAGCCTTGATGAATGGAACCAAACTGTTTTGCCTGCCTGTTCAGATTCAATTCTTTATTTGAGATATATATTAAGTTACTATAGATAGTGAACTTGCGGGAACAACCATGTATTAAATCTCTTTGTGGAAGTGATGGCTCTGAAAAGAGCCGGTGTGGTCTCGACATTCCGAGCAGTATACTCTGCTCTTCAGGAGAATGCTTGACTGCCGGAGGTGATGCTGCTTAAGTAGCCCTTGAGGGATGCATGCTTGATGGGCTGGAAGTATCCAAGTTGTTCTTGATCGGTGAAGCCTTGGAGTTGGCTGCTGGCTGGATGTGTGCGCACTGGAGTGTGTCATTGTTGTGGAGAGCTGCTGCTGGAAGGGTTTGCTTGAATAATGGTGACCAGATGTCAATGATGAAGAATGTGATGTCTTGTGGAGCTGTACTGTGTGCCTTGATCTCAACTGCTTCCCTTACTCTGCATTGGTGCCAGAACTTGACTGGTGCGATGAGCTTGGCTTGCTTCCAGTTGATGAGATGATCTTGTTCTTGTGAATGTTTGATGATGGCTGGTTTTTTTTTCCAGGTGTCCCAGTCTGCCGTGTGCTTGATGTTCCTTGATTCGTGTAGATATGGTACGGCCGGTCTCCCAGATGAAGTACAACATTCGCAGGGAATGCGGTAAACACAGGCCTTGTCCTGGGTGTCTTGTTTGTCCTGGCTTGTGTGTAGTGTATGAAGAGATGCTTGAATCTTGTTTGATGCTGTGTGGAAAGTCTTGATCTGAGCTTGGCTGAAGATGCACTGTAGCTTGTGTGATGCATGGCCGATGTACTGGATGGTGATGGTTGCCTTGAACTGCGGTCTTTCTTCTTGTGTGAGGCTTAATAGGCTTGGGCTGGCTGAAGTTCAAGGTCCTGTACCCGTTGAGTTGCAGCGATGTCTTGATGTGGAGAAGTTCCTGCTTCAAGCTGTCTTGGTCACATGTGTTGAAAGCACGGCGAACCAAGGTGTTGCGGACAGCAGGTTTGAAGGTTCTTTGGTATATATGTTGGTGAAGAGGGAGACTACGTCAAAACTGACAGGAATGTCAGACTATGACTGAGATGTTGATGAACTGGCCTGAGTTGGTGAGATGCCTGGCCGTGTTGTAGGTTGGTGAACTCCTGGCCGCCACGATGGGGTGGAGGGGGACATCAGACTTGTGGATCTTGGGTTGATGGAAGAAAATTGGGCAGAGGATGCTCTACCAATCTCAAGTCATCGACAAACCTTTGTACCAGCATCTCAAGCCCTCCGCATCATCCTGCCCATGTTTCTTCCATCAACCCAAGATCCACAAGTCAGATGTCCCCCTCCGCCCCATCGTGGCGGCCAGGGGTTCACCAACCTACAACATGGCCAGACATCTCACCAAGATCCTGCACCCACTCCTCAGCCTCAAACAACACCACATCACCAACTCAGGCCAGTTCGTCGACATCATCAAGGACATCCATCTCAGTCATAATCTGACATTCCTGTCAGTTTTGACGTAGTCTCCCTCTTCACCAACATATATACCAAAAAACCTTCAAGCCTGCTGTCCGCAACACCTTGGTTCGCTGTGCTTTCAACACATGTGACTAAGACAGCTTGAAGCAGGAACTTCTCCACATCAAGACATCGCTGCAACTCAACGGGTACAAGACCTTGAACTTCAGCCAGCCCAAGCCAAGCCTCACACAAGAAGAAAGACCGCAGTTCAAGGCAATCATCACCATCCAGTACATCAGTCATGCATCACACAAGCTACAATGCATCTTCAGCCAAGCTCAGATCAAGACTTTACACACAACACCAAACAAGATTCAAGTATCTCTTTATACACACACAAGCCAGGACAAACAAGACACCCAGGACAAGGCCTGTGTTTACCGCATTCCCTGTGAATGTTGTATTTCATTGGGGAGACCGGCCGCAACATATCTACACGAATCAAGGAACATCAAGCACACGGCAGACTGGGACACCTGGAAAAAAAAAACAGCCATCATCAAACATTCACAAGAACAAGATCATCTCATCAACTGGAAGCAAGCCAAGCTCATCGCACCCGTCAAGTTCTGGCACCAATGCAGAGTAAGGGAAGCAGTTGAGATCAAGGCACACAGTACAGCTCCACAAGACATCACATTCTTCATCATTGACATCTGGTCACCATTACTCAAGCAAAACCTTCCAGCAGCAGCTCTCCACAACAATGACACACTCCAGCGCGCACACATCCAGCCAGCAGCCAACTCCAAGGCTTCACCGATCAAGAACAATTTGGATACTTCCCGCCCAAGTATGCATCCCTCAAGGGCTACTTAAGCAGCATCACCTCCGGCAGTCAAGCATTCTCCTGAAGAGCAGAGTATACTGCTCGGAATGTCGAGACCACACCGGCTCTTTTCAGAGCCAACACTTCCACAAAGAGATTTAATACAAGGTTGTTCTCGCAAGTTCACTATCTATAGTTACTTAATATATATCTCAAATAAAGAATTGAATCTGAACAGGCAGGCAAAACAGTTTGGTTCCATTCAAGGCTAAGAAATATTAGAATGGAAAATAAAATACAGCTGACCGACAGTACATTTAAATTGCTAGGAAAGCTAAAGGGCAATTTTAAATGTTTAAAATGCGAAAACAGAAGCAATACCTAAAAACAAAGAAGAAAAGGGTAAACAGTCAATCATGTCTATGACACCATTTGTAGAGATACAGCGTAGACAGAAGAAAAATATAAGCAATAAGTAAAAAAATGGCGGAATGCTCAATCCTGTCTACGACGCCACAGGAAGGAGGATTAGACAGTTGAACAGTGAGGGTGCACTTGGGTTCCCTATGTGAGAGGATTCACCCCGTACTCATGCAGGAAGTGGGCCTCGGTCTACGCCGAACAAGGCACACAGGTTCAAGAATGGCTCTCTGCTTGTGTCAGGGGTGGACCAGGATTTATTCTCTCTGTAAACACCTACACAAACTGTGCAGAGTTATGCAGGCGGTCAATAAAATACATACATGTACATTTAATTATCTTATACAATGAAAGTATGTCAATAATTCGTCAATTAAAATGAAGGCAACTCCTAAATATGTGACCCGCTCTGTGAAAATGAGTCAGATGTTGACAATTTAAAGAATTGAGTTATATGCATGGCTGGAAAGAACACACCAGCAGCAGTTATTTGGTATATGTCTAAGCTTTGGGGTGTATCGCGTTGCTGAGTTACTCGTTTGAAATTAGTCAATATATCATTTTTTGTTAAAAACGAATTACAGGTAAAGTGACGTTTTTAACTACCATTTCACACAAAAGGATACAAATTAGACTAAAGTATGATCACAAAATTGTTGTATTCATAGCTTTATTGCCTAAAAATAAGTGTTCTGAAAGTTAACCATGCAAATATAGATCTTAAAAAGTAAAAAATAAAAATAATAATAATAATATTTTCCACATTGAATTTGTCCATTACATAATAATGCATTGGGTGACATCTGACTCATTTTCACAGAGTGGGTCACATATTCTGTCTCTACCAAATAAATTTTATCTCAAAGAAAGCAAATGCATGAATAAGAAAAAACCAAAATATACCATGACACTGGGCAAGAAGGCATAGGGTTAACTCACACACAGGGCCCACTAATCATCATCATTAACACAACAAATTCACAAACCTATGCCTCCGAGTCCAATCAGTCAGCAGGCGCTTCTTGGGTTTCCACATCCTGAATCTGAATACACAAAAAAAAAAAAACAGATTTCACTTTGTTAGTGGAGCCAGGTTGCAATTTAATTTACGACCTTATTGCATGGAGCAAACTATGTGCTTGCTGTAGTGAATAAGATAAGACCTTTTCGACCTACCAAGTTACGGCCATGTTTTGTTTATAGCTCTAATGCAAGTTTTCCCAAAACAAGGCTAAAAAAGCCACTCTTGGTTAAGGGGTTATGTACAAGACAAAAAACATTCAAGATGAGAATTACTGAGGGAGCTAAAGGAAGGAATTGCGTTTTAAAACAGTTTAGATTTTAGGATGGAGAGAAATTTTGATGTAACAGGCAAGGAGTTCCAAAGAGATGAACGTGGAATAAAGCTGTTGGAGTGGCTTTTTGTTCTACACCTCAGCGAAGCAATATTAACAAGCAGAAAGCCTGGTTTAATACTCCCCCGCCCCTAATTGAAATCAAAAGACATTTTTTTCAGAGGTTAAAACAGTTGGAGACAAATCAACAGAGAACCCTGTTCTTACCTCAACGAAGTCCTTTGAGTATTGCATTGACCAGACGATCGGGCCAAAGCTGGATGCACAGTGTGATGTCCTGGCCTGTGACAAATCCCTCAGCTGTAAATGAGACAATCAAATCAAGAATGATTACAAGTAAATCTCAAGATCTTTAAACAAGTTTTCTTTAAGAATTGGAAAAAGTGAAAACAATTTCACTGATTAGGGGATTTGCAAAAAAATTATCAACATTTTATGAAATCAAAAATCTGAGATCGTTTCAGCATTGTGATATTGTCTCTAAAACAAAGAGATTGAAAATTGCTTTTATGAACAAAAAAGTGTAGGTGCGTGTTGAAAACGGTTTAGATTTTAGGATAGAGAGAAGTTTAGATGTAACAAGCAAGGACTTCCAAAGAGATGATCATGGAATACAGCTGTTGGAGTGGTTTTTTGTTCTACACCTCAGCGAAGCAATATTAACAAGCATAAAAGCCTGGTTTAATACTCCCCCGCCCCTAATTGAAATCAAAAGACATTTTTTTCAGAGGTCAAATCAGTTGGAGACAAATCAACAGAGAACCCTGTTCTTACCTCAATGAAGTCCTTTGAGTATTGCATTGACCAGACGATCGGGCCAAAGCTGGATGCACACAGTGTGATGTCCTGGCCTGTGACAAATCCCTCAGCTGTAAATGAGACAATCAAATCAAGAATGATTACAAGTAAATCTCAAGATCTTTAAACAAGTTTTCTTTAAGAATTGGAAAAAGTGAAAAAATTTTCACTGATTAGGGGATTTGCAAAAAAAAAATCAACATTTTATGAAATCAAAAATCTGAGATCGTTTCAGCATTGTGATTTTGTCTCTAAAACAAAGAGATTGAAAATTGCTTTTATGAACAAAAAAGTGTAGGTGCGTCTTAAAACAGTTTAGATTTTAGGATAGAGAGAAGTTTAGATGTAACAGGCAAGGACTTCCAAAGAGATGATCATGGAATACAGCTGTTGGAGTGGCTTTTTGTTCTACACCTCAGCGAAGCAATATTAACAAGCATAAAAGCCTGGTTTAATACTCCCCCGCCCCTAATTGAAATCAAAAGACATTTTTTTCAGAGGTCAAATCAGTTGGAGACAAATCAACAGAGAACCCTGTTCTTACCTCAATGAAGTCCTTTGAGTATTGCATTGACCAGACGATCGGGCCAAAGCTGGATGCACACAGTGTGATGTCCTGGCCTGTGACAAATCCCTCAGCTGTAAATGAGACAATCAAATCAAGAATGATTACAAGTAAATCTCAAGATCTTTAAACAAGTTTTCTTTAAGAATTGGAAAAAGTGAAAAAAATTTCACTGATTAGGGGATTTGCAAAAAAAAAATCAACATTTTATGAAATCAAAAATCTGAGATCGTTTCAGCATTGTGATTTTGTCTCTAAAACAAAGAGATTGAAAATTGCTTTTATGAACAAAAAAGTGTAGGTGCGTCTTAAAACAGTTTAGATTTTAGGATAGAGAGAAGTTTAGATGTAACAGGCAAGGACTTCCAAAGAGATGATCATGGAATACAGCTGTTGGAGTGGCTTTTTGTTCTACACCTCAGCGAAGCAATATTAACAAGCAGAAAGCCTGGTTTAATACTCCCCCACCCCTAATTGAAATCAAAAGACATTTTTTCAGAGGTCAAATCAGTTGGAGACAAATCAACAGAGAACCCTGTTCTTACCTCAATGAAGTCCTTTGAGTATTGCATTGACCAGACGATCGGGCCAAAGCTGGATGCACAGTGTGATGTCCTGGCCTGTGACAAATCCCTCAGCTGTAAATGAGACAATCAAATCAAGAATGATTACAAGTAAATCTCAAGATCTTTAAACAAGTTTTCTTTAAGAATTGGAAAAAGTGAAAACAATTTCACTGATTAGGGGATTTGCAAAAAAATTATCAACATTTTATGAAATCAAAAATCTGAGATTGTTTCAGCATTGTGATATTGTCTCTAAAACAAAGAGATTGAAAATTGCTTTTATGAACAAAAAAGTGTAGGTGCGTGTTAAAAACGGTTTAGATTTTAGGATAGAGAGAAGTTTAGATGTAACAGGCAAGGACTTCCAAAGAGATGATCATGGAATACAGCTGTTGGAGTGGTTTTTTGTTCTACACCTCAGCGAAGCAATATTAACAAGCATAAAAGCCTGGTTTAATACTCCCCCGCCCCTAATTGAAATCAAAAGACATTTTATTTCAGAGGTCAAATCAGTTGGAGACAAATCAACAGAGAACCCTGTTCTTACCTCAATGAAGTCCTTTTAGTATTGCATTGACCAGACGATCGGGCCAAAGCTGGATGCACAGTGTGATGTCCTGGCCTGTGACAAATCCCTCAGCTGTAAATGAGACAATCAAATCAAGAATGATTAAAAGTAAATCTCAAGATCTTTAAACAAGTTTTCTTTAAGAATTGGAAAAAGTGAAAAAAATTTCACTGATTAGGGGATTTGCAAAAAAAAATTCAACATTTTATGAAATCAAAAATCTGAGATCGTTTCAGCATTGTGATTTTGTCTCTAAAACAAAGAGATTGAAAATTGCTTTTATGAACAAAAAAGTGTAGGTGCGTCTTAAAACAGTTTAGATTTTAGGATAGAGAGAAGTTTAGATGTAACAGGCAAGGACTTCCAAAGAGATGATCATGGAATACAGCTGTTGGAGTGGCTTTTTGTTCTACACCTCAGCGAAGCAATATTAACAAGCAGAAAGCCTGGTTTAATACTCCCCCACCCCTAATTGAAATCAAAAGACATTTTTTCAGAGGTCAAATCAGTTGGAGACAAATCAACAGAGAACCCTGTTCTTACCTCAATGAAGTCCTTTGAGTATTGCATTGACCAGACGATCGGGCCAAAGCTGGATGCACAGTGTGATGTCCTGGCCTGTGACAAATCCCTCAGCTGTAAATGAGACAATCAAATCAAGAATGATTACAAGTAAATCTCAAGATCTTTAAACAAGTTTTCTTTAAGAATTGGAAAAAGTGAAAACAATTTCACTGATTAGGGGATTTGCTAAAAAATTATCAACATTTTATGAAATCAAAAATCTGAGATTGTTTCAGCATTGTGATATTGTCTCTAAAACAAAGAGATTGAAAATTGCTTTTATGAACAAAAAAGTGTAGGTGCGTGTTGAAAACGGTTTAGATTTTAGGATAGAGAGAAGTTTAGATGTAACAGGCAAGGACTTCCAAAGAGATGATCATGGAATACAGCTGTTGGAGTGGTTTTTTGTTCTACACCTCAGCGAAGCAATATTAACAAGCATAAAAGCCTGGTTTAATACTCCCCCGCCCCTAATTGAAATCAAAAGACATTTTATTTCAGAGGTCAAATCAGTTGGAGACAAATCAACAGAGAACCCTGTTCTTACCTCAACGAAGTCCTTTTAGTATTGCATTGACCAGACGATCGGGCCAAAGCTGGATGCACAGTGTGATGTCCTGGCCTGTGACAAATCCCTCAGCTGTAAATGAGACAATCAAATCAAGAATGATTAAAAGTAAATCTCAAGATCTTTAAACAAGTTTTCTTTAAGAATTGGAAAAAGTGAACATTTTTTCACTAATTAGGGGATTTGAAAAAAAAACCAACATTTTATGAAATCAAAAATCTGAGATCGTTTCAGCATTGTGATATTGTCTCTAAAACAAAGAGATTGAAAATTGCTTTTATGAACAAAAAAGTGTAGGTGCGTCTTAAAACAGTTTAGATTTTAGGATAGAGAGAAGTTTAGATGTAACAGGCAAGGACTTCCAAAGAGATGATCATGGAATACAGCTGTTGGAGTGGTTTTTTGTTCTACACCTCAGCGAAGCAATATTAACAAGCATAAAAGCCTGGTTTAATACTCCCCCGCCCCTAATTGAAATCAAAAGACATTTTTTTCAGAGGTTAAAACAGTTGGAGACAAATCAACAGAGAACCCTGTTCTTACCTCAATGAAGTCCTTTGAGTATTGCATTGACCAGACGATCGGGCCAAAGCTGGATGCACAGTGTGATGTCCTGGCCTGTGACAAATCCCTCAGCTGTAAATGAGACAATCAAATCAAGAATGATTACAAGTAAATCCCAAGATCTTTAAACAAGTTTTCTTTAAGAATTGGAAAAAGTGAAAAAATTTTCACTGATTAGGGGATTTGCAAAAAAAAATTCAACATTTTATGAAATCAAAAATCTGAGATCGTTTCAGCATTGTGATTTTGTCTCTAAAACAAAGAGATTGAAAATTGCTTTTATGAACAAAAAAGTGTAGGTGCGTCTTAAAACAGTTTAGATTTTAGGATAGAGAGAAGTTTAGATGTAACAGGCAAGGACTTCCAAAGAGATGATCATGGAATACAGCTGTTGGAGTGGCTTTTTGTTCTACACCTCAGCGAAGCAATATTAACAAGCAGAAAGCCTGGTTTAATACTCCCCCGCCCCTAATTGAAATCAAAAGACATTTTTTTCAGAGGTCAAATCAGTTGGAGACAAATCAACAGAGAACCCTGTTCTTACCTCAATGAAGTCCTTTGAGTATTGCATTGACCAGACGATCGGGCCAAAGCTGGATGCACAGTGTGATGTCCTGGCCTGTGACAAATCCCTCAGCTGTAAATGAGACAATCAAATCAAGAATGATTAAAAGTATATCTCAAGATCTTTAAACAAGTTGTCTTTAAGAATTGGAAAAAGTGAACATTTTTCACTGATTAGGGGATTTGAAAAAAAAATCAACATTTTATGAAATCAAAAATCTGAGATCGTTTCAGCATTGTGATATTGTCTCTAAAACAAAGAGATTGAAAATTGCTTTTATGAACAAAAAAGTGTACGTGCGTCTTAAAAGAGGTTTAGATTTTAGGATGGAGAGAAATTTTGATGTAACAGGCAAGGAGTTCCAAAGAGATGAACATGGAATACAGCTGTTGGAGTGGCTTTTTGTTCTACACCTCAGCGAAGCAATATTAACAAGCAATAAGCCTGGTTTAATACTCCCCCACCCCTAATTGAAATCAAAAGACATTTTTTTCAGAGGTCAAATCAGTTGGAGACAAATCAACAGAGAACCCTGTTCTTACCTCAATGAAGTCCTTTGAGTATTGCATTGACCAGACGATCGGGCCAAAGCCGGATGCACAGTGTGATGTCCTGGCCTGTGACAAATCCCTCAGCTGTAAATGAGACAATCAAATCAAGAATGATAAAAAGTATATCTCAAGATCTTTAAACAAGTTGTCTTTAAAACAGTTTAGATTTTAGGATAGAGAGAAGTTTAGATGTAACAGGCAAGGAGTTCCAAAGAGATGAACGTGGAATAAAGCTGTTGGAGTGGCTTTTTTGTTGTACACCTCAGCGAAGCAATGTTAACGAGCAGGAAGCCTGGTTAAACACCAAAACATCCTGATAGGAGGAACCAGGTTGGACACACTGGTAGCACATTTACCTTGATAACATCTGTGTAAAAGACAGACGCTGACTACAGACCTACTGTGGGAAAGCAGTTGTAGTTTTGATCCCATGTCTTAATTAACAAGGTTAGCAAATACTGACCCCCCCCCACGCACGCTTCTGACTAACTTATATTTGAAATCGAAAGACTTTTTTTGGGGGGAGGGGGTCAAATCAGTTAGAGAAAAAGCAACAGAGAACCCTGTTCTTACCTCAATGAAGTCCTTTGAGCATTGCAGATCGGATTCAAGTTCGACCTGACGAGTGGGCCAAAGCTGGATGCACAGTGTGATGTTCTGGCCTGTGACAAATCACTCAGCTGTAATTGAGACAATCAAATCAAGAATTATTAAAAATATATCTCAAAGTCTTTAAAAAAGTTTTCTTTTAGATCTGGAAAAAGTTAACATTTTTTAACTGATTAGTGGATTTTTGAATTTACATAAGCAGGAAAGTTTGGCAGACATTAAATTGTTATTTGCACTTTCTTGAGAATGTTGGTTGACACTTTGTGGATGTAAGATACCATCAAGTGGGAATGAATGTACTATTCCGAAAACCAATAGATTTATAAAGGAAGTTTTATCTTTAGTTTCCATCACTGGAATTCTAGGTGGCAGCAAATATACTGGGTTATTTCCATTGTTGAAATAGTACTGAGTATGCACACATCTCCGAAGACAAAGGATGTACCTGGAAAGTCTACTGCCCCCTATTATTCGCAGAAGCCTCCACTAAGTGCGCAAAATTGCTAGTTGTACACTCAAATTAATACCAATATACATTAAACATTAAATTGATAAAAAGTACCTCAAAATAATGTCGCTCTCAGTCGGCATCCAGTATCATAAGCTCATGAATGACAAGAAGCGCAGAATCTGGTGGAAGAGTAAAGAGGATCTGACAGCCGGAGTCTGCTTGGAGGAGAGGTGGTGTAGGCAGGCTTTTGGTCGAACTACAACTACAAACTGCCAACTACACTGCAAACTAGACTGGAACTAGACTGCGAACTAGACTGGAACCACACTGCAAACTAAACTGCAAACTAAACTACAAACGACACTGCAAACGACACTGCAAACTAAACTGCGAACTAGACTGCAAACTAAACTGCAAACTAAACTGAAAACTAGACTGTGAACTAGACTGCGAACTAGACTGCTATCGACACTGCCAACTACACTGCAAACGACACTGCAAACGACACTGCAAACTAGACTGCAAACTAGACTGCAAACGACACTGCATACTAAACTGCGAACTAGACTGCAAACGACACTGCAAACGACACTGCAAACTAGACTGCGAACCAGACTGCGAACTAGACTGCAAACGACACTGCCAACTAGACTGCAAACGACACTGAAAACGACACTGCAAAACTAGACTGCAAACTACACTGCAAACTAGACTGCAAACGACACTGCAAACTTAACTGCCAACTAGACTGCCAACGACACTGCAAACGACACTGCCAACTAGACTGCAAACGACACTGAAACGACACTGCAAACTAGACTGCAAACGACACTGCAAACTAGACTGCAAACGACACTGCAAACTAGACTGATAACTAGACTGCCAACGACACTGCAAACGACACTGCCAACTAGACTGCAAACGACACTGCAAACGACACTGCCAACTAGACTGCAAACGACACTGAAACGACACTGCAAACTAGACTGCAAACGACACTGCAAACGACACTGCCAACTAGACTGCAAACGACACTGCAAACGACACTGCAAACGACACTGCCAACTAGACTGCCAACTAGACTGCCAACGACACTGCAAACGACACTGCCAACTAGACTGCAAACGACACTGAAAACGACACTGCAAACGACACTGCAAACGACACTGCCAACTAGACTGCCAACTAGACTGCCAACGACACTGCAAACGACACTGCCAACTAGACTGCAAACGACACTGAAAACGACACTGCAAACTAGACTGCAAACGACACTGCAAACTAGACTGCAAACTAGACTGCAAACGACACTGCAAACTAGACTGCCAACGACACTGCCAACTAGACTGCAAACGACACTGAAACGACACTGCAAACTAGACTGCAAACGACACTGCAAACTAGACTGCAAACGACACTGAAACGACACTGCAAACTAGACTGCAAACGACACTGCCAACTAGACTGCAAACGACACTGCAAACGACACTGCAAACGACACTGCCAACTAGACTGCCAACTAGACTGCCAACGACACTGCCAACTAGACTGCAAAAGACACTGAAACGACACTGCAAACTAGACTGCAAACGACACTGCAAACTAGACTGCAAACGACACTGCAAACTAGACTGCTTACTAGACTGCTAACTAGACTGCCAACGACACTGCAAACGACACTGCCAACTAGACTGCCAACGACACTGCAAACGACACTGCAAACGACACTGAAACGACACTGCAAACTAGACTGCAAACGACACTGCAAACTAGACTGCCAACTAGACTGCCAACGACACTGCAACCGACACTGCCAACTAGACTGCAAACGACACTGCAAACGACACTGCAAACAACACTGCCAACTAGACTGCCAACTAGACTGCAAACGACACTGCAAACAAGACTGCAAACTAGACTGCAAACGACACTGCAAACGACACTGCAAACTAGACTGCCAACTAGACTGCCAACGACACTGCAAACGACACTGCCAACTAGACTGCAAACGACACTGCAAACGACACTGCAAACGACACTGCAAACGACACTGCAAACGACACTGCAAACGACACTGCAAACGACACTGCAAACTAAACTGCAAACGACACTGCAAACGACACTGCAAACTAAACTGCAAACGACACTACAAACTAGACTGCAAACGACACTGCAAGCTTAACTGCCAACTAGACTGCGAACGACACTGCAAACGACACTGCCAACTAGACTGCAAACGACACTGCCAACTAGACTGCAAACGACACTGCAAACGACACTGCAAACGACACTGCAAACAACACTGCAAACGACACTGCCAACTAGACTGCAAACGACACTGCAAGCGACACTGCCAACTAGACTGCAAACGACACTGCAAACGACACTGCAAACTAGACTGCAAACGACACTGCAAACTAAACTGCAAACGACACTGCAAACTAGACTGCCAACTAGACTGCAAACTAGACTGCGAACTGGACTGCAAACAACACTGCAAACTATACTGCGAACTAGACTGCGAACTAGACTGCGAACTAGACTGCGAACTAGACTGCAAACGACACTGCAAACGTCACTGCAAACTAGACTGCCAACTAGACTGCAAACGACACTGCAAACTAGACTGCAAACTAGACTGCCAACGACACTGCCAACGACACTGCAAACTAGACTGCGAACTAGACTGCAAACTAGACTGCGAACTAGACTGCGAACTAGACTGCAAACGACACTGCAAACGACACTGCAAACTAGACTGCAAACGACACTGCAAACTAGACTGCAAACTAGACTGTAAACGACACTGCAAACTAGACTGCCAACGACACTGCCAACGACACTGCAAACTAGACTGCAAACGACACTGCAAACTAGACTGCCAAGGACACTGCGAACTAAACTGCCAACTAGACTGCAAACGACACTGCAAACTAGACTGCAAACGACACTGCCAACTAGACTGCAAACGACACTGCAAACTACACTGCAAACGACACTGCAAACTAGACTGCAAACGACACTGCAAACGACACTGTAAACTAGACTGTGAACGACACTTCAAACTAGACTGCCAACTAGACTCCCAACGACACTGCAAACGACACTGCAAACTAGACTGCAAACGACACTGCAAACGACACTGCCAACTAGACTGCCAACTAGACTGCAAACGACACTGCAAGCTAGACTGCCAACTAAACTGCCAACTAAACTGCCAACTAAACTGCAAACTAGACTGCGAACTAGACTGCAAGCTAGACTGCAAACTTAACTGCCAACTAGACTTCAAGCTAGACTGCAAACTAAACTGCCAACTAAACTGCAAACTAGACTGCACACTAGACTGGAAACTACACTCCAAACTAGACTGCAAACTAGACTGAAAACTAGACTGCAAGCTAGACTGCAAACTAAACTGCCAACTAGACTGCAAACAACACTGCCAACTAGACTGCAAACGACACTGCAAACTAGACTGCAAACTAAACTGCGAAAGACTGCCAACTAGACTGCCAACTAGACTGCAAACGACACTGCAAACTAGACTGTGGACGAGACTGCGACCTAGACTGCAAACTAAACTGCCAACTAAACTGCCAACTAGACTGAAAACGACACTGCAAACGACACTGCAAACTAGACTGCAAACTAGACTGCGAACTAGACTGCAAACTAGACTGCGAACTAGACTGCATGCTAGACTGCAAGCTAGACTGCGAACGACACTGTGAACTAGACTGCAAACTAGACTGCAAACTAAACTGCTATCTAGACTGCAAACGACACTGCAAACGACACTGCAAACTAGACTGCAAACGACACTGCAAACTAGACTACGAACAAGACTGCGAACTAGACTGCAAGCTAGACTGTGAACTACCTGCAAACGACACTGCAAACTAGACTGCAAACTACACTGCAAACGACACTGCAAACGACACTGCAAACGACACTGCAAACGACACTGCAAACTAGACTGCAAACGACACTGCAAACGACACTGCAAACTACACTGCAGACTACAAACCAGTAGCCCCAATCTCCAAACTCCATTCTCCAAACTCCAAGCTCCAAACTCCAAACTCCAGACCCCAAACTCCAACCTCCAAACTCCAAACTCCAATCTGAAAATGGTTGTAAGAATTAAACAAAATTAAGGACTTTGTAATTACATGCTGAAAACCGACATGGTTTTGCACTTTGATCTTCTGACTCACAGAATGGATTAAGCCTGAGACGTTTGAGAGGCTTGTTATTTCATGTATATGGGTGATCACACAAAACAAAAACACCGTGACTTTTTTGTCAGATCTACCAACCCTGTAGCATACCTTTAAAAATACTTAATTGTACCTTTTCATGAGCCATGGGTTGTTGATGCGACACAGACAGCACAATGTGATGAAGAAATAGCTGTGCCTACTGGACAAAGACAATTCAGAAGAACACATTTAAACAGGTTTGGAAATAATTGTGTTCTGGGAAAAAATTGCAGACACCGATTTTGTAAGTATTACCTTTTTTGTTTAGGACTGTGGAAAGTCAAGGTAGAATGGTACGTGCACACAAGTGGCAAGTGGGCAATTGGTAGTAGGAGGGAATGACCAGAGGTCAGTGACCACGTCTGACCAAACCAAGTTTTTTCTACAAATTGGTCACTAAACTCCAACAGAGGAAAGTTTAAACTTTAAATGTGGTTCCATCAGCCTGCGCCGCTTATGTTATGATCTTAAAGTTTCCAAACTATCGATGAATGTCAATCACTCAAAAAGCCTGAATTTTCTCAGTTGCAATAAAGAAGTTAAACAAGATCCCTCTGATATAAAACTTGAGTTATTAAGGAAAATATCAAGAACTTTAAATATTGATAGGATTTAACAAGCGTCAAGAATTAAGTTAGAAAGTGTAGGATTTCAATTACAGGTCTTAGAGACTACTCTAAGGAAGAGCTGCCAACATTTTCATTTTGCAGTCCAGGAAATTTTGTACAACAATGTTGGAGATATGAAGAATAATATTCAACATCATAATCCTGCAGGAGCAAAGGCAAACAATTCGAGTTGGAATGCAGACCCGAGGCCAGTAATTTTAGAATTCGGGCCAGTAAACTCATGACCAGACCAGTCCGAAGGTCTTACAAAATTTGTCAATTGGAAATTGTACAAAAAGTACACGTACACCACTGAGTAATAACTTAAGGAAGAAAGATAAAAATCGAACGTTAACTTTGAGCCAATCTGCTAAATATCTTCTTACTCTGTTACTGAACTATCCATAAGACAAATAGGATGAATCTTGTGTTCAGTGCTTGTTCAGATAATTAAAGACAGTTTACATGTCAACTGTGTAGATAATGGATTTCTCTCTTTGATTCTGGTCTTGTAACAGAAATTCTGGTCTAGTTATACATATTAGTTTAAGCAACAAGCGCTGCATTCAAGCCCTGGCACATGCCTGGAACATGCCTGGAACACGGGGGTGAATTCCATAGGGCTTCAAGTTCAAGCGGTCTACCGTCAGAAAAAAAATATGGGGAAGAAGAAACCTCCCGAACACTGAACTGTTGATTTAGTTCACAAAATATCTTAGTCTTAGACCTGGAATTTATAGATGATGTTAAAGTTGAACATAAAGTTAAATTATTCTGTGCTGCAGCCATAATTTCAAAACCAGACTAAACTAGAATGAGTGCTCCCGTTTTATTATTGTCCAATTCCATGACAATTTTTCTGCTGGCGTGCCACTGTTTGTTTTCTCCCAAAAGTTGTAATGATCGTAACCTTGTCCGTAGAGAAACAAACTCCAACTGCACAAACAAACATGACATAAAAAGAATAAGAGTAGAATAAAGTGATAATTACCTGAACATTGGCACATACGCACTGCCAACATCATCAAACATTTGAAGGCTGCACTCAAAATGAAGAAGAAGAACACCAACAATTTCAAAAACGTAGACAGAAACCAAAGGTGTCATCTTGTCTTCGTAACAGAGAAATAATGCTGGCGCCGAACGAAACCCCGCGAAAAATGACAAAGGACAGCATTTTGCTGAGAGGGCGCTGTACAATAAAATAAGCACCACAACCAAACATTACGTCACCAGTATGCGACGTCATCAAAGAAAGTGCATACAAATTGGTCGTTAGTCTTGGTCCAAGACGTCACTATCTCATACTCCTAACGTAACTTGATAATCCTACAGAGGGCGCGCTTTTCTTCTTAAATTCATTTCGGTTGACGACTGTCTGTAGTAACGTCTTGGATTCGCTCGGCCCCAGCGGCCTATCCAGGACGGCTGGGATGGGCTAATCAGCTTGCACAGATTCTTGTTCAGGAAGTACGTCATGCGTGCAGTGCTTGCAGTGTCGGTGTGATGCATGATGGGACTGAGCATTAACCAATGAGCGTGCTTAATACGTTTGCCCATCCCAGCGCCTTTGGTTTTAAGGCAAGGCGCTGGGGACGAGCGAACGTCTTGGATATCTTGTTTAGAAAGGCGTGGCCAAGTTTTTTTTTCATGAAGCATCAAGTCATGTTTTATTCATATTAGTGACTAAAATGACAAGCTTGCAAGAAAAGCAAGATATGAAAGATCACGAGGTCGTCGACACGATCGAACATGATTGTATGCAGTATGCACGCGCACTCACGTTTTGATTGACCATGACTTCTTCATCGCTATCAACGCACTAAGCAAGTGATTCTGAAATTATTCAAGCTAAATTATATGCTTGCAGTCGGTTAGGTTTATCGGTCGGTCATTGTTTAATGGACGAGTGAATCTTGTACATTGTCGATGTCAACCATGTAATTTTAGAAAAAATTATCTTTGCATCTGAATTACGGTACTTATCACTCTACCATTCGACATGCCCTGAAAATAAACTATTGACAATAACAATTCTACTTTGTTTACTTTTACCGTTCTTTGCAACTACACGAATGTAATGAGGACTTTTGTAATTGTCTGTAGCGGGATAATTTACTGCATCTTTTATAAGGCCTAATTCACAAAGAAAAAGATGGGTGAACTCAATACTGTGTTTGGATCATGTTCGTATGGCCATCACTCCAACACGCTACTTTCAATAGTATTTTATAAGCTGCTGCATATATAATGAGCGTTTCAAATACCGGGCGCCAGCGTCGTTGTCTCAGTGTGTGTTGGTCTTTGCGGTTTTGACTGGCTTTTCAAATACCGGGCGCCCTGTGCATAGATGCATTTTCTCTATTGCAAGGTCAAAGTGCATAAATAAATGTAATACAAAATTAGCCAGCCTATTTTTTACCGTACATTGTACATGTATGTGGAAATCTATGTTCATGCGTTATCGTTTATAGGGCCATTCCTTCATTCCTTCACTGTTCCTGTGAACCTTCAACAAACAAAGACTGAGTTACAGGCACTAGACACGTTTGGTAATTGTCAAAGACCAGTATTCTCACTTGGCGTATCTCAACATATGCATAAAATAACAAATCTGTGAAAATTTGGGCTCAATGGTGGTCATCGAAGTTGCTAGAAAATAATGAAAGAAAAAACACCCTTGTTGCACAATGTGTGCTTTCAGATGCCTGAAAAAGGCTTCAGGCCTGAAGTCTTTCTCAGATTCAAATATTTTAGTGAGAAATTACCCTTTCTCAAAAACTACGTTACTCCAGAGGGAGTCTTTCTCACAATGTTTTATACTATCAACAGCTCTCCTTTGCTCGTTACCAAGTAAATTTTTATGCTAATATATATTTTGAGTAGTGTCCAGTGCCTTTAAATCTTATTATAAACAAAAGGTAAGCAATTTCAGAATAATCTAGAGAATGTTTAAGTCCAAACCCTAACCCATTGTCAAGCTCTTTTCAGAATGCATTTTATTTACATTCACAACGCTGTTAGAAACACATGGCGAATCATGAATAATTCACGAAAAGGTGCAAACTAGATCGTTGATTGGCTTCCCCGGAAAGCCGGGGGAAAAACAATGAAACACTTAAGCACCCTCATACAAGATATCCAAGCTCAGAAATCGAACCGAGGATAGTGACGCCCTCTGTTGTTTGAATTGATCCATTTCGGTGCAAACTACCAACGATGGATAGTGTTGTTGGAATTGATCCATGCGAAGGTCTTGGAACCAAGACTAGGGGGGGGGGTTACTTCATTACCTCGTTACATTATTCCCCTTTTGAGAAACTAGTCATCCTTGATATTGCAACTTTTCTAAATTCAGTAATCAAGATTATAAATAAAAGTAAAATAAAATGAATGTTATCGTAATGGCTAATGTAACCACTTTTGTCATTCAAGAACTAATAATAATTTTTATGCAGATGCAAAATATGTTGTCAATCTTACATTTTATTTGACAAACTTATCGTTAAATAAATTAACAAATTAAATTGGAAACAATGATAGTCAATGATAGTCTCAGAGCGATTTTCTTTCTCACTTTTGCCATAAGCTTATGAACTTGTTTTCCTTTTTTTAGTTTTTCGTTGTAAGAATAATAATAATACATTTTATAATAAATATAAAGTTTTTTTCAACAATTAAGGATTTTCTTTTCACTTCTTGTACCCAGTTTTAAACATTTTTGTAAGATCGCATCTAATTCGGCTTGCCTGCTACAATTTGTGTTTGTTTTCAATAAAAATATCAAATTTCAAATAGAAAGGTAGTAACTCAACCGCACATGCAATTTTACGTGTTGGAAAATGGCATCTGTAAAACTATGTAGAATTAACCACTATTTAGTGAACCTATAAACCAGCTGAAAAAATGTGGTGTTCCTAGTGAACAGTTTCCAAGTTTCTGGGCTTAAACTTAAACTTTTACTCCAAACAAAGAGTACAATTTTTTTTTCAAAATATGTTTTAGTATTTAAAGCATATACAAAGGACATACAAATAGGACATACATTTTCTCCGCGAAAAATTTATATCCGTGTTTGAGGCTCATTTTTTTGACATTTACCGATTTGTTTTGTTTTTGTTTAAAGCTGTCGAATGACGTATAGCTAATTTTCTAAATACGCGGCAGGCCCACTGATCTCTAGAGATCAGTGGGCAGGCATTGATCTCCATCAATATTAATGGAGATCAATGTGTGGGCAGACCAGTCATCATTGGTACCATTGCATTGTCGTTCCCAGGGGTGATCGATCTCGCCGCGCCATTTTCCCCCAGCATGGCTTGCTCGATCATAACCCCTGGAATTGGTTCATTAAAATGTGCTAGAATCTAGCACCTCCCTACCAGGGGTTAGTGACGAGAGGTATCGATACGGCGCGCTGCCCATGGTATAGCGAGGCTGCTATCATTGGTTCATTGAATCTGGTCATCATTTTTGAGATCGTGGATGACCAACTGCTGTAGCGCCCTCTAGCGGTTCAGATTTCGTGAGGCACATCTTACGTCCCATAGTGCCAAGTTTAAGTTTTCGATAAATACCGTATACGACCGTCACTCAGGACGTTTTCAGAATGGTCGTATTGCTGGCTCTATTTTGTGCTGGTGTGGCAGGAGATTCTGTCCCCCCGGAGATTCTGTCCCCCATACGGCAAACTGTGTACAAACTTCTTCTGATAGCGCCCTCTTTTGAATCATCCTCTGTCAGCCCATGTTAATTTCCCATATGGGGGACCGAATCTCCGGCGGACAGAAATCCCTGGGACACCGGCACTAAATTAGTGCCGAATTCAGTCTGGTGGCGCGCCAATGCACCTGTCTCGACTGAACTCAGCACTAAACTTCGAAAACCTTTGTCAACGACCGTCAATCAAAAGTTCTCGTGTTATACTAGTTTTCAACGGTAAATGTTTTCATATTAAAAACGTTAAATCTTTCTTTATTTCTTCACAAACGTCATTCTTATATCCCAAACCATCATGCCTAGGCGCCCCAGTTAATTAGTCTACTAATTAACTCAGCCCAACTATACAGTGATTGCATACTTAGCCCGTGTGCGAATTTACTACGCAGGGCTAGGTTCTAGTAGATAGATTAATTATACCTCCATTTTTTTCTACCTCCATGATTAAACCATGGAGACCCAGGCAACTACCTAATTTTCGTTTGAAATGTTTTTTCAAAGGAAAATCATAAAATCTTCAGATTTTTCTTCAAAGATGTCTTCCTTGTTGCAGTTTAGGGTGACAGTGTAAAAACATGATTCATTTGAAATGGAATCGCATCAAAATACTTGCATTTTCAAACGAGGATGTGACCCCCCCCCCTCCCATGGCAATACGACCATTCTGAAAACAGCCCGAGTGACGGTCGTATACTGTATTTGACGAAAACTTAAACTTGGCACTACGGGAAAAGACGTGCTGCACGAAATCTGAACCGCTAAAGGGCGCTACAGCAGTTGAGCGTCACGATCTGATTTTATGTAACCTTTGCCCGTGCGGTTGTGTTCCGTTTCCAGGCACTGGCTTTTGTGTACAGACTAATTAATAATGCTGCAATGACGTCTCACGCTGGGCTGTGGATCGATAGTTGAAATGTCCCAGGCAGAGTTTGGATTCAATGTGTGTGCTGAAAGACCCATACAATTACTGTGTATTTGAGTTGGTGTGCTGGAGGAATTCGGAGAAAAAAGACGTACTTTTACGAACGTGTCCTACTGTGCTGGTGTCCTAATTTAGTTTAGTTAATAACGATAGCTAGGCAGTGACAGTTGGACTCCGATTGTGTCATCTACACTTTTATAGACAACATACCGTCTGATCTCCGCAGTTCAACTAAACCCACCTGAATATTTATATGTGGTTTGGACATAAACGACAATCATGGAAGGCTTTTCGACATCTTCGCTGACAGTTTTGTGATGAACGAAATTCTAAAACTAGAACTTGACAAGTTGTTTAATTAAGCAGTAGCCGAATGTACTCCCCGACATACATGTAGCTTCCCAACCACTCTGACTCTGAATAAAAAATTCCTTGACAATGTTCATTACTGTGCGATTCGGAGGTAAGTTTTATTGAGATAATTACTTTCATTAAAAAAAAGAAGTAATTATTGCCAATAAATAGTGTAAACATTTGTATACCAACCATATATAAATTATGTATATTTAAGATCCCTATTCTGTTTTAAAAGTATTAAACAAGTGTTAAACAGTCTTTTGACTTTGTACAGAAATAAAGGGTGTTGGTAAAAGTCGGAGGTCAGAGCTAGCTGGAGCTACTCAGAGGTACATTTATTATGTGAAATATCATTAAAAGTAGCTACTTACGCACACCAAATGTTTTATGGAAGGTTCTCAGGCAGAGAGTGTAGGTTAAAGATTCACTTTTGTTCCAAATCATATGGGTAGGAAAAGTAGCAAAAAAAATTTTCCCAATCCATGGAGACAGAATTGAATTCCATTCCCCATACCTGCACTGAGAATCGTCAACCCTTCATTTGGAGTACGTGAGTAGTGTTTTTTAATGATATTTCACGTTGTAAACACAACCTCCGGGTAGCTCCAGCTAGCTCCGACCTCCGACTTTTACCAACTGCCGAAAAAAACTTGTCATTCAGGGCTGTTTATAGTCTGCGACCGTCGGGAGGATGGAGGGTTACGATTATCGCAACTAGGCTGTTTACTCCATAGCGAGCTGAGAAAGATTACAGGAGTGTTATTTGCCGTATGACCAGGGCCTAATTTCATAGGGCTGCTTAAGCAGAAAATAATGCTTAACAATTTCCTGCTAAGCAGAAATGAGCAGTATACCAGTCACAATTTGTAAACGTGACATGGTAGTTTGGCTGGTAACTTTATTCTGGTAAGCAAAATGTTATTGTGCTTAGGAAATTTTTTGTGCTTAAGCAGCTCTATGAAATCGGGCCCTGCAGGGCACTTAATGTAAAATGCATTGATTGTAAAGTGCGCTTTTATAACAAAATAAGTACTGAATATTATTGTTGTGATGTGAGTAATGAACTACTTTCCACCGGGAGAAAAAAATCCAAGGAAGAAAGTGTTTATTATATTTTTAGTTTTTTGTTCGATTGCAGAGAAGGAGGAAGCGCTGTTTAACCCCAACTGCCGGACATTGCTGCTTCTGGAGAACATAAAGCAGAGATGCAATTGTGCAGAAGACGGTAAGCCTACAAATAATCAAAAAGTGTCATGGCGTAGTCATTCTATCTAGGGCATCGGACTCAAGTTCTGGTGTCTGAGTCATCAGAATGTGGGTTCAGATCCTGGACATGACTCCTGTTTCCTTGAGCAAGACATTTTATCCATAAGTTGCTCCTCATCACCTAGGGGTAGATGAGAGGGTATAAATTTAATAATTTTATAGATTGAAGTTTGGTTTACCCTTATAAACCAATGAGTGATAAACAGTGCTTTTAGAAAAAGAAAAAAAACCCACTCAGCCTACTCTGGTGGGATTTGAACTCTTGACCCCGGCAGTGTAGAGCAAATTGTCTTGAGCTACTAGACAATAATAGATGTAATAAATGTCGGAGTAAAAAAATATTTGAGTTTTAATCGTACATTGATGTGTGATAAGCACTGTCTACTTGAGTAGGATTCGAACCCACACAAGACTCTTGATGTGATTGATTAACAATTTGCATGCCAATGTGGCTGCTGTTGGGAGTAAGGCATCCATGACAATGATATTAATTGTCAGGAACTTAAGGGGTCGCAGAAGGGAGGGGAGGCCATGATATTACAATTTTGAATCTGCAGAAGGAAGTGATTTATAAAAAAAACGAGGACCTTTCGTACAAGCCCAACGCCTTTGTTAGTAAGTGTTCTTTATCGAGACCGAGAATACTTTATTCAAGAAGATTAAAAGGTTTCCATGTTGTTATAATGAATATTGATTGTTTTGGTTTTTGTTTTTAGTGGACGTTGACCTTTCGGACAATGAAGGGAATGTGAAACACCTCTGGGAGACTCCACTACGGTATGCAAATGAGGTACTGAAGGAGCGGGAAACTCTCGTACTTGTACGAGTCGAAAGTAAGTTGAGTAAGTTCAGGCTGGGGCATACCAAGGAAATCACTCGGGGGGAAGTTAAGCCCGGTTCATACTTCCTGCGAACATTGACGTCACAAATTCGCAACAAATAATTCGCGGCAGTTGAAATGTGCTCAACTCCTGCGAAACATTCGCTGGGAAAACGGCCCTGTGACTGATTGGGCAGTCTCCCTCTTTCACACACCCTATCCTATCCACTTCCGCCGCCGCCCCCCCCCCCAACTAACACCTGTTCCCCCTGGTTGCTTTGCTCTCTACCTCCAACCCCCCAACCCCCATCCCTTTTAAGAACTACATGCCGCCTCATACGTTTTTTAAAGCTTTAGTTTCCATAAATGATTCTCCATCAACAGGGGAGAATCTTCATAAATATTTAAACCTAAAGCTTTTTGAACATTTTGAGTGCGTTCCGGTCCTTATATTTCCCTGCGTTTGTCCTCTTAAAGTTTTTCTATATGATGCACTTTTCTAATACGAGCAAACGTTTTTTGTGGTAACACTAGTCTCATCTCATGGTTTGTTTGCACACGGCTACATGTATGATTTCACTCTTCCCTTTACACACAACGGTTAACGCCATGCTACGCTGAGATTCCAGGGTGGTGTTTTAAACTACATCAACCCCTGCCTTAAAGGGAAGGTATACGTTTGGTAATGACTCTCAAAATTAATGGCAATAAAAACTTACTTGATAAGAGAAGTACAGCAGCTTTGGATAGTATAATGCATTTTGAGAAACTTTTCACTTTGAAGTACTGCGGTTATGGAAAAAATATATCACTTTTTATCCCCAAAAATCTGAATCTGAGAAGCGTTACGGACGTAACATTTCTCAGATCGTGTATTCCTATAGGGAATATTCTTCCTGCGTGGAAATTTTCGCTCCGGTTTTTCGGTGATATCTCAAAAACGCGACCACCTTTTGAAGTGAAATTTTCACAGGTTAGTTTTATTGTATAGATACCTACATTTATATAGGATTAAAACAATCAAACAGTTCGAAAAACCAAAGGTATACTTTGCCTTTAATACCAGACGATCATTGAAATTTTGTGTTTGTTTTCTCCCTATGTAGAAAACGAAGGCAGCCAGAAACCTCACTACATTCCGCTGTTGAACGATATCCAAGCAATTGATGCAGCCTTCTTGGGTAAGATCTACCTTCTCTGCCCCCCCCCCCCCCCCCCCAAGCAATCATCTGGATGGGGGGAATGTTGTTGCTACAAGCATTCATGTTATCACAGCTTTCAGGAAAATATAGTTATCTATTCTTGGTCAATGGTGATGCAAACTGCCAAAGGAGTGATGTATAGACCATGCATCCTGTGACATCACATGTTTACAAAAGAGACACAGAGCCTGGACTTCCTGCAGGCACAATTTGTACACAGCTCAATGGAAGAAAATGTGAAATCTTCATCGAGATTACATTGCAGTTTTTTACATGCTCTGACTGTGTGAAAAGTTACATGCTTGTATCGCTTAAGGCACAACTCCATACCCTATTTTTGCGGTAAATGTAAAAAAAAAAAAAACCCTTTACATCACAGATTTATGCTTCCTTTGCAACATTATGCAGTTTGTTTGGGTTTTACAAGGCAGTGATTAAGTGTTTATTGTAAGCAGGAATGAGCACTACAGGGCAGGAACTGTGTTCATGTTTTGTGAACAGCTGTGGTTGATGTATGTTTTTATTGATATTATATTTTTGGCAATGAAAACAAGGATGTCTCATTCATAAACTTTATCATTGTAGCTCGCAAGCCTGAGAAAACCTGTAGACAAGGGTGCTTGCTATGTGAACCAGAAACACCGGGGTTAACCCCTACTCTTCCATGATATTAGTGTCGTTGGTTCTTTCATTTGCTTCTTAATGTCCCATCCGAAGGACAAAGCAACTATGACAAAGTATCTTGCTCAGGGACACCATTGTGCCACAACCCGAGATTGAAGCCCACTCTCTGCTGATCAGAAAAACCAGAGCTCGAGTCTGTTGCTGTTAACGGTTTGGCCACAGCACGCCGACAAGACATTCTGTTCCTTCAAGTCAATTGTTCCCTTTTTTTGTTTCTCCCCAGCACGACTGTCCACAAAGGAACACTCAGGTTCTGGAAGTGCCAAGGGCTCGAGGAGAAAACATGGCAAGAAAGATGCATCCAATAAAAGTTCACGCCCAGGTGTCAAGTCCACCACGCCCACTGGGAGGAAGGGGTCCAAACGCTAGACCCTTCCTTGCGCTCAAGTCACTGTGTGCAATTATGACCGGAGGCGAACAAAAACTGTACTGTCAGGCCTTGCTCTTAAACTTTTTGTAAAGTAGCCCACCGGGCTAGTAAACTGTACATTTAACTTGCCCCCAGGAAGTTTTAGTAGCCCAGATTTTAAACATGTACATGTACATGTATGTATCTTTCTGATGTATTAATGATAGCGATCATGACCAATTTCATTCAAACACTCAAAAATTTGTAAAACACATTTTAAAAGTTTATTATTCACACCTGAAGAGGAAGAAATGTGAGCATTTAAAGCAAGTTGGTTGCACAGGTTTCAGTAGCCCACAGGGCAAGTTGAGAAGTGGTGTTTACTAGCCCGTAGAAGTTTTTACTAGACAATGTACGCCGGGCTAGTGTTAAGGGTGAGCCCTGACTGTTTCAGACTTGAAATCAAGTCTAACCTACCACTCAAAAGCTCTTAGACTTGAGATTGTTTAAAGAAGCTGTTATAATTACGTGTTTGTTTTGTTTTTTTCTTTATGGAATGTTTTTTCTTCTTTTGTGAGGTGGTTGGAGGTCTAAAACAGTGTATTCAATGGAATAATTGTATCTGTTTGTGAATCTAATTGTACACTGTTCATTTCCTTGAATTTTGTTTAAAGCTATAGATAACATAATTAGCACTCAAAATAAAAAATACAAAATAAAAATCTGAAAAAGAGGGATTCCAAGTTCTTACAAAACAACATACTTAACTAAAAATACTACATACTATTCCAAAGTATCAAGTGAAGCAAATTCATAAGGTGTTATTTAATTTCAAAAGGAAAATGCAATTTTCATTTTGAAGGAGGGTCGGTTGACCATCGTTTAAACGTGCTAGTTTTAATACAACAAGGTCTGCCTGACAGTCACCAATTTGCTCTCGATTTTCTCGGCAGTCACGGAGTGACAAAGGTAAAAAGGTCGTTGAAATTAAATGTATTAAATCCTACCCTACAAATGCCCATTTTATATTAAAAAAAAATACAACAATTACCAATTATATTGTTTCCCTTTGATGAAGGTTAATAAAAGATGATTAATACTGGAAATAAGTTTAACTTTCTCCTTTCCATATTAAGGCTGGAAATGTCCTCACTTTTTGTTTAGTTTCAAGTAACCGGCTTATATGCGATTTACACAAGCACAATTTATACTGATATGTTTTTGTTGCAATATCACAGGCTTTCAATTGGTCAGGTGACTTCCGTTTTTGTGTGTTTTTTTTACTTTACTTAAAGCTGATAAACAAAATCAAGTAGTGAGTGTAATAATACTGTCTCAGTATATTTTGGTATAAGGAGTAGACTGTATGTTTTATTTTAACAACATGACATGACTGACTGTCAGTGACTGTTTACAAGATTACTGTGAACTGGAGAGCAACTGGAATGACCTAGTGACGTACATGTATTGAGGTCACGGTGCATTAATGCATATTAAGTAGTACCTTCACAGTGAGGATGGGCTTTCCCGCTTTAGGTAAAACATGACAAATTTGCATGACTGAAAACAAAATAATTACAATCCAGTGTTCATCCATATCTTCAGAACATAATTGTTTCCGGAAACATTTATATTTATAAAAAGGTAGGGTCATAAATTGTTTTTTTGTCAACGTTATGCTGGTTTTAAAGGGAAAATTATCAAGGAAACACAATCAAAGTCACATACAAAAGTTTTAGCTGAATACGGTGTGTCTTGATGAGAAACGGCAAAAAGCTGTCCCGGCATTTTCCCAGAATCGCCCCATCATCGACGTTTAGCAAGGTGACAGCGGGTACCAACCGCATCTCTGACCGTAGCGTTCACGAACAGCCACCAACCCTCAGAAATCTGAGAAACGATTTCATGCACGAATCGCTTCAAATGTTTTTGTTGATTTGTAATCAACTGGGGCGTTTTAAAGGAAATATCTCACATGATTACTATCTTTACAAGAAGTAATATTTTTGGATAGAAAATACACAATTCTTTTCGGGATCATTACCAAAGTATGACTTTACCTTTAAAGTTCACGTGACAGAACATGATTTACAGTTATTTTCACTCTGGCTTACGAAAACAATATTGTTTTCAGTAACAGCTAAATAAGATTAGCTTGTCGTTTCATTACGAGTGACCTAGGCGAAGCAGAAGGGACTATACGGGCGAATGAGTCCATCTTTGCAAGGCACACGGTAAGACTTTAAGCTCTAAACATTCTGTTTTTTGTGAAATAAAAACACAATTTTCTGGAAAATATAAACTTAAAAGCATCTTACAGGATTGTTGGAGCTGACAAAATAGTCGCATCTACAGTCTCCTCCGCCTTATATACAGGATTGTTGGAGCTGACAAAATAGTCGCTGACAGTGTGTTTTTGTGATCAATCATGAAATAACAAGCAGTGAAAGTTTGGGCTTAATTCGTTGTGTGACTCAGGAGAAATATTAGTGAAAAGCCATGCACACATGTAAATACAATGTACTTAAAAATGACTTTATTCAGAGGGAAATATTCCACATAAAAAAAACTTGTTCTAGTACAAACGTCATAATCACTTAGGTATTCTGACTAAATCCCCTTATCAATCCTGTATAATACCTATGATAACTTTCGGGGGAAACCAAAAACAAAAACTGCGAAGTCACATGCATTACCACTATGTCTGACATTCAGGTTTTGATCACTTTGTTGAACCTTTTACGTCCGTAGAGAGCCCGTACGTTCGATTGTCATGGTCGAACCTTTTTCTAGAAATGTTGGACAGACAAAATAAACTATTTACCGAAAGGGTTTGTCAGACAAAGTGGTTGTCTGATATGATTGTTTGAACGATATATTGACATGTATATTCGGTTTGCAATAACGCCGTGTGTTTATCGAATTTGCTGTGTAGATTTGTCCTTTGGGAACTAGGTCTGGCTTTATTCTATTGCCGCGGAGTAGATCTCGGAAAAGTTCTGAAAAGAACTTTCCTAAGAACTAAGAAGTCTCCCGAATTCCCAAAATCCACTCCGCGGCAGTAAACTGACAAAGCAAAACCTAGTTCCCAAAGAACAAATCTACACAACAAAGTAGATATACATAACCGAATATACATTGATACCTCACCATGCAATGCCTCAAAAATATTGACATGTCCAAACAATAACTTGTAAGACATCATTATTTATTTCATGGATTAAATACAAATAAATATGAAAAAAGGTATCTCAAAGCTAAATTATGTGAACTTCACGAAAAGGCAGAAGTTTAATTGTGACTTAGACTGTCTCCCGGGCATAACAATTTGTCAGTAAACAATGGTCTGTCGGAAACAATTATTTTGTCAGACTCAATTGTCATTCGGACAAAATGGTTTAGGACATTTGGCAATGGGCATCATCGGACACAACAATTTGGCACAAACAAAGGAAAAAGAAAACAAACTAGACAAAACACACTCACAAGTCAGTTGTCGGACCACTGAGGTCCATGTCGGACACACACACACTCTAAACAAATACCGGGTCAGAATGGACCCGGAGTCCGGGTCCCATGGGGATCTGACCCATTCCCGGGTCAGGCTGACCCGGAAGCTGTTTTGAATGGCAGTGTAGCTCGGTTTCTGGGTCACTTTGACACAGATTCTCGGTTACATTGTACTGACCCATCAGTGGGTCAGGACTCGTGCTTTGAACCCTGAACCCGGTCAGTTTTAGCGTGTATAGTCCGGTAAACGCAATCCAACAAATAATATTTTTGTTATGAAACTAATAATATTGTTCTCGCTTATTTCAGCACATTTTCAAGAATTGGTGAGCTACATCACGTCGAATGTTAAGATGATCGCCATCTTGTTTTCGTATCTAGTGATAAGTAACCAGGCAACAATAATCAATGGTAATTAAATACAATGTGTAATCAAATTTGGTTTGTTTGTTAATATTTAATTTGTTATATAATTATTATATTTTCGTTCACAAATCATGCAATTCTCTACAATATTACAAACCCCAAAGCATTGCTGATTTTGTAAATCAATTAACTTTTCAGCAAAACTGTCAAAAGAAAGAATTTTCCTCAGATTGTTTTAGACCAAGATAAGCAGCAAAACTAAACGTCACTTGTTCCACTCTTCGCGAATTTGAAAGCTCCCCCAAACAGTAATCAATTTCACTATGTGAGCAGTATTGTTCTTTTGCGTCATGCATTAGGGGAAAAAAGACAACCATTCAGTTTAGCAATCAACACAAACGGCATTTAAATTTTAAAGCAGCTTTTCGCAGAAATCTCCAGTTGTGCCTACGCTTCTATGTTGAATGCCAAATTTGCACGACCACAAAGAACGCAGTATAAAGAGTAATTGAATAATGCTATACAACTCATCATGCCTCAAAGTGGAAGAGGCAAAAACGCATGTTAATACGAATGTATAAGAGTGAAACAGGCTGCTACTTTGCCTATAATAGCATGGAAAGCTCAATATAGCTGCTTTCCCTTGGAAGAAAAGATAAGTTGTGAATTCAGGAGAACACCTTTGTTTTGAATACCAGATCGAAAGCGAAAAAACCTTGCGACCGTTTGCAGCCTTGGTCGTTGAAGGGGGAAACACTGTGTGATACACTCAATGAGGAATAATGAAATAAATTGCCCTGGGCCTGTTGTCGAATTGAACAACAACATTGAAGCAAATTGCATATAAATAACTAGATTTGATGTTTTTACATAGTATTTTTGTTGTGACGTAGGACAGATAAATGTTTCGTCGACCCCGAGCGTGACTGCCCTGCGTGGCAACAATGCCACACTCGTGTGCCAGTGGCAAGAGATCGATAACTGTCAAGTGCAAACAAGCGCTACATGGTTCAAATGCGTTTATAATGATATAAATTGCACACCAATACATTACCGACACCTGTTAGATTGCACGGAGCCTACAACTCCAACCCTGTCGAGGAACGTGCTCGAACGCAACAGCTGCAACTTGTCGATCAGGAATGTCCAGTTGGAAGACGGTGGCAAGTACATGTGTCAATTAAGGTCGTGTTTTTCAACCGCACAGTCCTCAGAACTTGTAGTTAATGGTAAGAAACAATGCAACAAACAAACATCCACACAAACCTCCCATTCTCTAATACACCCATATTGAAATTTTACTGTTCTTTCCGTTATTTTCTCCCGGTATCCTTCAATAGACTTTGTACACAAAATTCCCTGATGAGAGAATCCCTCGCTTAGCCATCTCCTCCCCCCCCCCCATGGTGACCCAGGCATCTGATTCCGCGAATATTCCGTGAATATACCAATTGGCCGGTTACGGCTGCCGGCTGCCTGCTGCTGCAGCAGTTGCTAATTAAGGATACTACTAAAGGGATCTTTAGCTTCAATTCCCGGGTCAGCCTGACCCGGGAATTGGTCAGGGCCCTTGGGACCCAGAATCCGGGCCAATTCTGACCCGGGAGTTTTTAGAGAGCGCCGGAGAGAAACATAAACCACTTTACAATGTTCTATAATTAATTTTTCCTGCAAAACCTCAAGGTCCTAAAATACGTATTTTGTTCACATTTTAAAACTTAAATTTTGTTTATATCTTTTTTTAGTTGCCTGCTCGTGAGGTGATTTGCTTAAAAAAACCAAAAAAACATGACAAACAGGAAGCTCACACGTTTATTTTAACCCAATTATATGTTTATTTTGTTGTTTTGAAAAACGTTTTTATAAAATGCTTAAGTTTACACGTTCTTGTAACTTGGACACAGTTCCTCCAACGGACATGGTTATATCAAACCGAACTCACAACTTTACGGAAACCGACAACGTCACTAGTGTCGACCCTGACCTCGCATACCGTCTAAACTGCTCGGTCTACGGCTCCAAACCAGCAGCTGAGTTGCGCTGGATCCTGGATGACCGGAACTTAACAGGGAATGTGACAAAAACGCCCGTCATCACGAGTGGGAACAACACAGGCCTATGGAATACTCGCAGCCAGTTAACGTTGACGGGAAATGACGGTGAATCCCTGGTCTGTTTGGCAAGCTTCCCGGGTTCTGCAATTCCATCAAGACATCTGCAGCTTCATCTACAAGGTACTAGCCTATAATATACATAAAAACGAAGACATTTAGAGATATTAAATCAAGTCTTTAGTTACGTTTGGTAAATGTAGAGAAGGCGGGAGCCTGAAGCTTTACGGCCACCATCACGGGCAAAGTACACCGTCATTGATAGAATTTCCTTTTTAGCCATAGAATCAACACAGGGTAATTTTGACATTTTGTATTGCATCAGACCAAGCAACCCGTGACCTGTAAAAGATCAACAGAGCCTGGACTTCCTGCAGACACGATTTGTACACAGCACAAAAATGAAAGACAACATTAAATGTCAGAACTATATCAAATGTTGATATGAGGACAGGGGGCCCATCTCAAAACTTTGTCCGCAGTTATTTTTTATAGCTCTTGATTTCATGTGGAAATTATGACACAAAATGTAAAACTTGTGACCAGTGTAGTATGTTGTCTGCCAAAAAAATGCTCTGGAACGATTATTAGGTCAGTCGTTTGCATATTATTATAGGTTTAATTAGTCTAGGCCCTAATGGCCGTGTTTTAATAGAGAAATTGGAGCGAGGTACTCACCATTGTTTACAAACTACTGTTGACAATAGTGTCATGGCATCGTCCCGGGTTTCCTGTCAAAAGAAGTAGCAATATAAAGTTTGTTGTAACAACCAATGAGCACAAAGAATCATCAATCGTTACTTCACTAAAAACGTGACCACCTAGCTTAATGAAGATATTTACAGGTTAGTTGTAGACTGGTGTACGGGAAGGGACTATTTAAGTTCCCTCAAACAATGACACATGCCTTTTCGATTTGAAGGTGATTTGCGAAGCCCACACCTATCGGCAAGTACCAGTTATACACACGTGACTACATTCACAACATCCAAGCTGACGACGATGGATGACGTAACAGACGGTGAGTTTATGGGGAAAAATAGTTCTGTTTTTAACCCAAAATTAAATAAAGCATGCATAAAAAACCCTCCCTTGCTTGCAGTGAGGCTTGAAATGTAACATCAAATAAGCGAGATTCCCGGCTTACAAACGTTTCATTAATTTTGTAGCTTTTTGTTTACTAATATAGTAAATTAAATTTTTAATTAATTCTCAGAGTGTGAATCGTTTGAAGGAATAATTAGAATTGAATAAATTTATTTCCTGTGGACAGACATGGAATACATATTTCAAAAATAATAAACTATCAACTTAACTATCAGTTTATCAATCTACTGATATATATTTCCATTCGTTTTTTAAGGCTTTTAAAAAACGTAAGAATATACACAGAAAACTAAAAAATACAGTCAGGCTAAAAATTGCGAAAAGAAGACCACTAGCTAAGTTTTTGCATTTATACAACATGTCCTTTTGGTTGGGAAGCAGTTTGCAACAGTTAATTTTTTTCTAATTTGTTTAAACTCATGACTGAATTTTTGTTTCATTAAAAAAAAAAATACTTTCGTTTTTTCCTCAGCAAAATACATAGTTGTGTCAATTTCGGTTTCATCGTGTGTAGTATTTGCAGCCGTGGTGTTGGTAATTCTTGTCGTAGTTTATCGAAAGAAAAAGAAGAAGAAAAGTAAGTGTTTTTTTGCTTTTTTAAGTACACTATTTGATCATTGTATATGAGAGCATTGATGAGGAAATATTTTGGGTTGTTTTCAATAAAGAATATAAGTTGTTAATGTATATGGATCATATTAACTTTTACTTAATTCTATACACTTAACACCCATTCATTAATTCATTATTTATGTATTTATTCATAAAAATAAGGTGTTATGACTAACGGGGGCAGGGCCTCAACGAAAACCGGTTAGAAATACTATTTAGGGCAAACTCTTTGTGAATATTAGACTTACAATAACATAAACCAGTAGACCTGTTTTTATTTGTAGTCTGATCATTTAGCCCTCGAGAAAGACTCTGCTAGGGTCAATACGTCAGGTCACTAACCATTTTTTCCATATACCATAGGTCCTCTTGGTTGGTAAGCAGTTTGCAACAGCTTTTTAATTTGCAATAAAATATTAACATTCTTAAAAGTAGCACTATAAGACGATTTACTTAATTTACGAAATTCTCCAGTAACAAAATTGCAAAGGAGAGTTTAGTTCAATACTAGACCTTTGGCACGTGACGTCAATTATGTGGGCCGGGGGCGCCCTCGCATAGATGTCAAAAGGAGGCTTTTCATTGGCCAATCCTGTAGGCCGCCGCGTAGTGCGTTTCCATTGTTTCACCATCGTTTAATCTCTAAGATGGCCGCTTGATGAGGTCAATGCATAGGGTCTAATGTAGGATGGGTTGTAAAACAGCCCAGAAGTGCCGCTGCAGTCATAGATTGTTCATGAAAGTATATGATTTCGTACAGTTTGTTTGTCGCCAGTATATAGTTTTTTGAAACCTTGTTTTCAGGAAGTTATTCTTTAGAAAACATTGTATGTTTTATCGAAACAATTAAGCAGTTTGTAGTTTCAGTGGCACACTTTCGTAACATAGGATAATAAATTATACATATGAACAAGCTTTTCCTTTTTCCCATTTAAAGGAAAGAATGACTACCAACAACGCCAAGACGTAGTCACCGATCATGCGCCTGAGATCCCCGCTAGGGCGCCCCCAACTCTACCGAGTCGGGCATCGGCGAGTGCGGTCTTAGGTACTCGTCCTAAGCTGCAGAAGTACGGTAGGTGCTGTTAGAATGTACCGTAATCATGCTGCTTTTCATCCCCAAGTCGTGTTCCCCGTGTGCAGTGGGAGAAATGAATACTAAATCTCGTGATACCTCAAAGGGGTCAGACTATTTGCCCTTCCAGCCTCGGTATGGTTTTTATTGACTCGGATGACAGAAAAAAAAATTCCTTACCGGGGTGATATTTATACAAAGGTGCTCATGATTTTTAATAAGGTAACAAGGTTTTTTAGTGCATTGGTGAAATTATTTTCAGATTTGAAAGATGCAATATTTCATTCGAGTTGTGGATGGAACATCCCACCATTCAGTGATTGAAAATAACAATTCTGATAACAGATGTTAAACTTGCAGCGGGGGTTAAGAATTACTATTGTTTGTAAGCTACTTTAAGTCCTTTCCCGTGTCCTATATGAAAAAAATAACACGGCGTAACTTTGACCTAATCTCTGTCTTTAAAAAAACTGTAGGTCAACAAGTTCTGTTGGACAACTTTACACGCAATGATAGCGCAACCAACGACCTGGAAATGGAGGTACAAAGAAAATCCTAACTTACTAAAACTAACAAAGAAATATTTACTAGAGCGGGACTTGAACCTGCGTTATCCGGATTTACCTGCCGTCGCTCTACCAACTGAGCTATGTAGCCCTATTGTGGACGGCTGTCTCCCTACATTGTTTGGGGTGCCAGTCAGAAGTCATTCAATTTTTAACAGCCGCACAGAAAAAAACAGCCAGGGATCGCACCCAAGTTTACGATACAACCTGGACAGAACAGTGTTTCGAAGAGGGATGCGACTTTTTGTTTCAAACATCAAGTAATAAACGACAAGGGAATCTGACTGGGTAATCTTTGAGTAGTTTGCGGCTGAGGAAAGAATATATTTATTTGATTTTTACCCAAATGTTCTGTACACCTTATAACCTCAGAAAGATATAGTATGAACATTGGAAACCAGGTTTGCAAGGTTTATAGAGAGCTAGCCACAGACATGAAGCTAGTTTTATACTGTATACCTTGCTCCGCATGAAATTAACATTGTACTTACCCCACACGTCAGAGGAGGTTGCTGGTGCAGTTAAAGCAATGCAAGAATAATGCAGGCCGAGTTCAGCGGGCTATGCTAACGTTAAAAGGGCTTACATAACACATACCAGTGGGCTCAACAACTCGGTTAATTACAAAGCCAACAACAACATTCATTTCACAATGACAATGATCAGTATGCTCTGGTCATTTTCTCATGAAGACTATCAGAGCACTGACCGAAACGTCGAGTTGTCACACCATCTTAGAACCACCACTACTCAAAAGAGACTTAGTTATATTATGTACATAGTGTAACCGCAAACGATCACCTGATTACATGTATACTACCACGATGCAAAGTTTACAAATTTTACGATCTTGTTTTAGGCGACTGTTATATGTGACGTTCGGAGTCACTCGGTAGAACTCGTGTACGCTGATTTGGAGCTAAACCAGCGGGCCGAAGGGAAACCAGCCCAACGTGCCGAAGAGCCGACAGAGTACGCACGATTCAAATACGACGAGCATGGCAACTTCCAGGTATCAGACGAGGACGACCGTCCGCCGGTACCGCCGAGATTGCTGAGAAAGCCGGCAGCTCCTCCGGATGATCAACGGCAGACCGACTCATTCAACAGGGGGACAGGGAGTAAGGACATGCCTTCTTGTCTAAAAGATTACATGTGAACTAACAGGCTATTAATGTTTTTCAAAATCATTTAAAATGTTAACAACCGAGACGAAAATCCATGTTGGTGCGCGTTCCCGACTGTGTCGCACCCACCAGTGTCTGGGTGAACAATCATCATTGTGTGTTCCTTTTTATCAAGTTTTCTTGTTTTGCTTATGAAGTGGCTCTATTTGTCTTTTTATTCTGTCTACAAAAGTTACGTTAGTTTCACATTTTGTATGTTTAATTTTGTAACAATTTATTTTATCTAAATCTTGGTAGTAGAGGTTTTATTGTGTCTTATTACCGCAATTTAAACTTATGTCTTGACCCGGACAATTTAAAATGTATATAATGTACTTATTTCCGAAGATTTAAAATAAACAAATGACATTAACTACACTTAGGTTACTCGCTTGCTCGAGAGATAGAGAGCGGCAAAGTAATGGTGAAGTTTAAATCAGGACGAGTATTAAGTTTTGTCATCAATGATAGTGACTTTTGGCTACGGCTATAGGTCACTATGGGTCAAAAGTGACTTTTGGCTACGGCTATAGGTCACTGTAAATCCCTCAGACGTACAGCCAAAGCACTGATCTATTTGATATATACGCACTGTATAAACGAACATGTTTTCACACTAAAGTCACCGAAGTCACTGAAGTCACTTAGGGTGACATCTTGCCACTCCATGAGCCACCGTACGTATAGCAACACTTACCGGGACAGAGTCCCTCTCCAGTCGTCTTTGTTGCATGATATTCATTGACATTGCATTTACATTCATTGGATGCGTTCAATTGGCTTCCCCAGGTCGATCTCGGTGCGCTCATCCGGATGCCCTAATGCCTTAATCTTGGGACAGCCAACCCGGAACTACTTTCATTTTATGTATTACGTCCGTGGATTCACAAAAAGATCGTAAATTAATTATTCTCAAGGTAAATCGGCAACCATTATTTAACAAGCCCACGTTATTACCAAAGAAATCGTCTTCGAAAAAAAAACAACTAATGCTCACAAAGTCACTGTTTTAAAAGTTAAAAATGTGTGTCAAACTTCCTGAAAGTACAAACAAAATGGTGGCCATGCAGAAAGATTTTCGTCGTGACGTCATGCACCTCGGTGTCAGCCCCAAGTGACCCGCTCCACAAACAGGGCATTTTGGGCTGACCCGAAGCTAATCGAACGCACCCATAGATGTCCTCTCTGTGCTCCTTCATGTGCTTTGAGGTTCGTGCTTCTTGATTGAGAGTAGCAAGATGGTTCCGTGGTAGCCTCAGCACATACAATGATTTCTCTATGGTGGCGTCCGGTGAATCAAAGTCACTGAGCTTCCTTTAAGATGCTTACCAAATATCTTTGTAAATATAATTTAGATTTATCAACTTTAATTAAATGAGTATGAAGACAATTTGCTGAAAACGAAAAACAATTATGCTATATCAAACGGGTACTTAATTTTCTTTCGTTTCCGAGAAACATACTATGTATAAATTCCATTGTGGTTTAAATATTACATATTGGTATAAAAATCATTATATTAACCGTACCAAGAAACCCTGTGTAAAGTGCTAGATTTTAAAGATTAAAACAATGCTTATAAAACAGTCTTCAAGACCTACCACAGACATGATTTTACGGAAACATGTGCCCCAGGAGTACGACCAGTGGCGTAGCCGAGGGGGTCATGAAAACAAATTCACCGGGTGTTATTTCATTTGAAAAAGAAAATATAATTGTTATTTTGAAGGATGGTCAGTCGACCATCGTTTAAATTGTGAGTTTTAATACAACAAGGTCTGCCTGCCAGTTTAAAATCGTAAACATTGTGCTCTCATTTTTCTCGGCAGTCGCAGATTGAAAAGTGTAAACAGATCGTTGAAATTATTTTTCATATTAAATCCTACCCAAGAAATCCTATTTTCTTGAAAAATACAACAATTATCAATGATGTTATTTCCCTGAAGGTTAATAAAAGAATATTAATACTGGAACTGAATTTCACCTTCTCCTTTCCATATTAAGACTATAGTTGTCCTCACTGTTGTTTTCGTTTCAAGTAACATAATTATACGATTTACACAAACACAATTTACGTTTTTTTGACAAATAATGACATTGGGCAGGAACCATCCATGCAATATGCCACAATACTGCAAATGCGACGGATCTCAGAGTGGAATGACGTTCACTAAATCTGTATCAGAATGGGGTTTGTGGTGGGGTAGAGTTGGGAGGTTTCTCTGGAGGTGGGGGTTAAGGGTGCATGGGGGTTGAAAGTTTGCCTAAGTTTGGAGTCAGCCGGTAAATTATGGTAGACAAATTATTTCAAAGTAGAATGAATGATTAACACTATTATCCCTCAATAGTGTACTGTGGTTTTCCAAACTGGTCCATCAGTTCGTACTTTAAGGTCCTAGAAAATGGCGGACCGTGTTATCGTTCACGAAGTCAAAAGAAAACCACACAATTTCGAGGGATAGTCTTGTGACTTATTATTTTCTACTTTGAAAACATCTTTCCAACCATATAATTTAATGACAAACGCTTTTGTAACCCGAATCTCTCAATCTGAGGGGAAAGTATTTTTACCCAAGACATACATACACAGCCCATTTTCATAAAACCGTTTGGCAGAAAATACTGCTCAGCAAATTTCTTTGCAATAAATGAGCGGGGCACCAATTGCAATTATGTAAACTTCTGGAATGCTTGGGCTGCGCTGGTTACCTGTTTCTGCGAAGCAATATTTTGTTATGCTTTATCAGGCTTTAATTGTGACCAGGCTGCATGGACTTACAACAAACACCCTGACTTAAAGTGCGAAAATGCTCATAATGGTGGTCGAGTTTCCTTGACGAAGTGTGAATCTGTGAAAAATTGGCGTCTTGCAAGGGTCCCAATGCCAACGCACGGTGTATACGGTTTTAAAGAAATTAAAGCCTTCCTGTGTTCATCGAGCATTTTGTGAGGAAGAGGTTCACAAGAGGGCGCCCCGTAAATTGTTCTCCAGGTTTCCGATGAGATTGAAACGAGCTATTTTACATAGCTCTATGGATTGAAACGTTGATTCTGCTATTCTCATAACGCCCTTCACATCGGCATATCATGTTTTGGTTTGCATTGGGATACAGATCGTGGGATATTACGTCACTTTGCAAATTTCACGAGTGGGTGCATGAGTAGCCACCAGTCACGTGATCAGTGATCAGAAACTGCACCTAAAAATGAATTACTTATTAAAGCCCACCAAATTGCTAGAATGTTACAACAACAATTTGAAAAATACATTAAAAAGGTACAAAAGACACATGTAAAACACTAAAACAATGCAAACAATTATTAAATAGAAAAGGTACAAAAAATATGCTCCTATACCACAACAAATGACTACAATAAAAAAAAATATATAAAAATACAAGAAATTTCCGGGTCATTACCAAAGTATGACCCTACCTTGAATAGTTCACGTGACAGAACGTGATTTATAGCTATTTTCACTCTGGCTTACCAAAACGATAATGTTATGAATAAAAGCTAAATTAAGATTAGCTTGTCGTTTCATTACGAGTGACCTAGGCGAAGCAGAAGGGACTGCACGGGCGAATGAGTCCATCTTTGCAAGGAACACGGTAAGATTATAAGCTCAAAACATTCTGTTTTTTTGAAATAAAGACATAATTTTCAGGAAAATATAAACTTAATAGAGTATCATTATACAGGATTGTTGGAGCTGACAATATAGTCACTGTCAGTGTTCGTGTTTTGGGTGATCAACCACGATATAACAAATATGTGAACATTTGGGCTTAATCCGTTGTGTGAGTCGGGGAAAAAATAGTGGTCGAACCTTTTTCTTTGTTTTACCCGAAATTGTTTGTCATGTGGTTTTTCTGTTATGATGTCTTACACCCAGGTGCTCCAGAGTCGCGCCGAACCAAATAGATTAGGAGCGACTCTAGGTCGACCAATTTTTTTACAGACAGGTGAACTTGACATAACATTTACATTAGGTTCGGCTCATGACAAGATCGAAATCTGAATCCAAGACGCTCCAGAGTCGTTCCGAACGACTGCAACAGTCAATCTTTCGATTTTCAGCGTGTCCAGTTGCTCCTAACTGTTTTAGACGTCGAACTATTCATGTTACCTTCTAAATCTTTATTTTGGTTCGGTGCGACTCTAGAGAGCCTGTCTGAACCGGGTGTTATACGATATATTAACATGTCAAATACAGTGGATTGCAAGATATCATCATTCATTTCATTGACTGACTGAAAAAGGTATCTCAAGCTAAAATTAAGTTAAATTTACAAAAGGTAACTTTATAAAAGATGTGTTTTTAAGGTATACAAGTTTCTGTGACTTAACATCTGCCGGGTATAACAGTTTGTCAGTAGACAATGGTTTGGCCGAAATACATTCACTCTCAAAATTCCCGGGTCAGATTTGACCAGTGGATCTGACAAGTTTCTGGGTCAGGCTAACCCGGAAACTGCTGGTTGAATTATGGCAGTTTAGCTCGGATTTTAGGTCAATTTGACCCATTTCTGGGTCAGTTTGACCCATAGGACCCCGAACCGGGTAAATTTTGACCCCTGGAGTTTTTGGAGTGTAAAGCACGGTTAATACTTCCTGCGAATGTAAATGCAAAGCGAATTTTTGTGACGCAATAATCGGTACGCGCTGCGTTTCCAATTGTGAATCAATAAAGTTCGCTTCCCACGAAGCATTTCTTGGAGGAAGTATAAACACGCGTCAAAAAAAATATTCCGGTGATAAAACTAGTAATTGTCCTCGCATATTATTTCAGGATCGTTGAGTCATTCATCACGAAAGTGAAACTTCGAATATCAAGATGATCGCCTTCTTCATTTCGTATCTCGTGATTAGTAATCAGGCAAGCATAATCAATGGTAAGTCAATACAATGTCCGACCAAAACGATTTTTTTTAACTTATTGGTTTAATTGTCTTCGTTTAGAAATCGTACATTTCTCGCCAGTCCCAAAGAATAGTACAGTTTTGTAGATTATATCTTTACCTCTCCGGCAAACTTGTCCCCCAAAATATTGGTTTTCCCAGTAATTTTTTTGCCAAAACATTCAACCGATTTAAACGCCAAATATTCTTTCTGCGCGAGTTTGAAAGCTCTTTCAAATCAGTCATTCAATTTCACTTCATGTGTGAGCATTATTGTTCTTTGGTGTCATGCAATGACAAGAAGATAACCATTCAATTTAACAATCCACACAAACAGCACTCAAGCAGCAGGTTTTCGCAGGAATCTCTAGTTGTGCTTACTCTGATAAGTTGAATGCCGATTTCGCACGGCCAAAGGGAACGCCAAATAATTGAATAGTGCTATACAAATCCGCATGCCTCAAAGTGAAAGAAGCAAAACACGTGTTAATACGAATGCATTTAAGTGAAACGGGCTGCTACTTTGCCTCAAATGGGACAACACCTTTACAATTGTCTTAAATATACCGGTACCAAAATTGAAGGGAACAACTGTGTACTCAAAGAAAGTAAATGTGATAAATTCGTCCGCTCAGAATTATAAGGTCATTTATAACAATTTCATATTTGTAATGATCAAAAGGTCCTTCAAATGAAAACTGCAAAGAAAAATGCATATAGGCCTACACTTGAAGAAGAAAACAAATCTAAATCAACAAATGAATGTTTTACGTAGAAAATGAAGGTTTCTTTTCCTAAAACAAATACTTTGAAGACCACTCTCAATCAATAAACCACATATACCAGGAGCTCCAAAATGTGCAAAAGCAATTTTATGAAACCCATACAAATTGTGCTAATGACCTTGTAGTCCTGAGCGGACGAATTGCCCTGGGCTCTTTGTCGAGTTGCACAACAACATTAAAGCTAATTGCATATATAACTAAATTTGATGTTTCTAAGTTTTTACATAGTATTTTTATTGTGACGTAGGACGGATAAACATTTCGTCGACCCCGAGCGTGACTGCCTTGCGTGGCGAAAACGCCACACTCGTGTGCCAGTGGCAAGAAACCGAAAACTGTCAAGTGCAAGCAGGATGGTTCAAATGCGTTTATAATGGTATACATTGCAAAGCAACACATTACCGACACCCGTTAGATTGCACGGAGCCTACAACTCAAACCCTGTCGAGGAATGTGTTCGAACGCAACAGCTGCAACTTGTCGATCAGAAATGTCGAGTTGGAAGACGGTGGCAAGTACGCGTGTGCAGTGGTGGGGTGTTTGTCATCCGCAGAGTCCGTCTCAGAGCTTGTAGTTAATGGTAAGAAACACTGCAACATACGAATACACACAAACCTCCCATTCTCTAATACACACATATTGAGATTTCGCTGCTCATTCCGTTATGTTGCCCCGGTATCCTTCAATAGACTTTGTACACACAATTCCCTAGTGAGAGAATCCCTCGCTTTAGACCCCCCCCCCCCCCGTGGTGACCGAGGCATCTGACAGTACAAATCTCGCGCGAATTTGAAACGTAAAGTTAGCCTTGTTCCAATTGGCCGGTGACGGCTGCCGGCTGCCTGCTGCTGCAGCGTTAAATAAGGATATAAGGATATTACTATTGGGATCTTTAGCCTCAAGCCGAAGTCTAAAAATTTCCGGGTCAGACTAAACAGGAAACCATGTCAAAATACTACAGTAATGGGTCAAACTGAGGCAGAATCAGATTTAAAATCAAATTGTTAACCACTTTTCGGGTCAGCATGACCAGGAAATTGGTCCACGGGAGGTGTTTTTTTGGAGCGCCGCTAATTTGGAAGAATTAAATAAGATTAAACAAAACGATGTTTTATAAATTTTCCTGCAATTTTCCTGACGTATGTATTTTGTTCACATTTTAAAACTTAAAATTGAATTAATGAAATGGATTGCCCTGGACCCGTTGTCGAATTGAACAACAACATTAAAGCAAATTGCAGTTAAAATAACTAGATTTGATTTTCTAAGTTTTTACATACCATTTTTTGTTGTGACGTAGACTGGATAAATGCTCCGTCGACCCCGAGCGTGACTGCCTTGCGAGGCAACAACGCCACACTCGTCTGCCAGTGGCAAGAGACCGGTAACTGTCATGTGCAAACAAGAGTTGTATGGTTCAAATGCGTTTATAATGATATAAATTGCACACCAATACATGACCGACACCCGTTACATTGTACGGAGCCTACAACTCAAAACCTGTCGAGGAACGTGTTCGAGCGCAACAGTTGCAACCTGTCGATCAAAGATGTCCAGTTGGAAGACGGTGGCAAGTACATGTGTCAAGTAAGGTCGTGTTTTTCAACCGCACTGTCCATCTCGGAACTTGTAGTTAATGGTAAGAAACATTGCAACATACAAATACACACAAACCTCCCATTCTCTAATACACACATATTGAGATTTCGCTGCTCATTCCGTTATGTTGCCCCGGTAGGCCTATCCTTCAATAGACTTTGTACACAAAATTCCCTAATGAGAGAATCCCTCGCTTTAGCCATCCCCCCATGGTGACCCAGACATCTGACAGTAGAAATTTCCCACGAATTTGAAACGTAAAGTTAGCCTTGTTCCAATTTTCCGGTTACGGCTGTCGGCTGCCTGCTGCTGCAGCAGTTGCTAAGGATACTACATAGGGATCTTTAGCTTCAATTCCCGGGTCAGCCTGACCCGGGAATTGGTCAGGGCCCTTGGGAACCAGAATCCGGGCCAATTCTGACCCGGGAGTTTTTAGAGAGCGCCGGAGAGAAACATTAACCACTTTTAAGAAAGCTTCCATTTAACAAAACAATGTTCTATAATTAATTTTTCCTGCAATAACCTCAAGGTCCTAAAATACGTATTTTGTTCACATTTTAAAACTTAAATTTTGTTTATATCTTTTATTAGTTGCCTGCCCGTGAGGTGATTTGCTTAAAAAAACAAAACCATGAAAAACAGGAAGCTCACACGTTTATTTTAACCCAATTATAGGTTTATTTTGTTGTTTTGAAAAACGTTTTTATAAATTACTTAAATTTACACGTTCTTGTAACTTGGACACAGTTCCTCCAATGGACATGGTTATATCAAACCAAACTCACAACTTTACGGAAACCGATAACGTCACTCGTGTCAACCCTGACCTCACATACCGACTAAAATGCTCGATCTACGGCTCCAAACCAGCAGCTGAGTTGCGCTGGATCCTGGATGACCGGAACTTAACAGCGAATGTGACAAAAACGCCCGTCATGAGTGGGCACAACATAGGCCTATGGAATACTCACAGCCAGTTAACGTTGACGGGAAATGACGGTGAATCCCTGGTCTGTTTGGCAAGCTTCCCGGGTTCTGCAATACCACCAATACAACTGCAGCTTCATCTACAAGGTACTAGCCTGTAATATAGGGGGCCAACATTGTAAACGAAGACATTAAATGAGACATTAAATCAAGTCGTTTTTAACATTTTGTAAATTTGGAGAAGGTGGGAGACTGTAAGCTTTACGGCCACCATCACGGCCGCCATCACTAAATAAAACAAACAAGCAGACTCAATTGAAGTCTACGATTTATAATTGTGGGTTTTTGATCATTCACATTGCCCCCCTTTCCAGGCAAGTGCAGGATTGATAAATATTGAAAAACAACCAAATGTTTTAATCTGGAATATTAATGGTGAGAAAGTGCAAACAAGTACCGATCCTCCTGCTATCTTAAAACCCCACCTAGCGTAAGGAAAATATGTGCAGGTTAGTTGTGGACTGGGCCCCATTTCATGGCTCTGCAAGTTCCGCCGAATTCTGTGCTTGCACTCACCATGGAGGAAGGAACCTTCCTCCATGCACTCACCATTCTCCTCTAACTGTGTGCAAGCGCCGAATATCTGAGATTACCCTGTTAAAAAAAGCGCAGAATGCCTAGCACAACGCGGAGTACGCACGTGTACGCACAAACCAAAATTCCATGTTTGACGTGAAATACGCTTGACGTAAGCGCGGATTGTCTCTGCTTCCGTAAGCGCCGATTCTTTGCTTACGGTAAGCAGAGCCATGAAATCGGTCCCTGGTGTGTTTATGGGAAAGGGCTATTATTTTATTAAGTTCCCTCAAACATTGATACATGCCCTTCCGATTTGAAGATTTTTTGCAAAGCCAACATCCATCGGCAAGTACATCGTCTGATATTACAAGTACCAGTTATACACATGTGACTACGTTCACAACATCCAAGCCGACGACGATGGATGACGTAACAGACGGTAAGTTTATGACACTTGGGCCAATTTCATAGAGCTGCTTAAGCAGAAAATAATGCTTAACGATTTCCTGCTAAGCAGAAATGAGCAGGATACCAGTCACAAATTGTACACGTGACATGGTAGTTTGGCTGGTAACCTTATTCTGGTAAGCAAAATTGTATTGTGCTTAGAAGATTTTGTGCTTAAGCAGCTCTATGAAATTGGGCCAAGGAAGTAGTTCCGTTTTCAGCCCAACTTGAAAAAAGCAGGCATAAAGACTCTCTTTTGCTTGACAGTGAGGCTTGAAAAGTAACATCAAATAAGCGAGATTCCTGGCCTTCAAACGTTTCATTATTTGTGTAGCTTTTTGTTTACTAACTAATAAGTAAAGTTTTTAATTAATGCTTAGAGTGTGAATCGAGTGATAATTTGTGTTCTTCATCCGATGATCAGGAATCGTGTTTCTTTAAAAGCAGATCATCGTTCTTTGTTGGGTTAAGCATTCGATCTTGAAGGATTAATCAGCATTGAATACATTTATTTCCTGTGGACAGACATGGAATACATATTCAGAAAATAAAAATTATCAACTTAATTATGAATTCATCAATTCCACTGATTTATTTTTCCATTCCTTTTTTATGGCTTAAAAAAAACCCCGTTAGAATATACACAGAAAACTAAGAAATACAGTCAGGCTCAAATTATGAAAAGAAGGCCACTAGCTAATGTTTGCATTTACACCATCGGTCCTCTTGGTTGGTTAACAGTTTGCAACAGCTAATTATATTTTCTACACTTTTTTAAAGTATTAACTCATGACTGAAATCTTTCAATACGTCTTTAAATACTTTTGTTTTCCCTCAGTAAAATACACAGTTGCGGCGATTTCTGTTTCATCGTGTTTAGTATTTGTAGCCGTTATGTTGGTAATTCTTGTCGTAGTTCACCGAAATAGAAAGAAGAAAAAAAGTAAGTTTAACTAGAAAAATGTAATCTTTGTTTTGCCTTTTTAAGTACAATTTTTGATCATTGTATATGAGAGCATTGACGAGGAAATGTTTGGGGTTTTCCCCCCGATAAAGAACAACATGCATGTGGGTCATATTAGTTTTTTACTTCATTCTACATTAATTTACACCCATTCATTCATTCATTCATTCATTATTTATTTATTTATTTATTCATCAAAATGAGGTGAATTGTATATGTTATGACTAACAGATAACAAAACCGGTTGGAACTATTAGGGCATACTCTTTGTAAATATTAGACTTACAATACAATATTAATATTCTTATTTTTAATACTTGAAAAAAAAAAGTAAATGAAAGTGTGGAAAAACGTACCAATAATGGACAAAATTCTCCAGTAACCGATGCACAGGAGAGTTTAGTTCAATACTAGACCTTATGCATAATTATGACGTAAATTGTGTAGGGCGCCCTCGCATAGATGTATTAAAAGAAGGCTTTTTATTGGCCAATTCTGTACACCGCCGCGAAGTGCGTTTCCATTGTTTCACCATCGGTTTACCTCTAAGATGGCGGCTTGATGAGGTCAATGCATAGGGTCTAATGTAGAATGGGTCGTAAAAAGCCAATAAGTGTCGCTGCAGGCATTGGTTTCATGAAAGTATATGATTTCGTACAGTTTGTTTGTCGCCAGTATATATTAATCTTTTCAAACGTTATTTTCAGGAAGTTATTCTTTAAAAGACCTTTTATGTTTTATCGAAACAATTAGTAAAGATGCAAAAACCATTATATTTTCATTTAAGCAGTTTGTAGTTTCAGTGGCATGCTTTCGTAGCTTAGGATAACAAATTATTTTTTAGAAAACCTTGTAGGCCTATGTTTTATCGAAACAATTAAGCGGTTTGTAGTTTCAGTGGCATGCTTTCGTAACTTAGGATAATAAATTACACATATTATGAACGAGCTTTTTCTTTTTCCCATTTAAAGGAGAGAATGGCTACCAACAACGCCAAGACGTAGTCACCGATAATGCGCCTGAGCTTCCCACGAGGGCGCCCTCAACTTTACCGAGTCAGGCATCGGCGAGTGCGGTCTTAGGTACCCGTCCCAAGCTTTTGCGGAAGTACGGTAGGTCCTGTTAGAATATACCGTTATCATGCTGCTTTTCATCCCCAAGTCGTGTTCCCAGTGTGCAGTGGAAGAAATGAATACTACATCTTGTGATACCTCAAAGGGGTCAGACTATTTTCCCTTCCAGCCTCGGTATGGTTTTTATTGACTCGGATGACAAACATACAAAAATGTTTTTACCGGGGTGATAATTTATACAAGAGTGCTAATGATTTTTGATAAGGTAACAATGTTTTTGATCGCAACGGTAAAATTATTTTCAGATTTGAAAGATGCAATGTCATTCCATCATTCAGTGATTGAAAATATCAAATGTGATAATAGATGTTAAACTTGTAGCCGGGGTTAAGATTTATTATTGTGTGTAAGCTTCTTTAAGCACTTTCCCGTGTCCTAAATGGGGGAAAAAAAAAACAACAACACACACACACACAGCGTAACTTTGACCCAATCTCCGTCTTTAAAAAACTGTAGGTCAAGAAGTTCTGGTCGACAACATTACACGCAAGGGTAGCGCAACCAACGAACTGGAAATGGAGGTACAAATAAAATCCTAACGTACTAAAACTAACAAAGAAAAATTTACTAGAGTTGGACTTGAGCCTGCGTTATCCGGAATTACCTGTCGGCGCTCTACCAACTGAGCTATGTAGCCCTATTGTGGACGGCCGTCTCCCTACTTTATTTGTGGTGCCAGTCAGAAGCCATTCAATTTTTAACTGCCGTACAGCCAGGGATTACACCCAAGTTTACGAAACAACCTGTACAGAACAGTGTTTCGAAGAGGGATGCGACTTTTTGTTTCAAATAACAAGTAATAAGCCACAAGGGAAACTGACTGGGTAATCTTTAAACAGTTTGCGGCAGAAGAAAGAACATGTTTCTTTGATTTTTACCCAAATGTTCGGTACACCTTATAACCTCAGAAAGATATAGTATGAACGTTGGAAACCAGGTTTGCAAGGTTTAGAGCCACAGACAAGAAGCTAGTATTATACTGTATACCTTGGGTTTGAAAATGGAATTGCTCCGCATTAAATAAACACTGTACTTACCCCACACGTCAGAGAGGAGGTTGCCGGTGCAGTTAAAGCAATGCAAGATTACTGCAGGCCGAGTTCAGCGGGCTATGCTAACGTTAAAAGAGCTTTATTACATAACACATACCAGTGGGCTCAACAACTCAGTTAATTACAAAGGCAACATTCATTTTACAATGACAATGATCAGTATGCTCTGGTCATTTTCTCATGAAGAGTATCAGAGCACTGACCGAAACGTCGAGTTGTCACACCACCGGTTCCTCTCAGAACCACCACTACTCAAACGAGATATATGATCGCAAACGATCACCTGATTATACTCCCGTCATGCAAAGTTTACAAATTTTACGATCTTGTTTTAGGCGACTGTTATATGTGACGTTCGGAGTCACTCGGTAGGACTAGTGCATGCTGATTTGGAGCTAAACCGGCTGGTCGAAGAGAACCCGACCCAACGTGCCGAACAGCCGACAGTGTACACACGACCCAGTTGCAATGAGCAAGGCGACTTCCAGGTATCAGAAGAGGACGACGAGAACGACCCGGTACCCCCTCCGGATGATCAACGGCAGCCTGACTCATTCAACAGGGGGACAGGGAGTAAGGACATGCCTTCTTATCTAAAAGATTACATGTGAACTAACAGTGAACTATAATTAATGTTTTTTTAATCATTATTTTAATGTTAACAACCGAGACGAAAATCCATGGTCGTGCGCTTTCCCGACTGTGTCGCACCCACCAGTGTCTGGGTGGACAATCAACATTGTGTGTTCCTTTTTATCCAGTTTTCTTGTTTTACTTAGGAAGTGGCTCTATTTGTCTTTTTATTCTGTCTCCAAAAGTTACGTTAGTTTCACATTTTGTATTTTGTATTTTTGTAACATTTTTTATCTAATTCTTCGTTGTAGAGGTTTTATTGGGTCTGATTACAGCAATTTAATTTGTCTTGACCCGGACAATTTAAAATGTATATGTAATGTTCTGGACAACTTAATAACCGAACATGTGTGACAGTACTTGCCAGTACGCATGCTCAACTTCTGCTCATTAACATAATCATTAACATAATGTAGGAATACATTACAGTATATAATGTACTTATTTCCGCAGATTTAAAATAAACAGATAACATTAACTACACTTAGGTTACACGCTTGCTCGAGAGATAGAGAGCGGCAAAGTAATGGTGAAATTTAAATCAGGACGAGTATTAAGTTTTGTCATCAATGATAGTGACTTTTGGCTACGGCTATAGGTCACTATGGGTCAAAAGTGACTTTTGGCTACGGCTATAGGTCACTGTAAATCCCTCAGACGTACAGCCAAAGCAATGATCTATATGATATATACGCACTGTATAAACGGACATGTTTTCCCACTAAAGTCACTGAAGTCACTTAGGGTAACATCTTGCCACTCCAAGAGCCACCGTACGTATAGCAACACTTACCGGGACAAAGTCCCTCTCCAGTCGTCTTTGTTGCATGACATTCATTGACATTGCATTTACATTCATTGGATGCGTTCAATTGGCTTCCCCAGGTCGACCTCGGTGCGCTCATCCGGATGCCCTAATGCCTTAATCTTGGGACAGCCAACCCGGAACTACTTTCATTTTATGTATTACGTCCGTGGATTCACAAAAAGATCGTAAATTAATTATTCTCAAGGTAAATCGGCAACCATTATTTAACAAGCCCACGTTATAACCAAAGAACTCGTCTTCGATAAAAAAAAAACCAAAAACTAATGCTCACAATGTCACTGTTTTAAAAGTTAAAAATGTGTGTCAAACTTCCTGAAAGTACAAACAAAATGGTGGCCATGGAGAAAGATTTTCGTCGTGACGTCATGCACCTCGGTGTCAGCCCCAAGTGACCCGCTCCACAAGCAGGGCATTTTGGGCTGACCCGAAGCTAATCGAACGCACCCATAGAATGTCCTCTCTGTGCTCCTTCCTGTGCTTTGAGGTTCGTGCTTCTTGATTGAGAGTAGCAAGATGGTTCCGTGGTAGCCTCAGCACATACAATGATTTCTCTATGGTGGCGTCCGGTGAATCAAAGTCACTGAGCTTCCTTTAAGATGCTTACCAAATATATTTGTAAATATAATTTAGATTAATCAACTTTAATTAAATGAGTATGAAGACAATTTGCTGAAAACGAAAAACAATTATGCTATATCAAACGGGTACTTAATTTTCTTTCGTTTCCGAGAAACATACTATGTATAAATTCCATTGTGGTTTAAATATTACATATTGGTATAAAAATCATCATATTAACCGTACCAAGAAACCCTGTGTAAAGTGCTAGTTTTTAAAGATTAAAACAATGCTTATAAAACAGTCTTCAAGACCTACCACAGACATGATTTTACGGAAACATGTGCCCCAGGAGTAAGACCAGTGGCGTAGCCGAGGGAGTCATGAAAAAAAAAATTTCACCGGGTGTTATTTCATTTGAAAAGGAAAATATAATTTTCATTATGAAGGATGGTCAGTCGACCATCGTTTAAACGTGTGAGTTTTAATACAACAAGGTCTGCCTGCCAGTTTAAAATCGTAACCATTGTGCTCTCATTTTTCTCGGCAGTCGCAGACTGAAAAGTGTAAACAGGTCGTTGAAATTATTTTTCATATTAAATCCTACCCAAGAAATCCTATTTTCTTGAAAAATACAACAATTATCAATGATGTTATTTCCCTGAAGGTTAATAAAAGAATATTAATACTGGAACTGAATTTCACCTTCTCCTTTCCATATTAAGACTATAGTTGTCCTCACTGTTGTTTTCGTTTCAAGTAACATAATTATACGATTTACACAAACACAATTTACGTTTTTTTGACAAATAATGACATTGGGCAGGAACCATCCATGCAATATGCCACAATACTGCAAATGCGACGGATCTCAGAGTGGAATGACGTTCACTAAATCTGTATCAGGAATTGGGTTTGTGGTGGGGTAGAGTTGGGAGGTTTCTCTGGAGGTGGGGGTTAAGGGTGCATGGGGGTTGGAAGTTTGCCTAAGTTTGGAGTCAGCCGGTAAATTATGGTAGACAAATTATTTCAAAGTAGAATGAATGATTAACACTATTATCCCTCAATAGTGTACTGTGGTTTTCCAAACTGGTCCATCAGTTCGTATTTTAAGGTCCTAGAAAATGGCGGACCGTGTTATCGTTCACGAAGTCAAAAGAAAACCACACAATTTCGAGGGATAGTCTTGTGACTTATTATTTTCTATTGAAAACATCTTTCCAACCATATAATTTAATGACAAACGCTTTTGTAACCCGAATCTCTCAATCTGAGGGGAAAGTATTTTTACCCAAGACATACATACACAGCCCATTTTCATAAAACCGTTTGGCAGAAAATACTGCTCAGCAAATTTCTTTGCAATAAATGAGCGGGGCACCAATTGCAATTATGTAAACTTCTGGAATGCTTGGGCTGCGCTGGTTACCTGTTTCTGCGAAGCAATATTTTGTTATGCTTTATCAGGCTTTAATTGTGACCAGGCTGCATGGACTTACAACAAACACCCTGACTTAAAGTGCGAAAATGCTCATAATGGTGGTCAAGTTTCCTTGACGAAGTGTGAATCTGTGAAAAATTGGCGTCTTGCAAGGGTCCCAATGCCAACGCACGGTGTATACGGTTTTAAAGAAATTAAAGCCTTCCTGTGTTCATCGAGCATTTTGTGAGGAAGAGGTTCACAAGAGGGCGCCCCGTAAATTGTTCTCCAGGTTTCCGATGAGATTGAAACGAGCTATTTTACATAGCTCTATGGATTGAAACGTTGATTCTGCTATTCTCATAACGCCCTTCACATCGGCATATCATGTTTTGGTTTGCATTGGGATACAGATCGTGGGATATTACGTCACTTTGCAAATTTCACGAGTGGGTGCATGAGTAGCCACCAGTCACGTGATCAGTGATCAGAAACTGCACCTAAAAATGAATTACTTATTAAAGCCCACCAAATTGCTAGAATGTTACAACAACAATTTGAAAAATACATTAAAAAGGTACAAAAGACACATGTAAAACACTAAAACAATGCAAACAATTATTAAATAGAAAAGGTACAAAAAATATGCTCCTATACCACAACAAATGACTACAATAAAAAAAAATATATAAAAATACAAGAAATTTCCGGGTCATTACCAAAGTATGACCCTACCTTGAATAGTTCACGTGACAGAACGTGATTTATAGCTATTTTCACTCTGGCTTACCAAAACGATAATGTTATGAATAAAAGCTAAATTAAGATTAGCTTGTCGTTTCATTACGAGTGACCTAGGCGAAGCAGAAGGGACTGCACGGGCGAATGAGTCCATCTTTGCAAGGAACACGGTAAGATTATAAGCTCAAAACATTCTGTTTTTTTGAAATAAAGACATAATTTTCAGGAAAATATAAACTTAATAGAGTATCATTATACAGGATTGTTGGAGCTGACAATATAGTCACTGTCAGTGTTCGTGTTTTGGGTGATCAACCACGATATAACAAATATGTGAACATTTGGGCTTAATCCGTTGTGTGAGTCGGGGAAAAAATAGTGGTCGAACCTTTTTCTTTGTTTTACCCGAAATTGTTTGTCATGTGGTTTTTCTGTTATGATGTCTTACACCCAGGTGCTCCAGAGTCGCGCCGAACCAAATAGATTAGGAGCGACTCTAGGTCGACCAATTTTTTTACAGACAGGTGAACTTGACATAACATTTACATTAGGTTCGGCTCATGACAAGATCGAAATCTGAATCCAAGACGCTCCAGAGTCGTTCCGAACGACTGCAACAGTCAATCTTTCGATTTTCAGCGTGTCCAGTTGCTCCTAACTGTTTTAGACGTCGAACTATTCATGTTACCTTCTAAATCTTTATTTTGGTTCGGTGCGACTCTAGAGAGCCTGTCTGAACCGGGTGTTATACGATATATTAACATGTCAAATACAGTGGATTGCAAGATATCATCATTCATTTCATTGACTGACTGAAAAAGGTATCTCAAGCTAAAATTAAGTTAAATTTACAAAAGGTAACTTTATAAAAGATGTGTTTTTAAGGTATACAAGTTTCTGTGACTTAACATCTGCCGGGTATAACAGTTTGTCAGTAGACAATGGTTTGGCCGAAATACATTCACTCTCAAAATTCCCGGGTCAGATTTGACCAGTGGATCTGACAAGTTTCTGGGTCAGGCTAACCCGGAAACTGCTGGTTGAATTATGGCAGTTTAGCTCGGATTTTAGGTCAATTTGACCCATTTCTGGGTCAGTTTGACCCATAGGACCCCGAACCGGGTAAATTTTGACCCCTGGAGTTTTTGGAGTGTAAAGCACGGTTAATACTTCCTGCGAATGTAAATGCAAAGCGAATTTTTGTGACGCAATAATCGGTACGCGCTGCGTTTCCAATTGTGAATCAATAAAGTTCGCTTCCCACGAAGCATTTCTTGGAGGAAGTATAAACACGCGTCAAAAAAAATATTCCGGTGATAAAACTAGTAATTGTCCTCGCATATTATTTCAGGATCGTTGAGTCATTCATCACGAAAGTGAAACTTCGAATATCAAGATGATCGCCTTCTTCATTTCGTATCTCGTGATTAGTAATCAGGCAAGCATAATCAATGGTAAGTCAATACAATGTCCGACCAAAACGATTTTTTTTAACTTATTGGTTTAATTGTCTTCGTTTAGAAATCGTACATTTCTCGCCAGTCCCAAAGAATAGTACAGTTTTGTAGATTATATCTTTACCTCTCCGGCAAACTTGTCCCCCAAAATATTGGTTTTCCCAGTAATTTTTTTGCCAAAACATTCAACCGATTTAAACGCCAAATATTCTTTCTGCGCGAGTTTGAAAGCTCTTTCAAATCAGTCATTCAATTTCACTTCATGTGTGAGCATTATTGTTCTTTGGTGTCATGCAATGACAAGAAGATAACCATTCAATTTAACAATCCACACAAACAGCACTCAAGCAGCAGGTTTTCGCAGGAATCTCTAGTTGTGCTTACTCTGATAAGTTGAATGCCGATTTCGCACGGCCAAAGGGAACGCCAAATAATTGAATAGTGCTATACAAATCCGCATGCCTCAAAGTGAAAGAAGCAAAACACGTGTTAATACGAATGCATTTAAGTGAAACGGGCTGCTACTTTGCCTCAAATGGGACAACACCTTTACAATTGTCTTAAATATACCGGTACCAAAATTGAAGGGAACAACTGTGTACTCAAAGAAAGTAAATGTGATTAATTCGTCCGCTCAGAATTATAAGGTCATTTATAACAATTTCATATTTGTAATGATCAAAAGGTCCTTCAAATGAAAACTGCAAAGAAAAATGCATATAGGCCTACACTTGAAGAAGAAAACAAATCTAAATCAACAAATGAATGTTTTACGTAGAAAATGAAGGTTTCTTTTCCTAAAACAAATACTTTGAAGACCACTCTCAATCAATAAACCACATATACCAGGAGCTCCAAAATGTGCAAAAGCAATTTTATGAAACCCATACAAATTGTGCTAATGACCTTGTAGTCCTGAGCGGACGAATTGCCCTGGGCTCTTTGTCGAGTTGCACAACAACATTAAAGCTAATTGCATATATAACTAAATTTGATGTTTCTAAGTTTTTACATAGTATTTTTATTGTGACGTAGGACGGATAAACATTTCGTCGACCCCGAGCGTGACTGCCTTGCGTGGCGAAAACGCCACACTCGTGTGCCAGTGGCAAGAAACCGAAAACTGTCAAGTGCAAGCAGGATGGTTCAAATGCGTTTATAATGGTATACATTGCAAAGCAACACATTACCGACACCCGTTAGATTGCACGGAGCCTACAACTCAAACCCTGTCGAGGAATGTGTTCGAACGCAACAGCTGCAACTTGTCGATCAGAAATGTCGAGTTGGAAGACGGTGGCAAGTACGCGTGTGCAGTGGTGGGGTGTTTGTCATCCGCAGAGTCCGTCTCAGAGCTTGTAGTTAATGGTAAGAAACACTGCAACATACAAATACACACAAACCTCCCATTCTCTAATACACACATATTGAGATTTCGCTGCTCATTCCGTTATGTTGCCCCGGTATCCTTCAATAGACTTTGTACACACAATTCCCTAGTGAGAGAATCCCTCGCTTTAGACCCCCCCCCCCCCGTGGTGACCGAGGCATCTGACAGTACAAATCTCGCGCGAATTTGAAACGTAAAGTTAGCCTTGTTCCAATTGGCCGGTGACGGCTGCCGGCTGCCTGCTGCTGCAGCGTTAAATAAGGATATAAGGATATTACTATTGGGATCTTTAGCCTCAAGCCGAAGTCTAAAAATTTCCGGGTCAGACGAAACAGGAAACCATGTCAAAATACTACAGTAATGGGTCAAACTGAGGCAGAATCAGATTTAAAATCAAATTGTTAACCACTTTTCGGGTCAGCATGACCAGGAAATTGGTCCACGGGAGGTGTTTTTTTGGAGCGCCGCTAATTTGGAAGAATTAAATAAGATTAAACAAAACGATGTTTTATAAATTTTCCTGCAATTTTCCTGACGTATGTATTTTGTTCACATTTTAAAACTTAAAATTGAATTAATGAAATGGATTGCCCTGGACCCGTTGTCGAATTGAACAACAACATTAAAGCAAATTGCAGTTAAAATAACTAGATTTGATTTTCTAAGTTTTTACATACCATTTTTTGTTGTGACGTAGACTGGATAAATGCTCCGTCGACCCCGAGCGTGACTGCCTTGCGAGGCAACAACGCCACACTCGTCTGCCAGTGGCAAGAGACCGGTAACTGTCATGTGCAAACAAGAGTTGTATGGTTCAAATGCGTTTATAATGATATAAATTGCACACCAATACATGACCGACACCCGTTACATTGTACGGAGCCTACAACTCAAAACCTGTCGAGGAACGTGTTCGAGCGCAACAGTTGCAACCTGTCGATCAAAGATGTCCAGTTGGAAGACGGTGGCAAGTACATGTGTCAAGTAAGGTCGTGTTTTTCAACCGCACTGTCCATCTCGGAACTTGTAGTTAATGGTAAGAAACATTGCAACATACAAATACACACAAACCTCCCATTCTCTAATACACACATATTGAGATTTCGCTGCTCATTCCGTTATGTTGCCCCGGTAGGCCTATCCTTCAATAGACTTTGTACACAAAATTCCCTAATGAGAGAATCCCTCGCTTTAGCCATCCCCCCATGGTGACCCAGACATCTGACAGTAGAAATTTCCCACGAATTTGAAACGTAAAGTTAGCCTTGTTCCAATTTTCCGGTTACGGCTGTCGGCTGCCTGCTGCTGCAGCAGTTGCTAAGGATACCACATAGGGATCTTTAGCTTCAATTCCCGGGTCAGCCTGACCCGGGAATTGGTCAGGGCCCTTGGGAACCAGAATCCGGGCCAATTCTGACCCGGGAGTTTTTAGAGAGCGCCGGAGAGAAACATAAACCACTTTTAAGAAAGCTTCCATTTAACAAAACAATGTTCTATAATTAATTTTTCCTGCAATAACCTCAAGGTCCTAAAATACGTATTTTGTTCACATTTTAAAACTTAAATTTTGTTTATATCTTTTATTAGTTGCCTGCCCGTGAGGTGATTTGCTTAAAAAAACAAAACCATGAAAAACAGGAAGCTCACACGTTTATTTTAACCCAATTATAGGTTTATTTTGTTGTTTTGAAAAACGTTTTTATAAATTACTTAAATTTACACGTTCTTGTAACTTGGACACAGTTCCTCCAATGGACATGGTTATATCAAACCAAACTCACAACTTTACGGAAACCGATAACGTCACTCGTGTCAACCCTGACCTCACATACCGACTAAAATGCTCGATCTACGGCTCCAAACCAGCAGCTGAGTTGCGCTGGATCCTGGATGACCGGAACTTAACAGCGAATGTGACAAAAACGCCCGTCATGAGTGGGCACAACATAGGCCTATGGAATACTCACAGCCAGTTAACGTTGACGGGAAATGACGGTGAATCCCTGGTCTGTTTGGCAAGCTTCCCGGGTTCTGCAATACCACCAATACAACTGCAGCTTCATCTACAAGGTACTAGCCTGTAATATAGGGGGCCAACATTGTAAACGAAGACATTAAATGAGACATTAAATCAAGTCGTTTTTAACATTTTGTAAATTTGGAGAAGGTGGGAGACTGTAAGCTTTACGGCCACCATCACGGCCGCCATCACTAAATAAAACAAACAAGCAGACTCAATTGAAGTCTACGATTTATAATTGTGGGTTTTTGATCATTCACATTGCCCCCCTTTCCAGGCAAGTGCAGGATTGATAAATATTGAAAAACAACCAAATGTTTTAATCTGGAATATTAATGGTGAGAAAGTGCAAACAAGTACCGATCCTCCTGCTATCTTAAAACCCCACCTAGCGTAAGGAAAATATGTGCAGGTTAGTTGTGGACTGGGCCCCATTTCATGGCTCTGCAAGTTCCGCCGAATTCTGTGCTTGCACTCACCATGGAGGAAGGAACCTTCCTCCATGCACTCACCATTCTCCTCTAACTGTGTGCAAGCGCCGAATATCTGAGATTACCCTGTTAAAAAAAGCGCAGAATGCCTAGCACAACGCGGAGTACGCACGTGTACGCACAAACCAAAATTCCATGTTTGACGTGAAATACGCTTGACGTAAGCGCGGATTGTCTCTGCTTCCGTAAGCGCCGATTCTTTGCTTACGGTAAGCAGAGCCATGAAATCGGTCCCTGGTGTGTTTATGGGAAAGGGCTATTATTTTATTAAGTTCCCTCAAACATTGATACATGCCCTTCCGATTTGAAGATTTTTTGCAAAGCCAACATCCATCGGCAAGTACATCGTCTGATATTACAAGTACCAGTTATACACATGTGACTACGTTCACAACATCCAAGCCGACGACGATGGATGACGTAACAGACGGTAAGTTTATGACACTTGGGCCAATTTCATAGAGCTGCTTAAGCAGAAAATAATGCTTAACGATTTCCTGCTAAGCAGAAATGAGCAGGATACCAGTCACAAATTGTACACGTGACATGGTAGTTTGGCTGGTAACCTTATTCTGGTAAGCAAAATTGTATTGTGCTTAGAAGATTTTGTGCTTAAGCAGCTCTATGAAATTGGGCCAAGGAAGTAGTTCCGTTTTCAGCCCAACTTGAAAAAAGCAGGCATAAAGACTCTCTTTTGCTTGACAGTGAGGCTTGAAAAGTAACATCAAATAAGCGAGATTCCTGGCCTTCAAACGTTTCATTATTTGTGTAGCTTTTTGTTTACTAACTAATAAGTAAAGTTTTTAATTAATGCTTAGAGTGTGAATCGAGTGATAATTTGTGTTCTTCATCCGATGATCAGGAATCGTGTTTCTTTAAAAGCAGATCATCGTTCTTTGTTGGGTTAAGCGTTCGATCTTGAAGGATTAATCAGCATTGAATACATTTATTTCCTGTGGACAGACATGGAATACATATTCAGAAAATAAAAATTATCAACTTAATTATGAATTCATCAATTCCACTGATTTATTTTTCCATTCCTTTTTTATGGCTTAAAAAAAACCCCGTTAGAATATACACAGAAAACTAAGAAATACAGTCAGGCTCAAATTATGAAAAGAAGGCCACTAGCTAATGTTTGCATTTACACCATCGGTCCTCTTGGTTGGTTAACAGTTTGCAACAGCTAATTATATTTTCTACACTTTTTTAAAGTATTAACTCATGACTGAAATCTTTCAATACGTCTTTAAATACTTTTGTTTTCCCTCAGCAAAATACACAGTTGCGGCGATTTCTGTTTCATCGTGTTTAGTATTTGTAGCCGTTATGTTGGTAATTCTTGTCGTAGTTCACCGAAATAGAAAGAAGAAAAAAAGTAAGTTTAACTAGAAAAATTTAATCTTTGTTTTGCCTTTTTAAGTACAATTTTTGATCATTGTATATGAGAGCATTGACGAGGAAATGTTTGGGGTTTTCCCCCCGATAAAGAACAACATGCATGTGGGTCATATTAGTTTTTTACTTCATTCTACATTAATTTACACCCATTCATTCATTCATTCATTCATTATTTATTTATTTATTTATTCATCAAAATGAGGTGAATTGTATATGTTATGACTAACAGATAACAAAACCGGTTGGAACTATTAGGGCATACTCTTTGTAAATATTAGACTTACAATACAATATTAATATTCTTATTTTTAATACTTGAAAAAAAAAAGTAAATGAAAGTGTGGAAAAACGTACCAATAATGGACAAAATTCTCCAGTAACCGATGCACAGGAGAGTTTAGTTCAATACTAGACCTTATGCATAATTATGACGTAAATTGTGTAGGGCGCCCTCGCATAGATGTATTAAAAGAAGGCTTTTTATTGGCCAATTCTGTACACCGCCGCGAAGTGCGTTTCCATTGTTTCACCATCGGTTTACCTCTAAGATGGCGGCTTGATGAGGTCAATGCATAGGGTCTAATGTAGAATGGGTCGTAAAAAGCCAATAAGTGTCGCTGCAGGCATTGGTTTCATGAAAGTATATGATTTCGTACAGTTTGTTTGTCGCCAGTATATATTAATCTTTTCAAACGTTATTTTCAGGAAGTTATTCTATATAAGACCTTTTATGTTTTATCGAAACAATTAGTAAAGATGCAAAAACCATTATATTTTCATTTAAGCAGTTTGTAGTTTCAGTGGCATGCTTTCGTAGCTTAGGATAACAAATTATTTTTTAGAAAACCTTGTAGGCCTATGTTTTATCGAAACAATTAAGCGGTTTGTAGTTTCAGTGGCATGCTTTCGTAACTTAGGATAATAAATTACACATATTATGAACGAGCTTTTTCTTTTTCCCATTTAAAGGAGAGAATGGCTACCAACAACGCCAAGACGTAGTCACCGATAATGCGCCTGAGCTTCCCACGAGGGCGCCCTCAACTTTACCGAGTCAGGCATCGGCGAGTGCGGTCTTAGGTACCCGTCCCAAGCTTTTGCGGAAGTACGGTAGGTCCTGTTAGAATATACCGTTATCATGCTGCTTTTCATCCCCAAGTCGTGTTCCCAGTGTGCAGTGGAAGAAATGAATACTACATCTTGTGATACCTCAAAGGGGTCAGACTATTTTCCCTTCCAGCCTCGGTATGGTTTTTATTGACTCGGATGACAAACATACAAAAATGTTTTTACCGGGGTGATAATTTATACAAGAGTGCTAATGATTTTTGATAAGGTAACAATGTTTTTGATCGCAACGGTAAAATTATTTTCAGATTTGAAAGATGCAATGTCATTCCATCATTCAGTGATTGAAAATATCAAATCTGATAATAGATGTTAAACTTGTAGCCGGGGTTAAGATTTAATATTGTGTGTAAGCTTCTTTAAGCACTTTCCCGTGTCCTAAATGGGGGAAAAAAAAACAACACACACACACACAGCGTAACTTTGACCCAATCTCCGTCTTTAAAAAACTGTAGGTCAAGAAGTTCTGGTCGACAACATTACACGCAAGGGTAGCGCAACCAACGAACTGGAAATGGAGGTACAAATAAAATCCTAACGTACTAAAACTAACAAAGAAAAATTTACTAGAGTTGGACTTGAGCCTGCGTTATCCGGAATTACCTGCCGGCGCTCTACCAACTGAGCTATGTAGCCCTATTGTGGACGGCCGTCTCCCTACTTTATTTGTGGTGCCAGTCAGAAGCCATTCAATTTTTAACTGCCGTACAGCCAGGGATTACACCCAAGTTTACGAAACAACCTGGACAGAACAGTGTTTCGAAGAGGGATGCGACTTTTTGTTTCAAATAACAAGTAATAAGCCACAAGGGAAACTGACTGGGTAATCTTTAAACAGTTTGCGGCAGAAGAAAGAACATGTTTCTTTGATTTTTACCCAAATGTTCGGTACACCTTATAACCTCAGAAAGATATAGTATGAACGTTGGAAACCAGGTTTGCAAGGTTTAAAGCCACAGACAAGAAGCGGCAAACTTTCCGCTGCTCGCCACCAATTTATCTCCCTAAGTTCTGGGTTTTTTTCACTAAATTATATTCTTACCTATCAAGGAGGGTTTACCGAACATGTACAGCCAGAAAACAGGCAGAATTTAACAATTCTAAAGGCTTAAAAAGGTGTCCCAAAATCGCAAGGCTTCGTCTTGCAGTGAGATGAAAACAAACGCCATGTTGTTTCGTTTTCCTGCTGTGTGTGTGTCTGTGTAAGTTGTGCAATACTCCAATCAGTCGGTCATCGTTCATGCGCATTGGACAATTCGCTAGGACTTTTTGATTTGTGAAATGGGTAATAATCGAAGATGATATTTAGGAGGGAAATTAGAACAACCCACAAAGCACGCGTTGAACTTACCTAGGGCTTGTACTAATGGAATAATCCAAAACAAAGTTATGAATATTCAGTTTATGCAAGCCATTGGACAAACCCAGCTTATTTTAATATTCATAAAAATTACATATTCATTAGACCTTTGGTGAACCAGGTATTGGGAGAAACATGTACGACAAACAAACCGTTCTGGTGTCAATGCCTCATAGCCGTGTGGTACAGGCTATGTTTTCTTAATAATTTGTTCTCTCTCTTGTTACAGGTTCGAATCTCCGTAAGTACATTGCATTATCTGATTAAACGTTCATTCCTTCCAGTAGATAAGATACAGGTAGAAACATGGAGGGACAACATGGAGACTGGGTGAGTGAGGAGACAGGAGAGAAGAAGACAGTGTGGGAAAAAGCGGGGTTTTTTCCGCCAAAATTTGAGGATTTAACCAAATATCCCTAGTTTTTAAACCGATCCCCTATGAAAACTATTTTTTTTACGTTTTCAAGATTCACCGAATCGATAGAACACATCCTCAGGTATGAACTGGAGAAAAAAAAATTGAAAAAAACTTTTTTTTAAACGCCAAAAAGCTGGTGGCTGAATGCGGAAATTTTTCCCAAGAAGCTAGTATTATACTGTATACCTTGGGTTTGAAAATGGAATTGCTCCGCATTAAATAAACACTGTACTTACCCCACACGTCAGAGAGGAGGTTGCCGGTGCAGTTAAAGCAATGCAAGATTACTGCAGGCCGAGTTCAGCGGGCTATGCTAACGTTAAAAGAGCTTTATTACATAACACATACCAGTGGGCTCAACAACTCAGTTAATTACAAAGGCAACATTCATTTTACAATGACAATGATCAGTATGCTCTGGTCATTTTCTCATGAAGAGTATCAGAGCACTGACCGAAACGTCGAGTTGTCACACCACCGGTTCCTCTCAGAACCACCACTACTCAAACGAGATATATGATCGCAAACGATCACCTGATTATACTCCCGTCATGCAAAGTTGTCACATTTTACGATCTTGTTTTAGGCAACTGTTTTATGTGACGTTCGGAGTCACTCGGTAGGACTAGTGCATGCTGATTTGGAGCTAAACCGGCTGGTCGAAGAGAACCCGACCCAACGTGCCGAACAGCCGACAGTGTACACACGACCCAGTTGCAATGAGCAAGGCGACTTCCAGGTATCAGAAGAGGACGACGAGAACGACCCACCGCCGGTACCCCCTCCGGATGATCAACGGCAGCCTGACTCATTCAACAGGGGGACAGGGAGTAAGGACATGCCTTCTTATCTAAAAGATTACATGTGAACTAACAGTGAACTAACATTAATGTTTTTTTAGTCATTATTTTAATGTTAGCAACCGAGACGAAAATCCATGGTCGTGCGCTTTCCCGACTGTGTCGCACCCACCAGTGTCTGGGTGGACAATCAACATTGTGTGTTCCTTTTTATCCAGTTTTCTTGTTTTACTTAGGAAGTGGCTCTATTTGTCTTTTTATTCTGTCTCCAAAAGTTACGTTAGTTTCACATTTTGTATTTTGTATTTTTGTAACATTTTATTTTATCTAATTCTTCGTTGTAGAGGTTTTATTGGGTCTGATTACAGCAATTTAATTTGTCTTGACCCGGACAATTTAAAATGTATATGTAATGTTCTGGACAACTTAATAACCGAACATGTGTGACAGTACTTGCCAGTACGCATGCTCAACTTCTGCTCATTAACATAATCATTAACATAATGTAGGAATACATTACAGTATATAATGTACTTATTTCCGCAGATTTAAAATAAACAGATAACATTAACTACACTTAGGTTACACGCTTGCTCGAGAGATAGAGAGCGGCAAAGTAATGGTGAAATTTAAATCAGGACGAGTATTAAGTTTTGTCATCAATGATAGTGACTTTTGGCTACGGCTATAGGTCACTATGGGTCAAAAGTGACTTTTGGCTACGGCTATAGGTCACTGTAAAGCCCTCAGACGTACAGCCAAAGCAATGATCTATATGATATATACGCACTGTATAAACGAACATGTTTTCCCACTAAAGTCACTGAAGTCACTTAGGGTAACATCTTGCCACTCCAAGAGCCACCGTACGTATAGCAACACTTACCGGGACAAAGTCCCTCTCCAGTCGTCTTTGTTGCATGACATTCATTGACATTGCATTTACATTCATTGGATGCGTTCAATTGGCTTCCCCAGGTCGACCTCGGTGCGCTCATCCGGATGCCCTAATGCCTTAATCTTGGGACAGCCAACCCGGAACTACTTTCATTTTATGTATTACGTCCGTGGATTCACAAAAAGATCGTAAATTAATTATTCTCAAGGTAAATCGGCAACCATTATTTAACAAGCCCACGTTATTACCAAAGAACTCGTCTTCGATAAAAAAACCCAAAAACTAATGCTCACAATGTCACTGTTTTAAAAGTTTAAAATGTGTGTCAAACTTCCTGAAAGTACAAACAAAATGGTGGCCATGGAGAAAGATTTTCGTCGTGACGTCATGCACCTCGGTGTCAGCCCCAAGTGACCCGCTCCACAAGCAGGGCATTTTGGGCTGACCCGAAGCTAATCGAACGCACCCATAGAATGTCCTCTCTGTGCTCCTTCCTGTGCTTTGAGGTTCGTGCTTCTTGATTGAGAGTAGCAAGATGGTTCCGTGGTAGCCTCAGCACATACAATGATTTCTCTATGGTGGCGTCCGGTGAATCAAAGTCACTGAGCTTCCTTTAAGATGCTTACCAAATATATTTGTAAATATAATTTAGATTAATCAACTTTAATTAAATGAGTATGAAGACAATTTGCTGAAAACGAAAAACAATTATGCTATATCAAACGGGTACTTAATTTTCTTTCGTTTCCGAGAAACATACTATGTATAAATTCCATTGTGGTTTAAATATTACATATTGGTATAAAAATCATCATATTAACCGTACCAAGAAACCCTGTGTAAAGTGCTAGTTTTTAAAGATTAAAACAATGCTTATAAAACAGTCTTCAAGACCTACCACAGACATGATTTTACGGAAACATGTGCCCCAGGAGTAAGACCAGTGGCGTAGCCGAGGGAGTCATGAAAAAAAAAATTTCACCGGGTGTTATTTCATTTGAAAAGGAAAATATAATTTTCATTATGAAGGATGGTCAGTCGACCATCGTTTAAACGTGTGAGTTTTAATACAACAAGGTCTGCCTGCCAGTTTAAAATCGTAACCGTTGTGCTCTCATTTTTCTCGGCAGTCGCAGACTGAAAAGTGTAAACAGGTCGTTGAAATTATTTTTCATATTAAATCCTACCCAAGAAATCCTATTTTCTTGAAAAATAAAACAATTACCAATGATGTTATTTCCCTGAAGGTTAATAAAAGAATATTAATACTGGAACTGAATTTCACCTTCTCCTTTCCATATTTACAGACTAGAGTTGTCCTCACTCCAAGTAACTTTGTGTGTGTGTAATAATGACATCGGGCATTATAAAACCAGTGACCATCCATGCAATATGCCACATTACTGCAAATGGAATGAATCTCAGAGTGTAATGACATTCACTAAATCTGTATCAGGAATGGGGTTTGTGGCGGGGTAGAGTTGGGAGGTTTTCTGGAGGTGGGTGCTAGTGGTGCATGGGGTGGGAAGTTTGCCTAAGTTTGGAGTCAGCTGGTAAATTATGGTAGGAAAGATATTTAAAAGTAGAATGAATGATTAACACTATTTTCCCTCAATAGTGTACTGTGGTTTTCCAAACTGGTCCATCAGTTCGTATTTTAAGGTCCTAGAAAATGGCGGACCGTGTTATAGTTCACGAAGTCAAAAGAAAACCACACAATTTCGAGGGATAGTCTTGTGAATTATTATTTTCTACTTTGAAAACATCTTTCCAACCATATAATTTAATGACAACCGTTTTTGTAACCCGAATCTCTCAATCTGAGGGGAAAGTATTTTTAACCAAGACATACATACACAGCCCATTCTCATAAAACCGTTTGGCAGAAAATACTGCTCAGCAAATTTCTTTGCAAAAAATGAGCGGATCACATTGCGCGATACAGTAATCTTCTGGAATGTTTTGGCCGGTAACCTGTTTCTGCGAAGCAACATTTTTTTAAAGCTTTATCAGGCTTTAATTGTGACCAGGCTGCATGGACTTACAACAAACACCCTGACTTAAAGTGCGAAAATGCTCATAATGGTGGTCGAGTTTCCTTGACGAAGTGTGAATCTGTGAAAAATTGGCGTTTCAAAGAAATTAAAGCCTTCCTTAGCCCGAACATCTGACGTCACACTTCGAGGCTCGTGAATAACGCCAGATACCGGCCAGACCGGATGTTGGCAGATGTACCCTTGACCTAGCATTCAATTCACACGGACACTCGCAGAACAAAACAACGCTACGTGATGTATCCAATGAAATCATTGGGCCCTGGGACCAGTTCCTGTCTTTATCCTTGCGGATAAGGACAGGGAAAAAGTCTAAACCTTCCTGTGTTCATCGATCATTTAGTGAGGAAGAGGTTCACAAGAGGGCGCCCCGTAAATTGTTCTACATGTTTCTGATGAGATTGAAACGAGCTATTTTATATAGCTCTATGGATTGAAACGTTGATTCTGCTATTCTCATAACGCCCTTTCACATCGACATATTATGTTTTGGTTTGCATTGGGATACAGATCGTGGGATATTACGTCACTTTGCAAATTTCACAAGTGGGTGCATAAGTAGTCACCAGTCACGTGGTCAGTGAGCAGAAACTGCACCTAAAAATGAACTTCTTATTAAAGCAATAACAATTTGAAAAATACATTAAAAAGGTACAAAAGGCACATGTAAAACACTAAAACAATGCAAACAATTATTAAAAAGAAAAGGTACAAAAAATATGCTCCTACCACAACAAATGACTACAATAAACAAATATATATAAAAATACAAAGACATTTCCGGGTCATTACCAAAGTATGACCCTACCTTGAATAGTTCACGTGACAGAACGTGATTTATAGTTATTTTCACTCTGGCTTACCAAAACGATAATGTTATCAGTAAAAGCTAAATTAAGAATTTAGCTTGTCGTTTCATTACGAGTGATCTAGGCGAAGCAGAAGGGACTACACGGGCGAATGTGTCCATCTTTGCAAGGAACACGGTAAGAAGCTCCAAACATTCTGTTTTTGTGAGGAAAAAAAACACAATTTTCAGGAAAATGTTAACTTAGTTAATAAAGTATCATTATACAGGATTGTTGGAGCTGACTAATAATAGTCGCTGTCAGTGTTCGTGTTTTGGATGATCAACCATGAAATAACAAATATGTGAACATTTGGGCTTAATCCAATGTGTGAGTCGGGGAAAAATTAGTCGAACCTTTTTCTTTGTTTTACCCGAAATTGTTTGCCATGTGGTTTTTCTGTTATGTTGACTTACACCCGGTTATGATGACTTACACCCAGGTGCTCCAGAGTCGCGCCGAACCAAACAGATTAGGAGCGACTCTAGGTCGACCAATGTTTTTTTTATCAGACAGGTGAACGTGACATGACTTTTACATTAGGTTCGGCTCATGACAAGATCGAAATCTGAAACCAAGACGCTCCATGAGTCGTTCCGAACGACTGCAACAGTCGATATTTCGATTTTCAGCGTGTCCAGTCGCTCCTAACTGTTTCAGACGTCGAACTATTCATTGTAACTTCTAAATCTTTATTTTGGTTCGGTGCGACTCTATGAGTGCCTGTCTGAACCTGGTGTAATACGACATATTGACATGTCCAATACAATGGCTTGCAAGACATCATCATTCATTTAATTGACTAACTGAAAAGGGTACCTCAAAGCTGAATTATGTGAAATTTACGAAAAGGTAACAGCATAAAAGATGTGTTTTTAAGGTATAACATGCAGTTCGTGTGACTTAACATCTGCCGGGCATACCAGTTTGTCAGTAGACAATGGTACGATCTGGCCGAAATACATACATATAAGCATTCCTGGGTCAGATTTGACCCATATAACCCTGAACCGCGTCAATTCTGACCCCTGGAGTTTTTGGAGCGTGTAGAGCCCGGTTCATACTTTGCGAATGCAAATGGGAAGCGAACTTTGGTAACGCTATAATCGGTACGCACTGCGTTTGCAATTGTGACGCAATAAAGTTTGCTTCGCACGAAGCATTTCTTGGATCGGGAGGAAGTATGATGAACACGCGTCAAAAATAATATTCCGGTGATGAACTAATAATTTTATCCTCGCATATTATTTCAGATTGTTTTTTTTTCAGGATCGTTGAGTCATTCATCACGGAAGTGAAACTTCGAATATTAAGATGATCGCCTTCTTCATTTCGTATCTAGCGATAAGTAATCAGGCAAACATAATCAATGGTAAGTCAATACAATGTCCGATCAAAACGATTTTTTAACTTATTGTTTTAATTGTCTTAGTTTAGAAACCATACATTTTTCACCAGTCCCCAAGAATAGTACAGTTTTGTAGATTATATCTTTACCTCTCCGGCAAACTTGTCCCCCAAAATATTGGTTTTCCCAGTAAATTTTTGCCAAAACATTCAGCCGATTTAAACGCCAAATGATCTTTCCGCGCGAGTTTGAAAGCTCTTTTAAATCAGTCATTCAATTTCACTTCATGTGAGAGCAATATTGCTCTTTGGCGTCATGTAATAACACGAAGATAACCATTCAATTTAACAGTCCACACAAACACCATTCAAGCAGCAGGTTTTTGCAGAAACCTCTAGTTGTGCATACTCTGCTAAGTTGAATGCCGATTTCGCATGGCCAAAGAAAACGCCATGCAATTGAATAATGCTACACGCAAGTCTGAATGCCTCAAACTAAAAGAGGCAAAACACGTATTATTCCAAATGCAAGTGAAACAAGCTACTGTTTTGCCTAAAATTACCGGGAAAGCTCAATAGAGCTGCTTTCCCTTGGGAAAATAGTGACTTCAGGACAACACCTTTACAATTGTTTTAAATATACCGGTTGGAAAGTAAAAACCTTGCGACCGTTTGAACCTTTTGTTCGTCGAAGGGAACAACAGTGTACTCAAAGAAAGTAAATGTGATAAATTCGTCCGCTCAGAATTATAAGGTGGTTATTAATGGCAATTTCATATTCGTAATGATCAAAAGGTCAAAATGTATATACATACAAACAAATGATAATACAAATTTACAAATGAATGTTTTACTTAGAAAATTAATGTTCTTTTCCCCACAACAAATACTTTGAAGACCACTCTTGATCACTAAACCCCCATACACCAGGAGCACTAAAATTTACAAGTAGGGCCTATATTTTATGAAACCCATACAAATTGCACCTTATAGTCCTGAGCAGACGAATTGTCCTACGCCCTTTGTCGAAATGAACAACACAATTAAAGCTAGTTGCATACACAACTAGATTTGATGTATTTTAAGTTTTCACATTGTATTTTGTTGTGACGCAGGACAGGTAAATATTTCGTCGACCCAGAGCGTGACTGCCTTGCGTGGGGACAACGCCACACTCGTGTGCCAGTGGCAAGAGACCGATGACTGTCAAGTGCAAACAAAACCTAATTGGGTAAAATACGTTGGTAATGATATAAATTGCACAGCAAAACAAAGTTCGTTATTAAAATGTACGGAGCAAACAACTCAAACCATGCCGGGGAACGTGTTCGGACGCAACAGTTGCAACTTGTCGATCAGTGATGTCCAGTTGGAAGACGGTGGCAAGTACGAGTGTCAACTGACGGCGTGTTTGGCACCCGCAGAGTCCGTCTCAGAACTTGTAGTTAATGGTAAGAAACATTGCAACATACAAATACACACAAACCTCCCATTCTCTAATACACACATATTGAGATTTCGCTGCTCATTCCGTTATGTTGCCCCGGTATCCTTCAATAGACTTTGTACACACAATTCCCAAATGAGAGAATCCCTCGCTTTAGCCACCCCCCGCCCCCGTGGTGACCGAAGCATCTGACAGTAAAAATATCGCGCGAATTTGAAACGTAAAGTTAGCCGAATTCCAATTGGCCGGTTACGGCTGTCGGCTGCCGGCTGCCGGCTGCTGCAACGTTCAATAACGATATAACCATGGGGATCTTTAGATAAAAGCCGCACTCTGAAGACTTCCGGGTCAGACTGACCAGGAAACCATGTCAAAATGATACAGTCATCGGTCAAACTGACGCAGATTTAAAATCAAATTGTTAACCACTTTCCGGGTCAGCCTGACCCGGAAATTGATCAAGGCCCGTGGGACCCAGAATCCGGGTCAATTCTGACCCGGGAGGTGTTTTTTTTTAGAGCGCCGCTAATTTGGAAAAGACCCGAGAGGGACTTTAAACAAAATTAAACAAAACGATGTTTTATAATTTTTCCTGCATTTTTTCTGACGTATGTATTTTGTTCACACTTTAAAACTTAAACTTTTTGTATTTATATATATTTTTGCCTACCCACGAGGTGATTTGTTTCACAAAACAAAAACGCAAAAATAGGAAAAAACAGGAAACTCACACGTACATTTTTATCCCATTAGGTTTATTTTGTTGTTTGGAAAACTATTTTATAAAGTGTTTAAATTAACACTTTCTTGTAATTTTCACACAGTTCCTCCAACGGACATGGTTATATCAAACCAAACGCACAACTTTACGGAAACCGACAACGTCACACGTGTCGACCCTGACCTCACATACAATCTAAACTGCTCAGTCTACGGCTCGAAACCAGCCGCTGAGTTGCGCTGGATCCTGGATGACCGGAACTTAACAAGGAATGTGACAAAAACTCCCGTCATCACGAGTGGGAACAACACGTGCCTTTGGAATACTCACAGCCAGTTAACGTTGACGGGAAATGACGGTAAATCCCTGGTCTGTTTGGCAAGCTTCCCGGATTCTGCAATCCCATCAAGACAACTGCAGCTTCATCTACAAGGTACTGGCCTATAAACATACATGAACACGAAGATATTAAATAAGATATTAAATCAAGTCTTTAATTACATTTTGTAAATTTAGAGAAGATGGGAGCCTGTAAGCTTTACGGCCACCATCACGGACAAAGTACACTAAAACAAACAAGCACACTCGAATTGAAGTCAACGAATTACCTTTCCAGGCTAGTATAGGATGGATACTTATTGAAAAACAATTAACCAAATGTTTTAATCTGGAAAATTAAGGGTGAGGAAGTTCATACCAGTACCGATTCTCCTGCTGTCTTTAAACCCTACACAGCCCCATCGGAATCTATAACGCACACCGCAAACGAACTGTTGCGAACAGTATGTGTAAAGAGTGTGTATGGTAATGATTTGTTGGGTTGCACACAATCCCTTTCAAATGGAATAAATCACCAGATATGAATCTTTTAGACCAAATAAAACAAATTCCATGCCATTCAACCACCAGGAAGCCATCTGGTACAATCGATTTGAGCCAGTGGCTAAGAGATTTCTTGCACAATACCCATGTGAATTTGTATAGGGCCGGTCATTGATGGAATTTTCTTTCAAGCCACGTAATCCGGGTAGTTTTGACATTTCGCCATACTACAGACCAAGGAACCTGCGACATCAAATTTTTAAAACAGAGCAGCAGATGGAATGCCGGCAGGCACGATTTGCACACATCACAATGAATGAAAACATTAAATGTCATGTTTTCTTGAGAATGCACAAACAATAAATGTCATGTTTTCTTGAGAATGCACAAACTTGGAATGTCATGTTTTCTTGAGAATGCACTTTCTTATTTTTATCAAATGTTGATAAAATATGAGAGCAGGGGCCAATATCAAAACTTGTCCCGCACGTTTTTTTAAAAATAACTCTCGAATTTATGTAGAAATTATGACACAAAATGTAACAATTTTCAACGTGACCATTGTAGTGTCTTGCCTGCCAGAAAATGCCATGGAATGATACATGGTCCCTCTTTTGTATGTTATAGGTTTAGTCTACTCAATAGAGAACGTGGAATATTATTTGAGCGAGGTACACAACATTGTTTACAAGCTACTGTTGACAACAGTGTCAAGGCATCGTCCTTGGTTTCCTCTATCAAAAGAAGTAGCAATATAAAGGTTGTAGTAGTAACCAAATGAGCACAAAGAATCACCAATCGTTACAGCATTAAAAATGTGACCACCTAGCTTAATGAATATTTTGACAGGTTAGTTGTAGTCTGGTGTTTGGGAAAGGGCTTTCTGGGGTCCCTCTCAAACCAGTGATATGTGCCCTTTCGATTTGAAGGTGATTTGCAAAGCCCACACCCATCGGCAAATACATCATCTGATATTACAGGTAGCAGTTCTGCACACGTGACTACATTCACAACCATGACAACATCCAAGCCGACGACGATGGATGACGTAACTGACGGTGAGTTTATGATACAAGAAATATGAAAAAAATGTTGTTCCGTTTCTAGCACATAATGAAATGATTGGAAGAAATTATACTTGAGAAAAACCTATTTTGCCTGCAGTTAGGCTCGCTAATAGTAACTGAGGGAGTGGCCACAGGAATTACTAAAATATCGGAAAGTGCACCCACTAGTTACTGGCTCCCCGGTAATTAAGCTAAAAATGTTTGACTGGCAGGGGAGGGGTGTTGGAAACCTCTGAACCTATTACAGGATGTCAGCAAGACACCTGGGAGCCTGCTACAAAGAACAGATGGCTCCACTTTATCAGAGGGTTAGATCTGGGTAGGTCTGTATGCCTGTACAATTTTGTGCACAAAGTGTATGAGTGAAAATACTTTGTCAGCCCTTCAGAATGAATAAAATAAAATAAAATAAAATAAGATGCACAACTTTGGGAGCTGATCCCCATCTGAGATATTACGTGGAATGGTCCAGTCTAGGATATCAAGGACTCTGACTCCCCCAGGGCATTGCACGTTGGAGAAAGCAGTGAAATAAATAACTTGTGCCTGCCATGACTTAGTCTTACCGGCCCTCACTAAGGGTTTTAAGCCTCTCCGTTCAAACGCCTCATATTTTTTGGTTTAGCTTTATTTGTTGACTAGCTAATAAAATATTTTTAAAATTAATTCTTAGTGTGTTAATCAACCCTTTATTATAATGATCAGGAATAATGCCTCTTTGAAGGCTGATCAATCTTAAAGCCTAGTGGGGTACTTCTATAAATATAGCTCGACGTTTCGATCATACTGATGATTGTCTTCAGTAGTTAAGCGTTTGAGCTTGAGAGATAATAAGCATCGAAGAAACATTATGGACAGACATGGAATACACACATTTTAAATAACAAATTAGCAACTTAATTATTAAGTTATCAACCTACTTATTAATTCATTCATTCATTTGTCAAGGCTTTAAAACATAAAAGTACACAGAAAAGACTGAGAAACACAATCAGACTAAACATTTCGAAAGAAGAAGAAGAAACAAAAAATATCGGGGGCCTACATATTGGTAATAGACCGTGCAAGTCTCACGCGTTTTCAAACATTTTTAGAACCATTCTGGCCCCACCGGTACATTGCTTTAACGCGTGTAGAAAACACACTCGCGCAGTTTTACAGGTTCACAGAGACTTGAACCTACCAAAAACAAACTACAGTCTCGAGATTGCCCCTGAAAGCTCTGCAGCAACAAATAATAAGACCTGCTAGGGAAAAATAAATAATCTTTTCAGTCTCGGTTACACTCGAGTCAATAAAAGTGATTTATCTTAGAACCTGTATAATTATTATTAACTCAAACATTGATTAGTGCCCTGACGTTTCGACCCTAGCAGAGTCTTTCTCGAAGGCTATTTTTTTTATTCTCCAAGAAAGACTCTGCTATGTAGTGTTGTAGTCGTCGAGACTGGTCTTGGTCTCGAGACTGGTCTCGAGACCAACTTTTCGTGGTCTTGGTCTCAAGCACGCACGGTCTCGGACCTCACTGTGCTAGGGTCAAATGTCACAGGCCGCTACCCAATTTTTGCATTTATATCATAGTTCCTTTTAGTTGGGAAGCAGTTTGCAACAGCAAATTCTATTTTCTCATTTCCTTATAATATTATTAGCTCCCGACTGAAATCTGTCCTCTTTTTATTTCTTTCGTTTTTCCCTCAGCAAAATACACAGTCGTGTCAATTTCGGTTTCATAGTGTGTACTATTTACAGCCGTGGTGTTGGTAATTCTTGTCGTAGTTTATCGAAAGGGAAAGAAGAAAAGTAGTAAGTGTAACTGAAAACAAAAATAACCTTTGTTCTGCTTTTTAGTATAGTTTTTTTTTATCATTGTAGATGAGGACATTGGTAAGAAAATAAATGTGTTTTTGTTTGTCTTTTCGATATAAAGAACAAACATTATTCATGTACGGATCATTTTATTTAATAGTTCTACATCACCTTACATTCATTCATTATTGACTGATTAATTGATTGATTGATTGATTGATTGATTGATTGATTGATTGATTGATTGAATGATTTATTTGTAAAATGAAGTGAATTGTATGTTGTGCCTAACGGGTCAGGACCGCAACAAAAATAGTTTTAAACCTCTGTTTAGGGCATACCCTGTGTCAACATTAGGCCTATAATACAAATACCGATATTTTTTTAATTAAGCTCTACAGCTAAGGCAATACGTTTTAAAAAAAGTATTGAAATAAAAGTCTGTGAAAAAGTACCGACTGAAAATGGACGAAATCTCTAAGAACATGTGCACATGTGCACTACAAAAAGTAAAAACATTATTTAAAAACTCTAAAGATCAAGTTCAAATAAGTAGTTAAAACCTTGAAAATGAATTGAAAATAAATGGGTCATTAATTTACACCAGAAACATAAAACTAAAATGAAAAGTAAACATCCAAAACAGCCCCAACAATAGCCATCCCCGAAAAAAGGAAAAAACATGAAGAAAAACAATACTCTGGCAAATAAAAAGCAAACACCACAGCAAACACAAAATAATACAAACTTTATTATGAACTTGTGGGTACAAGCGAATTATACAAAAATCTTTTGGGAGACGTGTTGGTTCTGAAGAAAAAAAAAACACGGTGTGGTCTCGACGTTTCGAACAGAATACCCTGCTTGTCTTCAGACAATAAAAAAAAGGTTCGTGTATTTTCTTTGACAGGTCGTACAAGACTTCCCTCGCGGCGAATGTGAGTATAAAGATATAGTTTTAAAGCAAATGTTTTGGATGAAAAGTTTTGAATATCTTCAAAACTGCGGTTTTACTCTTTAAAAGTAAAAATAAACAAACAATTCAATTGAGTTCCGAAGGGAAAATGAAAGGAATCACAATATTTGTAGGATTTGACAAAACCGTAATAATACTAAACTGCACACTCTTCACTTCACAATAAACTAAGTATTTGTGTTTCATTGACACCTTCAGGGGGAATGCAGTTTTGGTTTCTATTGAATTGAGATCAAATTTGTTGGTTTCGTAAAGTCAAAGTTCATGCACTTTTACTTCAGGCTAAAAAAAAAAAAATATGACCACATCAAGGTTTAATTCATCGTTTGGTCTTTGTCAAAGTAATGCTAAACTTATAAGCCAGAAAGATACAATAAAAATCACATGTATAGCTGCTTAATTACGGGGGGGGGGGGGGAAACAGGGGGAGGGGCGGGAGGGGGTGAGAGCTGTCACTGCATGCTCACCAAGAACTCAACCACGTTTAGAGAGGAGCGACAGCGGATACCAACTGCATCTCTGTCAGCAGAATTCATAAACGGACACCAAGGAAAATTCGAATTTTCAAAAGTCGCTTTTTGGGTGATCTTTGGAGATTCACAATTTTTTTATTGGTTCGAATCACTTCAGACGAAATCATTTTGCAGGATGCTTTATAGTCTGCTACCAATGCCATTTTTATAACGAGTTGGCCTCTTCGGATATATCCAAAACTTTTGTTTTTAAATTATTTATTTATTTTGTATTTATTTATTTATTTTATTATTTGTGAGGGGGTTGGGGTGGGGGTCAGGGTCTGTAACAAAATATGACCCTGCCTTCCGGGTAGAGCCGACTCGTTCTTATTGTTTTCTTCTTTTGTTGCAGACCGACTGATTATACTCGAATTAACACACAGCTCCCGACGGTAGAGGGTGCCGTTGTCAACCAAAGAGCAGGTGGGGAAAACCGTGAATTAAAATTGCAGGAGAGTTTAATTCAATAATAGACTTTATGCACATGACGTCATTTGAGTAGGGCGCCCTCGCCTATAGGTCAAAAGGAGGCTGTTAATTTTGCCCATCCTGTACGTTGCCAAGAGGCCGTTTTCATTGTTTCTCCATCGATTTAACTCTAAGATGGTGGCTTGATGAGGTCAATGCATAGGGTCTAATGTAGAATGGGTTGTACAAAAGCCCATAAGTTGTACAAAAGCCCATTCATTTAAGTATATGATTTAAAAAAAAACTTTTTACAGTTGTTTGTCACCACTATATTTTTTTCCAAACCTTGTTTTTCAAGAAGCCATTCTTTTGAAAACCTTGGATGTTATCGAAGCAATAAGATGCAAACATCATTAGACCTTCATTGAAGCAGTTAGTATTTTCACTGAGTGGCTCGCTTTTGTAGCTCAGGATCAAACTATATAAAGTACACATGGTAATGAGAATAATTTTGTTTAGAACAAAGACAAATTGACTGGAGCGGGAATTGAACCTTGAACCAACGACCTCCGGACTATTACGTACCGGCGCTCTACCAACTGAGCTATCCAGCCCTCTATTGGCGGTCTCCCTATTAGTCAATATCTTTGTTCGGGGTGCCAGTCAGAAGCCAACATTTACAATTGCATATTAAGAGGTGTTCCTTTTCCCGTTTATAGAAGAAAATGACTACCAAGAACGCCAAGAGGTAATCAGCGAGATTGCGCCTGAGATCCCCGCGAGGGCGCCCCCAACTCTACCGAGTCAGGCATCGGCGAGTGCTGTGTTAGGTAACCGTCCCAAGCTTGTGCGGCAGCACGCTAGGTTTTGTAAAAAAAACAAAAACAAATAAAAAACAAACAAACACGTTATCATGCTGGTTTTCTTCCCGGTTTGTGTTCCCACTTGTGCAATCTAAGAAAATAATGAATACTACATCAAAGGGGTCATACTATTTCCCCTCCCAGCCTCGGTTTGGTATGTATTGGTTTGCATGACAGAAACACAACCCGTCCTTACCGGAATTGTAACCTATACTAACAGGTGTTAATGATTTTTGATCAGGTACAAATAATTAATGTTTTTGAGTGCAATGGTGAAAAAGTTGAAATATGGAATGTGCCATCCGAGGATGATTATTGTGCATTACTTATCTACTACCTTTCCGTGTCCTTTGAACAAAAAACAAAAAAATAAATAAATAAAAAATCCACTGGCATATTTTTTATTCAATCTCTGTCTTTAAAAAACTGTAGGTCAACAAGTTCTGTCCAACAACCTTACTCGCATGGACAGTGCAACCAACGACATGGAAATGAAGGTACAAAACAAATCCTACTAACTTAAAAACTAATTTTGGTTTGAACAAAGAACATTTAACCAACTAACTAGCTAGCTAACTAACTAACTTACTAACTAACTAACTAACTATCTAAAATTACTTTATGGGGGAACAAGGTTTTATGGCAGCTCACATTGTTTTAAGCACAAGTCCAGAGAATGGCAATGTTCTGTACACCTTAGACTCGCGCTTTTAAAGATAGCCCCAGGAAGAGTTGGAATGAAAAGTGGAAATCAGGTTTGCAAAATTACAGAGCTAGCCACAGACAAAAAGACGAGATGCTTGTACTTCCAGAAGGCCTACGTTGGGGTGAAAATGGAATTGTTCGGCTAGAAATGAACGTGGTACTTACCCCGAACAGAGAGGTGATTGCTGGTGTAGATTTTAAAGCAAGGCAAGAATACTCCAAGCTGAGTTCAGCAGGCCAAAGGGCTTACATAACACATACCAGTTGACCGAACAATTAGGTTATTTACAAAGGCATCAATTATTTCACAATGACAGTGATTTTCAATGGCACTGTTGAGTATGGGTGAACAACAGAGGGCGCTACATACTTTCGAAATCTGGGCTCAATTTCATGGAGCTGGTTAAGCACTGAATAATGCTCAACGATTTTCTGCTTTTTTTTTTAAAGCAAAAATGAGCAGGATACCAGTCACAGATGGTACATTTGAAGTGATATTTATGCGGGTAACCTTGTTCTGGTTTAAGAATATTTTGGTGTGCTCATGCAGCTATGTTTGTGCTAAAAAGCAGCTCTATGAAATGTGGCACTGAAATGAACTAATAGACAAACACAATAATTGTTGTCAACCAAATGGTTATTTTACAGGGAAAGGGAAACAAATCCACAGTAAAATCATAAATCATGAATATATTGTTGCTTAGCTAATTGCTAGCTGTGTTTGTTTTATTTACGCTATTCAGGTGATGTTTTGCGGTGACACTTCGTGCACGAGTAGTGGTGGTTCTGAGAAGAACCGGTGGTTTGACAACTCATAGCTTCACAAAACCACCACTAATAAAAGAGATTGCACACAAGGTGTCACCGCGAACGCCGACTGGTTATACTCCCACCATGCAAAGTTTCAAATCTTAATTTACGGTCTTGTTTTATTAGGCGACTGTCTCAAGTGACGTTCGGCGTCATCACTCGGTAGAACTCGTGTACGCTGATTTGGCGCTAAACCAGCGGGCCGAAGGGAAACCGGCCCAATGTTCCGAACAGCCGACAGTGTACGCACGGCTCAATTACAACGAGCGAGGCGACTTCCAGGTATCAAACGAGGAAGACGATGAGGAAGACGACGAGGAAGACCCTCCACCGGTACCGCCGAGATTGCAGAGAAGGCCGGATGATCAATGGCAGCCGAATTACTTTCACATGAGTGGAGAGCGTGAGGATATGCCTGATTACTTAGAAGAATACAAGTGAACAGGCTATTAATATATATATTTTCAGAATCGTTTAATATTATACAACTAATATTGACTGCTTCGAGTGCTATGGTTTAAACTACGGTGCCCGAGGTGATCCTGGTCACTGAAGTCACTATGGGCGACATCTTGCCACTCCGCTGAGTAAACGTTCGTTTAGCAACACTGACCGGGACAAAGTCCCTCCCCAGTCGTCCTTGTTGCATGACATTACATTCATTGAATGTCCTCTCTGTGTGCCTTTGTTATGTGGTTTGAGGTTCCTCTTTATTGAGAGTAGCAATATGGTTCCGTGGTAGCCTCAGCACCTTGTTAGGCATGTATACAATGATTTCTCTATGGTAGAGTCCGGCGAGTCAAAATCACTGAGCTTCCTTATTAAGATGCTGACCCAATATCTTTGTAAATATAATTTGAAATAGTCAACTGCAATAATTAAGCTTGCATAATGACATAATAGCAAATTGCTGACAACGAAAAACAAAGTATGCTATAATTATTTATCATACTAGACTTTAACCATAATCAAACGTTGAGATTTTTTAAAGAGATATTCCATTTTCCTTAGTTTTCAAGAAACATACATGTAAATTCCCTTGTAGTTTAGTTATTACTTGATATAAAAACCATTCTCTTTTAATACCAACACTAAGAAAAACATTGAAGTTCCAGATTTTGTTGTTAACAAAAAAGCTTATAAAACAGTCTTCATTTTCTACCGCGGATGATTTTCCAGGAGTCGAACTGGGGGCTTGTTGTGCAGATGTTTCACCAATAAGACTTTTAAAAGCCCAATGGTACACGGAGAATGCTAAGCTAACGTCTGCATCGTCTGCTATGTCACAGCTTCCATTCAACTGGTGTATAATTGTTCCAAAATCAGCTTTGAAATAAAATAAAATTTGATCAAATATTTTTGGTGTTGAATGTCTTCATTAAACTGTACCTTACATTATGTCCGGTTGTATACCATCTCAGTACAAAACGTGCACAGTTTACTCCAATTATGCATGCCCTTATGCGCATAATCGGCGCGCAAAGGACTCTGAGTGAAATTTTAGTCTAAGCAACACCGGCAATCATCATGGCGCGCTGTTTTTGAAGCAATGCAGCACACAACTATAAAACCTGGCATAGTTTACATGTGAACTACAGCATGGCGTCCATCTTCTTGGCAGCTTGATTTTCTTTAACAGTACTTGGTTTCCCAAGATGTATGTTGGAATATTTTTAAGGTGGTACGTGTGCATCTATTGAAACCTTGTGATGTCATGCATGGGTTGCCTTTCAATGACCGTGAGAGGGCGGGCCTAAAAGTTCGAAGTACGCAGAGGACGGCTCAATCTATTCATGCAGTTTTCGAGGGCTTGTACTCGGGCCTGTCGTCCGGTATTTGGTGATCATGCGCATTCACAACGGGGTACGGGACCTTGTGGTCAGCGTAGCTGAAGCTGATGAAGCCGTAATTTCGAGAAGGCCAACCGTCCCATTGTGGCCCCTTGTGTTTAGTTCCAGTTCAACACCTATCAAAGTCGTTTTGTTAATGCTCTTGAAAATGTCAACTTCAGATTCGTCAGAGCCTGTTTTAGGCTGTATCGTAGTCTTCAGCACCAGTCTACAGTATCTATAGAGGGAAAACCACACTGACAATTATTATGAGTTCCACATCATTTTTTACTTTGCAGACACGGCTTTTTTGGAGACTAAAATATTACTCTGAAAAGCACACTGTTTCCAAGTTAGTTAAAATGGCAACTGTTTTGTCAGTGCACTCTAAAACCTTCCGGATCAGGATTGATCCATTTCTTGGACAGTATGACCTGGAATCTGCGTCAGTGACCCAGAAATGGGTCAAACTGATGCATCATCCGATCCCGAGTTAAAATCCCCCTTTTTTAAACCCAATTACCGGGTCAGCCTGACCCTAAAACGGGTCAGACCCCTCTCTGTGAGCCCGGAATTAGTTTTGACCCGAGAGTTTTTAGAGTGTAGCTCATTCAACGATCGAGTGTTGACGGAAAAAACCCAAATAACAAACATCGATTGAACATCTTGAGGCAAGACTAATTGTTCATTACCATCTTCATCGGAGATGGCACAGCCCAAGCAATGCCAAACACAACATGCGCCGATCAAAAACATCAGAAGTATCCCAAAAGTAACTCCGACGATGATCTGGGCTTCAACATTCTCACTGAACAGACTGCGGTGACCGTGGGAAGATGGTGTCACTCGGTCAAATGAGGGCGCTGCAATTATAAAACAAGAGTGGAAGATTTTTGAGACGCTAGGTGGCAGCAGATTTACAAGGTAGATTATTGTTCTAGGATGCACATTTGAAGCCGTAGCCGAATTGGCAGCTAGCAGCTACGGCTACGACTGTTGCTGAGGACGTATGCATGATATGATGACGCAGAACCAGTAGGGTTCCAAAGACCGATACCAGTGGCGTTATTGACGCACCTTATAGTGTGACGTCAGACGTTCAGGCTAATGTAATCGGCACTTTAATGGATTTCAAACCAGTATTAATGGTTAACCCGAGCTATGAATGTTCCCATGTTGAAAAGCTTGCCCAACAATCAGATCTCATTATAGTATACCAAACACAACAAAACAAAACAAAACATGTTAGCCGGTATTTTCTTGAGAGCGTGGGCACAACTTAACGAAAAGTCTCCACTTGATAATGGAGTACTAGAAACAGAAACAAACGTCAATGGATTCAAAAACATTGTGGCCCAACCTAACGATTAGAGCCACAACTCGTACAATCCAAATATATTAAATTTATAAGTAAGGTGGCTTTAAAGGGACATTGAACATAACATTTACTTATTAATATTTAGTACATTTATTTAAGTATTTACGTATATTTGAGTAATGTATATGTTCGATGTCCCCTTAGAGCCACCATAGTACATGTGCTTTTAAAATGCATAAAAACGGCTGAAACAAGGCGCTTCTTCTAAAACAAAACTATGAACAAAACCTTGTCACACAAGGCAACTTTTACTCCAGACAACTTGGAGGCAACCAACTGCAGTGCAGTCTACAGGACCACTTCCGTAGCACATGAGTCATTTTTTTCAAACAATGTCTTACGATCCCTAAGAAAAATATGTGAACATTCAGTGTGAATGCCTTTTCTTCATGGAGATTGCCTGGAATTGGTTGCCTGTAAATTGCCACGTGTGACATGGTCCTTAGACCACTGTTCTCCCCTGCATTGCTTTTTAACGCGTGAATGAAACAAACTCGCGCACTGTGACGGGTCCCTACGTTCGAATACGCACGAGACTTGCACGGTCTATTTCACTGAATGCAAGTGACAGACTCACCTTGAAACGACGACGGTAGACCCATGAGAAGCTGCAGTAACACGCAGCCTACCGCTGTGCATCGACTGCAACTACGCGCCATCTTTAAAACTGATACTCTTCATCTGTCTGGAGACGACGTTTAGAGTTGGAATTCGGACCCTCTCTTTAGTAGCAACTTTTGTCTATATTGTGGAACTCCAGGTGAATTTGAATTGTCTGTCTTCTTTTATAGCGTATACAAACAGAACGAACAAAGGCACTGCAATTCATCAATAGGTGTTTATTCAAAACTAGGAGCCCGTAGAGTGTCGGGGTTGGGTGTGGTTCGACGTAGGTTTCTGGGGGGGGGCGTCTAGTTTGATTATTAACCAAATATTTCCAAATGAAACCAACATCAACTAAAAAGTGATTGGGCTTGAAATCCCAGTTGTGTGGAGTGAGGACGACGAAGAAAAATGTTCAGTTTAAAATGTGGGAGGAAAACCCTCAAACATGGAACACCAAGCATTATTAACACCGGATACAGGGACCGAGAAGTCAGTCGAGGCTGCTTCGTCCGAGGTGGGATTCGAACATGCAGTTGTGCGTTATGTGACATGGTGTGCCCCCTCATATTGTGTCTTTATTGTGTTCTGGGAATCTCAGGAATTTTTTAGATAATTTTACGGGGGGTAGGGGTGTACTTCTTTCAAAGAGGAACAGAATGTGTTAAAAATTATGGGAACATTTGCATGGGGGGGGGGGACACACCATCTGCCACAACCATGTCAGGCATTGTATAAAAAAGTGAGGGGCAACACAAGATACCACACCAAGGCAGGCCTTATCCTAAATGTTCTATACCGTTCTTTTTTTTTTACTCAGAACTGTCTGACAGAAAATTGTTCTTGGGAAGCAATCCGAAACAACAAAATCAAGAGACAAATTGTAATATTTTTTGGCTATTTTAATCGGGAAACTACATTAGACTAACGGCAATTCGGCAAACGGAAACACGAGTATATATTGGACAATATTTGTTGTTATGATCTGTGACGTATACGTATGAGAACGCCGAGCGTTGGCTTGCTTATCAGGAAAAACAAAGTGCACTTTGGTAGTTGCTGTTTTTGTTGATGTTGTTGATAGTCTATCATAATAACAATAAGAGTGGCTTGTATTGACAAACACCTTTCCTTACTCCATTTTGAAAGAAGTTTCTTAGTACCGATCCAAAACACACAAAAAACACCTTTGAAATACATGTTTAATGTTTTTCCTACAATTCTTTCCAAAGACGGCCTTTCGGACGCAATTGGTGGCGGCAAATATACAAGGAACCTATGATAGACATTTCCTTTTGCTACGTCACGTGATTGGCAAAAGTATGGGCGATCTACCAATTTAACCAAAATCACTGACTAAGGGTTGCCAGCCAAAACAAATCGAAACTACGTTATTCTTCATAGTAAAGTGTGGAAAAGTTTGTTAAAAGCAAAATTTGTGCCAATCCAGTAATCATGTTTTTGTGGCACTCAATTTGTGTGGCTGCCTATACAAATTGGGGTGGGTGGGGGAGGGGGGGGGAAGGAGGTCTATACACGTAGCTCTAAAAAGCACGAGGTTATCTTTCTGAGTACAGATTTAAGTCTGCTACCAATGTACGTACCAGAGACATGTCCCATTCTTACGCGGAGATCCCCTGTGATCCCCCAAAACGAAAAACAAATATAAAATTATGGACATTAGCAAGAAAGAACTTACTCCTGTCTTGCAAAATAAGTGTTTGTTTGTTTGTTTGTTTGTTTGTTGGGGTGTTGGGGTGTTTGTTTGTTGGTTTGTGTTTGTTTGTTTGTTGGGGTGTTGGGGTGTTTGTTTTTTGGTTTGTGTTTGTTTGTTTGTTGGGGTGTACGGGCGTTTGTTTGTTTGTTTGTTTGTTTGTGTTTGTTGGGGTGTTTGTTTGTTTGTTTGTCTGTTTGTTGGGGTTTAACAAATTAGACTACATTTTAATGGGTCGTATTATTCATGTGTACGGTTAACTTCACTAAGCTAAAGCAATAACTCGGTTTAAAGTTTCTGTCCATCCCGGGTTACGTCAATACAACCCCCTAGAGAAGAGAAGAAGGAGAATTAAACGCCATTATTAAATCATATTAACAGGTAGACACTAGATAAACAAAAACAAAAAACAAAACAAATATCCTGAAAATAATATTAACCTGTGCAGCTGCTTGTCATTGTTGTGATTAATTGTATACACTGTCACTGTATTGTTATTTTAGAATTGTAAGGCTTGTTATCAGTTTCCCTCATGAGTATACTTATACTTATAATGTCAAATGTATAGAGGGCCCTGTTCAATATACTTGTGTTAGTCTTTTATATTTTTTTGTTATTTTTCCCCCCTTGTATTATAATATGTAGTTGGTCTTTTATGGATTCGTCTTTGTTCTTTGATATTAGTAGTAGTAGCTGACAAACTACATCACTTCGCAACAATCGTAGCACAGTTGGAAAGCTTACGTCACTGCACGTCTATCAAATTAAACCTTTAGGTTTGAAAAGACAGGTGCCTGCACCCTTGTGGGATCCGGATAAAAGGGGAACAGTCTAACTAAGTGGAACAGTCTAGGCCGCACAAACCCTCTGTATCAACCAAGTTCCCAAGGGTGATCAATCTCGACGCGCCATTTTTTTCTCCACCAGCACGTGCCACTCACTCGCAGTGACGAGAGGTATCGATACGGTGCGCTTATGATAGCGAGGCTGTCTCTGTTTAGGGATCAATAGACCTTATGCATTGACGTCATCCAGTCGCCATCTTAGAGGTAAAACGGTGACGAAACAATCGAACCACACAGATTTGTACGCACTGCGCACACGATTGGCCAATGAACAACCTCCGTTTGACCTCTAGGCGAGGGCGCCCTAATTAAATGACGTCATGTGCATAAGGTCTATTCCATAGAGCTTCATTTAAGGCACACTTAGTTACTAAGCACAAAACAGTTGGGTTGCCAAAATAGGTTATCATACAAAATATTGTTTCATAATGTACAATTTGTGACTGGTTTCCTGCTAAATTGCGCTAAGAATAATTTTTTTAAAGCAATATTTCTCCTTAAGCGGCTCTATGAAATAGGTGATGATCACGTTTGTCTCTTAAAACAAAGTAAAATTGCGACTCCCATAATGGGCCGGGTCAGACCTTCAGTGACTTACCTTAAATGCTTTCGTCTCCACAGTTCGCTTCGTCGTCTTCGTATTGGCAGTCGAGAATACCATCACAAACTTGGAAGACGTGAATTGGATACTCAGTGCCATCATCAGTCAGGCAGTAGAAGAACGGCCCCACACCTGTGTAAAACAAAGATAGCCGTGAGCCATTTTTGTTAATATCGACTGATAGATTCAAGGAGCGTCTTTGTGTACATTTTATGCACACAGTTTGGTGAAAGTGCTTTACATTAATGGTAACCTAGTGGATTACTCAGTTGTGTAATATACATTTTTGTTCCGAGGGATGTTTATTTTAATTTTATTTCGGCTCATATAGAGAGGTTGAAATATGACGTAAATCGGCCATCTTTCACGGGTAATTTGGAACCATTGATCTCCATTAATATTGACTGGATAGGACACGTCGAACGCATTTGTACAATGATCAACGGCGCGGCACGCAGTAAACTCGCTCTAGAGGGTTTACAAGTGAAGACACGCATGCGCGAGGAACTTGTTTGCTGCATGCACAGCTGAGCAGTGTGGCACAAACGTAACGTAAACACGCATCTCCTGTCTGGTTAATTTCACTGTTCAGCAGACTCCTTGATGTAACGCCAAAAATCTGGTCTCCATTGTTAGCGAGCTTAAACATTATAACAGCCAAAAACCCAATGGAGAGAAAAACAACGAAGGAAGTTTCAGCTTTAGACGTCGGAGGAAAACCCAAGAAAATTGTTCTAAGGAAAACCAATGCAATCAGGTAGGGACTGAAAACACATCCACAAAGTGCCCCTGATGGGATTCGAACCGCGAGGTCCCAAAGGTGGAAGGCGAGGAAAGATAACACTACGCCAACCCGACCGCGCGAATGTGACGTAGACAAGAATGAGGAGGTTTATAAGGGAGAGGAAGACTAAGGCCGTGTCACATGTCCGAAACGGCGACTTCGGCTACTACTACAGCTACGACTAGATCGCGCGCGTCTGCCTATTCTTCAACACTGGCAGACGCGCTGATCTAGCTCTAGCCGAAGTCGCCGTTTCGGACACGGCCTTAAATCACTTTTAAAGCAGACACGAGTTTGCCTTTGACGAACTCGGGTCGGTACTCACCGACAATGAACAACTTTCAACAAGATCTTTCTTTTAATCTGATCAAAAGTCCATGAGGCGTAAACATGTGGTTTAGTTGTGGCACTGCCTGTGAGTTTACTGACACAAAATATTTACGCACCTCATGAGTTCTTGTTTACAATGTGAATATATTGCATTGGGAAACAGTGTTAAATGTTATCACGAAAACAAATTTCGATTCATAAAAATTGACCAAATCATATCTTGAGAAATCGAATAGAAACAGTAGGACTTTCTCCATACTCTTCATCATTTCTGTTATTAAATTTTGACAACAGCAATTCGGGTCTGTGGCCTAGGATCACTGGCCTTGGGGAAATGGTTTCATGGTGAATATATTAATCAACTACAACAACTTTACTGATAACAGCTGATGAGAGTCAAAAGTGAAAACCGGTGAGTAGAATTTGGCTAATTGCGGCTTATTCAAAATCCAAGTATTAAGAAAGATACCACTGCGCCCCCGCCGACCGCGCAGATGTGACGTCGACAAGAAGGGGGAATAAAAGGGGAGGAAGAAAATCAGTTGGAGGTGGAGGGGTAGTGTTATGTCCTAGCCCTAAACGACATACGCGCATGCATTGAAGCACGTTTCCAACATTTACTGCCAAACTTCATTGCTCCAAACTGGAACTAACTCAAACTCACAACACTGAACTCTTATAACAAGTTACAACAACTGAATGGCGCGTGCGCAAGTCTTAAAGGGGCAGACGCGACTTAAAGTGACTACACCACAGGTAGTGAACACAGATGAACCGTGTTTTATAAGGGAGAAAATTTACGGTTTATGCTTAGTGAATATTTACCACAATCCGTCTCGTCTTCGGCAAGATCGCAGTCGATTACACCGTCGCACCATCCATTCACACAGGAAGAGTCTCTACACATAAACTGTCCGGCGTCGCACTCGGGGAAGTCTGGCACATCAGGGACTGTAAAGAACCGAACAATTATTAAAGTGCGCATTTAACAAATTATCAGCAGGCTAGTTAACAGTAAATATAATACTGCTTGACAGTTTTAAGCAAGGTTAAGGCGAGGTTCGGATAATACGAGGAAAACGGGCCAGTCCGGCGGACCTCGTATTAACGAAGAGTCGACTGTATTTACTCTCACTCCTAAAAATAGTTCACATAACATTTGAATCAGGGAGTGCCCCCCCCCCGAAGCCTTGTTATTAATGTTCTTTCGACAAAACCTGTCGACAGGGGATGCTGTTAGTGAATTAAACCCCAAACACAGCGCCCTCTGCAGTTCGTAATTGTCTATAAAAGTCTAACCAAGTGTTTACTAGAAAAAGAAGAAGAAGAAGAAGAAGAAAAAGAAAGACAAAACCTACTAAAACTCAAGACACACTAAATAATGTGGTGTGTGAAAGTCAAGACCAAGGCGGTCAAAGTGACCAGAGAAACTTAAAGTTCTGATGGAATGTAGTACGTACAATCACTGTAACTATCTTCACACCACCACTCGTCATCTTGGTGTGGACAATCCACAGTACCGTCACAAAGACTTCCCACGGGGATTTGCTCGCCGTCAGAGTTGAAACATTCGTAGAACGGACTATCGCCTGTTTGTTTACCTGTAATATTAAGTTTAGGTCACTTTGAAATCACTTGGATACAAAACCCCGGGTGGTCAGCAGACATGCAAGTCTCAGGTGGTTTCACACGGGGGGCTTTGTTACCCGCCGATTCTGTCCCTACTAGTTTATCAAGCTGGCATCATCTTACTCCCTGTATCCAATAACAGTAATGCATGCTATTATCCACAAAGAAAGTGAAACCAAACTGTTTGTCTTCTTCCAGCCTCGAATTCTGTAAAAATTTCTTCTCATAGTGCCATCTGGGGACCGGGAGAGCAACTTGAAAACCCCATAATGACAACGTTAAAGCATCTACTGCACAATTCGGGATCGAAACCCATTCATAAAAATATGCCCACGTGTTCAAATACCCACATGGCTGGAAAAGCATATATTTTTTTAGTACATCATCACACGTCAGAGGAAAATGGCAACTTTGATAATCTCATTTAAAACAGACCAGGGAGTGGGCAATACTACAGTCTGTAGTAGGTTTTTGCCCTTTTTCCCCATAATTCCGCCCAGGAAATTTAAAAAAAATTCAACTTTTGGGCAGTCCACCATCAAACCATGCGGAAACATATGGCAGGTGTTATTTGCACAGGGTAGAGTTCATTCACCTTGAAAATCTCAATACAAATCCTGCAGTCGGGAGGGCTGCCATCTGTTTGTACACATAAATCTTGGCAAAGTCTCAAGGGATAGGGTACTTGGTACAACCATCAACCATTCTGTATTGTAGCTATCAGATGAAGCCTGTGTGAGACTGGTTGACCTTTATCAAGGTAACAGACACCATGCTAACCCAAACATCCACATGTGTGTCGGGGGGACGGGGGTAGTAGATTTCGTAAAAACCTTCTATAAACTATAGTTAGTGTCCCGCAATACAGTATGCATTCGGAAGTATGCATTTTTAATAGGCTTGTATTTAGCAAAATATTTTACCAAAATAACATTGTAAATGATTTGTTTTGCATTTATTATGACTGACAACATCTACAAACCCCTTAAAAGGTCTTGGGATTGATAATAATGGGTGTATAGCTTTATCCCTGGGTGTGGTAAGATTTCACCAAACCTACTACAAACTATAGTAATGGTCTTGTCATACAGTCACATATTACGTAATTCGCATCCTCGAGGGTTAAAAAAACGATTTTTGAGTGTTTATGCTGGTCTATCGATCTTCTGACCTGGCTTGAGCCGGAGTTTTACCCAATACTGATCGATATTACCTCGGAAAGCACTAACATAATAACCAAAGTAGCGGTTCGGACATTCTTGGGAGCACTCGGAACTTTTCGGGTACTCTCGGTTCCCGTATACGTTAACGTCCTCTATCTATAGCGCCCTCTTTAGATTGAGCACCTTTAAACATGTAGCTTCTCATAACTATCTCTACGTCTGGAAGAGGTTACTGATTCGTGGTTGACATTCTCAAAGTAGTTTCTCTTATTCAGACTAAGCCGAGGATACCACAATTAACTTCTGGTTATACCATTGATGAGTCCTAATAGCTACTTAGTTTAACGCGATATGCAACAGGCAGTTGAGGCCACAATATTGCTTCATTGCGCGAAAAATAACCAAATGTTCGGCAACTAAAACTACGTGTACAAAAAGTACTGGCGCGCCCTCACTTCCTCCCATGGTTTCAGAAAATTTAAAGTTTCAGTTTGGCGCCCCCCGGCTGTCCGTCTATGTCTGTGGTCTAACCGTATGCAGCGTCGCCTGCACATTAAAACATAGGGAAGCTGCCTCCCAGAAACAACACAGCCAAGACTTATTGTTGGTCATGACGTCAGGTGAAGTGTAGTAGAATAGTCACCTTACGATGTACTAAATGTAAAGGTATGACAAGTATACATGATTTTATTTACCTTTCTTCTTCATCGACTTTGCTGAACATGTGCCTGAAAGAAAATAGACAAAACACACTTACTTATCAATGCTACTTTACCTAGTTGTGAAGCTTGTGGGATATAGGTTATATATAAAACCCCATTTCAAAGCAGAAAGCAACAACATGAATTATGAGCAGGACAAATAAAACACAATTTATGTAGATTAACTGAACAATTCTACAGTGTTCTTCAACAAACACCTTACCTAGATCGTATAAATAACAACACATGAAATTATTCATCAGACCATAATTTCCTTTTTTATAAACTTCTTAAGTTTGAGACACTTAACTACTTACAAACATTACACTTTCTTTAAAGACTAATTTCATTTTCTAGCATATACTATTTCTATCACCCAACGCTAACATACACATTAAATCAATCGGATACATTCTTTCGTTTGCAGTAAAACAAATTTTAAAAAAATACCCCCAAACCATTTCATTAATTACAATGAAAGCTGTTATGAGATCTCATTTTTTTGCTCCGATGATCCCGAAGTTTTGTAGGCCCTGTATACTAATCTGCCATAGTTTGAGTTTAATAACAAAACATCAAACAATGCCTCATGAGAAGAAGAAAAACGAATCAGGTACATGTGTTTTTTCACACAAGGTCTAGTTATAGTTCTTTTATTCTTACTAAAACTTTTCTTGAATTCTTCTTTAAAAAAAATTCAGATTCTTTTCAGTTGCAATCCTCTGTGTGAAAGAAAGAAACTGAAGTAGTTGGTTTTCAATTTCAGCAACAATTTATTTAGTTTCAGGAAAACGCACTATTCAAATTCACGCATGTTATTTTCCCTAATTATTTCAAACTTATAGTGTTTCCTTAGCTGTTGTTACATTCAATTTCGTTTTCGTTCACACACAAATTCTTTCTTCTCATTGATCCGAGTTTTTAAAGTCGTTCTATTTCGTTTCTAGATAATCGAGTCTACATTTTCTCCGTTCTTCAGTTGAATATCTGCCGCAATATTGATAAAATTGAATGGTTGACCAGCCTCTTGCTGTTGGCTTTTTGCGAAATTGAATGATCTTTTTGACCGATGATTTTGAATGATCGAACTTATACGACCAGTGAATGCTAATCTATTGAAATTGAATTACTCCTTTTGACCGATGAATGCTAATGCGACAGTAGAGCATTCATTTTCAAACGAAATTGAATGAATGGTTTGTTTTTGCCAAGAATACGTATTATAGGCTAGTAGCCAGATAATTAAAAAAGATGAGAGTTTCCGAAGTGCCAAACTCACCAACAAGCAGAGCCACGACGATCAGAGCGAGGAGACTGAAACGTGCCATGATGCTTTTTGTTTCTTTCGGATGATGTAGCTGTTGCAGGTAATTTGTAGCTGGATGCCTAGGTCTTGATCAACTCACTCATATTTATACATCTTTTCTGCAAAAAGCAGCGGATGTCTCTGGAAATTATTAATAATATAATGTGTACTTAATTTGTTTGAAAATGTAAACCAGATGGCGATACTGTTAATTATCCAAGCCCCGCATTGAGAAATTAACAGTTTCGTTTTAAAAAGAAGACAAAGAAAAAGGTTTTGCACACTGTACCACCTCCTTAAATTGCTATACTTTACATAGATGCTTTACATAAATGCTATACTTTACATGACAATGCAATCAGTGTATTGTTCTCCATTTAAGGTGCGTGAGATCAAACCCAAGAAAGGTGGAACAAACTGTTTAGATCAAACTGAGGCTTGATATAAACAGTTTGTTCCACCTTTCTTGTACAGTGAGGCCGAGTGTTCATAACTGCTACTGAGTCTGGCAATGCGACCATAAAACCAATGGCAACGTGATTGGTCTGTCCTGTAAACCATTATGGCATCAACTTTGAAGAGCAGAAAATAATTACAATTTCATTGCTTTAATGGAACTGCTAAGCAACGACAGTAGTTTTCATGCTATTTTGCCCCGGTAACCTGTTTTTGCCGAGCGAGTATTGCGCCAGTGCTGTTGTCGAGTCCCTATTGTCTGATGAGTTGGAGTCCGAGTCCGAGGCTTGACTGTGTTACTCAAGCACTGCTTAACACGATTATGGGTCTTTTCGAAATTGCGGGTTTTTGGCTTCAGCTCTGCAGCCTCTTGCGAGCTCTGCAAAAGTTCGAAAAGGATCGAAACAGGTCTATTCCACGGCTGCCACTAGACTTCTATAAAACTGTGTTTATTGGAAAGTCCCAACTTTGTTTTAATGTCATCACAACATATTTATTTATATATATAAAAGCTAAACATTTCAAACATTTGCATGGGGCCTTGATCACTATGCTAAACACTGGATGGGTTTGCACGTAACTTTGTTTATTACAGGCCTACATGATTGTTTGTTTTAATAACACTCGCGAAAAGGCGGACTTTCGCGGACTGTGGTGATTGGTCGAGGTAATTGTTTGGTCGATTCAGAAACTAAAAATAATAATGGAAATGTTGTATTTTCTATAGTACACAGAGAGATACAAACACAGACGTGTTGGCAGGAAATAATGAAATTGGGCTCAGATGTTGTACCATTTAATATCGGCGTAATAATATTTTATGCATAATGAATGGTCCGCGGTGCACCAGTTAAAAAGGCTACTTCTCATGCTACTTGTACAAATACTCAAAGCAAAAGGAGTCTGTACTTTGTGTATCAAAACCAAATAACACGTTCCGTTTTGCTTCTTCGATCGGTTTTTATTTGCTTTGCCGCCAGATGAGACGACATTGGCTGTAGCGGCTGTGCTTAATGCCCCAACAAACACTTCACCCGGCCCAGTGATGAACTTCCCCTCTAGCCAACACAAGTCTGAATATATTGCACTTGCCTATTCTAATGATAGACATTTTCAACTAACATTTTATTGGGCTATCAGCAGATCAATCATAACGCATGCAGAATTTAAAAGCTTACGAGACTGCAAGCTAATATCCACTGATATCATATCATAGGGCCTGTTAGACCAGTGCCTGTCTTCATCCCTGACCAGACTAACACAGAGGGCGTGCTTGACATTTTTAGTTTTTGTAGGAGCCAAATCCACTCATCCACCTTCATTCAAATAAAACAATAAAATCTAGTTTTACTCTGGTGTAAACTTTATTGATTCACCTAACTTTGCGATAGAGAAAAACAAAGTATGGCACATAACAAAGATTTGTTTTCTTCTTCAAACATTGCATATACTTTCCTCTTAATTTAAGTTCATTTTAACAACATATACAAAGGCGTTTTCATACACTAAACGTGAGGAACATATTTCTTAACATTTATATATCATTTTAAACACGCTTTAAAATAATGACCTAATAATATATTTTTCGTTCATATTTAAAATACCACATGATGGAAAAATTACCAAAAGCACTCAATGGAAATATAAGCACTATTAAAAATACAACATAAATAGGCAGGTAAAATACGTTTAAGTTATTTTTAAAAAATATGTTAATGTGGTCGCTACCTATGAACGGCCCGTGGATTTTACTGCAGTGATAGAGCAACATGGCAATGTGTTATACCCCAGTTTTGAGCTTTACACGCCCGTTATGATTTCCATACCCAGTCAGTTTCCCTTGTGGTTTATTATTTGGTTTTTAAAAATAAAAATGGGCATCTCCTTAGGATGATCCCTCTGCTGCCGCTTCCCAGGTTGTATCCTAAATTTGGGTGTGATCCCTGGCTATACAGCAGTTACAGGCTGAATAGCCTCAGACTGGCACCCGAACAAGGAACTGACAACATAGGGCTAGGTAGTTCAGTTGGTAGTGCGCCGCGGCGCATTCATCCGGAGGTTGCAGGCTCAAGTCCCGCGCTAGTTATTTTTCATTATTCAATCCAAATTTGTTTTTACTTGGAAATGGACCACATGCACTTGTGTCATCCCACTGCCATCTTAGTTTTTAAAATTATGATAAAACAATGCAAAATGCAAAGATTTGAACGCCATTACGGGAAAGCTCCATTAAAGAAAGAGGCTCAAATGAAACATCCTTTTCGTCTGGCAACTCACACCTGTTATTTCCCTGCAATTCCTTTTCGAAACAGTGGACATAATTGGATCATGCACAAACCAGTAGGACTGCTGACTGCCCTAGGCAGATTAACAGCTCATCCATTAAGTTTAATGACCCAAGTAATCCAATGTAAACCTAATTGGTGAAAAGGATGAATACTTTCCGAGTTTTGTGGCCCAAACTCGGATATTCTTTAATGGAGCTTTCCCGTAGTACGTGCGGCGCACAGGATGGGCCAATGAGCACCCCCTCCATGCTGTGACCTCAATTTTCTTCCATGATTGGTCGGTGAACCAACTTGGGTGCCTTTAAGTTAGAACGCTCGTTAATGTTGGCAGTTAGAAGCAGCTCAAAACCGAGACCCAAGCTGCCCGTAAAGATGGCGTTTATAACGGGAACTATCTATAGGTATACTGAGTAATAAGTCCCTGATCTAACTATGTCCTATTTTTTAATGGAAAAATGTTCAAAACCAAAGAGGAAGAAATCCATTCCTGTCATATCTTTCTTCAATTGCACATCACGTCTAAAATGGAATTTAGAAAAACCCTGAGGACAAGGTCCCAAATAAAAAAATTATATAACCAGGGGTGGATTTCACAAAGAGTTAAGACTAGTCTTATCTCGAGTAAGGACGAGTTACTCTTCCTAACTTAGGACTAGCCTTAAGTTTTTAATAACTCCTAGGACTTGTCCTAACTTAGGACTATCTTTGTGAAATCGACCCCTGGAAAGACAAAACAAATAACAAAATAATAATCTATATAGGAATTGTTAAAAAAAGACTTTCTGGCGAGTTTAGTCTTGGTCTGCGACGCTATTGTGATATTGGTTTAATGGTGTGCAGAGTTGTGTATTGAGAGAGTTACTGGATGGAGGGACCAGTTCTGTTTGGTCAGGAAGTTGTCCGACTTTGCACGATAATAATAGTAAAGCAGGACCACAATGAAACGGGAGACTTTGGAACGCTAGGTGGCAGCAGACTTACCAGGTAAATTTCCATTGTTTACGTAGTTGTGCGTAGTTGCGCACGTTACCGACAACAATGGATTTATCTGGTAAGTCTACTGCCACCTAGCGTAGAAACATTTGGGTGTTGAGCCAGCAGATTTTGAAAGGTCTTTACCTGCAGACAGTTAAGGGTTGGGGTTCATTTTTTTCAAATAAAAAATAATACAGCATTTATTACTATCTTTAACAAATGGAATTAAAGGCTCACAAATTAACTAACATCAATTTTTGTAATAATTTTAAGAGAGAAAAAAAAAAAAAAAAAAAAAAATTGGCTGTTGCATGCTGCTTACCAAAATGACCTTGAAATTCCTGAACTATGGCTCTCTGTTCTGGGTTCCTCTTATTCTAGACCCCAAAAGTCTCTCAGATGTGACAATTCAGGAGGTTTACAGACTCTGTACATCACCAGAAATACAGAACTACAGGTTTTGTCACAAAATGTAGACTATATCTATACCCCTTTTGGGGACTGCTTTAAAGGCTTTATGATGTCAGGGCCTGACGAGTAGATGTAAGAAGTGAAAATGGCCTCACGATGCGATCCTAGTAAAATTTCTCAAATGCTAAAATGACAACGCAGTTGACCTTTGAGTAAGCATCTGCTAGAGTTGAAAGGTCAGGACATCACCATCATTATGTGTTTCTTAAATTACCATAAAAGTACAGTAACTTTGTATAAAAAATTCCACCATCTTGAAATAAAGCCAATTTGAGCCAAATACTTGGATATGGTGATGGTTGGAACATTTAGTTATAAAAGCTCTAAACCGAAGTAAAAAAAAAAAAAAAGGTTTTAAAACGACCAACATGTAACGATGTCTCGGTACGGTAAAACAAAATGTTACAAATGTGCAACCCCCTACCCCCCCCCCCCAAAAAAAACCCAAAAACAAACCCAAACAAACAACATAGGGGAGCACCCAGATTTGATTTTTGATTACAAAAAAACTTCTTATATTCTAAATAAAAAATAAATAAACACACAACATTGCATATGATGATCACAGAGTATCATTACAGTACAAAAAAAAAAAAATACGAAGGAAAACTATCAGTTTAAAATATTGACGGCGTGCTCTGAATTCACTAAAAGCGAATGAACTGTAAGTGAACCCATGCCTTCTTATCTTGCTTTTAAATTCTCCCCACGCAGATTCTACTAGAACCTTGGAATTGAGTGCAGGGGCTTTGATTTCCCTCTCCACACCTGCTCATGGGCGTGGTCAAACATGTACCATAAGAACAAATCCTACAAAATGGGTGGCAGTATCCTCTAGGTTTTTTTTAGACATGGATTCCCTGAACTTTTACAGGGTGGTCAAATATGAGAGGATGTTAGACACTCTACATCACCACAAATCGGATAATCTTGAGGTTTGGAGACAACTGTGTTCAGAGCTTCCATCAAGGCTATGGCAAACCTCTGAAAACAATGTAAACATACTCTGAAATCAGGGAAAGTCCCGACAAATCATGGGCCTGACCTGTTACCTTAACCCTAACCCTCCCATAAATCCTCTTCAGGAAGCTGTCTGGTTGCGGTGGATTGAGGACTGTAGGTCCAAATAACTGATAACTGGGCCAGGAATACCAATCTAATATCCAAGTCCAAACATGTTGGAATTGAGTGACCTTAACAGTGGAAGATAGTGGAGGATCAGAAGGACTGTAGGCCCAAATAACAAGTGCTCATCACTGGGCCAGGAATGTCAATCGTATCTAATTCTAAACAAATTGGTTTGGAGTGACACCCGAGTGGAGGACACTGGAGGATTGAGGTCACCTTTGAGCAAGTGGGCCTAGGAAGTAAAGGGCATACTACATCACTGGTTTTTGGAAAGGTACATTCATTCCCATCAGCTAGTTTACAGAAATAAAGACACACCTGAAAAAAACAACCTGTGAAAATTAGAACTAATGGCAGCAGACTTACCAGGTCAATCTAATGTTTACAGGCTTGGAAACGTGTAAATAATGGAAAAGTAACTGGTGGGTCTGCTGCCACCTAGTGTCCCAAAGTCTCTTATTCCACCAGCAAAGAAAAATCTTGCTTAGCAGAAACAGGTTACCAGCCAACATACTGTGCAATGTTTACATTGTTTGTGACTGGTTCCCTGCTAACTTTTGCTTAGCATAACAATTTGCTAAAGCACCGTTTTCTGCCTAACAGCTTTATGAAATTGGGGCCCAAATCGGGCGGTCATGTTTTCAGAAAACTCGGGAGCTGGAATTGTATGGTTCGGCAGGGTTTTTGTGCGCTCATCAACTTGAAAATCAAAATAAAACAGAGTTGTAAATGATAACACGGCAGCTTTTCAGACGGAAATTACGCCCCAGCTCAAAAGCACTCAGCACTAATGGCTTGACTTTGGCTCAAGATACCCAGATGTCAGACAAACTTTCCACCACTCACCGCATCGGTGCGCCAGACCGATGTGAGTAAACAAAAAGCTTGGACGTGTACGCAAGCATACGCTAGTGAAATTTGACACGTTATCTGATATACCATTAGTGCAGAGTGCTATTTGAGACTTTAACAGATGCTACAATGCAGGAGATTACAAAACAACAATGGAAACTTGATGTCTCGAAGTCTCCTATTGGGACTTGTAGCAAGTCTAAAGCTCAAGTGTTCATGCTTAATGAATTTCATTGTTTTTCTGAAGAATGCCAACTGTGCAAAATAACCCTTACCCTCCTACTCTTGGTAACGTTTTCCAGCGAGTTGACCCAACATTTGAAACCATTTAACAGTTTGGATTATGTATGGTGGCACAACTGTTAACTGAACTGTCTGTGTCCTGTGTAGATGCATTCGCCACATGATATCATATTGCAGGCTGGCACAATGCATCTCCGACTCAAATCCAAAACAAATGAATGATACAGAATGGTCAGACAGTAGGAGGGTCGACTGTGTACTGTCATGACTGTGTAGACAATCATCACATGGTATCATTTTGCAGGCTGATAAAGATCTATTGATCAAAACCACAGTGGATGATATTAAACGGTCACAAAGTAGGAGGGTTAGGGTACTGACTGTTACCAGCTGAAGGAGGCAGTGTTATACAACTTCCCAGTTGGGTGGTATGAGTGGAACTTGTCGGCTGGTGCGCCATGGTAGGATCCAGCAAAATATGGGACCTGCATATTCAGACAAATGACAAGAAAATGACATCATTGGTTTTTTGGAAGAGCTCATCCGTTCCACAAGACCCCTGGGGCTTGTAGCTCAACACTTTCACCAGACCAGATTGTCCTTTACAAGACCAGAACCAAAATGAGAAAAAGACTATACAGTATAGCGTAAACTGTTTTTGTTTGAACAAGCAATAAGAGAAAATTGATCTTATTTGTCTTGTGGGTGAGTATACTCCGATACTCAACAGAATTGAAAGATATTTATCAGACCCAAAGACAACATTTGAACATCTTTTTTTGCAACAGCTAATTCTACTTTCTCCATCTTTACATTTTTCATAAAGGTTATGACACAGTGAAATAATTTCAATTGTCGTGAGTTTTCTGGTCTGGTGCTAAAATCACTGCGGTCCAGTGTAAAACTCGAGCTGTACTTTCCCATCCCTCTTCACCTCTGGCTTATTTTGATTGCAGGTATCAAATTAATCAATTGTTGGGGTCTTCATATGCTATTTTTCTTAACTTTGACAGTCTTTATTTCAAATAATTTGGGTTTCAAATAAACCACAACGGAAACAATATCGAAGTGTTATACAGCGCACGTATCTACCAAACAAGGTACTCAAGGCGCTGAGTATATACAAACTTTCAGAAAGATAGGTTATTGCAGTGAGGAATTCTGAGACCCATTTATTTAGCACCGTATAAGGGTTTACAAGGTGCTACGGCGCATTAAGCAGCCACAACCAGGAACACCGGGGCGAACCCCTTCTCTTTTCGATAAGTGCACTGGGTTCTTTTACATGCGTTACACAACACATGGGACCAACGGCTTTACGTCCCATCCGAAGGACGAAGCAGCGGTAAAGTGTCTTGCTCAAGGACACAAGTGTCATGACTGGGGATTCGAACCCACACTCTGCTGATCAGAAACACCAGAGTTTGAATTCGGTGCTCTCAACCACTCGGCCACGACACTTCCACAAACTAACTGACCAAATTATTAAAAAGATTGACCCAGTCAGTTTCCCCTGTGGTTTATTACTTGATATTTAATATTAAAAAGTCGCATCCCCTTAAGGTAATCCCTTGCTAACCTTTGAAGTACGCTTGACTTATGCACGGAAACTTAGCTTCCATAACCACCGATTCTTTGCTTACGATAAGCAGAGCCATGAAATTGGGCCCTATTTACTTTCAAAGATGCATGGCGTGCAACAGCACTGCCACAATGAAATCTTGGTGCTAGGTGTCACTTACCTTTGCCAAACACCTCTCGAAGCAAGGTCATTTTCGTTTTTTGACCTTTGGCTCGATGACCGTTGGTGGCGCCACTTTTTAGTTTGACCTGCTCCACTGCCGTTTCCTCTTCAAAAATTGCTTGGACCTTGGATAACAGAGTTATCGAAAACACTTGTTTCAGTAAACCTCTACTGGAATATTTTCCTGAGCAAACATAGGCAGGGTACCTGTCACATACTTTGTACATTAATGGGTATCTTGAGCAGAGTTTTTTCCGTGCTTAGCATTTTGGGTGGTTAAAAGCTTTAGAAATAGAAACCCTGGGTCTGAGATAGACGACAAAAAATCCCCGCAACACCTGCAAGACAATCGATCAAAGATCTATCAACAGGTCCTTTCTTTTATGACCTAATCAATCTATAAACAAATAAAATAATTCAAAACACTACAATTTTTCTTTTCAGATTCGGAAAACTAATACAAATTTATGGAGCAGTCACAACAAAAAACAATTTAAACCACAGCAGCAATAGACGCAGAGAAGTATAGTATATAAATTGTTTAAAGCTAAAACCTAAGAACCTTAAAAAAAAACTGCCGTTTCCTCTTCAAAAACACTTTGAGTGAAACAAAACTGTTATGTTAAACTTCCTTTGGCTGATGAACTCAGCAAGGCGGGAAAAATTTCAAAGTGATAATTGAAGATTAATTTTCGCAGCCAGCAAACCGCAAAGAACGCAGGGCTTGCACGAATGCAAGATAATTTTATCAACACTCCCAGATTGTGAGTTCTTGATACAAAGAGGTAAAGGAAAATGCTCATAAACGACACAAAATGACGTTTTTTTTCCAGTGAGTATTTCCTCTATGCCAAACCTTCACAGAGAGGTTGGTGATAAGGTCAGATACTGAGCTGGGTGGTCACTGGTTACCGAAAGTAGCCAGGTGGCCCGCCCAACCTTTGAATCCACAGGGGAAACACAGACAGAGAGAGAGAGAGAAGGAAAAGTTCCAAAGTGATCTCACCTGGTCACACCCGATAGCTATAACAAAAAGGCCAAACAGAAGGGACAAGACCACTAAGACGATGCTATGGGCTCTGAAAATAAAATAAAAGATTGCTTTTCTGTAAACCTGAATAATCGGAGCACAAAACATTTTTTTCTTTTGAGATGCAAAGAAATGTAGTTTGAGTATGAACATGTGATGCAATCAAGCTAAAGTCGTTCGTCGGAAATATCAGTATGGAGAAACAAGCCAAAAACAGGCCCGACAGGGGTGAAATTTTCAGAAATATTTTTTTTTGGTAAATTTAAATGCCAAAACATATCTTATTTTATACTGGCAGCTTCCTTCCAGATAAATTACATCAAAATGGGGGTTAAAATTAGCTTTGAAAGAAAAGGTGCCGATATATGTTCAACCATGGAGGAAGGAAATTTCCTTCCTCCATGGTTCAACAAACAAATTGACTTTACACCCCTTTTTTCTAAGCTTCATTCTCTCGCATCTCTTGGTGTTTCTACTTTCACAATTTTTGAACCAAAGGTGGTATTAACATGGGGTTTTAACAGCATTTTAAAGTATAGATTAGGCCCTTTTCAAATGTAGAAAAAAAGAAAAAGAAGAAGAAAATGACCTGGGTCGACAAACGTCTCATTTTGCTTGATCACATCACACATGACTGCGACTACTGCAACTCTGTTTTTTTATATGGCTCCTGGAAACTTGTGCTCTTCTGTAAAACTACGGCATACGGTATCGTCCTTGTATTTGGAAAAAAACATCGGATGAGAAAACTCACATTCTGGCATTTTTCTGGATCATGTTGTGGCACATCGGGCAGTCATACAACCAGGAAATGATAACGATAAGAATGGCGTGTATCCCTGCAACACCTGCAATGCAATCGATCAATCAAAGATCTATCAACTGCTCCTTTATGATCTAATCAATCTATAAACAAATAAAATAATTCAAAACACTACAATTTTTCTTTCCAGATTCGGAAAACAAATACAAATTTACGGAGCAGTCACGACAAAAAACAATTTAAACCACAGCAGCAATAGACGCAGAGAAGTATAGTATATAAATTGTTTAAAGCTAAAACCTAAGAACTAAAAAAAAATCAAAAAAAATCGACCATCTAAATTTGAACAAAATTAAAACGGCGCAAAGCAAATTCTACCCTTGCAGGACAAAATATTACACTACAAAAAGGGATAAACAAAAAAAACATAATGGTATTAAAATATTATTTAAGACAGGAATGATATTTGGCTCTCAGGAAACAGTAAGAAAAGTACAAAGGCTGACCTACAAATGGAATAAGCTTTTATAGACTATTTGTTACAAATTTTACTGCTTTTTCTGGGGAAAAAGAAATAGAAAAAATCAAATTGAAGTAGGAAGAATATCATACATGTAATATATACCAATCAAAAGAAGTCAATACACACAATGAAACTATGAAAATTTGCAAATCAAAACAAGAAACCAATCAAATGCTGTCACAGAAAACATTGAACCAATCAAAAGCTATTAAACAATTAACCAATCAAAAGCTATCATAAAATACATTAAACCAATCAAAAGAGCTGTCCAACAATACATTAAATCAATCACAAGCTGTCAGACAACAAGGTGAACCAATCACAAGCTGTCAAACAACACAGTGAACCAATCACTAGCTGTCAAAAAACACAGTGAACCAATCAAGCGCTTTCAATAAAAACTACAAACTTACCGACATAGAATAAAAACTGTATGAAATACTTTTGGTTGAATTCACCCACACAATTATTAATCCTGCAGAAAAGAAATAATCCGAAAAACAAAACAAATTGTTAAAAATATGCAATGATAAGCAGTCAAATTCCCCCTTCGCAGGGTCAGCCATTTGTGTGTAGAGCCTTAAATTGTGCACAGCAGTGAATAGAAGCATTATACAACTCTGCACTGTCACGGTAATGTAATGACACTTCCATCAAAACAGATACATAAATACAATACAAATGAAGCATGAAGTCTAGGCTCTACACACACATGGCAGATCCGTGCAAAGGGGGATCAGACGCAACACTCCAAGGATAAACAATTTAATTCTTGGTTTACTCTTACAAACCGATGTGTGATGTTAAAGCAACTTGGTGCTTTCTGGGTCCTGAGGAAAACACAAATAGCCGCAGAGTACTCAGGTGGGATGTGAACCCGCATGATCCCCTAAAACTCAGAAAGCACCGAGTGGAAATCACCCAGAATTGAACCCTCACAGATGTGGAACACACCTCCGCAAAATGCGCGTCCACCATTTCCACAGTTTTGGGAGACCGTTCCTTTGCGTGCATTTTTGACTCCACCACACTGGTGGACAGGACGGGCTTGTGCAAATGCGCTCTGATCATGCAAAGGGTAAATAAGACATCCTTACCAAGGGCAGTGATGATCCATTTTGCGTATACATCGTCGACAGATACGGCAGTGGTGCGCCCTCGGTGGCCGATATGCTTCACATTTCTGGCAAACGGTCCAATTTGTTCCATCCTGTTTCAGAAACATGACAGTTGACAAAATTACACAAAGTCAAAACACAATCCAAACTGTCCAATTACACCATCAATACTGCACAAGCCCTATTTATTTTCTTCAACTGCAAGTGTATCTCTAGTCAAGGTCCATACACATCTTTATAGTTCAAGTACCTGAAAGGATTCATGCATGAATCATTTCTCAGATTCAAATTTTTTGGGGTGACAAATTATCCAACCATACTACTTTGAAGGGAATCCCCTTCACGATTGTTTACATTTTCAACAGCTGCAGCGCTTCTCACCACGTGAGTTTTTATGGTCATTAAGCTTTGGAGAAGTTACCAATCTATGACCATGACTTTAAAGTCACCTTTAAGTGTGTCGATAGTGTTCATAGTGTGTCGATCAAGAATACCCAACAAGGAACAAGTAACTGGATACCCAACAAGGAACAAGTAACTGAATACCCAACAAGGATCAAGTACATGTAAACTGAATACCCAACAAGGAACAAGTAACTGGATAGGATCCATACCTTATGAACAATCTTTTTCGGAATCTGACCCGACCTCATATTAGTCAAGTCAATGCTCGGCAGTGGAACAATACCTGGAGGAAAGTTCAAGAAGAGAAAACTTTGGATCATTTCCTTTAAAGTGGTCATGGATTCTGAGTGGTCTATCGGACTAGGCCTAACTTCATGGCTCTGCTTACCGCAGAAGTCTGCGCTTGCGATTATAATTCTTCACTTACAGGGCAAGCGCCGAAATTCTGCGCAAGCTGTTTTTAATGCAAAGAATGCTTAGTAACAGGGAGTACACACGTGCACTAAGCTAAAATTCCCCGCTAACCTGTGAAATATGCTTGACGTAAGCGCGATATTCCCTGCATCCGTATGTGCAGATTCTTTGCTTTACAGTAAAGCAGAGCCATGAAGTTCGGTTAGGTGGCTACATCATAAGAGTGTGGGTTCGATTCCTGGTCATGATACATGTGTCCTTGATCAATGTACTTGACCACCTATTGTTCAATTGTTTTATCAAAACCCGGGTGCATTATGGGAACATGTGAGGACTGAGACGGTATTGTGCTGAACTTTAACCCCTTAGCCAATAGTGCTATACTACAAGCAGCTTGAGGTTGTGTGCTCTCCAGAGAGTTGAGAAAGCTTGAGGAATGGTATGCCTGATTTTAAAGCACATTGATCTCCTAACTTTTTCAAGGACCACCCAAACTGTTGGCTTCTGATATAATATAAGACATGATCGTTTTTTGGTTTTTTTACAAAGTGCAGTTCTCAGACAAACAGAATAAAATCGTGGATTTTTAATTAAAAAGTTTTTTTTTATGAGATATCGTCCAACTCACAAGGCCGGACAGCCACTTCAAGGTGAGGGCTACACTTAACTGATTTGGGCTGTCAACCCAGATCAACTGTCACCAGGGGCACTTTTGCCACCTACTCCTGGGGCTGAAACAGGGTTACCCCCTTCACAGTCCGTAAGGATATAGGCATGGGTATCATCCACTAGGAGCCTGGTTGGTAACGAGCAGAATGCACAACCTTCCCAACTTTTTACGAAGCAATTATGGTCAAGTGCCTTGCTCAAGGGCACGAGTGTCATGACCGGGATTCGAACCCACACTCTGCTGCTGAAAACACCGGAGCTTGGGTCCGGTGAACTAGACCGCTCGGCCATGATGTTGATGGTTTGGGGTTTTGTGCCTGTAGAGAGTTCAAAATCTTACCTGGATCTGACAACACTGCCCTGAAGTGGGCCATTGTTAACATCAAAACGATTATGTTGAATACCACTGCATGAAAGGCACCCCATAAGCTGTGCAAACAAAAACACAAAACATGAAAACAATCTAAGGTTATTACTTTCATTCACAAAGTATACTAGCAGCAAGAATGTTGTTTGATGATGTTCTGATTAAACAAACTAACACAGATGTCTGTAAAAGACAGTTTGTTTGTCAAACACTAAACACTATGAATATCAGTAAACAAAACAGTTTGCTTCTGCTGATCGAAGGTGGTTAAAAATGCGGCTAGACATGGCTGCAGACTCTCTGTAACTAAAAAAAGGAACTCTTCACTATCCAAGGTTTGAGCCAGGATTTGGTGAAAGGGTCTCCAAATTTGCTGGAAATTTAAAAACTTGGTGTCTAAATTGTTCAATTACAATACATTTACATGTAAATGACTGATAAAACAGGGTGTCCAAATTTAAAACAGGGTGTCCAAAAGACATCCAGACACCCCTCTGGCTAACGCTATGTCACTATCATAACTAACCGAGAGAAGCAACTTGGTGGGGGCAAGACTGGAGCATGTAATTCGTTGACAATTTATGATGTTGTACAACACAGCAGTGCTGGCGTTTTAGGGGTCCAGCAGGACCAGTTGGCTTGGCTTTCCACTGGTCCGTCAGCCTTTGCACTTTTTTTGAGGGCGTCCAGAGGGTTTGCTCTCAACTTTTTCAGTGAATCCAGCAGGGAATTCCGCGCTTTCGTCAAGCGTATTTCAGGGGTTAGCATGGAATTTTTGCTTGTGCGCATGCGCACTCCACATTACTAGGCATTTTTTGCTTACACAGCTAGCACAGAAATTTGGCGAGAATGGTGGCCGTAAGTGCAGAATTCGGCGGTAAGCAGAGCCATGAAATTGGGCGCAGTTAGTTTGTCATAAATGTCATGTCCACCAGGTTTGTCACTAGTCCATAATTTATACTATAGACATAGTACTAAGGTCCAGGGGTGTGTTTCAACACTGGCATGGCAAGACTGAACTAGCCAGCCAGACCACTTGCAGAGAATTGTCACTGGTCCTCAGGTGTTTTTAAACTGGGATTTGGCCAGTGGACCATTGTTAAGGGAGAGTGATGAGTCCAGAATGTTGTTACAGAAGCCGAGTGAGTCATCATCAGATCTTCAGCGCGAATCTGTTGTGAAACCATTTTACAGACACGCGCGTCAGTTCTATGAAGTTGCATCTTCATTATTGTAAAATGACACTTTCAATATCAATCTTCAATGTGACGCGATATTTGCCCTACAGATCCTGTCATTAGAAACGACCAAAAAAGTCGTTCTCATAGTCATAGTCGTTTTTTCCATCAACTTGCGCAGGTCACATGATTTTCCTATTACTGCGCCCTGTGGTACGGAACGGGTGACTAGACAAGTTTCAGTGATACCCGGACCGTGATAGTGATACCATAAATGATTGAACATGTTGAAATGCCTTGCCCTTGTCCGCAAAAAGACACAGAGAATGCTGTCAAGTCTGCATTCGTGAGCTCACCATCAGCTTCATCAAATGATGTGTAAGGACAGAAGGTAAAAAAAAAACCCCGTAAATAAATGATTGTATAATAAAGCGCCCTCTTGAGTCTTGTGTTTACATGTCGTTACAAATTACACTACGGACGAGTTTACTTTTGTTTTTCACAGTCACACATTATTTTATTGATAAATAAAAGCTTATCATAAAAACATAAGACTGTCATTACCTTTCCACCATTGTTGGTATGATAAGCCATTGTATTACTACGTAATCCGCATACAATACGGCCCCATAAGTGATAAAAAGGCACACAATTCCACATGGATCGTTCCGAAAAACTACCATTTTGTTTCTGGTCTGAATAAGTATGCCTGACTATACGGTGAAACAACCGGCAAAATGCGAGAAAGAAGTACAGGAACCAGACAAACCAGACCGGCTGAAGTTTCTGAACCAAATTGAGCCTAAGAACAAAATAAAGAGATTTGGTCAATCACCGTAAACAACCATTAATCAATATCAATGGGTTTTTTAAACAACAATTCTCGATGGGCCAATTTTAGTCGACTCAATAAATGTGTAAGATACCTACAGTTGCAATATTTAGTTTAATAGTCCTAGTTTTGTTGTCAAGAAACCTGTCTACTCAGTTTTGACTACAATAGGCGTAAACGATGATGATGGTCATTGACGAGCTTTTTCACTTGGTACTTTATTTTGGAGACCAACATTGATTTGGTGCTCACTTTCCTGTTATCCCGTGAACATTTCACTTCGTTTTCATTTTAAGCGGGTTCGATCATACTGCTGTAGCTTGGCAATGCATAATACTATTGATATAGCATTGCGGGCAAGGTTGACGTGGTAAGCACGGTTTCAAAATGGCGGGTGCTAGCAAGCCGGGCACCGATGTTGGCGGGTCTTGGCCAAAATCATGGCAAGTTGCGCTCGCTATCGGAGCTCCATTGGCAATCGGTGCGGCAGTGGGAGCCTATTTCTATCACAGGAGTTCTTGTGGGGAAACAACAGCTAGTAAAACGGGGTCAGACTTGGCTTCGGTCGGGGACGAGCCTGCTGCGTCGACGGACGAAAGGGTAACGACTAACGTATTGTTCCACCACCAGCATGACCATACCCATTCCACCCGCCATTCCCTGCTTGCCTAGCCCCTCCCACTCAAACATGTGGTTCATCTTAAATCGTTCATCTTTTAATTTGTTTACCAGTCTGCCTGTAGAAAACTCCTCCCACCCTACAAGTTTTCCATTTTTAGTTTACAACATCAGTCAACACACTCCTCCTCACTCAGTTTTTCAGCATGTTCAGTTAATTATCAGCTGATCAGTATGTTTATGATCATCACATGATGATCACTGACTTAGAGTCAGAGTACTCAGTCAGTAATCAGTATTCAGTAAATCAAAAAGGAAAACAAAAATATTGATGTGGAATTTGAATGGAGTTTTGCCATGCATTTGGATTGGACCGGTAAAATTAGAGATAAAAACATCTCAGTAGAGTAGGGCTGCTGACTGCCCCATGCAGCTTAGCAGCTCATCCATCCCCCAAAGGTTAATGACCCAAGTAATTCAATGCAAATAAACCTAATTGATGAAAAGGATGAACAGTTTCCGAGTATTGTGGCCAAAAGTTGAAAAATTCTTTTAATGGAGCTTCAGGCCTCGAAATAACAAACGGCACCCACAGCAATTGCTCTTGCTGTGGTGCCCTTTGCAAAGATCCAATACAAATTTACATTTTTCTCATAGAGTGCCCCTTACCAGAGGAAAATTGCTGTGCCCCTTCGAGAGCGAAGTTCAAGGCCTGGATCTTTCCCGTAATGCCTACTCTGTAAGATTTTCTCCTGTTCTCATACCAGTATTATATTTTACCACCTGCAGACTGCTGAAGAGAAAGCCCAGAGTAGCAAGAACAAGGGCAACAAATACTTCAAAGCGGGGCGCTATGAGCAAGCCATTGCCTGCTACAACGAGGCCATAGAACTCGTCCCGCGTGATAAGACCAAAGATCTCTCCACATTCTACCAGAACAGAGCTGCGGCACATGAGCAGTTGGTAAGGAGAACTTAAAGGTTCCCATCGCCAGGAACTTTGGTTATCCAAACAATCCAGAGCTTGAAATACTCACAGGCCTGTTTTTAACCGGAATCCTTCAATCTGGAATCCCTCAAATTCCAACTGCATTGTCAGAGTCCGTTATGGTGTACAATTTGTTTGACAGGTAGGTGATTATGTTGGACTGGGGTCTGCACTAGTAAACTGATCATGCTTTACATGGGATCAGGCATACCACCATAATCAGAGTCCAACAGTTTTGGTGTTGAGTTACGGAATGGTGTTTGATAATTTTTAGACTGAGGAAGTATCCTAGTAAACCACACAACGGAGTTAGCATGGTGATAATGCTAATACAATCATGTGTTGATTTTGCATTTACACAGTTACACTCGTGTACACAGTTTTGCCATCATACACGGCCCGTTGCAGTTTCAAATGGTTGTTGAAATCTCTGGAAACAAAAGGTTACAAAGAATAGGAGGAGTTAGTTATAAATATTTGGGCAAACACAATCATGTTGACCGAAAACCTTTCCTTTTCCTCGTTTAGAAAAACTATGCTCAAGTTGTGTCTGACTGCACCAAGGCCCTGGAGCTCAACTCCCGATATGTCAAGGCGTTATTCAGGCGCTCTAAAGCCTTTGAGAATATGAACCAGAAGATGCAATGTCTGGAAGGTAAGATTCTGAATGACTGAACCAAGAGAATCGGCATTTCACATGTACGCAGTTCTTAACACCAGTGTTCTCCAACTTTGAGAATTATAGGTGGGCACTGGGAGGAGGAGGGGGGGTTTATGTGAGCAGGAAGCCTTTATGGGGTGGTGTCCGGGGCCCGCATAAGAGCCGCAAGAAAATGTTGATTGTATATTTGTCTGTGATGCACTCTGAAATGATTCCGAATGGGCACTTCCTCCTGAGTACTTTGAGTTTACAAAAGGTTTTTAAAGATTGTATTTGAACTCTGAAATGCATGAACTTGAAGAAAAAAGAGTGGGGAAAAAAAACAAAACGTGGTGGATAGATTTGAAACCTTGGCGGCGACCTTTTAAACGTGGCGGTGGACATGTTGGAGAATACTGCTCACACTCAACAAACCTCTCAAGGGCTCCTTACATTTACGACAGGTTTGCAGAGTTATGTTTGAATTATGAGACCCATTTATAGAACACCTTGTAAAGGGTTTGCAAGGTGCAGCGGCGCGTTCAGCAGCTATTGCCAGAAACACCAGGGCAAATCCCTTCCCTTAACGATAAGTGTACTGGGTGCTTTTACGTGCATTACACAACACTTGGAACCTGTGGCTTTATATCCCATTCAAAGTAAGAAGCAATAATGGTTAAAGTATCTTGCTCAAAGATACAAGTGCCATGATGTGACCAGAAATCAAGCCTACACTGACCACACCAGAGCTAGAGTTCAGTGCACTAGACAGCTTAATCACGGCACTCTCTTGTGAGGTTCAACAAGACAGGGTTATGACCTTTTTGTATTTGATGACATGGTGATAAGCTTTGAGTATTTTGTCTTTGTTTATTTTGGACAGATGCTACTGCAGTGTGTATCTTGGAGAACTTTACTCACGGCCAAAGCATGATGCTGGCAGATAAAATGCTGAAGGAGCTCGGCAAGGAAAAAGCACAGCAGCGATACGAGGTACCAGACCAAAATACAGACTTTAATCTGCCATCGATACAAGACACTAGACCAAATGCTGAAGTGTACTCGGTTAAAGCTAAATCAAGCAGTGAACCAGTCACAAGTTATATACATCACGGGGCATTTTGGCTGGTAACCAGTTCCTTTGGGGGAATTATAAATCAATCGGCATTCGCAGGAGCATCATGCAACTGTATACAGTTTCTGACTGGTTTCCTGCCAACTTTTACTTCCCAGTATTTTCCTGCTAAACAGCTTCATGAAGTTGGTACAGTTATCCTGATTCTACTAAAGCAACATTTTCATCTGTGCTTACAAAAATTTCCCGAATATTTTGCCCTGAACTAGGAGAATAAATGTGTTATTTGGTTTTACCCGGACACCGATGTGTGTAAAGCACTGTATACTTTGTACTTTCCTGAGTCCTGTGAAAAAATTCACCAGCACATTACTCGGGTGGGCACTAACCCATGACCTTTGCTTTTCTAGGGCAGATGTCCTGCCACTAGACACCGAGATTGCTCGGTAGCTAGAGGCAGTTTTGAATCCGTTATCCCCGATGCGCATCTAAGGGAAAAATTTTGTTTGTCATTCAGGAGCGTGTACCAAGTCTACCCTCGGGGCAGTTCATCCGCTCTTACTTTTCATCCTTCTCGGATGATGGCATCTCACAATCTGAGGATGGATACGAAGAAGGTGGAGGGGATAATGGGTAAGGTCTAAGGTCATGGGACATGACACAAGTTCAAATATGTCAGGTCAGCCCAATACAAAATATGTATCTGTGAAAATGGAAAAGTTGCTGTATCGATCAAAGCTTTCAAAATTAGGTTTAAAGAAAAAGAAGAGATTTTCAGTCTAATTTAAACTAATAAATAAATTTCAGTGTGCACTAGAAAATTGAATAAAGTTAAACAAAAAGCAGTCACCTAATTTCAGCCAGCAGCAGCGACTGAAACTTGATCATCATGTGAACTTGCATTGAAGCATGTAAGGTTCATAGCAACAGCTGCAGCCTTAGCTGCTGCCAGCAATTTGGACATGTTCTTCGCATCAATCTTAGGCAACTACAGAAAGATAGTCAGAAATAGCTTGGGGAAAAAAAAATGAAAACAGCAGCTGCAGAACAAATCGCAAGTTCATAGAAAAATACACAAATAGATACAATTAACACATGGCAAGAATCCCAATCAGAAATGGATGCAAGTACAGCTTCCGTTTAAGGATGGAAATGTAATTTACCCTTGATACAAAATGAGGAGCCTGTGACACAGGTGTGTGAAAGTAACCTTTTCAATTGACTTGCAGTAACAACACTGGGTACCGCAAGGCCCTGCATCTCTTCACCAGCGGTAAATACGAGGGTGTGATTGAAGCCTGCGATGATGAGATCCAGAGGGAGGGAGATAAGCTAGCTGAGGCCTTACTAATGAGAGCAACCTTCTTCCTGCTGAAGGGACAAGCGACTGAGGCCCGGCCTGATCTGGACAGACTTATCAACATGGAAGGTGGAAATAAGAAGGTAGGATTGATGTTTGTTTAGGGAATAGTACATGAGTTTTTTTTAAAGGGTAACGTTATCTCAATCCTGTTGTTCCGATCAAACATTTTATCCAAGTAAGCAAGTCATGTTTGTGAGACAGCATCAAGTAACTGTGTGTTTCATGGCAGATATTCATTCACATCAATATAATGTCTAGTTATTGTTATTACTTTTCTTCTTATTCCCATTAGTTGCAAGCTAATGCTCTGATCAAGCGAGGGAGCATGCACATGCAGGAGGGCAACTCCACTGACGCAATGAACGACTTTGCTACTGCCGTCAGGATCGATCCGGATAATGCTGATATCTATCACCATAGAGGACAGGTAACGCATGTCATGTACCCTGTATGCTCTCCTTCTCACAACTAAAAGGGATCCGACTATATTGACCTTCTAACCTCAGTTTGGTTAACATTCATTTGAATTGGAGTTTTGGGGAAATTATGTTCAGTATAGTGACATACATGATACCTCTTTGCCACCCACAGCTCAACCTTCTTCTAGACAGAATCGACGATGCGGCCCAAGACTTTGAGAAATGCAACAAACTGAACAGCAATTTTGCCCTGGCCCATGCCCAGTACAGCTACGCCAAATACAGACTGGCCCTCGTTCACCAGAGCCCCATGCAGCTACAGACAGCAATGCAGCAACTAGAGAATAGCACCAAGACTTTCCCTACGTGTGCCGAGGCCTTTGCGTTATTCGCCCAGGTTAGTGATGGGAATGCATTTGTTTGCTTTGTTTTACTTGTTTCGATGATCTTAGAAATATCGTTCCTTTTTTACTTACTGAGAGTCCGCAGCCATGTCCAGCATTGTGTCCAGGGAACTCTGCAAACTTCCACAAGGGGTTATAAACACCAAGCTGTCAACAGCCAATCTCTCTCATACAAACATTGGTTTAACATCTACGATTATGAATCGCACAAATCGAGGAATTGTGAATCCGTAACTAGACGACAATACTTATTCTAGTCAGTGTGAAATGAATGGTTAGCATGGTAGGATTCGAACCGACAACCTTGTTATTGCAAGTCCTGCAGTCTAACCACTGGACTATGGTGACATTTGCTGCTTGATATGTGACATAGTGCACCCCCTTCCGTTTTGTCTTGATTGTGTTGTGGAAATCCTAGGAATTCTTTAGAGTGTTTTCTTGTTTTCAGAATTAAAAGTGTCTGTCATAAGAACTGCTTTTGAACGATGAAATGGGTAATTTGGGGTAAAAATACACACAAATGTACATGTATGCTAGCTTTGGAATTGGAAGTAGTGCAGAAACTGTGGGCATGCAGCAGGTATACCCGAGTGTGACGCAATGACTTGCCAATAAGACTGTGATAGACTCACAAACCTCATTGTTTTTGTTTTTGTTTGTTTTTTAGGCCCAGAGCGACCAGGGACAGTTTTCCGTCGCCGATGAGCATTTCCAGAAGGCTATAGCTTTAGAGCCTGATAACCCAACTGCATATGTACATAGAGGGTAAGTGTAACATTACCATCATGGCGTGGCATTGAGGCCGAGAGGTCTAGTCATCAGAGTGTGGGTTCGAATCCTGTTCATGCCACTTGCGTCCTTGGGCAAGACACTTGACTAATTACTTCTCATCACCCAGGAGTGAAAGGGTACCTGCAAGGGTAGAGATTTCGATGTGAATGATTGGCGCCTATTTGGATTCTCGGCGCTGCATACTCCAAAGGAGTTGAGGATTATATTTCTGAAATGAAGGCTCTAATGGGTTAATAATAACTGAGAGGTTCCTCAACGGGGTTAAAAGTCCCGATGTCTTCAATAAAAACATATACACTATTAAATGTGAATTATAGACAATTATCACTTTGTGAACCCAAGATTGATGATCACATACCCATAAAGGTTAAAGGTAGGGTCATTGATGGGTTTTTGTCAAGGAATGCTTGGCAAAGTTATATAGAAAGATACACTATAAGTCACATGTGCGAGTTTCAGCTGAATACAGTATCTACTTGCTGAGGAAACAGGTAAAAACTGTTCGGTATTTTCACAAGGGCGTGGAATCCATCCAACCACATCTCTGGCCACAGCACACACGAATGGACACCAACCCTCAGAAATCTGAGAAACGATTCATCCATGAATCGTTTCTCAGACTTCAATGTTTTTCAGTGAAAAATTATCCAAACCATATCTCTTCAAAGGGAATCCTTTCTCAAAATAGTTCATACTATCAACAGCTGCAGTGCCTCTCACCAAGTAAGTTTTTATGGTCATCTAAGGGGTGGGGATTATTTAGCAATCTATGACCCTACCGTCTTGTCTGATGAGACGTGTCTCTCATGTTTTGCTTTTTTACCCTAGACTGCTACATCTAACTTGGAAAAAGGATGCTGACGGAGCTATAGGGATGATCAAGAAGGCACTGGCAATTGACAGCAAGTGTGACTTTGCATATGAGACACTAGGAACCATTGAAGTACAGAGGTACGACAGATACTCACACACTTCTCTACCAATCATCAGTTATAAGAAAAGCAATAACAATAATAATAATAATAAACTAGACATGTGGTGTTTTGTGACATGCCAAACACCAGGTCTTAGGGCATAAACATGTGGGAACGCATGAAACATTTTCACTCAAGTGGAGATTTAGTGAAATTCCTTGATGTTGGCTTCAAAATATTGAACAACTTTAATTTCTCATTATCTTTCATCGTTTCTGTTTGTTCAACTATCAGTCTGTACTTATGTTACTATTTATGATCTGTTTGTCTGTCTGTCAGGCATGTCACCACAAGCCCTGGCTTCTAGAAGATGCACCTTTGGTTTCTATCTTGTAAAACTGGATTCTTGATTACTTCGTAAATTCATTTGTTTTAGTAATGTGTTGTTCAGATATTTTCATGAAGTATGGAAAAAAGTATGAGGTTGGAAGTGAATTGGGTAGGTATTTTGATGACCACCATAAAATATATATATATATTTTTTTCAGAGGTAACATGTCCTCCGCCAAGGACTACTTTGAGAAGGCCATCGACCTAGCTCGGACGGAGATGGAAATGGCTCATCTGTTCTCTCTTAGCGTCGCTGCCGAAGCCCAGCGCAACGTCACCACAAAGTACAACATTACACCACCAGCCCCCATCCTCTAAAGATCACTCTGTGCTGAAGATCAGAAAACCACTCGGCCTCCTTCATAGCAACCGTCAGCTGATTTCAGATGAGCTAAAGCTACGGCTGCAGTTATTGCCCACTGGCTGTAAACTGTCGATTAAAATATTTTAAAATATCTGGAAAACGAAATAGCAAGGAAATTACTGATACTTCAGAAGAGTCCAGCAAAGAAGTGATGGAAAAAAACCCCTCTTTTTGACACTTTTCATGACTGCCGCCCCTCCCCCTCCCCAAAATAAAATGGTTGCAAATTTTCCCTTTTAAAACCCAGTACTCCAATCGGATTATATTTTTACGTATTCAGAAATTGACAGATTAATCCATTTACATAAAGAGTGCCAACTGTTGAACTGTTGAAAAAGCTTTATAAAGTACTCGGTGGGTTTTTTTTTTTTGGGGGGGGAGGGGGGGTAGGAGTTAAAACTCAAACAGAAACATCCCCTTGCAAAACTTTCTACCAAAGTGATATATCGTCCTAGCAAGGAAGGAATGCAAAAACAAACGGGTGGTAACTCAAGGTTATTTTAGGTGTTTTGGGTTCTCCGGGGTTGAACCTCACGTTACCTTGAGTTTCCGCTTCCTATCCCCAACAATTTCTTGATTGATTGGGTTTTTTTTTTCTTGTAAAGTATTTTCTTTGTATAGGCCCTTTGCACTGGCTATACTGTCTGCCACGTTGGCCATTTTGGGCATCAAATTGCACATTAAAATTATGGTGAGCATGTATACGCTGTCAAACCAAAAGTGCGCACTACACTGTACAACACACAGGGATCCAGACGCCCAAAATGGCGCAGCCTAGATTATTGTGACGATGACGTTAGGGTGACTTGGGTCAGTAGGCACTGATCTGTCATTGTCAACTTCAACTCTTCAATTCAAGTTTAGTTTTTTTTGTCAAGACGCTGTGAAATAATCAGAATTATTTTTCTGTACATACCGCTCGAATAGTAGATAGGTCAGGGGTCGTCGTAAGTTTTCAGTTTTCCTGAGAAAACAGATACCGCTTCTGGCTCCTCCATCTTTTTTGGAATCAGTAGATCTTATGCATTGACATCATCAAGCCGCCATCTTGGAGGTAAATCAATGAAACAATGGACAGATTTGTGCGTGCAGCGCAAAGGATTGGCCAATGAGCAGCCTCTTTTTTACCTCTTGGCGAAGGCGCCCTAGTCATATGACGTCGTGTGCATAAGTTCTATATCAGAATATCTACCGGCTTCTCTAGTCTCAACATTCTTAACTGTATGTAGTTGTACAAATTTAACAAAGACTGCTGACTGTCTTTCAACTTTATCCGCAAGGTCAAACTTTCTACAGTTGTTTGTTAATAGCTTTTTACAGGTCATAGCCGATAGTTGTATATCGGGGGGGGGGGGGGGTACAGTGGCCTGGTACTTCAATTTTGAGTGGGCAAGACCATTTTCATTTGCAAAAGGGGACTTACATTGGAAAATTTGAAGTTTTACCTACATTTTCTTTCTCAAAGATCACTCTGATATTCATGTTATGTTTCTATTAGTAACCATTTTGCAGTATTCAAAGAATTTAACTGTTATTGATGAAAATGGAAGTCAAGTGATTTTTATTTAATGATGATTGAAATGAAATTTCTCCTCAAATACCAACGATGTACTATCCGCTGAACTATTATTTCATTTAATAGTTTAGAATTTTTTATTTTGTTGGAACTCACCTATTCGTATAATGGATTGATCCATTTAAGCCCCGCCCACCATAGTGCCCAGCAAGTACAAATAATTCATGCTTATAAATTCTGGTTAGAATGAGGACCCCCATGCCGTTAGATGCGTTGTGCTTCACTTCAGTTTAGGGTCCAATTTCAATGCTTTGCTTATCGCCGAATTCTACGCTTACAGAGACCTGTAAAGCACATCATCCTATGGGATGTATAATCGCAGAATTTCACGGTAAGCAGAGATATGAAATTGGGCCCAGATTTCTTGCAAACATTTTCGATTTAAAAAAAATAAGTCCAATCTCATCCTGTTCAATGGAAAATCAAGTTGTATGTTTGCTGCCACCTTGTGTCACAAAGTTTCCTATTGGGATAGAAGAAGATGGCCTTGTAACCAAGGCTACAAAGTTGCGCTTGTATTGGGTCAGTGCATTTAAAGGCGGAGCTTTAGTGTATCAATCTTTTTTAGGTGGGGGTGGATATTTATTACAAAAATCTACTGAGAATTGTTCATGTAAAAACATGTGACTGTTTTTATTTTTTAGTTGAATCAGTTGGACGCGCTTTTTCTTATTTTGGTTATGATTTGGACTATTATGATATAAATGCAAATTTTCAGTCCGTGTTTAACTTGATGAATGTAAAATTGGCATTAACAAGTAACCACCAATAAAAACAAAAAATGAAGTAGTTGTAAAGTCCGGAGAAGGTTGGCCTAATTTTATTTTGCTTGAGTTATGCTTGTCATGTTTAGATTCCTACTTTTCGAAACATTTTCCAAGGAAGTTGAACCGTTTGAAACCTTCGGCAGCACAGCTGGATCTAGGACATACTTGGTAAAACCCTTGGCAACAGTTGGAACCGTAGACGCCATTTTCAGATACGACCTGATAAATACATGAAGTGTGGACCCGAGAACAAAAGAAGTCCACATAGGAACTTGAAACACTATGTGGACTTACACACGTCCACAGTTTTTTTTTTACAGTGTTCAGGAATGTTTTTATCTTAAGAACAGAACACAGAAATTGCCTCAGAGTGTATGCCACACAGAGCTGTGTACGGCACATTGTGTGGTGTCACAAAATCTGCAGACATGTACCATGTAGAAGGGTAGACTGCACAAATGCATTCACCATATTTTCATACTGCAGGCTGGTATGGTTTATCTATCATTCAAAACCAAGGTAAATGAAATTTAATGGCCAGTAGGAGGGTTAACTATGTACATGTACGTAGTGTGCATTCACCATATGGTATCATGCACATGTTGTGTGTGGTATCGCAAACTAACTGCATGCTGTGTGAATGCATATTATCGGTTTATGCTTTCACCATGTCATTAGGCTGGCATAGTTTACCCTTCAAAACCAGTGGATGATATTGAATGGTCAGACAGTAGGAGGGTTGACCTAGGTGTGTAAATGCATTCACAATGAAAGCTACTATTATTTTTTTATGAATTGACCCGAAACCCTATTCTAACTCCAAAACACAAAATGTTTCTGCTTTACCAGTGTTTACAGCTTGGGATTCACGGGGGTAACCAACCAAAATTACATGCGCTACATACATACTGACTGGTTCCCATCAAAGCAGGCTGACGTCAAAGAAAGAAAGATTGCCAGAAGAACTCCAGTTACTTGAATTCACACTCATCTATTATGAGCAGTTTTTATTTCGTTAAATCTCTCTTACAACTCTGAACCAAAAATAGTCGACTCCAAACATAATCGGGAATTTTAGAAATTCACAAAACTCAAAAAAAGAAAATGACAACTGAAGACGATAACTACAAAGACTTATAAATGATCTTCACCAGGGTGTCTCCATCTTGTTTTTATCTTCTACTCGCATCAATGTATTCTAAACCGAGGCTGGAGGGGTAATTTAGTCTGATGCTGGGGGAAGGGGGTATTCAAGATTGCTAATTGCACATAGGGCACTAGATCGAGTTGGTGGCAACACAAAGTGCCATTAATCTGTATCCAACTATAAAGTCATGTTCCCAGACTGCAGTAGCAAATATACACACTGATCATTTTAAAACCTAACGGGAGCCAGACTTTTTCGGCCCACCCAGCCTTGATTTGGTTGCACTGATTTGAACAAAGGGTAAAATAACATGGCCACACAATGATAAATATCGATAGAATTGTTATTAAGACTTCTACATCTGAGGGAATACTTGTCAAGGAGTCACTATGACATTTTCAACACCTCTAATTTCTTCCAAAATTAGAAAAAGTGTAAAATAAAAACAGCTTTCCAGATAATAATTACATTTTTTTTTTTATATTATAGATTATTACATTTACGAAATATGTAGCATGGTTGTGAGTTTTGAGTACTATAATAGAGTGTGCAACAAAGCAAGTTTGACGATCACACAGTGGGACTCGTTTGTACTCAAAATCCATACTCCCAAAAATTTACTCACTCAACTTTAACTCTAGGTTTGAGAATCTCTGTTTTTTGTTTTTTTCTGTATACATGTACTCAAGATAATTTACACAGCTATTACTCATTTGTAGGTACACTTTGTTCGGTATTTTTTTTTCTGGCTGCACAATATTTACTCAGTTTCTCTGAAAAATGTGCTCGACCGAAAAGACTTGGTTTTAAGAATCAGACTCATATGCTTTTCGAAAATTTACTCACTACAACTCCATTGATCAAATGCAGTAACTACTGCAGTTTTGTTGTTGTTTTGTACTTTTTTTTTTCTCTCTTACATACTCGTTACCTATAACAATATTTTTTATGAGCTGTACATATTAACAACAAAAAATTTAATCAATATTTACAGATTTGGTAGTGTTTGTCACAACTTCTGTGACAGGGATAAATCATACTTTGTCAATACAACGATGAGCTTTTACGCAACTTCCATCTAAACATGCCTACAGTTGAGACACTTCTACACAGAAAAGAAGAAAAAAAAGGAAACAAAAAAACCACCAAAAACAGAAACATTATCCTTAAAAATCTTTTTAAAAGAAAATCAAGGCAACACAGTTTTGTGCATTCACTTTAAAAAATTGTACTCATTTAAAATCAAATCAATTTGGTTAAGTTTGTTTCTACTAATTTTACTACATGCCTGATCCAAAGTCATTCAAATTTGAGAATGTTTGACCAGCTCCGAGTAATCTGGCTTGGAGGTGGCTCAAACTGGTTCAAGCCAGTTCTGTCTATTTTACATAAATGCAGCCAGCTGCATGTGAATCAGATGCATAAACAAGAAGTGGTTTATTCCAGTTCCAGCTGGTTTGTACGGGTTCATTTGTACAGCTTACAGTAGCAAACACTGTTAACTTTTACAATTAACACAAAAATGTCTCCACCTTATTAGGCTTGATGCTTCGTCATTTTATTGCAACTACATATCTTTTCATTTTTAGGGGGACCAGACTTAGTTAAAGTTAAAAAAAACCATCCTTACATTTGAACGAAATGAAAATGAGATGTCTTAGGACTTTCAATCAACTGTTTATTTTTATTTTATTTTTTTTTTAATCAAGAAAAAAAGAAGAAGTTCGATTCAAAAATAACCCACAAAATAAAATCTGCCGGAGTGAATAATTGTCATAGCATATAAATCACGGCTTGCTTGTAAGACTAAACTTTGAACTTTGACCTGAATAGAGGCACAAATGTAGATCAAAGCTTTTTGTTTCCAATTTTTAACTACTTTTCAAGCAACCTAGGCCGGAATTTTAAAAAGCTAATGAGCAGAAATTTGCTAAGCAGAACATAAGCAGGGCACCAGTCACAACAGTGTAAACATGGTATCTTGGCCAGTAAACCTACTACTTATGTGCTTAGCGAGTACTTGTGCTTACCAGCTGTATGAAAGTGTGTCCCCCCCCCCCACCAACAAAAAAAAGGCAACTGGGTCTGGGCACACTAAAGTTTTTTAAATAGCTATGGAATTTCTTATTCTATCACAAATAGCAACAGCAGCAGCGAGCGCTGCACACAAAACACTCAACATTTAGCTAAAGCATTCTCGTACAGCAGAACTCGGCATTTAAAAAAACTGTGATACTTTTTCCTGCTTCATCCATCGATTTGATCTATGAGACATCAGTTTTAAATTAAACAAAATATTGTACACTTAATTTGAAAAATTCATCTCTGTGCTTTGTTTTAAACGGTAAAAAATGTGAATCTTTATTAAAAAAAATTACAAAGAGAGAGAGAGAGAGAGAGAGAGAGTTTGAAGCATGCTATAGTTTTTACATTATGTATTGTTTAATATTCACAGTAAGTGATATTCAGTGACATTATTACATACGAGGTGTTTGGTGAAAACTACAAAATCTTTGGACAGATCTTTGCTACGCTGCAGGAAAAATAAAAGCATAGGTTACTAAATTGTTACCCTCCAAACTCACAAGTTACTACGAAGTTAATGCTATAAAACAAACGCATCAACGAATAATGTCTGTCGTACATTAAGTACGACATTGTGAAGAAGTGGTGCGAAGTGGTATTTTACAGAGCTACGAAGAGTTGACGAGGAGGGTGGATTATTTCTAGTGATTCTTTCCTAAAATCCCAGCCAATTATAAAAACTTCAAAATATTACAATTATTAATAATATTCATAGACAGGTTGTCAAATACTTTTCATTAAAAGTATAGAATATTATTGGTTTGGAAGAGCAATTGTATTCAATCATCTTTGTTTTTTATTGTTGGTTGTGGGATGGGGGGAGGGATGACCCAAAACACAACTATTGACCCCTTGGACGACGCGGAATGCACCTCTGCATAATGCACGGTAACTTGTCCACGTTTTTAGGAGCAAGGTCCTTCATGTACATTTTGACTCCCAAAACGTCAGACCCGATAGGAGGATGTGTATTAAGTCTCCTCTCGGTCTGGAGATGAAGCTCCCTGAATAAATAGCATGTTATATTTCAGAGGATTGTAAACTCTTTACATCACCACTAATAGAAATCTCAAGGTTGGATCGAAAGAAGAGCCGAGTCTTTTGTCTCTGCGATGGTGATTTTGCCTTTTTAAAACTACGTGACTTTGCTTCTTTCACCTGTTAAAGCAACGTACATAAGAACACAAGCTTCACAAAATTGTTTGAGCTGTGCAGCGAGATTTACACAGTCTACACAACCAACCTGTGAATGTGTAGTCTTGAAATCTTGTAGGGGAGTCAGTTTGGCTCAGTGGTTTCTTTCCCTGCAGTTTTCGCCTCTGTGAATCCGGTTCGAATCCAACTTCGGTCCGGAGCCTTGCATGTGGATTGGGTTTTCAGTCCCTACCAGATTGGGTGGGTTTCTTTTTCCCCATTTGCGGGTTTTCCTCCCACATCCTAAAACTGATATTTCTTCAACATCTCTGGTACTCTCAGCTTTATTTGGGTTATGGTGCTAGTTGCTTTTTTGGGGGGGTTCCTTAGTTTTGTTACCAGAAAGATGAATAAATAAAAATAAGATAAATGAATAAACTAGTCAAGTATAAAGGTGGTTGCGCTTAATAGAAAAAAAGAAAAGAAGAAACAGTTTTTATTTTGTCATTTAAAAAAATAATGTTTGTCATTTCACGTCACATCTGCGCAAACAATTGGTACTGGCATGAAATTTTTTTCTACAATAGTTGTAAGCTTTGAGATAAAAAAATATTATTCCTCGATGAGTTTTCCCCGTTACCAATTTGGTGTCACACCTTCAACAGGAATGGTTAATACCAGGGGAAGATTTCCCGACAAGAAACTTGTGATTCTATTCCACGGGAGAGGAAGTAATAAACAGCAGGCACTGATTTCATCCTGCTGTTCAGCAGACAGACATACTAAGCACCGACAAATGCTGCTTCAGATTAAATGGGTTACCAGCCAAAAGGACATGTTAGGGACACTGCTTTTCGACTGGTTCCCCGCAATCTTAACTTAGCAAATAAACTTCCCAAGTGATAAATGTTGTTGCATCACATATCGTCGCTACATGTCAGAGCAAATAACGTTGAATCTGAGTTTTGTAATAACGACATATTTTGCATAAGAGAAACTCCGTGTGACTACACCTTATATCAGGGTCCATCCGTACATTCGGGATCGTTTACAAGGTGATGTTTGTGTAGCTTTAAAGTGACGTAGATGCTCATTGTGTGAGACACAACGCTTCTGCGCAGGCTTGACAATATTATGTACGGCTCGTAACAAAGAACAAAATTATGATAAATACATACTCCTTAATTTATACACGTAATCAAGTACTGATGATATAATATTACAATTCTCTTTTTTTTATTTAAGTACTACATAACGTATTGTTCTCACAGAGGTCACCTCCATCAAATTTGTCTCTACTAGTCATCATTATGACTGACCGAACCGACACCTGTTTGTTTTGATGGATCATGTGACTCATGACATCACATGATTGTTGCAAAATCAACACCAAAGCCTGAACCCTCCTGCGGGCACAAAGTGTACACAAATCTTTTTTAAATTTCTCAATTTTTTTGCGAAAAAAGAAACCAGTTGTATTCAGAGCCAATAACCCTTCCCAAAAGAAGATGCTCACACTGTGCACTTGGCATATTTCCTTTGGCAAGCAAAATACAGACGGAGCACCAGGTGCATTGATAAGGAACACATGGAATTTTGGCAGGCAACCCATTTCTGCTAAGGAAGATTTGTGATCTCTAAGCAATTTTTTTATTTTGCTACGCTAGCTTTATTTGAGACTGGACCAGATCAAGACAGTAGTCCTCTGTTTCTAGTTTGTGTACAAAAGTTTTTGACAAAGTTTTTTGACAACAAAATATTTTAAAAACTTCAAAGCTTCAAAAACCAATCAGGTGAAGGATGCCAAAGGTCACAATCAGCCAGTCATGTTGATGATTTCTAACAAATATATAAAAGGTGGCTGCAGATGGCGCCAGCCCAATCTCAAAAAGCTGTAAGGCACGAGTATCTGCTAAGCACAGACTAGCCATGCTAATAGCGAACATCGGTTACCAGCCCAAAATGCCATATCATTGACATTGTCGCAACCGGTGCTTCGTTATCTGCTTAACAGTTAGATGAGATCGGGTCAAGATGTTGCTCTTTTTTTTTAATGAGAGAAAATGCTTAATGGTGTGGGTCGATTAGGAGCTGGAGTGGTTCGAAGGAGCAGGAGGTCCTCCTGAGTCGCAGGGGCAACTTGCCTCCACCTCGCGCCTTGGTGCTCTTCAAGAAGAGGTCCGCAAAGCGTATTAGTTTTCTGACGGAAGAGCCTTGGTGCTCTTCAAGAAGAGGGCGGCAAAGAATATTAGTTTTCTGACGGAAGTGGAAGTGCTCTTTCCTCACTGGAAGAGAAGGCCCATCCACCTACCAGACTTTAACCACCACGGCCACGGGACTCAGTTTCACAAAAGAGCTAAGATGTCATCAAACGATTGCCTTTCTTAATTTGCATCGTGACATCATCACATTTTCAGCAATTAAGATCGGTGCGTTGGATGTAAGCCCGCCACAAGATGCGTCTCGGTGCTTTGCGAATATTGGGTTCCACTGGAGGTGAAAACTGTACAGGCAGCGTGATCGCAGGAGAGGTTTTGGTCTTGGCGTGACAAGATTGGACTAATTCATTATTTCATAGTCGTCATCATCATCATCGTCATCATCATCATCGTCGTCCTCTTCATCATCTCCTTCGTTGTTGTCTCCAACATTGTCCTCTTCGTCCTCAACCTCAGAGTCATTGTCACCCTCACCGCCATCTACATCTTGATCCCCATTGTCATCTACATCTTGATCCTCATTGTCATCTACATCTTGACCCTCATTGGCACCTGCATCTTGACCCTCATTGTCATCTACATCTTGACCCTCATTGGCACCTACATCTTGACCCTCATTGGCACCTACATCTTGACCCTCATTGTCATCTACATCTTGACCCTCATTGTCACCTACATCTTCCTCTGTTGGCTCTTTGATATCTCCATCCTCCTTTGTTGGTTCAGTGGTTTTTACATCTTGTGCTTCATCCTCCGCTCCTATATCGATCAAAAACATAACACAAGATTTAATTTCTTATCAATTGTTCTTCTTTCTTGAGACTTTAGGGTTGGATATCGTAACAGCGCCTAAACTCATATTCAGACCAAACTAAGCACTTTACAGAAACCAAGCGCTATACACTACACATTCCGAATCCTGAACAGCCTCAAGTCCTATCTTACAGCCTCAAGTCCTATCTTACAGCCTCAAGTCCTATCATACAGCCCTAGGTCCTATCTTAAAGCCCCAGGTCCCATCTTACAGCCTCAAGTCCCATCTTACAACCTCAAGTCCTATCTTACAGCCTCAAGTCCTATCTTACAGCCTCAAGTCCTATCTTACAGCCTCAAGTCCTATCTTACAGCCTCAAGTCCTATCTTACAGCCTCAAGTCCTATCTTACAGCCTCAAGTCCTATCATACAGCCTCAAGTCCTATCTTACAGCCTCAAGTCCTATCTTACAGCCTCAAGTCCTATCTTACAGCCTCAAGTCCTATCTTACAGCCTCAAGTCCTATCTTACAGCCTCAAGTCCTATCATACAGCCTCAGGTCCTATCATACAGCCTTAGGTCCTATCTTACAGCCTCAAGTCCTATCTTACAGCCTCAAGTCCTATCTTACAGCCTGTGTCCTATCATACAGCCTTAGGTCCCATCTTAAAGCCCCAGGTCTTACCTTAGGGTCCCAAGTCCCATCTTACAGCCCCAAGTCCTATCTTACAGCCCCCAGTCCTATCTTACAACCTCAAGTCCTATCTTACAGCCCGAAAGTCCTATCTTAAAGCCTTGGGTCCTATCTTTCAGCCTCAGGTCCTATCTTAAGCCAAAACTAGTTCTTAAATTTATAAGGGAACATCTACATATGTAATTCCACTATGGATTGCGATACAATGACCACACAAATCTGGTTTTGTGATTGATTGCTGTGACTCCATTTACCAAAATGCTTAACTTTATTTGCACAAATATTAAAGTCAAAGCCACAAGTAATGCAAATTGATTGTCAGTCTTGGTTTGTTGAAATACGTTATACCAACCCTCCCATACACAGGTACCACAGACTTCAACAGAGTCCCATGACTGCCAGGCTAGCACTGGGTGCATTGGTTTCTCCTGTTTGTACAGCTGGTATTATCAAGAAACCCCATGGCTTGTCTCCTGTGGAATTTTGTGGCAGGAGCCAGTCGGGTAGGCGAGTTTACCGATAGTATACAGGTTTTAATTTTATATCGAATGTCCACAACATTTAAAACATTTTTATTCAGAAAGCTCAGATCGTTCTGATAATCCTTTTGTTTCATTCTTTGTCAGGATGGTCTGGGGGTCGTCCGAGAGTGTCAGGTTATCCTTGTTTCTTTTTTTTTCATGTTTCTGTCCCTTATACTGTATATTTGATGTATTTTTATAAAAAAAAAATTATCTTCTCCATTTTTTGAGGTTTTGAGGAAATAAATAAAAAATTACTATTAAACCTGTCAATTGGAACTCAAGTAACAACTGGTTGCACCTAGGAACGCGTGACTTTCTGACATGTATGAAGCATGGGAATGTTTGAGTGACATTTTGAATCCGTAAACTTTCGGATTTCACTGGAAAGCTTCCCTCATTACTTAATCTAGATATTCTTAAGACCCTTTACAAAGAGACTGACCCTGTACATTCCGGGGCCCAATTTCGTAGAGCTGCTTTAAGCAGAAAATAATGCTTACCAATTTCATGCTAAGCAGAAATGAGCAGGATACCAGTCACAAATTGTACATGTGACACGGTACTTCGGCTGGTAACCTTATTCTGGTAAGCAAAATTGTATTGTGCTTAGCAAATTGTTGTGCTTAAGCAGCTCTATGAAATTGGGCCCAGGGCATCTCCCGGCAGGTAAGATACAGCTGACATTCTTTAAAATAGGAAATCTTGTTTTCACATTTTGCACTGTACTTTCTTTTTAAATACTTAATACTGTAAGGAATAAGTTTTCCGACATGCCCCATCGCTTCATACCAAAAAGCTGATACAAATTGTACGGTGCAATTTCCAAAGAGCTGTGCACACAATGTACTTGCATGATGCTAGTTTCTTTCATTGAAACCAGTCTTTACACAGACTTAATTATATAAAGGAGGAATGCAAAACTAAATAAGCAATGACTGAGGGTTAGCCTCAAGATTCTCAGGGATCATCTGTGGTTCAACCTCAAGTTACCTCTGATTACTGCTCAAATTAATTCTGCATTTCTTCTTTAACCAATATATGCCTTTTCCCAACCTGAGCCTTGATGCCCTAACCGGAGCCCCAATGCCCCATCCCTAGCACTGATGCCCCACCCCTAGCCCCATCCCGAGTCTTGATGCCCCATCCCTAGCCCTGATGCCCCACCCCAAGCCCGATGCCCTACCCCTAGCCTGATGCCCCAGTCTGAGCCCTGTTGCCCCACCCCAAGCCTGATGTCCCAGTCCGAGCCCTGATGCCCCACCCCAAGCCCGATGCCCTACCCCTAGCCTGATGCCCCAGTCTGAGCCCTGATGCCCCACCCCAAGCCTGATGCCCCACTCCAAGCCCAGATACCCCACCCCAAGCCCGATGCACTACCCCTAGCCTCGATGCCACACCCCAAGCCCGATGCCCCAGTCCGAGCCCGATGCCCCAGTCCGAGCCCTGATGCCCCAGTCTGAGCCCTGATGCCCCACCCCAAGCCCAATGCCCCAACCCAAGCCTGATGCCCCAGTCTGAGCCCAGATGCCCGACCCCAAGCCCGATGCCCTACCCCTAGCCTCGATGCCACACCCCAAGCCTCGATGCCCTACCCCTAGCCTCGATGCCCCACCCTGAGCCCCGATACCCTTCCCCTGCTTAAATGACTAAAGAAAACACTGATTCAAACTACATTGTATACAATACACAGGTGTGGTACAATACAAAATCATGCATAATAACAGATGGAAATGCCAAAATGCCTCAAGAATCAAAACTGAGAACTTCAGTATTCTGTAATAAATTGCATCAGGGATAAAGAATAATTTTTATAGATCTAAATATTTTCGGTTTTAACACACACTGATGTGTGATCGACATGCTTGGTGGTCTTGCAATTGACATTATCTACTCTAACAGAATGCGGGGGTCGCGGGGGTCGAGGGTTCGAATCTCACCCAAGTAGTAAGCTTGAACGGTTTTCTCCTGAAGGACTCGGGAAAGCACCGTGTACACAGTGCTTTAAATCACACATTGGTGTATGGGTAAAACATAAAAATACTACACAATATTCTTGTTTCAGTATCATTTTACATTGTAAAACTATCAGGAAAAGAAGTAAGAAAAGCGTGATGAGCAAGCGAGTGTGACAAGATGACAAGAAGAATGCACGGTAGACGTTGCAAGTCTCACACCCATATTCAAGCGCTTTTGGGGAACATGGGGGTCCACAGTTTACAAATTACTTTAAAGTGAGAAGATGTCAGAAGTATTGACTCTTTGCACGAATGACACATGCGGCTACTGTCTGTAATGCTTATCTTTTCAGGAGTCAAATTGCTTGTTCAAAAAAAAAATGCAAGTAAATGCTGCGTGGCCTGAAGCATTTATGGTACAAGAGAGGTCCACAGAGTGTAGGGACTTGCAACACTATGTGGACTACACACACGTCCACAGAGTGTTTTTTATAGCATTGAAGAGTTGTTTTTTTGGGTGTGTGTATAGAACAAAGGAATGTCCACACAGTGTATGCAACACACGGGTGCCTTGATTCCCAAATTGGCGCAAACAAGATTTATACATTGTGGCGACGGCGTCATGAGAAGTGGCCCACTATAATCGGGACGCTCCGATATGCATGAGACTTGCAGTCTACACAGAGCAATGCTGGTGTAATCATAGCAACGATACAGGGAACCATACATTGGGTAAAAGGATGAGATAAAGCCTTGCCATTACTGCAATGCTTTACACACTGTGAATAAAGGTAAGGTACAGTATCGACCGACTAAAACTCAACTAAAACTAACTTCTGCATTTTTCTTCCCAGGGCAACATATACTAAATACTCTAAAAAAAAAGAAGAAGAAAAAAAAAGTGGACTGCTAGCAGTGTAGGATGCACTGTACACAGTGGACGGTACAAACACAAAGCAAAGGATATACATCATCAGGCTAGGGGTCAACTCCACCGAACGAACTTTGACAAAGTCATGGATTCTTCAAACAGGTTTGGAATATCTCTATGGTGTTCCCATTAGAAAATGAGTCACTGAAATTCACTGGGCTAATAGACTCCACCCCCTTTGATGCATTGACCAATCAGAGCCGAAACAAAATTTAAATGTCTAAACATTCAAAATTCAAATTGCTTAGCTGGTACTATATATGATAAACTGCATTGAGCATTGAGTGATTATTTTGTGTGTGGCACTGGCACCCATTTGGGATGACTTTAACTAGATAACTGGTGCTAGGCAATTTATACGGTGGGCGCGGCTTAATGGCTCAGTCCATTCATCTTGGGGGTAGAATACATTGGATTGAATCCCAATTCAAAATGTTCAGATCTCCAGGGTTGTCATTTGGAATGATCCATGATAATTTATGCGAGTGTGTGTGAGCCCTGACCTGCAATTTACATATTCACCAACACAGAGAGCACTACCAAGCAATGTACAGTATGAATGCAACAGCATGCAAGTGACATAAGCAAACATGCACATTTATGCGGAGGACACCGTAATGCATGCAAATAATTATGCAGATGTCTGATAGCTCTAGTAAAGCAGGTACATACATCAGACAAGGTATGGTGGGTGAGTGAATGTGATGTTCTTTGCCTGAGAAAGAATTCCTGCAAGAGAAATATATCAATATTCAGGAGTTGTTAGGAAGCTCTGATTGGTTAGTTTGCATGAATAATAAGTAGACATCAATATTCATAAGTTGTAAAAAATCCGGAAAGTTCTGAGCTACAAGATCTGTATCTCAAAATTCTCTTCTGGCTTTCTGATTATAGCCCCTCTTGATTTTAGTAGGAGATAATTCAACAGTAGAGAATGCACCTTATGAATAAACAGTTTACATTAAATATGCAAATGAGATTGATCATTTTGAGAGCTAAAGCATTAGTAGAGCCTAAAATCCATGAATAAACACGAGAGTATCAATATTCATGAGTTAGTCAGAGTGTTTAAAATGAATTGATACATGAGTGATGTCATAATTAGAAGGATGCTTTTTTCACGATTTTTGTTACTTTTAAAAGTTGACTATAAAATTAACCCCAAAATCCCAAATGAAACATTTGAAGATTACATTTTGTCATCAGAGTTTCACTGTTCCGAAAAAAGAAAGAAATAGTTGTTGGAGACTGCAAACCAACCAAAATGACTTCCCAGTTAAGGTTTCAAATAATATCCGTTTCAATGACTGCTCACTGTGAAGAAGTGAACACGTAAACTGGATTCCACAAACTCAAGACCAGTGTTTCTACGTCACGGCAAGCATTTGGACAGCAACCTCTAGATGAGCAAACCCTGGTACCAATGTGCCGTGCCACACACATCCATTCAGAATTGTGTATCTGGTGTCTGCCCCCTCTTGCGTTACTCTGTAAAAAAAGCTTGCCTCGAAAAAGTTTGACAAAGCAACTGTCTCTAGTCCGAGGAACTCAACTATAGAAGTAAGAACAGCTGTTGCAAACTGCTTTAAAACCAGCCAAGATGACATCAGGTGTTAAATACAAAGAATTGGTTAATGGCCTAAGGTTTTGACCTTTGTAGAGAAAGCCATCGAGAAGGACTCTACTAGGGTCACACGAGGCTATTATATCCAATTCACGGAATTCAAATGTAGGCAGTCTCTGACTCGGCAAGTCTTTGTACCAGACCAAATCCTACAGCTCCTTCTTTTGACCGACCCTGCGCTCGATCTCACAAATCACTAAAGATTCATCTTAAGACGAGTTGTCAATATCACCAGACTGGTTTGTCGTGTGACATCACACTTTGCTTAGAAATTGAGGTTCATACACATCTTAAGATCAATCCTAGCTCTACGTGAAAATCGCGTTCAGAAGCCAGGAAAGAAAGACAAAAGAATCTTGTCGAATCCAACTCTGAATGATTGATGTGTAGGATGGCAATGATAACTCTATGGTAGCCTGGTCTTCCTTTTGTTAGTTCCGTTACATATCACCAGGAACAACCATACTTGTACAAAAAATCTAGCTGTTTGTAACAAGAGTCTACAAAAGAAATGATTAATACCACAGACACTACGGCTGGCGTCTTAACTGGAACCGAGGCCAATTGGACAAACAGCCAGACTTTACATACAAGTATGGTTGAACCGCAGTTGAACACACCTAGTGTTATGTAACAGAACTATTAAGAAAAGGAACGCCAAGCTACTACAACTCTATAAACACGTAACATCCACACTTAGCATTCTCTACAAATGTGTGACGATAATTTTGATGTGGCGGAAATACGATGACGACTACTGATGTAATGCCACACATGGATCATCTACACATCATCTACATGTGACTGGGCCTTGAAAAACCAACATCAAAGAGCCACAAAGCACACACAATCTTTCCTGGGCAAGGTTTAAGCATTCATGGCTCTGCTTACTGCAGAATTCTGCACTTACAGTCAACATTCTAAGCTTTAAAGAGTCTGTGCTAGAAGCGAAGAATGCTTAATAGAAAGTGAAGTACCTTTGCCCGCTAGCCCCCAAAAAATCCGTGCTGAAACCTGTGAACAACTTGCGCTTAAAGTAAAAGTGCATATCGTTGCCTCAGTGCAAATACATCTCGATTTGAAAAAACATGTATCTAGCATGAAAATGCTCCAAGCAAAAAACGCCCTCAGCGTGTAAACTTGTTTTGTGGGTACATCTGGGTTATTTTTAAGTGAGATAGGACACACAATGTCAACCTGACGCGTAACGTAGTTGCTATTTTAGAAGAACCAACATCTTTACAGACATGCCGATAATTTTTCTGCTAACCGTTAGCAGTGAATTTTCACTTAACAATAAACAGAGCCGTGAAACCAGCCCCTGCTTTTATATTGGTCAAAAAAAGCTGCGATCCATTCCCGATATTTAAAACTGAGCTTGCTTATTTCATTATAAAGCCAATGTGTTTGACAGTGAACCGGTAATTTCTGGAATATCTCCAGCTCAGTAACTCCCACTTTTATTGTAATGATACTGAACTCCGAAGCAAAGTCATGGGTCTATCGTGCCTTGCACTTTTTGACGGAAAAACTCACCACTATTTTTGGTTTCATCTGCTGACCTTACGACGGTAACCTCCTCCGGTTTACTGCCGTCGCTCACTTCATCGCAAGCCAAGGAATCCACCGAGACAAGACTCGTCGGCCGACTGTCCCCTGACGACACGTCAAGCAAGGTCTGTGGCGGTGTCGTTCCGATGCCAGTTAGTATCATTGCCGTGTTCCCATACGAGTTCATCTCAACATTGACGACATTTTCCAGACTGTCTTGACTACATCGGTCCTGATGGGGTATCTCTGTCCCATCGTTCGTACGTCTCAGTATTGCGCCGGTGTCGTCAACCGACGTGGATACGTCTTGCGACGAATCAATTTCAGGACTGGTGTTGAGGAAGCTCCCGCTGGCAACCACCGTCTCCTGGTCGCTCTCTCTGTCTTCATTCAAGAGGTCGTCTAGTCTGGTGGCCATGACCATTGTGTTCTCTAGCGTGCCGGCCAACTCCAAGGTAGTGTCTTCCCAGTGCTCGGTACTCACAACGTTACCTGTGGGTAACTCTTCTGCGATCTCAGTCATTCCCACTTCCTGGTCGAAATCGTGCAGGCTGCTGTCCGTTTGCGGTTGCTCCGACGCGACACCGTTTATGGTCGTTTCAGCACTCCTGTCGATTCTTTGCATGAATTGATCGACTTCAGCGCTGTCCACGTCCGTGACTTTACGCACCTCTGCCCGCTGCAGGGTGACCAGTCCTTCGTTGGAGACGGCCACAGCCTCTTGTTTCTCCGCTTTGTGGAAATCCGACACTAAGGCAGCCATCATGGTCACTTGGTCTCTGGGTCCCTCATCGACATCCACCACTAAACTACTCGGTCTTTCCTTAGGGGTGTACACCTCTTCAGTCTCTGATGACTCAATGGCACCGTACTCCTCTGAGTCCGTTGAGCTTCCACCGGACTCGGCCGACACTGATATCCTATTCCGGGCTGCCTTTTCTGTCGTATCCGCCGTGCGTTCGCTGTCCTTCGTCCGTAAATACGGGGCTTCCTGCCGCGACCGCCGTCTTTGCTCTTCTAGATGGCTTTCCGACTGTTTCAGGAGAGCTTGCTGCACTCGTCTCAGCTCGTGAGTGGCTTGAACTAGGTCCGACTCTAGGCGAGTCACGTCACTCTGTCGAGACAAAACAAATAAAACAAATAAATGACTACACCGATAAAATGTATAAAAAAGGGCGGACAGTAAAAAATATAAGTAAATAGATGTGACCTCCCTTTACTTGAAAACGTCAGCTCCAGATGCTATCCAGGGAATTAATTGGCATCCCTTTTTTTGGTGGAACTTTCCTATCTTAATCTTCTTCAAATGTGTAATACATTATTTTCAATCACCTACAATTTGTTACACATTTTGCTTTGTACACTGCCACACCTTTGTGGATTTGTGACTGTGAAGAATGGCCAGGGTCTTCTTCTCGTATTCCTGATCCATCCTGGAAAGTGTGTTGACATCTGCTCCTTTACATGGACTGATTGGCATCGGTCAACTGGATGTCACAAGTTCCGTTTAACCGTTCGGGAAAATAAACAAAGACGCAAAACCCCTAGTGATTTCATCACATTCTCATAGTTTTCAAAGTACACGCTATACAGACAACTTTTGAAATCTTCACCAAACCAATTCTCATCAAAAGTGCCAAATAATTGGTTAAGAATTCGTCAGCGATTATGAACAAATTTACGTAAAGATCTTCTTTGAACCTACCTGTAAACTTGCATAATAGGCCATTTCCTTTATCTCTATTCATTTATTTTTCATCAGTGCCCAATTTCATAGAGCTGCTTACACAAAAAGATATTGCTTAAACTTTTGCAAAGCAAATATGAGCATGACACCAGTCACAAGCTGTACATGTTACACCATATTTTGGCTGGTAAGCATAATTTTGATGTGCTTACAGCTAGTTTTTGTGCTTATGCAGCTGTATGGAATTAGGCCCAAGTTGGAATAGCGATGTACCTGAAGGTGTTTACTGAGCTGCTGAATCTTGTCCACTGCCTGTAGGACCAACTCCTCTCGCTTTGTGTCTCGCTTCTCAAAATTAGTTTCTACAGTGACAGGAAATCAAGAAGCCGAAACACCAGTTCACAAAATGACAATTAAAAAAAAAAAAAAAGTTTTTTAATTATTAGTAATTGTTAAAAATTACTATTGAGATGTAGTGACATTGTCGTCCTGTTTGCACCAAAACAGTGACCTTGTGCATTCCTGGGCTTTTTCTGGCAGGCAAGGCATTACACTGATCAATGAGAAATTGTACAAATGTTAGCGCCATTATGACATAAAATAAAGAGCTTGAAAAAGAACAGCTGTTCAGGTTTTGAAATGTGCTCCATTTCTTTACGTCAAAAGTTGATAAAAATTGTAAACAAAAATGTAAGACCTGGTGTTTTCTACCATTGTGTACCAATTGTGCCTTCAGGAAGACCAGGCTCTTTTACATATAAAAACATGTGATGTCAGACTGCAGTGAATTATGGGACCCAGACCATTAAGATAGTGCAGCCATCTTGTTTTTTTTCTCCTTCTCGCATAGTCTGGCCCTTTTAAAAATATGACAATAAATATACATAAATGTTAACGCATACAGGGAACTAGACCAAGATGGGGTAGTCTGTGTTTCCCATCTTTACCAGGCCTGTGAATGGACCCTTAAAAAAAGAGCTGAAACACTATACATGATGTAAGAATGATCGTGGAACGTCAAGTGAGCGCGCGTCACGCATTTACGCTGGTCGAATTTGGGCACCTCATTGATCCAGTCACTAGGCTTATTTCACATTATTAAAGTTGTACATTGTTGTTGCCAATCATATATTAGGCTTTAAAAAAAATTCGTAAAAAAATTAAATAAATAATTATTTTTTTTAATGATTTATTTATTTTTTTTATGAAAAAAAAAAAGCAGAAATAAAAAATCGTCACGGTCAAGGAAAAAGCGGAAATCCGCTTTGAAGCGGAGATTTCACAGGCTTGCTTTACAAATACGTACTGAGAAGAACTGTCAGAGGATCGCTGAGCGCAATGATACCGTTGGCCTTCTCGCTGGCTCTGGCTTCGGTAGACGTATCCTAGAAAAGAAAATAAAAAAGGCAAAAGGTAAGAAAAGTTCCATGATACTCCCATCCGCACTGAGAGGAAATAGAGTAATCTACAGAGGGCGCGCTCTCTGTCATTCCGTACCAGAAATGCAACTTGAAAATTATGACAACAAAAGAGGAAACTTGCCGCAGACCTGTTACCGCAGACCTGTTAAGAAAGAAATGAACTAAAATTGGGAAGCTGGATCTGGAGTTTGACTTTTTGTCACTAGTTATTTGGCCTGTTGTTTTTGTCTGCATAATGCCACACGCATAGTGCGTGGAAGTGAAAGAGCAGGCTAGTCAAGGAGCCTACTCCCACCTAATCCGTTAATCCGTTAAATCCTGCGATCCGATACATTAAAAGATTTATGTGATCCATTACAGATCACACAGGACCGTTTGAGAAACATTAAAAACCAATGCCTTTTACCTCTTGTATCGTCTTTGACAACGATGACAACATATCCTGTGGGGAGTCTTGTCTTGTCTCTTCTGAAAAAAAAAAAGAAGAAGAAAAATAGAGTGTTACTTTTGTACATACCTACATGTACACCCATGCAAGTTTTGTTTGGTTCAGTTTGACTGAGGACTGCACTAGTAAACTGATTATGCTTTACATGGGATCAGACATACCACCATAATCAGAGTCCAACAGTTTTGGGTGTTGAGTTACTGAATGGTGTTGGACTGAGGACTGCACTAGTAAACTGATCATGCTTTACATGGGATCAGACATACCACCATATTCAGAGTTTTGGAGTCGAGTTAACACCATGTGGTGTTGGTTTTTTTTAAGAAGGATCCCAGTAAAACACTCAAGAAAAGTTAGGGCTTATAACAAATCCAAACTCACCTGCAATCTTGGTGCTCTGTGTAACCACCTCTGGCTGGCTGACTTCTGGCGGATTGCTGATTTCGACGCTTATCGACTCTTCTTCCATCCCCTTGGTTGGACCACCCTCCGCAGATCTGGAAAAAAAAAACCATGAATGTGTCTCCCTGTTGGTTATCCGGCACAAGAACGAAAGACTGCTGGGTGCACTTCCAAGTACAAACATTTGGCAAGCACAGAAAAGTTTCGCTTAACAGAGATGGGTAACCATCTAAAATACTATGTGTTTTTTACATTGTCTGTGACTGGTTCCCTGCTAATTTTTCGCTTAGCAAATAAAACTGTTCAGCAATATTTTCTGCTCAACAACCAGGACCCAGTTTCATGGCTCTGCCTAGCGCAGAATTCTGAGCTTACAGCACCCTGTAAAGTTCTATCGGTTGTAAGTGCAAAATTCAGCGGTAAGCACAGCCATGAAACTACACGTAGGCTCGAGCCTCCTGAGGTGAAATTAATACAGGAAGAGAAGATAAGATATCTGTTCACATTTCTGTTGAACTGTGACTGTAGGATGGTGGAAAGTAAGATTCAGGTAGGGTTCCAAAGTACAGCAGTATGGAGGGGAACAAGCTAGAGCATCCTCACGGTACTGGCCTTTGGACTGAGAACAGATTCACCATCCTTTGACGCCGACTTACGATTTCCCCGAGACGTCTTCAGCTTCTTCCTCGTGCAAATCAGGCATGTTGTTCAGGAGAGACATGGTGTTCGTGTTGACCGGCGTGGTGCCCCCCCGGCTCGCCCTCTTGGCTTCCTCCTGCGTTTTCAGGATCATGTCCATCCACGTCTGCCGCTCCGACGTGGAGATGGTGGCAAGCTCGTAGATCTGTGGTCCGGCCGTCGACGTGCTGACCAGGAAGAAGGCTCGCTTGTCTACGGAAGGCAACGAAAGACAGTTAGGCTGGGTCCGTATTGGCAACGGCAGACATTGTTAGCATGTTAAGGAGCGCGCTATTAACAATGGACTTAAAAGATTGGCTAGATGGGGGTACAACAGCAGAAGCAGGTAGTAAGTTCCATAGGAGTGCTTAAAAAGGACGCTGTGAGGCACGCCATGCTAAAAGCATATGTGTCACATTGGTAATAATTGTCAAAGACCAGTTTCCACACTTGATGTGACACGAAATAACAAACCTGTGAACGTTTAAGCTCAATGGGTCATTGGAGTCGCGAGAAGAGAGCATGAAAAAAAAACCTGAAATGTTTTCACTGTTTTCAAACATTCACTTTTGGACTTGCAAGATCAAAACTAGATGCGTTACTCATTTCTCAAAAAACTATTGCATTTCCAGCAAAAATATTGCAACGGTAGTTTCCACACCATGACCATCTTTAAAGGAATGTAGATTGTGTGCAAATCTGTGAACGTTTATAGTTTTAGTCTTACCAATGTGTTATGCAAATCATTATTTGTGGGAACAAAATGCAGATTGTACAGTGAAAGATACTTTCTGATTGGTGCTTGTTAAGACTGTGAGTAGGGCTCCCTCTAGCTTCGTGGTGGGGTCAGGGGGGATTGTTAAGACTTACTGGTGGCGACCTCCCTGCACAGAACGCTGTTGATCTTAATGATGGGGCTGTGGGTGTTCTTCTTCTCTTCCAGCTGGGTCGGTACCGTCGTGGAGTGGCACTTCATGACGTAACGGTCATCCTGCTTCTGGAGCAAGACGAGAATATCCTCCAGGAGAAGTGCATAAAGATCTGCAGAAACCGAGACACAAGATGTTGAAGGGACAGATATACCCACTGGACTACTGGCAGACTGGCCAGCAGTTTTAGCATTGGGCCAATAACCCCACAATCAAACAAGTCCAGCCAGGGCTTAACATATCAAATGGACCACTGGCAAGAGTCTGGTAGTTTTAGCAATGGGCCAATAATCCCACAACCAAACAAGACCACAAAGTGATTGAAATACCTACTGGACCCATTGGCCAGAGTCCGGTAGCTTTAGCATGGGGCCAGTAACCCAACAGAACAGGTCCAACAAGGAATCTAAATACGCACTGGTCCAGAGTCCGGTAATTTTCCCGTTGGATGGGCCAGTATGGTGCACTTGCGCACCGTACAGTAAAAAGGGCTATCAGACTCCAAAGGTGGTGCAATCAAGTTGTGTGTGCGAGTAATGACGTCCGGTTGGGTGAAATATTTCACTTTTAAAACCCAAACCACCTTAACGTTCACCAAATGTTAAAAGAAAGAGCAACATTACGATCTCACAAACAATACTTTTGGTCCGATTAAAGTTGCCTTAGTTGGGATTTTGTGAATTACAGTATTAATGTCCGTTGTTGTCATGAAATGAGTTCTGGGTGTTTACCAGTGATTTTTCTTCAAACTTACCGATTACTTTGGTTTTACTCAGTTTCCATGTGACTGGTCCGTCATGTAGGAGCTTCCGGGAAGTTAGTGAAAGGTTCTACAGGCGGGAAGAAAGAAGGAAAATGTTATGAGCATCAGGACATGCAACTTCACAACAACAAAATCATAGCAAAATAAAAAACCAGAAAAAGTACCATTCCAAATGTACCACTTGTGACTGGTTTCCTACTAACTTTTGATGGGTGGAAATTTGATTGGCAGAAAAAAAGTTTAGCAAAACTTGTGTACTTTCTGCAGCCCTATGGAATTGTTTCATGGTCTTGAGCGATACGACACCAGCCTCGCTACCATGGGCAGCGCACCGTATCGATACCTCTCGTCACTAACCCCTGGTAGGGATGTACTGAGAAACAACGCTGATTGGCTCCCAAGGGTGACTACTTTGCGTGCACGCTCGTTAAAAAAACTTTCGAGCGCACCATGGCGCTTAGACGCGCGTGTGAAAATGCAAGTATTTTGACGCGATTCCATTTCAAATGAATCATTTTTTTACACGGTCACCCTTAACTGCATACAGTTAGACATATCGAAAATCAAAGAAGAATGACAGGGGACCAGTTGCTTTTTGACTTGGAGCCTCTTTTACGGGTTACCGTACTTGAGCGCGCGCGTAGAACGGATCGGCCCAGGCCTAATTAAAATGTGCTAGATTCTAGCACATTTTAATGAACCAATTCCAGGGGTTATGATCGAGCAAGGCATCCTGGGAAAAAATGGCGCGGCGAGATCGATCACCCCTGGGAACGAGGATGATACGACACCAACCTTGTACTCCGCAGCGATGGGGTGGTTGGATCGTTCAAACGGTCCCTTCTCAAGGTGGCGGTTGATATCCATCAGGCGCTGATGATTCTCGCACTCCTTTACGGCTTGATTGACGTGAGCTAAGAGCTTCTTGGTGCACTGTAGCGCCCTCTCTAGGGCCTGGTACTCCTTCAATTTAGCTGAGAGGAAAAAACCCACAGTATTATTTTAAAACTAGTAAACGCAGAGGTTAACACATCAACCCTCCTACTCTTACTAACACTCTCCAGCGAGTTGGTCAACCATTTGGAACCATTTAACTGCACAGGTCGAGTATGGTGGACTGAGACATTATGGTCAAGTGTCTTCCGTAACGATAAGCGTACCATGACTGGTACCTAAGCCAACACCCTGACCCTGACCCTGACCCTGACCCTGACCCCACTGTGCTCGAGTCTGTTGCACTTGACTGCTGCTCCAGGAAACTTATCTAATGTTATGGTTTTCCCTAATTATGGTTTATGTTATGGTTTTCCCTAATTCGGCCTTTGGCCGCGATGGAAAATGTATTTTTGAATGATTATAATAAACCAATAATAATAATAATAATAATAATAATAATGACCGAGAGTATTATGTCATATATTTCATAATCGGAACAAAAACAACATGCCATCACTATGACGACAGATTATTACACTCACAAACAATGGATCGTGAGTAAATTTTACTAAGTAAATAGAAAGTGTGTGACAACAAAGTTACTGAAACGTAACTTACAACAGAGTATAATGAAGCTTGAGTAACATACAACTAAGTAAATAAAATTTGAGTAACTTACAATAAGTAAATATTAGTAAATAAAACCGTAAATTACAACGAAGTATAATGAAGCTTGAGTGACTTAAAACGAAGTAAATGAAAATATGAGTAACTTACAATAACTAAAATTAAACGTGAGTAACTTAAAATACAGGAACTATAACTTGAGTAACTTACAACCAAGTGAAGTTTGAGTAACTTCCAGTGAAGTAAATGAAAAATGAGTAACTTACAATAACTAAAAATTAAACGTGAGTAACTTACAATACAGGAAATATAACTTGAGTACCTTCATGACCTTACAACCAAGTGAAATTTCAGTAACTTTCAATGAAGTAACTGAAAATGAGAACTTTACCGTAAGTACACATTGTAAGTGAGTAACTTATACCAAAGTCAATGAAACATGAGTAACTTACGTTGAGTATATTTCATAAGGTTCTCAATGAGTAGCGGATACTTGGTTAGTCTCTGCATACCAGTCGTTATGATGGCCTGCAACGGCAGGCGCCTGCATAACGTATTGCCCTCAGCATCCTGCAAAAATGAGATCAATACTGTTAGCGACTTGATTTGCAACTATAAATCTTCTATGAAAAACCCTGACAAAGCGTAAGCTGTTTTTCAGGTTTTTTTTCCAGAAACTATTAAACTGAATTTCTAAACATTTTAGTTAATTTAATTCGTGCAAAATTGATATTATTGTATCCCTGTAAAGTGGAGGGCACAGAAATGAAACCCAGAGAATGCTTTGTTTGTGTAGCTATCTGTGCGAATCTGTACTTTGAGGCAATTCGTGCTCTCAGCCATTTGGTTGATCTGGTTAACTTCTCCCGTACAGGCACGTGACATGGTACTGATACTCTATGTCCACTGCTGACATAGAGGGCGTACACAGCAGCCAAGAGACGACAAGCTTGGCATTCTCTGTGACCTATTCGCTCTTTGCACGGATCCGCCATGTGTGTGTAGAGCCTTGACTTCATGCTTCATTTGTATTGTTTTTTTAAGAATGTGTTTGGATGAAAGTGTCATTACATTACCATGACAGTACAGAGTTATATAATGCTTCTATTCACTGCTATGCACAATTCGGGGCTCTAAGAGCAACTGGCATCAAGCAAAGGGTGAATAGAGGAGAGTCAGATGAGATAAAGGGACAAGAACAAATTTCCATTTGACTTACGACAAAGAACTGAGCCAGTTTACTGTCTTTCTTGCGTCGGATCTTCAACATCTCCAGAGCGGCTTTCTGATTCTGACAGAACGTGGCGCACACCCGTTTCGACGTCTCGCCAGACTCGCCGTCAAACTGTGCAGAAAGCAAATATAAATAAATATAACGCACAAACATCAAAGTGGCTAAATCCAGATGCCTAACAACAGAAACTTAATTCTAGAATAAATTCTAATGGGCAGCAGTAACCTTAAAGTATTGTTTTCTAATCTAAAATCTCTTGAACTTACCGTTTTGAGCAGAAAGTTGCCCACCTCCTGGATGACGTGGGACGTCTTGCGCTCTTTCTTCATGATGTCGTTAAGCGGGCCGTGGATTTGCAGCATCTCGTTCAGGTTGGGGAACACCGCGTGGATCAGCTCCTTGCTGAGTATCTGATCTCTCAACATCGGCCGGTAAAACACACGATCCAGAACCTTCAGGTTACGCACGTGGGATTTCTCAGTGTGGAACAGCTCTGTAAATGGACAGGATGCGAAGCTTTGATAAAACATGGCGTAGTACACAAGGAAATTAAACAATACAACTGATCCGCAATACAGTGTACAGTTTGTACACTCTACAATTTATGCAGCCCCGCGAGAGTGACCTGTCTCCCCACAACCATCTCGATCTGGTCTCGGACAGCCTGTAGGTGCTTCCGAAGATCAGGTTTATCTTTTAGTAGGTCAAGGATTTTTGTTTTCGGAGATACAGTCCCACACCTTCCAGTTCACCATGCTTTTACATACCGGTGAAACACAGCCGCCGATCTTTGCCCTTACCATTAATGACCTCTTGCCGTTTGACCTCCTTAGGTTTGAGGCGTTTGACGATGTCCTTATCCACCAGGTCTTGCCAGTTGGGCGGGTCGGCCTCGGCCTCCATGTCGGAGTCCTCTCCCTCATCCTCCTCGATGGGACGGGAGGACAGCGAGTCGTTCGATGCCGACGGGGAGTCTTGGCTCCTGTCGTGATGCCAACAAGGGTAAAAAAAATCATAGAAAGTTATCATTAAACAGTCAACTTGAAATTCGATTCGTAGAACTACACATGATGTCAGGGTACTGTTTGAAACAGTCTGTAAACAAATTTTGTTTACTCCGTCAAACAAATGGAAATTATTTTGTAAAGACATTGACTAGCCATTTAAATATGAAATAACCATCTCAACAGAGACATGAAATAGTCACATAATATCCATAAAAATAATAGGGATACATGTACCTAGACACGAAATAGCAACATACCTTGTTGACAGGCTGGAAGAGGAGCTGGCATGTGATGTATTATTGAGAGCTGTGACGACGCTATGCCCGTCAACATCCACATCACTGATTCAACAAAGAACAACAGCGCAAGAAAATATAACATAATTCTCTTTTATTACAAAGAGTTGAGTTGATGAAAACTGGTGGTTTATGACGTTACATAAAAACATCACTAGGTCTAATTTCATAAAGCTCTTAAATCATAAACATGCTTACCACAGAAGATTCTGTCGTAGCTAAAGTCGTAGCCGCTAATTTTGATGCGGCCAAAGCAATATTTTTCTGCTTGACGGCTTTATAAAAATGGACCCTAGTCTGGCCCCGTTTTTGGCTATGGCTGTGGCTTGATCGCTATGACTGGTGTGCATTAGAGCATAGGATGCCCGGAGCAAGACCCTTAGCAACAGCAGCAGCCGTAGCCACCAAATCGGACACAACCAATCCACTGGAAGTGCCCGTCTGCCATGAATCTTTGCCCAACTTCTCCAACAACGAAACTCTAGGCCCAAAGAAAACAACTTCAAATTGGAAGATTCTATTGAAGAAAGTCACTACAGTCTGAAATCACAATAAACTTGAAATCTTTTTTTTTTCTGGGTGATAATGCACTGTGAAATTGGAATAATGATGATGTACATGATGTAACACCTGTCGTAATGGTTAGTAATGTAGGGTGTGACCAAGTACAAAACTTATGTTCTCTAGTTCGTTTTAGGACATTGTTGTTGTTAACCCTCCCACTCTTGGTTTCATATTTTTTCTAGCAAGTTTAACCAACCATTCGGAACCCATTCAACTGCCTGGATTGTTTATGCAGGCACATGCGTGCACTGATGCGTGCACTGATGCATGCACCACATGATATCATATTGTAGGCTGGCATACTTTATATATCACTCAAACCTATTGTGGATGGTGCTGAATGGTCAGACAGTAGGAGGGTTGACCCTGTACTGTGCACAGTCGAGGGAGAACACTGCACCTGTGCGTGTTGAAATTAAACCCTAAATCAAACAGATATAAATTCTGTACTTGGTTACAAAGAGTGTAACTACATGGATAATGACACGTTGCCAAGATGATCAACAACACCCGGATGATAATGATCAAAAACATGAATGGAAAAGGGTGGCATGGAAAAAACAGAACACTTGCAAATAAAAAAGGAAAATGAAGCAAAAACCAAAAACCGACAAGATTGTGCAATTTTGCTAAAAGTGATGCTTCTTAAGATCTCATTGTCTTGATGAACTCATAATGAATGGGGAAGATAAATGTTTTGTATGTTTACCAACCAATTTATAAGTGAATGGGTACCAATTGGTGACCCTCGACCTTACAATCCACAAGTATGATAACCTTTGACCTTGCTTGGACAGCAAGTCCGAGTACCTCTAACCTTTGACCTTTGTGTGTTAGTGGAATGAGGTGATGTCAACTTACTCTGTCGATTGAGATGGAGTTCGTTCGTTGGAGCTACGTACATGACGTTAACGTGAGGAGGGAAACCAAAATCAAACACAAAGAAAACGGAAAAACCAAAAAAAGAAAATCAAAATGCAAAGTCTGACGAGCAATTGCCATGGCTCATACCGACCACAAGAGGGCGCTGTAGCAAAACAAGCTGGGATATCGATCGAAAAGCACAAAAAAGTTGATCACAATTGATTTCACATCTTTCACTTGTCATTGAAAGTCAATCGGAAAGCCTAGTCTGCTTGTGATATCAAAGGTCATATACAGCGCCCTCTTGTGGCCACGCATAAGCGCTACCAAATACCAATTTCCTCAGTGTGTGTCACTTGTTAATACTCATTTTGATTTTACTGATTCGCTTTTAAAAAGCATACAGGTGTTTGTTAAAAAATTGTTCTTTTCTAATTCAATTCAATCAAAAGTTTCACAGATTCATTATGGATGAAGAAGTTTTAAGAGAAATCAAAAATGATTATCCCTGTTCTTGTTGGCTATAAATAGTTAAATTATTGGTGAAGACAATACAGTAAGTAATGTTGGTAAACAATTGTTTTCTATCGAACTCAATGTTTTTAGCAATGTCAGGCAGGGTTCTTCCCAGGTTTTTTTCAAAACTGTGGGGCATTCTGAAACCAAAATTTTGGAAGTTTGGCCAAAAAAGCAGGCTGCATTAAAACATAAGGTTTTTTTACTTGGTGTTTATCTTTGCCTGTTTTTAAAAACCCAACTTTGCAATCTGGGGCATTCTAAATGGTTTTCCCTTAATGACTTTTGTAAAAATACAATCTGAAGTATCGACCGCGATCCACGTGTAGTGCCCTGCTGGGCTAGCTTGTGCATGGGAAGAACCCTGCAATGTTAGTATTTCTAAATTTCTAGTTTTTCAATTTGGGTTATTTTAAAGGACTAGTGTTTTTGCTTTTCTCTCTATGTGTTGTATGCATGCCACAGATTTGTAGTGCACTGTTTTTCAAACTATGTCTTTGGCTTAAGCTCTGTCTGCCATGTTGAAGACGCATAGGGATTCCAAATCTATTACAGACTCTTAGCCATAGCCAGACAAGAAGACATATATATATACGAAAAAATGCACATACAAGAGATGTAGAATTGATTAGACACAGTCGTCAGTAATGAAGACGAAAAAAAAAACGATCTTGTGGAAATGTACAACTAAGGTTAAGGTGAGGCAAATATGATGCTATACTCATTACAGATAAGGTCCTAACTTTGGGGTAAGGTATCTTCACTACAATACTCTGAGATTCTTAATGCTGAGACATTGAGAGTTATTCAAGAGCCAACTTCATTGCAGGTAAGGTTCCAATATTAGGGTAAGGTACCATCATTCAAATTCTCCAGATTCTTAATGCTGAGTCATTTAGTGCTATTCAAGTGCTATCTTTATTAAAGGTAAGGTCCTAACATAAGGGTAAGGTATCTTCATTACAATCCATCCTCTAGATTATTCATGCTGAGACAGTGATCTTCATTAAAGGTTAAGTCCAAACATAAGGGTAAGGACCCATCATTCCAGATTCTTAATGCTGAGTCATTTAGTGCTATTCAAGTGCTATCTTTATTAAAGGTAAAGTCCTAACATAAGGGTAAGGTATCTTCATTACAATACTCTAGGTTGTTCATGCTGAGACAGTGATCTTCATTAAAGGTTAAGTCCAAACATAAGGGTAAGGACCCATCATCCCAGTTCTTAATGCCGAGTCATTTAGTGCTATTCAAGTGCTATCTTTATTAAAGGTAAAGTCCTGACATTAGGGTAAGGTATCTTCATTACAACATTCTAGGTTGTTCATGCTGAGACAGTGATTTTCATTAAAGGTTAAGTCCTAACATAAGGGTAAGGACCCATCATTCCAGTTCTTAATGCTGAGTCATTTAATGCTATTCAAGTGTTATCTTTATTTAAGGTAAGCTCCTGACATAGGGTAAGGTAACTTTATTCCAATCCTCTAGAGTCTTTATTATGATGTGACAGTGAGTGATTTATAAAGTGCCATCTTCATTAAATGTAAAGTCCTAACATTTCGGGTAACATGCTATCACTTGGATCTTCTAGATCCCTAATGCTATACGTGACTTTCAGTGCCGACGAACTTCTATCTCCATTAAAGGCAAGGTCCTAACATGAGGGTAACAAGTGCCAATCAAGTGGTACCTTTACTGTAAAAGTGAGGAAACAAGTGCTAGGTAAAGGCAACATACAAGAGACAGCTTTCGGTGAAGTAACCTTATTCTTCGAATCAATTTGATACCTAAAGGTTCATGAGCCTTGCTCCCACAAAAGTGTCCAAGATTTCAGCATTTTTAAAGTCAGGATACATGTGTAACTCAGGTTCCAAACACTATATCATGCATCACATTTCACTACTAATTACAAGCAAGTTATCAAACGATCAATGGGGATGACCTTTTTCTGTATCCGCCCGCCCCCCCAAACTCTAAAGTATCAACGAATTCACGACACCACAGTAACGTATGCAACCAATCAGTTATCAAATGACACAATTGACTCTTAACACATCGGGGAAATTGGTATTAAACGGAACATGCAAATTCAACTAGGTTTCAAGCGCTATCACGCCAAGTGCTCTTATTGGAACCACAGGGTCATTCATGGGTCTCAAGGTAAAATCTGAATTGTGGGATACCTGTATGTCTATAGCTATATAGTAACAAGTGCTAATTGGAACCTCAGGTTCATTGGTGGGACTAATGTTCAAAACTTTACGGTGGGATGACACAAAGGTAAAGTTCTATCATGTAATAAGTGCTTATTGAAACCTAAATTATTAGGGTAATTGGTTGAACTAAAAACTCAAATCTGCATGATGGGGAAACAGGTAGGTGCTATCATGTAATAAGTGCTAATTGAACCCTAAGGGTCATTGGTGGAACTAAAGTTCCAAAGCTGCATGATGGGGAACACAAGAAGGTAAAGTGCTATCATGTTACAATCATGGATCTCATATTTAAAATCCGCAACACGGAATGGAGTTAAGTGCTGTTCCAGGTTACTACAGTTACTACATTAGAGCCGTGAGATAAATTCCTGTCAACTACGGAAAGAATTTGTAGTGTAACAACTTGACATTTTGATCAGTGTGCTCCGAGGTGCCTCTGGGCATTAAGCCCTAGGTTCTAACTTGACAATGTGCTTGTTATCTTTGGAAAGAGAAATGGGACCTGGTGCAAGGATGATCTGCATTATGCTAGAAGTGAAACTATTTTTGGGGGGATGAGATCTGTCATGAAGAAGTTCAACTGTGCGTGCCATGATGGGCGTCCAAATTTGGAGTGAGAAACATAATCAAGTGGAACTTACGGGCCGAGAAAACTCGAGACACAAAAGAAGAACAAAAACGGGCAGTCATGCATAAATTAATTGTGCAATAAAATAAATACAAACATTTAAAAACATTTTTTTCATGTAATCAACTCGTCAAAATCAACACTGGATATACGTCGGAGCTGCCAACGATTGCAGTCAGGGAGTTTGTTCAACAATCAAGGAGAAATTTAGAATAACTTTCAATATAATAAAAAAAAAAGTTTCCATAATCAGGGCGACTTTCAAATTTGTTGATCAGAACACGGAAAGATTGGCTTGCTTTCAGGGAGCATTCAGCAGAATTGGGGGGAGTTGGCAACTCTTTACACGTATGGAAAATGTTGATAAAGACAAGCATGCAGACAAAATGAAACTGAGATTTATTCTCACCAAATCCAATTTTAAATAACTAAAACTTTCATCACAAAAGACAATTGAAGCTCAAACACAGTCGTGCAAACTAACTTAGTTTTTCTTTAAGAAGACAACGAAACACAAAACCAAACCACTCAAATGAATAACTTGTAAAAAAACAAAACAAAAAAAAACCAAAAAAAAACCACACCAAAAAACCCAACATTTTAATAGTTTTTAAAAATGTTTACCTTCTAGATCGACGGTCACCCGGCGGTCGCCTTTCCCGTTTTTCCTCACCCTGAAAGATAAGGGTATCTAAGGGTAAGATAAGGAATCTAAAAACAAACTGGACGTGCCTTCTTGTTACCTAGTTCATAGGTCCTTACCTCAAACGGGCAGGCACCTGCTATACGCTTTAAGTTCCTACCTGCTTCTGAACTACAAAGCTGGCATGCTTTTTTGCATGTAATTTTACCAAAGCAAAAAGGAACATTTTTGTATAATGTCATCGATAGCTTTTTCACTATCTGTACTGATCAAACGGACGTAAGATGAACAATGCTTATTTGAAAAAATAAATCAGCAGCCAAAATAAGAGATGTCTAACTTACAAATTGATTGTTTCTTTTTGCCAAACAATTACTTTGGGACACCACTCTCGATCAATAAACTCCATTAGACCAGGGCTCCAAAGTAGGCAAAACCAACTTTATGAAAATCATACAAACTGCGCTACCAACCTTATAGTCCTGAAGCAGCGATTTCATCTTCCACACTAATCATGAATCCCCCCCGAAAGTACTTTACCTTGGTTTTAAGGCTTGCTGATCTAGCCAGGAAGGAGCGTTTACTTGACGTCGACGCCTCGCCTTCGGTGACGTCTTGTAACCGATCGAAACTCTCGGAGATGCCGCTGTCTGTCTGGAGGGAGGAGCGGGAACTCAGCAAAGGGTCGTCTTTCTTGTCTTCAAACTGCTTCACCAGATTGTCAACGTTGATCTTCTCTTTCAGTTGAGCTAGAGGTTAAAGAGTACAAAAATTGGTATTCATAAAACTTAAAGAAAAACAAACAGACTTCGACGATTCAATCTGAAATAATAATTTCTTGTCTTCAAACTGCTTCATCAGATTGTCAACGTTGATCTTCTCTTTCAGTTGAGCTAGATGTTAAAGAGTGCATAATTGGTATTCATAAAACTAAAAAAAAACAAACAACAGACTTTGAGGTTTCAATCTGAAATAATAATAATAATAATATAATAATGGCTTCTTGTATAGCGATCATATCCGCCACTCAGTGACGCTCAAGGCGCTTCAACATTCAGTATTTTCCTGCAAGGTTTTTTGGGGGCTACGTTTGAAGTATGAGACCTACTCCTTTACAAAGGTCACTGGTTTACAAAGGTCCCTGACTGTAAAAATGATGACAGCAATCAATACTCAGGAGAGCTATTCCTGTCTGAAAGACTGTCAAAGTCTGAAAATAGTATTTGAAGTGAGGTATCAAAAACTAACTGTCGCTTGTTTTGATTGCAGCAACTGAAACAATGCCCTTGTGAATGGAGCTACATCCCGGACAGAATGCAGACCTTGAATTTCATCTTTGCAAGAAGGGCGCATTCATTTTGCAAAGAGTATTTTCATTGGGAAAACCTTTCAAGTCTATGGCAAACTTTTGAAGGGGCACCAAGGCCAAGACCAGGGGCAACAGAGGTCACAGCCTTTGTGGCCTCTTGTGTAGTTTCAGGCCTGAGAATACAAACCCTGTTCTTCACTGTTAAATGTGACTACCATTGGGGGTTAGTTGGTTGGATGCAATGTAAAAAAAATAAAAATTAAAACTAAACGAAAATGCTCTTCCGAAAACAAATGATGTATTATCTGTTTATTAAAAATAAATGGTGTTACACATGATTGGTAGTGATATAACTATTGTTTTTTTAATCAGATTGCGTTTTACAAAGTAGATTCCTGTACCAATTGTTTTAAGAGCCCTTGAGCAAGGCACTTAACCATAATTGCTTCGTAAAAAGTTGGGAAGGTAGTGCATTCTGTTCTACCAGCCAGGATGACACCTATGCCTACATCCTTGGACTGTGAAGGGGGTAAACCCTGTTTCAGCCCCAGGAGTAAGCGGCAACGTGCCCCTGGTGGCAGTTGATTTGGGTCGACAGCCCAAATCAGTTTAGTGTAGCCCTCACCTTAAAGTGGCCATTCGGCCTTGTGATGTTAGGCGATTTAGAAAATCAAATCAAATCAATGTAAATAAAAAAATACCGGTCATCTAAAATACTGCCCTCGTACAAGCCAAATTTTCTCCAGCCACACCTAGCACCTCACTTTTGATTTGCCTACATGGACATCCCTCTCCATGGAAACAAACTTACTGATTTCTTCGTCTTCCAGAATCCCTGGTCTGATTTGAACCCCTGTGGGGAGCGGACTGGTGGCATTCGGTGACGTCGCTGGTTTCTCCAACTCGTCCTTCTTATCACCTGTGAAGAAGACTGCAGAGGTGAAAAGAAGGTCAAGGTACCACACACACGCACACCATGCAGCAAGCTGTTAAAGTTTGCGTGCAAGCACTTCATTAAGGGGCGGGCACCACACACAGCAAGCACCAGTCTGTTAGGGTCATTACATGTTGTTTAATAAGTTTGGTTTAGGAACTGAACAAAGTAATTACCAATCTGTTCATGTATGCTCTTGCTTTTGTGGGACAGTAGGTGCAAGCACCAGTCTGTTACACCCAGTTCAGACAGGTGCCCTAGAGCCCCAACATTTACCTTAGGTTCCGCTAATGACGAGATCGACGTCTGAAACCAAGGCGCTCCAGAGTCGTTTCGAACGACAGCAACAGTCGATCTTTCGACTTCCAGCGCGTCAAGTTGCTCCTAACTGTTTCAGACGTCAAACTTTTCATGTACTTAATTCAATACTTTTGATTCGGCGCGACTCTAGAGCGCATGTCTGAACCGAGTGTTAGGGTCCTTGCATACTGTTCCATTAATGAGGGTTGGAAACTAAACACAGCAAGCATCAATCTGTTAACTTATTAAATGCAAGCTCTTGTATTAGATAGTGGGGTTGGGTACCAAACACAGCAAAGCACAAGACTGTTTATAGATTTATAGACTTTTCTTTTGCAATGTCACAGCCCAAGTTTTTGTCAATCGAGGTTGGAAAACTATGGGAAGCCATCAATGCAAAGCAAAAACAGACAAACACAGTTTGCATTTACAATGTTAAACTTTTTTTTTTTTAAATAAACAAATTAAAAAGCAACCAATAATGAGATTTGTTATTATTTTTTTTTAAAAGTTTGCAGAAATGTTGATTTTGGTCATTACATCTGTTAACAAGATTGAATGTTTTGCTAACATTCGGCTGTCCATGCCAACTACACATGTAGTGTGGTTTGTTTTTCAACAATAGAATGGTCATAAATCACATATTGTTCAATAAGTGGGGCAGGGTACCAAACACAGCAAACACCAGTCTAATGGAACCTTATACACGCTCCATACTGAAGGGGGCAGGATACCAAACAGAGCCAGCACCAGTCTGTTAGGATCCAATACATGCTGTACATAAGTTGGAGCAGGGCACAAAACACAGCAAGCACAAATCTGTTATATTTAATATGCTCCTACATTAGTCAGACAGGGTCCAAAAACTACTTTGTTGAAACTTTAGGACCATCGGTAACTGTCAGCGACAATATCATATTATTGGTACGAATTCTGCAGAACGTTAGCTACATAAACGGTCGACCTTTTCGGTTGCGTGAAAGTAGGTCAAATACTGCTGCCATTGCAGTCGCTATGGACATTTTGGTACAAGCCGTTTGCGACCGCTACAAAAAGAAAATTGGGACCTTCTTTTTCTATAAAATGTTAGCCCATGATGATATCTAGAGAGAACGATTGACCCCCTCCTTTGTGGGTGGAATGTTTCTTATCCAAACCCTCTACATTTTGAAACACATTACTTTCAATTCCCTACAATTTGTTATACGTTTTGTTTTGTACCCATTACACCTGTGGTTTGTGGTTTTGTGACTGCTAAGACTGGCTATCTGGCTATAGGGTTCTTGTTTTGATCGTGGTCGATCCTAGACAGTGTGTCGACATTTGTTTCTTTTACAGATCAACTCACGGTTCGGATTGGAATCGGTACCAACGGTCAAATGGTTAACCGGAGTTCCGTTTGACCATTCAGGAAAATAAACTTAAATGCACACCCCTAGTCTCAAAATGCTTAATATGGCAGCATCACTTCCAAATTAATGATGCCAAAAAAGTGAAAACGAATAAGCCCCCCCCCCCCCAAATCTTCTAGAGTTATGTCACAATGCAACAAGATGCAGATACCTGATGAAGGGAGGTACTGACTCATTCTGTCCGACGTTCGTCGCTGACCGCCGGGGATCATCCGTCTCCAGTCCCTCTTCATCTTCTTGCCCTCTTTGCCTTGACATTGGTCTTCAAGTTGATCTAGGCACAGACCCGTCTTGTGGATGTTGAACTCACAATCTGCAAGACGGATAAAGTTGTTTTAATCTAACACACACCAAAAAGCACATAACCATCCTATAGTAGGCACATAAAATAATAACAATAACAATAGTAAAACACTTCATATAGCGCCCAACGCCCAAAGGCCACAGAGTACTTTAGATAAAAAGAAGCAAAAGTAACAAAATTATCAAAAATTTACACCAGGGATGTGATAAGCTGTTGGAAAAAAAAAACCTGAACTGTTTCTCAACCAAAACTCTAGCTACAAGGTTTAAAGACCCCCATGGTTAAAGCTTGTTGTAAAGGTGAAAGGTCAACATACTTTGGCACTGGTACCCTTGGAAGCCGATCCCCCACAGGAGACCGTTACAGTGATTACAGAAGACGGTACTCTGGTAGTGCATCTCTACAAACTGGTGGCCCTTGATGTGCTGCTTCTTGTTCTTGGCCCACTTGGGCCGTTTGTCCCGCGCCGTGAAGCTCGGGCACCTCTCGAGGGCGCTGTTGCTCGTCACTCTGACGCCAACTTGCTTCATGAAGGTGGTGATTGCGAACGCCATGGCGACATTCTTGTCCTCGCGCTCTGCTTCTAACCTGAGATGATTAAGGCAAACACCAAATTCGAAACATTTCTTGCTTATCACTGGATCAGGCATTCCGATCTTATCCAAGTTTAACAAATTTGGTTTGGAGTGACAAAGGAGAGAAGGATATTGGAAGATCGAGGTCCCCTATACGCAAAACAGGCCAGAGGAGTAAGCCTCAAAGAAAACTCTGCTCCCAATCAAAATCTCTACTTAACCTGTCCATCGGCATTGACCAGGCCATACGACCAGCGTGCTTTTTCTACGTCTTCTCCCACTCTTTGGAACAAACAGCCCAAAAATATCAAAGACGCACAAACTCTGGATCAATTTAAACCCCCCTTCTCAAAACTCACTTGTTAAACTCTGACTAATTTTTGTTTGAACTCTATTGACTCTGTACAGCGCATTGGGAATCCGTTTGTGAAATGCACTTTATAAGAACGGTTCATTATTAGCTGTTTCGCAGCATAGCGCAGCGAAACAGCTCTTGTTTTCGTTAAAGTTTTTGTTATTATTTTTTTTTTTCCTTTTTTTATTTGTCTGTTTCAGTAAAAAGAGCCATTGAGATAACACACGTTCGTTCTAAGCGGCCTTTTGCATAGTTCCAAATGAGCAATTGCAATGAAACTTTCAGTGATGAAAGGCATTGGTGCAATAATGATCCTAAAACAATGATGTCATGATGACGTCATCACCTGTCACGTGACGTCATCTTAAAGGTTTCTATTTTAAATATTTGAAAATCAGTAACAAATCAGCCACAAGAGACCGTAGGTTTTTGATTGCGGGATTGTATAGGGATAAATTAGGTCTTCATTTTATTCAGTGTGCGTGACCTCACATGACCTCTACTTCCGGTCGAAACCGGAAGTGCCTCGTTATTCAAAAGTGGAAATAGTTATGAAGTTGCTTTCAACTATGTTATTGTCTGGCAAGGCTGGATAATTAAAAAAAATACCGATTACGTCACAACACACAAGAGCGCCCTCTAGCGGCAGGTTGAAAACTGATGAAAATGGACTTTTTGAAGATGTGTGTGGTGAAGTTTTGTGTATTCACTTCAAAATTTACACACATGTTGATCGTCGAGCAGCCATCATATGTGTGAAATTTCAGATCGATGACGTCATCGGGGGTCACGTGACGCGGCATTAAAGGTGCCTTTTTTAAAGTCGTATATCTCCCTAAGTGTTAGTGCGATCATGTTGAAACTTGGTAGATTGTTGGATATTGGCAAGTTCTTGTAAATTCTAAAATGACGTCATGATGACGTCATCACATGATTTGTTATGATTTTTTCTATTTTTTGCACCTTTTAGTCATAAATTGCTTACAAAACGTGGTATAATCCAAATTCTTTTTTAAACAGGCTTGAACGTCATAACTACTTTGAATACAAGAAAAACTTTCAAATTCAGTTGAGTAATTTGAAAAAGTTATGACGAAACAGCTCGGCATTTGTGCACAAATGCAACATGTCTAGTTATTATTATTATTATTATTATTATTATTATTATTAATATTATATTGGTTAACGATTTGAATTTGCACCCAACTGGCAGCGTGGAACTTGATGTTACAATTGCCCAACGCATTATGCAACAACCTGCAGCTTCAGTTCTCCACTAGCCTCATTAAAGGAAGAGGTGCAGGAGGGAAGAGAAGGGGGTGGGGCAGAGACTTACGTGGTGAGCCGATCAAGATGCGGCATGAGAGTCTGTTCGACAATCTTGAGTTCCTGCAACCGATCCATGTCCTCATTATGAAGCTGTTGGTCCCCGAAGATGGAGCCGAGACCCAACGCTCGCTTGGCCCGAAAGTCAGCGAGTAGCTCCTGCACCTCGGTGGTTGCGCTCAGCCGAGCGACCAAAAAGACGCTTTTCATCGCCTCTTCATTTTGAAGCTGAGTGTTCATTGTGTTGTCTGTTTCAAAGAGAAAAAAAAACAGTACAGAAGTGTTTCTTCATAAGAGTGCATTCGTTTCTTCATCTGTGTCTACTTTATTTTAATTTTTCTCCTACTAAGTAATTCTTGTGTATACGAGTCATCACAGAATGATTAACTTGATTGTTTTATCATTGGATTGTATAAAAAAGACGAATCAAGTTATCAATCAATCAATCAATCAATCAATCAATCAATCAATCAATAAATCAGAAATCATTTATATAACGCCAAAATCAACAAAACTTGTTCAAAGGCGCTAAAGACAGGTACATGAAACTAATTACATTACACTTGTTGAAAAAGATAACATTTGAGCAGTTTCTTGAAACTATGAATAGTCTGAGCATCCTTGATGTAATTTGGAAGAGCGTTCTATTCTTCTGGTCCATAGCAGAAGTAAATTGGTGTGGCGATGAAACCCCTAAATTTACAGGTTGTTTTACATTGCGGAGGCTTACATACGCTCCTTGTCATTTCAATTGGATATCTTAAGGTTTGGTCACAACGAGGGCTTTCATCTCATGTTATGGCAATTTTGCCTCTTTCAAAAGAATCTTGAGACACAGGGAGATCAAAGAAACATTCTGCAATTAGGAAAAATCCTGATAAATCTCATGCCTGATTTTTAGCCACTTTTGGGGGTTGCCAGTCACCTGTTTTGGGGTTGTTTTTTTCTGGGGGGGGGGGGGTGTTTAAATAATAAACAGAGTCTAGTTTGAAACTTACCAATGTTATGCACAATGGACTCGCTGACTTGTATCCTCAAAGGCTGGAAGACAAAAAGAAAACAAGTTGTGTCACAACAACAAAAAGTACCAATAGGGGGACTTTTGAAACACTAGGCAGCTGGAGACACACTGGGCAAAATCCAATGTTCTCAAGAAATGTGGACGTCTGCCGGCACCTAGCAAACGTCTCCAACCAAAGTCAGGCTTCAAAACTCTCAGATTCTCCCTCCTCAACAAGGACAATGTTTAATGCTTCACTAATGTTACCAATGCATCAGGAATTAAGAATATCATTTCTAGTTGTTTTTCTTCTTTTTGTTATTGTTACTGCATCACTAACAGCATTACTTTACATATTATCAACACTAGAGGGCGCCATTTACTTGCAACATAGAGAGCCAGGGAAACAAAATCCAGCCTGACAAAATTATTTATTTCAAATATACAAAAGGTTAAGCCTCAAATAAAAAAATTACATGTACTACATAAATTCACCAAAATAAAACAAATCACCAGACTATAACACAAGAGGGTGTTCTTTACTTACAGCTGACGGAGCAAGGAAGGTAGAGAATATTTCATACACCCATTTCTTCATCTCTTTCAGACTTCCAGTTCTGTAGTTGTCTGTCACTAAGTAAAAAAACTTTTCGCAAAGAAACAACGAAGTTGCCATCAGTACTGTTATACTATCAATTATTAGGATATACTTCTTTGGAAAGTAGAATGGTCTGTTTTTGAACTGTACTGTAGCAAGCAGCTCTAATAAAATAGTGTCAAACAAACTACCTCAATTGGGGTAGACTTCTACCCTAATTGAGACCCATTCTCCCGATGAGGATATTAATGATCCCAAATCAGGAAACAGCTTGGTATGAGTGACAAACTCTCCTATTTGGGGTCTACCGCTACCCTAAATAGAACCCTTTTAGCCTCCCAACGAGGATGTTAATGATTCCAATTAGTCAATGTCAATGAAACTCTACCATTTGGGGTTAACTCCTACCCTGATTGAAATCCTTTTCTCCCAATATGACCGCTTTTTTTTAACAAGTAACTGTCAACCCAATCTGAACTACTATTCCCAAGTCAGAACCATCTTCTCCCAATGAAGGTATAAATAGTACCCAATCGGGAAACATTTAGGTAACAGTGACCATTTTAGCCCGATGATAAGTCACTGTCAATCCAATCTGAATTACTACATCCAAATAGAAATCCTCTTCTCCCGATGTTGATACCTAAGGCCCTCAACAAAAAACCCTCACAAGATCCAGTAACTATCCCAATCAGGGTATACTGCCCTGACTGGAACCTTAACATTGACATCACAACTCTCTGAAAATGAAATAATACTAATAGTAATTAGATTTTCTTGAGCGTCTCACGCTGAACCAACACCAAAGCACTTTACAACATTAAACATTTCTTAAAGAGTGAAATGAGAAATTATTATTAGTATTATTTGTTAATACATGTACAGCGTAACTCTATATACACCGAGAAAAATAGCCATATGGTACATATTGTACATGTGCAAGTAAGTTAAAACAGTAAAGTGTTTTTTTTTTTAAAGATCCAAAATACAGTACCAGGGGTCGTTACAAAAATAGACAATCCCGATGAAGGAACTCACCAAGCTGGAAGGGTCGCTGTTGGAGATGAGATAGTGAAGGAAGATGGACATGTGGGCCGGTTTTTTCTCCAGCTGCTCCAGACTGATGAACGGTCCGTGATCCTCAAACTACGAGAGGGAAACAGGAGAGAGAGGGGAAAGTCTTACATTGAGCATTGGTGAGAAGTCCAGGGGAGTAGTTGATCAGTGAGAAAGCCTTTTCATACACACTCAAGCCTAGAGTCACACGGAGGCCTGTTGTTGACCTGGTCTTGGCAAAAGTTTCCCGTAGACTTCATGATTTTTCAGTGGAAGTGCCGTTTGCAAAATTAAAATGGCCTCGCCCCTTTCAAAGATGCTAATTCCAGGCCTATAGACCTTTCCATTGTTGATAAACAAACCGTGCTGGTTGGCATGGACCGCCGAATGTTAGTAAAACATTCAATCGTGTTAACAGATGTTTTAACCAAATTCAACATTTTCGGCAAACTATTAATTAAATAAAATACCTCCCATGATCGGTTGCTTTGTTTCCAATAAATTCAACACTATTTTTGAATATTTGTGTACCATTGTTACAAACTGTAGTTATCTGTTTTTGTTTTGCATTTGTAGCTTTCCATGGTTTTCCAGCCTGGGTTGGCAAAATCTTGGGCTGTGACGTTGCAAAAGAAAGGTCTATACGCAGTCTTAACAAATATCAGAATACTGTTTGATGAGTATAGAAATGATGACAAGCTCAATAAAACCATTTGAGAATTAGATTTGTTTTGTTTGTTTGTTCAGATTATCTTCCCAACAAGGGAACTCGACTAAGCTCCCACAAGAAAATATAAACGCCACGATGGCAACAGCCTATCTCTCTCATACAAACATTGGTATTACGTCTATGATTATGAAAAGCACAAATCAATAAATTGTGATTCGGTAACTAGAGGACAATACTTATTCCAGTCATTGTGGAATCAGTGGTTAGTAGCTTGGCCGGATTCGAACCCACAAACTTTTGATTGCAAGTCCTGCAGTCTAACCACTTAAACCACATTGACTTAGAAGCTGTCTGCTTCCTTGATTTGCTTAGTCACATGTGACCGCTTTAATTTGAATTCCCCGAACCTACGACAGCTGCAAGTTTTTCCTTAAGAGACGAGGAACACACAATTCTGAATGAATATGTATAGCATACTGGTACCCAGGCTTTGCCCATCTGCATGATCTGGAGGTTGCTATATAAAAACTTTCCCTGAATTTCAATGTCTTGAAATTTTAAGATCCAACAGTACCTCAACCCTCAATTTCGTAATAGAAGAGATTAATTTCACTCAAATCAAATTATTTTGCGACTTCCGCTCACCTTACAGCTTATGCTCAATTTGATGAGAGGACGAATAAAACAAACACGTTTTAAAAGTTATGGTGTGCAAAGAGGAAGAAAAACTTTAAAACATAAATAAATGCAAAATGTCACATAAGAAATGGTGGAGTGAAAACTTGTGGCAGATCTGTCGGACACAGGAGAAACTTTTCACGTCAGTGCAACAAGATCGCAACTCAGTTTTGTAAAAAAGATCGTAGCTCAGTTTGGTGAAGAGATCGTAATTTTGAATCAAGGTCATATCTAAGAACATTATTGCTGCAAATGATACGATCCTAAGGTATGGAATGACCTGTGATTGCAAAACAGATTATAATCTCATACAACTTTAATGCAATGACAAGACTATTCAAAGGGATTGTCAGTGTACGGAGGTCATAAGTCAGTTTTGTAAAAAAGATCGTAACTCAGTTATGTAAAAAAGATCGTAACTCAGTTTTGTAAAAAGATCGTAACTCAGTTATGTAAAAAGATCGTAACTCAGTTTGGTAAAAAGATCGTAACTCAGTTTGGTAAAAAGATTGGAAGGTTGTATCAAGGTCGTATCTAAGAACATTGTTGTTGCGGTGAGGCTAAGTTAAGAACGATACGATCCTATGAGGTATGGAACGACCTGTAATTGCAGACAAGACTTTAAAAGGAATTGCCAGTGTTGTAATAAGATCATAACTCAGTTTTGTATGCAGGTCGTATCTCAGACCACTGTTGTAGCGGTGAAGCTATGAAACAAAAGATATGACCCTTGTGTAAGGTAAGGAATGACCTATGATTGCAACAAGGTTAGATCTTATTAAAAGACCGTAGTGCAATGACGAGACTAGATAGAAAGGGTTGTCAGGGAGCTGAGTTCACTAGTTAGTTTTTTTAAAAGGTCATATCTCTCACTCTTGGGATCATGAAATTTGTTTGATGAGGCAAGGTTGTTTCTTATGCGTGAAAGTTATTAGTGTTGTACATCTGGAGACATTTCCAGAGATATAACCTTGTTACAGGGACATAAAGTCATGCTTGAAATAAGGTCATATCTCACAACTTTGGTATATGCATAAAAGATGTCACTTTGTAAAATATTTTGTTTACCAAAACAGGACGACCTTGTATGTAAACGGACATTATTGTATGATGAAACAACCCTGACTGTAAGTAAAACGACAGTTGTCAGAGATACGACCTTGATGTATGAGATACGACCTTGATGTATGAGATGAGACCTTGTAGGGCATACAATTATTCAATGTCATATGACCTTGTGTATGAGATGCGATCTTTAGGCAAAACGACAGCTGTAAGAGATACGACTTCGATAAACGAGATACGATCTGTACAACCCTCTGCGAGATATGACCTCGTATTATGTGACCTCGTGAGCAGTACAACCATGTTGCAAGAGATACGACCTTGCTGAATGAGATATGACCTTGTTTGCACTGGCAAGATTAAAATAAAAGTGATGAGAAGAAAACAGTGTAAAAGCAGGCTTTGCCCTCCATGCGATTACCATAAACTTGACATAATACAATACCCGTCTATCATTTGTTTATACCCTGATTTAAACGTTGCTGTCGGAAATCATAAAAAACGCAGGATTTAGTCCCCAAAAAATTCTTCAAAAAAAAAAAAACAGAAAGAAGAAAAGCAAACGGCTGTTTAATAATGCAAACGAGACATAACAGCCAGGCTTGCAGAGCAATGCATGATATGGAGATTAGGGTGAATCAAAGACACTTACGTATTGGCTAACGTTTCCATGCGGCTGTTAATAGAAGGGGAAAGAGGGGGAAAATACACAATTAAATGACCACAGGATAACGAAGCCGAGACATGATGATGGTTAAAAGGAGAGAAGACCAGTATGATGTAAAAAAAATAATAATAAATGCCGATGGAGAGGAAGGAGGTGAATATGGAAAAGGAAAGATTTCACAGGAAGTTTGAGTGTAGGTGTGGGTAGCGAAGACGTTTACCATGATTTGAAGAAATTTCCCCATTCAAATTAAACGCATTAACCTAGGTTGGAAGTAAAGGTAAGACTGACCCCTTTTTGGTATGGTGAGAATCAATATCACTATCCATGATTGTGATCGGAAACAGGGAACCAAAGCAGAGCTGCCAGAAAAAAATAGTGTGATCCTTTTTTATGTGGGTGGGAATCAGTATCCTTGATTGCAATCACAAAGAGGGAACCAAACTTGAGCTGCAAGGAAATTAATCTGATCCCTTTTTTTAAGTAGTGGTAATCGGTATCAATGATTGCAATCACGAACAGAGAACCAAACTAGAGCTGCAAGGGAATTAGTCTGATCCCTTTCTTAAGCGGTGAGACTCAGTATTGATATGACTGCGATCGCAAACAGGGAACCACACTAGAGCTGCAAGGAAAACAGCGGGATCCTTTTGGGGATTGTGGTAACCAGTGTAAATTGTTGCAGCCGTCATTTTCCATTCAGATGGTTAGTGCAGAATTTCCAGCTCTGTGAGCGAAACTAGTGATGTAAAGTACACACACATTAGAATCAAAACTTCTAGGATGTTATAGTTGAGAGGATTAGCAGACCCTTCCACATCACTACAAAGGGAAGGCTGAAAGTTTGGAAACATCTTCACAGGTTACAAAGAAAAATACAGGCAGTAGTTTGCTAGAGTTCAACAGAAGGACAATAGTTTGATGAAGTTCAACAGACAGACAGTAGTTTGCTTACAGCCCAACAGACAGACAGTAGTTTGCTACAGTTCAACAGACAGACAGCAGTTTGCTGAAGTTCAAGAGACAGACAGTAGTTTGCTACATTTCAACAGACAGACAGCAGTTTGCTACAATTCAACGGACGGACAAAAGTTTGCTGAGGTTTACAGACAGACAATAGTTTGCTACATTCCAACAGACAGACAGACATCTTCAGTAAAGCGACATGGTGTGCTTTCCCCATGTGTTTTCTATCGTCCCTTTTCTTTAATCTGGCCTGTTAGAAAAACAATTCTGGGGTTTACTCCCACGTTATCAGAAGAACAGACAGACAGTTTGCTAGAGTTCCACAGACAGTAAGTTGTGGCGAATTCAACCAACAGACAGAAGTTCGCTAGAATTCAACAAACAGAAAGAGAACAGAGAGTACGCTAGAGTTCCACAGACAGGTAGTTAGCTGGAATTCAACAAACAGACAGAGAACCTGGGGTCAATTTCACAAAGAGATAAGACTAGTCTTATCTGAAGTTAGGACCAGTAACTGGTCTTAACTTAGGACTAGTCCTATCTCCTAGCATTGCCTAGGACTAGTCCTAAGTTAGGAAGGGTTTTGTGAAATCGACCCCTGGACAGTTTGCTAGATTTACAGACAGCAAAATGACTAGAACTCGACAAACAGGACAAGGGTTCAACAGACAGAGAGTAGTCGGAGAAGTCAAAGAATTTACGAGACAAAGTAGAGGTGAAGATGAGACAGAATAGGCAGGAGAGATTCAAGGAAGGTTATTTTTCGTTAAAATGTTATGATATGGGGGGGGGGATTATTTGGGGAGGGGGGGAAGGGTCAAGTTTCACATTTGTCATCAGCTCATCTACTTATAAAGCAGGTAAAAGCACAAATGAGAAATGTAAAATAGAGTTAAGCAATTCAAAATGCGCATTCTACTGGTTATGCTCACGGGTTGGATAGCAGGGCAAAAAAATGTCTCCAAATGCTTGTCTCTTCAAAATCATCCTAACTCGTATTCAATTATGGTCAGATGATGTTCTCCTCAGTTAAATTTTTTATATATTTTTTTTTGGAGGGGGTCGGGAGTCAAGGGGGCTTCGGAACACGACTATCATGTTAATTCGTCAATGCAAAAACGTTGTACCTCAAGTGTGTAATGTAGTCCCGGAGAACTGGTTATGTGTACACAAATTGTGACTCAACACCATAGGCTTTGCGTGCATGGAAATCTTTTTAGCACTTGCAGTCAATTTTAACGCAAAAAGGCAGGTTTTTTTTATACAAGCTTTTTTTTGCATTGACCCATAAAGACCTAACCAGAGGAGGGTGACTGACTCTAACCAACATCATTTTGTCGATCAGAAAATGACATTCTGGAGATCAAAATTAAAAGCTGAGAAATCATAAGAAGCATCGGAGAGTAGGTTTCATCCCTCTAGACTTCAATGCAAATGTTCAATGCATCAGGGCAGAAGACGTGAGCCACGGTACTGTAGGTCGGATGCTCGAAACCTACTCAAGGTATTTCCCCCTTTCTATTTTTATTTCGTTCTTATCAATTTTACAGTTTAGTCTAAAAACAGACGGCCCACCGTTTCATTGTCCGACTGGAAGTCGTCGTCTTCCATGGAGATGATCTGCACCTGGGGTGTCGGGATGGCTGGGACCTCGGAGGACACAGCCTGGAACTGCTCCACTGCACTGACTGTCGCCATCTTGAAGGTATGGTTAGAGGCTGAAGGGTTGGTCTGTGGAGAGATAAAGACAATCGAACATAAGTGCAAACTACCCTAATTGGGGTGTACTTACACCCTGATTGGAACTCTCTTCTCCCGAATGAGGATGTCAATGGTCCCCAATCAGGGTGCCGCCATCTTTTTTTTTCTTTTCTTTTTTTTTGTTTGAATCAGTAAACAAATCGAGACTGAAAGGGCAAAATAGTCGGGTCCCATTTGGGTGCAATGAGACTCTCTTTCTATTATCTCTGTTGGCTCTAGACGATCGTAGACAAGGGCTCGATTTCACAAAGAGCCAAGACTGATCTTAAGTGCGAATCAGTCTCAGTTGCCGAGCAAAGTGCGACGTCACAATACAAATCACTAAGGCGAAATGAGACAACTCAACTTGGGATGAATCTTTGAGCTTTTGTGAAATCCAGACTAGACTAGTGACAGTGGGAGAATGAACGAGTCCAAGAGATGTACCCAGGAGCTGGGGCACTGAGGCCACGATAAGTTAATAGAAATTTTTTATAACTTTGCTAGTGTAATTTTAGTTAGCGATATTTTTTTACTTACCGAGGAGGTCGAACTGTCCATTGTGTCAACGCTGGATTCAGTGTCCGTTCTTCTCTTGGTCGGGGGCGTTGAGTTGGGAGAGCTGTCTCCCATGTCACTATCTCCTCCAGGTTCTGCTGGTAGTGACTGACTCTGTGAACAGAACATTTGAAGAAACAAAAATAGTCAAAATACCAGTAATAGTAATAAAAAGGCATTTATATGGCACCTGATGTAAAATGCCCCACGTCGCCTCAAAACCAGAAAGCCTACATGGCCTAGGCAAAAAAAAAACCAACTTCATTTTTCAAACTACTGAAAAAGTACAGGGCCCAATTTCATAAAGCTGTTAAGCAGAAAATTCTGCTTAGCAGATTTCTTTACTTAGCAAGAAATGAGCGGGGTACCAGTGACAACAATTTTAAACTTTATGGAATGTTGGCTGGTAAACTGTTTCTGCTGCGCAAGATTTTGTTGTGCTTAGCAAGTTTTTTGTGATTATAGGCTTTGTCATTGTCGGGATTGTCATAGTCAGGATTGTCTTAGTCAGGATTGTCATCGTCAGGATTGTCATCGTCAGTATTGTCATCATCAGGATTGTCATTGTCAGGAGTGTCATAGTCAGGATTGTCATTGTCTGGATTGTCATTGTCTGGATTGTCATAGTCAGGATTGTCATAGTCAGTATTGTCATAGTCTGAATTGCCATTGTCAGGATTGTCGTTGTCATCTTTCCATCTTACCCTTCCCAGTACTTCGATGTTCTCAGACCTCTTCCTCCTGATCTCTGCCTGGGCACCACCCACAGAGCGCAGGTGCTTCTTCCTGGCGGCGTCTTTCGACTGAGCGTCGGAATTGTTTCTTTTTAGGTTGGTTCCCGGCGGAGCATCTGCTATAACACCGAGGCTCTCTGGACTGGATCTCTGCCTAGCATGGACGATACCATGAGGCAACTGTAGAAAGGGGAATGAAGACCAACAGATTTTATCTACATGCGGAGGACTCAAATTGTAGAAAAACAAAACTAGCCCATGCCTTCCGTGTCACGGCAAAAGTGTTTTGATTAGTTTGTCTTGTAAATATATCGCATCTTGCAAGAGACATGCTCTGTAAAGCATTGTAGCTTGGTGCCTTGTGCACATCCACGATAGTGAGGATGTGAGGTTTTTTGCACTCTTGCAAACTTGCTTGACACGTATACATTTATTTTTGGTGATATGAGTGACACTTTGTGACAATGAAGTCGTCTTGGTGCACCATGGTCGTATCTCGACTCTGCAACACAGTCGTATCTCACGCACACACGCTACATGCAACAACACTTTATCTTGGCCTCTATTGACTTTGCGTGTACATCCGTTTTTGTCATTAGTATGATAAACCATTGAAACATTCTACTTGCATTATATTATAGACACGCTAATTCAGGAGATCTGACCTCATTGCACCAACACAACGATTGTTTTATGAATACCGTACACCAGTGAGAGGGAAAACATCTTTGCTGCCCGATCAGTATTTTGTTTGGTCACAAACTATAGTGTTTCCTGACAGCGCCATCCCTGCCGGCAAAAAATGCGCAACACGGCTATTCAAACGGCTGCAGTTATGGTTTTTACACATGTGACTTGACGATGCATGATTAAGGGGGGGGGTGCAGATTATCTGGTAGGTAACGAGCGATTTGGAGAACATGAGAGGGTCTTCAGCCAGGGATTAATTTGAAGTTTGCACTACTTCAGTCACAATCTGTTTTCAGCAGTTACAATTCAAGAGGATTTCAGTGTTAACCATCTTAAAGCTAGACGAACTTCAAGAGCCGGGTGAAGTTGAGCCAAGGGCTCTGGGCCAACTGGAGCAGGTGTCTGTACCCCTGTGATTTTTTTGTTTATCCCCCTTCAGAATTTCAATCACCAGAAATTCCATCTGCGCTCCCGTACCCTGCAGTTAAAATTACTGGAATCTGGAGTAATTAACGAGCGTCATTTCTCCTCGAGTTAATCCATCCGAGGCAAAATTACTCCGTACTGTGGGCCGTAAGACCCTGTGGCCGCATTTTTAAAAACATCGGCAGGATAAATAAAAATGTCGTGCTCGCACGGCTGATGGGTAATATTGCCTGCTTGCTGGCATTAGAGAAAGATTGTTACAGTACACACTGAAGCTGTTCTCAAACCAGCGAGCCCCTTTGATACATAAAGGTAGGGTCATAGGTCGGCTTTTGTCAACAAACATCTAAAGCTGATTCAAATGCAAAATTATAAAGAAAGGTACAATAAAAGTCACATGTGAAAGTTTCAGCTGAATACGGTGGCTAGTTACTTAGTGGCTAAGAAAACAGAAAAAACTGTCATGGTATTTTCACAAGCACGTCAAATCCATCCAAGTTAATAGCGAGGTGACAGCGGGTACCAACCACATCTCTGGCCACAGTATTTGCGAACGGACACCAAACCATCAGAAATCTGAGAAACGATTCGTGCATGAGTCCTTTCTCTCATTCAAATGTTTTTGGATGAAAAAAAAAAACTCCCACATATTACTTCGAAGGGAACCCTATCTCAAAAATAGTTTATACTATCAACAGCTGCAGTGCTTCTCACCAAGTAAAAGTTTTATGGTCGGTATTTTTTTAGAGTATTTACCAATCTACTACTTTCTACCTTTAATATCCAGACCACAAAGTGTAAATTTCTTAATAAACTGACTTGCTTGTTTGGATGAGATTTGCTGAATGTAAAAAATGGAAAATGGATTGTGGGCCTGGACTCCCCCCCTTATTCTCAACTCACAACCTCCCAGATGTTACAATTCAGGAGGTTTGCAAACTTTGCATCACAAGAAACACAAAAACTACAAAAATTTGTACTTTTTTATCCCTTTTGAACATTCATCCCTTTAGTGACTGCTTTACTTCTATCAAGAAAAACTGAAGGGTAGTTTTCGGGTTGAACTCAAGTAAATTTTTCCTTGTTCAACCTCAACTTATTTAAAATTTAAAAGGTTTTAAAAGTTTCCTTTGTGGTTTATTACATGTACTTGATATTTGAACAAATTGAATTCCCCAGAAAATCCAGAGAAACCATGTTGTTTACCTGTTTACATAATTGTCCAATACATGTAAAATACGTACAGTAGTGTTTATCAGCATTTAACAAAGTGAGGGGTTACTGGGGGGGGGCTTTGTGGATATAAACTAGGGGCCCAATTTCATAGATCTGCTACAAGCACAAAACATTGCTCGACAATTTTCTGCTCTGCGGAAAATAAGCAGGCTACCAGTCACAGACGGTACACACGACTTGGTGTTGTGGCCGCTGACCTTTGGGCTGACCGGGACCGGCTCCGGCTCGGTCTCCGTCCTCAATTCTGGAGCAGTGTACATTTTGCACGGTTTCCAACATCAATTAGAGCCCGGTGCCAGAGCAAAACTCTTCTGTGCTGAGCTTATTTTTTGTGCAGCTCTAAACAAAAATTGGGCCCTGTTGTTAAATTGGACAGCTTCAGGATGCCCTGCTTCATGTGTCATCATAGCAAAAGGGTTGCAAGTTAGCAAACTGGACGTACACAAATTTGGATTGATTTGGGGCACACAATTTTGTTCTGCCATACATGTACAACAGGCATGATATTTGACCCCAGGACAGAACTTCTGAACAAGTACAAGGGCTGACCTACTTGTACATGTACACATGGTGAAGGCTCTTTTTTAATAACAATTTGTCTGTTGTTTTTTTTTCAGAGGGCAAACAAATCAGAAATCAGACTACCATGCCTGAGTACAAGTACAAGTTTTGAAAGAGGGCGGTAGATCCCTCTTTGCATTTGGACAGTGTTAGGACTCAAATTGTTGCGTCTGCCATGTTACGTAAAAGCACCACAGACTGACGACTTAAAGCAAATATTGAAAATCCTGTTTTGCAATGGACAGTTTAAGGACCGCGCGTATTTGAACAATTTTCTGAGTCCCTGGGTTTCCTTGTATCAAGGAAATGAAATACAGTCGACTCTCGTTAGTACGAGGTTCGTCGGACTGGCCTGTTTTCCTCGTATTATCCGAACCTTGTCTTAAACACAGCGCACTATTACATGTAATGTACATGATGTATGCACACGTCGTCATAGTGCAAATGCATTTTTTCTTTACTACGATCATAACAATTTAATAGCTTTTATAACTCAAGATAAAAATCATAGCAAAGTGATGTCAAACCTGCCGTTCATGTGACCATGATGTGACAGATTCGATACTGCGTAGCTGCGCCTATGCTAAACAGTGTTTTCGTTGGTACACGCATGGGACAGTTCGGGACCAGTGAAAAACCTTGTATAAACCAGCTTCTCGTATCTTCCGAGTTCGTATTAACGAGAGTCGACTGTAGCGCACTTGAAAGCACATGGACAACATTGGTAAACTGTCAAAGACCAGCACCCCACTCTGTGTGACCCAACAGACATTTGAACATGACCAGGTCCTCCAGTTTCATCTGTGAGAGGGCAAGGCCATTTTCATTTGACAAAGAGCACTTCCATTGGGAAATATTGAAGTCTAAGATACACTTTTGAAAGGGCAGTGAGGCCCAAGACTAGGGCAACAGAGGCCATGGCACCCATGTAATTCCAGGCCAACATGACATCAGTAACAAACCCGTGGAAGTTTATGCTCAAACCATTATTAGAGTCACAAGAAAATAGTGAAAAAGACCTACCACCGTTTTCAAACATTGGATTTAGACACACAACATCAAAAGTAAAAGTGTTCTACTGTTTCTCAAAAACCGTGGCATTTCATGCAAAAAATATTTCGAAGGAAGTTTTAAACCTTCATACCATGTTTACCAAGTTATGTGTAAATCTTTTGACTTTTACCAATGTTCTGCACATACTTTTTGCTCCAACACACACTAGACTTGCACAGTCTTTCGACAGCTGAGGTAAACAACTTCCAAATAATCCAATCCGTTTGCTTAGTGTTAGAAATCATACATGTTCACTCGAGCCCAAATTGTGCGTGAGTATAGTGAGCTCCTCAAGAGACGACAAAGCAATCACTGCCATTCATAGGCAGTTGGGAACCAGGCGTGCAAGTTTGCAAGTGACAATGGACTGACATTGTTTCAGCCAGGTGCAGTTTAAAGCCCTCCTGTTAATGAGGTAACATTTTCAGTTACCAGACTACATTGCCCAACTGCAGATTAAATAAAAAGAAAAGCGTATTGGGGCCTTTTTTTAAATCGGCCTGGGCCCTGACTCCGGCTTGGGCGCCGCAATAAACTCTGGAGGAGGGTACATTTTGCACTTGGTTTCCAAACTGAAACTGATCCCAGAGCCGGAGCTGACGCCAGAACTGCAGCTGGAGCCCAGGCCGGGGTTTGGTAAAAGTCCCAAGTGATTCAAAATGAGGCCATTATTAAAAAAAAACTTTTGTAAAAGTGTACAGTTTCAAGATTACTGGCGGAGCCTAATTTAGGGGTCTAAGCCACAATTTTGAAAAGGACCTATGCTTTAGGAAGTAGGAAAGTGTAACACTTATAACAAAATTTGTTTTGGATTTGCTCAAAAACAACATGAAGATCACATGCGTGTTACGGTGAAATTTTCAAACCGCGCCAAACAAGTCTGGTCGCCTTGAAATAAGTTAGTTTAAGCACTATCAATGTCACTGCGCAATGCGGGGTACCTTCTTGCAACAAAGATGGGCACACAATAATTTAGGTTCGTTAGAAAAAAGCGTCAGTGAATCATTGATTCTGCAGTTGGGCTATGAAGTCTTATTCGTTTTTAGTACCACACCCAATTGATTAGTACCACACCCTGTGCCACACCCTGGGAGGCTGGCTTAACTCACCCACGATCTAATTTCTGTTGTTTTACGCTTTTCTTTGTGATTCTGCAACGTTAAGAAATAATATGCAAATGAAACAAAAATGAACATTTGAAGCTCTCGCCTAGCCATTATTAAAACTAAATAAATAAATAAAAATAAAACAACATCTTCTGGAATACTTGATCTACAAGAGATTCTTTAAAGTAAAAATGCAAATTTGTATCCTATTTAATACTAAATATAAAATAAAAATACTAATTCAAATTGGCCACTCACTTGGGGCCTAACTTTTTAGAGCTCTTTGGAAAACAAGCTAGCTTAGCAAAGGAAATTCTGGCTTAGCAGCAACAGGTTACCAGCCAAATTATCATGTCAGTTCATGCATGCGACTGGACACCACCTACTTTTGCCATACAGAAAGAAAAAAAATCTTCTAAGCAGAACTTTCCGCTATGCAGCACCATGAAACTGTGGCCTGTAGCACATTGCCTTATAATTTGGCAACACAAGTTTATCGAACTTACATCTTGGCTATTCTTGTTGCTTCGCTCGTGCTTGGCGTTTCGATTCTCTGGTTCTTGATCGGTGATCACGCCCTCTCTTGCCTCTGTCATCTGCCGCGGGACGAAATGGAAAACAATTGAAGAGGTAAAGCAAAAGCTTTCTAAAATGTTCGGCTCAACAGCAACTTCTCCGGTTAGTTGCCCATTCAGTGCTTTGGATGCCAATGAATTTAGAGCCCTTCCCACACAGACAAATTTACAAGGAAATTCTTGTGAAAAAAAATATATATTTCCACGGACTTACAAATGCTGAAAAACAAAGGAAATTCACAGGAAGTTTGTTTTTCCTTACAAAGAGCACTTCCTACTCGGTAACATTACAATGGAGCAGCTGGGAGCCATGAGCTGCCGTGCGACTGGATCTAATCCCGGATTACAGAAACTCCCTCCAGCTTTAATTTTTTTTTTTAATGGAATGCATTCCACTAGATATTTTTCAGGGATGTGATAGGTTGTTGAGAAAAAAAAAAAAAGTGTGAGCGCAAAGCGCAAAAGCTTGCGAGGGTGAAAAACTTGCGAGCTCGAAGCCTACTTACATACATTTATCTTTTGTTTTAAAAGCCCTAATCTGAACTCTGTTTTGCTTTGTTTTTGAGGGGGGGGTTAAAAAAAAAAAAAAAAGATTTCCGCAAAAAAAAGAAGACAAACCACATCCCTGATTTTTCCATGTAAAACTGTACCAGGTGCAAGTGTTTTTAACTAGTGAGAGTAATTTTTATTTTCCAATTTTTATTTTCCAGTTGTAATTTTGCAATTTCAATTTTGAAAATATGAAATTTTTAACCCTTATCTTTACTTATCATCGATACTGTTCACAAGTTTCCCAAGGATTTTTTCCAAACTGTTTGGCATTCTGAACCCAAATTTTGGACATTTAGCCTCAACAAATAAGTTTTTTTCTTGACATATTCAACCACATTTTTGCATTTATAAGCCTGCGATTCCTGCATATTGTATGGTTAACCCGTCTGACTGAACCCATACTACTTCGCACACCCAAAAACCGCTAAGCACAGACTCCAACATTATCGTGATCTCACCTTGGGTTGCATGCTGGCAGTTTTATTCAACTGGTGTTCCACGACCTTAATACGTGTCTTGATGCCGTTGAGTTCCTTGAGAAGTTTCTCTGTCGGATGAATGTCATACTCGGCTTTGGTTTTCTAAATTTGAACGGAATGAGTAAAAATAGAAATTATCAAATGAATAAACCCGGGGCTAGAATCTTGAGGAAAAATCTACAAGACCTGTCAGTTGTGTCGGCCCTTCCATGGCAAAACAGCTTAAGTCGAAAATGTTTGGTTTTTACATCAGATCATTTCTGGGTAAATTGAGGGTGCTTTTCCCTTGTCAACGTTTCAAAGGCATACTCTGTATCATGGTTTATGAATATAACATGTCCTATCTCAGCCTCTTTTTACGCTTTCGTCCTGTTTTTATGGCAAAAGAGCTTAACTCTGTACTTTCTTTACTCAAAATGTCAATTTATGAGTTAGGCTATTTTTGCCATGGAAGGGCCTCACAGGTCTTGTATCTCAAAATGTTGGCTGGACCAGAACTGTTTTCACAAGACCAGAATCAAATTGAGAAAAATCTTGACACAGTGTATTTTATATTATTAAAGCAAGCCCTAAGAATGTAAGAGAAGATTTATCGCCAAAGTGTTTTTTGTGGGGGTTAATTAAGTGTACTCTATAACAAACTCAATAGACCTGAAAGGTATTTTATCAGAAGCAAAGGAATTATTACTCAAGTGGGAACAAAAAAGACCGCCGGACTTGTTCGGTTATGAGTTTATGGCACTAAACTCGGTCTCATGGCCTCGGGCCTGTGTAATAAATTGAGTCCTGAAGCCACAGTGCAAGTTGAATTGTCGGACAGAAAAGTACAGCACTTCTTCGTCTTATTATGTACATGTATAGAGGATTCCGACGTCAAGAATAACCGGGCAAATCACAAATGGGGGAAATTATAAATACAAACCTCGTAGAGTTCCATCTCTTGGTCGAGCATCCTCCGGAAAGTTGTCAATTTTTCACTCTTTAGCTCTGCATCTTTCTCAGGCTGGAGACAAGAAAGAAAGAAAAAAGCAATGATCGTCAATAACAACGGACATTCGTAAAGTGCAAGGATCGGCTGAATATGACACTCGTGGCGCGTGGATAATGTCAGCCCCCGGGCACCGCCCAATTTAATTCACTCCTCAAACCGTCTCAGCTCCCTGGGGAGTATACAGCCTTTGCTGCCAAGTACGTAAGTAGCGCATCAAACTTGAAAACTCTGCCCTCACAGGTTCCTATGTATATACTCCTGGGTGAAGAGAAGCAATTACGGTCTCACTTACAAACTCAAAAAGTCGAGACAGGGATTCAAAACTTCGGCTAGATATAAGTCTGCATCTGTGCAAATCTACAATTGAAACAAAATATTTGTCTGCAGTTTATGAAATGAGATCCAGACAAGCTCCTTGACTTGGCTAGGCGTTGATTCTTGGATCGCGGTGCCTGGGAAGTCTGCCAACAGCCAACCTCGGCAAAATACTCCACACAGAGGTTGAAATTGTCACCCATCCAGGAGTCGCGAGACACACACATATGGGCAACATCTGTTTTAAAGGGGTCTGTGCATCTCAGTTCAGGCTGCGTTGATCTAGGGCGTAGCACTCCTCATAATTTGCTATTCATGTCTAGTTGAGGGATGAGAGTTAATCGCTGGCAAAACAGTCTGACACTAGGGCCCAAACTTTAGGAGATTTTTTTTTGAAATGATGGCATTTCCACCTTTCGGGAAAACTCTCACGAGTTTTGATTTCATCAAGGTTTTTTTGGAACACTGTCCTCAGAACTAGAGAAGTAGATCAAAGAGAAGGACTTCTGTATAATGTGGGTAAACTAATGGCTGATTTTCTTCACTAGGCTGACTTAGAAAGTCTGAATTCAGACACGAGACAACAATTTCACATCCCTGCTATTTCTTGCTATTCTCGTCCAGGTTGTTTCTAAGAACAATGATTTGTTGTCACCCAGTCTTAGCCTACATGTACGTATCCTCCACACATCTCTAGTTAAAAAATCCTCTCAGTATTCCTTCAGTCTCCTGACACTAAGCTAGAGCACACCAGCCGAAAAAGTTACAAGCAAACCAACTGGCTCTTTTCAGAGCCGCTGCCGCCTCTTAAAAACGGAGAATTCCATCGAATAAAAAAAATACATTCCATCCATCACCACCATGCAAAGCCTAAAATCTTACTTCCAGCCTCCCTTCAGCCTCCTGAAGACACACTAATCGAAATGTTGAGAATAAACAAGCTGTACAGAGCCGCCGGTTCTTCCAAAAAGTGATATTTTACTTGTTGAAGCCACGGATGAAACTACACAAATGCCCGCTCTTCCTTTCCGTGTTCTTGGTTGCAGCTCTGTCCGCCCTTTGTCTTTCCTCCTGGGCAATGTGCCAAACCCGTGTATAGCGCCAATTTGCTTAGTTTACAGTCCTTACATGTGTAGTTTCGTTCGTATTGTATGACATGCTTAGCTGTACAACAGTCACCGGTGTACTCTTGAATCGTTAACTGGTAACTTATCAACAATGAAACTCACTTGAATAGGTTTCAAGTATCATTGCCAAATCTCATCGAGAAGTACACAAAATTAGCTTTGATAATTTCGCTAACGAGAAGAAAAAAAACAGGGTAACCAGCCAAGACAACTTGTCAAATGTGTGCAGTTTGTGAGTGGCTCCCTGCTAATTTGGATAAGCAGAAATACATGTTAAGCAACGATTCCTGTTATGTACAGTTCTGTGTGTATGGGGCTGTTAATGCAAAGCAAGAAGTTGCATGTTCATCAAACATATTTTACAAACTGACATGCCCTTTAAAATTTATAATATATTTTTAACGATTCTTTTAAGTTGAACACCCGCCGGTCCTACTTAATGCCAGCTTAGCTTTCCGTTTTAATTCTGCTGGCTGTATGTTTATCGTTGCCAACTATTTCTGGAATGATTAACAAGGGACTCCCACAGAGGGAAATTATTCTTCATCTAATGTGGATGGTTGAGGACATTTGAAAGACCCATGCCCCTGATGCCACGGCCATTTTGCCAGGTTACGTCACTAATTTCTGTTGAGACTTTGGTTGGCATGGTTGGGGTTTTATTCAATGAGATGGTGGGTCATGATTTGGGGGTTGGAAGTTGGGGTTGGTATTTATAGGATTTGGGGTGAGGGCTGGAGACTGGGGTTTGGGTTTGAGGGCTCAAGTCTGGGTTAAGGGCTTGGGTATGGGTTAGAGACTGGGGTTTGGGTTGGGGCTTGGTTTAGATTAGGAACTGGGGTTTGGGATTAGGGAGGAGTTAAGGACTGGGGTTTGGGTTAGAGAATGGGGCATGGGTTAGGGGCTGGGGTTTTGGCAGGGGGATGGGGTTTGAGTTTGTAGTTAGGGTTGGGTTATAAGATGACTTACCGTAACTGGAGCCGGCTGTGTTACTGGTCTCCTCTGGTTAGGCTTAGCCGTTGTGATCGCTTGGTGTGGCGGGGATAGCGGAGATTGGTTCTTCATCCCTGGTGGTAGGCCGAGTAGGGTTAAGGCAGCGTATGAGGCAGCTACGCAAAGGAACACAAGAAGTGAAGTTTAACGTGAGTGACCATCAAGTCATACCCTAATAATAGGCCTTTAATAAGGCATCTTACACATTATTCATTGGGCTTTGAGCATTCCTGAAACAATCTCAACTCCTTGGGAGTATGCGCCACCGGCAGCCGAATGAACACACAGGTTGCTAATCATTCACATTCACATTCACAGTCTCTATCCTCCCAGTTACCCATTCACTCCTGGGTGCAGAGAAGCAATTGCAGTCAAGTGTCTTGCCCAGGGAAACAAGTGTCATGACCGGGATTCGAACCCACACTCTGATAACTGCAGGCCATCAGAACGGGAGTCTGATGCACTAGAATATTCTACCACGACCATGATTTAATGCTACAAAGATCATGTATTTATAAACATTATGAGCACAAACTAAGCTTTTCGCAACCAAAACAAAAATTAAGTTTTTTTATAGTTTTAATTTTTGGCAACCAAAAAGAAATGTACTGTAGGTGGAAAAAAACAAAAAACAAACAAACAAACACTTTTATATATATATATGTATATTTTTTAGGGGGCTTGAACAATGTGTAAATTTTTTGTAATGAAAAACAAAAAACAAAGAGTTCAAATAAAAACAAGAACAATTTTTTATTTTTTTTTCTCCCCTTCTTTTTTTTGCCTCTTGGGTATATTTTTTTACAAAGAGCATAGATCCTCACAAAGTGCATCATAAACCAATCCCTGCCAATAGCCGCGTAATAGCTGGTAACCGGGTATCGGTAACCAGGTATCGAAAAACCGAGTAAGTGAAAACGGATCATTTTCATCAGTAGAGTATTCCCAGGCCATGAATTAATTTGTTTTGTCCTCTTTTTCTTTTTAAGAGTAAATTCGTAAGTTTTGTAAATGTAGACGTTTAGCAATATGCCATTTCCGTTCTTTCCTTTTTTTATCATTAAAAAACAATAATCCATCTGACATTTTACCCGCAACACAGTTCCTAGGGTTGCCACTCTCGCCTAGATGCAATCTATACAATTCAATTACAATTTGAGATCATCTTACAAAAAGAAAAACATCCGTCGTCTAAATGTTGGCGCTTTGAAGACCAAAGCAAAGTGACAGGTAATGGAAAATAGATCTGCTTTATCCTAAAAAAAAAAATAAATGTTTTTAAACTGTTGCTAGTTGTAAATGTAGATGCAGATGCACTGTAGGCCTTTATAATCACCACACCTTTTGAGGGTTAGTGTTTATTAAAAAAGTGGAGAATACCTGCCATTTTAGAAGAAGATCTGCCGTCTGCCTACTGGAAAAATGGTACGTGAAACACGTTTCATCTGAGGGACTTTTACAGGCAATAAGAAGATGATATTCACCTTGAATTTTTTCCAAGGGGATTGCGAAGACATATGTCATCATCAATTTTCATATTTTTTTTCATTTTAAATTTTTTAGTAATTTTTTTTTTCCCACAACAAAAAATGATCTACCGTTTTGTCCTTACAACTGTCCCCCGTTGACAATTATAAGTCGCTACGGCGCTCTTGGCCTCCAAAGAAATGAAAGCCTGAGCGCTTTTAAAAAACACATAAAGTAATAAGCAAGACATAGCTGGTAACCCGAGTAATGGTAAATTGATACTTACATCTGATGAGCTTGACGACTTCCAGATGATTACAGTTTGTCACTAGGGTACCGTTTACCTGTGGGAACAAAACCAGATATAACCACACAATTAAGGATATTCTGCTTGTACTACCCAGCACTATGGAGTTACACGGGACCGAGGAAAGCTCGGCTGTTAAAACGAGCAAAATGAAAGGTGGGGGGGGGGGGGGAGGGGAAACAGCGGCACCTTTGAATGCACCATCCTGCGGATTACAGCGCGGAATCTAGTTGATTGGATTTGGAGTGACGGTGGGGAGGAAATGTGTCGAGGTAAGCTTGAGGGAGGGATTGAACAAGAATGATCTACGTGTAGATGAACCAAGAGTCTTAAAGAGTAGGTGCAATGCATAACACCTGATTCGTTTATCACCGCAGTATATTAGTTGGGGGGGGGGGGGTGGGTGGCTCAAGGTGCCAAATAGGCACGTAATATGCGTGATGGTGATACATCATGCAATCGTGCGATAACCCATCCACTGTTATGGCATATAGACAGAGGCAGGATGTCCGCTTATGCCTTTTGTTGCGTTGAGGAAGGGCCAATGCGGCAGACAGAGGGGAAGAGGGCTGGCAGGAAGGGCAAGACAAGCTGCAGGTCTAACAGCTACCACCACATTCGTTTCTGCAATCAGTGTGACAGGGACTGCCACTCCCGTGTGGGCCTCTACAATCGCAGCAGACGCTGCTCCAACGACCCCAACTGAGACAACCAAGGGCGCAGATCCATGGTCCCCCGAGACTAAAGGATGCCTACTACTACTACCCTAGCATACATTGTATCAATGGCGCGGTTATTACATGTACATGTACATGTATTGCATGCCTATTTGGCACCATCAACCCCACTCATATTGTACAGCGTTGGATAGTTGAATTGGATCCCCATTCACACCCAAAGAATCATCTACAAAATGTGTATCATGTGATTGTTTCGAGCTTTCACAAAAGACATTCGCTTGCTTCCAGCACATCATCCAAAGGCGCCCGGATGGGCCGACAAATACACATGCGCATTGGACCACCATACCCCCTGACCAGGCTCGAAATTTACACTAGACCGTAGGCCTGGGGCCAGTGATTTCAACACCAGGCCAGTAAGTAGGTCACTTGTGGGTCACATGTAGGCATAAAGACCTAGGAAGTAAGTTAAGCACAAGTTTCAAAACCAAAAAGTTCTTACAAACCCAATATATATGGCGACAAAAAAACCAAATCAATCCAACAAATTGCAATACCCACATAATCTGGATGGTGATCAGCATTTATACATTCACTGGTACCTGTAAGTGGATAACCCACGGGGTGGTGTTACATGAGGCAGTTCACTGGCAACCAGTTCCAGGCAAGCTCCGAGAAGGAAAGATCATACACATTTGAATTTTCACAGAATTTTCTCTTAGAGAGACAGGCTGCAAGACACCGTTTGAGAATCCTCTCTTGAACTTCTAAGATACTTTGATGTGGAGAGGCAGTAGACAGACATGAAGGATAAATACACTGTAAGATCAGAGTCTGTTGCGCCACCAAAGTCTTCCTTTTTTATGCAGTGCAGTTGGTTGCCTGTACGCAAAATGCCTCTGGAGTCAAGGACCCAATCACTTCTAATCTGGGCTGTAAATCACATGTAGTTAACGTGTGTACACTACAGGATTCCTACTAATACAAGACTGATAAGAGACTGCTCACACCTGCCCTGATTCCCAGAGACCCAGCCTCTGAATGTTTTTGCAGGAAAGTGTGCCTTACAAATGCTGTATCATTGAACTACATCATACATGTCAAACCAGCATTACAATCAGTGACCTACATTGTATTTTTACAACAATGCGGCAGGTTCCCCGCCTCCTATCAAAACAAACACTAGTCATACTGCAAAACAGCCAGGGCCCAATTTCATAAAGCTGCTTAAGCAGAAAATATTGCTTAATATATTTCTGCTAAGCAAAACTAAGCAGGATACCAGTTACATTTTGTACAAGATAAATGGTAATTTAGCTGGTAACCTTATTTTGGTAATCATACTTTTGTTGTGCTTAGCAACTTTTTATGCTTTAAAAGCAGTATGAAATTGGGCCCAGGGCCCAGTTTCAAAAAGCTGTTAAGCTGAAAACACCTCTTAGCAATAAACTGAATGGGCACCAGTCAAAACAATGTAAACTTTATGAAATTTTAGCTGGTAACCAGTTTCTGCTAAGCAATATTTGTCTGTGCTTAGCAAATGTTTGTGTGCTGACAAGCGTCATGAAATTGGTCCCCTGGTCCCATTTTATTGCAGTGGTGGGAATCTGTATACATTATTACTAGCGTGCGCAGGGAACAATACCCACACCACACGGTGACAGCATGATTAACGGGCTACGGCCCCGCTCAATGATGATTAGGAACATTGATGATTAACACAGAACGAGCGGGACATCCAAAGGCCTTATCGGGCACACTGCAGGTTTTTTTTGATATATATATATATATTTTTTATATTACTCAATGGGGAAACATACAACAAGCCCACCACGCAAGCAGAGAACATTCCATCGTACATCAGGCCTGTGCCCCCTCAACCATGGTAGGAATGCAGCCTGCTAAGGTTGGAATCTCACACTAATGGTTACGGTGACGAGCGAACGCGACTCCTCGCCCAGGACCCACCGATAACAACAAATACACATACCACCCTCGGTATGTATCCGATGCGCTCAACTGAAAAAACGTACGGACGGGGATCGGGTCGGATCGGCGAGACAAATTCGTACTGATAAGGGGGATTAGAGTTTTTCATTGCGTCAATTTTCTCCAAAATCAAAATGAATTTCATCGGTTCTCTGGAACGAGCGACGGTATTGATTTTACATTATTCCACTGGAATATGCACGGCTGCATGCAACAATATGTACGGATGCATGCAACAGTTGTTCAACGTCTGCTGATGCAAGATGCAATAAAAGACCTTACTGCTAAGAACACATCGGTTTTTCAGTTTTTCATGACCCCCCCCCAAAAAAAATAAAAGATAAAAAGAGGAAATCAATAACACAGCTGTTTCTATCTTTTTATTCTGTATGCAAAGACTAATGCATTTAATAATTTTGCATTGGGGATATAGAAAATAATTATATAAGACTAAATGCAAGACTAATTTATACATTTATAAGTCTTGATTACAAAGTGTCCCAAATTGTGAATGTTAATTAGCACTAATTAATATTGATCGGGGTTCTCCCCATGTACAAGCTAGCGTATCGGGCCGATATGCGTGAATTGCGTGCCGATACATGCACATTTCGACTGATACACCCACACCCCCCCCCCCCCAAGGAAAAAAATAAAAAAAAAATAAATAAATAAATAAATAAAAAAAAAAAAAATAGTTTTTATTATTTTTTGTTTTCAATAAACAAATCGAGAGAAAACCATAAATGCTCCAGATTGCACAGTATGGCTTTTAAAACAAACATAAACACCAAGTAGAAAACATTCCGGATCGACAAACTTTGGTCCAGAATGCCCAACAGTTTTGAAAAAAACTCCTGGGGAGAAAGAACCCTGTTGATCAGGGCTTTGACACTCAACTTAGCTTTTTAGATAACTTGCAAGCTTGCTCCTTCACGGGGGGCAACTGCCCCCATGCCCCCTGTCGGTCATTGCCTTGGTGCCCCATCAGAGGTCCCCTTTGGCTAAACCTACTTTGCCCTTCAAAATATCCGGCCTGCACTTGGAGGCAACCCGCTGCACTACATGCCAAAAGAAACGCTTTGCCGGCACAAGAGCTAATTTTCTCACAATGTTTAAGGCTCTTGTCCAACGAGGCAATGTTTACTTGGAGAAAACAAGTTCCACTGCATCCAAAAAGGAATACTTCAGCACCACAGGAGACAATTTCCTACAGTACAGTATGTCTTCATCTACAAGCATACAGCTTTTTTTTTTGTACTACTTTAGGCCGATGACCAACATTCAAATCAAAAGCAAAAATAGTTTCTTAAGAAATGTTGACGCAACATACTGGAGACTTATCCACCCAAGAAAGGAGGAAGAAATGGCGAGACAGCCGCCCACAATAATGAGTTGAATATGGCAAAACCAGCTGGCCAACCAAATAATCAGTTCAGTCACTCTACTTCAAAGGTTCCCCCAAAGTGTGCTGTGTGAGGTACCTCACCATCTGAGCTTATTTTATTTTTTACTTCCCCCCCCCTCTCCATCTTCAAATCTTTAAATCCGCTTCGATGGAACTAAATTCCAGACACAAAATGTGGCTGGATTTAATTATGAACGGTTTATTCAAATAATGCAATACAGCGGCTAAGAGCCCAAATGTACAGTTAAAAAAAAAAAAGTCACCAGCAATATATTACATAAAAAGAATGAAATATCAAAAAGTAATTAAGAAAAAAAAGTAGCCTTTTTTTATACATGTACATGAAAAGTGCATATTTCGATTGCAGCAGACTGAAATAAGCAACTGATTTGTCTCGGATGAAATTTATAATCAGTGAGCTTTCAGATTGAAACTGACCACCTTTAAAATTATAATAAAACCAAAATTATTATTCCCACCATCCCTATCTTTAAATGAAAGTATCCTAATTTTAAAATGATATTAATTCCCTTCAAACACAGGCACAAGCGTCCCCCCCCCCCCTCTTCCCTCCACTCCAAACAAACCACAGTCAAGTCTCGGGTAGTAGAATGAATCTTTAGAGTGGAGATGGAAAATCCCCCGATATCTGACAACTTCAGACAAGAGCACGTACGGGAGACAAGTCGGCCAATCTATGCCGCTACAGGCAGGCATCGAGCCGTGCACCAGAATGCGACGAGGCTAGTTCGCTGGGTAAATACTCCCTAATTTGAACCTCAAACAAGACATTTACGATTACATCTTCAGAGCCTTGTGCTGGAACTCGATTCCACAAAGAATCAAGATTTATTTGCGGATGAGTTCGGCCCTAACCAGTAAATGGATCTGAAAATGTCAAGCCAAAATTGTGATGTAATCTTAAGACAAACCAATAAGTCAACTTTAAGATGCTCCAACTTGACTAGACACTAAACTCTTTCTCTAACAATTACATAAAGTAGCCGAGGCACAGTTGTAAACAGAACATCGTTCACTGGTGTACACTTACGTCTCAGCACTTTGACATTTTCCCACCTCCGACTCTAGCATTACGTTACAGGTCTTTGGTTAGCACAATCTTAACAAAGAGATTTTTGCCATGGGAGACGAATCGTGTAATTGAACGATGGCACGAGCCGGCACACTTTTAAAGAAGCGCAGTCTGATACATTTCCAACTTCTCAACTCGCAAAGCGTCTTTCTCAACAAACTCGACAGCCAAACTATGGTGCACCATAATCATACACACGACTTTGTATTTGCAGAAAAAAAGGAGGACATTTCAAACCAAACTTTGTACAGTGTTTTTATGATACTTCTATCGAAGAAAAAATTAGCAAATCATTCCGCCAGCTGCAAAGTTGCAAGCCTGTATTACAAAGCAGGGTTTGCCCTGAAAAATGTTTCCATTTCCCAAGCCAGCCTTTTCAGGACTTCATCAGCACTTTCACGCGTGATCAATTGTTTTTGGGTCACGTCGATAGCTCAGTCCAGATACGTGTACTCCCATGGCATAGTGGACGACATTTACCAAGTATAGTTTTATAAACAGCCTGTGCACACCAGGAAAATTGGAAAACATTTATCTGCACATATAAATCTGTGATATTTATGAAGCAATTTTTCGAGCCAACTTGTCGGGAGACAATTCCGACCAGCTGGTGGTTTCACGGCAAACCAAGGAGAACACTATTGAGAAAAACAAGCCTCACACAATGCCTTGATAAAGTCGCTTCACAGCTTATTGAACTGCCTTACATTTTGAATCACATGTAATTACCATCCAATGGCTTTTCGGCTGGTAAACCGATTCTGCCTGTGTCAACGCTAAAAGCAGCTTTTGTAAAAGGCGTCCCTAATTTCGAAACAGAGAAAGGAGAGACGGAACAAAACATCAATGGTGACTTACGGGGAGGATGGCAGCGTGAACCAGCGGGTGTCGGGAACCGGCGGGTGTCTTTCCCCAACGCCTGTAAATCAACCCAAGGCACCAGCAAGTCAACAAGGTACGCCAGGAAACCAACACGTCGGTTCGACATCAAAAGCCCCAAAACATCTCCGTTTACCGTTTCATAATCCAAGAGCATCCGTGAGGTAAAGCCACACACATCTTCATCGATGCAAAGGCATCACATTAATAAGACGAGGAACCTGCTCGAGGAGACTTCTAGCCTCGGACTGGGTAGGCGAGAGGATAGAATGGTAGAACTATTCTCAGAGCAGGAGCTGAGTGACAAGCCGAGATGGAATTATGACCACATAGAGAGATTCCGATCACAGACGTCACTCGAGACAAGTGCAACACTGTCAACCTTTCTTTTTTTAAAGGGGCTGCAGGAATTCAGCAACATTTCAAGTTCAATTGTAGCCTCGCTACTTGGGCCTCTAAGAGGGCATGGTAAGAAGATTGGGTTGAAGGGGTGGGGGGGCGGGGTCTGGGAGTAGAAGTGGGAAGCACCGTGGTGCGGTGAAGATGTAGAGTATTTAAAAATGGCTATCACCTACATGTAAACACACTTTTTCCCTAAAAGACAGTGGGATATTAAACATGTTAACTAAAGAAATCAATGGTCAGTAATCTTGCTTGCAGGGAAATAACCTGAATGTACATTGTAACTATTTTGTCAAAAAGGTAATATTGCTTCAATTTAAAAAAAATAAAAAATAATTATTTTTTTATTTTTATTTTTTATTTTTTTTTGGGGGGGGGGATTGTTTCGCAACCAGCCATCGATTACCGAAAAGCAATGTGATAGATAAGAGGGTGTTATAAAGTGCAAGTGTCAGATGGCTTAGTCTTTTATCACAAGTCAAACAATTTGTCTTTTTTTTTTACAAGCTAGCAAATCCTCAGTAACACAAACATCCATCTGTTGCCCTCCAGCGCTTCAACTAATGCCTGTATCCAGGAACAGTGCAAGGCAAGGCTCGAATTAGGTTGGGGGGGGGGGGTGGGTCCACAAGACTGCAGGGATTGTAGCTCAAAATGTGTCCTAGACTAGTTTTTATTAATTGTTTTAACAAGAGCAGAGTCAAATTGAGAAGTATAAGTGTCCCTGTTTTTATTTGAACAAGCACTAAAAACACGTAAGAGAAGATTTGTATCGACATTTAGGTAGGCTTCATTACTCAATACAGAATTGCAAGGTACATGTATGTGAATGTAATTTTGTTTCTGTTCACTATTATTACACACTGCGGAGTTGTTATTCAACTAAAACACACCAGACCAGCCGGACTAAAATCATTGCCATTAAGGGCCTGCGGTCCAGTGTGAACTTCCACCCAAGCAATGGATTCTGTAGCTTTTATTGTAGGGCATGGGGGGGGGGGGCGTAATAAGGTAATTATCCAAACATGCCAAGTGCCAACAATTTGTAAAATGTCACAAACATGCTAAAATAAAAGCAAGGGAACCCCTGCTTAATAATTGCTCTCATGTGAAAAGGGCTAAAGTGTCCACCACTGTTCCCCCCCGACTCTTGGGGATTCACACCTGTCCAGTCTATCCCTGGTTGCTTACAGGTGGGGGAGCTTGATTGGCTTTTAATTGGCTCTGTTGAGCAAGATCCTGTGCATTGTGTTCTCCTGATTTATATCCGAAAATAGAAAAGGCCCTTTTGGTCACAAGCTGTGTTGCCCCCTGGGCTGACTGAAGCCTGGGGTGGCATTACGCAAGGTTAGAGACTAACATTCACAGTAAGGTTATCAAAAAAGCAAAATGATAACAGACAAGATGAACGAGCACTGTCATACTTAAATAAAACAGAAAGAGTTAAGGAACTGAGGTTTCAAGCAAAGCAAACCAGCGAGAGTCTTTCTCTGAGGCTAAAAGAGAACAGGTATATAATGTTGGACAGAAGCAGGAAGCAGCCGGGTGGTAAAGGAGAGATAAACCATGGGTTAAAACACAGACGCAAGAAGCAAGCAAACTACAATGACAATAAAATCAGGAAGGAGACAAGAACTTTGCAACAGCTGATCCTTCTGTTTCCAGGTTTCCTTATAAAAACAGAACAGAGGTTTTAAAATAATGAGAAATAGGTTTTAAAATGAGAAATAGTCTCTTTTAAGATAAAAAAGGGGAACACTTTTTCTAACATATGCACTCCAATTTAAGCATCAGTATCATTTGTGTTTTTTACTTTACTTTAAAAATTATAAATTATTATCATTTTCTATTAAGAAACTAATTTTATAGATATAGTGAAACAGCAAGCTGGCTAGTAGACTGATAGAACTTGTACATGTAGAACTGCCCTAAATAACCAGCATTGTATGCCCACCCCCCCCCCATCATGTTTAGAAAGGTTAGCACAGCCGTGACAGGCTCGTAACGAGATGCATGTAGAGCTAGGTGTGGACAACACGATCAATGACATTTAAACATCGGAGGTCGTATAAACTGAAGTGTTTATTCAAATCTATTCTGCCTTGTGGACAAATCCCCCTACCCCCCCCCCCTACAAAAAAATATATACATGTATAATAATAAAAAAAATATTAAAATTAATTAATTTTTTTTTTTAAATTGCCTGGCCAAACTTGTTGCCACACTCCTCGGCACCACGGGCTGTTCATCGCAGGCAAAAGTACCCCAGATCTGTTACTAATATTTGCCAGTCTGACATTGCATCGCACTCTTCACATTTCCAGAGCATTAAAGATCAGGGCCGCCAGCATTTTAACACAGAAAGCTTTAAAGCAGATAACTTTGCCCCACAATAATATCTGTGGACAAATAAGCGAGGTACCAGTCTCCAACAGTACTTGAGTGATATGTCGTTTGGGGGGAAAAAGGCTGGGAACCAGTCTTAAACAGAATAAACAATATGCCATTATGGCCGGTAACTCTTAAAAAACTTGTTTTCTGGTAAGGAAGATTGTTTTGTGCTTAGAAAAAAACATTGGGATACCAATTTCTGGACACTTAAAGGTGCATGGAGGAGGCAATGGAAGCAAAGTTTGTTTCAATGTCCCTGGTACTCACTGCCTTGGTGCCCTTTTTAAGATTCAAGTAATGAGTAACCCACGCTCCAATTTGAGAGGTGAAAATCTACATTGTACACGACCGCAGAGCGTAGTTAAACAAATTCACTGGGCCAGTTTTTTTTTTTAAACAAAACCAGAATTAAAGTGAGAAAAAAAAAAGCCCACACAGTTTAAAATTTCACCTGGTGTTAATTTGAACAGGCACTAAACGATTAATCTCATTTTGTATTATGGGTATGAGCTTTTCAATTCTCCATAAAGTTGAATGATTTATCAAGACTGGAAGTCAATATTTGAACAAAAAAACACACGACCCTCCGACTCCGTTCAGTCCTCAGTTTACAGACTCCTTGCTAAAAAATGACTAGCCTCGTGCCCGTGGTCCACCGTAAACTTTGAAGCCCCGGAAAATTAAATCTTACTCAATGTTCTCATTTCCAAAACCTCGACATAAAATGTCGGCAAATATGAAGACAAATATGTACATGTTCCACCCCCCCGAGATATCAAAATTGCATTTCAACGGAAGTTTAAAACGGGACACGCGGCGGCGCGGTCCATCGCAGTAAGCAGAACTTCTCCAGGAATGAATGTCGCTTCTTCACAGACGAATAAACATTTACACTGAATATGATTTTCAAATCTCTCATCCCAACATGAAGAGGAGTTTCTGTTTCCATTTTTTTAAATTTTTTTTTATTTAATTATATTTTTTTCATTTCACATTGACAAAGATCAAATTATCGTTGTTTATTCAGAAAGGGGGGAATCATGTTGATGACATATCAGTGTGGGAATGAGCAGTCCATCTGGGGAGGTCAAAGGAAGGTCAAGTTTACATGTGGAATATCTAAGGATGCCTGGATGATGACAGCCAAACCACCGGGATCTTACAACTTAGTGGAAGGGCACAGGAGATGTCTCCCGAGGCCTGTTTATGCCTTATGTAAACCTGTCATTTAAAGGCGAGGTACCCCGTGTAAATAATGTCATGGGGGACAGCTGTTGGGTTTTACACTCTATGAATCAAGATAAAGCACACCATCAATGGTCATGCTAGAGAGACTGCCAGTGTGGCAGGACATTCTGTAACCCCCCCCCCCCCCCGGCGTTTTTCTGACCCCCCATACGGAGAAATATTTACAAATTTCTCCTAATAGCGCCCTCTTTTGAATCAACTTCCTTCAGCCCAAGTTAATTTCCCATATGGGGGACATAATATCCAGGGGACAGATCTCCCTAGGACATCAGAACTGTTTGCTGAATCAAATACAGCATTTGTGACGTCTAAAATAAAACAGGGTCATTGCTACGCTTACTCTCTTTGAAAAAAGATAAGGTATCATTTTACAAATTTCACAACACTCTACCTATGTTGTTGGTAAGGCTAAAATAAAATGGCAATGTTACTATTTTGCCCTTACTCTCTTTGAACAAAGATAAAGTACTCGTTGCTAATGTTGATGGAATTTATTGTAAACGGACTCTCTTGATATAAGTTTTTCTATGCATCCCAAACCCCTCAAAATCCAACTGTATGTTTTGTTTGATTCTGTGAAATGCACCTACATTAGTAAACTGATTATGCTTGGGATCAGGCTTACCTCCATATTCAGATATCAACAGTTTGAACCTGACCATATGGTGTTGGATTTTGTTAAGAATGAGGAAGGATCCTACAAAATCATTTGAGTTTTTGGTTTTTAATCATGAGATGGGAACTGCGTGCGTCCGGTACCCAATCCATCAAATTCAACCATAGTCACGAGGATTACGGAGGTATTCAAGGTAGAGCAAAGCAAAGCACAGAACGTCTTCAACAACGAGCCTGCCGTCGATTTCACCAAACTCTTCCTAACTTAGGATTAATCTTAGGACTTAGGACGAGTCCCAGCCTTGCACTGTAACATGTAAACCTTAAGATTAATCCTAAGTTAGGACTAGTTACTCGTCCTAACTCGAGATAGGATTAATCCTAGCGTTTCGTGAAATCGGCTGCAGGGCATTTCTTGGTATTGCAGAAGTTAAGCCCACATCTCAACACCAACCATCGGTAATCTCCTTAATATACTGAAGATGGCTGCTTCCATTCCACCCCTCCCCCCGCCCCCAAGGAATCACTGCGTTTCCTTGATAGCACTCCATCGCCACGGAAGACAACAGCATCTTGTCTGCTCAGCTTTAAGTCAAGTCAGTTGCCGTGGCAACTGCGAGACATTGATTATACATCGAAGAGGTGCTTTATGACATTTTGGTTGTATATTTCAGGTGCTGCTTTCGAAATCCTCCATCAATCTTCAGAAAACTGTACAGCGCTCTTGTTTAAAGGTACATGTATACAACAAGGCTAATTATACACCGTCATGGTGGTAAAATCCCATTGACGAGTTTTGTCATCGTGAGACTACAACCCAGTTTGAAAACAGAACAAACTATGGCGTTTTTCACTATTTTCTTGTGACTTTCATGACCACTTGAGCTCAAACTTTCTCAGGTTTTTTTATTGAGTATGGATCCTGGTCTTTGACAATAAGCAGGTGTCTTCCTAGTTTCTACAAAAAATGTATTTATGTATTGATATATTTATCTGTAGGCATATTTTATTTACTTTAAAAATTTATTTATGCATTTAATATTTTTTATACTTGTATAACAAACTTTATTAATTTATATTTTCATTTACTTTAATTATTTGTTTTTTATATTATTATGAATATGAATTATTATTTTTTTTTTTTATTCATTCAATTATTTATTTATTTTTTATAATTATAATAATTACAATTATTTTTATTTTTTTCCTATTATTTAAAATAATGTTTTTACTTTTTATTTTTTTATTTATTTTTTATTTTTATTTTGTATTAATTAATTAATTTATTTTTGATTGATTGATTGATTGATTGATTGATTGATTGATTGATTGATTGATTGATTGATTTTTTATTTTATTATTATTTTTTTTTATTTAGTTTTTTTTTTATTTATTTATTTATTCATTTATTTATTTATTATTATTATTATTATTATTTTTTTTTTGGGGGGGGGGGGGGGGGGGTTCAGCTCAATGAACACCATGTCCATGTACTTACAACCACAACCAAATTACCATAACCTTCCACCCAGACGTAACTTGTATCCAAGTGGCAAAACAAGTGCGCCAGTTATAAAAAGCAAATACAGTTAAATCATAATCCCACGAAGTGCTTCCACCATAGGGTTGACCTTTTTCCTCCGGAAAAAAACCCCAACCCAAAACCCATTAATAGATATTTAAAGGGCTCTTAATTACCCGCAGAATGTACACTCGGGGAGGGAGGAACGTAACTATGATCCGAGGTGGCCAGTCCCCGTGCACTACAGCCTTTTTTTCGACGCTCACAGTGCATCCTCCGGCCCGTCCGCTAATAGTGTAATAGCCACCGTGGGGCAGTCAAGTCATCTTCAAGTACGGTGGTGATGTCTACCCCCCCGGGACCTCCAGCATCTTCAAGTCAAACCTCTTGGTTAAATTATACTGCTTCTTAAATTCACCAGCGCCAAACTGTTTTGTTTTCCACAGTACACTTCTTCTTATCCGCACGTCTCATAAGTGTTTTTTTTGTGTTTTGTCATTCAATGCTGACGGGTAGACTTTTTTTTCTCTCTCTCTCTTCTTTCTTTCTTAAAGGACACAGTGTTAAAATAGCACTCGGCATGCTTGCTGCTCCGGAGGACCTAAAGAGAGACCTGGTATTTTCGTTCGTGTCGGAGTACAGATAAATATGCAATGGGAAAAGCGGTGTTGCGACCCAGGGTAGGGGGGCGTGATCAGACACAAATTAAACCCTGAAAATAAACAGCAAGAACCTCTTTAGACTTTATCCAGCCAATTCCCAGAAAGAAAAAAAAAACAAACATATATGCGTAATCTATTTGAATTATTTCAAGAAAGTTTACACCAGAAAGAAGGAGACTGAAAAAACCTCTGCAGTTGCAAATTATCTCAGAAAATCAAAGCCCACAACAAAATCTTAAATGTTAAAGAGACAAATGCAATTCCGGTCACATTCCGGTCACCACTCAAGACACCCACCCTATTTTTTAGGAGGAAGAAAACACGACGGCGAAAAAAAAAAATCCCGATTCCACAAAATATCCCCATAAATCACAGGCCTCATTTTTAGAAGAACACTCTTAAAAGCGTGCCAAGTCCATGCTGTGTTATGAAGTTGGAGAGACAAACACAACCGCCGGTCGCATCAGTACTCTTAACATCTTCTAAGCCAATAATGAACTCCATGTACACTCAAGACAATTTGGGCCTGTCGGTTATTCTTTATCGAATGTCACAATATATGGATTGATGGCCGGGGGGTAAAAAATGGTACGGATGAAAATGAGTCGATGGCTTAGGATGGCTCCGTGCATATTCCGCCACGGAACGTGTAAAAGCGAAGTGCTCGTTAGTCAACTCTGAGATGTTCACAAACAGGTGAATGTAGAGGCAAGAGCACCCCCAACTTTTTTTTGTTGTCCTTTCTGTGCAAACCTCCTCAGGGCGAGAGCCGAGACTGAAACGGTTGTAATCCGGTTATGGGTTTGCTCATGCCGGGGTAAAGCGATTCCGGAGTTTGGCTGCCGGAGATTTTGGTTACCATGGTAATCAGGCGATGGAATGCAGTTTATGTGTGTCCGCAGCCACATTCATAATTGGGTGAAATGGGGCAGGCTTTCATAGGAATTACCCGTAGAGTGGTGAAACTGTGTCAATGTGGACTTTACGTGGAGCGTCTTGGGGTCAAGTGAGCACCTCCAACTACACAAAGCCCCAAGAGGCCACGGCCTGTGTCTATGTTGCCCAGATCTTGGGCCTTGGTTCCCCTTCCAAATGAGCACCTCCAACTACACAAAGCCCCAAGAGGCCACGGCCTGTGTCTATGTTGCCCAGATCTTGGGCCTTGGTTACCCTTCAAAATAGTCCAATCAAAATACCGAGTTTTGAGACCCCAAAAAGGGGCACTTCCTCTTCAAACATTAAATATGCATACTGCAATAATTATACAGAAAACAGCCAAAGCAATAAGCCAAGGCCCACCCCACCCCCCCCCCCAATCTGAACAAATAAATAGATAAATAAAATAAAATAAACAAACTGCTACCAGAGAGCGATTATGTCCAGCAATGTTGCGTAGCAGCAGCTTTTTATAGACTGTACTTGTGTGTGTAAACACTGATTGCTAATATTGAGTAGGAAATTGAGATTTCAGAGTAGCAACTGATATATTTTGTGCAGCAGCTACATGTAGCTATACTATACAAGGAAAAATAGCCCACTGCCTACATATTTCCGTTGAAAATCTGAAAAATTTGGGTAGCACATTTTATAATTATGTTTTTTTTCCTTCTTAAAATTTGTACAGTACACAATGTATGTGGCTATTTTGTTTTTATAGAAAAACATCATCAATATATTATTACAAGCGCCTAATCATGCATAATCCTACCCACAGCGTCTACCAGTGTAACTGAGATTTATGCCAATTTAATTATAGTCAATACATTTAGTTGTTTTTTTTTCTTCTTCTCCATCAGCGTCAATCGAGTTGTATTTTTTTTTTTCTGTATTCTCAGCATATGGTGAGAAGCCAGGCATTTCAGGGTGTAATATAATGGTCAACATTAAACCTCGTTATAGAACAAATAATACGTGTGCTGGAATTCTAAGCAATTACTTCAAACATTCCTGACTATGACTGATATTCACACAGCGATTACCAATGATGAGCCCTGCAAAAGGTCACAAAAGGTCAGCTCTAGGGTTGCCTGGCAACACGATGGGCACCAGTTGGAGAAGGACTGGTTCCCTGTCTCTTCCCACTGCCCAATTTCATTAAGGCTGTTCACCGGTGAGCAATGTGTTGCACTTACTACAGCAGAAAAGCATGATCGTAAGCAAAAGCATAATCATAAATGCAGGTATGCAGGTATGATATGATCCCTGGAAAAAAGTATGAATACTTTATCAAGTACAAGAGTACAGGTACATGTCATGTACATGTAGGATTTAATATGTAGACTTTTTTGGCTACTTTTATCAAAATATTTCTGATTTTTCCCAAGGGTAAAAAAAATTGGAAATGAGACTGAAATGGGAAAAATATTGCGGCTGTAAAAAATATATACCGAAAGAGTCACAGCACATTTTTGCAATCACATTGGATTCGCATTGTTACCTCACTCAATCTGCTTAAATACATGTACCGCCGGCAAGCTAGCACTGGGCAGGCCTTTTGCCTTGCTTACTTACGCTTAGCAGTGTCTATGAAATAAAAATTCTTCTAACGGCCACTCTGTAAGCAGGAAGCCTCTGCTTACAGGCTTTATGAGATTGGGTCCTGGCATCGACAGACTGAAGCCAAAATGAAGAGATGGGACAGGTAACTGATCTGAAGTAAAACAACAGAAGATTCTAAAAGGAGACCTGTAGCCGCGAACTCGCCTGACCTCACCAAGTTCTCTATGATACACCCTCATTGAAAAGGTCAAGCCAGGTCGCAGCTCTACCAGTTACCCTTTGGAGTCGACACTTCAGAATATCTTCTATTTATCACTGGTTATGGTGTACGGCAGATCCCGGTACATTACCAGACAGATTACGAAATAAAGAATGGACTAGCGAAAAAAAAGGGCGACTGGACTAGCGAAACGACTTGTGAGCTAAATGAAGAAGTTATTAGGGCAAACCATGTTAGTATAGCTTTATATTGCCAGGCCATGGACACAGCTGGCAAAGTAATACAACGTCTACAATTCACAACATGCACAATGTGGAATATATAATAGGCCAATCAATCAAGCTCTTGCACTGCACAATTGCATTCATTAAAATTGCATGTGAGGAGACAGTTGTATTTATTTTTGACTTGTCAATGGTTGATAAATCACGCAATACGAAACGAGCGATTTCAGGAATTCCTTGCCTCTGTATTACCTACAAATGCGCGTTCGGAGCGTAATAAAGTACATGTGTAATTTGTATATATATTCTTACACCTGCCGGCGGATGAGGCCGGGCTAAAAAATGGGGGGAAAAATCTGCAAGACAGCAGCAGGTCAGGAATTTTGACTTTGAGAGAACATTTGCCTAGGTACGCCCGCTTGCCCCTTTTCAAACCTTTCCACTGGAGTTTCCATAACAAACTTTTTTATGAAAGCAGTTTTCCGGTGTCGAGTAAAAACAAAACGCCTTATTTTCTGTGACAAGTACTGTTTCTGAAACTAATGCACAGTCTTAACTCCTCTTGTCAAAATTGGTCCAATGCACACCAAAAAAAATTAATAAATTAAAAAAATTAGTCCCACGCTCGTTTTGAAAACACAAGATGAAAAAAGGATTGAGTTAGAGAAAGCCGCCACTCCTGGAACCCGACTCGCAGACAAATCACGAATTCCACTTTCCGGGAAGAGTTGTAATTAAACACTATAAAAGGATACGATTCCTTCGTCACTTTAAACTTGGCTACAGTTGGCTACAGTGGCTGAAATTGATCAAGTACCATCTTGAATTTGTGACACCCCCACCCGCCCGCCATCTCTCCGTGACTTTACACAGAGAGAACCCTTTAGGGTTACCAGCCCACTGTCCTTGTTGAAGTATAGCGCAAGGTTGTTTTTTTCCCCCAAGACAAGTGCACTTCAGGCGTATAAATTCTCGATAACTTCACAACGAGGACTGTACTCCAGGTTACCCCGATAGTTATTTTAGTGTGAATTAGGGTTTGGGCCGGAGGTTTGGAATGCGCGACTCTAAACTTGCCATAAAGTGAAAAAAAACAGAGCATCCAACATCTTCACTAAATATTTTCTTTACAAGAAGATGTAAGATTACCAAGTGGGAAAAAACAATTGATTTTCTAACCTCGCGTTAAAATTGTGAAAACTGTATTTGATACTCTTCCAGTGCAAAATTAGTCAACATCCAAAACATGGAAAAATGAGCGCTGAGCACATCACAAAATTGCATTGGTCATTTCACCTCCTCTTTTATACAAGGAATTATCGCAAAAGATGAACAGGGGGAGAGGTTACCGCCGTACGCAACCTTAGCCAAGGTCCTCACGATCCGGGCCCAATTTCATAGAGCTGCTTAACGGCTGATTTGGTGCTTACTGCGCGATTTCCATTTCAAAGCGCTGCTAACCGTAAGCACACGAAAAAAGGCATGCTAACCTTCCGGTGCTCTACTGTGTGAAAATGAATGACGTAACAATGCGAATCCATGGTGAACGCGCAACATGGCTGCCTAATTTTCTTGCTAACCTGTGAAATACGCTTACGCTTAAGCAAATTTTTCAGCCACAGTTAGCATTAAAAATTTGCTTACCGCTAAGCCAGCGCTATGAAATTGGGTCCAGGCCCTAAACAATTCTATTCTAAGCGTAACTAATCAGCACAAAAGGTATGCCAACTTGTTAAGCTCACTGCTGAGAAGGAGTTATTTTAGGAGACACCTTAAACCGTAATGGTTGTACTGCTGATCCAAAACCCCTCATCTCAAGTGGATAGAAATACTGCATAATGGCACACCATGAACCCCAGAGACAGAATTTAATGGTGTTTAACGGAGAAACTCAAGACCCAAACAAGAAAATCCTTCCGCGATGACTAAATAGAAAGCGTCCAAAAAGGTGCCCCCGGGGGGGGGGGGGGGGGGGGGGGTGTCGAGAGCAGTTGTTTTGTGGTGGTTTTTTTTTTTAAGTTGGGAGAGATCAGCAGACTGGCCTGCGCAGTCGGCGCCCACATGTGTATTCAATCAGAGTGGACTTAAGACTTCCTTTGGGTTGGGGGGCACAGCGCACGTGGCTGAAGCTGGGGTTTTTTTTGTTGAAGCGATTATTTAAGTGGAGCAGGCCACACAGGGGAAATTCCCTCCGCGGCTAGTGCCAGCGAGTTCAGCATTCCGAGCCGCTCGAGATGTCCGCAGATAAGTAAAGCGCAGAGCCACAGAAGACAAAATAAATTGCAACGATTTAAAGGAGGTGTGAAGTGAGGATTTGGTAAAAAAAAATCCCTTAAAAAAAGTCGGTAGATAAAGCAAAATTGCTCTAGTTATTTATACCATGGCCGATATGTAGTAGAGCGAGTCCTCCCTGTAAATGTTCCTACTGTCCTAAGTACTCTACCACACTCTTCCCCTCTTGTGTAGAAGTACCCCCCCCCCCCCACCTTCCGGGAAAATCCTCTTAAGCATTTGGGAGATTTCCATTACGTAATGAGACACAATGGGAGGTGGGGGAGGTTAGTGGGGGGGGGGGGTTACCCTTTTTAATTATGTTTTTTTTTCGTTTATGAGATATTGCCTAACATCACAAGGCCGGACCGCCACTTCATGGTGAGGGGGCTACACTTTAAACTAATTCGGGCTGTCTACTCAAATCAAATCAACTGTCCCCCCGGGGCACGTCGCCTCCTACCCTTGGGGCTGAAACAGGGTTACCCCCCTTCACAGTTCATAAGGATGTAGGCAAGGGTATCATCCACTAGGAGCCTGGCTACATACATGTATCGCCCACACAACTGCACGATGTAATTGTTCATTAAAAAAAAAAAACACACAAATTCTCAAAAATCCACCTTATGGCTTTGCTTCAATAGAGATTTTTTTTGTTATATTTGGGTCCCTTGTGGTTTATTACTTGAGATTTATTTAAGTACCCCCCCCCCCAAAAAAAAAATCAACTCGTTTACCATGAAGCCAGACCTACAACTTGATGTATGTACCACTCTTATCACATCCAAATAAAAGGGGGTGTTGAGTTACCATATATAGTGGGAGTAAATTGATGGATTTGGGACAGCGTCTAGACAAGGCAACTTGGACTTGGGGTTTAGACGTATTTACACAAGGCTTCCTCATACGATGTTATGCTTGAATTGAAAACTTAGTTTCAGCATTTACCATCAAATTTCTGACTCTGGAAACCTGGAATTACATGAAGGCCATGGTCTCTGTTGCCCCTGGTCTTGGCCTTGTTGCCCCTTCAAAAGTGTCCCACAGGCTAAGATTTCCAAAAATGAAAATGACCTTGCCCTCTCAAAGATGAAAAATGGGAGTTTATTTAGTGGGATGTATCCTGAAACACGGATGATGGCTGTTACAAACCGAAATCAGATGTTGCGGTGTTGTTTTTTGTTTTTTTGTTTTTTCAGCTACAGTTTTCCTTGAATATGACATCATTTCATATTTAGGGTTTGATGCGGCTGGCTGTCAAAGGTGACCGTGCATGACCGCTTCTCGAACACATTGCTCAGCTGCTAGCATGGCTAATAAGGATAATTAGCCTCCCAAATTCTTCTTCTTCATGTTAATATTGTAAAGTACCGACTCTCATTTCTGCTTTGTGTTTCTCTGTTTTGCTGTCTACACGTTGCTGTTAATATGAAGAGGGTATTTGGCCAGTCCCAGTCTTGTGATACTCGTTGTATAACGAGAGTTGACTGTATCATATACTTCTCAGTAACAAGATGACTGAATGAATTTCCTCGTCCACTTTCAGTTTGTACATGTACAGCTCACAAGATATTAGACAGGATTGGTAAAGCTGACCAAATAGTCGTAGACAGGTACATGTTTTGTGTGATCAACCACAATACATGAAATAACAAAACCTTTAAAACTGTGGGCTTAAACCGCAGTGTCAGGAGAGAGTATGCAGTGAAAAACAGTGCCCAAATTTCCGCATGTACTAAACACGGTAAACGCATTGTCCTTAATTTGGGCTGTAACAACCGAAATCAGCTTTTAAAATTTTGTGAGGTTTTCAAATACAATTTTCTTGAATAGGAATTTAATTTTCACCAAATATGAACTCTCTGGGACTATTTGATCAGCTTTACCAATCCTGTATTTAATATCTTTCTTACATACTTAAAGTGGACGAGGAAATTCACAGAAAAAAAAAAGCTCTAGTATGACCTTCAAAATAAGTAGGCTTTCAGACCAGACGTAAACGATTATGTTTTTTTTTAAATCCTTACCAATCCTGTATAATACATATGTACCTTCAACTGGAAATTGAACCCAAGCCAGAATTTCCTGCACTGCTTTAAAAAAAACATTGTAACCCTGGGCTGCCGTAGAACCAACAGCTTTTCTGTCTTCTCACTGTGTTATTTACCGGGGAAAAAAGAAAAGAAAAAAAAAAAGCTACCACTCAGTCATTCAGTACACAACAATGTGTGACCGGGTTGTCGAATGTTATTCCTGGATCCCAAACACGGAAATGAGTTTGGTAGTGACATTGGCCATGTTGGCACTGTGTGTGGATGTATTACACTGCCCGATCACGAGTGTGCACAAGAGGGTGTGGTGACTTTAGGGAAGTGTTACTGTTTTAACAGACATTCTAGATGTGCACTAAACACTCAAACAGGATGCTTTAGGAATATGATACAAGACATCTCCGAGCTTTAAAAAACATGTAAAAGGAATGAGTGTTGCACCCATTTGCGGAAATTACTCAAAAAAATATATATGTCTTTTAAACTAGGTCACTCAAGCTTAAAGGAAAACTACGTCACTGGTAATTGCTGTACTTTTGTTGTTGTTTGGATTTTGTGGGGTAGGATTATGAAATATCGTTCCAATGACTTGTTTATTTACATATTTCAGCCCATGACTGCCGAGAAAAACCGAGAGCAAGTGGTGACAACACTAAACTCTCAGACAGAAAGGCACACGTTCAAACGATTGTTGGCCGACCATCGCTTCAAAATGATACTAAATTGCATTTCTCTTTAAAATGAAACACTGTCTGGCGAAATGATTTCCTTTGATACTTGGGAATATTATTGTGTACTTTGTACTTCCAGTCAAAATACTTTGTAGTAACTTGAGAAGTAAATTTTTTCATGTCTGCAAATGATGTAATCTACATAGTATGTATCTTTCAGTGAGTTTGTTAAATAAATCAGTTAGTTAGTACGGGTCCTTTTTGGTCGATCTTTTAACTCTATAAAAAACTATTTTACTGATTTTTTACAGTGGTTTTTGGACATTAAAACTCTGATTACTTTGAGTGATTAACTCAGATCCTTCCTCACTCACACAAAATCTTTGTAGTAACTTGAGAAGTAAATTTGTTCATAACTGCAAATGATGTAATCGACATGTACCTTTCAGTGAGTTTGTTTAATAAATCAGTTAGTTATTACGGGTCTTTTATTGGTCGATCTTTTAACTCTATAAAAAACTATTTTACTGACTTTTTACGATGGTTGGTGGACATTAAACCCTTGATTCCTTTGTGTGATAAACTCAGATCTAGCTTCCTCTTTCACACAAAAAATCAAATACCATTCAGTAACTCAACACCCAAACTGTTGGACTCTGATTACGGTGGTATGCCCGATCCCATGTAAAGCATGACTAATTGCCTGCGCACTCCCAAGTCCAAAACAATCAAACAACATGCATGCAGATGGTTTTTGAAGTGATGGTGTTGTTAGGGGTTGCCAGGTTATAAATTTCCAAGAAAACCCATTTGTTTTAGTGACATTAAGTTGGAGATCGATTTGAATTAATGTAGGCTAGAGAACGTATGTTCATGCAGGGGGCACTGCAGGGAACCGGTGGGCTATTTAAAAAAACAATTTCATCCGCGAAGGCCTGAAAACAGTGATCGTACCGTCTCTTTAAGTTGTGAAAGTGTAGCCCGACTTGATGGCGAGCACAAATATCTCAGGGGTACAGGAATTGAGTGCGCGACGTGGGACATAAGACCTGCGCAACACTTTCAAGACACTCCAAATGTCACCTGCCCTGTGCCAGTCAGGGCAAAACGCCAAATTTAATTGTTGTCTTTTCCGCGAGCAGGAGTGTATCGGGCGCATGTCGATGCGAAGTCTTAGGGTCGGGTTACATCGCAGGATACATTTATTGATGCTGAATGTGTGTAATAGAGTGTGTGTTGTTCGACTTTCGAAAAAAGCTATGGAGGGCCCGATTTCATGTAGCCACTGAGCAAGTTAATTTGCGAAGCACCAGTCACCAGCAATTTACATGGTATTTTGGACTGAGCAAATTTTTGTTCTTGCGCTTAGTGATTTCGCTTTGTGCTTACCGATTTTATGAAACTAGTGCCGTATCCGAATTGGTGGCTACGTCTATGGCAATGACTGTTCCTAAGGATGTTGCTAAGGCCCTCCTTCACTTCAACGCATGATGAAACGGCGATACAGCCGTAGCCATTAGCTAATCCAACAATTTAAACACGGCCTAGACTGATGTCATGTTGTCATCAAGTTTTATTTTTGTTACATTTTTTTTTCATAGAAATCAGAGTAAATAAAGCAAGACTGGGAAACAAACCACCTGGTTTCTCTACCATGACCCTATCATGTATTTCCGTTGCCATATTTTTTTAAACTCTTGATCACTTCTTAGTAGCAGCCACCAAAAATGAAAGGGAAATTCAATTTTACCAGTTCTTCAACTTGACAATAAACAAGCAACAACAACAAAATTGACAAAAAAACTTAATTCAGTCCTGGAATCCCATGGAGGCCACGGAAGCCATGGTTTCTGTTGCCCTCGGTGAACCTTCAACAATTTCCCAATGGGAGTGCCCTTTTACAAAAATGAAAATGGCCTTGCCCTCCAAAAGATGAAATTCCAGGCCTGTTAATAATCCATTATCAGTACTCAACAAAATTGAGTAAAGTCCTACCTTGATTATCCTATCCCCTTGCTGGACGCCGGCCCTGGATGCAGCGCCATCTAGAGGGGAAAAAGAGACATGGAGCATGAGCACTGAGTGAAGATGAGTCACTGAGCTATCAATAGAATCTGCCAAGATTCCTAAGAACCACGGCCATCTCGAGAAAGGAGGCAATATCATAAGAGTGCCTGAGCAAATAGTACTGTTTATTAATACAAGTAAATTATGTACGCTGTTTAAATATGTTCAATATGTCAAGATTTCTGTACCATCTTTGACACTCTGTATGAAGACGGGGTTGTCTCCGCTCACTGTCAGTCCGTATCCCTTCTCATCCTTCTGCACAATTACACATCGTTGTATCAACTGGGCGGCTGTAAATCACCACAAAGAGAGAGAAAAAAATTAGTTGTTAATATATATTAACTTCTTCAAATGTTAACGAGCTGCGACTGTGCGACCACTCAATGTCATCCCCTGTGGTTTTGAAAGATACAATTTTAAAAACTAAGCCAGCCTGATATGAAATCATGTATGCATATATGGTACACAGTCAACCCTCTTACTGTCAGACCATTCAATTTCATCCACTGTGGTTTTGGAAAGATACAATTTTAAAAACTAAGCCAGCCTGATATGAAATCATGTACATGCAGTGAATGCATATACATGTATGGTACACAGTCAACCCTCTTACTGTCAGACCATTCAATATCATCCACTGTGGTTTTCAAAGATACAGTGTATTTAGATAAAATACATATGAGAGAATGCAATAAGAAATCAACCCTCCTACTATCTGACCATTCAGTATCATTCCCAGTGGTTTTTGAATGATCTATAGACAAACTATGAAAGCCTGCAGTATGATATCATGTGGTGGAGGCGTCTACACAGTACACAGTCAACCCTCCCACTGTCTGACCATTCAATATCATTCCCAGTGGTTTTTTGAATGATAGACAAACTATGACAGCCTGCAATATGATACCATAGTGAAAGCATCTACACAGTCATGACAGTACACATTCAACCCCCCCTACCCTACATGTAGTGTCAGACCATTCAATATCATCCACAGTTTTCATCAAGTGTTTCCAAGCGTGTCAGAATTTTTACACATGTACCAAACTAACTGCCTTAAACCAACTTGTTTTTTCTTCCTCTTCTAGCATGTCTTATTTGTTCAAGTATCGAGCCTCTTACAAGAACTTCAAAGGTATCTTTTCTCTCGAGTCCAAGAGATTCAATCAACGGATTGCCGTAACATCGCCGATGACAGGCATGGAGACCATAGGATTTCCAGAAAGAAGGGCCCACGGGGGGGTTTCTGTTAAATTATGACTGAGAGATGTCATTTTGTACTGACGCAATCTCCAGCAGTGTCGATGCTAATGACGCAGTATTTCAAACCTACATTGTGCCATCTCTTTCACTGTTTGCAGTTAGGGTAATACATAATAGGCCAGCTTGAGGAATGATGTACTAAAACGGGAGAAGGCAACGGCCTGGTGTACTCTGAAATTATCGTGAACTTTTCGCGTCCGTCCACGGTGAATTATCCTTAATACCGTCAGATCAAATCTAGAAGGTCCTTCTTACACTTTATATGAATTTCATAAAATTTTATTTTAATTTGAAGCACCTACATGTAGGCCCAATTTCACAAAGCTGTTTAGAAGCCGAAGTTGCCGTTTCGAACACGACCTACATGTATGAAGGCATCAGGGGCATTGAGGCAATGCCTCTGATGCCTTCTTGAAGTATCGAAGTAGCGGGCCTTTAGGTGTCTCTTTAAGACCACTGTCTTGAAAAAAAAAAAACATTTCAAAAAATGAATGTGTAACCACTTGAAAAAATACATCTAGGATTTACCTAGATACAAATTCATTTCCCAAATCATGCAGTTTAATATCATCAACAACTGTACATATGTACACGTATAAAATAAACAAATAAATAAATATAAACATTTGCATTTTCCAACCAACAGAGGGCGCTGTTTCCACAGCTTGATCAAGATAAGTGCATGCACCCTGCAGATGATGGTGGGGAACCTTTCATGCCTTTAGCCGGGTTCACTCATGTGTAATCTCTCTATCAACAATGTCAACACCGATCTGGTTGTGACATCAGCTACAAGATCAAAAACCAAAACATGAAGGGGTTTGGGGAACTGTTATCGGTACACCGATGTTTACGGTACTCACAGGGGACCCAACAGAGCAGCAAAATGTGATTGTTAAAGATTGTTTACACAGCGTGACCTTTGCAAAATAGGTTTTCAATATGAGCTGGAGGAGATGATGTCATACTTCATCGGCTTTTTTTTTTTTAACCAGGGCATTTCCAGGAAGACAATATGCATTTATGCACAGGGCTCGAACTTGGGAGAAAAATCCTCCAGTCTGCAGAGCTTGTAGCTCAAAATGTTTACTGGACTAGAAATGTTTATAACTGTACTATCCAGACTCAAAAATAAGGAAAACAACCTTCCTGATTCCTGACTACGTGCATTTAAAAGTTTTTACTTGAACAGTAATTGAACTAAGAAATGTAAGAGAAGATTTATCGCATTTGTCTCTTTGGGTATTTAGCTATTACTTCATTACTCAATAGGATTAACATTTTTTTCAGGCTCAAAGTCAACATTTAAACATTATTTGTTTCTGTTCAAGATATTACACAGTGAGGTACATTTTGTACATTGCTATTGAATTGAAAGAAACACAAGAAGGCCAGGCTTGTCCGGTCATCTGTCTACTGGCCTGACATTAAAATTACTGGCCTGAAATTAAAACTACTGGCCTGACATTAAAACTACTGGCCTGACATTAAAACTACTGGCCTGACATTAAAACTACTGGCCTGGCATTAAAACTACTGGCCTGACATTAAAACTACTGGCCTGACATTAAAACTACTGGCCTGACATTAAAACTACTGGCCGGGGCCTGCGGTCCAGTGTAAAACCCAAGCCCTGATGTACATGACAATAAAGTGTACCACTTTACCATCCGTCACGTTAGCCGTATTTCCAGTTGTTGCAATTTTTTTGCAAGTACCTGAAACCACCCGAAAAGTAGTCCCACGGACTTGCAGGCTTACACCAAAGCATGCCTCGAATTTCGTTTTCAAAAGGGCACGGCAATTTCCCCAAAATGAAGGGCACCCAATGAGGAAAATTTGAATTTGTATTGAAGGTTTTTAAGGGCACCCACAGCAAATGCAGTGGTGCCGTGGCGAAATCGAGGCCTGCACAAAGTATACCCAACAAAATTTGAGTTAATTCATATTGTTTGAAACATTTTCTCTAAAAAACCACTCTCCAATTTCCATCAGAAATGAATGGGAAAAGTTACCTGCTTTTGTTCCTTCCATTTTTTAAAATTGTAATTTGAGAATAATTAAGTAATTAACATTTCTAATCATACCAAATTTGTTCCAGAGTACTCCTCCGCAAGTCAATTCAAATGCAAAGGAAATGGTCTTCATTGCGTGGTTATGCCTGGGGGCCCAATTGCATTAAGCTGCTAAAAGCAGTCAAATATTGGTTAACAATTTTCTGCTTAGCAGCAAAGAGAAGGATACCAGTCACAAATTCCACATGTGACAAGGTAGCTTGGCTGGTAACCTTACTCTGGAAAGCGTGACTTTTGCCGTGCTTACCTACTTTTTTGTGCGTAAGCAGCTCTATCAAATTGGGCTCATGTTGGTGTCTGGTGGCTGGCCGCTGTCAATCAAAGTGACAAACATGTAAACAGCGGCCAGCCAAAAACCAAGATTGGTGTCCTGAGCCACATCAACTGCATTGCACCAAATAATAAGGGCCCTTCATTGGCTACATGTAGAGTGACATAATCCTATCATATCTCATTGTACACAGACAATGGTTCGAACATGTAGGTCAAATTCATGAACCCTTGGGTTGACAAACACAATGTAATACAAAGTACATTTTATGTATCTCTTTTATTCGATACAATGTAATACATTGTATCTATTCTGAACTTGTCAATAACTGTAATGTTTACAGTGGATGATATTTTATGTTTACATGTACAGTAACCTACACATGTACATATTATTCAGTTACAATTCACTGCATCTGCCAAAAAAGGTACAAATGGTGTTTAAGGTTTGAGTTTGTTTAAGAGCTTTTAGCTAATCCTGTTTTGTAAAGGTAGGGTCAGAGATTGGTTTTTGTCAACATTATTCTGATTTATAGACAAAACTACAAAAGAAAAATACAATAAATGCCACATGTGAAAGTTTCAGCTGAGGGCAGTGTGTACTCGTTGAGAAAAACAGAAACAAACACTGAGTGAGCTGACAGCGGGTACCAACAGAATCTCTGGACGCAGCATTTGCGAACGGACACCGACCCTAGGAAATATGAGAAACGACCCACGCATACATTAAATCGTTTCTCAGCTTTAAAATGTTTTAGGGTGAAAATTATCTAAACCTTTCTCAAAAAAGTCAACAGATGCAGTGCTTCTTATCAAGTAAGGTTTTAATTTATGGTCATTAGTTTTTAACGATCTATGTATGACCCTACCCGTAAATACCCTAGGTTAAGAAGTGAAATCTTACCATATGGATCTTGTATGGTTTCCATGGATCTATAAGTACGCTTGCAAACCCCTGGAGAAACACGAGCTGTTATCCTGCGACATAAAATAAACAACGATTTCAACTATTAATTTTTTCATCAAAATTACTACAAAGTAACTCAAGAAAAAGGGGAAAAAAACACCACATTAAATCACATAAAACACAAACAACATACATTTAATGGTCACATGAAGTTACCCTCAAATTAACTTTAAAAATTTTTGAAAATTTTTTAAATATTATTTTTCACATCTGGAAAAGGAAGAAATAAGAACATTTTAAACCAGTACATGTACAATGTAGGTTGCGCAGGGCAAGTTGAGAAGTACATGTAGTGTTTACTAGTCCATAGCAGCATCAGTATCTGGGGCACTGTACTCCATTTTGAAATATTGACATCTACGGTCGTACTAGTGCCCCACATTATCTCACATGACCACATGACCAAGCGGTACTGTTTGGTGACTATCGATATCGTTTCATTTCGCCGACCATGAGTACAATTAAATGCCCGATGTTTCATCTTCGGCATACTGAGAAGTCATATAGGCGATTTTTCAAGCTATTTTGTGGAGTCTTTTTTGTCATTTGTGCCGAAAAGTCAAATAGCCAAAATGCGTCCTGAACACAGTGATTATCCGGGGTGCTAGTGCGACCGCATATGTCACCATTTTTTGCTAAAGGAGCACAGCGCCCCACTTACTGGGTCTTACTACCTGCAAAGCCTGTAGCAGTTTTTACTTGACAGTGTGCATCAGGCTAATTTTAGAGGCGTGCCCTGACAACTGATACTACAGGACATTTAAACGTACTGTACATTTGCGATATGAGCACTAGAAGATGGTTACATATAAACTAAGCGTCTCTATTAAATTCCTGTTTAAGTATAGAGCACACCAACACCTGTTATTACGTTGCACACCCCCCCCCCCCGACCACTTGATTGTCTACACTTGTAGGCAGACACCACTTACAGCTTCCTCAGTCTGCTGCTGATGAGGAATCCACGTTCAAATTACAAGGTAGACTCAAGCATGCCCTTGCCAAACCCATCGGCTTCAAATCCCAAAACCACAAAACCACCAAGTTTAATCATGGTTTAATAACAATCACGTCAAGGAGAGAGAGTGGGGGGGGGGGGAGAGGTGGGGGCGTTGGTAGGGATGCATAATCGTAATCCACACTACACATGCCGACACATGCATTATACATGATGGCAGATAATCATTAGAAAACCATATTGCGGTGGATAATAATAATATATATGTAGCTGATGGAGTGATGCGAGAGATTGTAACACACACGAAGGACAAGTGAATCAACACGCACATTTCCCATGTGGGGTTTTTTTTTTTTTTTTTCCCATTTTTTTTTTTCACTCTCTTTCTCTTTCAAGCGGCTTGCTTCATCGGAACTCACTGATTGCAGTCAGTAATCCTTGCATGCGTGGATTGAGCATCCAGGGTGACATCCTTATGAGCAAAGGGGGGGGGGGGTGGGGAATTGTTATTGCTTTTGCTAAATTGTACTAAAAGCACTCATCCATGGGGTGTGTACAACGTGCAGTTTGTGTACCACACTGGGCTAGGCAGCAAGAGGGGCATCTGGGTGACTTCTAAACACCTTGTTTTGAACTTGTATTTTTTCTTTTATTAATTTTTTTTTTTTTGGGGGGGGGGGGGCTAAACGCATCCAAACTAGTCTCTGACCATTCCCGTTTCATTTCATCCCACCAGGAATTTTGCTTCAGATGTAGTCCGTGTTTATGAAATAAACTGTCACCTTACTTGGGTGCCCAGCATCCATGAGACTGATTACTTGGGCAGTACAATGTAATTGATACGTCAACAACTCTAACCAGAGTCCCATTAGAAGCTTAATTCTTACTATGGGGACACGTACACAACGTACTAGACAGGGATTACCGTCACATTATTGACCATTGTACAATGTACCCATACAATGGTTCAGAGCTGTCAACATTTAGCATCTTGCAAGCAGGGAGAGTTTGTACAACAATCAGGGGGATATTTAGAATGAAATTCAACACAGGAAAAGAAATTCTTGGTCGGGGAGGTTTTTCAAATTTTGTTCCATCAGAACATGGACAGATTGGGGTTTTGTGTCAGTGAACTTTCTGCAGAATCAGTGAGTTGGCGGCAGCTAGCTCTGAATGGATGGGTCCTTACTCTATCCTTCAATTCAAATTCCCAGCGAAAGGTGCACATGTATGTACCTAGTACAATGTACACTTCCGTACTAGCATAGGTGTCGAGCAGGACGTGGAGAGAGTGTCAACATTGTCAACATTGAAACGTTTACAGGGCTCGAGTTTGACACTGGACCGCAGGCCCGAGGCCAGTGATTTTAGCCCTGGGCCAGTAAACTCATAACTGGACAAGTCCGGCGGTCTTGTGAATTTCAATGGAATAATAATACCTCACTGTATGTATAACATATAATGATGTTCAAATTTTTCAATTCTGATTGGGTATCAAAATATATACTAACCCGTAAGACAAATGAGATACATCTTCTCTTAGTGCTTGTTCAAATTACAGACAGTTTTGTGAAACTTTGTAGAAAGTTCGTTCTCAGTCATTGAGGTTCTGGTCTTGTGAAATAAATTTTGGGCCGGTGAACATTTCGAGCTACATGTACAGGCCCTGCGGTCTTGTGGAATTTTACCCCAAATTCAAGCCCTGGACTTTACAAACGGGAGTCTAAACTGTTCATTACTACCAAGCATAATATTTGGTCGTTGGGAAAAATGTAGGAACATTGTTATCCAGTACATACAAGCGCCGACCAACATGTCACATGGTGTAGGCTCTAAAATACTTCTCAGGCCTCATTAATAAAAAGAAATTCTGGTTTTTCCAAGGGCTATATAAGAAAAAAAGGAGGCGCCAGGGCAACAGACTAAAGTAGGAAGAGCACCATGCCAACAAAGCGCTTATTAGCTATTGTAAAGACAGTGTAAAACAAAACAGGGTGTCACTGTCAGACCCAGCACATCATCAAACCTCACACGTAGTCATTTCACGACTGGGTAAAGTGCCCCGTGCTCAATTACACAAGTGTCACGACCGGGAGCTGAACCCACACTTATATTTAACTCATCTACCAGAACTTGAGCGCAAAACACTAAACTGCGGCGCCAAGACACCCAATAAGTGTCAAAATTATGGTCGATAGACGTAAAAACAATCTACAACTCTGAATAACTTGTACTGAAGTCGCAATCAGTAGCAAAACATGATCCAGCCACATACAAAAATAAACTGTTTTTACAAATCCGATGTAATTGTAACGCGAATAACGGCCTAACTGCCCTACGTGTAACACAAGTGCACGCGTAACTTGTACTGAGGAGAGCTCTACATGGACACACACACCAGGGACTCTGCGATAAACAGACTATCCATTACACAATCAATTGACCCAAAATAAAAAATGCAGCCAATCTAAATGCTAACTAACAATAAATTAAATCAAGCAACTGCAAATTGGTACTTAGTACGATCGTTCCAAATGTCAACCGATCCATGGCCTGTACTAAGTAGACGATATTTGGCCCCGCCTTACCGATACATAATCTAGGGTTTTGCCATTTAATATGAAAGCATCTTCCATTTCACTTGGTAAAATTAGGTTGAGTCTACAATACGGTTACGCTGGAGTCTGGCTGGGCACAATACTCAGACCATGTCTATCTTGGATATACATGTACCCTTTGTTGCTTCTACAACTGAATTTAATTGTTTAAATACTGATTTTCTTGAACAGTTTGTGTTTGTTTGGTTTGTTTGCTTATTTAGCATTTATCTCAAAATATATATGAGTGATTGTTTTTAATTAACTTGATTTATCTTTGAATTGAACTGCAAGAACATTATGCCAGGCAAGTGATGCTTCTACAATGATAAAAAAAATTATAATAATACCGTTTCTCAAAAATCAAGTTTGTTTTTTCATATTTGAAAAGACAATTTGGGTGATTTTCAAATTTATTAAAAAATAACTTAAAAAATTGAAAAAGAATTGAAAATTATTTTCAGACAAGTGATGCTTCGAAATGACATTATTGAAAATTTTGATAAAATATATAAACAATTTTATATAATTTAATACCTAAATTGGTCTCGTACAATTCACAGACAAGGTTAATTATAAAGAGTGCAGTCGCACTCCTCCAAAACGATCGTCTTTACCTGTTTACAGCAAATCCCAATCCTGTATCAATCCATCACTATGGGAAACCATAAATCCTTCAAACAGAATACCGGAGCCCCCCCCAAAAAAAAAAGTCAGCGTCTTTTCTTAATCTTACAGCATCTCCTACAAGAAACAACACTTTTTAATAATTAGCCAGATATCTACACAAGAACACGGACCTGTCAGCGTCACTGTTATCATCCAGCATCTATCAACAGTAGCCCTGAAATTGACTTGGTTAATATTTAAAGACGCTGTACACTGTAAGTGATGGCTCATTATAATGTACTTTCACTTATGTACCACTCAGAATCTACACATGTAATGTACTTCGCTACAATCGCGCCACTTCTGACGACAAAGTATATAGAAGTATATAGAGAAGTCTAGTCGAAACGTTGAGACGACAAAGTATATAGAAGTATATAGAGAAGTCTAGTCGAAACGTTGAGACGACAAAGTATATAGAAGTATATAGGGAAGTCTAGTCAAAACGTTGAGACGACAAAGTATATAGAAGTATATAGAGAAGTCTAGTCAAAACGTTGAGACGACAAAGTACTGTATATAGAAGTATATAGAGAAGTCTAGTCGAAACGTTGAGACGACAAAGTACTGTATATAGAAGTATATAGGGAAGTCTAGTCAAAACGTTGAGACGACAAAGTACTGTATATAGAAGTATATAGAGAAGTCTAGTCGAAACGTTGAGACGACAAAGTATATAGAAGTATATAGGGAAGTCTAGTCAAAACGTTGAGAGGACAAAGTACTGTATATAGAAGTATATAGAGAAGTCTAGTCAAAACGTTGAGACGACAAAGTACTGTATATAGAAGTATATAGAGAAGTCTAGTCAAAACGTTGAGACGACAAAGTATATAGAAGTATATAGAGAAGTCTAGTCGAAACGTTGAGACGACAAAGTATATAGAAGTATATAGGGAAGTCTAGTCAAAACGTTGAGACGACAAAGTATATAGAAGTATATAGAGAAGTCTAGTCAAAACGTTGAGACGACAAAGTACTGTATATAGAAGTATATAGAGAAGTCTAGTCGAAACGTTGAGACGACAAAGTACTGTATATAGAAGTATATAGGGAAGTCTAGTCAAAACGTTGAGACGACAAAGTACTGTATATAGAAGTATATAGAGAAGTCTAGTCGAAACGTTGAGACGACAAAGTATATAGAAGTATATAGGGAAGTCTAGTCAAAACGTTGAGAGGACAAAGTACTGTATATAGAAGTATATAGAGAAGTCTAGTCAAAACGTTGAGACGACAAAGTACTGTATATAGAAGTATATAGAGAAGTCTAGTCAAAACGTTGAGACGACAAAGTATATAGAAGTATATAGAGAAGTCTAGTCGAAACGTTGAGACGACAAAGTATATAGAAGTATATAGGGAAGTCTAGTCAAAACGTTGAGACGACAAAGTACTGTATATAGAAGTATATAGGGAAGTCTAGTCAAAACGTTGAGAGGACAAAGTATATAGAAGTATATAGAGAAGTCTAGTCAAAACGTTGAGAGGACAAAGTATATAGAAGTATATAGGGAAGTCTAGTCAAAACGTTGAGAGGACAAAGTATATAGAAGTATATAGGGAAGTCTAGTCAAAACGTTGAGACGACAAAGTACTGTATATAGAAGTATATAGAGAAGTCTAGTCGAAACGTTGAGACGACAAAGTACTGTATATAGAAGTATATAGAGAAGTCTAGTCGAAACGTTGAGACGACAAAGTATATAGAAGTATATAGAGAAGTCTAGTCGAAACGTTGAGACGACAAAGTATATAGAAGTATATAGGGAAGTCTAGTCAAAACGTTGAGACGACAAAGTACTGTATATAGAAGTATATAGAGAAGTCTAGTCGAAACGTTGAGACGACAAAGTATATAGAAGTATATAGGGAAGTCTAGTCAAAACGTTGAGACGACAAAGTACTGTATATAGAAGTATATAGAGAAGTCTAGTCGAAACGTTGAGACGACAAAGTATATAGAAGTATATAGAGAAGTCTAGTCGAAACGTTGAGACGACAAAGTATATAGAAGTATATAGGGAAGTCTAGTCAAAACGTTGAGACGACAAAGTACTGTATATAGAAGTATATAGAGAAGTCTAGTCGAAACGTTGAGACGACAAAGTACTGTATATAGAAGTATATAGAGAAGTCTAGTCGAAACGTTGAGACGACAAAGTATATAGAAGTATATAGGGAAGTCTAGTCAAAACGTTGAGACGACAAAGTACTGTATATAGAAGTATATAGAGAAGTCTAGTCAAAACGTTGAGACGACAAAGTATATAGAAGTATATAGAGAAGTCTAGTCGAAACGTTGAGACGACAAAGTATATAGAAGTATATAGAGAAGTCTAGTCAAAACGTTGAGACGACAAAGTACTGTATATAGAAGTATATAGAGAAGTCTAGTCGAAACGTTGAGACGACAAAGTATATAGAAGTATATAGAGAAGTCTAGTCGAAACGTTGAGACGACAAAGTATATAGAAGTATATAGGGAAGTCTAGTCAAAACGTTGAGACGACAAAGTACTGTATATAGAAGTATATAGAGAAGTCTAGTCGAAACGTTGAGACGACAAAGTACTGTATATAGAAGTATATAGAGAAGTCTAGTCGAAACGTTGAGACGACAAAGTATATAGAAGTATATAGGGAAGTCTAGTCAAAACGTTGAGACGACAAAGTACTGTATATAGAAGTATATAGAGAAGTCTAGTCAAAACGTTGAGACGACAAAGTATATAGAAGTATATAGGGAAGTCTAGTCAAAACGTTGAGACGACAAAGTATATAGAAGTATATAGAGAAGTCTAGTCAAAACGTTGAGACGACAAAGTACTGTATATAGAAGTATATAGAGAAGTCTAGTCGAAACGTTGAGACGACAAAGTACTGTATATAGAAGTATATAGGGAAGTCTAGTCAAAACGTTGAGACGACAAAGTATATAGAAGTATATAGAGAAGTCTAGTCGAAACGTTGAGACGACAAAGTATATAGAAGTATATAGAGAAGTCTAGTCAAAACGTTGAGACGACAAAGTACTGTATATAGAAGTATATAGGGAAGTCTAGTCAAAACGTTGAGACGACAAGTATATAGAAGTATATAGGGAAGTCTAGTCAAAACGTTGAGACGACAAAGTATATAGAAGTATATAGAGAAGTCTAGTCGAAACGTTGAGACGACAAAGTATATAGAAGTATATAGGGAAGTCTAGTCAAAACGTTGAGACGACAAAGTACTGTATATAGAAGTATATAGAGAAGTCTAGTCGAAACGTTGAGAGGACAAAGTATATAGAAGTATATAGGGAAGTCTAGTCAAAACGTTGAGACGACAAAGTATATAGAAGTATATAGAGAAGTCTAGTCAAAACGTTGAGACGACAAAGTACTGTATATAGAAGTATATAGGGAAGTCTAGTCAAAACGTTGAGACGACAAAGTACTGTATATAGAAGTATATAGAGAAGTCTAGTCAAAACGTTGAGAGGACAAAGTATATAGAAGTATATAGAGAAGTCTAGTCAAAACGTTGAGAGGACAAAGTATATAGAAGTATATAGAGAAGTCTAGTCAAAACGTTGAGAGGACAAAGTATATAGAAGTATATAGGGAAGTCTAGTCAAAACGTTGAGACGACAAAGTATATAGAAGTATATAGGGAAGTCTAGTCAAAACGTTGAGACGACAAAGTACTGTATATAGAAGTATATAGAGAAGTCTAGTCGAAACGTTGAGACGACAAAGTATATAGAAGTATATAGGGAAGTCTAGTCAAAACGTTGAGACGACAAAGTACTGTATATAGAAGTATATAGAGAAGTCTAGTCGAAACGTTGAGACGACAAAGTATATAGAAGTATATAGAGAAGTCTAGTCAAAACGTTGAGACGACAAAGTACTGTATATAGAAGTATATAGAGAAGTCTAGTCGAAACGTTGAGACGACAAAGTATATAGAAGTATATAGGGAAGTCTAGTCAAAACGTTGAGACGACAAAGTACTGTATATAGAAGTATATAGAGAAGTCTAGTCGAAACGTTGAGACGACAAAGTACTGTATATAGAAGTATATAGAGAAGTCTAGTCGAAACGTTGAGACGACAAAGTATATAGAAGTATATAGGGAAGTCTAGTCAAAACGTTGAGACGACAAAGTACTGTATATAGAAGTATATAGAGAAGTCTAGTCGAAACGTTGAGACGACAAAGTACTGTATATAGAAGTATATAGAGAAGTCTAGTCGAAACGTTGAGACGACAAAGTATATAGAAGTATATAGGGAAGTCTAGTCAAAACGTTGAGACGACAAAGTACTGTATATAGAAGTATATAGAGAAGTCTAGTCAAAACGTTGAGACGACAAAGTATATAGAAGTATATAGAGAAGTCTAGTCAAAACGTTGAGACGACAAAGTATATAGAAGTATATAGAGAAGTCTAGTCAAAACGTTGAGACGACAAAGTACTGTATATAGAAGTATATAGGGAAGTCTAGTCAAAACGTTGAGACGACAAAGTACTGTATATAGAAGTATATAGAGAAGTCTAGTCAAAACGTTGAGACGACAAAGTATATAGAAGTATATAGGGAAGTCTAGTCAAAACGTTGAGAGGACAAAGTATATAGAAGTATATAGAGAAGTCTAGTCAAAACGTTGAGACGACAAAGTATATAGAAGTATATAGAGAAGTCTAGTCGAAACGTTGAGACGACAAAGTATATAGAAGTATATAGGGAAGTCTAGTCAAAACGTTGAGAGGACAAAGTATATAGAAGTATATAGGGAAGTCTAGTCAAAACGTTGAGACGACAAAGTACTGTATATAGAAGTATATAGAGAAGTCTAGTCGAAACGTTGAGACGACAAAGTATATAGAAGTATATAGGGAAGTCTAGTCAAAACGTTGAGACGACAAAGTACTGTATATAGAAGTATATAGAGAAGTCTAGTCAAAACGTTGAGACGACAAAGTATATAGAAGTATATAGGGAAGTCTAGTCAAAACGTTGAGACGACAAAGTATATAGAAGTATATAGGGAAGTCTAGTCAAAACGTTGAGACGACAAAGTACTGTATATAGAAGTATATAGAGAAGTCTAGTCAAAACGTTGAGACGACAAAGTACTGTATATAGAAGTATATAGAGAAGTCTAGTCAAAACGTTGAGAGGACAAAGTATATAGAAGTATATAGGGAAGTCTAGTCAAAACGTTGAGACGACAAAGTATATAGAAGTATATAGGGAAGTCTAGTCAAAACGTTGAGACGACAAAGTATATAGAAGTATATAGGGAAGTCTAGTCAAAACGTTGAGACGACAAAGTATATAGAAGTATATAGGGAAGTCTAGTCGAAACGTTGAGACGACAAAGTATATAGAAGTATATAGGGAAGTCTAGTCAAAACGTTGAGACGACAAAGTATATAGAAGTATATAGGGAAGTCTAGTCAAAACGTTGAGACGACAAAGTACTGTATATAGAAGTATATAGAGAAGTCTAGTCGAAACGTTGAGACGACAAAGTACTGTATATAGAAGTATATAGGGAAGTCTAGTCAAAACGTTGAGACGACAAAGTATATAGAAGTATATAGAGAAGTCTAGTCGAAACGTTGAGACGACAAAGTATATAGAAGTATATAGGGAAGTCTAGTCGAAACGTTGAGACGACAAAGTATATAGAAGTATATAGAGAAGTCTAGTCAAAACGTTGAGACGACAAAGTACTGTATATAGAAGTATATAGAGAAGTCTAGTCAAAACGTTGAGAGGACAAAGTATATAGAAGTATATAGAGAAGTCTAGTCAAAACGTTGAGACGACAAAGTATATAGAAGTATATAGAGAAGTCTAGTCGAAACGTTGAGACGACAAAGTATATAGAAGTATATAGAGAAGTCTAGTCAAAACGTTGAGACGACAAAGTATATAGAAGTATATAGGGAAGTCTAGTCAAAACGTTGAGACGACAAAGTACTGTATATAGAAGTATATAGAGAAGTCTAGTCGAAACGTTGAGACGACAAAGTACTGTATATAGAAGTATATAGAGAAGTCTAGTCAAAACGTTGAGACGACAAAGTACTGTATATAGAAGTATATAGAGAAGTCTAGTCGAAACGTTGAGACGACAAGTATATAGAAGTATATAGGGAAGTCTAGTCAAAACGTTGAGAAGACAAAGTACTGTATATAGAAGTATATAGAGAAGTCTAGTCGAAACGTTGAGACGACAAAGTACTGTATATAGAAGTATATAGAGAAGTCTAGTCAAAACGTTGAGACGACAAAGTACTGTATATAGAAGTATATAGAGAAGTCTAGTCGAAACGTTGAGACCAATAATATTTCATTCCGTGGCGGTGACGATAATTACCAGAAGTCCCCTCAAACCACACAATTCCTACACAGTTCCTACATTTGTCTACTCAGAGTTGGTAAAAATCATACAGAGATCTACCGAGTAGTCTCCAAAATTTAAATAAATTACTTTGCGCAAAAAAGTACAAAAAAGCAGCAGGACAAATTCTTTCAGAACCACCACAGGTCAGTAATCTCCCAATGCCCAATGCACAAGCAAGCGTAACGGGCGACTACGCGCGAATCACGTACCGATTAAGAGCGAATCGCCCGGCGATACATGCGAATTGCGGCCGATACGCAAAAATATCAAGAAACCACGAAGGGGACAGTTCTGATCAAATTCACAAAAATCATAAAGAAGCCATTAAGAATGCCCCAGATTGCATTATGGCTTTCAAAACACAAAGATAAACACCAAGTAAAAAACATTCCAAGGGCCTGGTTTCAACTTAGCCTGCTTAGCCCAATCTTCCAAAATTCGGTACAAAGAATGCCCCTTCCTACCCCCCCCCCCCACCACCCAGTTCTGAAAAATCCTACATCCTAGGGAAAACCCTGAACCCAGTCTACTAATTCTCTCAATCTACACTGCACCTAAAAAGTAGAAACAAACAACAGGACAAGTTCTTATTTGAACTCAATAGCAGGGCTCCAAATTAACACTAGACCACAGGCCAGAGAGGCCTCTGATTTTTGCCTTTTTAGCCTGGGGTCAGTAAACACAAAATGGCACAAGCCTGGTGGTCTTGTGGGTTTTTTTTTTCAATTGAATAAATTTCCTCATTGTGCAAAATATCTTTATGAAAAAAAAAGTTGACTGTGAATGTGATAATTATCTTTTCATTCTCTTTCAAGACTATCGAATTACCCAAGTACACAAATGAGATACTTCTCTGAGTGCAAGTTCAACTCATTTTGATTCAGGTCTTGTAAAATAAATTCTGGTCTTACAGTAAAAAATTTCAAGCTACAAGCCCAGCAGTCTTGCGGATTTTTTTCCCCAAATTCAAGCCCCGGGTAGTCACCCAATTCCTGATACATTCATATTCCCCAATCACTAAGATCAATCTACACAGCCAAGTAAATATCATCACACGGTGTTATCACGGTTATCGCAAACCAAATATACAAACTTGTCACTTTTGTCATTCATGTACTTTAAGTTATATACAATGTTCAATTAGACATCACACTACAAGTACATTGATATCAAGGACAGAAGGATGATGTCTTGGTTCACTTAACTTTAAAGGTTTAGTTTTTGTCAACCAAATGCTAACTATCAAGAAAGATGCAATAAATATCACCTGTGAAGACAGTTTCAGCTGACTGTTGCTGAAAAAAGAAAACGCCAAAAACTGTCACGGTATTTTCACAAGAAACGTGAAAATCCATCCACATTTAGCACGGCGACAGCGACTACCAACCGCATCTCAGGCTGCAGCATTCGCGACTGGACACCAACTCTTGACAAATCTCAGAGACGGATTCCAATGACTTCTAATCAACGGGGGCATTTCACAGAGAAAAAAAAAAAACTAATTTCGCAAGATGCTTACTACCATTATCATCTTTATAACAAGCAAGCTTTTTTGATAAAAGTTACTGTACACATTCTTTTTAGTTATTTTTTTATTTCTTGGGGGGGGGGGGGGCATCACCAAACTATTACCCTACCTTAAACTGCCGCGTCATTATATTTTGCACTTCCAAGAAGTGCCTTATAAATGTTGGCATGGCGTGTCGCATATTAATTACAAGTTGATTAGTCTTAGAAGGGAAATCGCATTCTAGTCTAGTTCATGAACTTTTCAGTGTTAACAAACATCAACTCCTACGCGAATGATTACTGTAATAAAAAAAAATCCTTAATGATTGAACATCCTTTAAATATTTTTCCAGGAGAAAAGATCGGTTGGGAACTTAATGTAGCGCAATGATTGAAGGCTTCAAAACAAGGCATTGGACAACTGCCAGAATGATGAAATCTGCTTCTTGTCACATATCCATAAATCCTGAGCATCACCTACGTAGACGTATCATAGCAACCCCATCCAGATGCTGTTATACACGATATAAAAAATATCCTCCACCCCCCCCCCCTCAAAATATCATGTCCCTATCTTTCATTTTCACTCAAATCTCAAATCTGTCGAGTCCTTCTTTTCATTTAACTGATAACTGGAAATTGTTTGTGGTTTCACTAGTTGTTGTGTTGTGACATCAACCTGGAATACTGCAGGGGGGGGGGTGGTTGGGAAACAAACACAATTTTAAAGGGGGGTGGGAAACAAACACAATTTTAAAAGTACTGTATAAAAATAATTATTCTACATACTATTTTTCACACTGATTGTTTTAAGGTATGACGCATGCTTGGAAATGATGACAAGTTTTTCGTCTTAATTTTATTTTTCCAAGTTTGGAGTGAAAAAAGAAAAGACAAATTGACTGGTCAATTGGACTTGGTCGACTTCTCCTTGTTCACCCCCAAAATCGAATAAAAAAATTTACCCAGTTTCCCTTGTGGTTTATTTCTTTCAGTATCTAAAATATAAAGTTGCATCCCCCTTCAGGTGATCTCTGTCCTGCAGCATCCCAAGTTGTATCAAACTTAGGTATGATCCCTGGTTGTAGGCCAGTTACAAGTTCAATGGCTTCTGACACCCCCGAACAACCATATTGACAAAAATAGAGAGACTGCCCACATAGGGCTAGACGCCTCAGACAGCAGAGAGCCAGCACATTTATTTGGAGGTTGCAGGTTCAGATCTTGTTAAATTTGTTTTAAATCAAAACTCACAAATTTCTAAAATAAAAACAACTTAAAGTGCTCCAGATTACACAGAAGAGCTTTTTCAAACCATAAAAACATCAAGTAAAAAAAAAAATCATCATAATTAAAATTCTGAGGACCTTGATTCACTTCGGCAAGATTTGCCCCCAAGTTTGGATGAAATCCTATTAAACAAGAAACCTTTGAGTGTAAGCACTATCTATATTCATGACACAAAATCTACGTATATGATGAAAACATAAACCCAGATAAAAGAGCAATCTTCCTGCATGTAACAACAGGTCATGATCTTTTATACATCATTTCATAGATTGATTGTCCTTTTTTTGTTCAATGAAAACTATTGGATTGTTTTTGGATCTTCCTCGCACTTCCCCCGCCCCCCCCCCACACACACACACACAAAAAGTTTGCCTTCTTAATTATATACCCCCCCTTTAAGAACCACATGAAGCCCCAGAATAAATATTGAAACCATTGACTTGATGGATTAGCGCAAATATAGTGGCTACATCACAAGCATACAATGTACATAGAATAGAGACCGAGAGATCGTAGCCTTTGAATCAAACCGAGCCGTTGTCAGAGGCACAGACAAAGTACAAACACAGAATCAGATCCACCTATGCACAGGTCTGAAACTTCATGGGGGGGGGGCAACGGGGCCAATCACCCCCATGCTCTCTGGCCACTGCCTTGGTGCCCATTGAGCGCACATACTTGCTACTGATCGCCGTGCTGCCGGCACGTATGGTCCGTCACTTGGGGGGGGGGGGGTAAAATTGCATGCCTCTAACCATGTGGGGGGCGTCACCTAAACAACACACTGCACAGTAACACAGGGAGAATCTGACGCCCACAATGGAACAACCAAGATTTATCCTGGTCATTGGTGTTGGGTGAATCGAGTCAAAAGGGATAAGCAGATGGATAGGATGGGGGGGAGGGGGGTTTCAGAAAGCAGAGCTCACAACTTTCTTTTTGTAAAAAAAAAATTGAAAAGGCAACTGCCCAATACACAATATTGTCAGTTTTCTATGGCCTCCAAAAAATCATCTGAAATTACGTAAATGTCAATCAAAACGAAAGAGGACGGGCAGCTGGCAAATTGAATCAAGAGTTTGTACAACGCTCATGGACAACGAACGAGGATGTTTACATTTGAAGAAGTGATCTGGACCCCGCTTCACAAAGTCTGTATTCCAGAAAGTAGATTTAAAGCCAATTTCCTTGCTAAGCAGAGACAGAGCGGGACACCAGTTACAACCACACCCACATGTACATGTATGACACTTTATCTGGTAAACTGTGTCTGCTAAGCAGGATGTTTGTATACATGCTAAGCATTTTGGGGGGCCCTGGACTTATGATAATACACATTATGCCAGCAGGTGTGTCTGGCCATGGTGTGACAGAGTCCGTCTTAGCGTACCGTGTGTACATTAAACCACTGATAAACACCGATTGGGTAGAACATAATCACACATCAAATCAATAGCCGCGCAGGCGTGTCCGCGTGTCTCTTTTGACGAGTGATTTCAAATGTTCACACCTCGTCTTTTTAACTCTCATTGATAATGTTGATCAATGTGAAGCTACATTGTATCAGGGGTGGTTCAACAATTTCACAAGCGTACAAACTATGAAGCTTGAGAGAGGGTCATGGATTGGTTTTCGTCAGCATAATGCTGATCATGGGCAAAATGATCAAGAGAGATAAAAGTCGCATGTGAAAGTTCCAGCTGAATGGCAACATTTTATTCTTTTCTTTTCCTTTTTTTTTGGGGGGGGGGGAAGTGGGCAGGTGGGGGGTTGGGTGAGGGTTTTAAGGGGGATGAAAAAGAATACCCTGTGTATGCTTTTTTTTAAATGTTCAGAACATTGACCATAGGGAGCTGTTTGACTACCCTTTGTAAAATGTGCAAAATGCTACACACAATGCATCAGTTGCTACCCGAAAAACACCATTTGCTACTCAATAGCATTTAGTGTGCACAAAACTAAATACTTCGCAATGCAAAGTTGCTGGACGGACTCGTTCTTTGATAACCTTTCACAAATTTTAAGACTGTATTTTCAAGATTTTGGCAACATTATGGATAAATTTACAGCACATCTGTCAGCTTTGCACCCATTAGTCCATGCACACAAGTCGTGGAAAACATGGTGAGTGGGCGTAGCTTCAATTAACTGTCACTGTACACACATGTATGTAAAAACAAATGTGTAATACATGATGCATACAGTTGTTGAGCAAAGTTAATGCTCCAAAGCTTCAGTAGCTGAACAGTGGGAGGGTGAACCCTCCCACTGTTTGACCATTCAATATCGTCCACATGGCTTCCTACGATGCACTATGCCAGCTTGCGATACGGTGTCATGTACATGTAGTGAATCCATCTACACTGTACACAGATGCGTGGCTGCACGTTTCTGTGCTCAGTTGCTCTATCACCTATCCCATAGGTAATGTACATACACAACCTGTGCAGTTGAATGGTTGTTGGTCAAGTCACTGCAAAATATTCCAAAGAGTACGGGTTTTAAAACGCCTCTCAACTGGTACTAACCCAATTCACTTGACATCGCAATCACAATATTAATCTTGGGTGCGCCATTTTCAGGGATGTGATAGGCTATTGAAAAAAAAAAACTGAATTGTGAGTGCAAAGACTTGCCCTAATCTGCACTCTGGGGAGTTCTATTTTGTTTTATCTTCATGTTTTTATGGTCTTAATTCAAACAAATATAAATACAAAAATATATTTAAAATTCTTGGGGGGGAGGGGGTTATTACAAAAAGACTCTGAGCATCCTTCCCCAGAAATACACAACGACAGGTTTAAACACAATGTGGACAATTTTCTTTTTTCCTTTTGGGGACTGCTTAAAACTTCTTTCAAGAAAATTTGAAGGCTCAAGAAGATTTGAGAAAATCCTGAAATCGGTAAACAATCTTGTGAAATCACAGGCCGGATGCAATTAGCCTTTCCAATGAAGTATGCTAATTACATTTACGCATGCGTACCGACACTATTGGTTTGCAAACGCCTTATGTGCACTAAGCAGACGCACAAATGCGTACATGTACATGTATGCGACATAATGCTACCATCCATGCCATCAGCCCCACACAAAAAGGCGCGATGTTCCATCTTTTTGTCAACCAATAGTGTTAGTGCGCATGCGCAGTGTGCAATTTACATATATTCATGGGAAGGGCCTATTAAATTATACAAGTTGCTTTTGATCGATACCTGCAATGTACATACATCAACAGTTCACCAGTGAAATGTAATACACCAGAGTTACACATGCAGTCCTTCTGATTTGAAAATTCCAGGTGTGTGAAAAAAGCACACCTGGATTCTTCTAGGCGTGTGATTTTTGTGGTACTGGCTGGTCAATTTAAAGTCGGTTTTCTTAAAACTAAACAGCGGGTAGTGATGTACTTAAAACGACATGGCAAGGGATCTCGTGAAGGTACAATTGGTTGTACACTGGACTCTTTATCATCAAAATCTCCCATGACTGATACTTATTTATCTAAACACTCAAAAGTGCATACAATTGTCGAAGCTAAAAAAAAAATTAAAAAATTTATAAAAATGGAAGTGAAATTCACAAACTTGCGTTTTTGAACGATCTTATCCCCTAATTTCTGCCCTTAATAATACCATGGGGGTCTATTTTACCTCCAAAATTATACTTTTTTTATCAACAATCATTTTTAATGGTTTCGTAAATAAAGGATCGCTTATTTAAAGCTTCTTTTGCAATAAATTTTCCATTGAACGATCGGTCGAATGATCGGCCCACATTAGGGAAAATTGTGCGGCGAGAGCGATGTGTTTATGAGTACGAGGTTAACATTTTGTATAATATATCACCGGAAGGAGGTCGCGATTAGACTCCACCGCACGTCTTCTAACCCCTGGAAAATCGGGTTGTGTGTTTCCCTACTCGTCTACGTATTGTGGTATGGAACATGGAGGAGAGAGCCTGACTAACAATGTGCATGCGTGTTTTAACGTTCGTTTACTGAAATGAACGATCGCGGCTAGTAAATATCAAGACTAGGGACTTTATCGCCAGAATTTTGAAGGATTTTGAAAATAATAAACAATTAATTTTACAACGTTATTTTAATTTACAAATTATGAAGTATGATGACGCTGTAAATGTTTGCCAAGGCGTGCGTTATGGAGGGATCAGGCGTGTGATTTTTCGCACGCCTAAGGAAGCTTTTAGGCGTGCGATGGCGTGCGGGTGCGATCGCACGCCTCAAATCAGAAGGACTGACATGAAGTCACAAGCTCAAACAGAATTATCACTGGCTTAAAACGAAAAAAACAATCACTGACCGAGAGTTGTGCGTAAAATTAGGATCTGCTTTCATTTTAATGCACTTTAAATGTACATTGTGCTAAACAGCATGTAGCATCTTCGCTTACATTACAATTCTGTGAACCAATTCCCTATTCAAATTGTGACCATTAGAGGTTTGGAGCAAGCGTCAGTGTTAATAAAACACAAGTAATCCACCGTAATCGACATGGCTGCTCATGCAGTGGAATGCATTTACAATACAAGTGCCCTTACTAAGGGGCCATGTCCATAAAGACATAATGTACAGTACATGTACAGTACAGACAAGCAAATCAAGGGCAATTCCCAACAAGAAAAAAATCACACTCTGTTTTCAAGTAATTTTCTGGCGCGAATACAAAATGAAACTTTCAAACAATGCAACTTGTGCTTCCAGTATACAGAACTCAGATCCTGTCCGGTGTTGTAAAAATCGACCAATACTTACTACTAGTACTACAATACTAATACTTACTTATAATACCTGTACTTACTACATGTAATGTACTAACAATACTTGCTAGTCTTGTCACTTTCAGTATTTGATCTTTTGAGGTATTTTTATATTATGTGACTATGGGCACCAAATGATCACCCTCGCTAACTACGGTTTTAAATAGAAACAAATTTTAAAATAAAATACATAAACTGTACACATACATGTAGAAAATGATGTTTGTCCCTAGTCCTTGTTCTATGGTTTACCCAGCCCTTATCTCGAAAACAAAAATCCCCTTGTAAAGGTTCATTCATAAGATTGGATCTGTACTGCCTCAACGAACATACATTGATTGGTTTTTTTTTATGTAATTCCGCTTTAGCTTTTCGTTTTAGCTTTAAAAGTAGAATTATAGTGTATGACAAGACTCTTTTGAACACAAAACTACATTTTCCTTCGTAGTAGTTCCTTTTACGACAGGGAAAAAAGAATGACTGCATGCAACAGGTTTGTCACGATAGATTTTTCACTGTCAACTTTCTAAACACTGATATGCCCGGCGCCACTTTTTTGTTTGTTGCGCCGACTCTGCGCTCAGCCTTGGCCGTTATTTACATCTGAAAACCCTCGCACCTGCCTCCACTCCCCAAGTTTACCCAAAGATTGAGAAATGAAATTTAAGATGTGACTATGAGAACTGTACCTCCATGGGCGTGGCATCTTGATCAAACTGGGCATTCCTCCCGTGACACACCCGAGCACCCCCCGTTAACACCGCAAGCCTCTCAAACGGGAGAGATATCCACGGAATAATAAAGGGAACAAGAGATCCACCTTCATGGTCGGATTATGAGATTCCATCAAGAACATCCATTACTGGACAGCTGTGTGTTGACAAACCAGCCAGCAGATGCAGCAAGTCACTCTGCTGTAACGCTCCCAGGCGTCTCCAGAAAGTGATAACTCATCCAAGTCGGCTGCCGAGGATAACCAACCACCACCGTGTCTTTATTCCACGAGATGAAATCCAATAAATAAACTGGGAAAAACTACAATACTGTACAGTCTGATGACTGCGGCTTTCCTGCACTTAATTAAGCGACCAGTCTGAGTCTGTGGTTTTCTCTTAAGATGATTTGATGGTACAGGCCGACGGCAAAGACAACGAAATTGGGGGTAGGCGGACGAAAGCTACCACGGAATCACTTAATAATAGACTTCGGATATTTAATTAATATTTCTGAATCGTCAGGGTTTGTTACAGATAATTGAATACCCTTGATCTATGGACATCATAAGAGGCTTAGAAACTATTCAATGTAAACAGAGAAGGTCTGTTGTCATCACACGAAAGAAATGACTGCGGACATGAGAAGAAAAAAACAGTCAAATTTTGCAAGGTACATCTGCAAAACTTTTCAAGCAATCCAGTGCTACATTTTTCTTACACGACAGCTTAGCAAATTGACATGCTTACACAGGTCGTGACCCAGCAAGGGGAATTTTACATGGTATCTTGCAATATTATGTATTGTATCCTAATCTTGATTAGTAAACCACAAGGGAAACTGAATCGGAAAAATGTTTTATAATTTAGTATTGAACAGAAGACAAATTTACTAGGGCGGGACTGCGCCCTCCAGCCTGCGACCTCCGGATTAACGTGCCAGCGCTCCACCAACTGAGCTACAATGTATCTAGCCCTATGTTGGCGGTCTCCCTATTTTGACAATCTTTGTTCCGGGGGGGGGGGGGGGGGGGGGGTGCCAGTCAGAAGCCATTCAAGCTGTACCTGCCGTTTAGCCAGCGATCACACCAAAGTTTCTGATACAACCTGGGAAGCGGCAGCAGAGAGATCTTGCCTGATCTTGATAGGCATTATGCAAATATTATTCATGTGTTACAGTAATACACAAACACCAAGGCCTGGAGAGGATTCAGAATATGTTGTTACTACATTGTACACAACTCCTCTAATCATCAGACAAGTTCAATGGATTAAGACGTCTCCCGAGAATGTAATAAGACACTGGTTCAAATCCTTCCTGAAGATAATTCCCAGAGCGTGTATTTCATCAAAATAATGCTCTTTGAACTTTTTTGACTTCCAATCCAAGGCATGCAATTATCAGTTGGTTAAAAAAACAAGGAGGACAGTGCCAGGTACAGCAAGACTCAGTGCCATGTTTCACAATATTCAATGGCAAAGCTGAGAAACCCAAAATGAGAAAAATCAACTCATCACCTGAAAAGTTGAAATCCATCAAACCAGCAATACAACGACACTAAGATAAAAATGGGCTCAGCAGAACTTCCTACGCTTAGCAGTTGGGCGTTGATTGCTGAAACAAGGTGTCAAATGCTCGACTGCATACAATTCCGATGATGTGTCCCCAGATGGTACAGAGACTGATATGAGATACGGCCAAATACTGATGGGAATCAGGACTCTCAACAGCTGTTTCATGTACAGTTATTTTTTTTAAATTGCTTTTTTTCTTCTTACAAGTCTAATTGAAAAAACACTACAAAAAAGAAAGTGCTCATCGTACATAATGATGCAGAAATTTCAACTTGATTGAATGGATCCCTTGAGAGTGACTCGACTTTCATGTACAGGTTGTACTGCACTGTTGAGTCTGACTTTCCATGTGGGCTTGATTTAACCATGAAGACCACTGGCCAGAGTCCATTCATTTTAGCAGTTGGCGGTAACCCCTCTACCAAACAAGTCCAGCTGGGGCTCGATTTTGCCCACTGCACCACTGGCCAGAGTTGAGACTGTTTCACCATTGTGCCAGTAACCCCACAACCAAACAAGTCCAGCCAGGGATAGAAATACCAACTGGACCATTGGCCAGAGTCCAGTAGTTTTAGCATTTGGCCAGTAACCCCACAACCAAACAAGTCCAGCCATGGCTTGAAATGCCCACTTGTGTCCTGCAGTTTTCCCATTGGGTCAGTAACCCAACACAAATCTTGCCCTCCTCCTTGAATACCAGCAAATATCTATCAAACCAAATGAACATTTTGGGTCTTGCAAAAGATACTTCTTGTCCAGTGAAAGTCTAGTGGAGTTTTTCTCGTAACTCAAACTTACATTAGTGCAAAAAAGCCTCTCAGATCTGCAGAATTCCAGGATGATAAATTTCAAAAACATAAAACAGCAGCATAAAGCCTGCGTTTTGAGCCGACAATCCCAGTTGTGTTGTAATTTTATGAGAGCAAAAAAAAAGAGCAGCGAGAAATTTGGCAATTTTTGGGCGAGCATCACACTGGTGATCTAGATTGTGCGGCAGATCAAGTCGTAGATGTGTCGTAATTTCAGAATTTTACGGTGAACCGGGAGAGCAGGTGCAGTTTATCTACGCGCAAGTATAGATTCTTTCAATGCTTTGTCGTATGCAATACATCCCTTCAGAAGCGGGAATGTAATTTTTTCTATCTGTTATCTAGCACGGTATATACCGGGAAAAAAAAGGGTGAAAAATGAAAATGAACTCTTAAACAAATTTTCAATTGAAACATTTCAAGAGATTGGCATGATTGGATGGGGGGGGGGGGGAGAGGAAATCCATGCAGCTTGATTTGAGCCGTAACTCTTCAATTAAAGGAATAAATACAGGATTCATAGAGCTGACAAAATAAATGTAGTCGCAGGCAGTGTAAAGGTTTTGTGTGATCAACCATGAAATACACGTAACAAACCTGTGAAAATTTGCAACGAGTGCCTTTGCGATCTTCATCTCTGTGCTACTAGCCTTCGGCCAGTTGTCACAAAATCATAAATTGTTGTCACAAAAGATGCATGATTTAATTGCTTTAAAAAGCCTCTTTAGCATTAAGAACATTTCTGAAATTCCCGGAAGCAGCATTCCAGACCAGGTATGACCCCCCTTGTAAGGTCAAATGCAAGGTCACCTGCTGTGTCACCAAGGTCACCTGCTGTGTCACTTGCTGTGTCACCAAGGTCATTTGTAAATGTAGCTTGTATTTCAAAATTCTTCTTGGCAAGATGAAAACGTGTCCTTCAAATACTAAGTGGGAGTTAACATAGAGAAGCTTTCAGGCTCAATATTACACAGTAAATCTAAGAAATTCAACAAAAATACAGAAACTGTCCATCAATTTCCAGCCATAACAAAAACATAATAATAATCAAAACAGTTTAATTAACTCCTGTGCAAAGATTTGTTGTACACATCACCATAAACTTCAAACTGCCTTGAAACTGTTGCAGATGAAATTACAAAAAGGTATTATACATAAAACTTTTTTCTTTTCTGTACCTAATACTAAATAGACAAACAGGGCTGAATTTCACAAAGCACTAAGTTTCATCTTTAAGATGAGTTGTCAGTACCACCATAGTGACTTGTATTGTGACATCACACTTTGCTTAGCAATTAAGATTGATACACAGTTAAGGTCGCAACCCATTGATTACATTTTTTTTGCAAGCACATCCTCGTGAAAAAATGTACATCTTGCATGCTTCTTGTAAAAAAAATAAAAAGTGTACATAATATTTTATAAATTGCACTTTTGGTGGAATTTCCACTGTCCAGGGTAGACGCAGAGCCTGACAGATTGATTAAATACATGAAGTCCCATGAAGTCCCATGAACCCGTTTCTTTAATATTGCCCAAATTACAGTTCAGTGATCCTAAATGAACCGTACACACACCGCATCACAGGTGTGTAGTGTATTAATGTATGTTGTATGTAAGTGATGGAAGTTGTCAAAATACAGTCACCCTTGAATACATGTATAAAGGGTTCTGCTTAAAATAGGCTAAAGAGTACATTCTGAAGTCCAGAATCTCATTTCTGCTTTGTATTTCTTTGTTTTGCCGTACTCTTATAACAACATTCCGGTTATAATGAGGTAGTTTGGCCAATCCATCCCAGTGATGTCGTTATAACGAGAGTTGACGGTATCATCAAGCATTTTGGGTTGCCTGCGAGGAAATCATTTCCGTACAATGACTTACTTTCCATCAAAATGAGCAGGAGAACTATCTCTCTGATTTTACTTGCATTTGGCTACCGCTGATTTCAATTTTCAAACCCTGCGTAAGCATGAATTCACTGCTTCCGTTAGCACGATTCTTTGCTGACAATAAGCAGAGCCAAGAAATTGGGGCCCGGTTTGGCTTGGTAGGCCACTGAAAAAGTAATGGAGCGAACCCTGCATCACATACTTTGGGTTAATGAATTTCAAAGAATCAATTTTGAAAGTAACTTCAGCTGGTCATTCATGGTTTCCGGGGATCTTTACGAAAAGGTTTAAGACTGCAAAATTCATAATGTACCCATTTCTTTAATACGACCAAGTCACAGTTAAGCGATCCCAAACGAACCAATACTTTGGGCATTTGACATCTGTCCGGCTATCACCACGTCTTCTAATATCTTCGCCTATTTGCTACAATTAATCCCGGCCAGGAGGGGGTATCAAACCAAGTGTGAAGAAACAGCTGGAAGGAGATGGGAGCTGCAATTGAGGTCGTTCAGACACAGTACTAAAGTCGGTTTTTAAGGCAGTTTTAACTCATACAGGTTTAACTTTCTGTGTCTGTTCCAGGCCTGGAATTTCATCTTTGAGCTGTTGAGAGGACAAGGCCATTTTCATTTTGCAAAGGGTACTTGCCCCTTCCAAGGCAAATACCAGGGGCAACAGAGGTCACTGCCTCCATAGCCTTAGTGTAATTCCACGCCTGCTGTCATGGCTGTACTTAATTTACAAAGGGGAATTTTCAGGGCATGGTCATGCTTGATATTTCAAAGAATAAGCACAATACTATGAAACAGGAAGTACAACACATAAAAAAAAAAAACTGGCCAGACAATGATCATTGTCCCATATTTGCTTTACGTTTCTGGCAATCATAACAGTGGGAAGCCAGCCACCTGATGTAGGGATGTAATTCGTTTAATGAAGAGATTCCATTCCTGTCCTCTCATTATTTTTCTTATAAACACACCATCCAAACAACCAGCGGAAATGTCGTCTTTGGTGGTCAGAATTTAGTTAATATCACGAAAATATTACGGTTTGTACTGTCACCCCCAACCCTTTACAATCGAGTGCAATATGGGCGCACAGGTCGCTAAATCATCCACATCAACATTCGCTACCCTCGCAGGTACCCATTTACACGTACTCCTGGGCGATGGGAAGCATTTATATACAGTCAAGTGTCTTGCTCAAGGACACAAGTGTCACGACTGGGGTTTGAGCCATCACTCCGGTGACTATGGTACAATGTAGCTACAAGGACTTTTAGACTTGGATGTGCTAGATCGCTTGATGGCATACAACAAATTTGTAAATGAATTTACAAAATATGTAAATGAGACTGGTGTCTAGTTGTTATTGTTACCTTGTTTTTATTTTTAAAATGTTGTAATGTTTGCCCGTAATTTTGGGGTCAACAAAGAAACATTTATTAGAAGGGGGCTTGGCACCTGAGACCACTGAATTAATGTGCAGGCACTCTTCCAACTGCGCTATCTAGCCCTAGTGTTGGATGTTTCCCCCCCCCCCCAAAAAAAAAAACCCAAAAATTTCTTAGACTTTTTATCTACCAAGTTATTAGAGGGACACCAAGTGTACGGTGCAAATGTAGCTTTGTAAATTTTGTAGTTATGTACATGTAGTTTGATTGAGAATATTTAACAAGCTTTCACGTGCCTTCTTTTTAAAAAAAGTTACCAACATCCCTTGTTTGTCAGGGGGGGGGGGTGGTTAAAGTTCATGATTTTTCATTAACCAAACACTTTCTTCTACTAATAATAATAATATATTGTATTTGTATAGCGCCTACTGCAGGCCAGCCTCTAAGCGCTTAACATTCAGTATTCCTGCAAGGTATTTGGGGCTACGTTTTGAAGTATGAGACCTACTCCTTTACATAGCACCTTGTAATGGTTTACAAGGTGCTGTGGCGCAATATGCAGCCGATCAAACCAGGAACACCGGGGCGGACCCCTTCTCTTTTCGATAAGTGCACTGGGTTCTTTTTCGTGCGTTACACAACACACGGGACCAACGGCTTTACGTCCCATCCGAAGGACGAAGCAATCATGGTTAAGTGTCTTGCTTAAGGACACAGGTGTCACGACCGGGGCTCGAACCCACACTCTGCTGATCAGAAACACCAGAGCTTGAGTCCAGTGATCTTATCCACTCGGCCACGACACGCCACAAGTGACATGTTCTATGCATGAGAATAATGATTTCACCATAGCGAGGGTCCATGGTTGTCACAGTAATCGTTCACACTTTTTGTGGAGGATGTCTAGATTTCTGTTAAAATTACACATGTAATAAGAGTCCTTGGTTATTAATTAATCAAGACAGCTTCCACACGACGCTGAATTAGGTTGTTATTTTTTTTACATCGATGTGATTTTAGTCGAGCTCTCTCGTTGTGAAGGGCTTCTAGACACTATTTATGTTTAATGCACAATGTACACAGTCTCACACAGGTCATCCTGACAGCCCAGTTAAGATCACACATTCTCAAAAATGCATCGTTGCGGAGCATTCTTTTGCTCTTTCCTAATTGTCCCTGCACTGAACAGTTGCCCGGTGACTTTGTACACAAATTTCCCTTGTGGAGCACACCGCGTCTTTACAATTTCCATGTGGAGTCCTTTTGTTTTCCTCTTTACACTGTATTTGTTCTGTCCTTGGTCTCCATAAGGTACCGAAAGAGAGCCCACCACCCAGCCTACATTTGTGTGTGTGTGTGTGCACAGTACACAATGCAATCCACACATGATTATTGTGTCTGTACAAGACACTCTAAGCCCCCGTTGTTGATTTAACCAAATGTGACTGGATTAAAGGCTTTCCTGTGACATCCAAAAGTCAAACATTGCTCTGGTGTGCATTACTAGGGTGTGCATCAAATGGTTTCACTAGTCTTTCACTCAAGCCTTGAACTTGACTATAAACATTGTATTTAGTCAATTTATGTGGTATATAGTAGTACAGTAGCAAGGGTGATGCGTGTTCACTAGTCTTCTCTCAAGCCTGCGACTCATACTCGGACAATTTCTATGGTACATAAAATCAATAGGGCACGATGTTGGTAAAATTTCACTAACTCGAACCAAACATTGTAGACTTACACACATGTAGTCAATTGATCTGGTACAATCTGTAAAGTACAACAATGTAGTGAACAACATTTCTAAACACAGTTTTCACTAGTCTTCTCTCAAGCATTGAACTTGACATTCTAGTCAACGAAGGTTAAACCTGTGATCCCTTTCATTATTCTAACCCTAACCAACCCCCAACCCATCAAAGTCCAACTGACTGAATTATTTTTTGATTGTATTCGATTTAAGAAGCTTTCATACATGTAGTCTGGGCTCAGGCATATACCTAAATAATCAAAGTCCAACAGTTTTGATGTGTTGGATATAATATTATATTTTCAAATTCACAAAAAAATCATCAAGATAAAACTGTTTAGAATGCCTTAGATTACACAGTAAGGGCTTTTACGAACCAAGGATAAACACCAAGTAAACAAACATTCTGATGACATCGTTTCAATTCTGCGTGCTTAAAGGGCCAACTGTTCAAAAAAATTGGGTTTGAAAAATCCTGGGGGAGAACCCCGCACACCCTTCTCGACTTTTTTCCTAGGACATCAACAACAACTTGCCGAATCGGTTGTACTTTCACTGCCTCTTAAAACTGTTGGACTTTTCCCCCCCCCCTTTTTTCTTTCTATCCACACATGTGGCCGAGCCGTCCAGTTCACCGGACCCAAGCTCTGTAGTGTTGTCAGCAGCAGAGTGTGGGTTCGAACCCCGGTCGTGACACTTGTCCCCTTGAGCAAGGCACTTAACCATACATGTACATGTTATTGCTTTGTAAAAAGTTGGGTGCATTCTGCTCTACCAGCCAGGCTCTTTAGTGGATGATACCCATGACTATTCTGCTCTACCAGCCAGGCTCCTAGTGGATGATACCCATGCCTACATCTGTACGGGCTGTGAAGGGGTTAGCCCTGTTCCAGCCCTAGGAGTAGTACATGTAGGTGGCAAAGTGCCCCCGGTGACAGTTGATCTGGGTCCACAGCCCAAATCAGTTAGGTGTAGCCCTTACCTTGAAGTGGCCATCCGACCTAGTGATGCTACAAATGTAGGCGATGTCTCATAAAAAAAATAAAATAAATATAAAACACCAGTCAGACAGCGTGACTGCTCCCCATCGGGAGACTAAAGCAATGTTCCTTATTTAGACACCAATCAGTATACCCCAACTGCTTGTGAATTAGCAGGTTATAAATAAATGAGCGTTGGAATTGACGCACGTGAGTTCGGGGCTGGGTTGGCGAATGGCAAACAGTGGCAAAGGTCATGTTTATAGGACAAACTACAAAATGCCATGAAGCACAAGGGCCCTCTTACTAGTGCAATGTACATAATTGTACAGCAAGGTTTGACCTTAACACTAGCCTGGGCGTACATATTGTCCAGTAAAAACTTCTTTGGGCAACCTAAAAATGTACAACCGTCCCTGGTCCCTGTTTAAAATTATTATTGGTTGTTTTCCTTTTTTTGGATGTGAATACGAGAAAAACAAATTTCTTTTGAGTGTACATGAATAATCCACGAGGCCAAATATGATCTCTACCAGTTTGTCTACTATGATTCCACCTGAAAATTAACAACTTGTACATTTTTCCGTTTAAGATGTGGGTTACTAAAACAATATGCAAGTCAAAAACGCAAAGTTTACTAAAACCAACGGGCAACTTTAAAAAAAGGCTCAAGTACTACAAACCCTGTGATAGATTCGAAATCACATGTTTTAATATGCACTGTCGTGGCCGAGGGGATAAGAGCACCGGACTCAAGCTCTGCTGTTTCTGATCAGAAGAGTGTGGGTTCGAGTCCCTGTCATGCATATTGCACCACAGCACCTTGTAAACCATTACATGGTGCTATGTCAAGAAATAGGTCTCATACTTCAGAAACGTAACCCCACAGACCTTGCTTGAAAAATAGTGAATGTTGAACGTCACTGAGTGACGGATATGAGTGTTATATAAGAAGCCATTACTATTATTATTATTATTATTGTTGTCTATGCACAGATATCAGGAGAACACTATGCACTATGTACACGCCCGGACATTTAACTGCCAAACAAACATTAGAGAATCAAGTACATGTACAATGTACACAATGTACTTGTAGCACAATCTAACACCCAAAATCTTGGACCTCTGAAATCATACACACATTTTGTACAAGAAACAGCTTTTTATTCACAATGGCCATCATTCGCTATCCTAAGACTGGAGGAATACATTAAATACATGTAGCAATTCTGTTCCAAGTGTTTCTCCGCTAAACATTAACCTGCCAGCAAACTCATCGAATATGCAAGTAGGTTGATAGAAACAAGCTGGTCAACAACAACTTCCGAACTATGAGCCCTGGAGCCTTCTGCAAGCGGAGATACATGTGTAGCTTGCAGTTAGCTTTTCTTGCAGGGAACAGATCGAGTTAACAACCAATACAAACTGTGTTGGCATATTATGTACTGTCAGTAAAGATCAGGGCATGCTGTGGGATAAACACACATGTAGGAGCTTGAATTTTTGTAACTGTCTCCACAACTAGGCTATTGGTCTGGAAGTTCTAAACTCAAACTGGGTGGACCACGTACTGTACATAGTTCTCATTTTGTCTTAATTGTCATTGGACAGGCAACTGTATCTAGTGGAAATTATACATTTTACATAGGATGTTTGGGAAAAACAATACATCGAGGGACTTGTTTCAGTGAAAGTAAGGTTGTTGACCCAAAGTTGAAATTACTGGAATCCGTAGTGACAACAAGAGTGTCTTTTAGACACTCAATTCCTAACTTGAACACCTTACTGTTATCTGAACATTTAACGACAATTCTGAAACCATACTGCTTTTGAACATCACCAAATTCTGATACAAGGTCTTCCCAGGCCCTGCCAAACACCTACATGTAATTGTGCTAACTTTCACAAAATAATATTTATCTCATGATGAGTTGTCAATACCACCGTAATAATAATAGTGGCTTCTTATATAGCGCTCATATCTGTCACTCAGTGACACTCAGTGACACTCAAGGCGCTTCAACATTCAGTATTTTCCTGCATGGTACATTATGTGGGGCTACGTTTGAAGTATCAGACCTATTCCTTTATAGCACCATGTAATGGTTTACAAGATGCTGTGGCGCAGTGTGCAGCCAATCAAATCAGGAACACCTGGGCGAACCCCTTCTCTTTTTGATAAGTGTGTTGGATTCTTTTACGTGAGTTACACAACACACGGGACCAACGGCTTGACGTCCCATCCGAAGGACGGAGCAATCATGGTTAAGTGCGATCATATTGGATTGTATAGTGACGTCAGACTTTGCTATTAGCAATTAAGATTGATACACAGTTAAGATCAATACACATGTATGAGCTCTTTGTGAAACGGCCCCTAGTGCCTAGTCACCAAAGGTACAAGTTTTTTTCTGGTAAAACATTCAAAAGGTCAAAGGGCTTCCATGATCTTTTATTTATTATTATCTTTTTTCTTCTTTTTTAAGTGTATGAACCCTGAACATCAACAAACTCCTGCAAGAATTGTTACATGTATGACATTTTAACACCAAATGACGCGTGAACTCTGTCCATTCAAAGATAAACGTCAATTTGTAAACAAACTAGTCTTAACTGAATTATTGGACTACTTGATTCACATACATAGTTAAATGCTGGTAAACAGATTTTAACTGGCCGAAGGCAGAGAGGTTTCCGGTTTTTTATTTGATTAGTTTGGCTAAATTTATCAGGGCAGGTGTGACAACTGGCTGGCATTTGGCCGGCGGCCATCCTGCTGAACTGGCTGTCCAGTGTCCAAAGTCAAGCAACCTCCTTCCCAATCCATCTACTACTACATGTAGTTCTCTGCATTCTGCATTTTATTTGCTAACCATTTAAAGTCAAGAGCTGTTGCTAATTTCTGTAAAGATGGGACTACTATTTGGTTGAAGCATGGTCCATGGGAAGAACCTACCCTGCCTATGGATGGTGGCACCGGAAAATCATCAAACAACTTTGAATGCATTATCATATCTAATTGGTTACACTGTAATCTTTTGGGCAGTTATCACAAGAAATAATAATCATAATCAGGGCTCGAAGTTGACACTAGACGGCTGGACCGGGGCCAGTGGTTTTAGCCTTGGGCCAGTAAACTCATGACCAGACAAGTCCAGCAATGTATATGTGTAATATCTTCAACAGAATTAAATGATGTTCATATGTTGACCTTGAGTCTAGTAAACACAATTCCGTTGAGAATCAAAATATACTGGCACATTTATAAGACAAATGAAATAAATCTTCTCTGAATGCTTGTTCAAATAAAAACAATTCACATGTTAAAACATTGTAGAAAGCTCTTTCTTATTGAGATTATTGTCTTGTGAATTAAATTCTTGTCCAGTAAATATTTTGAGCTACAGGCCCAGCAGTCTTGTGGAAATTTACACGAAATGCAAGCCCTGAATAATAATATTAATAGGCTAATAACACAAAGCAATTTTCCTAACATACATGTATTACAAGGTGCTAGAGAAAACATTTAAGAAAAAAAACCAAAGTCTCTACAGAAAATTACACTTTATAACATGATTGTTAATAACTTACAGTAAACAGAAGTTTCATAGTTTGAGTTTGAACTGTGTTGAGAGAGGGAATGTTTCTGACGTTACTGGGCAGGTGGACTGTTCCACAAGACTGGTGCAATGTTAGAGAAGGCACGATTGCCACATATAGTGTGTAGTTCGAGGTTTAGGGAACTACACGTCAGGTTGTGAGGCATCAGAATGGAGAGGATAATGACAGTGCCTTATTTGAAGAAGATCTTTGAGTAAGGTGGGTGCAGAGTCGTGGAGTGTTTTAAAGACAAGTGTGAGGACCTTGTACTTAATTCTCTTTGTTGGTACCCCGAGCCAGCAATTAATGGAGTTCTTAAATTAAGGATTGAGGTGTTATGTTCTTGCTTCTTTACGTCTGCAAGAACTCTAGCGGCATTGTGCGGGATTCTCTGAAGTGCAGATATGGAGGCATTTGGCAGGCTGGCCAGGACTATATTACAGCATAGAGTTTACACTCATACAGTCAGACAGTATGTCAGTTTGTGGCGCGACCCACGAAGTGGCTGGGATGTGAGCATTCATGCCCAGCACGCTGCCAAGATAAACACCTAAATCTCAAATGGTGCCTGAGACAGGCAGGTCATGATCGCTAAGCTGGTGTCGAAAACAAGTACAATAAATAAGAATTTTAAAAAAAATAAAAAAAAATAAAAAAGACTTTGACAAGGAAATCCTTGGGCCGACATCCATAAGAGAAGTTGATTCACTTTTTTTTAACCGTCTGTTCAAAAACACAATTTAGAAACAATAAAATAGTTTATGGCCAAGCCTGTGACCAAAACATTGCGTCTTCATCGCAGCGTTTCGACTTTGAGCAAATTATACAAAAATGAAAAACGAGAAGAAACAAATGTACATTATACTTCAAACAATACCTTTTGTTCATCCAGGGTATACATCCTAAATGTTATCATTTCAGTAAAGCACAGCCTACAATACAAACTATTTAGTTTTTCGTAAACTTCAAGTATAAAATTGCAGAGGAACTGTGTTCTGGACAATGCTACCAACTGCTTTCGGGTGTGAACCACTAAAGACAGATGCTGTGTGTACTGTATGGCTTTAGCGGGCGCACCATAATTTCCCAAGCATGCACAGTCGAGTGTAGACTTGGGTGAAGGCAATGCGCTTGTACTACATGTATCATCCTATTGCAAAGTTCTGAAAGTGCCCTCTAGCCTTCAATGATTCTTGGAATCTTGTCTTCCTGTCAGCAAAGTAGCGAGATGACAAAGACTACTACAAGCCTGTAACTTTGCTTACGATCGGAATTACCTTGTGTTTCGCATGGATGTGAGTGTGAATTTTATCGTGATCGCAATGGGGTCTGGCAGTTTTTAGTGTAAAGGTTTTTTACGGTTTTCAAGCCCTAACAATGTAAACGTGAAACCAGACGCTCGGTTGTTTCAACTGTGTTACCGCGTATGGGCACAGGCTTAATTTTAAGTGTACCCAATTGAGTATGTTGAGTACATTTAAAATGTTGGGGGGAGGGGGAAATCAGAAAAATTTGCCAAATTAGGATTCCTGGTTTTTCATATTAACCCTGTCTGTTGGTCTACAACTTTGATTTTTGACTTTGAGGATCAAGGGTTACGATAATCTTAACGATTTATAAAAAATTAAATTATAAATATAATAAATGAGGTGTGTATGTATGGTAAATCATTCATACGTAAGCCTACATGTTCGCTGTCAAGAGTGCTAGATTACATATTCAAAAACCACTGCCAAATATTTAGTTTTTCTACAAAAATAATAAAACTTAAAATAAAAGTAGGGATGGGTTAGATTTTTAGAATTTAGATGACATTTCGATTTTTCAAAATGGAATTATTTTTAATTTAATTTAAAATATACAAAAACAGTGAAATTATTACAGAACAGACATAGGTGAATCAATGAATCATAGTGTGGTGTTAAAAAGGTTGAAATTTATAATTTTGTCACATGCATGCATGCATTGCTACTGCAGTGAGTGCTACACTAGTGCTAGCGGGTGCTAGCTATGCACTCAGCAGTACCATACACACAACATACACACATTTTGCACTGAACGGCAATTGACGTTACGTAGGTCCAATACAAAGTTAATGGACTTTCCTTAGACGATGACAACTTACCGTGGCCAGACACTTGCAAAAAGTCGAAATGTTGAGTTGTGGCAACAGTTTCAGCCCGGGAAACTAACTTTAATTGTATTCCTCATATACCATGTATAGTAGCAGCGTCATTCTAGTTAATGTTATCAATCACAATTTGGTGAAATTTTAACAAAATTCGTTAAAATTTTGGCAGTCTTATCGCCCTCTTCTTGTCTTTGACACTTTACTCAGAAAAATGTTTCAACTACGCATATCTATAAAGTAGTTCAAAAAAAGATTTTTAAATCAGTGATTTGCGCTTCAAGCTTTTTAATAAACTTTCAATTTATATATTGCATATTTTGAGCACAAATGTAAGTAAAATTTATCGATAACATTCTTTTGCGATTTCCTTTTTTGCAAACTGCGGACTGATACTGCCGGAGTGACTCACAGATTTCCAACATGGCCGAGTTTCAGCGGTGACCAACAGCACCTCCCGTTGTACAACGTTAGTAGATCAATCTGCAGTACCAGTGAAGCACTTCAAGGTCAAAGTTCAGACACGTTTTGTTGACCTCAAAAACAAAACAAAGCTGAATCATTTTGCGTGATCACGTCCCCATAGGTAGGCAATGGACCTACAAAGACACCTCTCCTTTCAATATGAGATCGAGTTAAGCGACGAGGACGAGGTTGCAGGAGCGAGTACAGTCATCGTCATTGAGATTTTGTATTAAAAATGATCATCACACATTCTTATTTTGGGAGGTTGTGGCGCCCTCTTGTGAGAGAAAGCGGCAGCAATCATTGTTGACGTTTGCCTGAGGTGCAGTCAAAAACCTGCTGAATCTACCTAACAAGATTATGCCTAATTAGCTGATGCAAACTGCTTACCAACCAAAATTACCTATGGTATAAATGCACAAAATAGCGAGTTGCCTGGCGTTTCGACCTTAGCAGCGTACGTCTTTCTCGAAACCCTACCAACTAACTAACATCAATTGTTTCTTTGCCGTCTTTTTTTCAGGCAAATAATCCAGCCCTGGCTTTCTAATAAAATAGTTTCAGTAGCCTATACTATGATATCGCTATTGTACATATGATAGTCATCGAATAATAAATTATAAAGTATTTGTTGTTAGGGCAAACTAAAGCCCGAATGTCTTAATTAACCATAATTTTATTATTTATTTTTGGGGGGTCATTTTTAGGGGTCATTTAGTCTTTTTTGAGATTGCAAAAGAGAAAGTACCTCGTGATTATTTTCATTGACTCTCAACTGAAGGTATGCCCAGAAAATTGCGGGTCTTGGTTTTAAATTGCAAGAGTTACCTACCTAGGAGCCTTTTTCCATGAGGGTCGTTTTTTCAGTTTAGAAATTCGCACTAATTGTCAAATTTGTTTTTTATTTTGTTTGTTTGTTGTTGGGGTGTTTGGTTTTTTCATTACACACCCCCAACACTAAGATTTAATATGTTACAGCGCAAACGCCAAAGATGGTAAACAGGTAGAAAAAGATGTGTGGGAGGAAACCCCCAATGGGGGGAAACCCACGTAATGAGGTAGGGAATTGATAGTGACAGTCCAATCCACAGGCAAGCTCCGGGTCTGAGTTGGGATTCGAACCAGGATGTACAGAGATGAAAGGCAGGCAAGAAACCACTGGGCCAACCTGATGTCCAGGTTGTGCGTACAAAAAATGGGGGTGGGGTTGGGTTTTTTAGTTTGTTTGTTTGTTGTTGCTGATGTTGTTTGTTTTGTTTTTGTTTCTGTTTTAGTGGTCGCTTTAAAAAAAAATCGCCGCCTACAAAAAAGTCGCCACTTGGAGAAAAAAAGCACTGTGTAGGTGGTGTCCATTATAGTACAACAATTATGTTAAAGTTTTGCAAAGGAGAAAAAACCTGAACGTTTGTGGACAAATCATTTGGACAAAGCTACACGGGTAATTAAGTTGAATACACATTTGCCAGTCAACTGTCATCTTTAACAATCGCTCCTTTTGGTCAAATAATGTATCCACTATCAGTACATACAAATTTGTGCATGATTTCGAACCATGGCAATAAATAGCATATCAAAGGGCACGGTTGCCATGCGAACGTTAAATACTTTTCTACGCACCACCGCCGTTCCCCCCCCCCCCCGCTGAATCGTTGGATATAATTCATTCATTGTGGTGTTACTATTAATGACTTTGGCTTAATTTTCTCATCATTATTTGTTACGCCCACGGATTGCCTTATATTCTTCATTTTATTTATTTATTTATTTTCCGCACGCTGACTCGTGAGAGGGTTTTCCTCGTGGTTGTGTTGTTAACGGCTTCTGCCTAGTTGTCTCATAATTTCACTCTTCGAGGTTTCATCGCAAACATTATTGTACGCCCCACGTGTTGCCATTTTTCTTCATCTTCTACCCCGGTGACTTGTGAGAGACTTTTTATGTTTTATTAATTGGTTGTGTTGTTTACGGTTTTTGCCTAATTTTCGCATAACTTTTCACACTTTTTCCGCAGGTATTTTTACGCCCCAAAAGTTGCAGTAGGGGCCTATAGATAATTTACACTTCACTCTTTCCCTTGTCGGAGTCGATTCATTCTGCTTGTGTTGTTAAAGGCTTCGGCCTCACCTTGATCCAATATTTCGGAGACAATGAAGGCATTGGATCCTTCTTCACATTTTAAAAGCGATACTTTAGGTTTAATTTAATTTAAAATAGAAGTTACCATTTTTAGCTGTTCCGACTTACTGTCGGAACAGGTTTTGTTTTCGTCGAGATTTTTTATTATTTTAATTATTATTATTATTATTATTTGTTTCTGCCTAAACCCCCATAGCACTTGTACACGATTTTATTTAATCCTTATTTACTCCTAATTAAATTAGTAAAATGAAAGAGTTAGACTCTATATCAAATTGAAGCTTAGTGCATAAACTTAAAATTTAATATAATAATGGTTAAAATTCTTAATTAATCAGCCGTTTTTCAGCGAGGTGAATATTTAATTAGCCAAACTTGTTATCACCATATCTCAAAAGGTATACCGCCAATCGTCAACATTTCTTCATTTTAACATTAAAACCGCTGTTTTTAAAGTTGAGGCCTATCATAAAATTAAAATAAATATACAAGCCGAAGTAAAGGATGTAAATAATTCAACGAAATTAAAATAAAATACAATAAATTTACATTCAAGCTAAATAATGTCATCCCTATTAACATTTTACAAGTCAACTGTGGAGGGGCACTTAATAATGATCTATCAAAGCCTTTTGAATACTTTGTTCATGCTTATAAAACAAAATCTACATAAAAACTACCGGTAGCCGTTAACGACAGGCACTCATTGTTTCCTTGGGACTCAATCACTTCTGAAACTGACATATTCTGTTATTCAATGACATTATTAACGAAAGGGCCGATAATTGTACGTAAATAACTAGCCTTTAAAGTATTTTTTTCAATTTGAAACTCATTTCTAGTAATTTACTGCACGAGTCTCGAAAACTAAACATCTTTTCAGCAAACTCGAGCGATAGGAATGGGGGGTCAAACATATCCAGACCACGAAGGTCTTCGGACCACAATGGGGTAAGCAATATGTAAACTGGGTACCCTGTAGTCACGTTCAAAAGACCGTGCAAGTCTGGCACCGATAAGGTCACCATTGAGCTTCCGGGCACCTTTGAGCCATCAGCTACTAATGGGAGATTAAAGTATGTGCAATTTTAGGTGGTTTTTATTTTTGTTACATCATTGTTTCCACACCAAAAGCATTTTTGTTGGAACGGCTACATTTTAAAATAACAATTTAATAAGTAAAATTTAAATAAAATCAGGAAACTAATAAAAATGAAGAAACCCTGTTCAACTTCCTATCGCTTTGGGCGGCTGGGCTGTCCAGTGGCTACCTTTTAGCCACTGGACAGCCCAGCTTGTGCTTGTAGAAAAAACGTGACATCAAAATAAAACATAGTCATTGGTTCGCGTTGGTCAGGTCAATGGCAATCATATAGATTATTATTAGCTTTTCCCTGACTGGTTAAATGTTAATATTAGGATGAAGCTATTAAAGCTTTAATGTGATTTTCGTTCATCATCATGGTAATGTCAAAAAACGTATGACTTAGCAATTAATCAGTGAGCATTTGATGCCAGGGATAAGTCTTCTTCAAAAACTATTGTGTTCATCCTTATAAAAAACAGTTACCATAACAATTACCGATGGCCATTAACGAGGGGCACTTATTGTTCCCTTGTGACTTATCACTTCTAAACCTGACATTATTCAATGACAATATTAACGAAAAGGACGATAAATGTACGTAAACAACTAGCCTTGGAAATATTTTAAAATTTGAACCGCGTTTCTAGTAATTTACTGCAAGAGTCTCGAAAACTAAATATCTTTTCACCCAACTTGGCCTCGTGAAAACGAGTCATTTTGGGGTAATCATTTTGCAAATAACACTTATAATAACCCCCCCCCCAAAAAAAAAAAAAAAAAAAAAAAAAAGAAAAAAAAAGAGAGATTATGTGCCAAATCGTGTCTGTGCTTGTACGACAGAGCATTTCAGCAGGCCCGGACCATACGCCGTTATGGCTTTGCGCTCACGCCAATTGTCCTTGAAAAAAAACCAGCACCCCTTTGCACAAATTTGTTCTCGCGGGGCTTGCATGGACTGAGACGTTATCAGCGGAAAGCAGGCGTAGTAACGGATTGGTAATTTGTTTTAAATTAATAATTTGGTTTGAATTCACAATGCCTTAATATGAGTGGTCGCTTTACGTATTAACTTAGTAACTTATACCGCATTTACTATTTTATCCCAACAAAAATAACAAACTCGGTACTTAAAAGACACCCCCAAAAAATACAATTAAGGTTTTAATACAACAGCATGGACAAATCTTTACTTGCTAACCTGTGAGACCTGTTCCTCGATGTAAGGGCTTATGTTTGCTTTACATACTAACTTGAAACCTGTTAATAACATGATGAGGAGTATTTTGCTTTACGTACTAACTTGTGAGACCTGTTCAGTTTTAGAGTCAGTATCAGAATGAAGTTAGGCACTTTTAAAGTCCAAATAAAGCATGCCAAATGTGAAGGGTCTTCTACCTCTCAGTCAGACCCACTTTAAAGTCCTGGAGCGCTTAATCAAAGTAAAACTACTCGGAACAGCTCTGTGTTTGTTCACAAACACCTAATGTCTAGTTTTTCTTTGTTGCTTAATTATACCAAGAAAAAAAACTGGCTCAAAGCATTTCCAATAGGCTAGACCTTATGCATCGACTTCATACAGCCGCCATCTTAGACTAAATCGATGACGAAACAATGGAAACCGCACACAGATTTGTACGAACGGCGCGCATGACTGGTCAATGAACAACGTCCTTTTAGCCTCTAGACGAGGGCGCCCTATTCAAATGACGTCATATGCATAAGGTCTATGGACATCTCATAACCATTCGCTACTTGCATGGATCCGCCATGTACGTGTAGAGCTTCAACTTCATGCTTCATTATTTTTATTAAATTAATGTTAAATTAATGTAAAGTGTTGGGATAAAAGTGTGATCAGATAACGGGGGCAATACAGAGTTCATGCTTTTATTCACTGCTGTCCCCAATTCGAGTCTCTCTACACGCAAATGGCCGACCGTACAAGGGGATGTGTGCGTTGCAGTTGTTTTTTAACAACCAGAATGTGGTGGTTTACCCGCAGCCAATCAGGAAGAATTATATCACGATCAATCGTGACGTCACATGGGCCGCACCTTTAATTGTCGCTGTGCGGGAGCAAAAATAGCTTTTTAGTCCAACGTTTTCTAAAAATATTAATATTGCGTGTTCGACGGTACTGAAATCGATTCGTATTGCTCTGTGGGTGATCCATTGTCAATACCTGAACCAACTTATATTATTTTGAACTTCATATGTCTGTGTTTAAGATTACGATGCAAATGCAGAAGCAAGTACGATTCGTCTGGTTTCCCAATCCCAACATAATTTGGGTTTTGACTGTACTTCTCATCACGCCGGTGGCAAGCTTAGACAATCTGTGCGGTGGGCTTGAGCGGGAGTTTTTCCCCGCTGTGCACGGAGTGCTTGTGAACAGTACGCTCAAGGAAAAGACTGTTTCATCTTACGTACTTTGCGGACGTGAATGCAGTCTTGAGAAAGGCTGCAAGTCGTTCAACTTTAACACTTGTAGCAAACTTTGCGAGTTGAACAACTCTACACGATCTGATCATCCTGGAGCCTTTTTTAATGACAGGCAAAGCGTGTATTTTGATGGAAATAAATCCACACCTCTCGCTCTGCCAGAGAGAAACACGTCTGTAAGTAGTCGTCACTATAGAAGTTGCAAAGAGCTGTTGAGTGCAGGGTACAGTACAAGTGGAGTTTTCAAGATCATCCCAGTCGGAGTCTCTGATGATGGCATCGATGTATATTGCAACATGGATACCGCGACCGATGGCGGGGGATGGATCGTGTTTCAGCGGAGACTGGATGGCAGCGTTGACTTCTACCGCAACTGGAACGAGTACCGGTCTGGTTTCGGGGACCTAAACGGGGAGCATTGGCTTGGCAATGATCATTTGGTGCGCCTGACCTCTGACAAATCACACGGGACATGGGAACTCCGAATTGATCTCACTACCTGGGATAACAGACATGCACACGCGATCTACACAGATTTCCAAATAACTGGTGAGGAGTACACGCTGAGTTATGTCCAGTTCTTAAACACAGGTAATGCAGGCGACTCTCTGTATCATTGCAAGGGACGACCCTTCTCGACAAAGGATAGTTCTAGCACGGGTAATTATTATGCACAACAGCTAGAGGGGGCCTGGTGGTTTTATGGCTCTTCCCACTGTCACTTAAATGGCAGATATTACCCAAGTGAGCAGTACCAAGGTGGTAAGGGTATTGTCTGGTTTCACTGGCTTAACAATGTAAACACCCTTAAAGCAACGAGCATGGAAATACGTGAAACCGGCTAAAAGAGAACAGTTTGGCCAGAGAGAAATAGGGAGCTTTAAAACAGATGGAACTCATGGAACTCACATCGACAAAAAACCAATGGGATCCACTACACACTACACTACTATAGATAGGTTGACCCTGGAGGTTTTTACAAAGTTCAAAGCCAGTCCGACGCAGCCAGCATCTACGGAGCACCGCTAAAAAAAACACGTAAAAACCAGAGGTAAATCAATGACGAAACAATGGAAAACGCACAGATTTGTACGCACGGCACACATGACTGGCCAATGAACAACGTCCTTTTGGCCTCTAGACGAGGGCGCCCTACTCAAATGACGTCATATGCATAAGGTCTATGGACATCTCATAACCATTCGCTACTTAAAAACCCCGTAAAAACCACAAGCCCAGATTTCATACAGCAGTCCCCAGACCATGAACCGAGTTATATACTGTACTGTCTGAAACGTCGGGTCCGCCAGCCCTTATAACAAACACAGTCTGGTGTTTTCGGATAGGAACTGTACTTACACGGTGGGGTCATACCCGCAATGTTTTTAACGTTTTTATTGTTTTTAAAGAAAGGTTACAGAAAATGGATAATTGAAACATATAACAAAGGCCACATTGTCTCTACTTTTAAGATGGAATGTTCCTTTTGGAACCACATTTTCAGAAGAGGGATTTAACCCTCCATGAGAGGAACCATTTCCTTTTTCTGCCCTTTATTTGCATTTTGTGTGTGCATAACCACATACTCAGAAGAGAGATTTAAGCACATTGTGTCACCGCAAATTCTAACATAATTGTATTTCCTGCTAGTCTTATCCATGCGTCTTGTTTAAAAAACCACCATTAATTCGGTGTCGTCATTCTGTGTTAAAATGTTTAAGAATCCTAAAAAAATCGAATGGCACCTCAAGAACTCCGTATTAAAAAGACATGGCAGATTGATGATCCGATTGTTTATAACTCGTGACGACATGATATCGTCGCAACTTTTTTGTGGGACAATTAAGGTTTCATGTAAAGTCTGCTACTAGAAATAGTCCTGTTCAAGATTTGTTTAACACTATTTATTGCTGATATGATATCATGCTTTTTCACTTTTCACAAATGTAAAAAAAAGTAGTGGCAATTACTTAAGACCTCTTCAACTACTGCTTAAACATGTACGGGTTAAGCAGTAGTTCAAGAGGTCAAAAGGAACTGCAACGTTTGCACGTCAAGTTTTCAATTTTATTTGCCATGGCGCGACTATAGAGTTATAATTATAGGAACTAGAGGGCGCACTAGCCTAGTTACGCAGCCCGACAAGGGCAGCGCAGTGGCCATTTCGTAAGTAGTCAAAAAAAAAAAAACACTTGCCGTGCGTTTTGCATCAGAGCAATGGTGAATAATGAAAGGGTTTACTGTGAAATTTATGAATGCCAGTGAGACCGTTTATAGTACTATTATAATCCCCGAATAAATCTAATGTTTTAGAATTATATTCCCTCACTTTGGACAATAAATCATAGCATAGTATATGTTCATCCTCTATTGAAACGAATAAGATAAACCCCACGAATCAACTTTAAAACGGCCGCTCCATTTTTTTTTAGACTGCATAATGTGTATTTAGCAAGCGTAATTTCGTATTCAGATTATGTTACCCTCGTACAAAATGTCTCTTTGCGGTACCGCTGCGTTTGTACACGTAGCATTACCAGTGCGCCCTCTAGTTCCTGTATATAACTCTGTGGGCGCGACCGACTATAAACTGGGGTCATAATGGGGTATTTTGTCACCCGGTGGAAGAGATGTGACAGAGAGGCGATTAGGTTTTTTTTTCATCACGTGGTTACTGGACGCCTTTTTTGGTCCAAATGTAGCAAAACACAACGTGAAGTCTATTATGGCGTCCTGTATGCGCACATGTGTTTTTTGGACCGAAAAAATATGGTTTCTAATCGCAAGCTGACGCAACTCTCTCGATACACAGCTCTGGTGTCCCCCGTTTTCGCAAGATGATTCAAAAGAGGGCGCTGTCAGACAACTAATTTCTTCGTAATTCGCCGCACGGGGGCAGAATATCTGGGAGACAAAATCTCGAGGTATGAAAAAATGCACGAATACTCGCGAGATGTGCTCAGTGTATGGCGAGAGTTCTTTATTATTATATTTTAAAAGATACTATCGTTTGAAAAAAGGGTTCTATGACCAATGAAGTGTAATAAACTGAGTGATAAGAATCTGACCATTTTATTTTCCCCTTGTATTATTAATTTAACATGTTGATTTTGCAGCTGAGTGGTTACCGTGGAGACCGAGTACACAAATGAATGCGACGTTCACTAAGGCTGTATCCAAATTAGTGGCTACAGCTACGGCTACGTCGTCCTATACTTTAATTGAGGAGCCGTAATGAGAGAGTTGCGACAACTTTCGAATAGGCTGTGTCCAAATTAACGGCTACGGCTACAGCTAGCTCCTGGATCGCCTCGTCATCGTACGTTGAAGTATAGGACGTCCTTAGAAACCAGTTTCGGTCCAAGAAAACGCATGTGCTCACACAGGGTGCCAGACTAGACTGCACATTGGATTGTGCTATAATTGGATTGAAGATGGCGCCCTCTGCAACCGTAAACTGATCCCTCCAACACACAGCTATGGGTCCGATTTCATAGAGCTGCCTAAGCACGAAATTTAGCGCAACAGATTTATGCTTAGCAGAAGGCAACCGGCCAAAAATACCATTTCACACGCTTCATTTGTGACTGTGTCCTGCTCATTTTTGGTTAGCAGGAATGATTTTTTAAGCAATTATTATTTTCTGCAGCAGCTCTATGAAGTCGGGAACTGTGCGTAGTTACCCAGGCTATGGTCCTAGGTAAGTTCCATCCCTGGCTAAGTTCCAGTTGGATGCGATTTTTCTTATCTAGGTGCCATGTTTTATGGTGGGCCTGGCTTGCATCCCAACAGCAGTGAAATAATGCTACATATCAATTTTTTCGCGAAAAATAATTCCTTTAGCGGCAAAAATGTTGTGTATTCCGCCTTATCTGTTCTCCATGGTAATCGTCGATAGACTCGTTTGTTTATCTGGAAGCACGCCCTCATTCGACTGATGGAATTGTTTTAATTTAAATCGGCACCAGCTTAAAAAAAAAAGTTGATGATTTGTTATTTGCTTTGTAATTTCTTCTTGTTTTGCGTAATTGGTTTTTCATGAGTATATCCAGACGATAATGATCTCAGTATCTCAATAAACTACATGTTCCTTCCGAAGCTCCGTAGGTTGGACTTTGCCCTGGCGCATGGCACATCTCAAGCGGCTGCTAAAAGCAATGCACTTTGTGCAATACATTAAAACACTCGTTCAAATAACATGCATGTTTAAACAAAAGAGAGCGATCGATCTCTCTCCAATAGTAAACCATACCCAATTGTCTTAATTTAAATAATTGTGTTAAACTGTCCAGATAGATATTAGATGTGTGCACTCGCATCATCAGATGATTAATATTTTGGGCACCCCGTCGTGCACCACAAGGTTGTGACTTTGCGCACATTATAACTGCAAAAGCTGTTATATAACACCGCGGCTGTTGTTCGATTGTTATCCATTCGTTATGAAAGGACATTAATTGTTTACCTTCGGTTCCATTCTGTCAATGATGTCGCTTCTGAATAGACACTGCTTCCGTGCGGGCCACTGCGTGACTGTGGTTTTGTACCGCGGGAGCAGCCGTTGTGTCCCCACCCATTAAATATTGCCTCGTCACTGGTGTCTAGCAATCTTGTATTCCCGTCGCGGAAACAGAAGGGTAAGTGTTCACCGTTTTTTAAAAACAAAAAACATGATCAAAGTCAGGGACAAAAAAAAGATGCCCGAGCCACACCGCTATTTTGTTCATCACTCGACTATGATCCGGAATCAACTCTTAGATGGGGGTAAAATACGGTATTAACTTCTTTTGGTCTGAAGGAATGGAGGCAAATGGCGGTCGGTCTGGGAGTTTTACTTTTAGTTATACAAGATAATGTACCTGAACCCGAACCCAACATTATGGGGACAAAACACCTTCCAAGAACGGGAAGACCATGAACTCACCTTTTTCTTTTTTTAATTATGGGAAATTTCACAGTGACATACTTCATAACCGGACCGGTAATTGTCGATGAAAATCAGGGCAAACGATAGGCAACTAAACGTTGTCCAGTTTTAGTGGTTTTTTAATGAAAATAATGTTTTCAGGGTTTTTTTCTGGTGAAAAAACAGAGGGTCGGAATGAATATACTCCTCCAAAACCCCATAATTATAGACATTCTTTTCTCTAGCATAACTTCTGCTGCTAGTCACCCAATTAGTGGCTGTTCGCGATGTTCTAAACAAGGTTGATTCTCACGAGAGGATTGCCCCTATATTACCATCACATTCAACTCCAATACTACTGCCATCCCAGAAATTGCTGCCTATCGCAAGCATACTGGTGAACAATTTGAACATCCCAATTATGATGCTATTGTCCTAATTGTATTTCATACAACATACCCTTTGCCATTTATCAATTAATAGTTTAGCTTATTTTTGACATGTTTTTTGTAACAATTAGATGTAAACCATACAAGGTGGTTGAAAACCGCGTGTTCACAAATAATTTTGACAACACTTTAATAGGGTGACACAAATGAAAAAAAAATTATTACGAAAATGTGACAACTGAAATTGTTTGAGTAGTTTGAGTTTGTTTCAAATCAATGCTGGGATACAGGGTCGAAGGAAGGCCACAGCGTGGGCATACAATGCCTTAACCCTCCAGGAATAGAATAAAATCAAATGCGACCACTTGCTAAAGTAATTAAAGAACTTAGGAATTCAGCCAGCCGAGAACAGGTCCAGCAGAAAGGAACAGCTAAACTAGGAATGTTCATCACGGCAATAATGTGGCTGAAAGAAATTCCCCAAAAGACATCAGATGGTACAAACTGTGACCATAACAGCAGCAACAACACTGATGAAGCAGTTGTTGTTGCCACGAAAGCTCATGCAGATTTTGTATTTGTTACTAGTTACTCATCAAAGTGCGACATTTTGTTTTTCTTCTTTGCAATATCATTGAGAAATGAGGTTTTACGACACGGACCATCAAGAACGTCTCGCCAATCCGCCCGGTTGTTTTACTGAATGGCCGAAAGTCATTGTGGGAATGATAAAAGGGGCACTGTATGCCCCCTGTTTACTTCTCACAGTTACTTTCGCCGGGCCATTTAGCAAAACCAACCAGGCGGTAATCGCGAAACTCTTAGGCCCATGTCACACGAGGCAATTTGCAGACAACCAGTTCCAGGCAATCTCCATGAAGAAAAGGCATTCACACTGAATGTTCACATATTTTTCTTGTGGATTGTAAGACAAAGTATGCAAAATTACTCCTGTGCTACCAGACTTCAGTTTGCATGCACTGCAGTTGGTTGCCTCCAAGTTACCTGTAAAAGTTGCCTCATGTGACAAGGCCCTTAGGGATATCAAGACATTGTTTAAAAAAAAATTACTCTTGTACTACCGAAGTGATCTTGTTAGAATGCACTGCAGTTGGTTGCCTCCAAGTTGCCTGTAAAAGTTGCCTCGTGTGACAAGGCCCTTACAGCGTAGATTTGACTTCACGAACGCGGACACTGCAGACTGACTGAAAATAGCCGATTAAAACCCGTGCTCAGTCACACTTTATAAAAACCGTTATACGAACAAGAAGTCATTATTGGAAGCGTTTAAGTTTGGAGACATTTTCATTGCTACTGTGTTTTTTGTTTTATTTGGCAATTTTTCACACTAACTTCCTTTTGAAACTCATTAAATAAACCACTTGTAAATAAGATTATATTTTGGGGCGATAGCGAGTGAAAATGCGGCGTCAGATTTACCTTTGTTTCGCAACCTAACTTGAGGCATTGCATGTATGGTGAGGTATCAATCGTATATTCGGTTAGTCTTGATTGGCGACGCTGTTTTTTGTATTAGCCACCGGTAGAGGGCGCTACATTAACTGTTTGGGAGACTGACTCAGAAGGACTGGGCAAGTCTATAAATCTGGATGGAATGTTCGTGTGATACAGATATCTCTTCTCCAGTAATTCATGTTGCGATATCGCACTACTTTAAACAAAATGAACGTCGCCAATCAAGACTAATATTCGGTTTGCGGTAACACCGCGCATTGTGTATACCTACTTTGCTGTGTAGATTTGTTCGTTGGGAACTAGGTCCTGCATTTTATTCGTAGATTTTCGTAGATATCGGAATTCGGGAGACTACTTAGTTCTGAAAAGAACCGTCCAGCTTATTAACTACTGTACCTGTGGGCGGAAGGTAGGAAATCTGCCGGGACTACTACTCTTGCTTACCGGATCGAGGGGACTTCTTGTTATTAACTTCACTGCCGCGGGGTGAGTCCTTAAATGGTATCAACGTTTCGACTAGCCTGCTCTATAGTCACCGTAAAAACTAAGTAGTCTCCTGAATTCTGATATCTACTCCGCGGCAATAAACAAGACCTAGTTCCCAAAGCACAAATCTACACAGCAAAGTAAATATACACATGGTGTTACCGCAAACTGAATATGTGTGTTTCCAGTGCCCCCCCCCCCCCCCAGTTGGTCAATGTCAACAATTCACTGTCTTGTTGCCAACAGTTATTTTGAGCACTGTTTTGCTGTAGTAAAGACAACGTGTTCAGATGTTTTAATGCATACGAAGTTACGATTGTGACGATTAAAGATTATTTTCAAAGAGGAAAATCACTTAAAAGCAATGCCCCCCCCCGTGCCCCCCACCCCCACCGAAAAAGTCCTGGCTACGCCGGTACGCCGGTACGACCTTACCTTTAATTAAAAACTTGTAATTAATTCATTCTTTTTACAGATACAAGATGGTGCAGTGCGTTCGCCTCATTAAAACTCTCTGGGTTTGTGGAATCTTTGTGTTCGCTCTCGTTGTATTAAAGAAAACCATGTCATGTAAGTTTACTTTGCACAGCCTCTAAATTTTGATAGAATTCACCTTTCACCCTTTCGGCTACGGCTACGGTTTGATCATCGCATCATCGTGCGTTGAAACATAGGACGTCCTCAGCAACAGCCCCAGCAGTAGTCAAAGCCGTAGCCGCTAATACAGATACGGCCTGACACAATTTGGAACCACCTAAAATGTGTATACCCCCCCCCCCACTAATGCAGACCAAAAGCCATAAATAACACACTCAAAGCCATAGGCCATTTAAATATTTATTAAACTCGCAAGCACCGATGCCGATTTGCTCATTGGAGATGAGAAGTACTACCTGGGCCCAATTTCATAGAGCTGCTTAAGCAGAAAAATAATGTTTAACAATTTCCTGCTAAGCGGAAATGAGCAGGATACCAGTCACAAACTGTACACGTGACATGGTAGTTTGGCTGGTAACCTTATTCTGGTAAGCAACATTTGATTGTGCTTAGCAAACTTTTGTGCTTAAGCAGCTCTATGGAATTGGGCCCAGTAGTTCAGAGTCTTTGCCCTTGAGTGGATATGTCGTAACGAGCGCCCAATTTCATAAAGCTGTTAGGCAGAAAATTCTGCTTGGCAAATGTTTATACTTAGCAAGCAATGAGCGGGGTACCGGTGGCAACAATGTAATCTTTATGGAATGTTGGCTCAGGTAACCTGTTTCTGCTAAGCAAGATTTTTCTGTGCTTAGCAGTTTTTTGTGCTTACAGTCTTTATGAAATTGGGCCCAGGGCTCAATTTCGTAGAGATGCCCAAGCAGACAAATTTGCTTAAAAACTTTTTCCTTTAGCAGAAATGAGCAGAATACCCAGTAACAAATTGATATTCTATTTTACCTCCATGGTTTGACTGGTAACCTGATTCTGGTGAGCATATTGTGCTATGCAAGGTTTCAACTAGTACCAACCATGTGGCACACGTCCGAACTTATAAATCCTTCTGATGGGCCAACCAACGGAAAAGTATTTGAGCAGTGCTAGGAATGTTTGACCTATTTAGAATTTGTAAGGCTTACAATAACAGTCAGTGGGAGGACTGTTAATGGTCGTCAGGGTTATGTAATGAAATAGTTTTATGTATAATCCTTTCTGTTCACAGACAGCTCCAAAAACGGAGACCTGGCGGGTCACATAAAAGTTGTCGGTAAATCGGTAGATCGGAATACTGGACATGCACGGACCACTCAAGTCTTAAGTTCCTCTAACGTCTCTACCAATTTTTTCCGAGCAACGTCACTTGTAAAAATAGACAAACACAAGTCGCCCGACCCCACGTCATTCAGTTTCATCGACACGGAGCGAGGCATGATGGACCTGGACGCCCTCTTTCGGCGGCTGGTGATTGTCACAGCGGTTTCTGATAATCACGTGGGTGAGGTGATGGGGATGATAGCGTCTGCGCAGCACCACATGCCCGACACACCAATTTATGTTTACAACTTGGGACTTGATCAAAGGAACTACAATAAGGTATTCAATCATCAAAGAACAAACTTAGTAAATATATTACTTACCGATTTCCTTCTTTTTAAACTTCGAAGAAAATTTCCCCTTCGGTAACGTTTATGTATAAATTAGTAACACCATTATTGACTTTGTTATTGTTTTTTAATAATTATTTTGTTGTTGTTGTTGTTGTTGTTGTTGTTGTTGTTGTTGTTGTTGTTGTCGCCGTCATTGCTGTTTTCGCCGTCATTGTTGTTGTTGTTGTTGTTGTTGTTGTTGTTGTTGTTGTTGTTGTTGTTGTTGTTGTTGTTGTTGTTGCTGCTGCTGCTGCTGCTGCTGCTGCTGCTGCTGCTGCTGCTGCTGCTGCTGCTGTCGCTGTTGTTGCTGCTGCTGCTGCTGCTGCTGTTTCTGTCGCTGTCGCTGTTGTTGCTGCTGCTGCTGTTGTTGTTACTGTTGTTGTTGATTTTCAATTGTTGTTGTTTTGTTTTGTTTTGTTTTGATTGTTTGTTTGTTTGTGGGGTATTGCTGGGAGGGTTGACCAACCCATGGTTGCACTTTGGGCAATGGGTAATATTAGAAATACCAGGTAATTTTCAAGAAATTACGCAGTTCTGAATAAAAACAGGTATCAAAGAACAATTGCTTTATTTGCTAAGCAGTCTGCTGTCACCTAGGGGTCGTGGAGGTCACCCGTTATGGCGTTATTGTTTCTTGTAATCTCATGAACCTATGGTAACATGTGAACATAACCAAATACTGTACCCATTACGTGCCAATTCATATAATTTTAAAGTTGTTTCCCCATCTGGGCTAAACTTTGTTCTTTTTCTTTTTCCTACATACGGTACTCAGCTGAGTGCAATGTGCAACGTCCACATCCGCAAACTGATTTTCCGGAACTATCCCCAACACGTAAGAGACCTTCATATGTACGCGTGGAAAGTGATCATCATGCGCGTAAGTATAAAGTAGTTCCTTTTAGTTCCTTGGCTCGATTTCACAAAGCACTGAGATTAATCTTAAAGACGAGTTGTCAGTATTAACCGCAGTCCCATCTCTTTGTGAAACCAAACCCTGAGCTCTTTGCATGGAATTTTTGTTGTTTAAATTAAATACAATTATATACATTGCTCTAAAGATTATCTTCGACAACAAAAAGAAGGATCGTTGCAGTTGCGTATAAGATGGGGGTGGGGCGGGGCATGGAGGGCCCCTAATTGTATGTTAATTGTCACATCCGTGCCCCCCCCCTTCCCCGTGTGCCCCATCCCCTTCTGAAATCTGCACTTTTTGAGATTAGAAATTGCCAGAACTAAAATCTAACTTTATAGCAAAAGAGGAACGCGTGAATGATCGAGTTCGAATGCGTGTTCATTATTGAATCTGAGTTTGCTGAAGAAGGAAAAAACACCCGGAAAACTTGTCAAGACAAAATTTTACTAAAGTGTGACACACAAAATGCATGCACTAGATTTGATTTTCAAGAGGCGCTATAGGCTGTGAGGCACAAGCGCCTATGATAGTAGTACCTTTTTTGTTTTCATTCAGAAACGGTTTTGAAAGTGGAACCCTCCCCCCTCTTATCATACTTTTAGAAAATAAACCAATGAAGATAATTAAGGTCGTTCGCCCTCTTAAGATGTACGATCTCATCTTCTCAATTATCTATCTATATATATCTTCTTTTTTTATATGAGATCAAAGTAATGCAAGTCAAGCAATAACGACGTCGCAAGTCAATATATCCGACTTATTAACTTGTTCGCAATACATTCTGTCCACACAAGCGTCAACAGCAATACTAATGACTTCATTAGGGCGATGTCATTTATATTGACCGGAGAACGTGATCCATTTGTTGGAATTAAGAGGGGCCATTAGCTGGCCCCGGACGGGGAAGATTTTGGTCACTTGTAACTTTACATTAATCCCGCTTTTTGTTTGTATAACATACGTTATTGACAACCGAGCCACCGGCAGCGCCATTTTTCATTTTGTAAGATACTTTGTATCCACTTCTTAAAGAGATTATAAAGTGCACATAAAAGAGATTGAAAAGTACACTGATTAAAGGGTCTTCGAGGTGTACTGTCGTCGGGATCATAGTCTGCTTGTGTCCCTGGAAATGGAAACCCGAACTCTCACCCGTATACTACACGCGCGCGCGCGCGCGCGCGCGTTGACCTTCACAACACAAACAAAAGCTTCAAAGGGCGCCGTCTTTATCATCGCGCGCGCGTGTGCAGTAAACTGGGTGAGAGTTCAGAATTGAATGTCTGGCCACAGACTCGCTATGATCGCGACGACAGTGCCCCTTTTAAAGGACAACATGCTCAGTCTAGTGTTAGTAAAACATCCAATCGTGTTCCAATTGCAATCCAACCGTTTATTTTAAAGTTGTACGGGGTGATTACTAATAATCCTTACCCTTCTGTGTCGTTGGTGGTTATCTGACCTCCGGGGATTTTGATGTTGTATCTTTCTTGATATTTTGTCTTACGTTGACAAAACCATTAACCTTCAACCTGCAATGTGGAATGATATGCACTTTTCAAAGCTTCGTCAAAAGTTCAATATTATTTCTTTTAGTCGAGGGCAGGATTATGTATCTAACAACCGTTTTGTCACATTATGACCCCAAAACATGTGTTAAAAACACTCATATTCAGTTTGCGGTAACACCATGTGTATATTTACTTTGCTGTGTAGATTTGTGCTTTGGGAACTAGGTCTTGCTTATTGTCTTGTTGTTGTTGTTTTGATTGATTGTTTGTTTGTTTGTTTGTTTGTTTAGATTTTTTTTTTGAGAGGGTTGACCAACCCATGGTTGCACTTTGGGACATTGTGTTGAAATAAAATACGTCGCACGATTGGCTGCTTTCTTTCCAACATATTCAACACTATTTATTCTTGAATTCGAGTAATATTGTTACAAACTGTGTATATCGTTTTTGCATTGCATTTATGGCTTTCTATAGTTTTCCAACCTCAGTTGGCAGAAACTCGGGCTGTGACGTTGCAACAGAAAGGTCTATTGTATATGTACATGGCGGTCATTTGAGTGAAGGTGCCCTCGACCAGTGGTCAAAAGGAGGCTGCTCATTGGCCAATCCCGTGAATCCCGTGTGCCGGCGCGCGTACAAATCGCTGCGTGTTCATTGACTTGTCATCGGTTTATCTCTAAGATGGCGGCTGGATGACGTCAGTACTTTAGTTTGGTATGCAAATAAAGCTTTTTATGAGAGGTTTTAGTACATAGTTGAGGAAGATGGTAAACTTTTCCAAACAAACAAGCTGCAATTTCCTGATTTCTTATTGTGAAATTGCTACACTCATAAGTGCGTTTCACCGTTGATTCTGTACATGCAGATTATGCAATTGCCAAAAAAGCACAGCCGACACCGCGCATTCAAACTCATAGTTAAGTCTCATATTATTGCGGTATCCCTATTAGTTTTGGACCTCGTCTTAAAACGGTAAAAGCGTATAAAGTTAAAAAAAATTCCCGCAACTTTTCAATGTTACCGTCAACAGGAAACTCTGACAGAATTCGGCGTCATTTTCTACGGTGACGCGTCAGTGCGGTTCAAGGGGTCACTGCGCACGCTCTTTCCGTTCCTCCACCTCCACCACGGTTACATGTGTCACATCCACGGCTTCGACCCCAAAGTCCGCCAGAAGATCGTGCACCAGTATTTCAAGACACACATGGATATGTACGCCGAGTTAGGGGTCAACAGGGAACAGTATTACAACTCTAACAAGGCCGCCCCGCATATCTCAGCCGGGAGAATACTAATGGTGAACAACTCCGTCGTACGAGAGCGACTTTTGGTGCCTCTGTACGAGTGCGCGCTGAGGAAACAGTGCATCAAACCCAATGGAGCTAAGGTGGGATCCCACCGTTACGACGCCTCTGCCTTGGCAATTATCGTCTACAAGAACCTTAGGTACGAGTGGACGGAGAAGAACAACAACGTCAAGGAGTTTGACGCGATCGTGGACATAAAACGAACCACCAAAGACGGAGGGAACGTCAAATATTGTAAAGAACTGTCAGTTGGCGTAAAATAAAGGAAAACTTTATGGACGCTAGGTGGCAGCAGACTTGCGATTTCCTAAAGGTCAACATTCTTCATACATTTAGGTGCACCTCACTGACTGAAATCATCTAAACCACAGTGAATGATTTGGAATGGTCGGACAGTAGGAGGGTTGACTGTATATTGTGTTTTACCGATTGTTTTTCTCTGAAAAGTTCCGTCATTTCAGAACTATTCTAATTTAACTTGTTCCAACTTAATAGTCCTTTGAATATGAGGTGTAAACTAAATACTGTGTTTGTAAATTTGTATTCAATTTGTTTAACATATTACAATTTATAAATTAAATGAAAGACGATGTTTTAGTTTTGTAATTCATAGTCTTTGGTAGTGTTTTCTGCTCTCGTTACTTAAGTTGTCAACCCGCCTCCTTTTCAGAACCGCCACTACTCAAAAGAGATGTACGTTGTACATGTGGTACTAACGCAAACTTCACCCGAGGCGGACAGAGCCCAAGCTAAAGCAATCTTGGAAAGGGTCCTAGGAAATGTTCCAGTTTAGATATTTTATTTTCGAATTCTGGGTTAGTATGCGAAGTCACAATAAACACTCTGCCTTTTTTGGTATAGACCTGTATCGTGCTGCCACCATCTTGGTCATGTTCCCTGTATGCAATAACAGTAATGAATGCTAGTAATCATTGCACTGAAAAAGGAACCAGACTATTTTTCTTCCAGCCTCGGTTTGGTTACATTGGTTCAGATTGGAGAAAATCAAGATGGCCACACCATGATAAAGGTCTATAGCGTCTTTTGTCTGCATCATTGTTTATGAGACATCATCTTGACGAGACGGGCGACCCTTTTGCATTTTATACAACCCCCCCCCCCCCCCCGGGGAGAAAATTTCATTTCAAAACTATTGGGGCTACCCAGGCTAAATAAGACGAAATAAATAATTTAATAATTATATAGGTATGACAATAGCTTTGCGTCTTGCAGGAAAGGAAAAAGTGACTATAATAGTCTTGCCATAGATATACCTGTCTTCGACTTCTCAGTAGACTTGATTCCAAGTCTGAGATCGTGGTTATTTTATCAGCACCAGCCAAGCAAACTCTCCCGCAGATTTGCTATCACACGTTCCAACTCGCAATCTCAGGTTAATGTCGGGGGTTAATTGACAAGAGGGCGCTATTTTAGGCACTACTGGCTTGGTTATAAGGTAGAGGGGAAAAAATCCTAGACTTGGCTTGGAACCAAGTCTAATTTCTCGCGGGTGGACAAACAAATTACGTCACAGGTCATTTAAATATAAGATGGCAGACTTCATTGGAGTACCGGCCCCTTGAATATCGACCCTTTGCAACTATGAGCAATTGCTGCATACAATGTGCTCATTCAACCATGCAATGTGGGAAGAAGAAAGCTTCCAGAAATGGGTTCCCGTTGACATAGAGGTAGACGACCTTAGGCTAGAGAAAGAAAAGGCACAACCTCTCCGTTTGAAACCGAGCGACCCTCTCTGCTGTCTGGTGTGGGTGTTTTTAGGGCGCAACAGGGCGGTCAACTGTTCTATACCCAAATCATTAAATCCACGGTGGTACGGACTTCCTCGTCTTGCGGCAGCTCAACTGTGTTTTGGTGCAGGAGATTCCAGGGTTGTCTGTCCGAGGAAGCTTCGGCTGTAGATTCTGTTATACAAATGGCGAAAATAGCAACGATTATCGCAAGGTGAGTGGTGTCGTTCTGTCGCCGTGTTGTCCATGTTTTGTTATCCCATTTTTAATAATGTATAAACAGTGCATTTGTGTTGGTTCTTCCTCTATGGTTGGTCAGACCAAAAGAATGGAGATCAAGCTTTCATTTCGTTTCCTCTGGTTGTGAAGCCGAGGTCTCTCAGAAAAGCGAACTTAATCACTGTACTAGCCAATAACCCCAATTGAGAGACAGTGAAGAAAGTTTCAGTTTTAGATGTGGGAGGAAAACCCAAGAGATTTATTCCAGGGAAAAACCCACACAGTGAGGTAGGGAGGGAAAGCCCAATCCACATTAGTGCCCCCGGCGCGGCGCGACCCGGCGCGATTCGAACCGAGGTATTTCAGGTGGAAGGCAAGGAAAGATACCACTACGCCAGCCCGACCTTTGAACTTTGGCTTCCAGAAACTCGGTTCGGTGATGGTGATTCGCGAACAGATCGGAGAAAAAAAGTATCAAATATATGTTTTTACTCGAATCCTTTAATATCGATACCCAATGATGTGATTTACTATAATGGGTTATAAGGCGCGATTCACAGTTTCACTTGAATCAACTTCTTTCCTCCATCACGCAGCCAACATTCATTGGCAGCTGGCGGCAGCAACCTATAAGTCTATTCAGACTGTATGCGACCCAACATGGACGTGATATAACATACTTGTGATAGTTTAAGCTCAATTGGTCATCAGAGGAAAAAAAAAAAAAAAACACCATTGTGTTCTAAACTGTTTTTACACATCGAGTTTGAGACTAGCAAGATCAAGCTAAATAGCTTATGTTTATAGGTTATTTTTGTAACAACCAGTGGTATTGTATTTTGGATCTTTAGAAAATTATCTTTACTGTTTTAACTTACATGTATGTACATATGGTTATTTTTTCTCTGTGTATATAGAGTTACGCTCTACATGTCTTTTAAAAAAATAATAATAAAAATTGTCTCGTTTTTTGATACTCGTTAAAAATTGTTTTGTGTTGTAAATAAGGTAAATAAATGGCTTGCCACGTACGCCGATTGGGAACATGTAAACTAAATGGGTTGAAGCAGTGTTGTTATAACGATTGTAGAAAAAATTATAGATAAAATAGACAGTCATTGATAATTCTCTTTTGCCTATGAGGGGTGGAAGCCTTGTACATTTCACATAAATCAAGATAACCCAAATTATAAGCACTGACATACAGTAAGCGTCCTGTGTACAAATTTAAGAAAACGGTATTGAACTCCTTCTATCCTATGTGCCTGATGAGTGGAGATTGAATTAAAAAAACAACAACTGTAATCAGAACATTCAGCAATAAATGTTGTCACAGTAAGCAAAAGAAAGCTTTTAAAAATGGATTCCCATTGATGTAGTTCGTATCGGCGAATTATTCATGTTTAGACCATCTTGCAACTGGTTGGGATTGTTTTTATTGTAATTTATGAGCTGACAACTATTAGCTTAATGTTTGACATCACAAACAAAGTGAGGTCTCAATTCAGTTGTCCACATCGGTCTATAATTAACATAGACACCCGATGAGCGTTGCCATTACTTGACCTATTTTTAAGTTTTATCACAACGTAGTTTCCTTTTTGTTCTTTCTTTCTTTATTTCTTTATTTGTATGACATCTGTATTTCTTTATTTCATAATTGAATGTATTTGTTCACTTTCTGTAAATCCGTGTTTTCCCATTTGCTTTTTGTATCTGTGTATTTTTTTTAAATACTTTATTTTTCTTTTTCTAATTGTTATGGTTTTCTGACTAGTTTCATTTTCCTTTTTTTCATTTCTTTGTTTGTTAAAGTCTTAGTTTCGTTATTTCCTTGTTTGTATAGGGGGCCTACATTGATAACATAATAAATTATTGGCCCCAAGCCATATTTTTGTCCGATTGACCTACGACCCCTTCAATTATTTTCACTGGATGGCAACTAAATATGTTTTTGGCTTACCTTATGATGAAGGGAACTTGGCGAAGTAGGAAACGAAATGGATGTAGGAGATAAATGGATGTAGTTGATAAAATCTATATAGAGAGACCAGACACATTTGACCACAACCTCTTCCCCAGGGTGTGTCGAGCAGTACGAGGTTGACTGCTCTCTCACCCTGGTATTGGAACATTTGCATATCCAAAAATTTTGGATACGTATGCAAATTAGAATAGTCTGGCTGCATATCGAAATTCACTTCTTCGCCATAGTCTCGTGGTCCGGTACCAGATTTAGTAGCTTGTATGTATTGGAAACATGTACCTGTGCTAATGTAATGTTGTTGTCCAATCAGGGTCCAAGTGAGGAGTTTCTATCCCAGGGTTTACTATTTACAAACATGGTTGGAAATAAAGTAAACCATGGGGACGAGGTTGCATTTTACCATACTGCTTCGATTAAGCCAAAAGGAAAGTTTCGTGCGTGGGTATTAGGCTTGGAAGCCGAGGAGAAACAACAACAACGCGACAATAATTTGTGAGAAAATACACTACAACAACGCACATTTGATTAACAATCATTTGTAAAGAATAAATTAAAAACAAAAACACTAACACTTTATACTGAACAGCAAAAGATGAGCAGACTAACGCAACAAATTGTGGAGACCCTTCAAATAAATGTGCAGATAAAGTGTCGTGTAAGTTGATATATAAATATAAATTGAAAGAACAGTAAAACCTTACCATACTCTTTCGATCAGAGCAAAAGGAAAGTTTCTTGCGTGGGCAATAAGCTTAAAGCCGGCCTCAGGTCGACCTACGATGTTTTTGCGCCCGCAACAAATCGTCGGCAACGCGCAGACAAAATATGCTCAGGTCACAACAACTGAGAAGTCGTGCGACCGTCGGGATCACGTCGTACAAGTTGAAATTGTTCTACTCTTGCGACTGTTAATTTTTTCGAGCGGCGACTGTTTCCGATTGTCTTAAAATCATCGCAGTTACGCTCAGGTCGTAAATAATTGCCGACTGAAAAGTTCCCGATGGTCTTAGCTCAGGCGCAGTGTGATCCTGAAAAGTCAGTCGCCGACTGTTTTTTGTTGACGCAAGGTCGACCTGAGGCCGGCTTTACGACGCGACAACTCCGATCAGAGCAACCGGAAAGTTTCGTATATCGTGTTTTGTATAATATTCTTACTTGCAGAAGTTGTAGCGGTAGTTGAAATCGGTACGCAATCGGTTGCACTTCCGCAAACTTTAGTAACGTGAGTTTTCATTGACATATTGGCATCAAACCATGCACCTATAGGTTTCGTGCAAGGAAAACAGGTGAGACGATACACTGCCCAATCGGTACGGTTTTGTCTTTTCATACGAAGCATAATTCGGGGGTGTTTGTACGGCCGGAGTTGAGGTCTAATGATGGGGAAGTATGTACTCGGTAATTGATGCATGCTTGGCATGACATGTAGGTATTTTTAGTATGTCAAGACTTGTGTTAAGTGACGATCGTAGTTCTAAGCAACCCACTGGTTATTTTGTACGGAATATATGCTTCTGTACTCCTAAAATTCCTAAAAGTCTATATTTATTTATTAATTGATTTCCTCTTGTCCCCTTTATTTTTTATATTACTTTGGTATTTCGCTATTTCTTTATTTCTAAAATGTGTCTTTGATAATATACTTTCTCTGTGTATCCGTGTTTTCCCGTTTGTTTCTCTGTCTCCGTTTAAATAATGTACTTTTACTGTCTTTCTCGGCATGTGTATGTCGTTCTTTCTGTATGACTTTATTTCGGTGTTTTCTTACTTGTTTCTTTGCCTTTTTATGTCTTTGTTTGTTGATAGCTTGAGCTAGTTTGGTTATTTTCTTATTTGTAGGCCCCTATAGGTGGTTTATGGTGTTTAATTGTTTATGATATCTTTGTTTCTTGATAACGATGTTGAAGTTTGTTTATTTATATTTTTCAGTCATTGTTTCTGTGTTTTCTTATTTGTGAAAGTGTTTGTTTCTTAATTCTGGATTTTGTACATTGTTGATTATCTAATAATAATTTTATTGTCAAGGTGTGTGAGTAATTGTCACACGTGTTGGTGACCGTTTTTATACCGTTGTTTACCAGACCCTGATGTTCAACTTGTATTCATCGTATGGCTAAAGATTAAAAATAAGAAGAAAAAAAATAATAGTTTGTGGGTTTCCTTGTTCCTTTGTTTCTGCCTTTATTTCTGTTTTTTATTTCTTCATTTATGTGAGTGTTTTGTTGTGTGTGTTCTTCTTTTTTTGGGGGGTGTCCCTCCCCCCCCCCGTTTATTTTGTTGTGTCCTTTTTCTTGTTTTCTTGATGCCTGTGTTCTTTATTTCTTCATTGCATGGAAATTATTGGTTGTACTTATAGGCCAACTACCACATATGATTGCCATGACTCCTACTGTCAACAACATATTCGCATTATGTGGGTAAACAATGTATTTTCCAGTAAAATGAAGGGGACAATTTTTACCGAGAGCATGAGAATGAGACTGAATTTGTGGGGTAAAGTTAAACCATGACTGTTTTTTATGAAAATGTGGATTCTTTTGCTCCTCTTTTGAGCAGCATTTTATTCCAATCACTTCAGTAATTGGCATATTGAACTTTTTGAAGGAGTGAAAGATGTTAATAATTAATTTGCCAAAATTACCTTATTCATATACATGATTGATCCACCACGTCCCATTATACACACACAAAATTAGTGTGTCGTAGTAACCAACTGAGTTTTTTTTATGCAGTAAATATTATCCAAATTGATTTTACTTTTCCCGCAGTTTCAATAACAGATGCCTTGCCCATCAAATCGTAGAAACGTTGTAACTTAGTTTGCATCGGTGAATAGTTCGAACAGCTGGCTGGGATTTGTTTCATTGTCATTTATGAGCTAACGACCATTAGTATAATGTTCGACATCACTAACAAAGTTAGCTCTCAACAGTTTCGTTGTCTATCTCGGTCTATAAATAACATAGACACCCGATGAGCGTTGCCATCACATGACCTATTTGAGTTTTATCACAACATAGTATGCTGGGTTTTTTTTCCACCTTCATTTTGCTTTGTAGAATTGTGTGTTTTTAGATGCCTGCGAAATATGTCATGCCTGACGCCTTCAGGGGCGGATCCAGGATTTTCCAAACGGGGGGGGGGGGCGTGAAAATTTACCAAGCAACAAAATGGTGAAAAAAAGTGTACGAGGTATGGAATATTAGTAGCTTTAAAAAAAACCAGGTAAGGCCTATTTCTTTAATTTTGTCTCTCCCTTATTTTTCCCCTCGAGTTTTTTTTTTTCCCGTTTTTTTTTTTTTTTTCGTTTTTTTTTTTTTTTTTTTTTTCAAGCACGCCCCCACGCCCCCCCCCCCCTGTATCCGCCGCTGGCCTTTCTTAGATTCGATTTCCTTTGTGAAAATTTACCCCTTTCTCTAAAAGAACATCACATTTATTAGAGAGTGTCGTTGCTAATAATGTGTTCATAATATCAACAGCTGTCCAGTGCTCTTTACTATAAAGTAAGTTTTTATGGTCATTAATTTTCGGAGTAAATACCACAGGTATACCCTTCCTTTAAAAAAGATGCAAGAAATACCATTTTCAACCGCAGTGTGACAATTTGAGATTAGAAGTGGGGAAAAATTCTGGCAGAAAACAGATCAGAGTTAAAACAGATTGTTTAGTTTCTACACAATTCACTTTCTTTGTGGGTATTTTAACGTTTTTCTTTCTGCACATCTAAGTTTTCTTTTCTTTTTCCCTTGGAACGGAAGAAAACAATTTAAAAAGTGTTTTGCGTAAAATAGAGAGTTTGCTCCAAAGCAGGTGAAATTAGTTTCTTTTCAAGTTGCTTGACAAATATATAGTAGGGAGTTTTTTGTTTTTGGGGTGTTGGGGTGTTTGTTTGTTTTGGTTTGTTTGTTGGGGTGTTTGTTTGTTTGTTTGTTTGGTTTGGTTTGGTTTGTTTGTTTGTTTGTTTGTTTGTTTGTTGGGGTGTTTGTTTGTTTGTTTGTTTGTTTGTTTGTTTGTTTGTTTGTTTGTTTGTTTGTTTGTTTGTTTGTTTGTTTGTTTGTTTGTTTGTTTGTTTGTTTGTTTGTTTGTTTGTTTTTGTTTGTTTTTGTGTTTGTTTGTTTGTTTGTTTGTTTGTTTGTTTGTTTGTTTGTTTGTTTGTTTGTTTGTTTGTTTGTTTGTTTGTTTGTTTGTTTGTTTGTTTGTTTGTTTGTTTGTTTGTTTGTTTGTTTGTTTGTTTGTTTGTTTGTTTGTTTGTTTGTTTGTTTGTTTGTTTGTTTGTTTGTTTGTTTGTTTGTTTGTTTGTTTGTTTGTTTGTTTGTTTGTTTGTTTGTTTGTTTGTTTGTTTGTTTGTTTGTTTGTTTGTTTGTTTGTTTGTTTGTTTGTTTGTTTGTTTGTTTGTTTGTTTGTTTGTTTGTTTGTTTGTTTGTTTGTTTGTTTGTTTGTTTGTTTGTTTGTTTGTTTGTTTGTTTGTTTGTTTGTTTGTTTGTTTGTTTGTTTGTTTGTTTGTTTGTTTGTTTGTTTGTTTGTTTGTTTGTTTGTTTGTTTGTTTGTTTGTTTGTTTGTTTGTTTGTTTGTTTGTTTGTTTGTTTGTTTGTTTGTTTGTTTGTTTGTTTGTTTGTTTGTTTGTTTGTTTGTTTGTTTGTTTGTTTGTTTGTTTGTTTGTTTGTTGGGGTGTTTGTTTGTTTGTTTGTTTGTTTGTTTGTTTGTTTGTTTGTTTGTTTGTTTGTTTGTTTGTTTGTTTGTTTGTTTGTTTGTTTGTTTGTTTGTTTGTTTGTTTGTTTGTTTGTTTGTTTGTTTGTTTGTTTGTTTGTTTGTTTGTTTGTTTGGGTTTTTTTTCGTTCGTTTGTGGGGGTTTTTTTTGGTCGTGTTTTTTTTTACGTCATGATTGGAAATTCACCCTAAACAGACGGTATACTGTCAATGTAGTAGAATTGACCTTCGATGTTTGCCTTAACATAAACTAGTTGCGTGTTGCAGCAAACCAAGCAGCGGAGAGCTTCCCAACATGACATCGAGATGGATTGGGGATGAGGTGACCGGATACAATTGAACCTGACCTCATCCCAGCACCCGCTCCCATATGTTCCCTGTTGGTCCCGGCGTTAACCCAAATTACAAGATTAGGAGCTTAAAAAGTAATGCGTGGACTTTTAGTTTGCTCTGACTTTCATTTATTGATTTCGCTAGTTTTATGGCAAAAGCCGGATCGAGCTACCAACCAAATTTGTTCCCCGCTAGCCGAATCAGTGTGCATAAACTCTAGCATACCTTTGCATTCCGTCAATAGTTGTTGATACCGTGCTTGCATTTTGTCCCCCAAGCGTGACAGTGTTTGCGCGCCTGTTGCACACCAATATGTCCTACATGGACCTTAATGTCCGACTTAATTTTTGAACCATTGTGTCCGCACAATTATGTCCGTAAAACCATTGTGTCCGCCCCATTATGTCCGTAAAACCATTGTGGGCGGACACAATGATTTTATGCACATAATGGGCGGACACAATGGTGTAACACGCGCCTAATTTCGAGTAGAAAGGGCGTTCTATGCTCGACTTGCATAACTCGAGTGACCCCATGTGCCAGTGTTTTTGCTTGGGGGTGTTTGCGTCACTTTGTTCTCGAAAAGTATCCAACAAACTACCTATAGTGTTGGATCATCAGGGCATAGCTTTCTCACTGTCGTCATTTTCTGAAACTATCAGCCAAAACGCCTGTTGTTTTCATTGAATTTTTAAATCTTTTTTTATTGTTTTTCTTTTTCACTGAAGGTTTCGGCCATTCGCATAAAACTGACATCGAAAAAAGCTGTGCCATCCAAGACCCCGTTCACCATTTTAAACAATAACTAACACAAATATATATTTTTTTTAAACCAGAAAACTATTAAAGTAAAATAATAATTTAAAAAGTAAAAGAATACCCTATAAATGTGCGAAAACTAACGATACTAAAATATCTTGACAGCCGAACAAAAGTGGACACAATTGACAGATAAACTGAAATAATGTTTGCTTAACATTCAATAAACACTCATTGTCTTTATTTCTTAATATCAACAGAAACTTCCCGCGAAACCTGTTCGGCAAGGTGGTCCTCTTGCTTGTTCTTGGCTTGGCTGGTCTCTGTATACACCGTGAGTGTAAGTTCATCCCCCCCCCCCCACCCTAGGCCAGGGCCCTAATCCATAAAACGTGTAAGCAGAAGTGCTCAGTGAAATATAAGCACAAACAAAACTGCTTACCGGATAACAACTTTAGGCTCTGGTCAAATTTGATGATGAATCTGCACTCTATAATACCCACCTGGGTTAGAATTAACCGGTTTCCGGCTCCCAGGCTACCTGACCTACTTCTGGGTCAGGCTGACCCATTTGTGGGTCAGGCGACGGCCTAAATTCATAGAGTCATTAAGCTCATCAAACATTGCTTATTAACACTAATAAAACAAAGCTAGCTTAGCAGAGGTTTGTCTTTATTTATAGATGGTAACCGATCAGTCAGTACAAATGTCGACCAAGTGGCCATTGCCGGCAAATCAGAAGACCACGATGTGGTACACGCTGTACATCAGGCATACACCACCAATGCCACGACAAGGACGACTCCTAACGTGCCGGATCTCGACCATTACCGCCCCGGTAGAACCCCGAGCCATCTCAACGTGAGTGAGATGACCGACCTCGACGCCATGTTCGAGCGGCTGGTGATCGTGACCGCCGTGTCTGACAACCACCTGAAGGAAGCGCTGGGTATGATCGAGTCTGCACAACGCTTTATGCCAAACACATCAATCTACTTGTATGATTTGGGATTGAAGAACGAAAGCTACCGAATGGTAAAACTAATGTATTTTAGGTTTTATATAGGCCTAGGCAGTGGTGTAACTAGGTGGAAGGGATTGGGCGGCAGCCCACCCGGCTCAGAACCCTTGCCCCCACCCACCCCCCACCCCACCCCACCCCCACCCCCACCCCCACCCCCACCCCACCCCACCCCACCCCCACCCCACCCCACCCCACCCCCACCCCACCCCCACCCCCACCCCACCCCACCCCCACCCCCACCCCACCCCACCCCCACCCCTCCTCCTACGAGATCGAGAAAAATTCCCAAATGATGGTTCGATACATTAAATAGTCCCCATCCCCTAAGAATTGTCGTGCCCATGCTTTACGCTGACTAGTCAAATGGTCGTCTTTGTCTTCTACAGTTAAGCAGTCTTTGCGGTGTCAAAGTTCGCGGGTTCGACTTCAGCAAGTACCCACCCCACGTCAGGTCTCTGCACACATACGCCTGGAAAGTCATCATCATGCGCGTAAGTAAAGTCTGAGCAATTCCACATTTTCACCGGGTGCGCATTTTGGCGAAATGGACCACCAGTTGGAAGCTAGGCCGTGTCCGAAACGGCGACTTCGGCTACAGCTACAGCTAGATCAGTGAGTCTGCCACTGTTGAAGAATAGGCGGATGTGTGCAATCTAGCCGTAGCTGTAGCCGAAGTCGCCGTTTCGGACACGGCCCTAGAAAGTTTTCTTACGTATAGCTACGTTGCCGCTCTTACAACCTAGCTTGGGGCACGCCAAATTTTTCTGCAAGTATTTATAATAGACTGTGCAAGTCTCGCGCGTATTCGAACATTGGGATCCGTTAAAGCGCGTGAGTTTGTTTCTTTAACGCGTTAAAGCAATGTACGTGGGACCACAGTGGTCCCAAAAATGTTCGAATACGCGCGAGACTTGCACGGTCTATTCAATGCATCTCCAGCTCGCGGTCCTCTGATTGCCCACCTCAGCTCACGTCATAAATAACTCCCCATTGACGATTGTTTTTTCCATTTCTTGCTATCTCCATCTAACAACACTGCTCACCATTTTGAGCATGCTCTCTTCTGATTGGCCACCTCGACTCGCGTCATAGATATATAATTCTCCAATGACGATTGTCTTTAAGGCCTAGACTATTTCTTGGTATCTCCATCTGACGACTGCCCACAATTTTTAGCAAGCGCGCTTCTGATTGGCCACCGCAGCTCCGGTCATAAATCAATGATGACGATTGTTTTTACCATTTATTCGAGCGAGCATGAGTAACGACAAACGAAAGAACATAATTACTCTGAGAAAATCTTGCGAACGTGACACCCTTGATAATTTTTTTTTTTTTTAAACCTTAACAAATTTCTGCGACCACGTTTGTAAATCGCAAACAACGCGTGTTCGTTGCACATCAATATTGAATGTTCAACTAATGACCACAATATAAATCGTGGCATTACGAAACGGGAAAACAAGGAGGCGAATTTCATATCATGACATGACTCATCACAAGTCATTATATTTTGTCTAAGATGGACATATTTTGACTTAAGATAAACTAGTTTGTTTCCGTCCGTGACCAAAAGTGTATGCGCAGATCTTTGTTATGCCGTAAATTTTAAAGAAAAGGCACAGGATTGGAATTGCAAAAAAAAAAAGGATAAATAAATAAATAAATATATAGGCATAAACTTCTAATTATGTAAGCTCAATTATTAGGCTATACAGTTCATATCAGTATAGTACCAGTCAACATGTCTTTGTTCAACAAAACATTATTTTCCAAATTAATCAGTCAGTTTCCCTTGTGGTTTATTATAGATATTATCAGTATAGTAAGACCACGAATTTTGCCGAATTGTTTTCTTCATTTTTGTCTACGAACAGGAAACTTTGAAAGAATTTGGCCTCATTTTTTACGGGGACTCTTCAGTCCGCTTTCAAGGTTCTCTCCGCTCGCTCTTCCCGTACCTTCGTCACAACGATGGCTACATGTGTCACATTCACGGCTTCGATCCCAAAATCCCCCAGAAAATCCGGCACCAGTATTTCTTCACTCACCGCGATATGTACGCGGAGCTGGGCGTCGACAGAGAGAAGTACTTCAACTCCAACAAGGCCGCTCCCCACATCTCGGCCGGCCGCGTTCTCATGGCGAACAACACGGTGATTTGGGAGAAGATTCTCGATCCCCTGCTGGAGTGTGCCATGAGGACAGAGTGTATTGCACCGAAGGGATCGAAGTACGGGAGCCATCGCTTCGATGCATCTGCCCTGGCCATCATTGTCTATACAAATCTCAGGTACAAATGGACCGAAGAGAACAACAACTCTAAGGAGTTTGACGCCATCGTTGAAATAGTACGAAAAGGCGGCGGTGCGCACCTCAAACATTGTTAGAAAAAAAAAACGAACCACGCTAATAATAGTTATTTTAGTTCCAATTTCTGGATCAGAATTTAACCCGGAGTTGGCCCAATATTCAAGTTCAACATGGATCGTTTCTCTGGTCAACAAGACTCGGAACTTGTTCATAAACTCGGACCCCGCACCCCAAAACTAGGTCAGAATTGACCCAGATTTCAGTTCCCCAGTAGCCTGACCCATTTCCGGGTCAAGCTGACTTGGATAATGGCTCTTAAATTTAACTCGGATTTTGAGTACGTTTAGCCCAATCCAGGTCACCTCTGACCTCTGAGAGTCTTTAAAGCGTGGTTGGAACATAGAGTTATATATAGGAACTAGAGGGCGCACTGGCCTAGTTACGCAGCCCGACAAGGGCAGCGGCGGCCATTTCGTAAGTAGTCAAAAACAACGTCTAAACTATTTGTGCGTGTTGCAACAGAGCAATGGTTAACAATGAAAGGGTTTACTGTGAAATTTGTGAACGCCAGTGAAAACCGTTTTTAGTTCTAAATTATTCCCGAATGAATATAATATTTTAGAATGATTATTCCTTTACTTCGGACAATAAATCATGGCATGTGTGCTCATCCTCTATTAAAACGAATAAGATAAGCCCCACGAAACAGCTTTAAAACGGCCGCTCGATCGTTTTGTAGACCACATAGTGTGTATTTAGCAAGCACTCCGCGTATTTCGTATTCAATGTTGCCCTCCTACAAAATGGCGCGCGTGTCTCCTTGCGGTCCCGTCGCGTTTGTGCACGTAGCATTACCAGTGCGCCCTCTAGTTCCTATTATATAACTCTGTGGGTTGGAAAAAGGTTATCCTGACCCGGAAATGGAAATGGCCTCTTGGGATTCTACTCTGTTTCTTTTCTGACCCAGGTCTTATGAGAGTGTTGGACAAAAGTGTGAATTCTGACTGAAATTATTTTAAAAAGAAAATTTTATCATTAAATTAATCTTTTCACTTAAAAGGTGGGGTTATGGATTGGTTTTTTTTTACAAACGTAATGCTGTTGGCAAAATTATATCCCCCCAAAATACAATAAAGTCACCTGTAAAAGTTTCAGCTAAATACAGTGTCTACTTGTGGGGGAAAAAACAGTGAAAACGGTCACGGTATTGTCATCAATAACGTCAAATTCATCCACTTTAATGGGTGAGCTGACAGAAGGTACCCACCGCATCTGGCCGCAGCATTCGCAAACGGACACTTCAGAAAGTTGAATTTTCAGTCGCCCCTGATGATTTTTAGGCCCTATCATAATTATACCATTAAAATATGCCCTCGTGGTCACACTGCGATCTCTTCTCAAAACTTGCTTGCACTAAAGCTACATGCATGGTCACCCTCTATAGACATAAACATAATAATTAAAGTAAAAAATAGTATTAATATTAATACTTTGTACAGAAATATATTAATATTATTATGCATACAAATTGTTTGGATATTTCGATGTAAATTGTTTTGTTTCAAGGGTATACATTATTTTGTAATAAAACAAGCCATTAAATGAAATATTGATTTGGTTTTGCCGCTGACTGTTGACAAGATTTCCTCTTTTGCTCGATGGTTTCTGCGATCTCTGGTAACATTTTGTCTCTTTTATCTTTTACTCGATGGTTTCTACGGTCTTTGGTAGCGGCTAGTTTACGACCGCAAAGGTGGTTTGTTTGGGTTTTTTTTTTCTCGAAGTACAGTTTTGCGCTTTTTGCAAAAATGTGGGCGTTCAGCTGTAGATGTCTCTTTCCTTTTATAACTTAGTGGTAATAATGAAGGATCGATGCTATTATCGGCCATTTTGAAAACCGTGTGACCAGTGTAATTGACTCCTACGGAATGACGTCACACAATACATGTTCTGTCTGTTGCAGTTTTGATCAAGACTGATCCTTGAGTAATGCTTTATCTGGTAAAATAATAAGAAAATCAACATGGATAGTATCATTTTTAACCAAAACTATATAATGTTTTCGGGAGTCATTAATGGTTTTCCGGTCAGTTTCGGCTAAAAAAACTGCCTATTTGTATGAAAGTGCTTATTTTGCTTCTTCATTTTATTCAATGATGAGGCTTGCGAATATTTACAGCAATACTCAATTCAAAATGATAAGGCGTTATTTCTAGCCACGCGAAATCGTCCATCACTTTATCACGGTTTAATACTTCAATACTTTATTTCCACCCAATCAATCAATAAGCCGCATGTATATGTTTCCACGAAAGCTGCTACCATATATCTGAAAGCTGATCGTCTGGATTTTTAAATCGAACAGTTATCTTTTTTTACATCGACTGAAACAGAACAATCGGAGACTTTTGAACGCTAGGTGGCAGCAGTCTTACAAAGCAAGTTTTCACTGTTTCATCGTTCTGAGCATGCTCAGATTTCCAAGAACAATGGGTTTATCTGGTAGTCTGCTGCCACCTATAGTCTCCCAAAGTCTCCCCTTGCTTTATACATGTACATTAAGTGAAACTTATTGTAAAGTTTCGGGTTCGCTAATTGATGCGGAACGCTTCGTGGGAAGCAGGTGGCTGCAGGGATTTATGAAGTACGGTAGAATAGAAGACACAAATGGAATACAAATAAATATAACGTTCGCCAAATCCTTTTAATAATTTTATTCCAATCTCCTGGTCTCTCAATCATACATCTCTCCTCAACAGCAAAATCCAAACTGACTTATTTCTTAATAACTTCTACTTAATTCCAATTAATAATATTATTTTCGAGTTCTATCGCATGCGCGCATATGCGTTCACGCATGCACGCACGCACACAGCTCTTCACGTTATATATCACATCACTACATTAATGCCTGTTTTTAGGGGCTTACACATTTTTGCGATTTTAAAATTGGCCGGTAATTTGCCGAAAATGACGGGAAAAACTAATTGACAAGGAAAACAAGTTAGGATGGTGTATCCCCCCCTTGTGTGTTTCATTGTGTTTTGGGATTCTCAGGAATTCTTTGGATGATTTTAGGGGGTCATTTTGTGCAAGAGGAATAAAGAGTTTGTTAAAGTAGGGGAATATTTGGGGTGGGTTGGGCGGGGGGGGGGGGAACACCCTCTGCCACATAACGGGCCTGGTGTAACAAGAACCTAAGTTTATACCCCAAAACATCCAAAATGGTGCTTTTTCCCAGACCGATTTGCTGCAAGTTTTTGTGAAGCACTTATCCACTTCCCAAACCAAATAGGACCAACTTTAAAGCCTAAATTTATCAAGTCTCCCCAAAAGTTGAAGCACAGAACCCCCCCCCCCCCCCAGTATGTGGCAACTTGTCATATAATTACACAGTCTATCAGTTGCATGACCCCCCAAAACGTTATTATTCAAAAGATTTTGAGGGGGCCTACAAATAATGATAATCAGTTTGGCGCATGAATCTTGGCCTCATTAGTGTAGTGCACCCTGCATCGGTTAGACATTCTGCCCTCTGTTGACGAGATGAGACCAATAATTAAATCCGCTGGAATATTGGGGCAAGTTCAGGTGGGCGACTAGAGTGACTAGACTAACCAGAAACAGTGTTGACAGTGTGTGACGTAGCTCTCGAATTGATTAGATCGACCATGCTCCAGTGCATAGTCGATCTAGTCAATCTTCCTGTGCTCTATGGTTTCTGGTAGGTCTAGTCACTCTGAGTCGCCCACACGAACTTGCTCTTGTATTGTCCCCATAAATCATTTGAACAAAATGAACCAATTTCCTACGTTTTCCCTCATACATCACAAAACTCTCCCAACGGGTTCATTTCAACAGGCTGCTGTCTGAAAGACCCCGCCATTAACAACGTAATGTTCACTATAAGTCAAACCTTCAAAATTGCTTCTTCTTTTTTATGAGCAAGGACGAATCGTTTGATACAAATCCACCGGAAATCGGGTCATTAGATTTGATGACACTTTTTGTACCTTGAATAGTCCCATTCTTACGAAATTGCTCGACTTTTGTACCAGTTCATTGTGCTGCAAACCCACGCAGCAATTTCCAATGATTTACCAGCAGCCCGCATTACAGTTGTCAAATGCATCACACTTAGTTTTGCATCCTGTGTCCATTACTATGTTACACAGTCAAAGTACCAGTTAACGCCATGCCTTAAAAGTATGAGGCAACTTGATATGTAAAAAAACATCACAGTCCACCGCACTAGATATTCTGCTAATGGCACCAGGCTCCAGAAAGTGTCATCAGATACCATCTGGGTTTTTTTAAGAGTAATGTTTTAAAACTGACTTAGTAATTTATTTCCACACTGTTCGATGATGTATTCAAGCTGTTTGATGGCAGGCTACAGACGCACACATTATTCTTGAAGATTATATTCACACCGTTCAATGATTAATTAACGAAGCTTCGTGGTGTACTTTGTAGGTGCTCCTACATTAAAAAAAGAACAAAGTTGGATCTGTGAAGTAGATGCTTTAGGCGTTTCTGGCAAACTTGGAGATGATTAAGGGCCGGCCGTGTACGACGTCCTCAGCAACGGCCGTAGCCATGTCTGTGTAGCCGCCAAGCTGGATAAGACGTCGGCCCAATTTAATTGGAAAGCCTGTAAAGCATCAAATGTTGCTAAGCACAAACAAATCTTCCTTATTAATTAAAAACAGGTTACCAGCCAATATTCCACAAAGTTTACATTATTGCCACTGGTACCCCACTCATTTCTCTTGTTAAGTAGAGAAATTTGCTGAGCCGAATGTTCTGCTGAACAGCTTTATGCAATTGGACCCTGAGGGTAAAGTCCCATCGTTCAAATGAAATCTGGCTGCTAAGCCGTTTCCGATTAGCCGCTACGGATATGGCTGCTGCTGGATCACTTAAGCAAAGGCTACCCCCCATAGCAACACTCTTAGCAACGGCCGTAGCCGCAAATTTGGACACATCCTTTAAAAGAAACCAATTAAGAAACGAATGTTTTCCAAAACCTGGGAACTTCAAGCCGTTGGTCCCGTTTAATAGACCTTATGCACATGACGTCCCATCAGTAGGGCGCCCTCGCCTAGAGGTCAAAATGAGGTTGTTCATTGGCCAATCCTGTGCGCCGCGCGTACAAATCTGTGCGCTTCCATTGTCTCGTCACCATTTTACCTCTAAGATGGCGGCTGGATGACGTCAATGCATAAGGTCTATACTTAACCTTTATGAACTGAAGTCTGAAGTTTCATGGATGCTTTAAAAACATTATTGGAATGGCAGACATAATGCCATGGATGGGGGATTGTCTAGCCAAGCTGTTACCAGTTTCTTGAAATTTATGGAGAAACTGTTATTAAATTGTAATTTATGTGAGAGAAAAAAACCACTCTGGGCCTGTAAAGAAAATAATTATAAGTATTATCACAAAAACTAGTTTTAATGGGGAACATACACCATTGTCTTTTGGAAGAGTAAATTAATGTTCATCTTCTGATTGTCAACATAATTAATCTGTACAATATTTATTAGAGTCAGTGTAGTCACGTTTTTATCGGAAAAAAAACCACCCACAAACGGCCCCCCAAAACACCCACAGACACACACACACAAGTGTGTAAACACCTCCAATCGGGGACCTCCTATTGTCCCTCTTTTGTTTGGACTTTAACTTTTTGGCAACAGCTCCCATTGGTTTTGTACACAATTTCCAACTGGGGACCTTTACCCAACCGGGGACCCTATTGTCCTCTTTTGTTATAGGTCCCCGGTTTGAATGTGAAAACAAACTCATTCCTATTTTTACATCCCTGTGGAGACATCTTTTGTTCTTTCCTTTTGTTCCTGTAGTTAAGAACCTCCCATAGACTTTGTACACAAAATTCCTTGTGGAGCAACCCAGTCTTTAGAGTTTCCCTATGGAGACCCTTTGTTTTCCCTTTTCTGTTTTGTTCTCGGTCTCCATAAGGTAGTGAATATGACGGCACATGTTTGTAAATGGTGTAAACCGAGGACATCCCATGGTTTGGACTTAGTTTTTTTTTAGCGACGTTCCCATTGGTTTTGTACACGAGACAAACCAAGGACTGTCCCCGATAAGTCATTTTCCCGGATCCCTATTGTTAAAGCCCTGGTTTGTGGGGTCCTGCTATTGTTGTTCTATTATTCCCTTTTCTAAAGAATTCTCTTGTGGGGTCCAGGTCGAACAAAGAATTCTCTTGTGGGGTCCATTGTTCCATTGTTGAAAATACCTCGCTCCCGTAAGCCTACCCTTACATATGGCAGTTACAGGGTACTTCCAATGTTGTTCTATTATTCACTTTTCGGAAGAAATTGTTGTGGGGTAGCAGTGTTCCATCGGTAAAAGTACCCCCCATAAGTTGGCATGTGTAAGGGCACACCCACCCACCTGTTTGTGAATCCCATAAATCGAGGACTTCTCTTTGTTCCCCCATTGGGCTATCTGTTCCACGCAAAGAAGAGGGAAATTATTTCATCATAACTGAAATCATGATTCAAATCTAAAGACTCAGAAAAAAAGAAAAAAGAAGATCAAGGACACTGCCGGGATTCGAACCGTGGTCCCGATCCACCAGTCGAGACTATCTCCCAACCACTGGGCTATCTGTTCCATCAGTGTCAAAATACCCGGATCCCTTTTTTGTTTAAGTCCTCGGTTTCGACGGGCAGGACGCTCACCCGCCACAAGCGAAAAAAAACCCAAACCATAAAAAGAGCAGGAGTCGAATAATAACTGGACTTTTCATTCAGTATACAACGGTTGTCTTGAAAACAAACAAATCCTACTAATAAATCTGTCACTTAGGCCTAGTAATTGGAAAACCAGGTAGGCTGATGGTATCGGGCTATTTTTAGAGTCTCCCTATTCGGCCTGAGGAGGACGCGACAGAAACAGAAACTGATAAGGTCTGTTTTCGCATCTCACATTCGCGGTTACGTCACAATGCTATACTTTAATATTATGTACGTTCCAGTAATTTATGTTCCAGGTATTACGCCAACGACCGGAAACCGTGGGTGTCCCTTGATATCACTCCGCGACCTGTGTTTGTGCGCATGCGCACACTTCTAATAATCGGATGCATTGTGGTGTAAGCATGATGTCATCACCATCAAAATATACATGTCACTCCAGGCGTAACATTTTCTTTATAAAGTGCTGCTAGCTTTTCAAGAAGCAACACTATCGACATTGTTTCAGGATTTGCCACATTGAAGTTTACATCAACGCTGGATAACCCGATCCACGTAGTTCATCGACGCAGATTGCTATCTTATGTACTGTCGCAGAAGGTGTCACAGTGGTCCGTGTATACATACTACTGCAGCCTGCAATCATACAACAGTTGCACTTGACTTGGATTGAGAGTTTGAAAGAGGCATTATTTGGAGAAAGATTTGAAACTGTTCAGGAGCCACTTCGCAACGACTGCTGGCTTGTACCAACCAATAGGTAAGCCTTTTGTGTAACAATTCTACTGATAAACCTTGTCGGTAAACTGGTCATTGTTCAACCTTTTGTTTATTTTTTTTTCTTCCTCTTAATACCGCAATACTTTATTTCCACCCAATCAATCAGTTAATATAACATGTGTTAATTTTGCATCGGGGATAAAGAATATTAACACCGGGCAGTCTCTGTGATCTATTTGGTAAGACACTGCTCTAGAATTGCAAAGGTCGTGGGTTCGAATCCCACCCGAGTAGTATGCCTGTGATCTTTCACAGAACTCGGGAAAGTACTGAGTATACAGTGCTAACACACATCGGTGTAGTGTAAAAACCAAAAATTTATATAATATTACATGGACATACAGAGATAAATTAAGAATAGAGAGTTTGATAGGGGTCTCATAAAAGCAGGGCTCATCGAGTAGATACCCCCCCCCCCCATGAGGTGTGTTTACCTTAAATGTATTGTATACATCATTATTTGTAAATTGTATACTTCGCACATGAATATACTTAAGTAACACAAACTAGGACTGGGACAATAAGACAGGGGTGTAGACGTGCTGCACACAGGGGTAAAGTATTGGTCACAAAGACCAACAGGCAGAAGGGATTCCTATAATGATGCAGCAAACGCGGCGTGTCCCGGCCGAGCGTAGTCCAGTTCACCTGACCAAGAGTGTGGGTTCGAGTTCCGGTCATGTGCCCTTAAGCCAAGGCACTTACAAACAATAATTGCTTCGTAAAAAGTTGAGAAGGTATAGCATTCTGCTCTACCAGCCAGGTTCCTAGTGGATGATACCATGCCTAAATCCTTATGGACTGTGAAGGGGGGGGGTAACCCTGTTTCAGCCCCAGGAGTAGGTATAGCAATGTACCCCTGGTGAACTGTTGATTTGGGTCGACGGCCCATATCAGTTGAAGTGGCCATCCGGCGTTGTGAAGTAAAGAGATTTCTCATAATTGTTTTCTTTTTTTAAATACAAGATTGAACTACACGAAAAAACAAATCACCCATTTCCATAATTATGTTCCCCGTACAATACACTTCAATTTTTGCTTTCAATACACGTACACTTCGTAAATTTTTGCCTTCTCTGAGTTCCTTTTGGGGCAAATGAAGTTCGTGTGTCAATTATGGATGTCACTGTTGTCTCTGGTATAATGGTAGGAACGAAACTTTTTAAAAACGAACAAAGCTTGAAACTAATAAGGTAATTCATGTTTAAAGAACTGACACACACAAAAAACCTGTCACCTTCAAATATAGTCCCCCTTCACACTGAACAAAACTTGTCCTTGCATTGTGTCGATGTATTAAACTACCTTTAATTATCTCGCCATCTCTCATGGCTTGTGATACCGTACATTGCGAATACACGCACCCGTCCATTTTCAGCAAGCACCGCTAGCGCTAGGCCTATTCTTATAGACGATTTCGTGGAAAACATCAGGCGGGTGTGTACCTAACAGTATGAGTGGCAAACGATAACCGTAACATCCACCGGTAAGCCTAACTGTTAGAAACACTACACACTAAACAAAAAAGAGAAGTAACAAATAAGGTATTTCTCTTATCACTTCTAGGGGTGTGGTTTCTAACAATGTTTTGTAATAATATAAACAGCTCTCCAGTGCTCTTTACCAAGTAAGTTTTTCATGGTCGTTAATTTGTGGAGTAATTATTGAAAGTACACCCACCCTGCCTTCAACAGATGCATTTGCACCGTTTGTCAATGACGATATTTTGACATTCAGATCCGTGTCGTAATAATTAACGGACGTGTTCTTAATTACTGTGTGCTTAATTTGCTGTTTTTTGTTTCCTCCTCAATCACCACCACAGGATCACTCAATCGGTAAATATTCCTTGGTTTATGGTGCGTAAAGAAGTTACAAACATAAAAGGACAAATGAATTGTTAATTACATTCTTGTAATATTAAAATATTTGCAAATCGTGGATTGGGGTAAAAGAACATAATATGGCGAATGCATTTGGGGATAAACAACAATACAAAATGTACGAGTGGGGCTTTAAAAATGGATGATTTAACGTACAAAATACAAAAAGTTGCCATAAAACTTGGAAATATATGGACGAAAGTAAAGTTATGACAAATTAAAACAAAGCGTAGGCGTATCGATCTTCTGAAGCCATTAAAAAAAGTGCATCAAATGTGAATAAAAAAGAATGTAAAAGTTTCAGGAGAAAGGATATCAAGAAGCTACATTAATTAATGTACAATTATATTAATAAACATTACTAGCCTCTGGATGTAGGAGCGCGCGGGGGTGTCGAGCCGCTGAAACCGAGGACGTTAATTAAAAACAACAAACGGAAACAGGGTGTTCCGACCCAGCGAGGAAGTCCTCGAGTCGCTTTCGAGGACGAAAAAACCCAATGAGTACGTCGCTAAAGTCCGCCTGCGTAAGAGACGGAGCTCTGAAGACGTCCTGAGTTCGAGGGTTATAAGCACAGAATTTTGCAGTAAGCAGAACCACGACATCGGGCCCAGCAGGGTCAATTTATTTCATGGCTTACCGTAGAATCCCTCGCTTATTATACGGCGACCTGTAAAGCTGTGATTCTACGGGCCCTGTTAAGAACAGAATTCCGCGGTAAGCCTCGTCATGAAACTGTGCCCCCCCCCCAGATAAAAGGCCGACGTCTGACGTTAATCACGCGCATCAAAGTGTGACGTCTGACGACCTGGCGCAGGTTAACGATCAGTATAAGCATCGAGTTACAATCCGAAGGCGTGAGCATCCCTGCCCAAAAATACCCCAGTCTGAAATACTGACGAAGTCTAGAAGAAGACAAAAATAGCATTCAAGACATCTTCCGTCACTGAATTGCGTAACTCTCAAAACTCGCGGGTCAGAATTTACCGTGAATTCGGGTTCCCTTGATTCATTTTCTGAGTTAGGCTGACTGGGAAACTGGTTAAACAGTGAGATGTTGCCGAGATTCAGACTGACCCATTTCCGGGTCATCTTGACACAGATTCCAGAGCCCAATTTCATAGAGCTGCTTAAGCAGAAAATAATGCTTAACAATTTCCTGCTAAGCAGAAATGAGCAGGATACCAGTCACAAAGTGTACCCGTGACATGGTAGTTTGGCTGGCAACCTTATTCTGGTAAGCATAATTTTATTGTGCTTAGCAAATTTGTGTGCTTAAGCAGCTCTATGAAACTGGGCCAAGGTCACACTTAAGCACAAAATAATGCTTAACAAGTTCCTGCTAAGCAGAAATGAGCAGGATACCAGTCACAAATTGTACCCGTGACATGGTAGTTTGGCTGGCAACCTTATTCTGGTAAGCATAATTTTATTGTGCTTAGCAAATTTGTGTGCTTAAGCAGCTCTATGAAACTGGGCCCAGGTCACACTTAAGCACAAAATAATGCTTAACAAGTTCCTGCTAAGCAGAAATGAGCAGGATACCAGTCACAAATTGTACCCGTGACATGGTAGTTTGGCTGGCAACCTTATTCTGGTAAGCATAATTTTATTGTGCTTAGCAAATTTGTGTGCTTAAGCAGCTCTATGAAACTGGGCCCAGGTCACACTTAAGCAGAAAATAATGCTTAACAAGTTCCTGCTAAGCAGAAATGAGCAGGATACCAGTCACAAATTGTACCCGTGACATGGTAGTTTGGCTGGCAACCTTATTCTGGTAAGCAACATTTTGTTGTGCTTAGCAAATGTTTGTGCTTAAGCAGCTCTATGAAATTGGGTCCATAGGTTACGCTGACACAGAAACGTGTCGGGCCTTCTGCTCTGGGACCCTGGAGTTTTCACGGGTTGTTTTCGATTGCATCCATCTAGAACGAAACTCAATCCCTTAGTACATAATAATAGCGACGATAACGAAAAATTTGACGACATTTGCACCGGGTCGTCAGTAATGTCTGCATCGTTTCGTCATCTTGAGGTTTATCTGCAAATGTCATTTTCATGTTTGTTGCTTTCTCTTTGTTGACCCATGATGGCCGCTGATGCACCAACGAAGTCGCTAAGTGCATCAGCTCGTTCACGCGGTTATTTCATTTATTCAATGACATAACCAGCAATTCAACATTTGCAAAATTTGTAACAAGAATTTTTTATGCATAGATGTTAATTTTGCATCGGGCTTTAAGACTATTTTTTTGGGGGGTGGGGGTTTGCTCTCACGATGATTTGTACTACAACTTGGTCTATTTTTCAATGTACTGAGGCACGCAGCTGTTGCGACGACTACAAATTCGCACTAACCAAATTAGCAGTTTAAAAAAAAAAGTCGAAAAAGAAGTGACCACACTGTTTTATTGCAAGGACCTGTAATTAGCCCTTGCTGTCTCTTATTTATTCACTCGCTTGGTTTAGCAGCCCACAACGCCCGTATGCCACAAGATACCAGACCGTATCACCCCCATTTCCCGTAAGGAGGCGGGACTTGCATGCCAACCACAACCTGTTTATTTTGCTCCGTGCTTGAGTAAAACCCACGCACTGAATACTCGGTACTTTCCTGAGTTCTGTAGAAAATACGCACAAAGACAACCACAGGAATCATTGTTAAAATGCCCTACTTTATTGTTTAAAACTGTGTGGTAAATATAAACTGCAACTGTGTATAAATGTAAATGATGTAAATATAAAAATATATACTTTATACCCAACTTTTACAGCCCATTCTACATTACGTTGGGTTTGGGCTAACCCTATTAGGACCGTGCTACATTGAGGTATAGGATTTGGGCTACATAACTGGGCTGAAATCCATAGTTATAGTTTAGGGGCAACATTAAGGGCTAGGCTATATTGAGGTTCAGTATTTGGGCTACATTAAGGACTGTGCTACATTGAGGTAAATCATTTGGGCTACATTAAGGACCGTGCTACATTGAGGTAAAGTATTTGGGCTACATCTAAGGACTTTGCTACATTGAGGTAAAGTATTTGGGCTACATCAATGCTACATTGAGGTACAGCATTTGGGCTCTATAACCGGGCTACAATCCTTAGTTACTAAGTTTAGGGTCAACATTAAGGGTGGGGCTAAATTTGTGTACGGGGGGGGTTGATGCAGCATTCAGTTAAGGGGGCTCAATTTTAACTCTTAGAACTCTCAGGTCAGAAGTGATTTTTGGGTCAGTGTAAACCCGAAATTGTGTCACAATTACCCGAAGAAACGGGTTAAACTGACGCTGAATCTGAGCTAAAATTACACTGTGAACGTGTGTCTCGGTCAGCCTTACCCAGAGATGGGTACAGGACCCGGGATTTTTTGGTAAATTCTTACCCCTGTGCTTGAAGCGTGTTATAGGCTAAAATATATCTCCTATAGTATAGCATTTTGTTTTCAGTTGTTGTGGGGCCTTGTTTTGTGCGAACGTATCATCACGGCTTTGTTTTTTTACTTTTGCTTGTTCATTATGACTTGGTTTCAACATATAAGTTTGCCTGGACGTAAATATTTGTATGTCACAAAATAATGTGCGTCAAAGCTTGCCGAGAGAAGACGAATTTGCCCCCATACAAAAACCAAGAAAACAACAATGTTTCCTCAATCACTGTTAAATTGATTTTTGACTCGGAAGGACTTTGCCTCATCGTTATTAAACCTTGCCCAAAATACAAGATGAAAACATACAAAAAAAATCGAACCAGGAACTGTGCAGTTGAAATAACATACCTCAGGAGCTCAATACACTCTGTGATGAGTTTTAAGGAAAATCAGTACCATGTAATAAGTAAAAATGTGACGACATACTTTTGCACGCAGAAACCGCAGGCGTGACCTTGCTATAGTGTGTGCCCGTACACGATTAAACTAATCTACATAACCCACTATGCAATGCTTTCAAAGTCAGCATTTTGAAGGAAAAAAATAGTGTAGTTTGACCCAGCCAAAAAAACAATGCAAGAAAAAAAGAGGAAAACAAGATGTCAAATTACATGAATACGTTTGAGTCAAACCATATAACCTACAGTCCTATAGGTCTGCAAAAGAAACTGAACTGACACATGAGTGTGGGAGAGATGCAATGTGTACATTTCCTTTGAAATGCGAAACATAACTCCTACTTAGAGAAGGCAAACAGTGGAGCAATTTGTAAAAATCAATCATCACCCACGTCCTCGCATGTCGTTCATTTTACGAAGAAATAAAAAAAAACATGTTTCCTGAGAGCTGGGTATACTTTTTGGTAATTTATCCACAAGTTAGTGACGGCATATGCAATTTATCTATTGGTGGCCATGCACCGGTAGCCTCGTTTTGGATTACAATGATGACGTCAAGCTTAATTAAGAGCAGCGCATATAAAGGAGCATAAAGAAGGTCTAACTATAATAGACAGTCTAAACAATCGATGTGATGAAGCGTGGATTCAATATCAATTTCTGTGTTAATATGAATCGTTCAATGAAGGTAATAGGCCCCTACGTTTGGTAATGACTCTGAAAATTAATGGCAATAAAAACTTACTTGGTAAGAAGTACAGCAGCTTTGGATAGTAAAATGCATTTTGAGAAACTTTTCACTTCGAAGTACTACGGTTATGGAAAAATATATCACTTTTCATCCCCAAAAATTTGAATCTGAGAAGCGTTACGGCCGTAACGCTTCTCAGATCGTGTATTCCTATAGGGAATATTCTTCCTGCGTGGAAATTTTCGCTCCGGTTTTTTCGGTGATATCTCAAAAACGCGACCACCTTTTGAAGTGAAATTTTCACAGGTTAGTTTTATTGTATATACCTACATTTATATAGGATTAAAACAATCAAACGGTTCCAAAAACCAAAGGTATACTTTGCCTTTAAGACGCCAATTCCAACTGTCGTTGCTCGGATCACCTTGCAGAAACCAAGTTTTGAAAATGGCTGTACGGAGGAGATTGTCTGATGTTTGGAGGAACTTACGTGATTCCAGTGTGGGGCAGCGATAGAAAAGGCACGACCTCTCCATCTGTGTTTGCTTCTTAGACTGCGAACTGCAAAAAAAAGTGGGGGTGTTATATTGATTCTCTCCGGTATATGACAACACCACCATGGTGTTAGTATCCACAGTTCTATGCCGTTGAAGAAATTAACACCGTGTCCGTGTTGTCACTATAGATCCCACGAGAATAAATTTAACACCGGAGGTTTTTTTTTTTTTTTTTTTTTTTGCAGTGAGTAGTGTAGGTTCTGAAAAGAACCGGTGGTTAACGACTCAGCGTTTCGATCAGTATGCTCTGATCGTCTTCAGGAGAATGCTGGACTCTGTTGCTGGATGCTGCTTAAGTACTGCCTTGTAGGGAATTAACTGGTAGTTGGGCTTGGCTCGGTGGTGCGCGAAGGCGGGAACAGGAACTGGATAAGCTCGTTTACCACCGGTTCTTTTCAGAACCTATACACTACTCAAAAGAGATTTTCACATGGTGTTACCGCAAACCTCACTTATAGTTATACTTCCACCATGCAAAGTTTTAAATCCTACTTCTTTGATGCACACCCGTATGTCTTTATGATGGAACAGAGGCATGAAGCAACGGCCCAGAAGCGGCAATTATCTTAAAATGTATTCTCGAGTGAACTGGTAACCATGCAGCACATGCTCTTGCCTGCCCTTGGGTTACATGAGTGGATCTTCTTTGCACATACTTTAATACAGACGAGCAGTCTTGAACTTTCCGAATCCTCGGCAGATGTTTCGGAGGGGGAGGGGGGTCTGTTGACCTTGTACTTGTGTACAAGTCGTTTAGTTTTGTCGCGGTGACTACACTCTCGTATTAAACTACACTCTCGCGAGTGCTCCCGCGAGACTACTTCTCTCGCGACTACGGCCCCATTTAACTGTTGTATCATACCTTTAGAATTAGGCTGCTTGTGATAATTCAAATCATGTCAACTGAATTTCGTGATTAGAAAATAAATTATTCAGGGACTGTGTGGGCGTGAACTAGACTATTATACGAAGGCGATGCTAATCAAGTATGAGAGCGGCAGCGCCCACGAAACTCTAGAAATAATATTTGATAGTGACGTTAACTCAAGGCTTCTTCCGTTAACGTCTCATAGTCGAGGCGCTAATGACAAAGTAAGTATACAGCTTGCCCGAATCTGACGCCATGCAGTCAGCTTTACACTGAAGAATCACTGCCAGATTTCCGCAAAAAAAAATGACCTACACGAAAACAGGCTTAAGGCCTTGCAGAAACTCACTCGCTCCATCCGGAGGCTGATGTCCTGACAGGCTGTCTTGGTGGACGCTGACTCTGACGTCTCGAATAACGACTGTAGAATTTTTAATTAAACGTTTATTTATTTGTTTTGCTGTATATGTATACATTGTATAGATAGTAAGTTGTTAGCAAGTTAGTTGCTTAGTTAGTTGATTGATTGACTCCTTTCTCTATGGTTAGTTATAGTGACTTAGTTAGTTAGTTAGATAGTTAGTTAGTTAGTTAGTTAATTAATTTTAGTTATTTTGTTTGGTTATGAAACTTCAAAGAGAAAAGAGCGTGAACAATTAAGCTAAAGGAACGCCGCCAGAACCTTCGGCAACAGACTGTTACGAAAATGTTTAATTTAATTTAATAGGAGGCCCCGTCCTAGAGGGCTCCAACGAGGCAGGTTGGGGAGTGGGGCAACTTCGTAAAAGTAGAAGTAAATAACAACGCCGACCTTTTCATTTGGTCGATTATTTGGAATCATTCTGGTCAATGAACAAAGAGAGACATTATTTTGGATTTGGGCGCTTTGGGCTATAAAAAGCGTTTGTTTTTATGAAATGCATATGGTTGGAAAGATGTGTTAAAAGTAGAATATAATGATCCACACAATATCCCTTGAAGTTGTGTAGTTTTCCTTTCATTACGTGGAGTTTACATTGTACGATTGCCGTTTTTCCTGTGGGCGTATTGGCAGATAAGAATATTGTTTGACAAAAATTATATTGTATTGTTTGTTTACTTCACTTCTTCCCCTGAAAATGCTAAGAAGTGGAACTTCCGAGAACCTCTGACAGTTGAGGGTTTCCTGCGTTTGCCACCCGTTGACAGTCTCGGGTGTAGATTTCGTAAGTTGACACTCTCGTCCCCGGGACCCATTACTGTTTGATCGTAGAAATGATACAAATCATCCGTCACAGCCCGGCAGCTGTGTCCCGTATTGGGTGTTACCGCGTACCCAAGGTTTCTGATCCCACACTCTACTGGAGAGAGAGAGAGAGAGCGTTTCGTACTCCACCCGGTAATCAAATTACTTGATTGTTCGAGAATTCGGATATTTTGACACGCGCTAATCTACAAGTGTCGATATTAGGTCACTGACGCGTGTTTTCACAACTAGAACAGTGGGTTTTTGTATCATAAAAAAGAATGTAGAATATAATATCATAACTGCATTTGCCTACATGATTACTCGATCTATTCATTAGCCCTTTAATGTCTTGTAACTTGAGTACTAAGGCTCTGTCGGCATGCACTTCTGGCGAATGGTAACAAGCTGCCAGACTATCGGATATTACTTTTCACTGATATATGCAGCGAGTAAAGAGAGCGCGCATGATAAATTAATGCTTCACTTTTGTATAGAGCTGTATTCCTTGCCGTTCACCTCTTTGCGGACGCTGGTTCGAATCCACCTTGGACTAGAGTCTACGCAACGCCTTCAACTTAGCCATTTTATTTAAATGTAGCCTGGTATCTAACATTAGACCTTATCCAAATTGGCGGCTACAGCTACGACTATGGCTACGGCTACGGCTACGGCTACGACTTTTACTGAGGGCGTTCCTAAGGACGTCCTCTACGTCAAAACATGATGACGTAGGTGATCCAGTCGTAGCCGTAGCCGTAGCCGTAGTAGCTAATTCGGACACGGCCTTAACCCCGACCCCGAGTACCGGACTACCATTTAGGTGAACTTACATTATTTATGCACGGACTACGTAGCAGTGTGGGCTACATTTAAGCCCGGCCTAGCGTCTCGGGCACGCCTGAGATGTCGTACATAACACGAGCGTTAAACCTCAACCTAATCTTGAACTTTGATCCGAACCTTCGTTATTTCAGAAAATGTTACAATTGCCTTGAATCGCATAGACTATCACGCTGCTCCTTTGCCTGTATAACTGTAATTAATGCTCTAATTAATGCCCCGGCCGCATATTCAGGAAAATATATCCATTCGAAAAAGTAACATTTATTATAGGACATGTAGTTCAATTACTTTAAAGTGATAACAGTGACAATATATTGAGCATGTCGTTCTTCCTGACAATTTTTATAAATTGCTATTTTAATTACATGGTCTAGCTCCTCTCTTCTGCAATCCAAATTTATTTCGGCGAGGGGAAAAACACTTTTTTTTTTTTTTACTACTTCCGTTGATGAATTCTCTTGAGTGTTTCAACATTCATAACACGAACCAGAACGGGCAAATGGGGAAACTTTATTTACAAGCGATCATAAAAAAAGAAGGGGGCGATTACAACAAAATATTGGAGGTAGTTTTATACCGGTTTGTTGAAAGGGGTAATAAATCATATCCCTAAATGGTCTCTTTTGACTGCATGTCTTAATTGGGCATACAATAACTAATCGGCGCATTTGGCGGCATGGTCTGACTGCTATACCTCGTCCATTAAGCACACACAAATAGTTATTTACTTTTGGAATGATGTCGATTATGTAGTCCAAAAACAACGTCAGTAAGAATAGGAATTGGGCGCCAGCTGCGTTCAATGACATTTTGCTTTTCTCTGATGTTTTCTCTTTTGTTTTCTTCTCTTTTCAAAGGGGGGGGGGGGTGATGCGTCATTGGTTTTTTGAAGATCCCACAGATCAAGCTAGCAAACGATAATACCTTGCAGCAGTAACCCATTAAAAACATTGCTGGTCATTGTTGACATTTATGATCATTATGACCCATGACCCGACAGCCCTATCATGGAAGTGCTGGTGTAAATCTCTGAGAATTTGACAAGTCCCCACCAAACAGTCTCCGACGTCCTGCTTGTTGATGCCAAACAAGGCGTAATTGTACCGCTGTAAAAAACAATAATAATAAAAAAAAAATAAAAAAAAACATAATCCGCCGTGTCGCATATTAGCATTCAAAATAAAAAAAATACTTTCCTCTGATTGTAAGAAACGAGATACCGCGACAGATGGAGAGATTTATCAAGTCATTAGGCGAATGGAAATTGAAGACGGGAATAAGGGAAGAGATTTAGATACACTAAAATCTCTCCTATTCCAGGAGAACGATGGGAAGTTTAGATTGGTATTTGACATTTAATACGACTTGCAAAATGAAAGTCGCAACAAAGGGTGGAAATAGGAAAGTGTAGCTTCCCCACGCGTCCTCTTTCCCCCACTTTGTCCTGCCTCGCCTTCAACACACCAACCCGTCCCATACCTTACCCCTATCTGATACCAACCTCGTGCCCACACTTCAACACGTGCCTGGCTAGTCAAGTTAATTAGTTAAGAGCAGATTCAAACCCCCGCCATTCCGTTTCGAAAATAAAAGCACTGCAGATGAAATTCTGTCTCAAGTTCGGCAATTTTTTAAGTTAAAAAAGTGTTGCTTTCAGACACACGGAATTGACATGGATGTAGATTAAAGGGACACACCGGCTTACTGTTTACCTAATATAGTGATGTGGAATGACAGACAACAATTTTTAGATGGTTCGTGTAAAAAAAAAATCATCAAAATATCACGTAATTAACGAAAAATGTGAAAAAAACTAAATGCGGTCAAAGGTCAGCTTACACGCTTTTCCAGCCGTTGCAACTGTCAAGTTTACGTACAATGTTGCGCAATGTTGTAAGTAGACTGGAGCTCTGTTTATGTATCAATTATAAAAATGGCGAGGCATGAGGATCCAGACTTCATATCCATCAAGCACAAATTCACGTGTAAATAAAAAACAGACATGAACGGACGTCAGTCCATAGAGCAAGGTTCCTTGCTCTATGGTCAGTCCTAGTCGAAATCCGCTCGCGGTCGTAACCAATAACTGTTTCGGTTGAATTTGCCATTGAAACAGTTATTGGTTACGACCGCGAAAACGCACCCCAACCTGTATTCTGTGTACGACGACGTACTATATTCTGTGTACTTGCAATAATGGAGAACGTTTCTTCGACATCCAAGGATCGGTACAAAAAACATCGCAAGGCAAAACACCCAGAAGGTTATCCAACGAAAAGTAAAAAGTAAAAAAAAAAAAACCACGATAAATCCAAAGGGAAAGCCAGCAAAAGCAGGAATTGTGGGGGGGGGGGGGGTTGGACACTGCAGCTATCATAGAAGTAGACCAGCTGTATGGGATAAATATTCTCCGTCGTCGTCCCGCGTGTGTAGCGCAGGCAACACGTTGCAATAGTTAGGGGATAATAGCTAGGGTATCAGACTAAAATCCTCCTAAAAAAAACGTAATTGTTGGTCTGGCTCCCTACCCCTCCGACAAGCTCCCAAGCTCACGGCTAGACCGGCAAGCTGGGGAGTTCGTGCCCGGGCTTGTCTCTCTGGCCCCACGAGACACGGCACAGGCTGTACGGGATATGCCCCAAGGTTTACGTTCCGCTAGCTCCCACGCTGGTGCGCCGTAAACACGCTTCGGTTGCACGGACTCTCAGAATGCGAATCTTACGTTCGATTTTTCATCATTATTTACAAATTGTATCAATAATCTGAATACATAGTCTTTTTTGTCAAATACTCATGAATAATAATAAAAAAACAGATTTAAATTTGGTTCAGTAATTTACTTTTATACGGCTGGAAGTAAAACTATCTCCGAAGATCACGTGATTTATCCGAACCACTTTTTTGGTTCGGATAAATCACGTGACCTTCGTTTTTTGAAAAATGCTCAAAAACGGCAAAATTTGATGGTTTCTTTTAGGAACCGTTCTTCTCCATTCCTGGAATACCTTTGAAGTCATATGTTAGCCTATTTTGTAGCCCAAATAGCCCAACGAAGCCGGTGTGCCCCTTTAATGTTTGTTATTTAAACATTTTATTTGACTATATTGTTGTACTATGATAACTGGTCGGCACAGCCTCATCAAAACACACCCAAAACAGCTCTGTGTTGCAGTCTCTCTGTGTGCATTCCTTTGATCTGCTTTACAATTAAAAATATCATGATCTCCAAAACTGTATAAAAAAAACACTGTGTGGGCATGTGTAAGTCCACAAAGTGTTTCAAACCCTACATTGTGTGGACCTCTTCTATTCCCCATCAGATCCACATTTCGTATAACGTTAAACCACCCCTACGGATCGTGCTTGTTAAACGAAACTATTCAAAGAAACACAATCGTGTACACGTAATTCTCAATGGGGTTGGGACCAACTTGGTCCCGAAGTTCGACTACACACCAGACTTGCAGAGTTTATTCCAACCTGCCCTATTATTCGTGTACTGTACCGTTTCTTCATCAATATTCTCCCGTGAATAGAGTCTGCTTAAGAGGTGATTCGCTAGCGAACAAAGTCTGTGTACACATGTTTTATGAAAATTGGCCCCTGGTGTACACCGTCGTCTGTCATTTATTATTTTTGCAATCCTGGATATATTTTTAAAGCTTTTTGTCTCAAGATTATTATTGAGCTGTCAACATCAATCCGTAGAGACAGTTGTAGTGCCAGATTATCTAGCCTTCAGTAAAGCCACTTGAGGCAACGCAGACGCAACCCGTCACTCATTCCGAGATGAAGACTAACATACACGAGACATAACCCTTTATTTCTGTCAGGTACAATAGGGGTTCCAATTACGCCTTGACTGAAGGCGACTGGAACAATATGACTGGAACTTCGTCTACAGTTACAAGAGATTGTTTTTTCAATCACTAGCAGGCTGGGCTTTAAATGCCGTATCCAAGAAATCACACTATATGGATTAGGTGAGATTTTCCACATGGCTTACCTCAGCGCCGAACCCAATTCGATCCGGTTCAACTTAATCCCTGAGATTCACCTCTGGATTTCATATTATTTTTAAGTAACTCCCGGAAGGAAATCCCCTCGTGGATAAAAAAAAATTCCCCAGACGAAATCAATTTGCGGCAATTCACTGATATCATATTACTTGAAATATTTACGGCGCCTGGGGACCTTGTTTTGGAATTACTTGTCATTTCTGAAATCCCGTTCTGACACCCCCCCCCCCCCCCCCCCCCACCCGCAAACAGGGTATTATAAAGCGTGTGCTTTGTCCATGCTGCGACTCGTCGTTGAACAGTTTGTTCAAAAAGACTACAATCGGAACCGGTCTTTCCTTCCATTATCTGACTTCCGTTGCGGCACTTTAGGAGTCAATGTCCCTGTGTGTGCAACCTCGGTTCCAGTGGTGTACGATCTCGCTGTGTCATTTCCCCCGCAACGCCTTGCTCGGTCACTTTTTGGGAGCTGATCAGCGGATGTTTTTTTTTCAGCACATCCCTATACCAGGGGTTAGTGACGAGAGGTATCGATACGGCGCACTGCCCCATGGCAGCGAGGCTACCCTGTGTGTGTGTGTGTTATAAACTGCAGTGCGAACTTTAGGTGACGCGGCGTTCATGCTTACTATGGGCCCAATGTCACGGCTCTGCTTTACCGTAAGCAAAAAGTCGGCGCTTACGGAAGCAGGGAATTCCGCGCTTACGTCAAGCATATTTCACAGGTTAGCAGGGATTTTGCTTGTGCGCGTGCGTACTTCACGTTACTAGGTATCCTTTGCTGACACAGCTAGCGCAGAAATTCGGCGCTTGCACACTAAGTAGAGAATGGTGAGGAGCAAGCGCAGAATTTGGCGGGAAGCTGAGCCATGAAACTGGGCCCTGTTGGCTCCCCAAATGGCTAGCGTGACAAAGTCGATGCATGTGATGTGCGTGCGTGGTTTCTTGATTTCTTCTCCAATCCAAATCGTTATACCAAATCTAGGCTGGAGGACAAAACAGTCTGGCTCCTTTTTGTATGAACATTAGCATTCATTACTGTGACCAAGATGGTGGCAGCATGATAAAAGGTCTATATCAACGCCGTCTGTATGGGCACCTTGGGCTTTGACTTTTGAGCTGCGTCATTCGTTCTAAGGTCGTTTCTCAGGGACGCTAGGTGGCAGCAGATTTACAATGTAAAATCCACTGTTCTCGGTAATGTGCGTATGCTCAGAACTACACAAACAATGGAAATTTACCTGGTAAGTCTGCTGCCACCTAGCGTTCCAAAGTCTCCCATTGTCAGCTGCGGTTACGGGGCCACAGCCTACGAATCAGACGACGCTGGCCACAGCTACGGCTACGGCTGTTTGCTTCAGAATGGGACTTTTCAGCAATCTTTCCTATAGCCATTGCCGAAGTCGTTCATGCAGACACCCGTCCTCATCCAGTCGTATATAACTGTACAAGTCATTAGCCTCGGCGGCACTAGTTTTCGTCAAAACGTGTCCAAGGAAATTGCGAGACCCAAACTAATACGAGTCGAAATTTGTGATCGACAATTATACACCGCCAGTCTGCCATCAAACCTGTTTTAATGCACTCTGTGTTTAATAAGTGCGCCATTATAACTGGGGAGGAAGGGGGTGCACAACAACTTTTGCGATGGTTTACACTTTAACTTAAAAGCTTTTCTGTGTTCATTACTTAAGCCATCACTTTGAGGTAACGAAGTTAATCATTGTGGAACCTTTAGCATGTAAATGATCACCCTGGTCTTAATCAGTATTTACTTCCAATGTGTACCCATATTGGATGCTGTTATTAAAGACCTTATACTACGTTGAAATGAGTCGTTATTGAAGTCTCGGCTACCGTCGGTAGTGGCGTGTATCATTGTAAACCGTTATAAATGACGCCTAGAAAAGAGCATTATTCGGTTAGAGCGAACACCACTGGACTGTTAATTACATTTTGGGTTAAGACATCCGGGCTGCTGTTAGAATATAATTTAAGAGTCTGTCTTTTTGCATGGCGGCTCCCACGACACTGAGGCACAATCACATTATTAGACTGGTCCCCTGTCTTCATCCGCAAGGATAAAGACAGGCACTGGTTTTACAGACCCAATGATTTCATTGGATACAACGATTTCATTGGATAAACGTGCTGTGACGTAAGCTTTGCATATCTGTGTGTTATGATTGGTCGAGGTTACGAGGTGATGTAGTTTGTCAGCTTGCACTTTCGATCGTCTGCTGCATATGCAACTACCGTCATGTAGTGTTGTTTTATTTACTATATGTAATGGGAACATGTACGTGTGAATTGACTGCGAGTCTTCGCGTGAAATGAACGCTAGGTCAAAGGTACATCTGCCAACATCCGGTCTTGCAGGTATCTGGCGTTATTCACGAGCATCGAAGTGTGACGTCAGACGTTCGGGCTATCACATTATAGCCACTGTATTGACCCAGTTCACCTGGTGACGTCATCATCACAATAATTGTAGTCATTTTTGCTGTGTCATTGTCCCCGTGGGTTTAAGTAGTAACGTTGCCTTCGGCTTGTTGGGTGCTGATTTACAATCACCCTTACGTGGTTTTTGCGTAATTTCATGACAGAACACGGTCCGCTATTTTGTCGAACCACATTTTTGGTGACTAATCTACAAGTTAATGACCATAAATAACTTACTTGGTAAAGAGCACTAGAGAGCCGTTGATACGCCAAAACGTGTTAGAAACAACCCCGTGTAAAGTAATATAGTTTTAGAGAAAAAGGGTAATGTTTCACCCCAAAATTTGAATCTGAGATATAAAGCCTTTCTCATGCCTCTGAAAGCACATAATTATATGCAACAAGGTGGGGGGTTTCTTCTTTTTTTCATTAATACCGAAGTCTTATTATAGCGCACGTATCTACCAAACAAGGTACTCAAGGCGCTGAGTATATACAAACTTTCAGAAAGATAGGTAATTGCAGTGGTGGATGCTGAGACCCATTTATTTAGCACCGTATAAGGGTTTACAAGGTGCTACGGCGCATTAAGCAGCCACAACCAAGAACACCGGGGCGAACCCCTTCTCTTTTCGATAAGTGCACTGGGTTCTTTTACATGCGTTACACAACACATGGGACCAACGGCTTTACGTCCCATCCGAAGGACGAAGCAATGGTAAAGTGTCTTGCTCAAGGACACAAGTGTCACGGCTAGGGATTCGAACCCACACTCTGCTGATCAGAAACACCAGAGTTTGAATTCGGTGCTTTTAACCACTCGGCCACGACACTTCCATTATTTTGTCTGCGACTTCAATGACCAATATTGAGCCAAAAATCCCACATCCTTGTTATTTTATGCACGTGTTGGGATACACCAAGTGAGGATCTTGACGCATTACCAAAAGTATACACTGCCTTTTAACAGGCAGGGTACTAGACTGCTGGATTCTTGAATAGGATAAGGCTAGTATTTGTAGCGTTTCAGTTTTTGTTCACGGTCAGGTAGTCTAGTATTAGGCGCCTTTTAGCACTCAGTTCTTATAATATAGCCCTTTATCTTCATTCGTCCCAAAGCGCTTATTTTGTTTAACGACAGATATATGCCAAGTTTTTTTTTAAATGAGACACACTCGTAAGGGTTTTGTAAGTGGTGGGGTGCAATCTGTAGTCGACCATGCCAGAAAACACCGGGGCGAACCCCGGTGCCGTGGCGCAATCTGCGGCCAACCAAGCCAGAAAACACCGGGGCGAGTCTTGGTGCTGCGTGGCCCAATTTGCACTAGCCAACCATACCAGAAAAAAACACCGAGTGAAACACCTTCTCGAATTGTTCTGGGTTTCTTTTCATGTGCATTTTATAAAGCACACCGGAGCTACTGCTGTACATCCCATTCGAAGGACAAGGAAGTTATGGTTATGATGTATATACCGAAGGACACAAAATACACCGACTGAAAAATAAATGCAATGGAATTTACTGAAGAAAAAACAAGCAAACAAAAAACAGATAAGTCATTTCTTATAAGCGTAATGGGAAAAAAAAAACACAAAATAAAAAGTGGAGGAATTTTAAAAAAACACACAAGGACTACAATTTGACGTGACCACCGGGTATGGTCAATTACCCTTCATTGATCGTGTCTGTCGTTTCACGAACTTCAGACTAAATGATGCCACACAAGTCACAGCTACATGTCTTTAGTTTCATTGTACACCGTCTTGGCTCACAATCCCCCGAGCATTCTAACACCGCGATTACAACGAGACTCATAAAAATGGCCCCGGGAATTTTCCCTTGATCGGCAGAACGCTGAATTATTTGCGATCGTTTTAGAACGGAAGTGGTGCCCTGATGTTTTGAGTAGTTACGGAGGCGCGAAGCTTAGCTTACGGCACCTGAATCGTTGATGAGGCAATATGATACATTATGTAAATATCAACAACAAAAAATGTAAGCGGCTCGGTCCCAGACTTGTCAATTTTCCTTTTTATCTGCGACAATGACAATTCAGAAGACAGTGATAATGACAAGAGGACGATGGCAACACTGGGGACGACATCGACAGTGTTAAAGCGTGGGCCAATTCCTTCGATACAGCCGTTAGAATCGTGTGACAATGACGTTGACGCCGACATAAGTTACGAGGGTGACAATATGGCAATATCGACCGCGAATGTGACAACTGTACGGTGTCGTATAGAGGCTTGTAAATGCTACACAATTTGTGGTAAAGGGGACAGATTGCGTGGGACGTCAAATGTATTTTACAACATCTAAGGTCTTTTATCAATGCTTTATCATAATGTGCACTTTAAACAGCTACTTGAGCGAAACATTGTTAGCGGGAATGTATATTTAAGCGTGTTTATAATGCGTGTGTTATATAATGTGATATTTTTACACTTCTGAATTTTGCGTTATTATCGACCAAAAAATGTAGGCCCCAAACCGCAAGGTTTTGAAAAACTAGCTACACTCCTGCCGTTGACGGCGTGCGTCAAAATGACAATACGTCGACGTCATTCGTGGGAGTTTGCTTTGTTAAACCTCCATGTTACAACAAAGCGACAAATGACGTAACACGAGTAATGTCGTAACGGGGCTTTTCGCGAATCTTCCTGATAATTAAGAAGCATATTCAACACGTTTTGTGTGCTTTTTTACAATCATAAACTGTTTACTCTCATGTGGACTCAATTTCCTTATTGATTGAAATTTTGTTTAAACAAAGATCACTTGTTGCCGTGTAAACGTTCAAGCTGGTCTTTGCAATTACTTACTCTTTTGTTTTTCCCACAGACAGAATGTCGGCATCTACATCCACAATCCTTCTGCTTTCCCTCATCGCACTCTCAGTCCTTCTGGCAAACGCCTCCGAATGGTCGCTCGACAACGACAACGACAACAACAACAGCAAGAGGGCGAAGTTGTCTGCCCGTGAATTGCTCAACAGCGTGTTGGCGCCGGAAGGAAGTGACGGCGGGCGCGTGCAGACCAAACGGATCGCAAAAGCATGCGCCCTCGATTGTCTGAACTGCGGCATGAGGTTCACGGTCAGAGCATACTCGCAAGGAGATTGTCTTACAGCTTGTCAAAAAGATGATAATCACAGGGACCCCACCTGTCACGAACACTACGTAGCGTATTAGTTAACAAACTAGGTGGGGAGCTTCTACAAAAACAACAGGGACCAACAATATTTCATCGAGCTGCTGAATAATTTTGGAGAGGGTTGTGTGCACTACTTAGTGGTTTTGCTGAGACATCTACAGCATATGCTTTCCCCCAGTTTTGTTTATCGGTAACCTAAGACTACCAGCCAACATATGGCTCTATGTATTGATTTTCACTGGTATCCTGCTGTACTCAACAGCAGACTCATTTCCGCTGAGCATCTTCTTGGATTTAAGCCCCCCAGGGCCCAGTTTCATAGCGCCGCTTTACGGTAAGCAAATTTTCGTGCTAACTGTAGTAGAAAAAATTGCTAACGCGTAAGTGTATTTCACGGGTTAGGAAGAAAATTGGGCAGACATCTTGCGCGTTCAACATGGATTTGCATTGTTACGTCATTCATTTTCATACAGTAAGCACCGGAAGGTATGCATGCCTTTTCGTGTGCTTACGGTTAGCAGCGCTGTGAAATGGAAATCGCACAGTAAGCACAAAATCGGCCGGCAGCTCTATGAAATTGGGCCCAGATCGTGAGTGGAGTAGCCAAAATACAAAGCAAAAATAGACGGCCACAGTTTGTAATTATGTTACACAAATATTCAAAACTAGTGTTTAATTTGTTGGAAACAAAGCAACCAATAATGGGATGTACTTTTTTGTTAAATAAAAAATTGCAGAAATGTTGAATTTTTGACTTATCATTTTTGACATATCATCTGTTCAAATGGTTGAATGTTTTGCTAACAATCGGTCGGCCGTCCATACCAAACAATAGAAAGGTCTACAGGCCTTTTCGAAACTACGACTTGACCTTATAGGCTTCGGCTTTGGCTCCGTCAGTCGTTTTGAAAACGTAAACTTTCGGTTCAGGACTTCAGATAGACGGACGGCGTCTGAGCTGGAGCGCAAGCCCAAGCCATGTTTTCGAAAATGGCCTAGCTGGCTAGTCACTCCATGCATGACGTCACAACATTGCCAATTGTAGCAAACGGCGGCCACGTAAGAATCTAAACGCATTCGTTTGGATAACTGGGGCGGATTGCTCGAAGCGGTTTTAAACCGGTCGATTCGCTATACTAGGCTAACTTGAGACGCGCTTAGACATTCTCCAAAGACAGACCGATTGCAATAGCACGGTCTAAACTTTTAGCCGGTGTCATATAGGGAAATCTGTCTCCAGGAGATTCTATGGGAATGTAACATGGGCTGCTGATGAAGGAGGTTGATTCAAAAGAGGGCGCTATCAGAAGAAGTTTGTAGGCCCTACATTCGCTCGTCCCCAGCGCCTTGCCTTAAAACCAAAGGCGCTGGGATGGGCAAACGTATCAAGCACGCTCATTGGTTAATGCTCAGTCCCATCATGCATCACACTCGCACTGCCGAGCATTGCACGCATGACGTACTTCCTGAACAAGAATCTGTGCAAGCTGATTAGCCCATCCCAGCGGTCCTGGATAGGCCGCTGGGGCCGAGCGAAGGCCCTACACAGATCTCCGTATTGGAGGACATAATCTCCGGGGGGGGGGGGGGCACCAGAAACTCCTGCCACGCCGGTCTTAAATTGTAAGCCTGCGCTTAACTGTCCACAATCGGTCTTGGTTTTGTTTTTAAATATGGCGCTGGTGTTGGTTCTGATGACTTTTAATGCAAAGAGCCGTACGTATTTGTTTTATAACGTTTAATCGGTCTTTACTGTGTCCCAGGCTTTTCGTGAAATTGCATAGTTGCGACGGCGGAATTTCTCTGCAGTTCGTGAAACCCTCAACAAGTGCCAATATCTTGGTACATTTCATGTTCGAGCTAAGTTTTTTACCCTTCGAAGACATTGTCACTGTTGAACTATCCTAGGACTATATCTAAGACTATAGCTAAGGCACTGGAGAGCTGGTTATTGACTGACTGGTCTTTAACGCTGGCTTAGACCGTTTTATTGCGATCCGGCACTGATGTTAAAACAAGTAAACTAGTTACAGTGTATTTTGATTTATTGCATGATTACTACCACGTCCGCAACAACAATGTTAGTCACAAAGGCGAGTTTCCGGCATGCCGAATTTGGAAGCCGTAAATGGGCACTCGTGGGCGTCTTGCGTCATGCATGGAGCGCCTCGCTTATAAACTCAGTCTGCGTCTAACAAAAGACCCCTTGCACTATGACGTCAGAAGACCACAACAGCGCCCTCACCGAGGTCAGTAAATACCTATTATTTGCTGGGAGTTGTGCGCGGCGCGTACACGCGTGCGCATTCACACTGCTTGACCTCATCGATGGCTGCCGATGCAGGGGGCTTCTTCACAGAAAAAATAGATTGATAAAGACACTCACTTAGCAGAGTCATCTGCTTAACAGCTTCCTGAAATTGGGCCTTATTCTTGTGACGCAAAAGAATCACCCAACCAGGCAAATCCGTTCTGGAACGCACAAACTCACTGTCAAATTTCTTGATTGTTTATGAAATACCAATAATGGTAATACACATTTTCTTCTATATCAAGCTCAAACAATAATTGTACACAGGTAATCAGCTTACAATTGGGCCTATTCATTATTTATATGATTTGTATACAAATCTCCAAATTGCATCTTGCAAGCATTGGTCCACTTTTCAGACAGTGAAAATAAATCCAATCCACGTTATGAAACTTTCAATTTATGAAAAATTGTGTTATTCTTCAACTTTACCCTAGAATTAACATTACATTATTTTAGGACATCGAATGCCTCTGAAAATGTGTTTAAAAACATTCATTATACAAAATTGAAAATAAAATAGGTCCGTCGATAACTGAAGGACATAGGCCCCCTACTGTTATCCAGTTCCACTGATGAGTACATTATTGTACAGTTCTTGTCTATTATTAGGCCCTATTTTTTTGTACAACAATCAGACAACTACCACAATTTTTTAATGGGATACATTGAACGCTATGTGGTAGCAGATTGCTTAAGCGGGTCTGTGAGCATGCGCAAATTTCAAAGAACAGTGTGATCCCCATAGACCTTTTGTGGTTAGGGTTTGCGCAACCTCGTCCCCATGGTTTACTTTATTTCCAACCATGTTTGTAAATAGTAAACCCTGGGATGGAAACTCCTCACTTGGACCCTGATTGGACAACAACATTACATTAGCACGTGTACATGTTTCCAATACATAGAAGCTACTAAAATAATCTGGTACCGGACCACGAGACTATGGCGAAGATGTGAATTTCGATATGCAGCCAGACTATTCTAATTTGCATACGTATCCAAAATTTTTGGATATGCAAATGTTCCAATACCAGGGTGTGAGAGAGCAGTCAACCTCGTACTGCTCGACACACCCTGGGGAAGAGGTTGGGGTTTGCGTTGGTGTCCTGACGTCTCCCCGCGCAAGCTAGACGACCGCATTGGTCGGCCCTTGCGTGTTTCATACCCGTCAGGCATGTTTGTTTGTTTGTTTGTTTGTTTGTTTTTTGCGGCGGGGTTAGTCTGTAGCGGAACTTGCGTGAGGGTCAGATGATTTGTGGGTGGTGATTTTGGGATAAATTTGGCATATTATTCAAAACATAAATTGGGGTTTCGCCAACTAAATAAGTGTGTAATAGCAGTGTGTTATGTTTTTATAGGACTCGGGAACGACACTTAGTCAACTGGGAAATACTAAGTGCAGTAATTACAATTAATTAAAACAATGACTGAGATGATTGAATTAAAATTCTGATCAAAAATGGGACCAAAAAAATCCACATTTATAAGGATACTGCACATTTCTGTTAATGATACTTTGTCTTCATCTAGGTCATTTTCATTTAGATTGACATGGCCTCCTATGTCCCCTTTATATGTTTCTCCTTTATTATTTCTTTCATAAATTGATAAATTGCTTACTCATTTACTTAATTTACAAATGCAGAAATAAAGACATACAGAAAATACCGAAATATACTGAGAAAAAAAATTAAAAGTACATTTGATACAAAACACAAACGGCAAAACACGGATATAGAAAAGGTGTAGAAACAAAGACACATTTGACAAATAAAGAAAAAGAGAAAAAAAGAAATAAAAAATTAAAGAAAAAAAAGGAAATCGGGTTACAAATAAGTACAGGAGCACAGAAGCATAATTTCCAAACAAAGAAACCAGTGGATGGCTTAGGCATATGTTAGTCGCTCAACACAAGTTTTAACATCATCAAAATACCTTTAAAATGATCATGCCAAGCATGCCAAGTACATCCTTCCCCAATATTAAAACTCAACTCCGGCCATACACCCCAAATTTATGCTTCGTAGTTGGAGAAAGGGGACGAGAAGGGTGAAGAGGGCAGGCGACGTTTCGACCCCACTCAACATAGTCTTTTGCATGGTCAACATTTTTTCATGAGACAAAATAACAATGCGTACCGATTTTACCTGCCGTTACCGAGCCGATTCTACTTAATGATTACCTCTGAGTGTCCCTCCAGTTACCCCCCCCCCCCACCCCACATTACATTTGCAGCATTTCATACACAAGAATCGCTCCCATCTAGCGGGTGCCGCGCGAAACGCGGCATCCCGCTAGTGGTTTATAAACTATGAAAATCGTGTGTTCACAAATCGTGTTTTTTTAAACCATAAAAACTGAACGGCGGATTCATTTAACCTCCTTCCCATTCTGATCGATTCTCGCGCAAAGGCGCCTAGTCCATCTGTCATAGACTATCAATAGTGCCCGACAGTTTGCGTTCGTTTCGCACGTGAGCAGGCACTTTAGAGGGCCTGCACTACAGCCATAGCTAGATTGCTCGGCCATTTTGTTATTTCACTTGCGAAAGACTAAACGTAAACGAATGATCAGCAACCGCGGGCCGGGCCGGGTCCGGGTGGCGTTTTTTTTTTACACCGCAGCGAGGGGTTTTGTACTATAATACTGCCTTGAAATGAGACTACAAACATTACATTACTAACCCTAACCCTAACCCTAACCCTAACCCTAACCCTAACCCAAACCCTAACCCTAACCCTAACCCTAACCCTAACCCTAACCCTAACCCTAACCCAAACCCTAACCCCTCACCCCCTAACCCTAACCCTGAAGCCCGGTTCATACTTCCTGCGAATGCGAATGCGAAGCGAATTTTGACGTCACAGGGCCGTTTTCGCAGCGAATGTTTTGCAGGAGTTGAGCACATTTCAACTGCTGCGAATTATTCGTTGCGAATTTGTGACGTCAATATTCGCTTCGCATTCGCGTTCGCAGGAAGTATGAACCGGGCTTAACCCTAACCTAAATGTAATGTTTGTAGTCTCATCTCAAGGCAGTATTATAGTACAAAACCCCTCGCTGCGGTGTAAAAAAAAAATAAGCGTCCGGGTGGCGTGACAGACAAGCACACAGCGCCCCTCGTGATTGCACTGATTTGTGCGCTTGCTCTATGGTTACTCCGAGCAATGATAGATGGGAAGGAGGTTGAGGAGGTTTATAAACCATGATTTGCGAACACACGATTTTCATGGTTTATAAACCCTAACCCTAACCCTAACCCTAACCCTAACCCTAACCCTAACCCTAACCCTAACCCTAACCCTAACCCTAACCATGATTTGCGAACACACGATTTTCATGGTTTATAAACCCTAACCCTAACCCTAACCCTAACCCTAACCCTAACCCTAACCCTAACCCTAACCCTAACCCTAACCCTAACCCTAATCCTAACCCTAACCCTAACCCTAACCCTAACCCTAACCCTAACCCTAACCCTAACCCTAACCCTAACCCTAACCCTAACCCTAACCCTAACCCTAACCCTAACCCAATGCCTCAATTGTCATTGTTTAAAATCCATGGTTTATGTTTGCTTAAATTGTCATGGTTTATAAACCATGTTTTGAAGGGGCTTTAATTTTCATGGTTTAGGCCTATAAACTATGTTTTATGATGCTTTAATTTTCATGGTTTATAAACCATGGTTTATGAACCACGTTTTTTATGATTTATTTTTCATGGTTTATAAACCATGATTTACAAACCATGTTTTACGATGAATTCAACTTTCATGGTTTAAAAACCATAATTTCTAAGCTTTGAATGTATATTCATGGTATGTAAACCACAAAATAATTTTGACTACAATTTATATGGTTTACATCTAATTGTTACAAACCAAGGTAAAAACATGTAAACAAATTACACTCAACAATAATAATTGACAATAATAATAACTAGTTCTTATATAGCGCATTTCACAGTAACGTCTCAATGCGTTTACATTAGTGCCCTGGTCATTGGGCCAATAACATTCCTGTAATCTTTCTCAGCTCCCTGGGGAGTATACAGCACCGAGCTGCCGTGGCGCTCTGAAGGCTTTTCAAACACAATATCAACCTCTACCCTCGCAGGTTCCCATTTTTACCCCTGGGTGAGGAGAAGCAATTATAGTAAAGTATCTTGCTCAAGGACACAAGTGTCATGACCGGGATTCGAACCCACACCCCGATGACTTAACCATCGAAACTTGAATTCGATGCTCTAAACCACTCGGCCACATGACACCCCAAAACGGTGCCCAATGACGGGAAGCCAGCCAAAAATGCGAAACAAAAACAGGTAGCCACAGTTTGTAACATTACACAAACAATCAAAAATAGTGTTGAATTTGTAGGAAACACAGCACCCAATCAGGGGATCTTTTGGGTTGTTGTTGTTGTTGTGTGTTTTTTTCTTATTAATTGGAAGTTTGCAGAAAATGTTGAATTCGGTCACAACATTGTGTTAACACGACTAAATGTTTTGTAAAACCTTCGGCCGTCGTTCGTTTTGTTTATCAACAATAGAAAGGTCTACCCAACAAGGGAATACAAGAGTGGCGATGAGGACTGAACCCGGAAAACCGACAGGGTCATGGCTATGCGATGAGGACCAAACCGAAGGCAAGGTCCTTTGATCATCGCACAGGAATGTCGGTCCCTTCGTACCCAAGTCACTTCGTACGCAAGTCACTTCGTACCAAAGTCGTTTCGTACCCAGAGGTCGTTTCGTACCCAAGTCACTTCGTACCCGAGTCACTTCGTACCCAAGTCACTTCGTACCCACGTCAAGTCTTACGCATATGGCGGTCTTGGGTACGATTGTTGAAACCAACCTCTGTGTTTTGCTCGTTTAATAACGAAGTACTGCATTTTAGTTAACACACCTTATTAAATTCGAATTTGATTTTGCTGGTCCTGATGTCCACACGCAAGAAATAAATGAACACATAACCATGGCTGAATCACTGACAATCAGGTCGGAATACCACTCATTTTAATCTTTTTTTAGTAAACCCGAATTCGGCAATTAGAACAAACATACAAACAACGTAAATAAATCACGCACGCCCGCCAACGCGTGATATACATGAAAGGTTCTTTGTCCAGTTTGACTGCCGGCAGACAATCGAGGTACGAAACGACCTGGGTACGAAACGACTTGGGTACGAAGTGACTAGGGTATGATATTTTGGGTACGAAGTGACTTGGGTACGAAGTGACCGACACCCTCGCACAGCCACGACCCACCCCCAAACTTGCGAACGGGGGCGGCGGGGGCGTATTTTTTTTTACACCACAGCGAGGGGTTTTGTACTATAATACTGCCTTGAGATGAGACTACAAACATTACATTATTCCACCACCGATGATGAATAAACCACGCGCTGATGATCAGAGTGACGTTGCATCGTAGTCTCTTATCTCAAGACGGAATTGACAGTGTTACAGTACAAAAGCCCTCGCTGCGGTGTAAAAAAAAAATACGCCGGCGGGGGGGGGGCTTATCCACAAGAGGGCGCTATTTCGGATGACAAAACAATAGCCAAGACATCAACCTCGTCCCCATAGTTTACTTTATTTCCAACCATGTTTGTAAATAACCTCGTACTGCTCGACACACCCTGGGGAAGAGGTTGCCAAGACATGGAACCAAGTCTATTGGTTGACTGGTAATCACTGGTGCGCTTAAAAGTACATGATTCTACTGTACAGTACCATTGAACTCAAAGGGTCGTTTCTATGACGATAACCGGTTTGCGCATGCGCTTCAAACAGATATTATGTCGCCTGCAAAGTGCGAGTATTTTCGTTGAATTTTGTTACGAGGAAAACCTTGTTATTGTCACACAAGGTGAGTAATTTTAAATTATATAAGTATTTGCAAGCAGATAAAATATTCGAAAATAGGTAATGTAAATGTCTGTGAAATCTGTGCCCAATTAAGTGGTTTAAATTGGTGATGAAGCGTGAGAGAAAATGTTCAGTTTTCATTACCCCCGTCTGTGTCTAGTGCGGTGTGTGGAGCGTGTCGCGCGTCCAACACCCACCGTGCACAGGCCTGTGGTGACCCATGAGCCGAACCGCAAAACACGCTGGTGTCGTATCACCTGCATCCGAATCACCTCGGTCAGTGACAGTAGATCATGCGAACATTTTAGTATGTTTTTTCCAAGAAAGAAGTTGTGACGTGCATTAGGCAACAGTGGCGTAGCAAATATCTGGACTCCCTGGAGTGGTAATGATATGATGTTAATTTAGTGTTTTTGTTTGTAATGGTTTCTGCATCAACATTATTAAATTGATTTGTGTTTCTGGATTAAAAACAAAATGCAAAAACTAGAGCTAGAATATTACCACCAGTAGGCAGTACAAGCTGGTTGTTTTACAGCGGTGTCTTTGTGAATTTTGAATTTAAAGTATTTTTTAAGGCAATACTTATTTTTATGTTTTGTTTTTGTTTTGTTTTTGTTTTTTTTTTATATTATTATAATATGGCTTTGTTTCATTTATTAGTTTATTTATTTATTTATTTGTTTATTTATTTATAGTGTAGGCCTACACTACTTAGGCTCAGCAGGACTTTGTTTTTTTAATTTTATATTAATATAAAGTTGTTGTTTGTTTGTTTGTTTTGTTGTTTGGGTTTTTTGATGTTATGTTTTAATTGATGTATTCTTTTAATTTTACAATTTATTTTACAATTTACTTTTATTTAAAAATTTTTATTCTTTAAAGAATATCAAGCATTTATTTTTGTGTGTGAAGTTTACCAAGCTCGAACCTAGATCCAGTAAACAGGATGCTTTATCAATAACTCTGTTTTTTGTTGTTGCTGTTGTTGTTGTTTTTTGTTTGTTTTTTCTTGAAATTTTGACACCTGTGGACGTACTAGCTCGACCAAGTGACAATACTGGTCTTTGACAATTACCAAAAAGTATACCCTCCCTTTAATGCATCCCTCACCTCATTTAAATTCAAAGTTAAACCCTTTTCTATTTTCAAAGCTTAAATCATTAATGACTTTCTTAAATGTGACATTATGTCTTCCCATCTCCTGCACGATTTTCATCATCATTACTAACATCACATCTAAGGGGCCATTCAGAATAGTCAATTGATGTTAACAAAATTAGGGGTTTTTTTCTGGGGGGTTTTTCCCCGAAATTGTTTTGGCCCACCCACCCACCCCAAATTTCAATTTTTAAGTATTAAATGGCTTCATACTATAATATATACACTGAAGAACAAAGTAATGCCACAAATGAACCAGATATTTTAGACCAAAGGTCTCCAACATCAGAAGTTTTCAATGGGTTTTTTTTTCTGGCTTAAACCAACAACTTTGTAATTTATCAGGAATTAAATTGATGTTCTTTAATAGCCAGCTGGGTACTTTTTTCTTCTTCTTTTTCAATTGTAAATTTATATCCTTTCTTTCTTTTTTTAAATAAATACTGAATTTCGATTTTCAGTTACTTCTTGTGACCCACCCACCCACAATTTCGAAAAAAGAAGGAAAAAAACCCCCTTTTTTTTTTTTAACATTGACTATTCTGAATGGCCCCTAATGTAATCCATTGTTTTTCCCTCTATTCCTCTATCACAACAGTGCATAAAGCAAATTTCTTTAGCAAAAACAGGGGTATTCAGTCGAGCAACTGTAAACTTAAGACTCCGTGTCTGCTGAGAACGTTTAGCCAACATTTTGTACTTTGACTCTATCCGCCGTCCCTCTGACCAAGGGCTAAGTGCCACCAGGCCAGGCAGAGTGGAAACGGTGAGGGCCAGAAGGCCGTTAAAGGGGAGGGTCTGCAATGCCATCCGCAAGGTGAAAAGAGCTTCCTGCCTGTGTGGACCGGACGTCGTCGCTTCAGAAATTGATCTGAACAACCGGGTCAATCGGGACGGAGAGGTCGCAAGACCCACTGAGAGCGTCAAGGTTCCAGCACAGACCAATCCCCCTGTAGAGATTCACGAAGACCATGTGAACCAAGATGTAAGTGAGCTGGTGGATGAGGTGGCTACAGAGATCAAGCCACCCTCCGAGAAGAGTGCTAAGAGGGCTGCAAAGAGAGCTGCTAAGCAACTTGCTCAGCAGAAGGAGAAGGAGCGGAGAGAGGCGAGGGAGGAAGAAAGGCAGAGGAAGAAGGCTGCTAAGCAGGACGCTAAGAACGCAGCCAAGGAGAAGGGCAAGGAAAGGAAAGCTCAGCGACGCGCTGAGAAGAACGCCAAGAAGCACTCTAAGAAAGTTCACTCCCCGGAAACATCGAGCAGCGGTAGAGAGACGCTGACAACAGAGTCGAGGTCTGACCACGCAAACGAGCTAGGCAAAAAGTCTGTTTCATTGACTTGCGGTAAGCAACAATTAAGTGAAACGAACACCTCATCTTGAAAAGCCAATTAGTTTTGCAAAACCTGGAATTGTCTTATTTTACCAGCAATATTAACGATCCTCCAAGTTGTACTTTTTGTCCGCATTCTTTGTAAAGGATTTACGCGATCAGTGTAACTCTGGAACGTTAATGAGGAGCCGTGAAGGACTTTCTATGATTTCTCTACTCCAGTGAATACAATGATTCCCCAATTAGCATCATCGACGTCAAACTCGCCTCGGGAGTGAAGGGTCACCAACTCTGTGTGCGGTGTTTTTGTCGTCAACCAGTTTCCATTTCAGGGATATAAACATCAAATTACCATGGATTATAAGTCAAAAGACTTTTAGCAGGATACATCATCCGGTGCCTCGGACACAAACTTCACCTGCAGACCAAGCTTTGGATCAAGTTTGAAATTGTCTAGATCAAAACATCATTTTTTGTTTCATCATCTGCAATCGGTTTTTTTTTCCTTTCTCTTATTTTGGGTGTTGTTTCAACATTCCTGTTTCAGCGTCATCTCCTGACTGACATCCATTGTTCTTACACTTGTATATTCTGCATACTAATCATTCTCAACTTGTTTGCATGTTCAAGATGAAAACGCCGTTGTCTTTTGCACGAAGGTAAACTTCACCTATATTTTGTTGTTGTGTGTTCCTTTGTCCCGTTTGTTTCATTCTAGTTCTGTAGTTAGTAGGAATTTAGGATACATTATTGGGCAGTTTTACAGGACGGCGGGATATTGCGTGAATGTATTAAGAGTGCATTGTCACACATCCACAAGGCCGAAGTCTGGACCACTCCATTTCACTCTGCTTCGCCTCGTGAAATGGGAAAAGTCAGATTTCACGCAGTCTGCGACAATTCACAACTGGAATGCATTCAGTAGACTAATGTTTAAAACAAAAAACTCACACAACAGATCCTTGTCATTTGAAGAAGAAAAAAATTCACATTAAATACAAAACAGAAACGGAGACTCATTCCCCAAACCACTTCTAAACAACGTGGATGACTCATCTTGTCCGCTGTGGCACGACTTTACTTGGACAAACGGGTATGGAATTATTGTTTTGGAAGTTAGGCAGTAAGCGTTCTATAATTATCCATATAAATAGGTTACAATAGACCTTTCTTTTGCAACGTCACAGCCCAAGATTTTGCCAACCCAGGCTGGAAAACCATGGAAAGCCATAAATGCAAAACAAAAACAGATAACTACAGTTTGTAACAATGGTACACAAATATTCAAAAATAGTGTTGAATTTATTGGAAACAAAGCAACCGATCATGGGAGGTATTTTATTTAATTAATAGTTTGCCGAAAATGTTGAATTTGGTTAAAACATCTGTTAACACGATTGAATGTTTTACTAACATTCGGCGGTCCATGCCAACCAGCGCGGTTTGTTTATCAACAATGGAAAGGTCTATATGACGTAAATCGGCCATCTTTACGGGCAATTTGGAACACACAGCCATGCGTTTCGCGCGAGAACGGCGTGCAGCACGCGCACATATCACAAAACTCATTGCACGATTGGTTAGTAAACAGCGCGGCTGCGTTAATAATTTGAGCGCTTGACGCACCTGCAAGCCAAAGTGCAATTTGCCCGTAAAGATGGCATCCATTGGGATATCTCTAGGACTCATTATATTTAGTTTGGGAGCACTGCGGAAGTACTCACTGGCAAAATATAGGATGGAACATGTCGGGCGTTGTTCGCCGATCAATTGACAAGGATCTTTGGGTGCAGTAATTATGTACAAATAGGAATTATTGCATGTTTTTGTTTCAGTACACGTAGGCCTGTGGGAAAAAAGAGAACACCAAACTCTAATTGTTTTCGTTTTTGTGCACAGGTACACGTTTTGTCCGTCCACTGTTTTCTCGCTTGTGTTTACCACCACTAATGTTTGATTTGACCTGTTGTGTTCTTTGTTTTAAGGTTAGAGTGTCTTAGCATTTGTGAAGAAGGCAGGCTGGGGAACTTTTCATTAGATCACAGAGACTAATATCAAGTACAGAAATGTCAAGGACCAATTTTATAGAGCTGCCACATGTATGCAGGAAATGTTGCTTGTTCATGGCAATTTTCTGCCGAGTAAAAAATGAGCAGGATACCTGGCGCAGATGGTAAATGCGACATACTTTGGCTGGTACCTGTGTCTGGTTGAATAAATTGTGCTTAAGGGGGCTTTATGAAATTGGGTCCTTGGTTACCAGCTAAAAGGAGGTATCTTATTGCTTGGTTTCCTGCTAATTTGTTTTCGGTTGACCAACTTGCTTAGCATCTTCATGTAATTATGTGCAATCCCTTTGATTAATGTTTAGTTAGGGCCTACATGTATGGTTACAGAAAAATATACATGTATGCTTGAACGTGGGTCATTTTAATTTTTCAAATTCAGGAGGTCAGAGTTACTGCACAATCTTAATATATAGAAAAACACAGAATTTTAAAAGTTTCTGAAAACAAGATTTGCGACTGAAGTTTGAACAATCAATTATCAAGGAAAACCAGTTCAAGAAGAATTATAGGATAGCACCTGTAGGCTAAATCATTGATATTATAGATGACTTTTGAAATAGTTTTCGTGTATCATCTCAACATGGTTAATCCATACTGTGATGACTGTTGTTTTTTCTGTCACGAAATAAGCCTGCCTTCATACTTTAAACAAATCCTAACCTGAAGCAAAATTCCTCCATCATCATTGTGAACGCTTTTCAATTTTACGCAAGGTGTGAACAGAGCTTAAATGGAGACTTTCTGGTCGCGCTTTTTTTTCTTTTCTTCTTCTTCAAAAGGGTTAGATGAGGTTGTAGACAACCCCCAATTGTCTGCTTCGTCTGACTACTACTCCGCCAGCTCGTCCAGTTGCGATCCCAGCCACCCTGGATGTTTCCTCCCCATCCCGACAACCAGTCCCAGCCAGCACTGCCACCGGAGAGTAATCACCACACCGCTCGGAGGGTCTCTTGACAGTCGATCCGTCGAAGATGCCGTCCCTACTGTAGAGCAACCTCTGAGTGCTACTGACGAGGACGATGTAGTAGGGATGTCGTATCGATCGGCATCTGAGCGCCAATCCCCCGTCACGGTGCATCGACACTCCAGATCGTCATCCCCTTCCCCTTCGTCGTCGTCGTCGTCTGTGACCAGGGCGTCGCCTGCTGGTACAAGGACCCCCCACCCTCCCAGCGGCCACCCACGCACAGAGAACATACCGTCATCTTTCAGAAATCGCCCGCTGTCATGGCGAACTAATCAAGCTGGAAATAGCATCTTGGACAACAACAACCAAGGTTTGTCTTGTACTCTTACTCCCATGAATGATTTACCAGGATACTTCCTCATTCTAAGAAAACATTTTACACGAAAACAATGAGAGCAGTTTGGCTGGGGATTCAGTACATTGGGCTAGCCGGTAACTTTTGATCGCCGTCACAAATTTGAGGGTTGCAAATGCTCTTTCCGTTACCTTGACAGTAATATCAGATGGAAAAATTCTCAGAAAGAAACAAATCATTTTCTTGTCTGAGTTTGATATGTTGTTTGTCTTTAACCCTTTCAATACCGCATTGTTTACAGGGGTCACACTGCTGTGTACCGCATTTTTTCACACAAAAGGCAAAGTGCAGTGTTCACTTTTTTCAATCTTGATTTTCTGTGTGAAGACATATTTTTGTGGAAAAACTTTGTGCATACAATTTGTAGCTAATGAAATGATCTTTCATATGTTGTCAAATTTTTATTTATTATCTTCATGTCCTTTGCCACCTCGATCGAAAAGAATGGGTCGAGGCCCGCCGAGCCCATGCCCATGCCCACGGCGTTGAAGGGTTGCAGTGCTCGGTCCAGCTACCGGTATATCGTCAGGATCACTGCCATCATTGAACGTACCTTGCGACGAAACATCACGAGTTTCATCCGAATCTTCACTAGGTTCTTCTTCACATATTTTCAAGTCCAATTCATAGTCACTAACGACATATATTTCAACCAAAACCTACGGGTCACGAACAGCCATGATGGTGATTTTTTGTCGGGAAAACGGAAGCGTGAAATCTGGAAGTACTGCAGCACACAACGTAGTTTTTCTCGGAAAATCGTAATGGCGACCCCCTATACAATACACACCATTGGAAAGCTCAATAAACAAGCTACCCGTCTATGTAAGGGTCAACAACAGAGGGCGCCAAACAAAATAAATACAGGGTCTCAAAGGCCGCGACTTTTTTTGTCGAGTAAACTCGACATTGGTACGGAAGCACACACGGCGCACGGTCAAGTAAACTCGACAATGGTATTGAAAGGGTTAATATCTTCAGTGATTGGCCCAGATGTCAAATTATTTTTATAAGGTGTGTATTTCCATACAAAAGTGTGGTTTCTAATTTATATGTGTCTGTTTAAACCATTGGTAAACTGATATGATGACAAACTACGTACGAGATACTGTGTTTTGACATTGAAGCGTATTTGATTGCCCAGGTCTCTATTCACGCTATGGAGAAAAAGACGTCAACGCCAACTTGCACGCGAGTAAGCTACAACATCAAACCCGAAAGCAACCCGTTCGTGCAGTACACCCAACGGAGGTAAGTAATCTCAGCGGGCGCATTTTCATGATGCTTTTCCTTTTTTCTTCTAATCATTGAGGAAATTTTTTGTGCAGAGCAATGGTTCATGCAAGTCTTTCTTGCATTTGAACATATTATGTGGCCCCGGTTCGATCTCCCACTAAGGAGAGTTGAGTTGTGTGTTGGTTCTCTCTTTAAATGCCACAAGGGTTTTTCTCTGGAAAAATCAAACACTTTTGACCTCTTGCTTTGCTTCGCGGTCAGATATGAGTTGATATGGCTGGCTGCCGAAGGTGCCCTTGCTTGCCGACGGCTCGCAGGCATTCTGTGACTCGACCTTTAACCCTTTCAGTCCCGCACCCGGGATATCCCGGTTTATGTAGCGCGCACTCAGATCCCGCTCCCGGGATATCCCGGGTTGCGCGGTTGCCGCACAATAACTGCTGTCACGCTCGCAACCAAATGCACTATGAAAACAAAAAGACAGCACCAACTACACGATGAAATTCGCCCTCTGTTGGTATAGTTTAGAGAGGTATAGCAGACTGCATCCGAGACTTTTTACACCTTCCGTTGTTCATGGTTGAGTCTGCGCGAAGTCCAAATCAAAAAATGATTGACGTAAAGATTTTCTTCAAAATGTAGCTCGTTTTCCCTCTGTGATTTCCTTTCTTGACCTAGCAAATACTATACTATTAATTCAGGTGTGTATATTTAATAATTAATCAGAAAATGTGTTGTTTTGATTGGTTTTTGGAAGTATTTTCTATCGTTTGCGGAACTGTACGCACATAACGAGTTTGCATTTCCACACATGTGTCACGAACGATGCACGACATAGCCGTGTGGCCCTCTGTTTTTTTGCTATTTTTGTTTCCAAATTTTCACAGATTCTTTGGCCTTAAAAATGTCCACAGTATTGCAGATGTCTTTAGAAATGTCCATACCACATATGAATAGATTTTCTGGCAGTTGATCAGAGCTAAAACCATTTAATAACTTCGTCAAAGTTTGAGTAGTTCATCTGAACGAAAGTAAACAAAGTTTCAAGATGGCGGCCGCCACGAGCATATGCGTACGTGGCCAGAGATCATGAACAACAACGCAAAGGAAAACCGTTCTAGCTACGGAATTTATCGACACACCAAGCTACAATAATGTCATAAAACTTGTATTGCATGTAAACTATTATTTTGTGTATTATATCGAAACTAATACTGAAAAACAGAAGCCAAAATGACAAAAGTTTAAAAGCATTTATATTTTGTTTACTAAGGTCACAGAGGTCAACGAAACCTATCCAGAAATAAAGACAATTACCCGATAAACATTATCCCAAAATATTGTAACAAAATACTTGATGGTAATTTTTTAATGATTTTTTTAATGAAAACACTCAATAAAAGTATGTGGGATATGGGGGTTAGCTGTGTACAAAGTATATGGGACTGAAAGGGTTAAGTTGTGTATATCAACCCAGGTGTAGCGGGAAACTGCGAGGGCTGAAACGGTATTGTGTTGGATTATTCTCTCAGCGCTGCTGATACGAGCAGCTCGAGGCTGTATGCTTCCCAGGGTTGAGAGAAAGTTTGAAGAGTGGTCCAAGTTGTGCCTGATGACCAGGGATGATAATGCTGCAAAGCGTCTTGATCTAGCTACCAGGAGATTTCATTTTGGTCACAGCTTGAATGAAGAGAGTTTACATTGTCCTTTTTGCCGTATCTCCTCGATGTAATTTCTCTAGATCTCAAGGGTCTCTCGCAGGATCCTCGCTGTTCCCAAAAGCGCCTCCTACTGTAACAGATCTACCTGTACAGTCATGCCTATTTCATCTAGATGTTTCCTCAATGAGCAAGTTCGGGTGGGCGACTAGAGTGACAAGACTAATACCAGAAACCAAGCACAGGGAGATTGACTAGATCGACCATTTTTATGCACTGGAGCATGGTCGATCTAGTCAGTTCGAGAGCTTCGTCACACACTGCCACACTGTTTTTGGTCAGTCTAGTCACTCTAGTCACCCACCCGAACTTGCCCACTGCTTTCAGAATGATGCCAAGCGCTCTAACCACCGAGGGGACTTCTTTCACTTTCACCTGCCAAATCTTATAAATTTTTATTACTGACTATACTACTATTATTTGTATCGTTAAAACATTCCTGTGCCCAATGTATCGTGAGGCGGTTTCTCTCTCATGATGTCACTGCACCAGCAGTTTTTCGGTCTTTTCATCTCCTCGTAATGTCTCCTCTGCCACCAGGTTGCATCGCGGAATCCACCGCTTTCTCGTCGGCAGCAGAATAGTCACCGTATCCACAGCATTGAGTATCTTACCGATGACGTTGACAATCTGCAGATTGAGGATACATCCGGGTCTCTGTCGCCTGGGTCATCGACAGCTAGCAGGTAGCGTAGATTTACACAATCGGCGACCAGAGTCACGCGACTCATAGTGGGTATTCAATGTAAATAAAACCAAGCTAGCAATGCACAGTGAGCATGGTAAAGCATGGCTGCTTCCCACCTTAACGGCAGAAGCGCTCGGAAGCAGCCATGCGATTCCATTCCCGCTGCGTGTTGCTTGCTTGGTTTGTTTACACTTTATATACCCACTATGGGTCATGTAACTGCATTCGCCGATTGTGTCTATTGGAAGCATTGCGATGGTTTCGGTACTGTTATGCCCTGGCTACCCCACTCTTAGCATGAGGCCAGACAGAGCAATTTTATCAGGGTCCAAACAATGGGAGACTTTGGAGACGATAGCGGGCGGCCCACTCACTGGTCCTTTTCCATTGTTCTCCTCGAACAATAGAGAACAATTGGAAAAGGATCGTTGAGAGGGACACCTGCTATTGTCTCATAAATCTCCCATTTGAGTTTTCTCCAATCATAGATTGGAAGACTTTGATGGTTTTTGGTAGTGAACACCCAAACCATCCACTCTTGGAATGAGGCCAGACAGATTTTGGCGATGGTTTACCAAAGAGTGCAGCATTTCAGTGGATTTGTATGATGACCCCAGAACTCTAGGGGATTTTGGAGTTGGGGTTCGGGCTTTGTGTCACGGTTCCCACAAAGAATCCAAGCATTTCTTGAATTGTTCACATAAGTACAGGCCTAGAATTTATCTTGAAGAAGGGCAAGGCCTTTTTCATTTTGCTAAGGGCACTTCCAGTGGAAAATCTTAAAGTCTATAGGAAACTGTTGAAGGGGCACCAAGGCCAAGACCAGGGGTCAATAGAGGTCATGACCTCCATGGCCTTGGTGTGATTCCGATGGCCTAAGTTACGTTTTCCTCAATGGCGATTTATTATCGGTGACGTCATTTTTTGAATACATGTCATTTTGTTCACAGACGCTCCAGTTATACTTTGGGTCAAAGGGCAAGGGTCAGTCCATCAGACCACAAATGTCCGCCCATCCCTGGAGCCTCTCCACCGGAGAGAGCTAGCCATGTCAAGGTGACAGGACTTGGTTCAAGTACCTTCTCAAGCAGTTATGAGGTGAGTTGGTCAACCCATGCCATCTTTTCCCCCTTGCCCCCCCCCCCCAATGTTCAAAGTCGATTTCACACTCCTTCGCTATGCTCATACGCATGAAAAATGGTTTCATTCAAGCGGACTCCATAAATAAAAACACACAAGATAAGATTTTTTCTTTTTCTTCACAGTATTGTTATTGTTTTTATATCATGGGACGTGATACCTTACGCCCAGCTGCATAAAACCCCATTTTCATGAAGCCTGTAAAGCAGACAGCAGATAGGCTCAGTCAGTAGTGAGTACAGCGATGAGAAATTTCAGACTTTTTATCGGAGTACAGACTTTTTTTATGCTCGCGTTGTGAAAAACAAATATTTTTCAATATGTATAATAAAAAAAAAAACTTGCTGTTTAATCTGCTTCTTTTGCGGAGGGGATACTGTTGTCCAAAAGCTCATTGAAATCTTAGACTCCAGAGATTATCAAAAGGTGGAAATGTCACCATTTCAACGTACCCCCTAAAATGTAGAGCATGGTTTCAGACATTTTAGTAAGCTAAAGCGGTAACTCTCACCCATGGCCCAATGGAGGTTGTAGATGGGGATTTCTCCATCGTCTTTTTGTCACATCCATGCTATCTGAGCTGTTGTTATAGGCAAGTTGAGAATCTGCTCGTTTCCATCACCAGGAATAACAACTTGGATCTTTTTTTTAAATAACAGCCGACTTTTGGCAATACCTACGCCACTCAGCCTTCGGCACCCGCCACCCCGATACCGGCGGTATCTCGCAATGCGTCCATGATGCAGGAACGATCTGTCAGCGAGATCACCGCTGTGGCCCGGTCGAAAGCGAAGCTGCAGGAGAGATCAAACAGCGAGGGCGACAAGGACAGGAAGTTGGTTCGCCAGTCGTGCTTCAGCTCAGCAGCTCAGCATTCTGTTCTTGGCACCGTACGTATCTTTAAGTAGCTTATTGTTTAGTCTAGTCTTTTCAAAGATAGAGTGCAGAAGCGTATTGTTAATATTGTCAGTGAAGGGTTGGGGTGAATGTTACAACCTCTTTCCCACCAAAGGTCTGTTCTCAGCCTCTGTCTTTTCTATAGATACCTTTATGGTAAATGCGCCACCAGTGTGTCCGGCCAGGGGCCCGATTTCACAAAGATCTAAGGTTGATCTTAAAATGAGTTGTCAGAGTATCACCATAGTGAATTGTATTGTGACATCACACTTTGCTTAGCAGTTAAGAGTAATACACAGCTTAAGAGCGATCTCAGCCCTTTGTGAAATCGGCCGCTGGTTCCTCCTATCAGGATGTTCGATTGTGAAACCAGGCTTTCTGCTTCTCCTCACCAATACACTCTTGCTTTGCTGAGACGTAGAACAAAGAGCCATTCCAACAGCTTTACTCTACGTACTGCATCTCTTGAGAACTCCTTGTCTAGGTTTTCATCTTTGAGAGGACACGGCCATTTTTCATTTTGCAAAGGGCACTTCCATTGGAAAAATCTTAAAGTCTATGGGAAACTTTTGAAGGGGCACCAAGGCCAAGACCAGGGGCAACAACAGAGGCCATGGCCTCTGTGTAATTCCAGGCCTGTTGATAGTCCTACTGTTTTTATTTTTCTGATTCCAGGGAAGAACAGGAAACACCTCCAGCGGCTCTGACAAAGGAGGCTTGATTGGTCTGATCAACTTGGGCAACACTGTAAGTAGCCTGGACGTCTTGGATAAATTTTTTATAAAACTGTTGAGCAGGAAATGGAGTTGCTTATAAAAAAAAAGCTGTAGCAGGGTATCAGTCAAATGCAATGTTCGTTGTGTGGTATTTGGGCCAGTCATTTCATGTTGTTTACTAAGTTTTTTGTTGGTTTGAGCGATTTTCGTGCTTGGGAGGTGCCTCAAATGTTCGGAACGGTAGGATCGTTCTAATTGGATAGGATAAGTGTTCCAGCACGATATGTGCTCATGGACCAATCTGTTGGAACTAAAAAAATATTATTATTTAGTAACAAGCAATGATTCTTGAGTAGCAATTGATAAAATTAGTGTAGCATGTTGTGACGCTACACAAGGGAAAATCGCTCGCTGTAACATGGCTTCCTGTTTTGTTTTTGTTCTTGTTTTGTGCGCAGTGCAAGGGAAAATTGCTCTCTGTAACATGGCTTCCTGATTGGCTGCAAATTGCGCCACAGCACCTTGTAAACCATAACATGGTGCTATGTAAAAGGTGTAGGTCTCATACTTCAGAAACGTTGCCCCCAAAAAATACCTCGCAGGAAAATACTGAATGTTGAAGTGCCTTGAGTGCACTGAGTGACGGATATGTGCGCCCTATAAATGTACATTATTCCTGTTTTGTTTTTTTGGTTTTTTTTGGTCGCAGTGCTACATGAATTCCATCTTGCAGTGTCTCGCCCAGATCGGAGAGTTGAAGGATTACCTCATCTCTGACGACTATCTCAGAGACATCAACCGCAAATCGGCCGGTGAGGGAAACCTCGTCAAAGGTGGGTCTCCACTTTTTTATTTCACAAAATTCCCAGTCAGTACACATTTGGACGAGAATGACCAGAGTTGCTCCCCCCGCTCCACTTCTTAAAATAAAAAGGATAAAAAGGCCAAGTATTGTTAATTAGACTGGTCCCCTGTCTTTAGCCGCAAGGATAAAGACAGGTACTGGTCTTTAGGCCCAACGATTTTATTGGATACATCACGTAGCGTTGTTTTGTTCTGCTAGTGTCCGTGTGAAATGAATGCCAGGTCAAAAGTACGTTTGCCAACATCCGGTCTGGCTGGTATCTGGCGTTATTCACGAGCCTCGAAGTGTGACGTCAGATGTTCGGGCTATTTTGTTAATAAACAACGAGCGAAACTGACCAGGTAAATTTTCGCAACTGTTTACTTTTTTTTTCGTTTGCTCTGATTTTTTCAGGATTTGCGGATTTAATGAAGCGGCTTTGGGAGCCAAAGAAGAGAGAGTCTGTGGCACCCAGCAAGCTTCACATGGCCTTCCAGAAGATCTCTAAACAGTTCCGTGGAAGCAAGTAAGACATTGGCCCTGGTTTTATTAACTTTGCTTAGCACAGGAAAATCTTAGTTAGCAGAAAACAGACTGCTGGTTTTTTAAGGCTTTTTTAAAACACTTAAAGGTATGTTTACAGGATTGGTTGATTGGTCATAAATTGGTAATTACTCCAACAATTAATGACCATAAAAAAAATTATTTGATGAGCACTGCAGCTGCTGCCGAACCAGTGAAATGCAAAGCTTAGTGGTCCTGCTGACCAGTCACTGAAGATGTTACCGGTAAACCCTTATGAAAGGGCACTGAGAAGGCCAAGGCGAGAGAATTGGAGTCTGTGGCCTCTGTGTAATTCCGGGACTGGTACTTGAGTGGTATTTTTTATGAGGCGGTTGTTTTTCTCTTCTCTGCTTTTATAATAGGCAGCAAGATGCACAGGAGTTCCTCAGGTACCTACTGAGTGAACTTCACGATGAGACCAACGTTGCTGCCGGCAAGAGAACCAAGGAGCCTGACATCCCTGATGACATCTCGTAAGTCTCTGCCAGCTATAACTTTTGTTTTAATCAACAAGAAGACAAAAAAAAGAAGATATGCCACACAACGGCTGAATACCTTCAATGGAGTGACCTCACTGTATTTGAACATAGCGTAGCATAACAATTACAATTTATAAGGCACTATTCCTTCAAGGTCATAGCGCACACAATATAAATTAACATTCACTTCAATTCAATTCAATTTATTGTTCATCATTATGAAAACACATGAAATGTATTTTCCATTGTACAGCATTTTTAGTACATAAAACTACACCGAGTACATCACAAATAGACAATAATATACACAATGAAAAAATAGAGAGTCTTAAAAAACAGTACGAGTCAAAAGGTAAAAAAAAAAAACGTTATCTGATAAAACTACTGTTAAATTGGATAGAGGCCAGCCTTAAGAGCTTCACAAAATAGAGATAAACATAAACTAAAAACAGATTCCCTAATGACCAGGAGGAAGATTATTCCAAATCATTGGTCCAGCTACACTAAAAGCCATTAAACCCAAGGACTTTCTTTTACGCACATTATTCAATAACTTCACTCGAAATAAAAAAAAAACATCTTAAAAATCTTCCTTGTTATGTATTCCCAAACCATCTAGACACACCATACCAATGGTCAGGGGCCTATTTCACATAGAGCTAAGAATGATCTTAAGACCTTGAGTAGAGCGCCCTCGCCTAGAGATTATAAGGAGGTTTTTCATTGGCCAGTCCTGTGCGCCGTGCGTACAAATCTGCGAGTTTTCCATTGTTTTCATCACGGGTTTACCTCTAAGATGGCGGCAGGATTGATGTCTGGCATTAGGTCAATGCGCGGATCAATATTAACTACTGAGCGAAGTGTGATGTCACAATACAAATCACTATGGTAATATTGACAACTCGTTGATTTCAAACTCCTTGTCTCTCCGCAGTGAGGATGAAAAGGCCCAGATCTACTGGGACCGCTACTGCGCCCGGGACAACTCCATCTTCTCCCGCATCTTTGTGGGTCAACTCAAGAGCACCTTGGAGTGCCAAGCCTGCAAGAGCCGCTCTGTGACCTTTGACATCTTCTGGGATCTCTCGGTTCCTGTACCGGAGGTAGGTTGTTCAATCCAGAATGATATTTATTTGGGTGGGGTTGAACAAGGAAAAATTGACTAGAGCGGGGTTTGAACCAATGACCTCCTGATTAACATGTCGGCGCTCTACCCACTAAGCTTATCTAGCCCTATATTGGGGTCTCCCTATTTTGGGTTCCAGTCAGAGGCCATACAACTGCCTTTAGGATGTCTCATAACTGAACTTAATCGTTGTAAGCAAGCCTGAAGAAACCTGTAAACAAGGGTGCTTGTTATGTGAACCAGAAACACCAGGGTTAACCCCCTACTCTTTCACGATAAGTGTTCCGGGTTCTTTTACCTGCACTACCACTCCTAGTTTACGGGACCTACGGCTTAATGTCCCATCAGATGGACAAAGCAATGATGGTCAAGTATCTAGCTCAAGGACACAAGTGCCATGATCGGGACTCGAACCCACACTCTGCTGATCAGGAACACCAGAGCTTTGAGTCCAGTGCTCTTAATCGCTCGGACACGACATGTTGAAAAATGACACCCTATTAATTGTCCTGATCTCACTCGTAAAAATGCTTTATAAATTCATTTATTATTATTATTATTATTATTATTGATTCAGAGGAAAGGAGGCGGGTTTCAGAGACGGTCCAGCTGGGAGAGGGAGAACCAAGACTCGTTTGACATCAAAGACTGTCTGAATAAGTTCACGGAAGCCGAGGTACTGGATGGTGAAAACATGGTGGTAAGTCCCTCGTTGCTTATCCTCAATCCATAACCTCCTAGATCCTTCAGTTATCCTCATTGGCCAAAATGAAGGATTTAGACGGACTGAGGGCCTTTGGCACCAAATCACAATTTCTTAATCGCTGGGTCAAGCAAAATGAGAATGAATGGTCAGACAGTTGGAGCGTTAGTTTATGAATCTATTTTTCTTCTCTTGACAGACATGTGACAAATGCAAGAAGAAGTGTCCGTTCATCAAGTGGTTTTCAATCCAGCGCTTTCCGAAACATCTTGTGCTTCGTATCCTTTTTGTATAAAACCCAGTTTGTTTCCCTCTGTTCCAACCTGGCAAGCGGCAGCCTAGTAGTCCGGTGGCTTAGGGCAAATTTTTGGCAAACCGTGACACGCTGGATTAAAGCACCAAATTTTGTACAGTTATTCTATAGGTCCCATAGAATCATTCTAGAGGGGGGTGCCCGGTTTGGGTGACCTAGGTCAAGGTCAGGCTGAGGTCAAAGTTCATGTGGTATTATAATACTGCCTATCAATTTTTCACCAATAGAGGGCCACTTCCGCATATCATTACAACTTATAACAAATGACCATGCAGATACTATTTCAGACACTCAGGCAGAGCTATGTGGAAAAAGTGGATCCCTTTAGTTTACTGATCTGGAGATGACAGACCGGGCACCCACCTCTAATATGCTTCTATGGGACCCCTGAAACAAGTGTGCAAAGTTTGGTGCTTTAATCCGGCGTGTCACGATTTTTTCGTTAAGCCACCGGACTAAAGGGGATGCAACTTTTTTATTTCAAAAAGTCAGTTTCCCTTGTGGTTAATTACTTCTTTTTTACTGCACATATAAAAAGTAGTATTCGTGGAAATCCAAGGTTTCCTAACTGAAAATGTTTAATTATTGGGAGCGCAACTTGCTCTGGGCCCAACTTCATATTAAAGCTGTTTAGCAGAAAATACTGCTTAGCAATTTTCTATGCTAAGCAAAAAAATGAGTGAGGCACCAGTCACAACAATGTAAACTTTATGGAATTTTGGCTGGTAACCAGTTTTTGCTAAGCTAAGCTGCTAGAGTCTCTAAAGAATTAAGATGAGGTTTAAATCGAGAGTCAGCTTCCTTGACCGTCCAATCAACATCTCAGATCTGAAACGATTCAGCGGTCTGCGCTCCAAGTTGACCACTCACGTCAACTTCCCCGTACAGGGTCTGGACATGACGAAGTACTGCTCGGAAACAACAGGTAAGTGTCTGTCCACTAAGCCGCATGCTTAGCGCAGAATGACTCTTAGCAGGATTTGACTCAATCCAAAAACTCGTATCAGCTTCTGAGCTTTGGGGTGAGTGATTTCAAACTTCCTTCGGCAATATTGACAACTCATCATCGTGATCAAAGCAGGCCTGTGGGTGAGCGTGAAATTATGAACTTAGTTACTGCATGCGCGCACCGTCTCCCCGTATCAAATCTGTAGAGAGCGCGCATGCGCTTGCAGGACTGCCACAGGCCTGCTTTGATCACAGCCTCTTCAAGTTGAATCTTAGCATTTTGTAAAACCTGACTCAGCTTTATTAAACAAAATTTAAGCGGACATAACAAATGTCCTTGGTTGTCCAATGCTGTTGTTTTGCCTGTATCGGTTGACATTACAGAGTTTAGCAGTTGCGTCGTTATTTATAGTTTAAAGAGGGGCTACAAGGTCAAATTCATTTTTGTGATGAACTAATTTTCCAATATATTAAGTCCTGTATGAAAGTAGGGACAAATGATAATAAAATGGTGTCATTGGCTTTCTTACTGAAAAAGGCTTTGTTTTATTTGTTACTCTTTCAGAGTAAAAATTGAAACATGACGTTATTCGATGTCAACAACAAATAGGTCTATACATTCCAAAGAAGAGTTTTTGCATCAGTCAAAAGGTCAATGCCTTTTTGATTAAATATTATCACCAGACCTGCATACCCATGTAATTGAAATGTGACATTTTTTTGACGTTTTTGGATTTGAACAGAACTTGCACTGATGGGGTATCACTATACAATGGAATTTTACACCATTTCAACACAAAGTTAGAGACTTCAAGATTTTCCCACTTTCATAAAGGACTCTATCTGAAAATGAATGCATCACAAAACTGAATTCGACAATGGTGCCCCTCTGTAACAGAATTTAGCTGCCATCTTTTGTTGCTTCTGATTTGCATATTTATTTTGTGTTTGTGTTGATTTCTGGCACTCATTTTCTAAGTTCTTTTCATCTCTCATTGTAATCACGATGTTCCTTTTTATTTTTAACCTTCTTGCTGTTTCACCAACATTTATCTCTCTGTTGTTATACTTCATTTCTGTTTTTGTATCTGTAATATGAACTTGTGTACATGGTTCAATTTCATAAAGCCAGTAAGCACAAAAACTTGCTAAGCACAGACAAATCTTGCTCAGCAGAAACAGGTTACCAGCCAGCATTCCATGAACTTCTCACTGCTGCGACTGGTGCTTGGCAAAGAAATTTGCTAAGCAGTAATTTCTGCTAAACAGCTTTATGAAATTTGGTCCTAGACCCAACCTCACGGCTCTGCTTACTGTAAGCGAAAAATCGGCGCTCACAGAAACATAAAAAACCACGCTTCACATTAGGCATGTTTCACATATTGGCAAGGAAATTGTACCTTTTTGCGCGTGCACGTTAGTGAGCTTTTTTTGCTTCCACAGTGCAAAGTTTGGCGCTTACCCTGTAACCTGAAAATAGTGACCTTGAGCGTAGAATTCCACGGTAAGCAGAGCCATGAACTTGGGCCCCTGCATGTGTTCCTCTCACCCATCGTTCATGTGTTTTTTTTCCATCTTCTCACTGTCTACCTCTTGTTCCATCCATCATCTCCGCTTTGCACACTAACCATCAGCTACCGGTTGCATGTACTCACTGTCAGGCAGTGCTAGCCACATCGAGACCAGCAAATTGGAAATGTTCCGAACGATGTGGAAAACGTACGGCCAGCCACCCTTGTACGATTGGGACCACCTTCTTGGTATCGAAGGTGACAACACACCTAAACACTCAAGGAAAAAAAAACTAGTACACCCTAAGAGCTAAGAATCAAAACTTCTCAAGTCTCGCATTTCAAATTTGTTTTTCTAAATATTCCTTGAGCTGGTTTATATGTAGGGTCATAGATTGGTAAATACTCCAAAAAATAATGACCATAAAAACTTACTTGGTGAGAAGCACTGCAACTGTTGATAGTATTAACTATTTGGAGAATGGATTCCCTTTGAAGTAATATGGTTTGGATAAATTTTCACCCAAAAACATTTGAAACTGAGAAATGATTCATGCATGAGTCGTTTCTCAGACTTCTGAGGGTTGGTGTTCTTTTTGCGATGCTGTGACCAGAGATGCGGTTGGTACCCGCTGTCACCTCGCTAAACGTGGATGGATTTGATCTTACTTTGAAAATACTGAACAGTTATTATGTTTCCTTACCCAATGTAGACACTGTATTCAGTTGAAACTTAGGCACTGTATTCAGCTGAAACTTTAGCACTTATAGCTAGAATCTGCAAAACAACAATTTACCCTTAAAAACGATTTTAAAAATAATGTGTCTTTTTACATTATTTTTTTTTTTAACCATCAAGGCATTCAATTTTTTTGTTCCCAGGTAGGAATTTGAACCGTAGACATGGGGACTACAATCTGGGTGGAGTCTCGCAACATTCAGGATCAATGTTGGGGGGTCACTACATCGCATATGCCAAGCATCTGAACACCAGCAAGTGGCATGTATACGACGATAGTAGGTAAGTGAGAGCTTCACTGGTACCCATCGCAGGCCCCCCCCCATGAAGGTTTTATGGCTAGAGACCTTCCCATATCCTCCAAAATACTCCACTCTATGGTAACACCAAAATGTTGAGACGCAGATAAGATTGGTTTACTTGGCCCGCTGTGTCTCGCATCCCTGGGCGGGGCTTGCGGTACATCGACCCCGAACCTCCTCACCTCGGTGCTGGAGCAGGAGGGGGTCGGCCCCACAGTGTCCTTCCCCAGGGCACGGGCAGTCCAGGACCCCCCGTGCGCCAGCTCTCGAGTACTTGGCTCTTGGTCTTTATAAAGAATGGGCATGTCCAAGTCTTCGGACTCTGGTATATTGATGTGTTAAGAGTGGACTGATGGAAGTAATATTTGGGTGGCTGAATCAATTCCATGGAATCCGAGCCAAACAATGCCTTGTATTTATTATGAAGGATTGTGTTTATTACAGAGTAGTTAACGGTTCCCAGGTTGCCACTTCCCGACACATGGGAAGCGACTTCATTTCAGAGGGAAATATTTCACAGAAGCAACAAAAAATGGTTCTAGTAATGAACTTCATAATCAGTCAACTCAAACAGCGATGTTTTCTTGACCTCTACCAATCCTGTTTAATACCTTAAGTGTTTATTTTACTTTTTGTGCTTTAACAGAGTCGACACCATCACCGAGACCAACGTACCCAGTTCCTATGCGTACGTTCTCTTCTACCAGCAAGCCGTGGAGGAGGAGTTTTAGCCGAAGAACAACAGCCTCATCTTGCCGAGAGGGGGGTGAGACGGAGAGAGTTTTTCCCCACCTCTTAAAACAATAAGTCAGTAATCATCTCTAAAAACCCACCTGTTTTCTTTATTTTGTATTCATTCACCTAGTCACCTGCCACCAATTCCTGATTAACCCACCTGGTATCAATTAGTCATCTGTTGTCGTTATAGTTAATTAGTCATGCGAACCACCTGTTGTTAATTGGTCACAAAATCACTTGTGATCAATTAGTCACTTCATCTATTAACCTCAGTCCTCACGTCACCAGTAATTAGCCGGGATGAGTTTCATCCATCGTCCCAACTCTCTTCACTCTCTCTCTCTCTCTCTCGCTCCCTCTCTTGTATGCCTCTCCCCTCTGCCATCAAATGGAAGAGTCCCCACCGGTCATCACGGGTGAATGAACTCGTCTGAGGGGGAGGTATACCCTCTTGAATTATTTAAGATACTTTTATATAAAACAAATAATCAACCTCTATCGAGAAGTGATACATTATTGATTTTGGGGAATTAAGCATTGTATCTCTGTTTTTTTCGTGGGGGAAAAAAACAATAGAGGTTTAATATTAATAATTTTTATTTAAGTATTTTAAATAGTCAGATGGTATTCAATTGTGACCTATACCCAGATATCATATGTGTGTATCCTATCAAACAAAAATACTTGTTTTTAAAATCTGATATTCCTGGATTTGTTTGCAAGTAAGATCTGCAATGAACGCCCTGCCGTAGACCTCGATGTACACTCAGTCTGTGCATTCGCACAGGCTGTTCTAGATCAAAAGCTCGTTTGAAAGATCTACGCAGGATTGTCGGACAAAATCGGGCGTCAGTCTTAGTGAGGTCAAAGGTCAAAGTGGCGATTTCTCAAACGGATTTCCGCAGGTGGGACGATTAGTTTTTGTTTCTGGTGGGGGCATGGCTCCAAGTGGAGCGTCAAACCTAACAGTTTGTCACATGGTCACTTTCTTGGTTTTTTTTTTACATCCTCAAACCTTTTGGATCTCGCATTCTAATTTTTAGATTGCCTCTCCATGGGTCTTCCCGGATGTTTGTCCTTGGTTTGCTGCTCACCCCATCACAGTTTTAAACTAAATAAGAGGAAATGCGGCTCACATTCTGTGTGAGTCTGTGACCTTTGACCTCAGTTCATCGACTGACAAGGCACAGGTACCTTCAGGAATATCAACCAAACAAAAAAAATGAAAATGTGAAAGCTTCAAAATACAGAGCGATAAGTTGGACAATCAGGTATTGGGAAAGAAAAAACAATATTTCACCCTGTAATGTTTTGTTTATTCTAGGAATTCAACATCGTCTCAATCTCAATTGGCCATCATGAAGATCTCTGTTCCTCAAGCTACATAAAAGGGTCATGGGTCAAATTGAGTTCAAAGGTCATTCCTAGAGTAACCCTTTACCGTTTTTTTAAGACAGCTGGTTTTTGAAGCCCTCACATTTCAGTACTCCGTGTTTTAGTCTGTTTTCATTTGTCCGATTGTTTGCGTCGTCTGTCCCATCATTTCATCCGTAGATAGTTAATTTAGTTAAAGCCATCTGGAAATTAGTTTGCCTGTGAAGTCCCTCTCTGATGTTGGATGGGCCAGAGGCAGTGCATAGTTCTCTTTAACCAACAGTTTCTCCTTACCTTCCGTTATTTTTTGTTGTCGTTATTCAACTGCTTGGGAGGCGACTACGAGTGAAACGTTCACCAAGTGTTCTGTATTTCATATCAGCAGACAGGTTTCTTGCGGCTCAATCTGCTGCTGTGTAGTGGATGGATAAGATAAGATCAATAGAAGAATGGGTACCAGACTTGATGTATGGCACCTGACTGTGTCAGCCATTTGCTCGGCATGGAGCCGAGTGAATGACAGCCAGGGTATAGCATAAGATCTAGTGATCGGAGTCTGGTACCGGATATCATAGTACCACTACATGGTGTGATTGGGCTGGCCTTTCCTTTATTCGTTGTTGATTTCTGTCTGTTGCTATGGATACAGTTCTGACCGTGTGAATGCCACGAACGAGTAGTTCCCGATAAATGGGTATGCATTTGTTTCTGACTAAGATTCAGACTGGTTGTAGTTAGTTCTGAGTAATAACTTAATGGTATTCTTAAAAACAAAACAAAAAAGGTCTGAGTAAAAATTAATTTTTAATCTATAGTTTCATAGTGTAATTATATAAGTCTGTTTTCATTTGTCCGATTGTTTGCATCGTCTGTCCCATCATTTCATCCGCAGATAATTAATTAAGTTAAAGCCATCTGGAAATTAGTTTGCCTGCTGAGTCCCTCTCTGATGTTGGATGGGCCAGAGGCGGTGCATAGTTCTCTTTAACCAACAGTTTCTCCTTACTTTCCGTTATTTTTTTTTTTCGTTATTCAACTGCTTGGGAGGCGACTATGAGTGAAACGTTCACCAAGTGTTCTGTATTTCATATCAGCAGACAGGTTTCTTGCGGCTCAATCTGCCGCTGTGTAGTGGATGGATTAGATAAGATCAGTAGAAGAATGGGTACCAGACTTGGTGTATGGCACCTGACTGTGTCAGCCATTTGCTCGGCATGGAGCCGAGTGAATGACAGCCAGGGTATAGCATAAGATCTAGTGACTGGAGTCTGGTACCGGATATCATAGTACCACTACATGGTGTGATTGGGCAGGCCTTTCCTTCATTCGTTGTTGATTTCTGTCTGTTGCTATGGATACAGTTCTGACCGTGTGAATGCCACGGACGAGTAGTTCCCGATAAATGGGTATGCATTTGTTTCTGACTAAGATTCAGATTGGTTGTAGTTAAGTCTTAGTAATAATTTCATGATATTCTTAAAAACGAAACAAAAAAAAGGTCCGAGTAAAAATAAATATCTTAATCTTCAGCACTGCAGTGTTTCAATACACACTTTGTACCTGTTTGGGGGTAATCGGTTAGAAAAAAACCCAATAACTTTTAGCTTTTCTGATTCATTTAGTTCGGTAGATTCTTTCATCGGAATGGCTCTGAGATTTATTTCTCGTTGGTTCTTATGGGTGACCCATACCCTGAATATTATCAACAAAGTCTTTTCAAATAGACTGGGTCATCATTAGCGTAATATATTTAAATTAGGTAATTAGCATATTTATTTTAATTAGGTTATTAGCATCATAGTTTTAATTAGGTAATAAGCGTATGTATTTATTATTAACAGTAATTTCTGTCTGATATCTGGGTGTAGGTCATGGTGTTTAAAAAAATACATTTTATAGTCCGTCCAAATATTTTCACCTTGTCAGCATTTTTTGTCCGGCGTATACAAACTGAATTTGGAAGATTAAAATAGTTTGGAAGGGATTGTTTAAATCACATGACCTATGGTGTGACATGTTTAAGTAATTTCTCGCTATTCAGTTTTTTTAATCAATGGGCAAATTTTAATTTTAACAAAGATCTCACTTTTGAACCACTCGCCTCATTGTAAAACCGTGCAGCAATTGAATACCATTCTTTTTTTTCTTTTTTTACTGTAAATATTTTGTATAATTGTGTAAATGTATGTATATATCGTTTTGAATTGTACAGCCTATAGTTTTTATTTATTCAATGCCAATCACAATTGTATTCTATTTCCACTGGTTTTGAAAAGAGAAAAAAATATCGTCAGCTTTTTTGCAGTCATTTTCATTAGGTGGTAGGGGCAGGACCCATGTGTTTACCATTATTCAAGATCTGATATGATGGGAACTGGAATTCCAATTTCAACAAATCTTTCATCATTTCTATGGTGTGCACGTGAAAGAGGAAGGCATGTCACGCTGTCCGCTCTCATCAACTCAGCGATGACCCGCACTTGACCTGAATTTCACAATCATGTGACACATTGACCTTGGGGTTTCCCCCCATGTTATCATGTTGCCAGCGTGATTTGTTTTGTAGGTTGGGGGGAACGACTAGATGTGTCGCGGGGTCGTGAAGTGTAGGTTATGTGCAGCTCACCGCTGAGGTGGTAGCCGTGGGGAGTGGTGGCACGCCCGTCGCTTTAAGAGGGTGGGTTGGGGGGTTCTGAGCAAGACCAAGGGATTAGTGAAAATGACTGCTGAATCGGGCGATGTTAAGTAGTGAGTAAAGTTTGATTGTAGTGAAGAGGTAGTAGTGTGAGTGATGGGCTAGAGTCCTGGTGATCCAAGTGAGTGAGTCAGTGGGTAAATTGCAATAATTTATCAACCGGAAATATTATTATATATTTTTTTTTTACAAATCTTTGCTGTGTTGGATTTCGAGTCGGTCGGGATTCAGTCTCAAGAAGCAAAAAGTCAGTTGGAGAACTGATCAGCGATTGATCCAAATTGACTCAGATTATCATTGTTTTGAGATCTCAGTGATATCTCTGATTCACGATTAGGTCTGATTGAAGATGCAGCATTGATGTTTCGGGAGGCATTCCATTCGATGGAACTGTCTCCATCATCATGGTCTGTTACGTTGTCACTTAAAGAGGTCATGTATTTGGATTATTTTTTACAAGCATGCACAACTAAGTGTTGGCAGGAGGGAGGACCTAGTGTGTACGTGTATCGCCATCTTTGCGTACGCATCTTGGCGGGAGGGAGGGGGGGTCCAGTCAGAGCTGGCCTTGGGTTGGTCTTTGGCCTTGGTGCTGCTACCATGAGTACACACAAGGAGGGCCACTCCGGGGCTAGCGTGCTGTGCTGTGTAGAACGATTCAAATGAATTACCTCTAAATATTTATTTGATAAATGTATAAATTGTTACTGTCTTTGTCACTTGTAAGTGTCGGAAATCTCAAAGAGAGAAAAATCACTTCTATATACAGTGTAATAGTCTTCACACACCGTGAGGTTCCCCAAGGTATGATGTCAGATCACAGAGCAGAATGGCGTAACATCTTTTGGCACCAGTCTTTTTCTTGACAGATGCCTCATTCTGGTCCTCATTGCCTCGTGTAGAATAACCCTCAACTTAAATCCTGTGTTGTGTAGATCTGTTGTTTCACCCAGAAGTCAATCTTGTCAACAAGAAAATCTAATTAATATCTTAGATTTTCCCAAAAAGGTTCATCTGTTTTAATCTTTGTGAGAAGAAGGGAGTGGGAGTAAGACCAAAGGGTGCATGTAATTGGATCAGACACAGTGGTACAATTTTCGAAATTGTCACTTTTCAAAATGTACTCTTCTGAAGTGGTAAAGTTTTATAAGACCTTGTGAAACGGAACTCTTCTTCTCGCAAATAGATTGATTGAGATGGCCTCTTTCTAAATTGACCACTACCTTAAATCCAACCAAATAGAACAAAATAGTAGACATCATGAAAGCATCTTCAATAGTTTGGTTGTTCCTGGTCAACCATTTTAGGGGTTCGTGGTTATTTTTTGTTGACAGATTCTGGGATGAGAAGTGATTTTTATTTATTTTATTTTTTTCTGACAAACTAAAATCACTCTCGTACTGTCTTGTCATTTTGTTACTGTTTCAATCAATCCTATGCACTCCAACATGCATGTTAATTAAATTACCGGTAAACTTAATAATTTTGGTGTTGCAGTCTGTGATTATTCATTGTCTTGAAATATATATAACTGCAATCATGGCTAGATCTTAGCCCACCCATTACCCCAATAATTAAGGCCGTTTTGTAAACAACAGCCCAATAAGGTGGGATTTGTTAGACCTTGTCGTGCATAAACACCGCAGTGCATAAACACTGCAGTGCTGGACTCGAGACCTGAACTGAACTGATCACAAAAAGAAAGGGGAGAAGAAGAGAGAAAACTAAAATAGGAAAATGCATGTTTTTATAATAAAAATGTAGTGAACGATCGCAATCGGGATCGCTACCGAGGCCACAAAATGCCATAACAGGATGGTACCCCCCCCCCCCTGCAGCGTCCCCCTTCCAAAATAAAAGTATGACACCCCCCCCCCCCCACTGACAAACCCATTCCGCCTCCCCCCCAACTTCAAAGCATTGCCCGCCCCCTCCCCTCCGAAAAAGTCCTGGCTACGCCGCTGTTCAGTTATAAAAATGTGCACCAAGAAATAACGAGCATATTGTGCAATACATGTATATCAGAGCTAGCTTCATCTGCAGAGGTCGGCATTTCACAGTTGTCCATTTCTCCATCGACAACAATTTGTCTGAAACAATTTGACAAATTCAGGCGGAAAGAAACCGGAAATAAAAATCCCCATAACGGACGTGACTAGAAACTTGCAGGTACAACTTTGTAATAACCCGTCTGAAAAGAGCCGTTGCTGTTGTCTCGACGTTTCAAACCGTATACTCTACTTGTCTTCAGGAGAATCTTGGGTACAGTAACACTCTTTATATTTTGAAGTAAAAAAAACCACCATTTTCTCTTTGCCACATACAAATATTAATATTTTACAGTAACTGCGAAAACACCTATCATTTTTCATAATTCTTCTAGTTTTGGAGGCTTTCTTATTAATTATAGTTGTTATAATTTTTTTAATTCATCTGTTCTCGATATATTTGTAAAAAAGTATATGCGATGCTGACCTCGATCTGCCCCCAAATGATTGATTTTTTTTCCCTCCGCTAACCCCCAATTCTTTGAGCAAAACCGTTCATCAAACACCAGGCGTTGTCACGCTTGATTCTGAAGCTGTTCTAATCGGATCAGCCAGCGGGCCAAAGGGCATTGTGCAGACACCTTGATCAAACAACACATGGCTACCAAAAACTTGTTTACATCGCAACGCGGTATTTCTAGCATGTGTGTGGCTGACACGGCCCCTGCGTATAAATGACCCGTCACCACAGGTGCAAGTACGTTTACACACACGCAACATAACTCTCCCCGAAAACCAACGCTCAATATTTTTTTCCTCAAATGTTTTTAGACGGTTGCATTTTACTGGACCGTTCGAATGTGTTGGTTTTATTGAAGTGTTCCGGCTGTGGAGGAATTATCCTGAGCGTTTAAGTTACTTCATCTGAGCCATTGTTGTAAGCCGAGGAAATATACCTAGTAATAGCTGTTATAAGTGCAAGGTGAGGTAGTGTTTGTCAATCTGTAATTTGGGCTTTTTATTGGGGCCATTTTCTGGTCTTGTTTTCATGTGATCTCCAAGTCACGAAGTATGATTTCTTGTCGCGATGATCGTTGAACAAGTTTTACTTTTAGTTTCAGTGATCTGACACTTTCTGACGAAGTTTAGAATGAAAACATTGTCTATTTCTACATCAATGCTCACGGTGCTTGAAAAAAATTCACTTCGGGACTTACCGTTGATAAAGTTGACAAAGAAACTTATTCAGAGTTCTGAATCACAGTCCCGCAATTTCCATTATTCTTGTTATTTATGAATTCTAACATTAAGTATTTATGTGTGGATTAGGCCTATTTGCTACACAATGGTAGGCCTACTGTCGGTTGTTACACTGGTATGTTGCTTATGGTAAAATAAAGTATGTTTGTGTTATCCACGATAGAGAAGAAGAAAAAAAATCGTAATAATATTATTTGGTTGTGATTTCCCCTTTCACAGTGTATCAAAAGAAGTAAAATCTTCTCGTTACAGTGACGTCATTAGATCTGAAGATGCCACGCGACGGGGACCCAACAACGTACTACAAAATTTGTTCCGATGTCCCGTTACAGGCTCCTATAGGTGAGTGTGGATTTTATTTTTACAAAAAACAACCGAACAGCAACAAAAACAACAACATCAACAATAACAACAAAAACAGGAGCATCAACAACAACATCTAATAGATGTAATATTTGCATCGGGATGAAGAATTTTAATTTGTTTTTTCCCTTACACCGATGTGTATTAAGCAATGTACGCTCAGTGCTTTCAACAACATCAACAACAAGAGCAGCAGCAGCAGCAGTAGTACTAGTACTAGTAGCAACACCACCACCAACAACAACACGTTTAAGTTTATGATTTTAATTTCATACCCTAACCATCGCGTAAACTAGGTTCTGAATTTCTTTTTCTTCCCAACAATTCAATAAAACAACTAATAACAAACAGGACAACCATGAAAAACAAAGAATCAAAATAAGAAGTGGTTGGTTAAATTCTTGTTTTCATTGACACGGTAGTCTTTTACTGAGTGAACTTTCTCAAGACACCATATTGGGAAAGCAATCTAGTTTTTATGTTGGAAAGTTGTTTTCATTTACATTTTCGATCGTGTATCATACCTTTGATTCGTATCGGAAGTTTATTCATTTGTTTTTATTAAAAAAAAATTTTTAAACAAGAGTTGTATCGCTTTCAAAATCAACTTTACTGTCATTTTCTACCTCTTCTGAAGGACCCATCAGTGATCAAGAGCTTCTGCGAATCGCCAGCACCCTTTCAACAGACTGGCGCACGGTGGCGGTATCACTCGGTCTCCCTGAAATGCGAATTGGCAGCATCGAAAGGGGTTTCCCTCCGGAAGAACGGCTGTTTGCTGCTTTAAGAGACTGGCGGGCGAAGAGTTTGAAGATGAACGCCCCTCACGAAACAGCCGTTGAACTGGCTAACGCCATGTTTGAACTTGGACGGGATGACATCGGACATTATTTGATCAAGAAGTATCAAGATGCATTAGAATGCGCTTGAGAAAAGCAGAAAGTTTATAATTTCCTGGAGAGAAACTGAAATAAATAATTCCTTTGCCATCTCAAAATATTTTGGATTATTACAGGCCTATTAAGTGACATTTTCTTGCAGCGGACGGTCACCCTGCAGTTTCCAAATAGTAGGCCTGAGCCTACTTTGACTATCAAAATGTGTAGACCACTGTCGTGTTCACCGTATGTCTTGTTCACCGTATGTCTTGCTCCCCGTGACGGTGTGAAATAGCATTGACGAAAACTCAACAGATTCTCGTCCTAAATTGGAAAGGTGCCAGCCCGTTTTCCTTCCAACCTCGGTTTGGTTGATTGAGTTGAGTGGAAGAAAAGACAGGATGGAGGTGTCATGATTAATTAGTGTCTTTCTCAGAGTCATTAAATGACTACAATTAAAGGGCTGCTGTTATTTTGGACTTTTATTTGTATTATGTCAGACGAGCAGCCAGCCGCCTGCCTGAGTAGATTTAGAACTTTCCCATTCCAATTAGTTGCCATAATTATGCATTATAAATGTATACTTTTATTTTGTTTTAGTACGTATGAATAAAACACGTTTTTCGTAATAGAAAATCAAACCGTCTGAGATTTCAGTAATTGTTTTACCATAAAGGTGACGAGTGACCCGTCACATGCGTCACATGATGTGTGTGGAAGCCGACGACGCCTACAAATGGGCCTATAATATCAACGAAGTATTTTTTTTTCCCCGGCTGGAGCGTTGCTTTTTTATGATATCGATCAGTGGTTTGGGATCTTGTTTGGTGAGTATTCATTTTGATCAAGCCGTTGAGGTCTCTGAGAAACTTATCGATGTGTGTAGTTTATATAAGTTGTTTTTCTTTCTCACTATGTTGGTGAATATCTGCCTATCTTTTCTAAGGCACTAACAATGCGTGCGTCTTTTGCCGATTTGCTGATTTGTAGACGTACCGTAAGTGTACTGCTTATGTTATGAGCAACATAATGAGTATTTATTACACAAGCCTATATACAAGTTAGGGGGCTTTACCATGCCCATTGAAAGTCAGTCCCGACATCACCACCACTCCAACCCCGCCCACAACAAAAAATTAAATAAATAAATAATAAATAAACAAACAAACAAACAAACAAACAAACAAACAAACAAATAAATAAATAAATAAATATAAATAAATAAATTAATAACATAAATCCTATCTGCAATGAGGTTCATTTGTTTATCATTTGCCTTTTCATGTATGAACGGGAACTAGGACTATGTGTAGTTTTTTCATTTCTGAATCTTTTTTTTTTTCCATGTAGTTTTGACGATTTTTGTGAAATTGAAATTATTTTCCTTGGGTTTTTCGTAGCACGTGATTATGTCACGCTATATTGTATTTGTATCTGTATTTTTTCTCATCGATTCCTGTATAAAAGCTATAACCTGTAGATTGTTATTATGTGGAATTGATGTGTTGTTGATGTTGTTGTTGTTGTTGTTGTTGTTGTTGTTGTTGTTGTTGTTGTTGTTGTTGTTGTTGTTGTTGTTGTTGTTGTTGTTGTTGATGATGATGATATTGTTGTTGTTGTTGTTGAATGAATGAAGCTGCATAGCTTCAAAGCAAGAGAACTTTAAAATATATAATAATAAATAAATACAAATAAATAAATAAATAAATAACACAAATCCTATCTGCAACCAAGCCGCACGGGCTAGCCTGTAGCTATCTCAGAAGTGGTTTGATATGATCATCGTTTGATTATGATTTGAGTCACGTCAACACCGGAATCCCCGTCATGTGATTGGCTAAAATCAAGCGCTACCGTGCGACGTCATACGATAATTGCCGAACAGTCGACCGCATCACCGCCCCGATACGTCGCCGATCACAGTACGCAGCATAATATAGACCCCAAACGATGTCCCAAGCACCGCAATAATATTTCCAAATTATACAGCCATCGTGTGAACAACCGGTAGTTTATTACAATACTCAATAAAATCGTGGATAAAAAGCTACTTTTCATGTGAAAACATAACGACATCGCGGAATGATATGCTCACATAAAATCACCCTATATCAAAGTACACGAACAGACGCTGTAGAATGGGGGACGTTGTAAACGTCGGCCATTTTTTTTTTATCCAATGTCACATGTACACCCACATGACCCAGTGTTTGGCCCCGTGACTTTGTGCAGCATCCCTGATTCGTTTGCAGTCCTTAGTTTGGACAAATCCACATGGATATGTTAGAACAAGCTCTGGAGCCTAGGTAAGAACTATGAGTGATTAATTTCCAATAGAAACTAAGGAGATATCAAGGGAATTTGGGGGAGAAAATTCCGAAACTTTTTTGTCGGTGCCGAAGCCGAGTCTGTCTGCGACGTGCTGGATGCATCGGCATTTGGTGCATTTGATGTTCTTGCGTGCGTGTTTTCTTCTGTATTACTATTTTATTATAAAATAAAAACAGGTTGAGCGTGTGGACGTAAAAGTTGCTGGTCGTACAGTTGATTTTTTCTTTCGTCTGGTCGATCGTGATTAAACGAAATCATTGGTTTCTGGAATATTGAGCTAACTTTTAGTTTATCTTGGTGTCAGGACACTTCGTACCTTTGCCACTTCGTACCCTGGACACTTCGTACCTTTTCAAGGTGCGAAGTGACTTTGGACACTTCGTACCTTGGACACTTCGTACCTTCTCACAAGACACTTCGTACCTTCTCACGAGACACTTCGTACCCTCAGGATTCAATATCATTTTTACGTGCAGAGATAATGAGACGTAAGAAACAAACAAATTGAGTTTACAAAATACGAACAAAACAAATGTATTTTAAATAAAAGTATTCAAATTTCACAATAAAAACAATTTCACAATTAAACAAAATGACAATTCATTATGTATTAAAAATAAAATGGATAGTATCCAATAGCATATTTACATGCCGAGAGAATGAACCAAATTAAATACAAAAACAACCAGTACACTTTTACATCAATTTCATAAAAAGCTAAAGCTGGAAAGTATTCCATATCAAATTTGCGTGCCGAGATAATGATACATACAAACACAAAAATTACAAAATACGGACAAAATAAAGGTATGGGGTAGAAAATATTGCGTGCCGAGATAATGGTACATAAGAACAAAAATATACAAAATACGGACAAAATAAAGGTATTTTAAAGATATTTTTAGTTAGATAATAAAAGTAATCACATTTCACATTAAAAAGGACATTCAAATAATTAAACAAAATGACAATTCATTTAAGTATTATTTTGTATCTCAACGAAAATTATATCCTTATTAAGGAATTACACATTTTACTGAAGGTACGAAGTGACTCGTCTGAAGGTACGAAGTGACTCAGCTGATGGTCACTTCGTACCCCGCCCGCGGTACGAAGTGACCAATTTGGTTACGGTACGAAGTGTCCTGAAGGTACGAAGTGTCCAGGGTACGAAGTGGCAAAGGTACGAAGTGTCCGACATCCTTTATCTTCCATCCAGTACCCAGTAGTTGTGAAATAGTTAAAATTTAGGCAAAAATAGTTTTATTGTTATCATTATGATCGTATCCAGTGCAGTAGTGGTCCCCCTCGCATTTTAAACTTGAATTTTTAAAACTTTAAAGTCAACAATATCTTGGGTTGGGGGGGGGGTAACTATTTGTTGACCTTCAAGTTCAAGAAGAAGAAGTTTAAAGTTAACAAATCAAAAAGAAACAGGAAGTTAAACTTTTAATAAATCCACTATGTTAATCATTTGGGCCTAATTTCAGCTCTGCTTAAATTAAAAAGCAGACAGTTTCGCTTAACAATTTTGTGCTAAGAAAACTATGCAAGAAGTATGCAGGATACCAGTAAAAGATGACTGTTCTCAGTGTAAAACAGACGGTTCACCTGAGCAGTATGTCTACAGCTACTCCTAGAACTATTCGGTTCATTCCGCTATCGTCTCCCCGACCCTCATAGGTCATCATGTACAAAATCCCATTCAAAACTTTTTCCCCTTCACGTTTATGCACCTGGACTTCTCTTTTGAAAACGTAGCTCGCCAAAATTAGGCTCTATGTGTTTATTGTTTTCACAGTGAGCTCGGGGTGGGTCCAGAAAATCCACTCCGCAAAAAAAAGGTGCAAAAAATGATAAATTCCCATCGTTTATTCAGAATGGTCGCCTTCCGATAACAAATGTTCCCAAAACTCTACTACAACATAGATTGAAAATGACATGTTCATGAAAATGAGTCACCAAATCGTTGCACATTGAAGAAAGTTCTCGAGTACCCCATCAAACCCAATTAGTCACGGAGGAAAGTATCCAGCAAGGTCGATAGAAAAGAAACTGATCCCCTCCAAAAGAAAGTCTCCAAAAAGATGCAACCCCTACCCCTATCCCCGTGTGTCTCTATTGTTTGCTGAATTACATTGGGGCCTGAAGATTTCATCTTTTGAGAGGGCGAGGTCATTCTCATTTTGCTCAGGGCACTTCCATTGGAAAATCTTGAAGTCTATGCGAAACTTCTGACATGTCTGAAGGGGCACCAAGGCCAAGACCAGGGCAACAGAGGCCACGACCTCTGTGGCCTTCTTGTAATTCCTGGCCTGGGTTCCTCTTTTTTGTGGTGCCATTTCTTGAGGTTACACAGAGCTCTGTCTTTTACAAAAGGAGTACCAACTTATTTTGAAGTGAGACCCAGCACTGCATTGAACAGTGTGCAGCCAACTCCTCTCTTAACGATAAGGAAGCGTTTAAAAAGTCTGAACAATAGATGAGTGTTCTGATTGGATCGGATCAGTATTCCAGCTCGTGCACGTGGACCGTTCCTTTGGACTGCCGTAACATTCCAAATACTAAATGCGTGTAATAACTTGTGTAGGATTGCTGCCGTACTTCTATTTATGACGTAGTCGAGCATAACATTCTGGCAGGTGTGCGCCCACGGCAATGTTCTCTTGCATCAGGAGCGTGCCCATCTTTTGAGATGCTCCCTAATTCTTAAATGTGCAATAACAACACACTGAACCTTCATGGCTTGCTATATTCCATCCAAAGGACACGGTGTAATTTATTGCTTGCTTGAGGACACAAGTGCTGTGACCGGGACCCGAACCCACACTCTTGGCAACACTAGAACTTGGAGTCTGGTGGTGCACTACCACTAATTGTAAGGCAATGAAACTCCCCAGTCCTTCCCCCCCCCCCCAACTGCATGAGGGTGACAAAGCACTCTCAACGACCTTTTTTTTTGCGGGGGGGGGGGGGTGCGGAGCAGAAATGATGGTTGCTTTGCTTTGGATGCTGCACGGTGTCATTCCTGGGGTCTTCATGTTTTCTCTTCCCACAATTATAAGATGGATGTGGGATTGGACGGTCTCCAATTGCCTATAGAGAAGATTTCCCGATGTGTATAAAGGACTTCCCCACCCCTATCCTGCTATTAAGTAGGTTGAATTTTCTGCCATGAGTCAGTGAACCTTGGCCTTATCGCTGCTCTCTCTCTCTCCGAGTGTAAGGTGAAGAGTTGTCTTCGATGGCAGCGTTTATAATTGCCTAGAGATTAAACCCCAATACCCCATTCACAGTCACATGTGGGCAATACTCAGTCAGGTGGTCATTACCATTCAGCTCCGCAATGTGCATCACGTCCTGAATGTCTTATTAGATTACTCAACCAATCGCCCCTCGTTCTCTATAATGGTGCCACCCAAAAGTTATGAATGTCCCATCTTGACCAATCGTCCGTGGGTTGAGCAGTGACTTCATTCTTTTGGAGGTGGGTTGTAATGATATACTTCCTGTAGTCATAAGTGAGCACAGTTACTAAACAAATCACCCCTCACTTATGACAATGGTCCCACCCAAAGTTACAAATGCTCTATCTTAACCAATCGCCTACCAGCAAAGAAGTGACTTCATTTAGTGGGAGGTGGGTTGTAATGACACACTTCCTGTAGTAAGTGAATACAGCCAAGGAGCTTTGCAGGCGGGGAAAAAAAACTTTTCGGCTACCCTTGAGAAAATAAAGCCAATGCATGTACTTCAAGTTGTACAAACTATTTAAAGAACATTTTATGACTGTACCCTTCGTTGCTTAAAAATAGAAGAAATTATGACTTATCTGGCATTATTAGGCACGGGTCACGTTGTCCTAACGAAGCATGAATGTTTCAAAATTGATGAGACTTTTACCAGACGAGGCTCAGCGAGAATGGTTTCTGTGACGCCAAATGTAACTAATTTATCGGGTGAACCGATTGTGAGCCGTCATTTTCAACTCGCTGTTGGAGATGTGAGCTTGGAGGTCAAGACGCTCAGAAAATTCTCAAATTTTTTCAGCCGGCTCGCGAACAAGAGGATTTCATGAACAAAATAATGGCTGTAAATGGTGAAATAAACAGGTATTATTATTATTCTTGTTCACAGGTCTCTACTTTTACATAATTGACTCTATTGATGCGATAGAGATATTGTAATATCTTAAAGCCATATATTTTTTTTATTTGTATTTTGATTTAGAGAACAAAACTTGACTCTTCTGGGACAAGTTTGCACTTCTACATAGTCTTGATATTTTGAGTGTACTTGGACGATTTTTGAAATCGGTTCCAAGGTATGAGCTTTTTGTCATGATGACAAAATGTTAAACTGGGCTTTCTCATTCATAACATGAAATATGAGCGCCAACAACTTTCTGATTTTTTCTTTTACAGTGGACACGATAAGAGTGACCAAGAGCTACAGGGAAAAGATGACGGTGAGTGGGAATACTGTTTAGTTTTATACAGGCCGGAAAAAAACCCCAGAATAAAGGATTGGTACATGTAATTATGACAAAACAATATGAATGAAAAACGAAGAATCGTTTCAATCTGAAAGCTTTTTTTATATTTTTGAAATTTTTTTTTTATGCAAGTCGCCAGACACACAAGGCCTGAAGGCCACTTCAAGATGTGGGCTACAATCAACTATTTTTTCCAGGGGCCGTTGCCACCTACTCCTGGGGCTGAAACAGGGTTACCCCCTTTACAGTCCATACGGATGTAGGCTTGGGTATCATCCATCAAAAGCCTGGCTGGTAGAGCAGAAAGCACTACCTCCCCACAATTTTTGAGAGGGCAAGGCCATTTTGCATTTTGCAAAATTTTTGCAAACGGCATTTCCATTGGAGAATCTTAAGGTGTATGGAAACCAGAGGCCATGACCTCTGGAAGGAAGTAGATTTAATAGAGGGCTCTAGCAGACAACATTTCTACACAATTTGTTGCATTGGGGGGGGGAGGAGGGGGCTGATTCTGACTGGTCTGGGGGTTAGATGATACTGTCAAGACTGCAATAGTACACAGTCCACCCTCCTGTACTACCTGACTGTTCAACATCATCCTACTGTCGTTTTGAATGATGGATGCACTGGCTATCATGTGGTGAATGCATACACAGCTAACAGTCAACCCTCCTACTGTCTGACCATTTAATATCATCCGGTGACACAACTGTGGTTTTGAATGATAGATAAACAATGCCAGCCTTGAATTTGATGTCAAGTGATGAATCCGTACATCATGTAGATCTGTACACAGTTATGTGTACATTTGTGCCACCATACACAACCACACATGTTTGTAAATGGTGTAAACCGAGGACATCCCATGGTTTGGACTTGGTTTTTTCAGCGACGTTCCCCATTGGTTTTGTACACAAACCAAGGACTGTCCCCGATATGTCATTTTCCCGGATCCCTATTGTTAAAGTCCTCGGTTCGAATGCGTAGACATGTTCTATGCAGTGGAATCCTTTCTATTTGTTGTCAACTCAATGGAAGATTTTACTAAGGTTTACACGGATTAATATAAAATTTTTGTTTGTTGTTTTTGTTTACAGGAGATATCGGATCAGCCACCGATGACCCGAACGCAGTTATCGCCAACTCGGCAGCTTTTACAGCGGAAAACATTGTATGTTGAGTCTCTTCTACTTTGCAATAATAAGTTTTTTAAAATTTTAGTTGGCAGGAAACATTCTTCAGTAAAAACAGACGCTCAAGACAAGTTTCACATTTTAGGATTACAAAAAAATAGTCAATGGCCTGATGTTTCGACGCTGAACTATTTTTTGCATTTTTACCACATGTCCTTTTTGTTGGTTAGCAGTTTTCAACAGCTATAATTTTATTTTCTCTCATTTTTCAGAATTACTTTAACATTTGCAATATACACACGAACCTGGGTACAATTTCATAGAACTTCTTTTATAAGCACAAAAAGTAGCTTAGCACAATAAAATTATGCTTACCAGGGTTCTCCCCAGGTTTTTTTCAAAACTGTAGGGCATTCTGGAAATTTTTTTTTTTATGCTAGGCCGAAGGACACTGAATTGAAACAGCGTCTTCGGAATGTTTTCTACTTGGTGTTTATCTTGGTTTTAAAAACCCCACAGTGCAATCTGGAGCACTCCATATGGTTTTCTCTTGATTTTTTGAAAGAAATTTATTTCTATTATTTTTTTCGGCCGAAATGTGGGCATATCGGCACGCAATTCGCGCGTATTGGCCCGATACGCTAGCTTGTACATGGGGGAGAACCCTGCTTACTAAAATAAGATTACTGGCCAGATGTACAATCTGTGACTGGTAGTCTTCTTAGTCTTGCTGGTATCTTCTTAGGGCAAGGCAGCTTTTTCCATTAAAGCTTTTCTATTATGTACCTCTGTACTCAAACATTTCAAGGGGCACCAAGGCTTTAAGGGCAATTGTCCCATGTTGCCTCTGAGAATTGTTAGGCCAGATCCTGGATGTACACACAAATCAAACGGCTCCAAACTACAACATAAAAAAAAGTAAATTACAGTTGGGTAATGATGGTCTGATAGCACTTTCTATTCTGCAGTATTCTGCAGAAGTAGACGGAGCAAAGTTAGTGGTCCATACAGTACATCTTTGTATTCTTCAGTACTGTTACATACAGTTGGGTAAAGATGGTCTGAGAGCACTTTCTATTCTGCAGTATTCTGCAGGAATAGACAGAGCAAAGTCAGTGGTCCATACATCTTTGTATCCTTCGGTACATTTACATACAGTTAGGTAATGATGGGCTGATAGCACTTTCTATTCTGTAGTATTCTGCAGGAGTAGACGGAGCAAAGTTAGTGGTCCATACAGTACATCTTTGTATTCTTCAGTACTGTTACATACATGTACAGTTGGGTAATGATGGTCTGATAGCACTTTCTATTCTGCAGTATTCTGCAGGAGTAGACAGAGCAAAGTTAGTGGTCCATACATCTTTGTATTCTTCAGTACTATTACATACAGTTGGGTAATGATGGTCTGCAATGCTTTCAATTCTGCAGTATCAATTCCGGACGGACAGTAATGGGCAGAGTCAAGTGACGTATCGAGTCGTCCAGGTTGATCCCGATGCGAATAACAGTAACCCCGCAGTCAATGTCGTCACTACAACATCATTCCCCCAAGGTGCCCAAGCAGTTACCCAGGTTAGTATTTTGACCCCCTACCCCACCCCCCTTGACACATCATCCCTTAAAAGTAGCGAGGCAGTCATCCAAGTTGATACTGTCCGGCAACATCCCCTTAGGTCACTTTGTGTCATCCCCCCCCCCACCTCCCACTCCTCCCGTTTCACTTAAACTTTTATTAGAGACCATGGTCTCAAGCAGCTTATACAGAAATGCCCAGAGCGGCCGCAAATGGCCGCCAGGCTTGACCTACTTCCACTCGACCGAAAAGGTCAATGTAAAGGTCAATGTAAAGGTCAATGTAAAGGTCATGGTAAAGGTCATGGTAAAGGTCATGGTAAAGGTCATGTCCTGAATTGACATCTGTATCCAACGTTTCCTACGTTTTTATGGAGTATTTCAGAAACAAAATTTAAAAGAAAACAATTGAGTCGGAGAGTAAACACAAACTTAGCCATGTCTGGTGTATGGTGATGATTAGCAGACATGAATGGTGTAAAGGGATGTCATATTTGTTTGGCTGCCGGGCAGTAACCCAGATTGGGTTCCGTCACTCCGTTACCCCCCTTCCTTCCCTGTTCCCCTAGTGCCCCATCATTTGTCAAAATGGCTGGCAAGCCCGGATTGGTAGTTTCTGCCGTCCTACCCCAAACTTCCCCCCCTCCTGTGAACATCACAACATTCCTTCAAGATGACCAAGCAGAGTAGCGTTACCGACCAGTTTTTCCTCACTTTCACCCTGACCTCTTCACCTTTGACCTTTTAGAAGTCGGGTACATTTTAGGCGTGAAGGAACATTCCGGTACCTATGCGCTCGCAATTCCGTGGGCTGCAAAAACGCTCAGCAGGACCATGTCATTGTCCCGAACTACCACTACCAGGGGTCGATTTCACAAAGAGATAAGACTAGTCTTATCTGAAGTTAGGACCAGTTACTGGTCTTAACTTAGGACTAGTCCTATCTCCTAGCATTGCCTAGGACTAGTCCTAAGGTAGGATTGGTTTTGTGAAATCGACCCCAGAACAATTCTTCACAAGAGAGTATTTGTGCATTAGCATTTAGAACATTATTATGGACCAGTCCATGTACGCCCGTTGGAATACTTAATACCAATCCAATTAAAACTCTAGCTTTTAGACTTTTTGAGTCGCTCCCTTAAGACCAGCATAATGCCTGGTATCTTAGCGCAACTCATCGGAAATCATGTATGGGTGCTACAACTCGAAAGCCGTCTCCGAACCACCTGACCTTGAAACACCGTCTTTACTCAAGCGTTCATTGTACCAGACCTTTTTTAAACTTACAGACGGGATTAACTAAGATTACTCCCAAGATCCAAACCGCTTCATTCCCCATTCTTGTTTGGAATTCCCGTCTCATTAAACCCAAAGCTCATCAGCGACATCTCGGCTTTAGGCCGTTCGGGAAAAGCCCAATTATTTTGATGGACGGACATTTTCCTGTCAAATTACAGTCACATGGTGATTCATAACCAGCTCCACCCAGCCGCTGATCCATCTCCCGAGAGTTCACACTTGTGTTTACTCTATTTGAAAAATCGTGATCATAAATTTCTCTTCTACTGTCTGTTAGTTTGAGTGAGGGACCCAGTTGGGCGAGTCCACCGTTTTGCTTGTCTTACTTCGAGAAAAGGAGTTCAAAATTTTGGTCTAAGTCTTGTTATGACTAATTCATAGGTTTGAAATACCCAGTGGCCACTGGCCAGAGAGTCCAGTAGTTCATTATTGTGCCAACAACTGAACAAGACCAGCCGGGGCTTGAGAAACCCACAGGATCAATGGGGCCAATTTCATAGCGCTGCTTAATAGTGAGCACATTTTCGTGTTAACTATTAGAAAACAAATTGCTTAAGTGTAAGCGTATTTCACAGGTTAGCAATAAAAGTAGGCAGCCAGCTTGCGCATTCACCATGGATTTGCATTTTCATACAGTAAGCACCGGAAGGTTAGCATGCCTTTTTGTGTGCTTACGGTTAGCAGCAATATGAAATGGAAACTCGCTCAGTAAGCACAAAATCAGCCGTTAAGCAGCTCTATGAAATTGGGCCCCAGTCAAAGTCCTTGGGTTTGCAATCAGGTGTGAAAGACCTACCCAAAAGTATTAAAATGCGAAAAACAGTGACGTTCTTTATTTCATCACCGAACTATTTGGAACAAATATTTTAACAGGCACAAAAAAAAAGCAAACGTCCTACCTTTAAAATACTGTGGAGAATCCACTCCCCTATTTTTTTTTTGGGGGGGGGAAAAACATGATTTTTATTTAAGGATATTTGGACAATACCCAGGAAATCTGCCTTTCAGCTTCTAAATATAGCTGTATGATGCCTCATACGAGCCCCATGCTTATTTTGAAGGCATTCAAGATGGCTTGAAGACTTGTTTCCTAAAAGATCAGAATGAGTCATACGTAAAACATTGGGAGTTTACTCTTGCCAGTTGATACTGATGTTGGCCCAATGTCATAATAGCTGTTTGTAAAGATGCTAAGCATGTTTACTTTGCTAAGCACGGCAAAACTTTTTCATTAGGCTGTATCCGAATTGATGGCGGCTACGGCAGAGACTGTGTAAGTCTCATGCGTATCATAAACGAGAAAACAACTGGAACAAAGACTATATTTTTCTTTGAAATCAAATCTTCTGTTTGAATCCTTTTTGTACAAAATTCTTGAAAATGTACCCATAGCAGTTTGTTATGAATTTCAAATTTTATATAACACAAGTAATTTGTTTAAATCAACATTGAAACAAAATTAGAACTTGGGACGTGGATGCTTTGTTTATAGAAACCCCATTTGCCAATCTCGCCCCAACTTGTGGGACCAGTACATACGTTTATTGATATAACATGAACGTCAGTTGGGCAAGTTCTCAAGTGTTTACAAGTAACCAGAATCGGAGGAAAAGTTGTATTCTCAGATTTGTTGTTGTTGATTTGTTAAAATAACAATCAGAGTAGATGAATAAACTAAGCCAGGGGCAAGTTCGATCAGCGACCATTTGTCAACCACTAGTCAATGTTCCATGGTTACCTATGCATGAAATACATCCTGGGTACCGGGCAAAATCGTCCAATGGTCGACAATAGTCAACTATAGTCCCTTGATCGAACTTGCTGTTGGCTGTTCAAACTTGGTATGGTGTTTCTTGATCATGAATATTGAAATTGAACAATTTGCATAATCAAGCATTTAAAAAAATAGGGTTAACTCTGTAGAAGGTTTTATAATAGGGCCTAAGAGTCAAAACCAAAAGTAGCGCTGTTCCTTGTCCTTGATGCAACCTTTTTTTTTACGATACCATGTTTTAATGCCTTTTCTCCCTGTGGTTTCAGGTCATCCAAAGTCCGTTTAGTAATGGAGACAGCCCCACCTCGGATAACCAATCTGGTGAGACGAGATTCACGTACTTCCCAACGTCAGCTGTCGCTACCGACTCTAGTGTCATCACCCAGCAGACAGAGTCTACACTAGCCAATGCCACCACAGCTGGAGGTACTGCTGAAGGCTCATATACTCCCCTCCCAGTCCTCGCCCCCACTTGAGTAATGGTGTTTCGTCCATACCCATGTATCTTATCCCAACACTCTTGACTGTGTTTAACCTCTCTCCCACTCCAACTGCGTCTGTCCTCTGCCCGACTCCTGACTGCATCTGTCCTCTCCCCCACTCCAACTGCGTCTGTCCTCTACCCCACTCCAACTGCGTCTGTCCTCTACCCCACTCCAACTGCGTCTGTCCTCTACCCCACTCCAACTGCGTCTGTCCTCTGCCCGACTCCTGACTGCATCTGTCCTCTCCCCCACTCCAACTGCGTCTGTCCTCTGCCCCACTCCAACTGCATCTGTCCTCTGCCCGACTCCTGACTGCATCTGTCCTCTACCCCACTCCTAACTGCATCTGTCCTCTGCCCCACTCCAACTGCATCTGTCCTCTCCCCCACTCCAACTGCGTCTGTCCTCTACCCCACTCCAACTGCGTCTGTCCTCTGCCCGACTCCTGACTGCATCTGTCCTCTACCCCACTCCTAACTGCATCTGTCCTCTGCCCGACTCCTGACTGCATCTGTCCTCTCCCCCACTCCAACTGCGTCTGTCCTCTGCCCGACTCCTGACTGCATCTGTCCTCTACCCCACTCCAACTGCGTCTGTCCTCTGCCCGACTCCTGACTGCATCTGTCCTCTACCCCACTCCTAACTGCATCTGTACTCTCCCCCACTCCAACTGCGTCTGTCCTCTACCCCACTCCAACTGCATCTGTCCTCTACCCCACTCCTAACTGCGTCTGTCCTCTCCCCCACTCCTATCTGCATCAGTCCTTTCTCCACTCTTGACTGTGTCTACCCTCTCACCCACTCCTATCTGCATCAGTCTTGCGTCTGTCCTCTGTCCCACTCCTACCTGCGTCTGTCCTCTGTCCCACTCCTAACTGCATCTGTCCTCTGTCCCACTCCTAACTGCATCTGTCCTCTGTCCCACTCCTACCTGCGTCTGTCCTCTGTCCCACTCCTACCTGCGTCTGTCCTCTGTCCCACTCCTAACTGCATCTGTCCTCTGTCCCACTCCTACCTGCGTCTGTCCTCTGTCCCACTCCTAACTGCATCTGTCCTCTGTCCCACTCCTAACTGCATCTGTCCTCTGTCCCACTCCTACCTGCGTCTGTCCTCTGTCCCACTCCTACCTGCGTCTGTCCTCTGTCCCACTCCTACCTGGGTCTGTCCTCTGTCCCACTCCTACCTGCGTCTGTCCTCTGTCCCACTCCAAACTGCATCTGTACTCTCCCCCAATCCTAACTGCATCAGTACTCTCCCCCACTTTTAACTGCTATTGTCCTCTTCCCCAATCCTAACTGTGTCTGTCCTCTCCCCAACTCCTGACTGTGCCATCTTCTCCCACACTCCTGACTGCATTTGTCCTTTCTCCCACTCCTAACAAAATCTGTCCTCACCCCCACTCCTATCTACATCAGTCCTTTCCCCAACTCCTAACTGCGTCCATCCTCTCACCCTCTTCTGATTGCATCTGTCCTCTTCTCATTTGCTCCGTTTGTAACGACCAACTACATCATTTATTCACAGGTCAGTTCTACGTGATGATGTCACCGCAAGACGTCCTCCAAGGGGCTGCGCAGAGAACAATAGCTCCTCGAACGCATTCCTTCGCTCCGTAAGTGGCACTCTTTTTATTTTGTATCTGCAAGTTACCTGTTCAGATTTTATAAAAATCTTGTCTTGCAATATCCTTTCTTGCAAACTTGTTAATAACTCAGTCCCTCCCCCACACGGTGACAAACATTTTCACAAACACTTTTGGTTTGTCGCTGAACGTTTTTCTTGACTTGTGTTCGCTTTTATTCTGACAGTAAAATCGACGGAGCACGTACAGCAAGAGACGACAGAAGACGAGCGACACATAATGAAGTGGAACGAAGAAGACGGGACAAGATTAATAATTGGATCGTCAGACTTTCAAAACTTGTGCCTGACTGTGCGTCCGACCAGTCCAAGTCACAGGTAGGCAGCCGTTTTTACTGTGAGGGAGCATTTCAAAAAGTCCGAACTGTAGGAAAGCTTGAATTTGTTAGGTTAAGTTTTCCCAGCTGGTATACACGGACTGGTTCCGGTGGACCGCTGCTGAGTGTTCCATTGAAAGTTCAAAATACCAAGGGTAGTTTTCTTGATCTTGGAAGATCCCGTAGTTTGGCGCTGTGTCGCAGTACAACAGAACATTCTGACGGTCCTTTCCGTCATACCTAGATTGTGCCCAGCTTTTCAGATGTGCCTCTTGATAAAAAGTGCACCCCCATTTGTAGAGTCTTTGCAGTAATAAAACCAACAGATCCTCAAAAGTCAGGCATGCAACTCTTCCGCGTTTCCGCGGATTTCCGCGTTTTTTTTAAATGATCAGCGCTAAAAAAAAAAAAAATCGAAAAAAAAAAAAAAAAAAAAAAAAACAATTTTTTTGGCGATTTTTTTTTAAAAGCCTTATATATGCTTGGCAACAACAATGTACAACCACAATAATGTGAAATAAGCCTAGTACATGCTAAGAATGCACCTAAGAGCATAATAAACCTCAACATTTTCTAGGGTACCATTGTGGATCTCATGTCCCTTGGCGTTTTGGCTGCCTCGCTCCGCGCTTGCGTTGTGCCTTTGAAAATTTCCTCTTTTTTTTTCATCGGGCAGTTGCATGCCTGAAAAGTGAGTTGCACTGTAGACCATGACATTGCCGAGCATCACCGAACAAAAATAAGCCTAATACAGAGCCCTTTATTAAATTTGCTTGAAAAGTCTACCAGAACTATTAAGCAGTGTATTAATCAGACAGTTGAAGTCAATGACTGTATTGAACGATTATTATCACCAACTGCGTAGTGCGTACAGGTTTAATGCAACAGTCAATTTATATAGAAATCTGATATCTACCAGTTTGGAAAAAGACGACAAGGTCACGACGCTATTTGTGTATTGGTCACTTGCAGAAGTGTTGATGCATTAGTAGTACATGCTTAAACCAATTTGGGAGCCAACTGAATACTTAGCTTTGTTATTGCTTGTTCCCGTCTGGTGATGCTTGGTATTTTAATGAATTTTTTACAGGAGTTGGTATCAGACAAGGACCCTCAAGCTCAAGAACCGTCAGTTCTCAAGGTTTGTTTACAAGCATGTGACACTTTTCCAAGAACATTCTTGCAGATTTCATGACTTTCTTTTTCGTTCTTTGAATCCAGAGCAAAGGCGGTATTCTCTCTAAAACCTGCGACTACATCGCCGATTTAAGACTCTCCAACGGACGCATGGCGGAAACTGTGAAAGAGCATGAGCGCGTCTCCGTCGATAACGAGCTACTACGGCAACAGGTGGAGGAACTGAAGAACGAGAACACGCTGTTGAGGACACAGCTACAGCAGCATGGCATTGAGATTGTGAACGCCTCGATGGACAATTCCTAAAAACCAAAAACCAAAAAAAAAAAATAAGAACGTAGAAAGCGTCAATGCGTTTTTTTTGTATTTATAAACAACATGTCGTGATGTTGCCACATGTGTCCTGAGCCCTGAATGCAGTATCCATTCTAGCATTGAGAAGTGAAAAGAAACCAGACTATTTGTGCTTCCGTGGTCTCGGGCTGGATCTGTATGGAAGACACACACTGTCAAGAGAGACGATTGCACTACGCTCAAGGTGTGGGGTTCCGGCGGCGTCAAGGAGCAAAATAAATGTCAGTTGAAGATGAAATGCTACACCATATCTTGTAATTATGTATTAAGGTCCTCTCTTCTTTCACTCACTCAGATTTCTTACCAGACAGTTCAGATATTTTGTGACAAAAGATAGTTTTAGGAGCACAGTTTTTGTTATAGTGAAGGTGTAGGTGCTCTCCATCAGAGCGGAAAGCGGTGATTCTTTATTTTGTAATGACGTTATAATCTCGCACAAGAGGCGGGCTCCACGCAAAAAAAAAAAGGGTTGTAGTTTGGAGCCGTTTGTTTTTTGTGGACGTGTGGGACACAGGCCTGGTGCTTCAAGGAAGGCAATGGAGGCAGTTGCCTCAGTGCCTCCCCCGGTCATTGCCTCTGTGCCCCTGGGAGTGTTCCGGTAGAAATTAAAAAAATTCTCAATGAGGCGCCCTTAACTGCAGAGTATCTGCCTTGCCCTTCATGCCCTTACAAGGACAAAGTATCAGGCCTGGGAAATAGTTGAAGACAACGGGATTCGACAGGCCATCGTCACTATCATCAGTATTCAGTAAGGCTGTCTGGCACTAACGCAGAGCTGTCAACTCTACCTGATTCTGCGGAGAGTTCCCTGAAAATAGACCAATCTTTCCATGTTCAGAAGGATCAAATTTGACAAAGCTCTCTGATTATGGAAACTTTTACTCTATTTATGTTGAATGTAACTCTGAATATCTCTTTGATTGTTGTACAAAATCTCCCTGATTGCAAGATGCAAATGTTGGCAGCTCTGCACTACGGCATTGCGTGTAAAATGCTCATGGCACTATCATAGCATCATGAAACAGCATCCACTCTTATAAGCGACGCCGATTTAGAAATTTTAATTAGAATGGTTTTCGTGAGCGGTTACAAGAGTTGCGTTTTCGCTTAAAAGCCTTATTAAAGTCATGGTGGCTAGTCGAATCGTTTTGTTATACATTAACATACCATTGGGGTAGTCTTGGTGCAAGATATTATTTATTATCTCTCGACTATCAGTGTTCTAGAATATAACTATGCATGTGTACAAGAACCATCGCTTCATAGTGGGGGTTGTTACGAAAACCTGACTTATTACGGGTTTGTGGCTTCAGGAGGACGCCCTCTATTGGTGGCATAGTCGTGGCGTGTATGTAGTGCTGAGTGTGCATGGTTTTACTAACAACTTAAGAGCGTCTTGCACCAAGACTTGCCACTGGGTTAAAGGCAACTTCAGGAGACGTTACAATATTTGTGCTGACTGCTGCCATGGGTAAACTATTAAAACACTGCTAGCTTCATAAACATAAATTCTCTAATACACAGTTTGACTTCAATCCGAGATAGAAGTTGTTAATTTTGAGAAATTATTTTATTATCAAAACGAAGAACCAGGAAATATGGAAGTTTTTCTCCTTTCGTCTTTATGACCAGTTTTCCATGGTTTTAACATTGGTGGGGAAAGTCTGGTTCAAGACTTTTGTAGAACATGTAGATTTCCTTGGAGATATGCAATCCGTGGATCGGAATTAAGTTAATAAGCCATAATTGTTAACATAATAGCTTTGCCTTTGGAAGTTTTTAACCCTCTTACTGTGTGATCATCAATGTCATCCACTGTGGTTCGAAACGATAGAGAAACTATGCTAGCCAGCAATATGATATCATGTGATGAATGTATCCATACAGTACACAGTCAACCCTCCTACTGTCTGACCATTCAATATCACCCAATATGCTTTGGAATGATATTAGGAAACTACGCCAGCCTGCATTATTTTGATATCACATGGTAAATGCATCTGCACAAAACACACCGTCAACCCTCCTACTGTTTGGCCATTCTATATCATCGAATGTGGTATTAATGGTAAATAAACTCTGCCAGGCGCGCAAGATGGAAAAGTCCATGCTCAACTTGCAGTGAATGTTGCCTTCAGATTGAGTGCTTTTGGGCTGTAAAAAGCTTTTGCTATGAAATGAATATGGTTGGGAGGATGTTTTAAAAGTAGAATATAATGATCCACACAAATATGCCACGAAATTGTGTGGTTTTCCTTTAATTTTGTGAACTACCATGGTTCGCCGTTTTGTAGAACCAAAGTTTTGTCTCCACAAAATGGCCGACTGTGTTAGTTCACTAAATACAAGGAAAATCGCCCAATTTCAAGAGATATTTCTATGAATCATTGTATTCATTTCATAACAAATGCTCTTTGTTTATAGCCCAAAGCGCCCAGTCCGAAGGCAACGTGTCCCTTTGTGCGTATTTTAAAGGCATAGCATGGAATTATGAAGTGTACGTTTTGAGTACCGCTGAGCAACTCTGGAGTACTTAAAAGTACTCAAGAGTTGCCACGCATTGTGGGCTTATTAACACAGGTGGCGCAGGACCATTTAAGCGAAGAAATAATCGGAATTTCACAGCAAGCAGATGCACGAAATGGTCCACCAATCTAATAAAAAAAAAAGTAAAAAAAGTTTTGCAAGTAGAAACATTCCAACTCCATGTCTGATTTTGGAAGATTCTTTGTCAAAAGATCTGAAAGGGTAAACACCTAGTGTAAATATTAAGTTTGATGAACTGTTGTTAGAAGGAATGGTAACACTGTTGTCGTTTATAAGCTATTTTAAAATTTCACTGGAAAGTAATATAACTCTTTCCGGTTGCCGGAAAAGAGTGCCACTGACAGTCTTGTTTTTTCTTCTCAAATTTCAAACAATTCCTGGTTTTACTGGGTTGAAATGACCGCATTTTTTATCAGAAAATCCTTTTCCCTGATAGACTGCCACTATAAAAAAATATATATTTCTCGTGTAAATTTGGGCTCAAAATAGTTTACTGTCTCAGGCCTATTATCTTTATGGAGACAACGGAGGCAATTCTCTGGTCAATGCCTTGGTGCCCCTTGAACAGAAATTTCCTCATATAGGTGCCCTTTACCAAGGAGAAAACGTCTAGGTGGCCCTGACCGTTTTAGAAACGAAGCATCAGGCCTACTGTTTACTTTTATTTTTAGAAAGAAATTAAAATAATTCAAAAACGTGGCAGCTTTCTGAAGCAACGCATGCCATACTTTTGGTATTATGGATCATTTTCTAAAGTTTAAATTGATTATTTGTCCTCTTCTTTAATAATTATTTATTTACTATGGCTCTTTTGATCTATTTAATTCTGGATAATAACAAATACTGTACCACTCCCATTTAATCTGTGTTTGCTTTTTGCTTTAAAAATTTACTTAAAACTCAAAGACTAACCATGATCGCTGACTTCATTCACTCTCGACAGTAATCTCTCTTTTTTCCGGATAAAACTTTCTGTTTTTCTCCAAAAGTTTATTTGTAAGTGAGTTGAAATAATGGAATTTTTAGTACATTGAATATTAAAGAACTGTACAGAGTATTGTTAAATTTAGTGTTTACAATGGAGTCTGTTCATTTCGACATGTGTTTTGCATCTTCTACATCTTGGCAAAAACAGAAGCGTACATCTACTGGACACCCAAACTGTGATATTGTGAATTTAAGAAATTAAAAAGTAAATTAGTGAAGCCGCGTATTGTTTTTTGAGAAGCAAGGTTTGCTTGCTGGGCGAGCATCTCGCACGGCTTAAGTTTATCTTAAGCAATTTTAATTAACCAAATTGATTATTTTAACCAAATTAGTTATAAGCATCTTTAGTTACTCGTATTGTGAAGTGCTGAAATAAGCTTCCTTGCTACCGTACCGAACGTTGTATTTTCAACTTTCTGTTTCGGTCTGTTACGACTGTTTATTTGTGCAGTTACAACATTTGTATTAAGGGCGTGTTTAGGGCCACGTGGTATATTCCCCTTTTTGAACTGACGTCATGCGCAATAGAAGAATGACGTCACGGGTCGGTTGTTATTCTACGTCTCGGAGCTTGTACTTAGAAATAGTAAAGACGTGGTCGTTTCAGTTACGAAAGGATTGACGCGATTTTCTGTTAAATCGGGAGATTTCCTAATAAGGTGATACACGGCGTGGCTAGCTTATAACTCATTATGTTAATTTTAGCGACGGTGATGAATGGGAACTTTTGCAGAGTGATGCTCGAAGAAAAACCGCAATTTAATGAGCTTTACCTTTTAGACAACTATTATGTTTACCGCAACAAAGGGTCCTATAGGATGTGTCACGTCCAATTGTGACTTTTTTTGTTGGTTCATGTAATGCGGCATACAAAGTACGTGCAACTGCATTTTTGACATTTTATGATTATTTTAAAACTAAAAATAGTCGTGTGTTTGCTCTGTGCATGGACGATGCATGGGGTGGTTTTGATGGGCGGGGTGGGTGCTTGGGGAAATAAAACGATTCTTGAAAGTGACGCCCCATAACAAAAGTAAATGTCATGTTTATTATCAATCACTCATCAGAAGTGGCAGTGAGAAAATGATCGTGGCTCTCAAAATAATATTGACATATTTAGGTAGAAATTGTCAAGCTATTAATCGTTTGTTCAGGTTAATTCAAAATTTGATCCTAACGTTTCCTTATATAGGTAAGAAAGGCCGGGGCAGTAGTAATTTCCTCTACACTGTCTGCCGGGGCAGATTTTGCGGTCAGCTGACCGCAAAGTCTCCCCCCCCCCCCCCCACTAAAAAAAAACCACCCCAAAATTCACAGAAACACACAAAAAAACCATTAATGAAATGATAAACGATCTAACTATGGCATAACTATTAACACAAACTTTATGACTTTTCATCGGCCGTCGCTCTATCGTGCAATTGCACCCACTGCATTCATCAAGTCGCAGGGGAGTCAACAAGATCCAACATGGAGCAATAAACTAGATTATTGCTCCATGATCCAACGAACAAAAGGCGAACATCGACATGAGGTCATATGGGACAGCAAGGGAAAACCCCTAAAAATTCCCAAGCTTATGAATTATTCATAAGGTAAGCCCAATGGCCAATAGGACGATTCGCTTCGATTGTATCTGCGTCACCACTTAACACACTGCATGCTGCTGACTACACTGCAGCCAGTCCAAAAGCGTACTCCTCCACTGGAGCTGGTCTTAGTTCCGTGTTGGGCGGTCTGAATTTGCTTTTTTTCTTTTCTTAATTTGTACATTGTTTCGACGAGGTACATTTCCTGTGGCTATATTTTAAGGCTAGTTCCGGTTAGAGAATTTCATTATGCCATCGGTACAAGTCGCGAACAAGGATTGGAACCGTGAAGTTAAGAAGGTCGACAGGCCCATCATAGTCAAACAACAAAACCAGGAGATCGTTGGTGAGTACTTTTTGCGCCATGATCATGTAATTTACTTTTGGACAACAACAATTCTCTGGTCGCCCATTGCATTGTGTGGTTGTTGTAGTATTTCTAACTGTACTCCATTGTTAACTTAAGTGAAGTTAACAATGTACTCCATTGTGGTCTTTCCATGGCTCAATCATGTTCGATGAATCACTGAGCCATGTATTTTTTTATAGGCCATGTATCACTGAGCCATGTATCACTGACCACAATGTATCACTGACCACAATGTACTCCATTGTGGTCTTTCCATGGCTCAATCATGTTCGATGAATCACTGAGCCTTGTATTTTTTTATAGGCTATCCGACTACTGCCACTGTATTTATTAAATAGGTAAAATTCTACCCTGCTTACCTACTCTAAATTTGACTCCCCTTGAGTCCGTCCATTAAGTCCTCAAACTTTGACTTGAGGTTCTTTCCACTGTCGTTCTAAGTTCGTGGAGACGAAGATAGTGGAACGAGCCTCGTCCTCATAAGTCATATTTCACTAGTAGGAGTAGGAGTAATCCTCGCCTACATCTACATGACCGGAAAGGTTGACAGAAGGAAAACCAGAAACAGGCAGTTTGAACTAGTTTAAAGAACAAACCTTCAGTCAGCTGTAATATCGATCCAATATTTTTTAGAGCGTTTAAAAAAAAATACGTTGCTCGAAATAAGTACTGAAATAGCGTAGCAATTTGTCAACAACACAACTAGAACTAAGTATGGTACGTAATTATGTACATGATGTAACAATAGGCCTACTGGATGTGTAAATGATGAAAGTACAATGACAAATTATCAGGGTTAGCCCTTACATGTAACTTAAAATTTTAGTCACTGGCCAGCTGCAGCCGATTTCACGAAACGCTAGGATTAATCCTATCTCGAGTTAGGACGAGTAACTAGTCCTAACTTAGGATTAGTCTTAAAGGGACACACCGGCTTACTGTTTACCTAATATTGTGATGCGGAATGACAGACAACAATTTTTAAATGGTTGTTGTAAAAAAAAATCATCAAAATATCACGTAATTAACAAAAAATGTGAAAAAAACAAAACGCGGTCAAAGGTCAGCTTATACGCTTTTCCAGCCGTTGCAACTGTCAAATTTACGTGGCAATGATGCGCGATGTTGTAAGTAGACTGGTGCTCTGTTTATGTATCAATTATAACAATGGCGAGGCATGAGGATACAGACTTCATATCCATCAAGCACAAATTCACGTGTAAATAAAAAAACAGACATGAACCATGCCACTGATCTCTATTATACTGTCAGTATAATAGAGATCAGTGACATGAGCGGACGTCAGTCCATAGAGCAAGGTTCCTTGCTCTATGGTCAGTCCTAGTCGAAGTCCGCTCGCGGTCGTAACCAATAACTGTTTCGGTTGAACTTGCCATTGAAACAGTTATTGGTTACGACCGCAAAAACTAACCCCAACCTGTATTCTGTGTACGACGACGTACTATATTCTGTGTACTTGCAATTGGAGAACGTTTCTTCGACATCCAAGGATCGGTACAAAAACATCGCAAGGAAAAACACCCAGAAGGTGGTCCAACGAAAAGTAAAAAGTAAAAGAAAAACCACGATAAATCCTAAGGGAAAGCCAGCAAAAGCAGCAATTTGGGGGGGGGGGTGGACATTGTGCAGCTATCATAGAAGTAGACCAGCTGTATGGGATAAATATTCCCCGTCGTCGTCCCGCATGTGTAGCGCAGGCAACACGTTGCAATAGTTAGGGACTAGGGGTATCAGACTAAAACCCTCCTACAAAAACCGTAATTGTTGATCTGGCTCCCTACCCCTCCGACAAGCTCCCACGCTCACGGCTAGACCGGCAAGCTGGGGAGTTCATGCCCCGGGGCTTGTCTCTCTGGCCCCACGAGACACGGCACCGGCTGTACGGGATATGCCCCAAGGTTTACGTTCCGCTAGCTCCCACGCTGGTGCGCCGTAAAACACGCTTCGGTTGCACGGACTCTCTGAATGCGAATCTTGCGTTCGACTTTTCATCATTATTTACAAATTGTATCAATAATCTGAATACATAGTCTTTTTTTTCAAATACTCATGAATAAATTTTAAAAAACAGATTTAAATTTGGTTCAGTAATTTACTTGTTTACGGCTGGAAGTAAAACTAACTCCGAAAATCACGTGATTTATCCGAACCACTTTTTTGGTTCGGATAAATCACGTGACCTTCGTTTTTTGAAAAATGCTCAAAAACGGCAAAATTTGATGGTTTCTTTTAGGAACCGTTCTTCTCCATTCCTGGAAGACCTTTGAAGGCATATGTTAGCCTATTTTGTAGCCCAAATAGCCCAACGAAGCCGGTGTGCCCCTTTAAGGTTTACATGTTACAGTGCAAGGCTGGGACTCGTCCTAAGTCCTAAGATTAATTCTAAGTTTAAAGGAAGAGTTTGGTGAAATCGACGGCTGGAGCAGTTGATAGCTTGTCATTGCACTAAAGTCCATTTTTCACAAGTCCGTATTTCAAACGATATAGGGATGCTTTTCAATATTGAACTAGCCAGCCGGACCACTTGGAGTGAATTTTGACTGGTCCTCATGTGTTTTGACTGGTATTTGGCCAGGAGACCACTGGTAAGGGAGAACTGGCTGATATATTCTAGCACAACTTGAATTCTCTGGCTGGTGTTTCCAAAGCCATAAAGTGAGGTCATTGTCCAAGATGGTTGTTTTTTCCATCCGTTAAAATTACTGGTACTCCGATTGGACCTAAAGCTGATCTGATCCTGTGTGTTGTGTGTAATGCACACAAAAGAACCCTAGACCCAGTAACTGGGGCGCTGTACTCCCATGTTTTGAAATGTTGACACTTGACACCTGCGGTCATACCGAAGATGTCAAAATATTGTTTAAAATAGAGTACAGTGGCCCAGTTATTGGGTCTAAAAGAACCCACACTTATCGTTTAAGAGAAGGGGTTCGCCCTGCTGGTGTTTCTGGCATGGTTGGCAATTCCATGCGCACAACCGACCTGGCCTGTGTGACCCCTGAGAAGGGGTCATGGTGCACGGAAGTATCCATCATTCAATTCAAGAAAAGAGAAGCCACTGTACTCGGTGCTTTCCTAAGTCCACAGAAAAAAAACACCACAGGCATACTGCCGAGCTGCCTAATTCACCGGACCGAAGCTCTGGCATACATGTATCTGGTGTTGTCAGCAGCAGAGTGTGGGTTCGAATCCTGGTTAAATGACACTTGTGCCCTTGAGCAAGGCACTTACCATAACTGCATTACAGTAAAAGAAAATGGGAAGTTTGTGCTTTCTGCTCTACAGCCAGGCATCCTAGTGGATGATCCCTTTGCCTACATCTTTACTGACTGTGAAGGGGGTATAACCCTGTTTCAGCCCCAGGAGTAGGTGACAACTTGCCCCTGGTGACAGTTGATTTGGGTTGACAGCCCAAATCAAGTTAAGTGTAGCCCTCACCTTGAAGTGGCCGTGTGGGCCTTGTGATGTAAGGGGATTTCTAAAAACAAAACAAAAACAAATTCAGGTTAGATTTGACTCGACATCTGCCCAGATGCTAATTATAAAGTGAAGTAATCAATTCAAACATTGCCGAGCTTTATTTATGCTTTAAACCTGCCAATGTTACAAAATTACCAGTGTGGTTTCAATACTAAGAAGAAATCTCGGTTGAGGTTTAATAATTGAAAATTTTAATTTGTGTAGAGATGAAAAGTTAATGAAGCACAGCTACGGAGTCACGACTCTTTAAATTACTGTGGCTTTATGCCAACGCTGAAGGCAGTTTTATTAATTAACACTGGTTTTTAAAGTGAATGATTCAAAATGATTGTGTTGTGTTGACGCAAACTGTGAGTGCTACATGTACATTTTTTGTCTAAGGGATTTTGTGCATCATGTTTGTCTCGGGCATATTTTGATTGCCGCAATTGAAGTAAAGTTTAGTAAATGTCTTCCTCAAAAGCTATTTCCTTGACTTTCAAACTTGACGGACATTATGGACTGAAAGATTGGCACAACTTTTATTATGTTTATAGTCACTGACTTACATAACATTCATCGAGGCCCAATTTCAAGGCTACCTGCTTACTGCCAAATTCTGCATTTACAAGCACCATTCTCCGCTTACTACATGTACTAGGCAAGCGCAGAATTTCTGCGCTAGCTGTGTACACTGTAAAAGCGAAGAACGGCTAATAATGTGAAGTATGCAAAAATTTCCCGCTAACCCATGAGATACGCTTTGACGAAAGTATGCGCCTATTCTTTGCTCACGGTAAGCAGAGCCATGATATTGGGCCCAGATTTTAAACCTTTATTAATTTTTCCAGGATGTATGTATTTGTCAGGGCCATGTCATGCTGCCTTGCATCCATGATGCAAAAGAAATTTGTTATTAAAATCCCTACAGACCCAAATCCTTCTACTTAATCCATTTCACGACGCACAGCACACACGCATACACTGTCCAACATTGTGGGAGACACAAATGAATTGACTTCCAATATGGCAGAAACGGTGTACATACATGTAGACTATACATATTGAGCAAAGCTAGCTTCTGTGCCATGGAGGGGTCAATATGTACAATTACCAAAGTAATGGATGCATTAAGGATTGGGGCCAGTATAGGCCAAAATAATGAGTGTTTTTCATTGATTCAGGCATTTCCAGGCTTTTAAATGTAAGTCCAAACAATTTGGTGTGGAGTGACAATAAGAAGATGATAGGGCCTATAATGGCTTGTCGTGGCCGAGCGGTCAACAGGTCAAGTGCACTGGACTCAAGCTCTGGTGTGTCTGATCAGAAGAGTGTTGGTTCAAGTCCCAGTCTAGTGACACTTGTGTCGTTGAGCAAGACAATACCATAAGGCCTATAGCTCCGTCCTAACAGATGGTCACATTTGGGGCGGTTGGGCGAGTCGAATCAAATTCGAAGAAAAAAAAAGACCCCAACATTTTTGAACATTGATTACAGAGTCTCTTCTGATTGGCCCCTTACTCGTGATTGTACAAACTTTTACATTGCATTATGGGCATGTAGGATGACTCACAGCTTAAACTAAAACAGGATTGGCTTATCAACCTAACTCATCCTCTTTTGTTTTGCTGGCCAATCCTTACTGATGCAAACTACTGTTTCCACAAAATTCTTTGGTCAATAAGCCTTTTAACGACTGCATTGCATCTTCATTTAATGGAACGACCCAAGACTAGTTTATATTTGCCAAGTTGACTCTGTTCTGATTTTTTTTTTAAAGGGACTTTTAAAGACTAGTTTGTTACATTTTTGTAACAAATTGCTTCAAATAATTTAAACATAAAAAAATAGGCCTTGTTTTTTGTTTCGTGCTGCTCATAGAGGCTGCTGCAGTATGCACTAGTTTACAAATGTCTCGTACTATTATGATTATTCCACAGAGCGATTAGGCCTAGGTTTCGATATTGATGCAAAACAGAAGCTCTCGCTGGCAGCTTTGATCCATCAAAAGCCGTTTCCTGTTTTACATTATAATTTCACAAAATGAAGTAATCGCATTAATTGATTAAGGATTTGCTTCAGTGCCAAATCTCACTTCCTTCTACATGTATTGTTATCTGATAAATGGTGAATACACTTGTTATCTTTGAAAGTCCAGTCCAAAGGTTAAGCATGGAGGACGGAAATAAGATGGGTTTAGGCAGTTGTATAACTGCTAAAAAATATACAAGTGTCAGGTACATGTAAGACCACACAGCAAGGATTTCTATGAGCTCTTACAGTCACCCCATAAATTCCAGGGTTCTTTTTTAAAAAAGTAAAAAAAAAAAAAACAACAACAACAATCTCAAGACCATCTCTGTGACCAGAGAGGGCCTATTGCTCCAAGATTGAAATTATAAAAAGACATGGATCACTACCCCACAGGTTTTTATTTTTAGCCAATATATATCCAGGTTTCAATTTCAAGGGAAAGACCACCAAACCACTTTAAGCGTTACAAGTTAACTGGGACCAGACCAAGTAGGTTTCACTATCAGACGAGACTGAGAAAAAAAAGTACGTACATGTAAATGTACCTGAGTTAATGAGATCATAGAGCAAGGACCAAATTGCTCTATATAAACAGATTAAATGCTTTTATTTGAGCAAGCGCAAGAGATCTCACTTGTATAACCAACAGTTCGTCACATTTTAATGACACAAGAAAGGTTCAATTGAATGTTTAGTGTATAGGGGGCATTGTGTATAGTTTTAGCAACAAAAGCGATGTTCAAATATTGACTTCAAATCTGGTTATTCAAAACTGCTGAGCATCAAAGTATGAAACAAATGAGATCAATCTTGTCTTTAAAAGTACTTGTTCGAGTAAAACAACTTGATAGGCTAATTAAGGCTGTAGATGTTAAACTGTTCAAACTTGTTCTTTCATGTTTGATTTTGATTCCTGTTTAAAATAAATAGAATTGAATCCAGTAAACACCTTGAGCTAAAAGGTACAGAGGCCCTGTGGTCGTTTGGATTTTCCCTCTAAACTTGCATCACTAACCGGTCGTACTATAGACATGATAGAGGGGCTTTGGAAGGGTAACTCCCACAAAGGTCCAGGAGTGAATGGGCGGATGGCCTCATTCAAAGGTGGTCTTTGTGTTGGTTGAGCCTTCAAGGAAGTATGTTGTTTTTGATGGTGCGCAGTGGAAATGTGTGAGGTTGTTTGGAGGGGGAGCCCCTGTGCAAACCCAGGGACTACAACGAGCAGCATGAGCACATACACATGTGGCTCACTCTGCTCAAGTTATTTATAGAATTCTTTGAAGGCGGCCACTACGATACTTGAAGCCTTTTATATCAGAACAGCTTTTATGTACAGACCCCTGACAGAGGCAGTTGTGCACCTGTTTAGTTTAGAGTGCGTAGTTTTTTTTTGGAAGTGTGGACTAAATGTTATTTTGTACTACAGGTAAAGCAACGCGGCTCTTTCGGTTTGATTCTATTGGATGTTGGGTACAACTTAAAAACAGGGTCATAGATTGGTTTTTGCTGATTTATAATGTAGGCAACATTATCAAGACAAATTACATTAGTAGAGTAATCTGTTAAAGTTTCAGTTGAGTACTTGTACACATGTTGAGAAAACCACCCAAAAAACCTGTTAATGCAGTATTTTCATCAAGAACCTTGATTCCATCCACGTTTAGCCAGGTGAGGAATACCAACCGCATCTCTGGCCGCAGCATATTACAAACTGGGCACCATGGAAATTTGCCTTGGTGTAATGAGTGATTGCCAATTCAAATGTGTACTTTTGCTGATTTCTAATCTTCGGCGAGCATTCAGACGAACAATTTTGCAGAATGCATCTATAGGTCAAATACTTACCATCTTTATTTCGAGGAGACTTGCGGATAAGAAATTACCAAAGTATGACCGTACCTTTAATGGGATTTATAATTCCGTAAAGAACTATTTTATAGTAATTATCTAAGAAGTAAAGTAATTGTTCTTAAATGCCATGCACAGCTGATCCGTGAAGAAAGCTTCCTTTAATACATAATTGCTGCTATTTGTCTTTTGAAAATCTCAATGCAGGTAAGGCTGAGCAACCAGTCAAGATGCCGTGCAACCCTTCCTCTACATCGCAGTCGCCTCCTCCTACTGACGGAGAGCTTCATACCATTCACCATAAGAACAAAATACAAAGCAATGGATCAATAGTAGAAGAGGCAAAATCTAAGATGGCGAAAGAAGCGTATGCTTCATTCAAAAGACGTCGCCAGCCTTATGATCCGAAAACGTCTTCTGGCAAAATGGAGGACTTGAAAGTCTCAATACATACGAAGCCTCGTGAGGCCACAAAGACCGATGGACGGAAAGAATTCGAGCCGGAGATCTACGCACTACTGAACAAGGATTTTACAGGCCACCGTTGTCTGGAAAAACAGCGAAGCGTCTCGAGTTCTTATGAGAAAGAAACACATGTACTCACTCATACAGTCAGTGCCCCGGGAGCACTGAGCGTCGTCAAGGAGTCTCTCAAGGAAGAGCAAGTATTTGATGAAGAGCAGAGCGAAGAAAAAAGTACTGGAGATCAATCGAAGAAAGACCGCCAGGATGGAAAGCAAGTGGACGTGGAGACAAAGCCCCAAGGATCGACGAAGCAAAACAATATCGGAAACAAAGATGGACAAAAAAATAACACTGAAGTGAGGGATGTTGAGAAACAAGATATTGGAAAAGATGACAGCCGTCAAGAACACTCGGAGAAGAGTTCTTCGGATGATAAATCCCAAGCGGACAAAGTGGATGCTGGGATGAAAGAGGCAGCGGAAGACGTTCCATCAGATGCTGGCGATAGGAAGAAGGAGAAAGTGAAGGACGAGGAGGAAGCCAAGAAGACAGTTGAAGACATCGACTCACTCACTCAAAAACTTCAAACCAAGTTGAAGCTTGATGATGGTGAGAAGGCTGAAGAGTCAAATTCCAAAGGCGGAGAGGTTTCAAAGCTTGCAAATGATCACATCCGGGTCACATCCGGCGAGGTCTCAGCAGGGCCTGAATTGTCTGGTTTGAGAGCCAGGGGTTTGAGAGCCAGGGGTATTCATGTCGTGGGAAGACCAGATGGTAACTTTATGTCAAACACTAACTATGGCTTTGTAGGGTCTCACCAAAGTCAGCCCTCTCGCTTTGCTGCACAGCCCCCGCCGACGCAAAACCAGCCGCATTTCCAAACCAATGTCCTTCCACCATTTAATAAGGCTTTCATGCCAAGTGTAGTCAATCCGCCTGGTCAGGGAAACTTCATGCCCATTTACATGAGACACCCAGGCACTGTGCACAGGGTTCAAGGACCGGCTATCACACAATCTAAACAGGGCCAGTTAGCTCAAAATGCCCTGTCTCCCCCGCTGCAGAATCAGGCCTACCCCTTGAACGATTTAAGCAGTGGGGGTCTGTCTTTCCAGCCCAATCAGCAAAAGATACCAGCCGAAAGCACCGGCCAGCCCGTTGAGGTCAGTTGGCCTTTGACCCCAGACTCAATCGCAGACATGATAGACAGCATGACGAGCGATGACGAATCTGTGAAATCGCCCATGGAAAACGAAGAAACGATGCAGAGTGGCGGTCTGATGGACTTCCTTCCGTCACCCCAGTCTCCGTGGCAAACAGCGACCCAGGCGTCGGCTTTCAGCTCGCAGAACTCCCCGTATGCAGAGCAAACAGCGCTCAGTGTGGCCTCTTCATTGAGCCCTCAACATTCCCCTTACCAAGATCCTCAAGGATCCCCTTTTCATCAGGTTCCAGACACCTCGCCTTTGACACCAGACTCCAACATAGGCTCTCCTGGAGGGTCTCTGCCCCCAGAGAGCCCGACGTACAACCTCCAGTGTACAATGGGCATGACAGCTGGCATAATGACCGTTCAAGACAGGTCTTGTTTGGCCTCTCGCGCTCCAAATAAACAAGAGTTGGAGGAGAAGAAGAAGATCCAAGAAATTGAAAGAATGCTCATGACTCCCTCAGACCCATCACAGAGTCCGCCCCAATTTTTCCAAGGATTTCCCCAACAGGAGAGGCATTTTCAAACCAATTATCAGGTGGATCCTTACACCCACATGTCCCCAGTGAGCCCTCCGACTACTGCCGTCCCCACTTCCTTTGTGACCCACCGCACCCCGTCTCAGGTGTACCCATCGGGAGTTACGCCTTACATTGGGGAGTTGGAAGCTTGCAAAGCTTGGTTGGCAAAACACAGAGTGGAGGAATTGCTGTTTGAAGACAAAGACAAAGACACGTAGGTTTCATTATTATTTTCATTTTCATGTTATTTTATTTTAATTTTTATTTTATGTCACTCAACTTCCGACAGCGCAAGCGCCACTGAAAAGATGGATATACGATTTTTAATAAAAATTTGAAAATTGAAACACCCTAATATTTATTAGAAGCACACACAATGGTACAAGGCAAAAAGACAAATTAAAATGAACTAGATCTACTCTAGAACCAGACTAGACCAGACTAGGATGACTAGACAGGTGAGGGGGTGGGCTGAAATGCTTGATTAATTTTAACTTGGAAGGCTGAGATTGACTGTTGAAATATATGTCCATAACTGTCTTTGTTCAACCCAAAACTATTTTCATTTTCCTCCGGTAATTCCTAGTGCACAAATGGGCTTCAACAAGGCAAATATGTTCACCACATTATTAGAATAATTGTAGCTCAGGGCTACAGCTATTTAATAATTTTGGGCAGACATTTTTTCCAGTTGTCCAGTTTCAAATCAAGCACAATTCAGTTTTTCTTACTTCAACGGGAAAAGGGTTTAAAAATTAACTTGCAAAAAAACAAACCCCACTTTTTTCATTCGACCACAGTATCCTCCATCTGGCTATATGCAAAGACAAAGTGGCGCTGTCCGTTGCGATAATTGAACGTATCTGGACGGAGAAAAGGAGTCTAGACATGCTGAACAATCTCCGCCAGGTGAGTTTCTTTCCCCTCATCATCTTCCGATGAATTTCTTGTAGCATTTGTGAAAGCATGGTTTCTGCGGATCCTTTTAAAAAAAGTATTTCAAAGTCTTAAATTGATCTTTCCAAATTTAAGGCCTTGAAAAAGCATTACAAATATTTAAATTCAGTTATATGAGGTCTTTAAAAAAAAAATTTGATAGTATGTAATGAATTTCCTATCGGCTCGAAGAGAACCAAATAAAGTTGCATGTAAAAAGTGACAAAATGTGAGAAGTTATGGCTGTTTCTCCTCTGCTTTGTTCACTTATTTTGGTCTTCATTTTTGTGTGAAGTGTAGCATTAAAAGGGTCTTTAAAAAAAGTCTTAAATTTGACTTTTCAAAGTGTGCAGATAGCCTGGAAGGACTCTGATAGATTTAAAACAATGATGCAACTAACACCTTTTTGCATTTATACTCACAGGTCATTTTGATTGTTAAACAGTAACATACATACATGTAGTCAACGGCTTATTTTGCCCCCCCCCCCCATTCTTATATCCAGTCTGTCTTTTCTGTGACCAACTGTTATCAAGTTGCAAGATTGAAAACTAAACAATAATACTAGGTTTTCAAAAAACCAAGTATAGAAAAAGCCTGTACACTTTTGTTAAATAGGTTAAAAACTGACTTTGTGACATTGGACATTTTGACAATTTGACAGTGGGCGTGGGAGGGGGGGGGGTTCAGGAACTGCATCAGGGTACTTAAAGGTATCAATGTATAATTCAGTTTGCAATTACATCATGTGTATAATTTTTATCTACTTTGCTGTGTAGATTTGTTCTTTGAGAACTTTGTCTTGCTATTTGTTCTACTGCCACATGAGTACATTTCGGAATTTGGGAGACCACATGAACTTATAGTTCTGAAAGGAACTGTCCTGCTTATCAATTACCTGGGCTGGCAATAGGGCAGGGCTACTTCTTTCACTTCGTAGATGGAGACAACAATGTGACATTTTTGTATTCCTCAGACTCCGCTCTATTTGGCCGTGGCCTGCAAGTTGCACATCTTGGTGGAGATCTTGCTTATGTACGGAGCCAGCCTCGCTATCGGTAACAATGAGGGTAACACACCTCTCCATGCTGCAGCCGTGACGGGAAATACAGAGGCAGTCAAGGTAGGGACTAGGGAACCAACCACCCCTAACAGACAGTCCACCATATTTGTTTTCTCTGACTGTCAGCTTTACCTTTTTTAACCTCTTTTGATTCTGGTTCGAATCCAGCCACGGCTTTTTATAAACCAGAAAGTTGCCATTGTATTGTTTTCATGTTCTTATATATCTGTATTTTTTTATGTAAACTTGTTTTTGTCACAATACTTGAAAAAACTTACTACGTATGTTTTTTTCTGAATAGTTGAACTGTCAATGTAATTCAATTTTTAGCACAATTTTTTTTTCATTGTGAACCAGTTAATTAGTTGTTTGACGTTTTGTTCCGTGATTGAAAACCGAAAGGAAATTAATTGCAGCACAATAACTGGTCTACTTCTTACATCAGTTTTGATTTAAGTTTATCTTTAGACCGTCACAGCTATTTTCTTGTTGGTTTTGTTTTTAGACAATTATCCGTTGTATGTCATACAGCCCTTGCAGTGATCTCGAGACCAGTGCATTATTTAATGCGACCAACTGTGATGGTAAGCTTGGGGGGGGGGGGCAATTACGTAAATTGTTTACGTACATTTGCCTAACATATCAATTGCGTACAGTTGCGTACATTTGCCCAACAAATCGTCCCATCAGTGCAGGGCCCAACAATTTTAAACTGGACAGCAGACCTGATGCCAGCTTTTTTGGCATCAGGCCAGTAAACTCATGACTGGACATTGCGGCAGTCTTGTGTTTTTTCAATTCTGTAACTTCATCCTGTAATATCTCAAACAAAACAAAACTCACTGCTCGTTCAGTATGTAAAACTGTTTGGGAAAGTTTGGCCTCACAAATTTAATTATTTTTCAAACTGGTAGTTGCCAGGATTTCAAGCTAATTTGACGTCAACTGCCTGTTATACATTGCATTACAATTGCATGGGGTAGCTAATCAATTCCAAACTCCATGGCCCCGTTGTTCACATTTGCTGGTTATCGACCATGTGATGTTCTACCGAGGCTTCATCACTTTGTGAAATGGACCCCTGGCCTCTGGCGACCAAAACATAACTGTAACCTTCATGCCAAGGTGTTAAGCTACAAACTTTGTGAATGTTTTCCTTGCAAAATATAACATTTTGTTTCTAACCTCTTCGTCGTTGTAGGTAAGACTGCCTTGATGCTTGCTGTCGAGGCCCATAGCAAAGACGTCAACTGTGTAGAGATAGTCAAAGACCTTCTTATGAGATATACTGATCCAATGTTCCCAGTAAGTATCATCAGAATAAAATCTCTCTCTCTCTCGCTAAACAAAATAGGTCGGTTTGTACGAACAGTTAGTGACCTGTGAAGCTGTTTACATGTGTGTACGGAAGTGAAGGATCCAAGACAATCCATTAGAGTTAGGCTATTACTTAAGTCTGATTTGGATTAACTAACGAGGTTGACCAATTGACCATTATCATGGTACGGCCATCTTGATTTTCTCCCATTCAAAACAATGTAATCAAACCGAGGCTGGAAGGTGAAATAGTCTGGTTCCTTTTAAGTACAATGAATATTAGCACTGATTACTGCCATTGGATACAGGCAACATGACCAAAATGGTGGCAGCATGATTATGGTCTATAAGGATTGGTCTTGCAAATGAGTGGCTGATAAAGCTTGGCGGGGGCATATTTATCGTCACTTTGTCACAGCTCATGTTTGCGAAAACTTTGCACCCAAAAAATTGAGTCGTTTTTTCTGAACTTTCAGGATTGCCGGAGTGGTAAGACTGCCCTCCATTATGCCGTGGAACTTCAGAAGATAGATTTGATCTACATCATCCTGGATGAGTGCCAAGACGCCAGCACACTGGTCAACGCCAAGATGTACAACGGCAACACGGCTCTCCATCTCATCGTCGGGCGGGCCATACCGGAGGAGCTCATCCTTCACATCGTCGGGATGTTAATGAGTAGGGGCGCCAACGTCAGCCTCAGTAACGACGCCAATGAGAAACCATGTGATCTTGTCCGCCGTGAAAATTGCCAGGTAGGCGTCGGAGCGTCAGATAAATTTGTTTGCCCATCTGGAGGGATGCTATACCAAGGCTTGTTGTGAACTATTTTCGTCTCTATAGTCTGTGGAATTCAAATTAAAGCAGTATTTGTGACTAAGCAAGTCATATGGGAACAAACGGAATAGAGGGAACGAGAGAAAAGATGGCGAGACGATACTGGGGGGGGGCAGTCAATCGGGACCAACGAGCACAAAATAGAGACATTTGGAAACATCATGCTGAGGCCTTCATCCTGCAGTGAATCGACAATGGCTGGAAAAAAAATTCAACCAATCACGCAATTCATTGTACCGGACATATATTCAAAACTAACTCGCAATTGGCTTTTCAATTTAGTTAGTTAACTTGAGTAGGGGGGTTAACCTTTGAACTCTTTCTGTTTCTCCAGGTCAAGCATCACCTCCACGGCCGGGAACATCACAAGAGATAAAGCTAATCTTACTCGCAAAGGGATGTTGCCTCACCAAAAAATACTTGCAGTTGTCCTGTGAAGGTTGCATCATCATTACTTTCTAGATATTTATTGTAAAAAAAAAAAAACCCCAAAAACAGGTGTGTACTTGTGTATTGATTTGTAATATAAATTTTTTCAAAGATACATGATATGTAGAATGTGTTTAGAGAAACAAGTATTTTTAATAGTTGTAAAAGATGCCTTTTTGTCTTGATTATAATCAGTAAATATACATTCCCAGCATTTTTGGGACACTTTACGTGACATGACAGCCCCCCCTCCCTCCCTATTCCATGCTCAAACTCCTCAGTTTTGTTCAAAGGCTGGGGGTTTACATCGTGATGCCTATTCGCCCATTGCACAGATCCGCCCTGTGCGTGTGTTTCTGAGTCTCGACTTCATGCTTCATTTGTATTGTATTTATGTATCATCTGTTTGGATGATATGAGGCTCTACACACAAATGGCTGGTCATGCAAAGGGCGTTTTGTGAACAACCAGTTTGACTGTTACTTCAACATTGTTGAAGTGTTTTGAGTATTGCGTAGGGGTATAACGCCACTTCTTTTTTTCAGGTTTATTTTTTTATTTTTGTACAAACATTCCTTAATTACTTCAACATTACTTGTTAAAATTACTTAAATACTAGTGAAGTGCTTTGAGTATTGGGTAAGGGTTTAATGCCTCCTGTTTGTTTTTTTTTGTTTTTTTCAGGTTTATTTTTTCTATTTTTGTACAAATATACCTCTGAAACTATGATAGTTGTTAAAACTGTTAATATTTTTAGGTTATAATGCGAAAATATGAAGAGGGATAATTTTACACAGATTTTAATTCCCAGGAAATGATTAGCTACTACAAGGTTATGTAAATACGATGACATCAACCATATTTTGCAGTTGAATAAATGTTTATCTACATTTGTGAGTTAACCACTTCTTAGAGTAGGTGAATTTTCGTTATATATAAAATGTTTTGTAAAAAATTTATTACAAGGGTTTATGGTGAGTTTTCATTTTTAAAATCGTTTAATTTCAATTTTACTTTGACAATTCTGATGTGCCTTAGACGTATGGTTTATAAGTTGTAAAATTATGTAGTTGTTAGTTTTTACAAGAATCAAGTTATTTATTTGTTTTTTAGTTAGTTTGAGACGATCTCAAATTGATAAGACATAATCCGTCCATAGTCCCAGACCTGATGAATTGAGGTGTTGCTAAATGCCACCGTGAACGGAATTCCAACACAAATCCAGAAATATTTGGTGGGACTTTTCACTCGTGAATGCCCCAAATGCATGTCCCAACGCGCATTTGATTGGCCCGCAAAGGATTCTGGGTGAAATTCGAGTCCAAGCAAAACCAGCAACCATCATGACGTGCTGATTTTGAAGCAATACAGCACACGACTTAAAAAACCTGGCAAAGTTACATGTAAACTACAGCATGGCATCCATATTGGCAGCTTGGTTTAATTTTTCAACTGCACTTGGTATATTTTTAAGATGGCACCCCCTGCACAAGGGTTATTGCTTACCTAACAATACCTTTGGGAACTCCCAGATAACAGTCGACTGGTTTGTGACAACGCTCTCCCATCCCCCCTAAAAGTCATAACGGTGAGCCTCAGTTGGCAAGTGAAGCATCCAGACTAAAATTGAGTAATTTTGCTAACCAAAAATCTTCTTTTTTTTCCTGTAAGCACACTAAGATGACAAAAAAAGAAGAAAACATGGAAAGGGTTGGTTGACTTGATGTTATTAGATAAAGTGGGGCTCTATGCTGGGTGCACTACTCTCTACTAAACTAGTGGAGAAAACTGGTACTCGGCAAGTTGGCAAACTGACTTTCATACTTAACAAAGTTTTAGTTGATTGGTAACGACGCTAAACTAATTTTTGATATTTTTATCATCCTTTTAACAGATAGATTTGTACAGTTTTGAAGTATTACATGTATGATTGCATGCCATATCAGATTTTTTAAAGTAATTATTTGTTAGCTAATAACTTGTTTCCTTATTTTTTAACTTTAACATTATGAATCTTAGGACTTATGTTTATGTAACGTTTGGTTGATGGGTGAGGTCAAAGTTTACTGTTTGTAATTATGGTTATGGGTATCTGTTAACTTGATAACATTTTGAGACTAACTTCGCTTGGAAATCAGAATTTTCACAGGACCAGAGTTGTTGTTTGCAGGACATAAAATATGTCTTTCTTTTTATATTTTGCTGAATTTTTAGGAGGGGGTGAAGCATTGAGAAGTTTTTAGTTGTCGTACTAAATCTTTCTCACATGCTGCCCCACGCCTATGGAACAAATTGCCTGCACTAGTAAAATCATCTGTTTCTTTAACCCAATTTAAAAAAAACCTTAAAACACATCTTTTCAATCAGGTATTTGAGTAAATGGTTGGATTTGTTTGTTTACCCCTCGATGTTTCTTAGATATGGCATTTGTAATTGTATTGTATTTCTATAGCACATGTTCTGGATTTCTTCTTAGCTTAGGCTTACGTTTTAATTTTGGTTATTGTACATATTTATGTACGTTGTTGTTTGTATTTAGCGCCATGAGCACTTTGATGGATTTGTGCGCTTTATAAGTTTTCATTATTATTATTATTTTCTTAATTGTTTGTAAAGGAACTGGACTGCTGGACTTGTGTTAGGCTGCAGTTTTGCTGGCCCAATGCTTAAATGGTTGGCAGGCGTCTGTCCCCGACGAAAACGCTTTAAAATAATTAAGCTCAAAATCCATGTGTCCGTGATTGTGCGTATTGCTTAGTGGGCAATTCTTTAAAATGTAATTACACACCAAGCAATGAACATGATTTTGTATGGATAACGCAGTACGCAGTGGGGATATGTAGAATTACGTGTGCTGCTTGACGTGTGTTTTCATTTTTTGATGCGTTGCGCACTACGCACAACGGTCACATAGATTTCTGTCCTTGATGTGTGTTTTCATTTTGAGGCATTACGCACTACGGTCACATAGATTTCTGTTCTTGGACTCTCCTTAATTGTCGGTTGACCAGTGGGGTGTTTCTAGCTCTGTGGTGGCTTGAAAATGTGTCGATTTAGCTACAGAGATGCACACTGAGTTCGCTGGTTTCTGTTCTTTTTGAATTAAATATATTTTTATTTGTAGTGTTCCTCATCCATCTTGAAGTACAATACTTTTTCCTTCTTGGACAGATCCAACTCTTGTACGATTCCTGCAGCCTTGCTAAAATGGTAATCCTCGTTCGCAAGGTTTTTAAAGTGAATTTTGTGAGAACTTAAAATTAATTTGTTCTTGCATTGTTAAAGACACATGTATATTGTTTTTTCTTGACTTTTATTAAGATATTGTTGAACGTGCTTGTTTGTTAAGATCAGTAAAGGTAATCTGTGTAAATATAAAACATTATACGTAGCATTAAGGCAAGATCTAATCAATTTGATAAAAACTGAATTTAAATTTCTTCAAGACCAGCACCTTTGGAGTGTTTTACAGGGAAGTGCGCCTTACAAATGCATTATTACTATTATTATAATCACCTTAATTTACATAGTTATAATTGTTTAATTGTTCACATTAACAATTTGTAAATGGTCTATTATTATAGAAGTTAGTTAATGTCCTCTACCTGTTGCAACTCGTTGTTCCAGAAAGAGACAATCATTTTTGTGAATCAGATTGTACAAGCCAATTGCCACCTAAAAAGACATGCTTTTGTGTCATTCAGACTAGGCTTCCAAATATTAGGTGAACACACTGAGACAGTAGTGCTAACTTAAGAAGCTTGGGGTCTGTATGCTTCCTAAGAATGCCCGATGAACAGGGCCCAATTTCATAGAGCTGCTTAAGCAGAAAATATTGCTTAACAAGTGTCTGCTAAGCAGAAATGAGCAGGATACCAGTCACAAATTGTACATGGGACATGGTAGTTTGGCTGGTAAACTTATTCTGGTAAGCATAATTTTGTTTGTGCTTAGCTACTTTTTGTGCTTAAGCAGCTCTATGAAATTGGGCCCTGGGATAATAACGTTGTCAAGCGCCTTGATCTAGCTACTAGGATATCTGCACTGTATAAGAACCAAGTATTATTATGGCGTTGAATTTGTCTGCCTGGCCCACAGTCTGGGCACAGCCAAAAAATCACATAATTGCCCCAGTCCCCAAAACACACCTACTTGCTAGTTCTTGGCAGGTCAACAGGTGATATAAGGTAGCCAAGCTCAAACAGATCAGGTCTGATTTAGGTTAATCCCACTTGCAGAAGAATAGTTGATGGCCCGACGTTTTCGACTCCAGCAGAGTCTTTCTTGAAGGGCAAATGACAACACAACACACATAAACAGACATGTATGTCCTCTTTATGTGGTGTGTTGTCATTTAGCCATCAAGAAAGACTCTTCTGAGGTCCAAACAACCGGCCATTAACTATTGTTTGCATTTATACCGTATGTCCTTTTTGGTTGGTAAGCAGTTTGCAACGGCTTATTCGTTTTTCTCGTTGATCATAACTGTTCCATTGTTCCAAACACTCTGGTACTCACGACGGGAAGTTCTTTTTAGTCTGGTGAAGGGTTTTCAGCTGTTCAGACTACGGCCGTGTCCGAAACGGCGACTTCGGCTACAGCTACAGCTAGATCAGCGCGTCTGCCAGTGTTGAAGAATAGGCAGACGCGCGCGACCTAGCCGTAGCTGTAGCAGAAGTCGCCGTTTCGGACACAGTCTAACTTGTAAGAAGGATGTGTTGACAGAGAGAGAGGACAGGGTTTTTAACAAAATTAGTTTGAAACGTGATGTTTCCAGCTTGTGAAGGAAGACCAGGCCTAGAATCGCACAGAAGACATTGCCTCTGTTGCACCTGGTCTTGGCCTCGGTGCCCCCGTCAGAAGTTTCCCATAGACTTCAAGATATTCTAATGGAAGTACCATTTGCAAAATTAAACATGGGTCTTGCCCTCTCAAAGATGAAATTTCAGACTTGCGGAAGGACACAAATATAAACTTCTTTAAAAAAATATTTTTATTTCAGAAATACAGAGATCAATTATTGGATAAACCATGCAGATTGAGTAAATTATATAAGAGGTAATGTTTCAACAAATACCAATGCTGGGCCTTTTTTTGTATAAATAAATTAGTTTTAGCTTTAATTAAGTACAGTACTGAGAATAGTATAGTTTTCGAGACAAATTAAGTACTACTGTAACTTTGACAGTACTGAATAAAATATTGCAGAATTAAAGTTGTGACATTTTTGTCTTCTTTTATTGGTTAATTTATGTCGTTTATCCAGCATAGAGTTATGAACAGGGTCCACTTTCATAGAGCAGGTTAAGCACAAAAAGTAGCTAAGCACAACAAAATCATGCTTGTACCAGACTAAGGAAACCAGCCAAATTACCATTCCACATGTGACTTGATTTGTGACTGGTATCCTGCTCATTTATGCTTAGCAGCAAAATGTTAGGCAATATTTGCTGCCTAACCAGCTCTATGAAATTGGGACCAGGTTAAAGGTCTCATTTTTAGGCAAAATGAGAAAAAAGATACTATAAGAGTCAAATGTGAAAGTTTCAGCTGAATACAGTGTCTACTTTCTGAGAAAACTGCCAGAGTATTTTCATCCAAGTTTAGAGGGGGGTACCAACCGCATCTCTGGCCACAGCATTTGCGAACCTGCACCAGCCCACAGAAATCTGAGAAACATGTTTCTCAGATTCAAATGTTTTTGAGTGAAAAATTATCCAAACCATATTACTTCCAAGAGAATCAATCCTTTCTCAAAATAGTTTATACTATCAACAGCTGCAGTGCTTCTCACCTAGTTGCTCATTAGACTTGGTTCCAAGTCTGTGATCATGGTTTTTAGTCTACCTGATAGCCACCAATACATTATGCCTGATGTAGCGCACTCTTGTGGATTAACCTTCGTCATCAACTTACGATCACAGCCGCTGCGAGTTGGGGCGTGTGATAGCTAATCTGTGTTGGGGGGGGGGGGGGGGGTCGTGGCTGATGCAGAAAAATAACTGTGATCTCCGACTGTGATCTCCAAGTCTAGTTCCTCATGGAACCTTATATATATGTAAATTATTTGGAAAGTTCTTGTCCTCATATTGGCGTTTATGGAAAGTTTCTTGATCTTCATTACTCGAAGCTCATTCTCCACTTGGATTGGATGACTCATGCAGGATGTACAGGATGTTAAAATTGAGTCGTGCCAATATCCATGTAGCTCTCAGGCTGAAGAGAACTCCCATTTCTTTGGTTCCTCATTCTTCTTATTTTCAGTTGCGGCTGAGTCTGGCAATGGAAATTTAAAAAATAAAGTCAGACAAATCCAAACTAGTTCATAATTGAAAACTGCCTTTTGTTGCAAGGTATGATGTGATGTTTTCTTAAGACTGTTGATTTGGTCATTATCTAAAAAATAAAACAGACTTTTCAAATTTTTGTTTTTTAAAACTTATATTTTTGTTTTTATGTTTGAATCTTCCGGAGAAAAAAGTTTGTGATACTTTCATTTTTGAGGAAATGTGAAATATGGCTTATTTCAAATTGTCTGTTTAGAAAAACAATTGAAGTATTATAGTAAAGTGTAAAATCATATGTTGTGGTATAAAGCTATACGAATACTTTTTTATCAAATGTTTTTTGACATTTATGTAACTTTCTCGGCTTCCACCTAAGAACTTTTTAAATGTTTGGAACTCGAGTCCAATAAAAGTGCTACCTCTTGTTCTATACAGTCAGCTTCCATTTCAAAGAGCACTGTTATAAAGAGGGTCTGTTTATAAAGAGTACATTCTCAAGTCCAGAATCTCATTTCTGCTTTGTGTTTCTTTGTTTTTCCTGTCCTTTTACAACAAAATTCCTGAGGTATTTTGGCCAGCCTCAGCGATCTTGTTATAACGAGAGTCGACTGTATACTGTAGCCTTTGGGGATATGTACCCATTTTAGTCTTAAGTCCAAGACTGAGCAAAAAGAATGTCTTTTTTAAAGCACCTTTAGCTCACGTCTGCTCACTCCCCACTGCACTGTTCGTCTCTCTACCCTCAAAAAACTTTCTTTGGGCATCTAAAGCCTTGTTGTACATTGCCACGTCCATGCCGTCCACACATCGTACAACTCTGGCCCTTAGGACTGGGTGGTCATCTGACGACGCAGAGTCAAGCTCCCCGATAAACTGGAAGATGGAGCCTGGTCTGGCACGAAATGGCTCGATGAAGCGGGTGTCCAGCAGCAGGAGGCATTGATTGTGCCGATGCTCAACGCTGCATAGGGTAGCTTGTTGCTTCACACAGTCGTATGTGTCTAATCTGACAAAAAACAAGTCGAGCGCAAGAGCATGATTATCGTAATATCAATCATGGATCCAATTCCAGATGACCATTGTTTAAACTGTTCATTGTTCGAAACACTGTTTATTAATTAGTGGTGAAAAATGTTAACGAAATGCTATCTATCTCATAGGTGCGACTTTCAGCCATTTCTGTCTTAAACCTAGCGGCCAAATATACCCGATGTTCACTGTTGTTAGGGAAATTTCAACGCAGCTAGTATTTAATATAAATAGGCCCTTACTGAATACTGGTTGCGATAATAATCTTAACTCTTTCTTGACCCTCCTGTTGCTGTCAGGAAATTTGTACTTGTACGATTCCCAACGGATGCAGATATGTTAATAAATAACAGTGAATATTTTCCACAAAAGGTTAAAAAAATTTCAAAACTAAATTCTAGAGGGTAAGCATTCTTAATCTTACACAAGTTCTTTATCCTTTTCTCTTGGCTGTATTGTTTTGTTTACCGGCTCCTGTGCTGTGTGTGACCAGTTTTCATGGTATCAGTGGCTTTTTCTTTGAACTGAAAACATAAACTACATCAATACAATGTATCAACTGATGTCCAAATTACCTTAGTTGATTATAATTATGCCACCAAAGCGAGGCTAGAAGACAAATAGTCTGATCCCTTTTTGTTTTAATGAGTATGCTCGTGTCGTGTATCACGGTATGTCATGTAACATGTGTAATGTAGTCTGGGAACACCACCAGCATGACCAGAGACAGAGTCAACACGAAAGATCGAAAGATTCCCAAACAGACCACAACTTACTTAGCAATCAAACGTACGGCCTTCCCATTGAGCTGCGAAGCACTGTTTAGTACTTCTTGGAGCTTCATTATCGTTCCACTCTCTGGAAGGTTCCACGCCATGTTTGTTCACCGACTGCAAATTTTGTTTGAAACTTCGAAAAAAACCTCAGGGCTATAGACCTTTCCATTGTTGATAAACAAACCGCGCTGGTTGGCATGGACCGCCGAATGTTATTAAAACATTCAATCGTGTTAACAGATGTTTTAACAAAATTCAACATTTTCGGCAAACTTCTAATTAAATAAAATACCTCCCATGATCGGTTGCTTTGTTTCCAATAAATTCAACACTATTTTTGAATATTTGTGTAACATTGTTACAAACTGTAGCTATCTTTTTTTGTTTTGCATTTATGGCTTTTCATAGTTTTCCAGCCTGGGTTGGCAAAATCTTGGACGTTGCAAAAGAAAGGTCTATAAGGGCACTTCATCACCTGAGCCAGTAGCTGGTTTTGATTTGAGATCTGTATACTTTTCAATTGTTGTCACATGGTGGCGCTAACACACTTTTTGGACTTTCTCGCGTCCTACGCATTCTTGGAGATTGAAGCCAGGGATTGCAGCGAAAAAGGGTAACGTTTCATTTTCGTATTTTTGTTTTTGTTGCAAAAGATCTTTGCTATGGAGAGTAATATTTAACGATCCTTGGGAATGTTATTAATTTGTTAAAAAATTCATTCCAACTCCCTAAATCGTGCATCTTTTAATTGATTTTTGAAAAAGACTAGACAAGTTTCCAACCTCGCCGTCTCTCCCGTGAGCTGAGAATTATTTTGTGATCAAGTTGTGTAATAAAAAACAAACACATTTGGTTTGGTTTATGGAAATTGTTACTTTATTCTGAGCTGTGTGAGTTATTTCAATTATCGAAAATTCACTGTAAATTATTTACAAGGGCCGAGTATTTGAAATGGCCAGGATGTTGTTGTTGTTGTTTTTTTTTTTTTATCTTCTTCTCTTTTTTTTGGGGGGGGGTGTCTTCTTTGGGAGGTACTTCCCGCACTTTGTTTGTAAATCCTGGGGTGACTCCCTCACTTAATCACATCAATAATGAATCAAACTTATTGGCCGACATGAACTCCCGTTTGGTGTCTTACCAGAGGCACTCATCTGTGAAGACGTAAACGTTAGGAAAACGTCCACACGTTATTTGTTGGCACCATAAGTACAACGAGGTAAGGCTTGGTACTGTCCTCATCGTCTAACTTCAATTAGGTTATCTTTGCGCAGAGGCGATATCGTAACCAATGAGGTCTATCCGAGGTGCGATTATTGCTAGTTGAAAACTTATCCCAATACCCCGCAATGACGACGTGAAATACCGTCGGCATATGCAATTTTTAAGAGCCTCCACGGAGGCTTACAAATAAATCAAAAGATAGAGTAATATGCTGTATATGACTAAATGTAGATGTCTTTTCATTATAATCATATGGGTCCCATAGAGATTATGGTGAACACGGGACCTTTCTTGCTGAAAGTTAATACAATATTGGCCTACATCTAAAAAGATTACTTTTCATTTTCTACAAATTTTCCTTTTCCAACAGTGACTTCTTTCTCTATGCCCAGTTGTGTTTAGGAGTATGCCCTAAATTAATTTTTAAACAAAGTAGTTTATTTATTCGGCTGTAATTAGTAACAAACAATAAAGAACAAAGAGTTCAAAATTTCTTGTTGACAACAATAAAACATTATTAAAGTAAATGATTAAATGATCTTTCTATACAGCCCAGATTGTTGGCAAAGTTTACCCTTTGGTTTTTGGAACCGTGCGATTGTTTTAATCCTATACAAATTTAGATACATGTATGTATAATTATTACAACTAACCTGTGAAAGTTTTTTTTGGTCGCGTTTTTGAGATATCGCCGAAAATCCAGAGCGAATATTGTGTCCACGCAGGAGGAATGACCCCTCTAATTGAATACACAATCTTAGAAAACTTCTGAGAGAAACGTTTCTCAGATTCCAGTTTTCGGGGATAAAATCTGGTACGATAATTTCCATAACCACATTTTTTCGATTAAAATGTTTCTCAAAATGCTTTTTTATACAAAGGTGCTGTAATTCTTTATCTTAACAAGTAAGTTTTTATTAACATCTATTAAATCGTTGCGGAACCCGCTGCTAAAATATAGGATTCGAACTACCTCAAGCTACCGGGCAATCTCGATGGTCTAGTTGGTAAGACTCTGCTCTGGAATGCAAAGGTCGTGGGTTCGAATCCCACCCGAGTAATATGCCTGTGATTTTATTTTCACAGAACTCGGGAAAGTACCGAGTATATACAGTGCTAACACACGTCGGTGTAGGGTAAAAACCAAACTTAATATTCTTTATCCCCAATGCAAAATTAACATCTATTAAGTTTGTATTGCAATTAATTTTTAGAGTGATTACCAAACGCATTGCTTCCTTTTAATATTACATTTTACAAGCTTTATGTAGTTTTAAAAAAAAATGTTTTTAAGACTACGTGCAGAAAATATGTAAAAAATACCTCGCGTGAGATTATAGTTTAATGGCATATTATTTTTAACAAGAGGGCTGAAAATGTTTTGTTTGCTTAAAGTGCAAACGGGAACAAACAATTCTAATTGGCCAGAAGTTCCCGCTGGAAAAAAAATTGGTGCACCCCTATAGTGTGCCTCCTAAAAATTTTCCCCATAAATTTTGTTGCCGAACTGTGGTAGATGTTTGTAAATCGCGAGTAATCAAGGCGAATAATAAATTTCTCTGTGTCCAATTATTTGAGAAAACCAAAATGAAAACATTCCCTCTAATCACGCTTGACAATGCAGACTTCAAAAGGAGAGGGAAAGTGAAAGATTCCCCGCTGCCCTTTTAATGGCAGAGATGGTGAGCCGTCCGGTTTCTTGACGTCGAACTGATGCATGAAGTAGCTGAAGAAGACATAGAGCTCCATCTTAGCTAGATGTTCTCCGATGCAGCTTCGTCGACCTACAGTTAAACAGATAGAAATGACTAAGATAACAAAGACTGTCATTGCGTAATACCTTTCTGGTAATGAAACCAAGTGACCCTCAAAAGTGACTAGCACCGTGTGACCCATAGCCCCAGTCTTACCTGTACTGAATGGTATGAACTCTTCTGGTTTGACAACTTTTCCCTCGTCGTTCAGGAATCTCTCAGGTTTGAACTCATCAGGCTCAGGCCATAGCTTTGGATCATGGGAGACAGCCCAGAGGTTAGCCACCAACAGTGAGCCCTTCGGTATCAAGAATCCGTTAATTAGGGTATCTGAAGCGGCTGCATGCGGGACACCAACGGGAGTGACTGTGGCCAGCCGCTGGACCTCCCAAATGACCGCCTGGGTGAAGTTCAGCTCGGGCTTGTCAGCCAGCCTCGGCAGCCGGTTGCGACCGACCGCGTTGTCAATCTCTGCCTGGACCCGCTTCTGGATGTCTGGGTATGTCATCATGTAATACAGGCACCACTGGAGCGTACCAGACGTGGTCCCTGACCCGGCTGCGAAGAGATTTGCTATGGTACCCACCAGGTTACGTTCGCTGAGATGACGTCGTGAGTGGCTCTTGGTTCCGTTGGTCACCGGCGCCTTAACGTCACTAGGTTGACCCTGCTGGATCTCCATCAGGTACACATCTGTTAAATCTCTTGGGTTGTTCTCGTCGAAGGAGGCACGGTGTGTCTCGATCACATTCCTGATGAACTTTGCAAACTCTTCGAAGTTCAGGACCACAGATTCGACTCCCATGAACGGCAGATGGCGAAGAGCAGGAAAGAAATTGAGGGCTCCGCCCGCTCCGAAGGAGGAGATGGTACGGCCAAGTAGGTCGAGAAGTTCACTGAAGTCACGGTCTGAATACTCATACCGCCTCCCAAAGATAACGGAGCAAATGACGTTGGAGATGGCATTGTCCAATAAAGCGTTCGGTTTGAACGGCTTCCCGTCAAAAGTAAACATCTCTTTCAGGAGTTCCTCGGCCTCGACTCCAATCTTCTCCTCGAAGCTGGACTTGCCCACCCCGAAACTCCGGAGGACGGTAAGACAGAAGCGACGGAGCTCTGTCCAGGGTTCGCCCGAGGCCATGGCAACACCTATTCAAAATAAGGATGGATTATTATTCGGCAGAATGAATTTAACGGCGCTGTCTTCAGGGTGCGTGTAACGTACTGCGCAAGGTGGAAATAGGTCAAAAGTAATTGCTACCAAACTATCAGCCACTTACCTTCGCTTTGGAATGCTTCCGTCAGTAACATGTCGGGTCGGTCACTTAACTGCGGGTGCTGAAATGCAGACCGGATTGATTTGTAGTCATTCAGGAGTATCAGAGTTTTGTTAAAAACTCTCAAACGAAAAACAGGTCCATATTTGTGGGCGTACTTCCCCAGCAGATGATGGGCGTATACTCCCCGACGTAACCCCAACAGTAAAGCCGGGACAGAGCCGATGATCGGAAAGCCCCACGGACCAGGGGGAAGGTTCCTGGGCTTGCTGAACAACCAGAACAAAACGAGTAGGATTCCCACGGTAACGAGAACCGTACGGGTATCCACCAGGTACCACGAACTCTGCAGAGAACCCATCATTAAAACCCGCGTATGTGCCCTGCAGACTTTGCCTTGACTATCCTAGGACTCACTATGATTCCAAAACAGAACTATGAACTACGCAGTCGCTTTGGTTGTGTCATTTATTGCAAGTTGTGTCATAACAATCATGTGTACTGCTTGACTGCACAATAGTTATATACCTACAGTACGGGCTGCAGCCATTGTCCAACTCGCAATACATTTTGTTTAGATAAAAGTTTGTTGACATTTGTCTGTGTGGCAGACTTGTGTAGACAAGCGATCGTACAGACACGTAGCTTAGGAAACTTAGAAAACAGATGTTTCGTAGTGGAGTTCCCGGTGGTTGAAGGCTGGGGCAATAATAACGCAGTCGCTCCGCGCATGATGACGTCACGCTTTCACAATGCCCATTTTTTGGTGGATTCTTAATTCGTGTAGGGAACTCACCACTATAATGATAACCTTATAAATGCTGCTGCGGACGTGGAAGTAAATCACGGAGGAAGCTAGTTATTTTAGCCTAATATTATTTCTTAAATCAAATATAATCAGGTGTTCAATGTTGCATAGGTTTAGTTTAACTCTTATCAGGGCACCTCTTATCTAGAGACGGCTTATAATGCGACCGTGTGAGGGGATTTTGTACCTCTGCGTGGGTGCCCCCCCCCCCCGCCCCCCATCCATACGGCAAACTAACATGGGCCGATTGAGTCAAAATACGGTGCTTCTTTTTAGATGAAACTTCCACACAATATTTTGCCATAATATGTGAATGGGGAAAAAACACTCTTGTCACGACGAAATTATTTGGAAGCAGTCTCACTGTAAGTTATTTGTTTGGTGGGCGTTTGTGATCAGTTCTTTTGTGTATGTTTGGAAGCGCCGGGTGCTGGTCAATAATTTTGTTTAGAAACCCTCCACCTTGAATGTGCATCGGCCTAAAGTAAATCATCATCCTTATACATTAATTCAGTAAAACACATTTTTATAATAAATATGAAAATGCAAGTTTCCTGTTGATACTTCTTCCTTCGATCACAATCTACAGTACAATTTTACTAAACACTTGAAGGCAAACTTTTGTTTGTTGATTTATTTTTGTTTAAAACTGTTGAACTACAAGAAACTTATTCTTAAACAAAATATCTTCAACGTGTTGTCAAATAAAAATATATAGCAAAATCAGTATGTGCAAATACAATGGCAAATAATACAAAATAATGGTAAATAATTTTGTTTAGAAACCCTCCACTTTGAATGTGCATCGGCCTAAAGTAAATCATCATTCTTATACATATTTCAGTAAAACACATTTTTATAATAAAATATGAAAATGCAAGTTTCCTGTTGTTAGTTCTTCCTTCGATCACAATCTACAGTACAATTTTACTAAACACTTGAAGGCAAACTTTTGTTTGTTGATTTATTTTGTTTAAACTGTTAAACTACAAGAAACTTATTCTTAATAAACAAAATATCTTCAACGTGTTGTAAAAAAAATTACAAAAATAGCAAAGTCAGTATGTGTAAATACAATGTCAAATAATAATTTTAAAATGGCACAAAATTGCTGCCTTACAAACTTCAGTGGCAAAAGTGAATAGCAAAGTAAATGGCACAAAACAAACAAATCTTAACATAAAAAAAACTGATAATGATCCAGTTTTCACACCTGGGCAAAATGCCTAGAGTAAAATCTTAACTGCTTTCCCCTTGAATTGGATTGGGCAAACGTCAATAAGTGTTTCTTTCAATGACCCGGAGCACTACCCAAGATTGTTATTTGACGAACGAATTGACTATCAATACTTTATGATTTATACGTTGCACCATACTATATTAGCGATTAAAGATCACGTTCAATCAAACCTTTTCAGACCTTAAAAACAAGTAGGCATACACTTGCTCAAACCATTGCTACAAATTAACGTGTGCCACATAAGTTCCGACTTTAAAATTATGCAAAAAAAAAAAGAAAAAGATTCTTTAACTTTTCACGGAAATTGTCTAGCCTACCAAAAACCGTTTATTGTGGAACATTGAAAAGAAGGAACTCTTTGTTCTTGTTTGTGGCTTCCAATACGCGAAATATATCATATCTATTAACCTCTGGAACCCTTCAAAGAGGCGCCCTCAATGTTGGAATGTCCATGTTTTTCAATCACGTTTGATGACACAAATCTCGAACGGCATTGGCTCAAACGTCAATCCTCCCCCTCCCTCCAGAGAAAGCGGTGGCGAGTTATCTGGTTTCCTGACTTCGAACTGATGCATGAAGTAGCTGAAGAAGACGTACAACTCCATCTTAGCCAGGAGCTCTCCGATGCAGCTGCGCCGCCCTTCAAGAGGAGGAAACAAGAAAAGAGAAAAATGAAATCGGACGCGGGAAAGATTGCGAAAAAAGGCTCGGAAGAAACCACATGGCCAACGTGAACGACATAATGATTTACTTACCAATACTGAAGGGTATTAACTCTTCCGGCTTGACTGCCTTGCCTTCTCCGTCCAAAAATCTCTCAGGTTTGAATTGATCAGGCTCGGGCCAGAGCTTTGGGTCTCGAAACACCGCCCAGAGGTTTGCCACAAGCAGTGCGTCTTTTGGTATATCTAGGCCGTTCAGTTGGGTATCGGAACCGGCAGCATGGGCGACGCCTAAAGGAGAGACGGAGGCTAAACGCTGGGTCTCCCAAATAACCGCCTGAGTGTAGTTGAGGTTAGGCTTGTCGGCCAGTCTCGGCAGCCGGTTGCGACCGACCACGGCGTCAATCTCGGCCTGGACTCGCTTCTGAATATCCGGGTAGACTATCATGTAAAGAAGACCCCATTGAAGTGTTGTGAACGTTGTCACCGATCCAGCTACTAAGATATTGGCTATCGTGCCAACCAAGTTGTTTTCGCTGAGATGGCAACGAGTAGTTGGAGAGCTTCCATCATTGGTTTGTTTTTTCTCCGAGTTTTGCTGTATATTCTTCAGGTACACGTCCGTGAAATCTCGCATGTTCTCAGCATCGAAGGTCGAACGATGCGCATCGATTCTTTTCGTAATGAACTGAACGACCTCGTCAAAATTTGACATGACTTTATCCATTCCTGAATACGGCAAATGGCGCAGCCTGGGGAAAAAGTTCAGCGCACCGCCGACGCCGATCTGTCTGACATTATTCTGAAGGGCGTCGATCAGCTCGCAAAACTCACGGTCGGCGTAGTCGCAGCGTTTGCCAAAGACAACGGCACAGATTACGTTGAAGATGGCGTTGCTGAGCAGATACTGGGGGTTGAATGGTTTCCCGTTGAAACTGACCATCTCCGTCAGTAGGACTTCGCCCTCAACGGCGATCTGCTCCTCGAAGCTTGATTTCCCAACCCCTAAACTTCGGAGAACAGTCAGGCAAAAGCGACGGAGCTGTATCCATGGTTCGCCCGATGCCATGACCACTCCTTTTATCGAAATAATTGTAAAACAAAATGCTGTTATTGCGCTGTAAAAGATTTATTGTAATAATGTTTCACTAGCCTTGCATTGATCGTTTTGGTCATGCTAAACTATTGAATTATTGTGAGTGACTCTTGAAGAAAAAGAACATAAACTGTAGTTATCCTTCTTGACTAATTACATGACTAATTATTTTGGAGATGCTCGGTAAACAGGTGGAACGTTCATTAACAACAAACCGCTGTGATTTCTTCAAACTTACCATCACTTTTTAATGCTTCAGTTAACAGCATGTGAGGCCTGTCATTGAGGCTTGGATTCTGGAACCCAGCCTTGATAGACGGGAAGTCATTCAGCACCCACGACCGTCTTGGTAAACAGCCTGACTCGGAACACGGGGCCGTACTTCTTAGCGTACTCGTCGAAGATCTGATGGGCTGGACGCCGCGACGCACGGCCAAGACGATGGCTGGGATGGAGCCGATGACGGGGAATCCCCACGGTCCTGGTGGAAGGTTCCTGGGTTTGTACGTCAGCCACAGAAGGACAAGCATAACAACCATGCCCAGTATAAAAGTGCGAACGTCCAGAAACCACAGTGAATAATTCATCCAAGTGAAATTTTCCATAATGAAATGATGCAATTAAGTTCATATAGGCGTTTTGAAGCAGATAATATAGAGACTTGGTGCAGTACCAAAACGAGGCGGTATAAATTCGTGCGTCCTACCCGCCAACGTTGCCTGTTACTGATTCGCATCTGGTATGCTGTGACTGCTTTCTAATGAAGACGACTAGTGGCAGGTGCTCTTCATGCACGCTGACTTCTATAGGCATTGCCAAAAGTTATTTGCCGATTTCATGAAATAAAATTGTTTCCTCGTCACTCAATCCGTATTATACGAAGTAGGAAGATAGTGTGTTTAAATACGGTGTTTACCAAAGAGCATGCTGTACAAAACATGTAACCCACTTCCTCTCTCGAGAGAGCGTTGTAATGTTTGGCACTTTTTTTGAACTTTGCATGTTGACTTGCTTCCGGATAAGAACACACAATCGATTGTGTGGGCTGACATTGGAGTGGTTCCAAATACGTACGTTACGTGTATGTAATAAATATAAAAAATCTCATTAAACTCCTTTAAAAAAAAAGTGAATTCTAGTTGGTCTGTCAGGGTGGGTGACAGTTGAATTGCT